>LR990535.1:12751000-14126500 GCA_905147745.2 Phlogophora meticulosa
GTTCATACAAGATAGCAGTTTTTCCAGCAAAGCCTAGTGATGCCCTACAGAATTGGCACCAATCCATTCTTGTGTGGACAATCAGTTTTAACCATCTTCTTAAATTAATAACTAATTATATGTGATATTTATTTTCATATTTATTCAGACTATTTTTATATTATGTGTGAGCAGACTAGCCGTTGAAAGCCATTTCTTTATACAAATGTTATAAAAAAATGAAGTCATTTTATGCATACAGGCTAAATTAAGGATTTGAATTAACAATTTAGCACAGGTAGAAGATATGTCTCAACTTATCCTGCATGCATATTATGTACAGTAAAAATTTCATAACTCTTTACTAGATCTAACATATCAAAATGTTCCTAACACTATGACTGCGTCATTATGCCATTTATGAATAAATGCTAAATAAGGCAACTGATAACGTCATAAGATTATCCTTAATATTAGAAGCTGCTATTTTTGTTCCTAGCATTTATATATTAATTTATAATGTTTGTTTCTCTAAATATTATAAGCAGGGATTGGATAATCGGATGCATATTTACTGTTAGGTTAGTCATCATCATCATCATCTGCCTAGCCTTTTCCCAACAATGTTGGAGCGGCTTCCAGTTTTGGCTTAGAAGATCTTTCTTTTTTTTTTTTTATTTCAAATGTCAAATATTATGTCAATTCCAAGATGAAAAATTAAAATGAATCAAATCATATTAATATGATATTATTTATTGTAGTAGTTCCTCTTATGAAAATAGGTCAAAGAACGTGGTTATTAATCATGAATGGTAAAAAAAAAACCCCGCTGCCTAGAATCATGGACTGATTTAAGAAAGTAAATATTTAATTTACTATGTGATCCCTGAAATCCCAGGATATTTTTTCTTCAAAATTAATTATTTCTAGAATATTCCATACCTTCCTAGTGAATATTGAAGTTTAGGTTCTTATGCATTTGATTATCCAATCCCTAACTATAAGTTGGGGCAGCTATTTTATAACAATATTAATTGAACACTATTATTTTGTGCAATTGTACATTTTTTTAGGTCTTTACTGATAATTGAAATGACCACATCCAATATTTATAAGAGAAGTGACTGCAGTTAACGTTTCAACTTTAAAATATAAAAATAATATTTAAGTACTTATACTTATGTATAAAATTATAATATACATTAACTCAATATAATAATTATGTTATATTTTCTGTTATCATGTCACTATGACATAACATTAGAGATATAATACAATAATTTAACTTTCACACAATTATTGCACATGTATTTCTAGTATTGTATAAAAGTTTCCTCATACATTTCTTAATGTAGTGACACAAACTTTACAATACCATCACATAGTCTTGCGGCTATATTATAATATATTACTCTACCTTAGAACCAAAGTTATTCACTTCACTTCTTTTTTTATAGTCACAGTCTTATCTGCTTGTTTAGCAGTAGGTTTGGCCGTGGATCATTTTTTCTTTCTGTCTTGGGTACACTTAGGGCAGTACCATTTACCTTTAGGCTTGATTTTAAGATCAACACACGCAAAATGGAACCACTCAATTGGACAGTCAGGGTTATCACAACCGATCATCTCTCCGTATGACACTTGGTGACACAGGCAGTATGTAGGTTCATTGGGATCTACAGGCATGTCCAGAACGTCACTTGGGTGTGCCATACCACCCACAGAATCCAAATCACCATTTTCTTCTTGTTCTTTAGAGGCATTAGCAGAAGCTGTTGTGCCTTTGCGGACCGCCTTCTTCTTGGCCGCCGACCTGCCCGTCACGACCGCGTCGTCCTCACTTGACGCTCCAGCACGTTTCTTTTTCCCAGTTGTTGCTGCTGTCTTGTCATTAATTTTACTCTTCTTCCTACCTTTCTTGACAGTGGCTGCGTTTGGTTCCTGGTCAGCGGCGGCTTGCTGTGCAGCACGTGCGCTCATTACTTTCTCCTGTATCTCAGATTCGAACCGCGCGAGGTCAGAGTCAAGGCGACGTATGTGCTTGTCAACCAACTCATATGTTTGTATCGCAAGTTGTACTTTGTCGTCTCCGTACTCTTTAGCTTTATTAAAGAGCCCTTGTATGGTATTTACCTTTTCCTTCTTAGTCTCTTCATCCATTTTAGGAATATTTGGTAGCAACTCGTCAGCCATAAGGTCGATTGTCCGCATTAGTCCGTGCGCACGGTCGTCTAGATCACGCATTAATTTAAAGTTCCTCTGTAATTCTATCGGTAGGTGCTGAAGACTATCCAGATAATGCTCCAAATAAAGTGCAGAAGTCATTTTGCAATATTTTGTAACTATGCGAAAATGAAAGTGCGAAACACTGTTAATAACACTTACTGTTACACTGTTAAATTACCACTAAAACTATTTTTGTTACATTTAGAATTAAGTCATCTAGTTATTCTTAATTATTTAATTTAACAGAACACATAAAAACCAAGGAAAAACTTAAAATTCGTGATAGGCACTTTACAATTATTTTCGTTCAAGCTCAAACAAGCGAATAATAGTGTTACCAACGATCAACGAACTAAAAAAAGTGTTTGAAAACAGCAACGAATTTCAAAATCTTAGCTGATTATTCTTTATTGTATTTATTCTTATATAATTTTAATAGATTAAATTTTTTTTAAGAGATTTAAGATACGGCAATTCACAGATCTTTACTTAACCTGAAGTTTGAATGAACTTATTTTTAGGACAAAAACAAAAAATGTGTGTTGAAGTGTAAAGTCTTTGGTACATTACATAATTATTTTCTTGGCAACCCCGGTTAGGACATGGCGCGTACTCAATAGTTTTACTAGCGTTAAGGTATGCCTACTGTAGTTTGTACTTTTGTACTACAGTTCGTTCAGTATTTGGTAGAAAGTAACTTAAAAATCCATTTAAAATAAGACTTTGAAATCATACTATAGTGTAGTTATCATTAAAGCTCTGACTTCGGGAAGCAATGCACCGCCTAGATGAATTTATTTATATTATAACCCTGGCGGAAATGTACTTATTACAACTGGACGCAAAAAATAACAACATAATGACACTTGGCGCTATACGGATAGCGCCAAGTGCCATTATGTTGTTATTTTTTATATATGATAATTTGAGAAAAAAAAAACTAATACAGAAAGCATTCTATTGTTTAAATAAATACTTGGAAGATAAATAAAATTCTACCTACATTGGATTGTTCATAGCTAGATATTTTAACTAATTTGTCTTAAAATATGTTGTTTTTGTTTTTATTTTATTATTCTAAAAATATTATCCAAAAATATTTTTTTTTTAAAGTAAGTAATTGTTAATAAGTAAAGTTGAAAAACCTTTTCTGAAGTTGGCTATAAAGGCCTATTTCTTAGTGACCTGTACACCTTTCACCTAACAAAGTGTAACAAATATTTGTACATCTTTCAAGTTAGCGGCTAATAATTCAAATTGAATATATACCATGCACAAACGCCAACAGATCAAGCTATCTCAAACTGTCAAATTTCCGAGTTTAGAATATAAACATTATAGGTTTGTTATAAAGTTGAAAAACTATCAAATAAATTAGTCAGATTCGGGTCGATTGATAGCTTCTGAACAACATTTTACATATTTGACATAAATAAATATGTAATGTTAAAATTGTTTTTTTTTATTCTTTCGGTGATCACTTTACTGTTACAGTAGGTGTTATGTGAGTATAATAGGGCCGCGTCGTTCTGTTATTTTCTCATTATAATCCGCGTCTTCCTTTAACTTCAAACTCGCTTCTTTCCCATATCAAGATACCCCAAACTGTCAAATTCTCCCATTTGAATATGAACCTTGTACTTTTGAAATTAAGTTGACAAACTATCAAAGAAATTTGACATATTGAGGTAGATTGATGTGCTGGCATCTGTACCATAGAAAACAACCGAAGTAATTATTTTCGGGTGAAGAGTATACTTTCAAGTTGTAGCACATACCCTACGCAGGCATTGCTGAAAATAACGATTTGGTTTTCTGATTTGAGCAAATTCTAACATTAGGTATTGCATTAAGTTATTTTTCTGATGTTATCTTTCTGAACTTTAGTGATGAAAGCAGTCAGGTAGAAAAAGCGGCGTCCGGTATGACGCGCTGTAGTGTGCAGCTGTTGAGTACACTAGGACAGTATTGACAAGTATACTAGGTACCTATAAGCTTTACGCACTTTATTTTCACCTATTTCAGAGCGACTAACTTTCATGGAGCGAATTTTCTCGGTGCTCAGTTACTTATTTGAATATGGTCAATACGGGATCCTGCCGTTTTGCCGAAAAGATTTTGCCAAATTTTCATTACCCAAACAAATTTTCGCATAATTTCATTTGCCAAATTATTACTTACCAAAAAATCTCTTTACAAATAATTGTTACGAAAACCTATGTTTGGCAAGTGAACGTTTGAACAATAACTTGTTCACCAACTAGTACTTTTTTGTTAAATTTGATTACGTTATTAATTTAAAAAAAATGGGTAGGTTAGGTTAAAACTGTGACCACCTATGCACGAGCCGAGCGAGCGAAGCGAGCGGTGCCGCGGTAGCGGCCGGCAAGTGCCAGAAACGACTAGATTATATAGAAAAAAATATGGACAAAAGAGATTATTTTTAGGAGGCTATCGAGAGAAATAATATAATTATAATAACATTATTATTACCTTACCCTTATTATTATTACTATTAACCTACTGTAACTAGTTCCATAAATAACCTAATGTCTAGTAACCATAAATTTGACTTGTTTCAGACAAATTCAAGCACATAAGCTTACAAAGAAATACGCAAATGACATCAAATTTAACAAAAACAGTACTAAGTAGTTGGTGAACAAGTTATTGTTCAAACGTTCACTTGCCAAACATAGGTTTTCGTAACAATTATTTGTAAAGAGATTTTTTGGTAAGTAATAATTTGGCAAATGAAATTATGCGAAAATTTGTTTGGGAAGTGATAATTTGGCAATTTCTTTTCGGTAAAACAAGGGAGACCCGGTCAATACGAAATTAGCTGTTATGATTGTTAATCAGTAATCGTTGAACACTTTTCCTAAATATATAAATTACAATGAACTGGCAACAGAGATGCCCTATACTCGTAATAGCCCTCTTGTAGTACAGACGCCAGCACATCAAGCTACCTCTGTCAGATTTTCCCAATTGAACATGAACCTTATAATTTTGCAATAAAGTTGAGAACCTATCAAAGAAATTTGACACATTGGGGTAGCTTGATGTGCTGGCCTCTGTACCATGAAAACTATTGTATAATTATCGGTATTTAACTTGGCAAGAGTCGTTAGATGCGCACAAGTTTTTTAGGTCTCTTTGGTAGTCAAGCGGGACGCGGGGTATGAGGTACGTCAATCCGAGCGCGCGATTGGTGCAACAGTCGACTGTTGCCTCCCGAACTCCCGATTACACTTGCGTGCACGAAAATTGTACCCTTTGTTTTTGTTGTGTTTATGTTAAAGAGTTATTGTTATTGTTTTTAAATTTAGTTTTTGTTACGAGTTGATATTATTGTTGTTGTTTTAAATTATAAAATTAAGGCGAAAAAAGGTATGCCTTTTTTCGCATACTTTCCTCGTATGCATATTATTTATAACTCCCAATAAACTTTACGAATTCCACTCCCTTCTTCAACTTTCTTCTAATCAGATATTATTAAAAATGATGGCAATAGCCATAAAATAATGACGATCAATAAAAGTCACCACTTTTTTGTCCCACTAAGTGCACGATGCGCGAACTTACCCCCACTACGCCAAAACCTTGCCAACTTACGTGCTGGTGACATAGTAAACCTTTTGTTTACTGTTTGTGCTAATAGCGCAATCTATTGACCTTATTTCATCAACGCCGTCCCATTAAAGATTTTTGACGTGAAAACTTTGTGAGGGGCAATACTTAGGGGTTCGAGTTTCCAACTGAAATAGTAACCTTTGTCTCCGACGTGCTAACGTATGGTGTTGCGCCAACCGAAAGTTATTTCCCAGTATTCACTTTTGACGGCAGCCCCGATGACTACCTTTTTTCCTGTTTTTCATTCAAAATTCACATTTATAAAATGAAATATTTAATAGCTAATAATTACAATAAATTGTCCTAGGCTGGATCAAGGGCTTGATTCAGAAAGCAGTTCTTCTGGACACGGCGCGTATTGTTAGGTGATTCCTTTCTCTGGAGCCCTGACCGCCCGTAGCGTGGACCTTGTTTCCGATGCCGATGGGCTACTATTTTTAAATGTTTTGTTTTTATTTTATATTGAAATATTTCAATATAAAAGAAAAACATGTAAATGTAATTAGTAAGTAAGCTTATAGAATAGCGGAGATAATAATTACTTATAAAGTAACTTACACAGACCCACCCTGCCGTGCAAGCAACTACAACACTATACTAAGCAGTGGGTGGAACAAGGCTACCAATAATGATGATCATGAAATATTATTTATATACTTAAGAGGTTGCGACTGTTATCCTTAATACTTTCATTTCTTGCTTATTTTTTTTTTTTTTTAATAAAACATTGCCCCACACTAGGAATTTCTCCTGTATCGTGGGTGCGTTTACAAACATTTAAACTCACATACACAAACAGCCAGACCCGGAACAACTACCTGTAGGTCATACAAATATTTGTTCCGTGTGGGGATCGAACCCACAACACCACCGCGCCAACCGTGTCGTCAAATTATTAATATTAATTATTATGATTTGTATTCACGTAATGTCAGACGAAGTGGGTATAAACACGTGTCAGGAAATAAATCAAATAAAACACAACCTATTTAACTTATATTGTATTAGCAAATAAACAATTTATAAAATATAATTCTTATTACACAATGACGTTGTAGTCCAGCATACGAAGCACTTTAGCCCGGCATCATCATTGGTTACCATGCGACTCCTACAAACTGCTTTTTTTAATGTCATAAAATGTATAAAGTTCCTGAAGATTTATGTTCTGTCACACGGTAACCAATGACCGATGTCGCATTTTAGTGGACTATTCAGCGATTACAACAATTTGCTTTCGATTTTTAATATTAAAAATTATAAACATTTAAGAAAAAATGCAAATAAATAATTAGCAATTGCCATTGACGACAACATAAAGAGGCGTTCGTATTCTACATAATATAAAACATGCTTTATCATTTCCTTACACCTATAATTACATCTCTTACTACTTTATCGTGACCGTTACGTACATTACACTACTATTTCTACATGCTGCTCATACGGATTATTACGCAACCAAAGTAGACATTCCCAAGATTCCATATAGCATAGTATAAATTATTTCTGGATTATACAAGATACACCTGAATTCATACCATCGATTACTCAATAAGAGACAAGACTTGTTATTTACAAAAAATGGCGGGTTCAATAACTTACAAAAACATTTAAACTATCAGGTCGAAACCTTTTTCGTTCATAGGAATAATTAGGATGGTTTGTAATAAAGAAGTAGGATATCCTAAAAGTAGTATTATTTGTGTCAAAAAAAAAGCAATCAAAAAATGTTCACCTCCATTATGTAAAAAAAAATCATAAGACAAGGTACATAAACAAAATGAATTCGTAAACTTATGTCTAGCTAGGTACAACACTACATATTTAGTAAATTTGGTACACATTCGTTGCTCATTTTAACATTAGGTTTACACACAGTCGCGTGGGAACAGTGAGCAACTAAACACTTCGGAATGTATATTTCAGGGAATACAAATAGCTCACACAGAATATATTGTATAGAGAGAGATAATTGAAAGAAAACTTACGAGATTCCTTTCTTACCTATAATTACTATAGAGTACATGAAATAAATTCCAATATGATTTTTTCCACTATCCGATGATACAAAATGTATAAAATGGAAGTTAATTGTATTATTACTTTGACGAAAATATACAATCGTTACATGTTATTGGCACTACATACGCAGGTCACATATTATATGAAATTACAAAAACATTTTTTTTTTATACTTTAGACATTGCAATCTTACACGTAGGAATAGGCATCCATTTTCTTTTCTCCACCTATCAAAGGTGCCTATTGGAAATACATAATTGATCATAAGTAATATTTATAAGACATATTTATGAATACTAGACAGAGCATTCTCATTAAACCATAAACACGCACCTTATATTGTTTGAATACAAAACAGACTAGCAACTTCATAATCTTGTTTATATTAAAGCGTTTTTTTTTAAAATCCATAAATAAAATATAAATATCAAGAATCTCAAACGTAATTTCACAACCGTTTATAAAAGCGGTTTTGAGTGTCAAGACTTATATTTGAATTTGTTAACTAGCTAAGCACCATGCAATGAGTTGTGCTAAGGTGGGCTTCTCAGTCCAAACACTGAAGCAGTGGAATAATTTACTCAGTTACATATTGTCAACATAATAAAACTCCATTCTGCCACCATTCGTTTCATAGGGAAGAGTAGGTATTTTAATTTTTTTATACTACTATCTATCCATTCTCGTCACTACCGTTATAATCAATATCGCGTTTATATATTTTTGGTTTTACATTATGAAACATATTAACTTCCGTCCGAACTCTCCCTAAGACTAGCCAATAAACCTTTCATCTGATATATAAACACCATTTTATGTATCATATTCTATGGATCAAAACGATATTCCATGCAATGCACCATGTATCACTTATAATATCGACCTGTGACCTAATAGCCTATATACGTAGGATACAGTAAAAATTGGAACGAACATAGATATGAAAGATACTTTTCCCTTGAAGAGAGGGATACACCAATTTAATAAGATACCCCTAGAGGTCTAATATTTCCACAATGCCAAATATCACAATAATCATGAATGGAAAGGGCGGGCAGGGTGCGGGGATGGCGTTAGACGAGCGTTTCGTACTTATCGAGGACATGCGTCTGATTGTTGTCGTCGCCGTGCGAGCGCGAGCGGGCGCGCGGCGCGCTGTCGGCGCTGGCGCTGGCGCTGGCGCTCTTGGAGCGCGCCTTCTTGTCGTGGCCGCACGTGCACGCCACGGACGACTGGCGCTTCAGCGTGTGCGCGCGCGCGCCGGCCCACTGCGGGTCCAGCGACTCGCTGCGCGCGTACGGCCCGCGCTTGCTGCGCCCCATGGTGGCGTGCGCGAATGACACGCTCTGCCCGCTGTCCGACGACGGCCGCACGGACTCGCTGCGCATGCACACGTTCCCGCCGGCTCGTCGGAACGAGTCCAGGACCCTCTCCTCGATCTCTTCGATATCCTTTTTCTTCACGAGCCAGATCTCTTCGGAGCCTCTGGTGAAGTAGCTCGAACCCTTGCTCACCGAGTACTTGTCCTTCGTTTTAAATTTACAAGTCTTAAAATTATTCTGAGTATTTACATCGTCGTTGACCTTGTGCACCTCCCTGGAGCGAGCGGGGTCGGGCGACGCGACGTTGCGGAAGGCGGTGCCGTGCGACGGGAACTGGTCCGCGATCTTAGCGCCCAGGCTGGGCGAGCGGATCGTGACGTCGGCGGGCGACGGCATCGGCTTGAACTCCGGCTTGATGATCTTCTGCGGCTCGGGCCGGACCTTCTCGCCGTCGAGCTCGGGGCGCTGCCAGCGCGCCGCGGTGCCGGCGCTGCGCGTGAGCGACTGCTGGCGCTCCAGCACCGTGGGCGGCCGCTCGGCCTGCGCGGCGCCCAGCTCGAAGTGCACGTTGTCCTTGAAGGGCGTGGCTGGCGGCGGCAGCTCCTCGCGGCTGTCGGAGCCCTGGCGCTCCGTGCGCGCCCGGCCCCGCACCGAGCCAGGCCGCGACAGGCGTCCCAAGGTTCCGCTTGCATCTTCAGCCGCCTTCTCGAATTTCTTTATTTTATCGCCGACCCCGTTCGACTCCTCAGACTTCGCCGCCTTATCGGTGGCTTTTTCCACACTTTCATCTTTTCCGTCTTCGACATTCGCCGCCTCGCCACTTTCTACCGGACACTCTATCTCTGTTGAAGCCAGGGATAGTTTTTCAACCTTGACGGGACCTTCCTTGGCGACCGGGGACTCGCGCCATGCAGTTCGTGGGACACCGGAAGTGTCGTCACTCTTCAGGACCAGCGGCGCCGGCTTGTGATCGGATGCAGGTGGTGACGTCACGTCTGCCCGTGGTGGAGTGCCTCTCCTGGTTGGAGGCGAGATAACGTTCGCGGGGTGCGGGGCGGGACCTCGCACCGGTGGAGACTTCACCAGCGGGGAGGTGGCGGGGGGCGGAGATTTGATCGGCGGAGACTTTACTTTGGGAGGGGCGCGGCGGGGCGGGGAGGGGGGGCGCTCGCGGCTCGACGTGCTCGACGTGGACGACTGACGCGCAGGGCCGGCCGGGCCAGGCGGGCCAGGCAGCGGGCCGGCCGGGCCGGACAGCGGGCCGGGCAGCGGGCCAGCCGGGCCGGGCAGCGGGCCAGCCGGGCCGGGCAGCGGGCCAGCCGGTCCAGGCGGGGCGCGGGCAGCTGGAGGGTCCGCACGGGACGCACGCGCCTCAATATCGCGGCTGAGGAACGAGGAGTTGCGCACGTAGCAAGTGTCATCAGCGCGCGGGGGAGGGGGCGGGGCGGTGGTGGCTGGGGGCGCGGCGGGCTCGTGCTTCAGAGTGATGGCGACGGGCTCGCCGGCGTGCGGCGGGGGCGCGGGGGGCGCGGGCGGCGCGGGGGGCGCGGGGTCGGGCGGGCGGCGCGGCGGCGCGGGGTCGGGGCGGGGCGAGGCGCGACGTCACGCACGTGATTCGGTGGTCCACTGATCCGAATCGTCGGAGTCGGAGTCGGCGCCGGAGCTGGTGTCGCTGAGCTCCACGGCGACGCGCCGCGCCAGAATACTTGCTACGTCTAAGAACACCGGTGCGCCCCGCAGAGTGTCGTACCGGCCGGTGTTCTCGTCGCAGCGTTTATCTACTTTTCGTAGTTTTATACCTGAAATAATAGATTGATATGTAAGTATACTACCCTGTACACTTCCTAGAACAAAGACATAAGGATAGAACCCACATGGCATCTGTAATGATCAAAACAAGAAATAAATCAATTTCAAATGATACTTACCATCGCGGATAGCCTTCAGCAGATCAGACCTGGGATCAGGCTGAGGATCGGGCGTGGGGCGCGGCGGCTTGAGGGCGGAGGCCCCCCTCAGCAGGGCGCCGGGCGACGGGGGGCGCGGCCGGTCTTCCGCCGGGGGCGGGGGAGGGGGCGAGGGCGGGGCCGCCGGCGGCGCGGGGGGCGCGGGGATGTTGCCCATGCCTGCGCCCACTGGACCCACCGAGCCCAAGCCGTCCGCCTCTTCCGAAGACATCATACCTGCGCGCACACGCCCTACACTCAGTCTCATATGAACTTGTATTACACTGATAAGATTGCCATTATTCAATAAAAGTCCTCGATAGAAACTTTTGAAGGGCGCCCAAAACATATTTTATTATATTAGAATCGTGTGATTACAATTAATATGAAAAATACGATAATTATAATGAAAAGATGATGGAAAAATACGTTCAGCATATAATGAGGTAAGCTAAGCGAGCGTAACAGAATCAAGGCATTGTGTATTACCTATAACGGCGTGCATGTGGTCGAGGTGTGCGTCCAGCGCGGTGCGGTGCGGCGGGGACGCGCCGTTCAGCATGGGCGGCGAGCCGGCCTCGGGCGGCGGCGGCGGCGGCGGCAGCGCGGACCTGCGGGCGGGCCGTTATGACACTTACACTCCACTAATAACGGCTTGGAAACTCGGCGGATTTACCTCGCCAAACTAATTAAATACCCTTGTATAAAACTGGGTACGGACCGGTGCTACGGGGCGTAATGTAACGTGTTACACAGCGAGCATTCGTACAGTCAGTACAGGAAAAAAGGCGCTTGTAATGAGCAAAGAGCGACATGCTCACTGCGAATGGTACTTTACGGCCCGTTACACCGATCAGTACCCAGCTTCGGTCGGTCATATTGTAAAAAACGGTTCTTCAACACGCGAAATTGAACCGCTTTCTCAGTAGTTGTTGACAACATTAAGTTTGTGTGTAAAACAGTTTCCAGCAACACTAGAGGATTGCGTCAACATTGTGATGCATAGTGCTCGCGCACCTGGTGGGCGTGTGCACGGGCGGCGGCGAGGCGGCGTGCGGCGCGAGCTGGGGCGCGGGGGGCGCGGGGGGCGGCACGGAGGGGCGCGGGCGGCGCGGGGTGCCGGCGCCGCTGCCGCCGTAGATAGGCTCGCCGCCCACCGAGCCGTACGGACTCTCGTCCGCAACCACCACTGTGCGATATAAACTCACTTTTAAAACACTTATAAAAAAGAAACTATAGTAAAGAACTAAAAATAAATATAGCGTGTCTGCAAGAAACTAAGTGGAAGGGGGCGAAAGCTAGAGAGATTGGAGAAGGATATAAGTTTTTCTATTGTGGCAGCGATGGTAAGCGAAATGGTGTAGGTATCGTTTTGGACAGCAAGCTGAAAGAATGTGTAGTAGATGTAAATAGAGTGAGTGATAGAGTGATAGTTGTCAAAGTGATTCTGGAAGGTGTAGTACTAAAGGTAGTGAGCGTATATGCACCCCAGTCTGGATGTGAGGATAGTATAAAAGATAAATTTTGGGAGGACTTTGACTGTGTGATGAGAGATGTGCAAGACAGTGACGAAGTGTATGTAGGGGGTGACTTTAACGGGCACGTTGGAAAATTGAAGAATGGGTATGAGAGAGTGCATGGTGGTTGGGGGTATGGAAACCGTAACAGTGATGGCGAGGCACTACTGCAAGCTGCTACTGCATTCGACCTGGCAATAATAAATACGTGGTTTAAAAAGAAAGACGATCATCTTATTACATATAAAAGTGGCCACCACGCGACACAAATCGACTACTTCCTAGTAAAGAGGAATAGTTTGATTTGTGTCAAAAACTGTAAAGTGCTGCCAGGCGAAGCATTAGTCTCGCAACACAGGTTGGTGATGGTGGAGGCTAAAGTACGTGTCCCCATCAGACATAACAAAGAACGACCCCCACCAAAAACCAAATGGCGTATGATAGAAAATGAGGAGTGCAGCAGATTGTTCAAGAACCAAGTAGTGGACAAAATGATTGAAATGAAAGATATGGAAGGGAAGTCTGTGAACGAATGCTGGAATGAGATGGCAGATTGTATAAGAAGAGTAGCAAAAGATATATTTGGAGAATCGAAAGGGAAAGGTATGATAGATAAGGATACATGGTGGTGGAATGATGAAGTGCAAAAGTTACTTAAAGAGAAAAAAGTTGCGTTTAAAGAATGGCAGGGTGTGGAAAATGGGAACGATGGTTTGAAAGAAGAAAAGAATACAATTTACAAGGAATGGAAGAGAAAAGCAAAAAAGGCGGTAGCAGTTGCTAGGGCTCAGGCACAGGAGAAGTTGTATGACTCACTGGATAGCCCTAGAGGCCAGAAGGAGCTCTATCGGATTACGAAAGCAAGGGAAAAAAGGACAAGAGATATTACTCATATCAAATGTATGAAAGATGATGTAGGTAAGGTTCTGTGCAATGATGATGAAATAAAAGAGCGATGGAAGGTTTATTTTGATAAGCTTATGAATGAGGAGAATGAATGGAATGGTATGGTACGTGAGGCACCAGTAAATGAGGGTTTGGTAAGACAAGTTAGCATGGATGAAGTGAGGCAAGCAGTAAGAAATATGAAAAATGGAAAGGCCATGGGCCCAGATGATATACCAGTAGAAGTATGGAAGGAACTTAAAGAAGATGGATTTACGTGGCTGACTTTATTCTTCAATAAGTTGTTGCATGAGGAGGTGATCCCACAAGAGTGGTGCAATAGTTCACTAGTGCCCATCTTCAAAAATAAAGGGGATGTACAGGACTGCAACAACTATCGAGGGATAAAGCTCCTGTCGCATAGTATGAAAGTATGGGAGAAGGTGATAGAGAAAAGATTACGAGAAGAGAGTGAGATTTCCCAAAATCAGTTCGGGTTTATGCCAGGTAGAGGAACAATGGACGCCACCTTTGCACTCCGCCAGTTGTGCGAGAAGTATAGATGTGCACATAAAAACTTGCATATGGTGTTCATTGACCTAGAAAAAGCGTATGATAGGGTGCCTCGGGAAGTGTTGTGGTGGGCCTTGAAGGAGAAAGGTGTGCCTGGGAAGTATGTTGAGTTGATTCGTGCGATGTACAGTCGATCTAGTACCTATGTCCGGTCGTCTGCTGGAAACACTGACAAGTTCAGTGTGGCTGTAGGATTGCACCAAGGGTCGGCCTTAAGCCCTTACCTCTTCCTGTTAATAATGGACGCACTGACGTCGGAAATACAGGAAGAGGCACCCTGGTGCATGCTATTTGCCGACGACATTGTCCTTGTCAGTGAAGATGGACCTGAGATCCAGGGTAGATTGGAGAAATGGCAACAGAAGCTGGAGAGTGTAGGCTTGAAAATCAGCAGAACCAAGACAGAGTATATGTTCTGCGATTTCGGCGGTCTCGCCAGCCCTGAAGCCATTGCGCTTGATGGCGTGCTCCTTCCGATCTGCTCCGACTTTCGGTATCTCGGTTCATTAGTGCAAAGTGACGGAGGAATAGATCGGACTGTCAAGCACAGAATAAACACAGGGTGGATGAAGTGGCGGCAGGTAACGGGAACAACCTGCGATCCCCACGTTCCCCTTAAACTTAAAGGGAAGATCTATAAGACAATGATTAGACCTGCTGTCCTGTATGGATCAGAGTGTTGGGCCACAAAAGGAATGAATGAAAGGCAGTTGCATGCAGCTGAGATGAGAATGCTAAGGGGGATGTGTGGTGTTACGCGAATGGATAGAATAAGAAATGAGTATATAAGAGGAAGTCTGAAAGTGGCGCCTGTGACAGAGAAGTTGTGTGGAAATCGGCTATCATGGTATGGACACGTGATGCGAAGGAATGAGGATCATGTTGTGAGGAAAGTTTTGAGTATGAATGTAGAGGGTTACAAGAGTAGAGGGAGACCCAGGAAACGATGGATGGATTGTGTGAAAGTTGATATGGCTAAGAAGGAGGTGACTTCTGAGATGACGGGAAATAGAGATGTATGGAAGAAGAAGACATGCTGCGCCGACCCCAAATGAAATTGGGATAAGGGCAAGAGGATGATGATGATGAGTAAAGAACTAAAAACAACACAAACACGTATATTTTCAGATTTTGATGCTGTGTAACCGAGTCATCGGTTTTCATTTCACCTTAGGTCGTTGCGTCTTAGATAAGCTGTGTACAACGATAGGTGCAAAAGGATGACACTTGAAAAGTTAAATCTTCCACAATTATGTAAACGTAACAATATTTCTGCGTTTCCAACTGCAATTTGCATTTTTGCACAAAAAATGCAACACGCAATTTGCATTGCGTGTTGCATTGTTTTAAATTAGCAAATCTACAAAACCAGTATAAAGGTATATATGGTTACCATGTCCATTTCCAGTTATCCTAGGTTGTCTATTCTGCGTGTTTTCAATCTCGATAGAGTTGGGTCTAGCAGGTTGCACCGAAGGTGGCCGATTCTGTGACGCTCTGTATCCGCCGTCCGATATGTTCGTTGCTACAAAAAAAAAGTGTTAAAATTTTGACTTTTTGAGCTAAAAACTAATTTTAGACGTACTAAGAATGAATTAACAAAACACCGGTCCCTGGCTGTGTATGGTGTTACAACTCACTCTGATAGACAGGGTCAGGTTTGTAGGCCGGCTCGATGTTGTAGTGGCGCAGCTGCGCGGGCGCCATGATGTGCTCTCCGCGTGTGACGGCGGCCTCCTTGAGCCGGTCGCGCGTGGAGTGCGGCGGCCGCACGCGCCGCGCCCCGCGCCCCTCCGCGTTGCCGCCGCTGCGGGGCTGGCGGACCTGTGGCCGGGTGGGGGGGGGGGGTCGCTTTGTTTGAGCAGTGGAACTTTATAGCAAACATAGAATCGATCCAAAAATACTATCATTTCTATCTCGACGTATGTTAGCTATTGTAGTCTCAATCGCAGTCCCTTATAACGATTATGGGGTCAAAATCAAAGATGGCATCGAAGAAATTTACTAACGGGATTTACGTCATGGGTGTCATTTTCATGGTTTTGCTAAGTAAATTTGTAAGTAAATAATTGTCAACCGATTGAACGTCTGACTGACTACTAACAAAAACTTATAATTTAACCCCATATTTTTTCCTCTTCACTATAAAATAAAGAGATGAAGAAAAATAAAATGTGTATCTAAACAAAAACATTAATCAAAATTTTTAGCATATTTAAATATTGAAATCAACAGTAACCTGCATTCTGTACTATTTGTAACAGAAAACGTATACTTTCTAACAAAAATTTGAATTCCGTATGTATGTATGTAATTTTCGAGTTTAAAATTGCGTAATTTTATCTTTTTGCGGACCATATTAAAACTCTTGCGGACTACGGGTGGGGAACCAATATTCTAGACCAAGGGTCTAGAATATTGGTAATATCTTGCACTTTGCTTTTTCTTTTTTTCTATATTTATATCTAAGTAAAAAGAAATAGAATCGTACCTTCTTCCCCCGATCATGCTGAATCCTCTCAGTATCTTGCAGCATCTCTCGTCTCCACAATTCGAAGAAGTAATCAGGATCCGTGTAGAACTTCCTAGCATCTCGACCATCATCCCTGAACTCGTTGAGCATCTCGAGCGGTGGCGGTCGGTCGCATCGCGCGTACGTCGACAACATGGCCGATGGCATCGAGTTCCGTGAGAACAACTGTTGTTGGAAAGACCGCGCTGAGCGGAACGCCTTGCGCATTTGTATGTCTTGGAGTGATACTGGAAGGAGAGATAATATCTTATGTTATTTTCTTAGAAGGTGAAGATGGGAGTGCATTGTTGAGTATATTCCCAAATCCCAGTCTACTAGGACTGATGTTAAAACGTTGATAATCAGAAAACTCGATTGACTTCATGAACATCATTACCTGCCTAACCTTTTCCCTACTATGTTTGGGTCGACTTGCATTCTAAAAGGATGCAGCTGAATACCAGTATTTTACAAGAAACTACTCCCTGCACAACCCAGTAACTAGGTAACACCATTCCCCTTGGTAAGACTGGTTGTCAAACTACCCGTAACGACTGTCAAAGATCTACGAATAACAAACTGGACCAACGGCTTAGCGTACTTTTCAAAGCACGAGGGGGTCTCGGTCACCAATCCACAGACCGACCTCGGCATGCTTTGCTCAGCCTTCGATCGACCCGTGCGACTGTTATTATTAGCCAGAAGTTTGAAGGAAAAAGTACTAAATACACGCGGGCGAAGTGCTAGTTATTTCCCCCACTATTCTAGCATCATTTATTGAATCCGACCTCAACAATATAGTGTCAGCTTTTCAAAAACCCAACGAGTTTCTCACCTTCCTCAACACCAGAGTCGAGCTGCGTGACCTTGATAGCCAACCGGTCTATCCTGGCCTGCAGCACATTAGTCCTATCAGCTAAGTTCGTCGCCTCCCGCGTCAGCTCCCCGAACATATCCTCCGCATGCTTAGATAGGGATGACAATTGCCTGTTGGGAAAAGAAAAAGATATTTAAAATTGGATTTGATTGTTTTTCATTTTTGATTATCGCAAGCACGGATTTGCAAGAAGGTTAAACTTCACATCAATCGTATTTAAACAACATGTGGAGATCACTGCCTCTCGCACGCCAGTTCCTTTAACCTGAGATGATGTTAGCCGCCATTATACATTTTATTTTACGATTACCTACTTGTTCCGGCTAGATTGAACCAGTGTATCGTTTTTTATATGAATGCTGTTGACGCTTTTAAATAACGGAGAGCCGTAAAACCGTCTAGAGATATACAACCTCTTTGAAAGATAATGCGTCAGACGAGAAATACGAAATGTGGAGGGTGGAGGAACAGATATCATCAGACCAGCAGAGCATCTGCCGCCTGGAGACGGACTGCAAGTGGATCTGGAAACCTCTTAACCGATTGCGAACTGAAACTGACCGCTATAGAAAAAACCTGACCACTGGACTCTGTCTGGGATCGCTCTCCGATACCACATCCTAGAGAGGTCCTAGAAATGAGTCCAGTGTGGAGTCCCTTCGCAGAATATGCTTAATCTTCTTTCCTGCCAGCATGCACAACTACCTACACCTTCCATGTTTGGAACGAAACCAACGATACAGCTGTCCAGGTGGTTACATCATGTTCGGACAAAATTTCAGTCTAATCAACACGAAACTAACAAGGAGTATAAAGTACAAAACTTATCAGCCTTTTGTGTTTCAAGTAAGCAAAAAATTAACATTATTTTGGCATTCAAGATAAAACAATGAAATGTAACTTTAAAATACATTTAACAAGGTATATCTTTGAAGTAACGTAAAAGGAAAATATGATACTCATGGACTATGTGCTCAGGGACGTCATCCTACTATTGATTAGTTCTCTATTAATAACTCTCAAAACATCATTCACATTTAAATTATAAATGTATTGCTATTTACATGTGCGATGTGTAACGCGCAGTTATAAATCTAGAAAAAGTAGATGAAGTCGGTGTTACGAAAAAAACGTTAGCGAACGGGGAAACTCATCAGGAACAACGATCATCGCATGCACACACTCATTCGTAGAATAGAAAGGGACAGAGAAAGAGAGAGTGAGAGAAATTTGCTTGGAGGGTACATAACGCAAAGATTTCCTTACATAAAGATTTCTACCAGGTAAGCCGCGTTAAGGAACTTCGTTACAAAACCATCGAAACGATCTTAAAGTTCAAGGTCGCTTATGAAATACGGACAATATTTCATAATTAAAGATCAGATTATGTAATACAGAGAACAAAAACCCTACGTTGTAATGTAAGGTTATGTAACAGGGCCTGCATTTACATAGAATGTGCTGAGACACTTCAAAGTGTAAATAGAACAATAGCATTAATTGAACGTTCAAAAACGCGAAAAATACACCGTCAATAATCGATAATGATCGTTAAAAGCCAATATATACCATATCCTGATGAATCCCCTCAAGAACAAGTGGAAAACCCCATCGCTCAAGGTAAGGAAACTATTTCGGAAATTCCTTTTGAGTTAGTCACTGCGACCCCCTCACATAATTAAATCAGATAAGTTTATTACTCATACGTTCTTATTGAGGACACATTGTTTCATTTTATTCCATCCAAACTGATTTAGGTTTCGTTCGTAACTCTTTTGGACCAGTAATATTTTATCAAGTCCTATTTAATTCGGATACGAACACTTTATTGAAGATTTGTGCCCTGTTAATGGCAATAGGCGCGCCCGCTATAATATGGCACGTAAACGTAACTGGCGAAATGTAGGTGTACAATACAGGTTCGATTCCCGCCTTGGGGCAAATGTTTGTACGATCCACAAAGATTTGTTCCGGGTGTTTTGGGTATTTGCTATGTATAGTAAAAATATCTATCTATGTAATTAAATTATATAAAATTTAAGTACATCAGTCATCTAGTACCCATAACACAAGCTTTGCTTAGCTTGGGGCTAGATGATGCTGTGTGGATTGTCCAGCTATTTATTTATTTATTAATAAGTAACTCTGCCAAATCCTTAGGGGAATGCAGGCTTGATGGTATGTTGCTCTACCACCCCGTCTGACTGCCTTAGGTACCTTTTTTGCCTACTAGGAGAAAGATGTTTCAGATGGCATGGCTTGTGTGTACTGGAACATTACCTGACAGTGTTAGCGAGCGTGCCATTGGTGACGGCCTCAAGCTCCGAGGGGACATTCAGCCGCTCGGGCACCGTGCCGCGTGACACGTGCACCGGCTCCACACAGCGCTTCGGCAGCGGCATGGCTGCGCAGCGGCACGGCTACCTTGTGTACATCACTGGAAAAGAAACGAGACACTTTGTTAATGGTCAGCTTTTAAATATTTCGGCCTACTTTTTCTCCTATCAGTTAATTTACATCTTCAAAATAAGCAATCAACTCAGACAGTGTTAGTCCATTACTGGACTTAGGTCTCTCCCAAGCTGCATACACCACACATGGTTCTTTTCGTGTCGACGTCGAGTCTACCCTAACCAGTACCAAGCTGATCTGCTAACTGAACCGACAACCTGGAGCGCATTTTCGGGTTGTCAAACTATCAGAAAGAAGAGCCTACTTCTAGAGTAGAGCAAGAGGTGTGGTAGCTGTAGGCGCCAGGTTGCCAAAATGGCAAATGCGAAAACCTATTTTTATGGCGCCTTTATAAAGCGTCGAGGAAATGGCGCCGAAAGAGAATCTCGCTCTTCATTGGGTAGAACTAGGGCCGCGGCTGGACATGCATTTGCATGGATGTATTTCAACACGTATTTTGGAAATCGAAAACTAACTTCAGACTTCTTACAACTTCATAAGATTATTCTAAATGCTCAAGTGTAATTTAAAAATGTTATGACTGAACTTTCTCATTGCCTTTTGTAGGTGTGGTTTAGAGTTTTATCTTTATCAGGAGTAGGTACTGCTAGGTACCACATACTATGTTTGATAATTGATAAAAATATACTGGGACTTATCGTTGATGACCTTTTTCATGTCAGAATTTCGTTTATAAATGAATTTTCTTTTTTGACGATTGCAATTCTACTCAATTATTAAGAACCTTTTTCGTCACGACCGTTTGGCCGTCTACCATGGACAAACAGTTTCTCGTACCATAAACAGTAATAAATAGACATTTTTCTGAACAAGAATAGCTAATATAAGTAGTTCGTTAATGGCCTTAATCGGCCAAGCAGTTTACATTACTCGCTTTTTAATTACAATTAAATTACCAAATAGAAATCTAAGGAAATGAGTAAAAATTGTAACGACCTGATTAAAAATAACCTTGAGATTGTAGGGCAAAATAGTAAGGCCTAAAAAATCAAATACAGTACTGTAAAGGTTGCATGCAATCGTGAACCTTTATACATACAGGCTGGTTTCAATGACCCAAGATAATTATATCAGAATTGTTTAGAACATAGAAAGTGTCACTGGTCTTGTATAAGGATTCGTGATTGTGAAGTAAAATTTGTGTGAAGTTCTCCTAGTAAGAAACGCAATTTAATCAGCGAAGACTTATTATTAATAACAGTGATCTAACCCGTACGTGGAGAAGATTCCACAAGTCCCAGATCTACAGTACATACCTACCTGAAGTTTCTATAGGCAATAACCGACACTTGGAACCAATGCTACATCGCAAATGACTCGTTTTCTCATTTATTTCTTGCAATACCCGTTACAAGACGACAGAACGTGATCTCTAATACCAACCCAGCATCAAGAACACGGATAATAGCTTTATCACAAAAACGCATATCTAGAATAACTTAAAAATTTACACTCGTTCACAAGTGCAGTAAAAAATATGTAGCATGGCATGATGTAGCAGTGTGGTGGTGGCTGGTGTGCATTCCGCCTTTTCGCCACTTTCCGTCATTTGTTCCTAGTAATTAGTCGTTATTAAGTTATCCGCTCGATTATGCGGCGTGACGGCCGTGCGTGTCTGTGGCTATCATGGAAGTGGGAATTAGGTTTTAGTTCCGTTAAATTTCACTAAGAACTTGTACTTGAACATTGCCGGACAACAGCAAGTATGGCGTTTCTTGCCCATTTTTCTTCTACTTTTTGGAAGGGGGCAACTCATCATCATCACCTCCTTTTTTATTGTAAGTTTGTCGTTTAAAAGTCCCTTCGATTTATCTCAACTCAGAGGTCAATTTTGCTAGTAACAGGTTAGCTAGATAAATTATAATCCAACTATCTTGGGACACTAAACTCATCCGAATTTGTTCTCATCAAAATTTTCAATTAGGTCAAACATTTCTCGACCGCAGCGGGATAGAAGATTATTTCTAAGCCAGTCTTTATCTCACAATCTACAGAAGTCTCCTGGGACTAAAATGTACAATATACGAGTACCAAGCCTAATTACGAGTGACGCACTAACTAATGTAACCTTTCGACCTAACCACGGTGAGATTCGTGACTTTAAATGACAAGAGTCGTCTTCGTTCCTTAAATACTAGAGTTCATCTTACCAAAAGCCATGACCACAGCCTACTTTTGATCAGAAACACAATCGCATTGCAATTATCACGTGACACACTCATACATAATATATCTGGTGAATAATCCATGAACTACGTGCCTGCTTATATACATACATATGCTGAACTAGAATTAGGAGATTGTGGCTAAATATAAATAGCCGCACGGGCAGATCGAAGGTTAAGCTACGCTTGCCGAGGTCAGTCTGTTGATGGGTGACCTTTCGTAACATATCGAGACTTCTACGTGCCTCGGAAAGCACGTTAAGCCGTTGGTCCCTGCTGTCATTTGTAGGTCTTTGACAGTCGTTACGGGTAGTCAGAAGTCCAAAGGTCTGATACCAGTCTTACCAAAGGGTATCGTGTTGCCCAGTAACTGGGCTGTGGAGGTCAGACTGGAAGCCGGCCCCAACATAATTGGGTAATAGCTAGGCAGATGATGATGATGCTGAACTAGAATCCCGTCAATTGGACCTTCCCTATAGTCACTTAGACATATATCATAATCCTCAAAAGGTAGGCCATTATTTATACACACGCTTGGTAGATTAATTAATCGCATTAACATGTCATATTTATGTTATAGGTACTTAACCAAGGTTGTCCATGATGTCCATCCATCTGGCAAAATCGTTAATCGGCTTTTATGTCACCCGCGAAGGGACGACAGATGCCGAAAATAGGTCGTATGTGCCTTTTATCCGTACTATATTTAGGATAGCATGATAAAGTGATATAAAAACACTAATTGAAGTTGTCACATGTGAATAGGAAAGGTCAACCACCTAATAATGCTTCCTGGGCGTGAATGGATGCTATATAGTCAAAATATAATACAATTGAATTAGGGGATTTTATAAGCAAAAGTAAATAAAACGGACGCTTATAAAATCTTCTAATTTAATATTGTTTGACGGGCCGATATCGGCAACTCCACGATTATGCGCGTATTATGCGTTCTAATTTCGTATTTATTAATATATATTTAGTACAGCCAGTATTCAAACTAAATTAATCCTGGCATAATAGCTCTCACAGATCTGCTCACATTCTAACATTATCGTCTTCCATTTAGCAGCTAACAAGTCCAATTCAGGGTTTATTTCCACGACCGCGTTGAGCATCATCAACATACGCGGTATAGGGGAGGTGGATCGAGCTACAGTTCGACAAAATGGAAGATTAAATTATTTATTCTTTCTAGAATGATTATTAGGAACAAATAGTTCAGTAATAATTAAAAGTAAAATCGGTACCTAATCGCGGTGTTAGGAAGCATTTTTATTATGGTTAAACCTTTGTCCAGCACTGGACATAGTGGTCTGTACGTGTACATATCCATTTCTATAAATAGAAAACCATTATTATCATAGGTAAATTAAATAGCTTAGCATCACTAAAAGTCACGATTCATTAAATAAATACGTGCTTAGTACACTTTACATTCCAATCTGTACAGAAATATGACCTTCGCATTTGATAAAATACTAAAAGAAAATTGTGGATGTGGTATTAGTAAGTGACTGAATGATTTCAGTTATGTATTCCACATAATGCCCTTACCACAGTCCTTTCGTTCACTTTGAGGCAAAAGGGGATAGAGGTCTTCAAGGAAGAATTCAGTCAATGCAATTAAAGTTGGTTCTGTCTGATATTCTCGCACCGTAATGGAATGCTTTTAAAGGCTCGCTATAGAGGGTTTTTGCTGTATCTAGACATACGTATACTAGCACTACTTTCAGGGTTCTTTTCAAATGGATTTTACTTGATAGGTCTGTCTTTTTGTTACAGTTTCTTGCACTTAATTCATCTGCATAGAGTACATCTGTCAAAAAACCCCCGCATTGCGCATTTGCGCAGTCTCGTTCAAAGATCGACTATCCAAATGAAAACCCACGGCTTCCCAGCTGACCTTATAAATAAGCTAGACTGTAACTAGGTAACGCATTCTAAACATAATTGAGTGTTACGGCACCGATTACGTCTCCTTAACAAAAGGTTTGCATCAAGAATACCTACTGGCATTAAATGAATGGCGTCGTTTCGAAATGTCAGTGGCGTGCGGCGTGCCGAATCAAAACAATATGAAACCGAACGGTATGTGGCAACCTGGCAATGCAGATTTAAATCATAACGCTAACTGTGAGTGCCTTAACTGTAACAACATATCTTAAGTTAACAGTTTCAAAGATTTTCATCAACCAGATAATAATAATACCAGCTTAGTACTGTCCCACTGCAGGGTATAGACCTCTTCCCATACGAAGAAGGCACGAGCATTAATCACCACGCTTTCTGAAGGCGGATGGGCAACTTTAGGCTTATATTAGTAGTCATACATTTAGTCGTTTTTCTTCACAGATGTCAGTGTTAGTACATATGAGTTGAAAAAGACCCATTGGTACCTACTTGCCCGGTTTTAGACACACAATCTCAAGCATGCGAAGCGAGGCCTAAACCACGGCTTATCGCGACTTTAACCCAGGAAATAGATGAGAAAAATGCTAATGCAAATATTTTCGTGAAGAGAGAATTGTTTTGGGAAAGGAATTGATCAAATTGTAGATGCCAAAGACTAACAATGCCTTCCGCATTTATATGTGACTCTTCACAAGCTCAATTTATAAACATATCATAAACTTCGATCGCAGCGATCTGAAAAGTTCAACAACACCGCTTTGTTTACGTTGTTGTAAAGATCTGTAAGAATCAACTATAATTAGCATGTGTTCGATGCTCGTGTAGTACAAACTTCCCACGTTTACTATTGTACAATGGTAGTAATTAGTCACATTAGCAATTAGATCACAATGTTCGCAGCGATTACATGTTATCATACGATTTATATACCGTTATTTCATTACAATGAATGGCAGGACAACCGGGGGAGATAACAATTTTTGGGATACCTATCTACATTCAACATTAGTTCTATATTTGAACGAACTTGTTTCCATTAAAATTTGTTATTAGTATTTATCCATTCGATCACCATATGATTGATATTTTTATTATCTACGTATCGAAGCTTTATGATCTCCAGATGCGAGTGAAATTCGTACGTGACCGATATTATTTTGACGTTCAAAGGGCCTTTTGCAAGTTTTGTATACTTACTAGATCGTGTTATCGCTCACTTACGTCAATTCGTATGGAATAATTGTGATGCGCCATTATTCATCTTTAGTTTCAGTACAAAAAATTGTGTGAAACGGAATAATTGCCTTAAGTAACTCGCACTAGGCCCTCTGCCTGACCAGTGAAAAAAACAATCGTCTAGATATAACTATAAAAACACATAAAGGAACAATGTTCGGGTACATCGTATATATAAAATTCTCGTGTCACAATGTTCGTTCCCATACTCCTCCGAAACGGCTTGACCGATTCTTATGACATTTTGTGTGCATATCGGGCAGGTCTGAGAATCGGCCAACATCTATTTTTCATACCCCTAAATGATAAGGTTGGTCCACCCCAAACATTTTATATGGCAAAACAACGTTTGCTGGGTCAGCTAGTGTTTATATAATATTACCAAGCTGTACTAGAAATAATCGGTTGAACAATCGACCGTCTTTCGATTAGCTATGAAGTTAATGGAACGAACTAACGCAATGGTGGCTCAATTGTTTCAGATTTAAATCGGTAGGTACATTCTGAGATTAGTACTGTACATTAATTTTGTGATTTTAATGAGTTTTTACATCATGCTATTTATTATTGTAGCTGTGAGTGTAGCTCATTCCGAGAAATCATCCTCTGCCCTAGCCTTCCTGACTATATTACAGTTGGCTTCCAGTCTAACCGGATGCAGCTGAATACCAGTATTTTACATGGAGCGACTGGCTATCTGACGTCTACAAGCCAGTTACTGGACAACCCCTTGGTGAGATTGGATGTCAGAATTTCGGTATTCTGACTACCCGTAACGACTGTCATAGATCTACAAAGACAGACCGAAGTAACGGTTTAACGTGCTTTCCGAGGCACGAAGGAGTCACGATATGTTACGAATGGTCACCCATCCACAGACTAACCTCGGAAGTGTATCTTAACCTTCGATCAACCCGTGCGGCTGTTTTTATTTAGGCCCGTGGAATTCCGAGAAATCCGACATCATATTTCAATTCCGACAACTTTCTCTCTTCGAACTAAAAGAATAACACAGAAATCCTGTATTATACTTTATTGTCTTCACTTACATAATTTAAGCAAAATATTTACTAACACAACTCATTAGAATTTCCTGTTTCATTCAAGTTTTTTTTTGTCTTTTTGTTTCTTATAATATGCACGTGCTTTGTGACAGATTAACATTTCTTGTAGTGAAAACTTCTTTAACCGCGTTGAGCGATTTCTGGTAAAGGCAAAACTTATAAGTTCGCGTCACCGACATTCTAATGACATGTGTTGTGTGTCAAAAACAGCTAGTCCCCAAGATTGCCTATTAATGTTTTCATTTCTAACTTCTCACTTCCTAGGCGGAAAAGGTACGACGAAAGCAGAATCGTCACGAATAAAAGAATAAACAGTAACTTTATTACGTGATCATCTGTCATAAGCCAATCTCGACAAAACACTAAGTTCCAGTTACGTTATGAATATATTTAACTATGCACTAGTCGTAGATTTTCTATGCAATAAGCGTGTCTTAACTCCTAGACATCAGCATACAGGAGTTGCATACACAACTTGCCTATTCCTATCAAACTAGGATTGACATCATCGCCTCTTGGAGATCTTACGTCATAAGCGCAACACGCGATATTGGACCTTATATGCAAACAGTATTACTGAGTTAATTGTTAGACACATTGTCTGTTTAGTTAAGTTTTAAACTAACTTGGCATTTGATACTCTTATCAAGCAATTTATAAATTGGTTAGCAAGTATGTTTCGCCAAAAGTGATAGGTCATGTCAATGACCTTTATTTAGTTTGAGTGCTGATATAATGTGTTTTGGCAATTTAATACTAGAAAGATTAAGACTTAGTTCTATTTATGTGTCCCAAAAGGGCCATCGCACATACCTGCTACTTTATTTGAAGGGGGGAACGTTTATTTGAAGACCAACAGCTTTATAATCTTACACTGGTGGATTAAAATTACTTAACATAACATCACGTCTTTATCCCCAAAGGTTTAAGCAGAAATGTGCCTAAAGTATACGCACATTTCGCCAGTTATGTTTAAGCCTCATTTAAGGGGCGAGCCTATTGCCAATTGCTATCAACTGGGTCCAAATCCAGACTCGGGGCTACTAAGAAAATCCAGATGGAAAAGTCCAATAGCAGTTTGCCCGACCTGAGAGTCCAACCCAGGACCTTATTCTAAGCAGTAGAGCTTGCAAGAACCACTACACTAATGTGAATTTAAATTAAATACTATCGTAGTTTTCCTATATACCTAATCTGATGTTGCAACAAGCTAACAAAAAAAAAAGTAATTTAAGAAATAAATATAAATCCACATTCCCTAATTAGAAACAGAATGTTATTTGCACACGCACATCGCTTAGTCGAGGAGTTGCATGTTATGTCTACTGAACAAATAGGCTTGAGAAGCCGTTCTACCGGTCGCAAAACTTCCATGACTACTTACTACACTTAATTGCCTACCTTTGAATGCATCCTACTAATTGTTTTTCTTATTATCACTGGAAAGGCTCTGGTTTTTATTTTATTTTAATACGAGTTACTAGTAAGACCACTACTTCGAAAAATAGTACAAGATGGAAAGATTTCCTTAATATGGAGTCTTGCTGTTGAAATAAATTTTACAAGTTACTCTCTCCTAAAGCACAGACTGGCCTCTCTTTATCTCCTTTTACGAGCTAGATACTTAACACATATTTGAAGACTTTAAAACTTTATAATCCTCACTACAATGACGTTATTTTATAGTATGCAAACATATCTTATCGTGTGTAATATTACTTCATTTAAGAGGAATGTCCCTTTGATGATACATAAAATGTGCACACATATTTAAGCATATTGCTGATTACCTGAAGACGAAAACTATATATAAATTGTTCTTTATTGTAACATCAAAACAAACAAATACATTACAATAATTACTTACTTCACATCTAATCTAAACGTTATCATTTAATTACATTACATAACATCAAATACTTATTATAATGATGAATGACAACAAATATCACTATTCGATCAACAGCAAATTAATTCCAGTTGTTCACACATCAGTTATTTTCTGTGCATGACGCGTATGTCCTGAGCATGATTAGATTACCCTGCGTTTTGCGAAACTAACGGAACTGACACATTACATCGGTTCATGGATTTGTATTTTAGGAGCATACTGGCTGTAATTTGGTGGCGGCGCAAGGTCACTGGATAAGATATTTGAACATTCTTCCAAAGATTGCAAGTTTAGCAGGGTACTAGGGCATTGGACACGGAAAAAACCGTAAAGTCGGTAGAAGCGCTATCTAGCACAATTTATAAAAATCTTTGTTGATGCTCTCACAATCCTAATACTCTTATTTCATTTAAATGATACAATTATTAATATATGAAGAAATAAAATAAAATAAATAATCACAGGGCATCGAAAAATTCATCCGCATCGTTGTCAACGGGAAAAGTGCCCAGAAGGCTGGCAGCATTGCCACGTTGAATGGCAATGCTGCCGATTTCTCGAAAAACTAAATGGGCACACGGACCCCATGGCCCTAGTGTTTCAACCCTAATACTATAATACTACTAAATCTTTTGTCTAGATCCTGATCTAAGGCGAAAGACGTAACGTGTTAGATGCAACACTGTGTCATGAGGTTACCACAAAGGGTAACTTTCTTAGATTTTAACAGCTTAGCATAATATAGCGTATGGCCATGTCCTACATTGAAAATCATTACGAGGACCAAGACAAAAGTAAAAGTCAGTCTGTGGTTATAGTATTTAAATATCGAGTTATTTTACAACAACGAAAAATGTAACCAATTAGTTTTCGTATTGTTCCCCAAAGTCTTGGCGTTCATTACTCTGTCTGATCATTCAATGGAGATGATTGTCAGTTACGTTACTTGAAATACTAGACAGAGTTTACAAAAACATCTGAAGACAATACGTGTCTTAATATCACATAGTCAACAGGTTAGATCATCAAATACTATTAGGCTAATTGTAAACAATTGTGCAGATACAATGAAGAAGGGAGCCTATGTACGAAAATAAAATTAACAAGGCGTCCGTTGAAATTGACGCGTTAAATGTTGGCACGTGATATCATAGAAAATAGAAGAAGAAAAAACAGTAACAATTTATACGATCAAGTAGGTAATTATGGTCATAAAGAGTCTTAGAAATAGTCACATCTGATGATAGACGAGGCCCACTCCTACTATAATCGTCAGTGTTTCCAACGAAGAACAAAAATTACCGGAAAAGTCCAAGATCAAAGAATTGTCTCACAAATGACGCATTTATCTGCCCGTTAGGAGCTACAGCTCAATTGAACGAAATCTATCTAGATAAAGTCTTTGCTAAAAGGAACATTCAACTAATACGACAAAATACTAAATCTTTCCATTAATTTAACAAGTTTTACGACCGACAACCCTTTAGTAACCGTACAGCTATAATCCTAACAGACGGCATGGCGACATTAAACTCGGCACGAGTGCGGGATCAAATTGACATATCCGCCTTCCTAATGCATTCATGAACGGGACACCCGACACAGGCGGGAATGCTTCACACTCACAGACTCACACGACTGATTACGGTTACTGGTATCGTAATATGGCCCCTGGGTTAAGAAAATGTCACCTTCCTTGGGTGTCGGGACACTAAAGGTCAAAATCAAGACGACTGGATGCATGGATGAAGACTTTCTATGCATCATTGCAACTGTTGATTTTATATATGTATACAACATGTCCCAAAATTCAACGATAAGCCGGCACCAGAGGATGGACCTACTAATGACTACTCTACTTTTTTTTAAATTACTTAAAAAAATGGAAATTCTTCGAAAATGTATACCCCTTATTACACTTTTAACTACCATGACCACAATTTTTCAAATATTTCAGTTTTTTTATTTGTATCGGCAACCTAAGTAGTTTTGTCTATTCCCCATAATCTTTATATAAATACTATGTGCCCAAAATAGATTTCTTTCGCAAATTCTTAGAATTTGGAAGGGATGATGAGACAAGACAAATCCCAATATCAATTCAAGGTTAACCTATGGACGGGCATATTAAACGGAAAAGTGATTGGGCCTTTTGAATTAGAAGGAAACTTGGATGGCAATAGTTATTTGAACTTTTTACAAAATGACTTGCCAGTATTATTAGAAGACATGCCCATGCATAAATTGCCCATGTATACATTTTCGAAGAATTTCCATTTTTTTAAGTAATTTAAAAAAAGTAGAGGTATTTTTTTTTTCTCGAGTAGTCATTAGTAGGTCCATCCTCTGGTGCCGGCTTATCGTTGAATTTTGGGACATGTTGTATATGTTTTATAGTAGAGAAGGACACAAAGACACGATCGATGGATTGTGTGGAAGATGATATGGCTAGGAAGGAGGTGACAATGATGCATGTCTTATAGTACCAGGATTACATGCACTTTCTGTAAGTTTACAGTAATTAAAGTACTGTCACGGCCTAAAACCCATAAGCACTGTGATCAAGGCTCTTTTTATTTGTACAGTGTCATTTGTTGCTGTCTTTGTAGACATTCATCATCTGCCTAGCCTTTTCCCAGCTATGTTGGGGTCGGATTATTAGATATTATTCTATCAACTTGTAAATTATGAATAAGACTAGCTTTTTCCCGCAGCTGCGCTCCCGTGTTGTATCCCCATTTGAACCGTGTATTTTCGGAGATGAAAAGTAGCCTAGGACTGCCAATGACACTTAGCGTAGTGTAGGTTTCTGCTGGTGAAAGAATTTAGAATTTCGATTAGTCCGTAGGCACTTGTAGAGATTACGTCATACAAACAATTTAACCTTTTAATAATATTAAGTTAAGACAACGTCTATAAGAGGTTTTCAGAGACTTATCAATAAGATGAGGTAATAAAGTGACAACTACCATTACTCAAGATTAGAAATAAACATCATGTTTAAAGCGCTTAACTTGATCCTAATTGACAAATTAATACTTACATGATAATTTTACTTAAGTATAAAATATACATAAGTATATTAACAGTACTTATGAACACCGACATTATTCGTTTTGCAATAACACTATCGGAAATGCAATTGGAATAATAATGAAACAACTACCGGTAAGACGCCATAATACAACGTAGTGAAACACAAAGTAACAACAGCACTTCTAAGTCAAGATACTACGGGTATATAATGTTCTTCAGCGAGTTTCTGAAACAATGGCGAAATAAATCCACACAAACTTGAAATTGATTTCGAAGATGTCTTACATTACAAAATCCGAGAGTAACTACAGGATTTGTGGGAAGAAACTTCGAAAGCTAAACCACCAATACACGAGTTGAACATGAATTTAGTATCAACACGCCGTATATGTAGTCGATATCGGAATATATGGTACACGGATCACAAGATTTCATGTACATTTTGGAAAGCAATTTATTAAAGGCAGGTCTTGGCTGTTTTTAATACCTGGAATGACCTGTACAACTGTTTAAATGATGTTCATGTCTTCACGATCGCATTTCTATCAAGACCTAATTAGATAGTTTTGGATTTTTCAGTGATAAAGAAACTTGAGTATCAGATAAGTTGGACATAGGCTTATGAGGGACCAGCATGAACGTGTTTTGGCTGAAATGGTGATGATAATAACCGATATTCCTGGAGCGTTTTATATTGGTAAATTTTCGCAAGAAGATATATCTCTATATCTACAAAATTCAGTTCCTGTTCCCTAGTAGTTATTCTTAGGTTCTAGGAATCAGAGGTATATAAATACAAAAGCCCTCTCTGCTAAATGTAATCGTCCCTCTTCAAGCTACAACACAGTCCTAGGATTTTACCACAATGGCATGCATGCCTATATTAGAAGGCATTCCTTGAATGTTACAGAGGTCAGAGGGCAATCCTTTGTGTAAAACCAGAACCAGACACAATACGCCACTTCTGAAAAGGAAAACCGATCCCTGATCGCGATAACAAACTACTGAATGAAATACATTTAAATACTAAAATAAATAACCTTTCATCTTAAACTGAAAGAAAGAAAAGAATGAACAAAAGATTATTATAACATATATTTATATAACAAAATATTTATTAATTTCTATTGATAGTTGAAGTGAATATTTTGCTTAAATTATGTTAGTGAAGTCAAACTAAAAGTATAACACAGAAAATTGCATTTATTTCCAATAACTGAAGAATATAATTGCGAAAAACAAAGCAATTAATTTGAAAGTAGACCGTAAAAATCGATTTGCATTATCATGAGCTGCATTCAATGGGCTATTAAAACAGGTTGCATGATGCATTTTTTATGAACGTGCTACAGTTTTCATGCTCAACGGGGTTCTTTCCGTGAAAGATTTATACGAAACGATTAGGCAAACTGTCACTACTATTGTATGGTTTTATAGGCTTCCTTAATTTCTTGCTTAACAATGCCAAATTCGCACTAAAAACGTTAAATTAGCTAAGTCAAATAAATAATCAAGATTCATTTACTTAATCAAATTAGGCCGAAAAGCAGCGTCAAAATTTACATGAGAAATCAGCCCCGCCCTTCACCAGTTCCTAGTATTTTTGCTAAGAAGTGGAAGAAGTGGCTCAAAAATATCATATCGTTACCACACATAGCAAAGTCTATGTCAGTTTAACAAGACAAGGAGGCTGGAGATGCCATAAGAGGGTATCACGAATGTGTTGAACCAGAATCCGCAAATACAATTATTTTTATTAATCCCTTGCTAGATTACTTTCTTGTCTAAGTTATACATCACTAGTGCATCCAACTAATATTATCAAACTCACATGAGTTTGATGGGAAACTCAAACTCACATGAGTTTGAGTTTCACGCAAAAACTATTAATCGGATTTAGATTATATTTTACACTATTATAGCTTATACTCCAGAATAACACATAGGCTATTATTTATGCACATGACACTAGCTGCGCCCCGCGGAGTTACCTGCGATTAAAATTCACATAAATCAAACGCGCGAAGTTAAGATAGTCGTTGATTTTTTCCGAAATTTTCTGCGCAATTGCTTTATTTTTTCTTTCCGTAAAAATTTTCGTAAAAAGTCGTTCTCAAGTTATGGTGTGACCAAGGGAAACAGGGATTAATTTTTATACATATATAAACATACTCATACGAAGTTACGAGTGGCGGCTAGTTATACATACATTCGCTATTTAAAACTAACGTATACTAAAACTAAATTAACAAACATAAAACGTTGTGGTTATTCTGAACAATAGTATTATGACTACTGAAAAATATAACTATTCAACTCATGAAATATGCCTTAAAGAATACAAACAGTATGTCAGCCACTTAAGATTTTTAAATAACTAACGAGAAAGTGGTCTGTCACAGCGGTCAGGTAGAAAATTAACAGATTTCGAGCTATACGAACAGTGTGCGCACACGCAATCAAATCGGTGACGTGTTAATCCATTGACGTTGACTAATTGACAAGATCGAATTACTAACCAGTTTTCTCTGAACGCATCTCGGTGGCGTACTAGGAGAAGCGAGAAATATCTTTAACCAAGTCAACCAGATTCTATAATATGCCCAAAGCAACTCTTCCCACTTTTTAGATTCGTGGTAGGGCCAGGAATTAATACCACACCCTTGGTTCATAGATAGATGTTGGAGTTTATTTCGAAGAAGGCTGACCTACAATTGCTTAAAAAACTCTTGAATTAGCCTTCAAGTTTCGCTCCGTTCTTTGAAGCTTTTCCGAGCTTGTTAAGCCTAACATACTCTACGCTACGCATTTGCTATTCCACTCTTGACGAATCTTATGGCTTTTCGAGAAAATTACATGAGTCTGTCTACATACTGCCTTCCGAGGTATTAGGCATTTTATTTAGTAGAATAGCATCCTCTTTATTGTACATCTTAAAAACTTACAAAAGTAACTTTTATGGAGTTACAATAGTCGGCCTATCCCTAAAAACAATAATTTGTAGACCACCTTAGGATAGACTTGATAGAGAAGGAGAAAATACATGCAGGTGGTGTACTATGAAAGCTATAAATTAGATTTATTTTCTACTAATAACAAGAAGTGAATATTAGAACTACAAAGTGCAAATAAAAAAGCACTATCGCATTGCAATTCCGTTAAGCCGGTCGCTTCCTCTGTAGCCCCACCCTTAGCGCCATGACAGTTAGACAAAGCGTTATGGCTGTTGTTAAGCTATAAATAAAGGCGATTGTTGTGTGCACAAGAGGGTGTAGATAACATTACCTACTGTGCTACGGCGTGTATTGATACCGCTCTGATACGTCACTAACTAGAGCAGCCCGTGTCTCGTACTATTACACATTTCAAATCCTGTACAGAGGAATTCATTAAAAAATGTTTTAATTGATTGCTTGTGTGTCTTTATATGTCTGACTCTTCACGTGACCAAAAAACTGGCCGTTTTGGGCAAAGGATTAGCATTTTGACAGCGATGTGAAAAAATTGTTTGATGCCGTTTGATTCCTTACTTTTTAAAATTTTTACATGTATGTTTTACTATTTTTATTTTCTTATAAGACCATGTTTAAATGCACATAAATGACTGTTTATTCGTGAAGAATAAAACATAGGTATTAGATAACGAACAATATATCTAAGTACTCACATTAATTTCCGTCAATAACCACTATTATACAATTTTAACAGACAATTAAGTAATTTTTTAATTAAATTAGTAATTACCTAACATTTTTTTTAAATCTCACACTAACACAGACGGCATCCAGACTATTTTATAACGCGCCATATTAAAACTAATAACAGGCTTATAAAGTAAGTTATTACTGTATATCGCGGTAACCTGAATACACTGGACTTGCGTGCCAATAATAATGAAACATCTTCCAGTCCAATATTGAATGTACAGGAAAAAATTCACTTAATTATTGAGTCATTGATTCATAATATCAAATATTCAGTACTTAGTTTCCCTATTCTCCTTGTCTAAACAATGTGAAACAAATCGAAAGTTGCGCCAGGCGTTGAGGTTTACCCTTACAAATGAAAAAACGACAGACTCCAAAGAGAGACAATCTGGTACAGAATTTTCGCACAAAGCAGTATTTTGGGGGACTTCATTTTGAAGACAATACATCCTAGGTACCTAAATAAAAACTCACTAATACAGCATGCTAGCATTAACATAATTAATGAATCATTTAGGATGTTGGTCAGCCCGCAAGGTTAATTATGTGGTGTAAACTCATTACTTTACATTCACAGGATAATATTGCCATGGGCTGTAATCCAGTATTGTAAAGTAACATGACTGTGTAAAACTTACTTAGGTGAGTATGTAATTAGTCGTAGCTCCAGAAATAATTGGATTAGTAGGTGCGCTGGGGAGTAATGATCCTACTTCGGGACACACAATTAGCTAATTATTGCGTATATTACGGCTATTGCAATCTCAAAACGACTACGTATGCACGTGTAGGCGTTTTGATTCCAAACACGTTGCAGATGTAAGAATGAAAACGACGTCGCACCGTCCCCAAATAAATCGGGATAAGGATAAGAAGATGTTGATGAAATAAAAGAATAGTAGAATCAATAAAACAGTCATGATAGCCCAGTGGTTTAGTCCTCGCCTCTTGTTGTCAGGATGATGACTGTTTCAATTCAAATGTACTTTCTAAGTTTATCTTGGACATCACAGACATCGGTGAATGAAAACATCGTGAGGTTAATATAAGTCTGAAATCGCCAACCCGTCTAGACCAGGCGTGGTGATTAACGCCCGTGCCTTCTCTGTATGAGAAGATGCCTTTGCCATGCAGTGGGACAGTAACAGGCTAGGTATTATTATAGGATCAAAGGCTTGCTAAAATATAAGACGATAGCCATGGTTAATACTATCATGGACGAAGAATGACCTCATAAAGACTTTTGTGAAGAAATCAAGTACAGAAACGGACAAAAAATATGAATGATCATCGAAAGTTCACTGACTACTAAACATGTGTCACAAATGGGTATTATATCCTGTCTATCCACCCTAGAACAAAAATATAGATACAGAGATGCGCGCAATCATTTTGACTACTACCAGACCATGTGGTAGATATAATAGTATAGACATAGCCCAAACCAGTCTCAACAGACAGATATATCTATAAGTAGTATAAAGATGGCCGTACCACAAACGGACAGCATATGAAATAATCTCGTTAAGATTCAGGTCACAGATAATTTAGCACACGTAGAACAAGAAATGTACAATATCCCAATTAGATAATTGTTGAGTAGCGCAATGTTTCTCTCATAATCGCAATCTTGAATAATAGCTTAATGCATTTCTATCCAACAATAGTACGACAGTGTAATTTGAAGAGGAGATATGGTGCATAGTAATGAACTAGCGGTTACAATTATCGTATTGACGATTGTTGCATACATTGCATGCCATGTCGAAGTTTTTAGAACCAGTAACGGAGGTAAGGAAGTTCATACTTCGACGGAAGTAATGTTAGCGTTGCAGTCATGCTTTACAAAGCCAGAATTTTGTTTGAAAAGTTGTTATTGCTCTATGTATTTTTATTTGTGTTTATCAAGGAAAACATATCCTTAAAAGTTCATTAATATTCATTTTATAGGGTTTCTCTTGATCCGCAATGCATTTGGTACGTATTGTCCTATAAAGGACAATACGTACCAAACAGTTTGAGAGTAGAATTTTCACTCAACTGGCTATTCCGTAAGGAAAGTTCAGAGTATGGTGGTGGATGGCTAAAATGGGGTGTAAGTGTAACACCTAAAAATGATGGTGAAATACTAGGGACGCAACGTTTTGTGAATCATATTTTGTATATTGATTCATCAGTAACACATTTTGTGACTTCCAGATTCTTCAGTGTTGGCATAACTTCTGCGTTTATTACTAAGAGGGCAAAAGTTTCAGTCTACAGCCGTATAAGGTCGTCGTGTTACATTTCATTCGATCTTGCGGTACGTTAATCGGCGTGCAGCATCGTTTACGATTTCACGCGTCGATGATGAATAATTTCGACAATAAATGGCGTGATTCTTCTCCGATACTGTTACATAGCTGTTAGTGCGAAGAATGAAGATCAGTGATGCACAAGATGATGATTAAGACGTGTCGGATAATGATATCAGCCTGTAAACGTTCAGTACTGAATTTGGATATCTATAAAAGCCACTACGAAAAGTTGGGAAGAAAACATTAGTTGTTGTCGGCAGTGTGACGGGACGTAGCACGGGAGAATCACCTCTTTGTGGTATAGACTATCCTATTCACCCACTTAATCCCTTTTCGTCTTTAACTTACACCCAGAAAGAGCACCATATTATTTAATTCGTCGGAAACCATACGGCATGCCATCATAACCATCTCGGCAAAGACAGCTTATTATTATAAAGCCCATTGAGCTGTCTCTAAGGCCATTTCTTCGTAACTTTCTAACGAAATAGGTGTCACAGCGTAGGCGTGTCTGCGGAAATCAATAGATCATTGCGGTTGAATTATGCAGTTTGCAGTCGACATTTACTTGTCCTGCGGTACTCTCTGTGGACTCCCGGTAGCGTACTAGTGGTTCGTTTCTCGTGAAATGTTTCGTTAGATTGAAAGCAAAGTTGTGGAGAGTTAAGATGTTAGTTTTACTAAACTAATATGGCAGTAGTGGAGATTCACATAGAATGGAGATCACACATCTTATCGAGGCCCCGCCGTGTCTCGGAAAGCCCGTTAAGCCGTTGTCCTTGGTCCTTGGCTGTCGTTACGTGAAGCCAGAAGCCCGAAAGACTGACAACCATTTTTACCAAAGCGTATGTTATCCAGCAACTAAGTTGTGAAGGTCGGATAGGCAGTGACTCCATGTAAACAACTGGTATTCAGCTGCATCCTATTAGACTGCAAGCCGACCTCAACATAGTTGAGAAAAGGCTAGGCAGATGATGACATCACCATGATTACTACATATTATCTCAATACATTCGGTTATAAGCCGATTTTTAACAACATTTAATAAATGGTTGATATAATTTTATTTACATAAGTAGGTATTCATAAAATATTTGGTATGATTTAGCGACAATGTACCATGACTAGAATAGTGGGGACTCATATAGTCGCCGGAAACAATGATATCAAAATTAAAATTATTAAAACGACGATACCAAACTAAAACTTCAATAGTTAAACAATATGCCGCATTACAGCGGTATCTTCATCAGGATGAGTTGGCTTTGCGCTCGCGCATCTCAGCTCGTCAACGCAACGTTTAGCTTCCGTTCCTGCGTCACGTGGTCGCGGGAGGATGTCACGAATACCGTGTGGACACGCCGTTGGACTTATTTACATAGAGTAGTAAATTACTTTGTTTTCAATGTGGTTCATAGTAAACTTTTAGAGGGGAATAAGTTAATAGGTAAAATCGAATCAAGTAAAACGATAGATACATAATTATGGTACCTACTATACTTCAGAAGTTTCAGCCAATTGTAAAAATGCAAGAATAATTCTTGCATTTTTACAATTCAGAGCATCTTCATGACACATTGGTTATTATTTAATACTTTAAACACACAAATGTACAGAGGCGGACTTAATGCCATAAATTAATAGGCATTTTCTACCAGTCATTCATATCATGATTTCTAGCAATTTTGACCAAGTAAACAGGTCCAGAAATATCTAGGAAAAGTCTGCTTTGAATGAAGAGATTTTTAGTAAAATGGTATTTGAGTTAGGTATGCAGACTATTAACTTTGCAAGTAGTTGCTAACAATATTTAATGGGGCAATACTTTTGGGTACAATGTATAATTCCACATTTAACTAGTGTAAATACCAGTAATTATGAGCTAATTGAACCCTACAACAGTTTAATAAAAATGTGTATGATGTAAATTACCTTTGCATGTTGTATTCAACTTACACACTTATTCCTAGGTAATGACTCAGGTAAAAATATAATTTACAAGGTAGTTGCATGTTAATGGGTAATCAAAAGTGAGCTAGTGCCAGCCAATCATATAATTAATAATATTCACTATCACTATGCATACTGAGGCTAAGTAACATCAGCTACATGGGTCAATCTTTAAGGTTTTGCAATTATTATTAATCAATCATTTTATTTAGCAATTCTTGCCCAGGTCGGTTCGTGGATGGGTGACCATCCAATACATTGTTAGACCTCTCCTCATCTCAGAAAGTTTTTTTGTAAATCTTTGACGGCTGTTACAAATAGTCAAACTTCATGACTAGGTTGTGCTGATCAGATAGGCAGTTGAGTCTCCATGTTAAATATGGTATTCAGCTGTATCCAGCAAGACCAGCCTACACAGTTATGGACAGGCTGGACAGATGATGATAACTATGCATACTTACATAGTAAGGCATTAGCAGAATGAGACCTGATAAAGGGTCAGAAAAAACAGAAAATATATAATAGAAAATTGGTGAATAACCAATAGATAATTAACACACACAAACCAACTTGTGTCACATGAATATTTTTATTTCATTTTATATATGTAATTAAATCTTGCAATCAGTCCTTCTTACTATGAGCAGATGTGTTGAACGGCTATGTCATGAGGAGATCTTGGAACATCCTCCATTTTAGTACATATGAATATGAACGATTTTTTATTGTTCTTTGTTTAATCTATTGGAGATACTTTGTTGTTTCTATGCTCATACATACCTCTTGGCAACTGGTTGTAATTTTTATAGAAAATCAAAGCAAAGTGAAATCCAGTAGTAAGCGTAAGTAAGACTGTAAAATATTTTCTGTGCCCTTTGCATATGCAAACTTTTTATCTGGCCCCAGTTGCCAGCTATAGACTCAGGCCTTACCAGAACTGTTATGATACCTCACAGTGTGCTGCATCATCCATTTTTTTTTAAATTACAGTTACAACATAACCATGTAGCTCTGCTCTTACCCAACTACATTGGGTATTACCAGTTTACTGTCAAAGGATATTGCTATCTGACAGTCCATCCAACATCATACTTTATTTGGGGAAAATAATAAAAGTAAAATGTTAACAAACACAGCTGGTGCATAAAACAAAAGAATTTAAATCACTGTAAAAATAAATTGCGCAATTACAATTCAATCACATGTATGAAGGTAAGGTTGCATATTCACTTAACATCAAATAAGGTCATATGCAATTGAATAAAAAAAATGCATCTTGGAACATGCAAGCTAGTTTTGCAGGTGAGAATTTCATTCTTATTTACTGGCATTATGCCAGGGTTTATTTGCTTAAGGAAACTATGCCAAAGTATGGGTGTCTAACACATACCTATGAGGATAATACTTCCATGATAATTGAGATGGTAGTTAGTTCCAAAAAGGTGGATTACAGAAAATGGTGCAGTTAAAATTTAAGCTTATATTTTGTGACAAAACTTTATACACTCATGCTATATCAAAGGCAATGAGAAATTTATGTGAAATATTATACATGGATTTATAAAAGTGTCAGACACACTGCCCTCTAGATTACCACAGCAAAATAGACTTCAAGTGATTCAGAATAAAAATGAAATCACAACACTTTATTGTTTCTGTTTAAATTAATGCATTCTAGTTATTTCTAATTAATATATATAACCTGTGGTAGCGGAATGGTCATGACAAGTATTCTAGTATTACTCTCTGAAGCTTGTCCAGTAAAGGTAATTATTTCTGCCTATATATATCTTACCTTTGCCTTTCACCAGCATGGCTATTATACCATTAATTATATTGTTATATTGCTAATAGGAAAGCAATAAGATAGTAATTGGTTTGTAGCATTTTCTTGTGTGAGAGCAAGAATAATAAAGATGACCTTGTAACCAAATAATGTAAACAGATATGTGCAGAATAAAGACGTAAGTTCAGTGAATCATAACTAAGACGTCTAATAAATAGCAAGCATTACGTAAGTGGCAATGTGCCCTTTCCAGATAAAAGTTGATAAAAGAACTGAAGTACCATTTTTGTTTATTATGATTGTTTGAGGAATTGATTAGTGGGAAATATAATTCTCTGTCTATTGTTACTTCCGTAGTTAAAACGCACGTAAGCCCTACAGGCGACTTAAACGACCTCATCCTATATAAGTAATTTTATTTCCACTGATAAAACTCGGAAACTATGTCAAAGAACTTTACAAATTGTACGATGTGATAACAGAAGACGTTGCTTACGAATCCTGACTAAGTAAATAACATAATTATAAGGTGCGGTGACGATATACTAATGATAAACCTTCACTCTTCATCACAACGCCCATTTTAGCAAGCCAATTGCGATTACCTGGAAGTATACACAAACGGCAAATGACTCCTACGACCACAATGAGCTAAAGTGCAGTCAATGTTGTGAGAAAGGTAAGGTAAGTTGGAACATAAGGAAAGATTACTAAGCTGTAAAACCACGGAATATTGATATAAAGTACCTACTCACCCTCTCCACCCAAAGAAGTCAACAATTATCCGGTGGTATAAACACTGTAATCGCCACTTCTTGGTGTTTTATGTGAAACCAAAAGCACTACAATATATTTTCCACACTTCGTAAATAAATAAATTCCAGATATATTAGCAAATTCACATTAAGACCGCCGCTATAACCGTGCCACAAAACGAAAATGGCAGCGTTGTTGAAATGTGTAGTATAATCCGACAAAAGCGGCAAGCATGCTACCTCCACACCCTCACATATTCATACTTCAGCAACGATGGACCGCGTCAAAGGTTTTCAAATGTTTTCCACAGACCATCTATATTTTGTAGGATAATAGTAGTTCCAAAAGACGTCGCTAGGATTGGACATGATTGAAGTTGCAACCACAAGTTCAGTAACACTAAAAAAAATATTAAAAATTTCGAAACGACTTCCTATTTAGATAAAAAGTTTGTAAACTTGTTTAGAATGTACATGTAGAAACCATCAATTCATAAACTGTAATACCTACATTGTAAAAACCGAAAATCTGTCTGTATTATGTATGAAAGATTGACGTAGTATCTAATCTATGGAGGGTAGCTACCCTCCATAATCTAAAGGCATGGATTGATATTATTTTATTATGTCAAATTCTCAAAACTCAACTATTGTACTCTATTGAAAGTATTCTTCTAAATAAATAATAACAGAAACGTAGCAAATTAGAATTTCATTTGCTACACTAAAGGATTAATTTTACTTCGATCTACGAAGTAAAATTAATCCTTTAGTGTAGCAAATGAAATTCTAATTTGTTACGTTTATTGCAAATAATTGCAGTGATGTTTAACATTGGTGATCAAATTCAATGTACAACAATATTATGATAAAATAATGATTAAATCGTTATTATTTAAAGCATTATCAGTATAAAATGACAATGCTGGTAAAGAAAATCTGATTCGGCTTTTTGCAAAATACTGGTATTCCCATAGGTTGTGAAAAAGCTACACAATTGATGATTCTTCATCGATATGAAAATTCAATGCTAAATTCAGAACGCATCTCTAACCACGGAAACGTCAGCCGTTGTTAATTTGACCAATCGGAAACCGGTTGCTGCTTCTCTCTCGTTTTATCTTATAAGATAGAAAAGAATAAAAGATTACTATGGTTGTTTTCGCCTGTGTGTTCAAAAGGTTTAAAGTAAATTTTTGACAGGACATTTAATTATTGTCTCTTACAGCGGTGCACGTCTGTCATTTTACGAAATAGCCGCGGGAGCGAATTTATTTGAAGAAGTTTAACATTTTAATCGAGGATTTTAAATTATTGATATTAAAATGAGTGAAGTTATAACGGTGGTAGCGCCTGTAAACATAGCCGTAATTAAATATTGGGGCAAACGAGACGAGGAATTAATTTTACCGTTAAATGATTCCGTTAGTGCTACTTTGGACACAAGTATTATGTGCGCGAAAACATCCGTCTGTGCACGACCAGACATCAAAGAAAATGGAATATGGCTAAATGGGAAGAAGGAATCATTTTATAGCCCAAGACTTCAAAATTGTCTTAGGGAAATTAAGACAAGAGCTGCCGCGGAAAAGAGCGTCAATGAAGATTTCTTAAAATGGAAAGTGCACGTATGTTCAGAAAATAACTTTCCGACAGCAGCAGGATTGGCATCTTCTGCTGCAGGATACGCTTGCCTTGTGACAGCATTGGCGAAACTTTACAAGGTTAAGTCTGATGTTAGTTCTATTGCTAGATTGGGCTCAGGCAGCGCCTGTAGGAGCGTGTACGGAGGCTTCGTTAGATGGCATGCAGGTAACAATCCAGATGGTTCAGATTCTATTGCAACTCAAATTGTAGATGAAAAACACTGGCCTGAAATGCAAGCTTTAATACTAGTTGCAGGGGATACTAAAAAGAAAACTAGCTCCACCATTGGGATGAGGGCAGCTACACAAACTTCGGAACTATTAAAACATCGAATCAAGTATTCTGTACCACAAAGAACCGATGAGATCATTGAGGCAATAAAACTAAGAGACTACCCCAAGTTTGCTGAAATAACTATGAGGGACAGCAATCAATTCCATGCAGTATGCTTAGATTCATACCCACCATGTGTGTACATGACTGATATATCTCATCTTGTTAGCCATGTGATTCACAAGTACAATGAGATGTCTGGAACATTAAAAGTTGCTTATACATTTGATGCCGGACCAAATGCTTGTCTTTACCTATTGGAGAAAGAAGTACCACAAGTAATTTCTTTGATAAGGCATGTCTTCCCGTCATCTAATCCAGATAAATTTATTACTGGTCTCAGAAGCGAAGAAGCTATTTTGAATCCAATATTTACAAGTATCTGTGAGCCTCAAGCTCAAGATTTAATCAAGTATGTTATACATACCAAAGTTGGTGAGGGGCCAACAGAGATAATGGATGGGTCACATCTCTTGGATGAAGCTGGATTACCAAAGATTGAATAGGTCAAGGTCAAAATATGAATACAAAACCTTAAACACAATAGGTTCACTAGTCTCAATGCTATCACTGATCAATTCATGAATGAACACTATTCAAGAGGACAATGCATATCCTGTTTGTCTAATATGAATAGCCATCTTCTATTCATATGATAAATAATTTTAAGAAATCATTACAACAATGGTGCATGATTCAAAACAAAATTAATTTTCAAGAACATTGATTGCTATTATTAAATTATGGAAATAGATTTTTTTCTACCTTAGGTTGACATGTACCTCACGAATTGAAACTTATAATACTGAAGCAAAGCATTTGAGTAGATGGTTCAGGTATTTCTACAGGAAATACTATAACTGTCAGTTACAAAAAATATTAGACTTCACACATTAGCTGCTATTGAATGAATCCACATTATGATTGACTCAGGTACCACAAATTTGATTCAAGTGTGAGAATAAGGTGTAATTGTTGTAGCATTGTATAGAAATAATTGTTTTTGATGTGTAGAATAGAAAGTTATCCAATGCTGGAAAAGTATTAGTAGGTAGGTAGGGTATAGGGAAATTAATTTATAAGAGAAATTTATGAAAAATATTATCAGGGTGAGGATTTAATTAATGTACCTTTGTTATTTGCATGTACTGTTATAACTTAATATTACTTGTGTATGTATGTATTACTTAGAGGAAGAAAAATGTTTCTGTATATTCAATGGTTTTTATTTACATAAAATATACATACATTATTGATACACACAACCTTACAAAACAAACAGTTATTGGAATAACTTATTTATAATTACTTAATCTAATCTTACAAGGAGATCACAATGAAACTGCTAAATTAAGTCAAACAATTCCATTTATTTTTATCCATACAATCAGCCAGGATACATAATAAGTAGCACAAAAATAAATGAAACCAAGTTTCTTCAACTCCTTATCGTGCTGAGACTGACACCTGCCAGACTCGGATAATGTTGTCAGAGTAGCCAGCGAAGAGGGTCTGACCATCTGTGGACCAAGCCAGGGACAGGCACTGGGGTGGGTCAGACTTGGAGGTCTGGGTCTGGTTGATGATCTCAGGCCTGAGCTCTTCAACCATCTCCTTGCTTTCCAGATCCTGTAAACCAAGTAAAAATTTAATTTAACAAAATTAGCATTTAAAATTATATAACTTTTAAGTTGCCTTCATTTAATAAGAAATGTACATACCCAGATCTTGATGGAAGGCCCGAATGCAGCGCAGAGCCAGTATCGGTTAGGTGAGAAGCACAATGATGTGATGATGTCATTGTGATCAAGAGTATGCAAATGCTTTCCATCATTCAGGTCCCAGAGCATAGCCTTCATGTCCTTGCCACCAGAAGCACACAGAGAACCATCAGGAGAGACTGTAACTGTGTTCAGGTAACCGGAGTGACCCAGGTGGTTGATTTTGAGCTTGCAGTTGGTAAGATGCCAGACCTGTAAGATATAATAATCATCTTTATAATATAAATCAAATAAATTTGATGTGAAAATAGATAACAGGTTTTTAAAAGAAAATAATTTTAGCTATAAAATAACTACAAACCTTAACGGTGCGGTCCCAACCAGCAGATACAATGATTGGGTTGGCATGATTGGGTGAGAAGCGTACACATGACACCCAGTCACTGTGGCCATCATCTTGGATGGTGTACTTGCACTCAGCAAGTGTGTTCCACAGCTTGATGGTCTTGTCCCGAGAGCCAGACACAATCTGACGGTTGTCCACTGAGAATGCCACGGAGAGTACATCCTGTATAGCATAAACTAAGTTATGATAACTGTTTACAGATGGTTATGTTTTGTTGACCACAAGACAATGCTGACAGAATGTGGATCAAACTACTACAGCTACTAACTACGGAATTAATATTAAAATTACTTATTTCACAATACTATTAGTGCATAAGAGTTTTGTATGGTGATTGGTGTGAAATGTGACTGACCACACTCTTACCTCAAACCAGTCCCCTAGTCCGATCGTCTCAATGCTAGCAGCATTTGAATTCTTCTGCCTCGCATAGGCACAAAACACTGTTTCTTCTGCCGCGCATCGGCACTTATACTACAACCCTACCAAAATGATAAGTTCTATCACACCTTAGTATGGTCTTCGAAACGCCTGGTGGTCTTTCCCGCGGCCAGATCCCACAGACGCAGGGTCTTGTCCCATGAGCCAGACAGAGCGTAGTTGCCGTCACTGGATAGCACAACGTCCGAGATGAAATGAGAGTGACCGTACAGACGCTTCTGCGGTACTCCGTAGTTGGTTTCGTCACGTGTCAATTTCCATACGATGAGGGTTTTGTCTGAAAAGTCATTCGGAATGCGTTACATATGTTCAAAAATATCGAGACATGGTTACAATGTGTCATCGTAGTCGTCAGCCCCATATCCGCTTGCCGCTCAGGACTCGCGTGGCAATGGTTTTTATCATCACACAAATAAATAGAAATTCATACAATTTCATATATTTTGTACAGTTAATAGCTAAATTTATGGAGTATTATGCAGCGAAAGACCTGATGAACATGGATTACGATATTAGGGTAAAATATAACCTTACCTCGAGAAGACGACAAAATCATGTCAGGGTATTTGGGGTTGGTTGCAATTTGCGTAACCCAGCCATTGTGGCCACAGAGGGTTCCTCTAAGCTTCAGAGTTTCAGTCATCTTCACGAAAACTTGCTGAGCGGCTAAGCACCAATACACAAGCCTCCGACTCAAAAGTAAAAAGACCGGAATCTGGTTTTGGCACTTGGCACAGAGAAGATGTCAGTTTTTTTTATGAGATTTTATGTTACGAATACGAGTCTTTTCGCATATTACTTTGTGACTTTTTCGCCCACATACCTAAGGCCACATTTCAAATGAGGCGTTCTAATATCACCTACTACGCTTGAAACACTTGTAATAAAACGTTATTTTCGAATCGAACAAACTATTGAAAAAGAAAGAAATAGAGCCCTAAGCTAAGTAATTTTTACTCATAAAAAGATCCAATCTGATCCATTTTCTATAAACGCTTGTGCGTTTGCACCTCCGCAAGCCAATTCATCTATTATTTTTAGTAAGATTTATTTTTGTGTCCATACTAAACTTGCTGCCTCTACGTCAGTAATAAGATTCTTTCTAATGGTGCATGCTCCTTTTTTTTTTTGGAATGGGCATCTCGCAGTTTATCCTTCAGGGATATTTACTGCTCAACCGAACTTTCCTGTGGGGGGCTTAATTAAAATTAAGGCCTCCAGCCAGGCATAAAAACTTATAAGCTAAGCGACTATCGCTAAGGGCACTCCCTGCGGGGTACGAACCTCGGCTTAGGACGTCGCTGAAGAGGACAGCAAGGGACAGGCTGGATCTGATTGTGGTGCATGCTCCAGAAGAGCAGATGTATTTGGAACGAAGTTCCTTATCGCGCGTTGCGATAGGGGGCTAGACGATAAAAATTAGGACGACAAGTTGTAACGACACTTTTTGCTATAGTTGTAAGCCGTGCCGCGTGCGCGTGTTTCTCTGTCTGTCTCTCACTCACTCTCTTTCTCTTAGAAAGCAAGCCAGTTATTGTCGTTTCGTCTTTTTATTTCGCAATGAACAGTGTGGTGTCGCGACGACTATTTTTGTTATACAGGTTTTTTGTATCTAATAAATAATAAAAAATATTCTTTATTTTTATGTTAACTTAAAAAAACTTTAAAAAAATATTAAAATTCCTTCACTAATAAATCGAAAGGAACTTCGTTCCATCCGGGTGTCCCTTGACACCTCTCAAGTTTTTTTTTGACAATTTAAGACGATAATCAAGATTCACTGACTTGAAAATATTTGAGACGATCAAGTTCTTGAATAATTACCCTATTGGTAAAAAACTCCAATACCATTACGTACAGCGACATTTTTTTCATGAATAGTTGTATCATTTGATTAGTTGAAAATCAGAAACAAATCAATATTGTAAAGGTGCAACACTGTTGTTGAACGAGCTGAAAATATTTGAAAAACGAAACTGACAAACTGTCAAGTCATGTCCAGTTTTCAACAAAATTCAAAAGAAAATTGCGTAGTTGGAATATTATACTGTCTTGACATTATAATAAACTGAAAGAAGACTGAGATCTATAAATTTCTGGCATTTAGTTGCTTATTAACTATTTCAGGAATAATCTACCAGATTATATTTTCGCCTCGATGGATTTTATTGTCGAAGCACAGCAAACTATGGCGAAAGCAAGAATTGTACCATCAGGTTCTATAAAAGTATGTTCAGAAATAATTTATTATCAAATGTTAAGTTTACTTTTATTTTTCAAATATGCAAAACGTTACGTTATTTCTAAAATATAAATTGCCATACACAAATTTAATGTTTTTCTGAACGCATCTAATAGTAGCATCATCATCTAGTTCCCATAAAAGCCGCTTGGTGGATTTCTTTTCTGAAAATTGACGTCACGCAAACGCCATTTTGTAAAGTGTCCGCCGTAGTCAGTTTTCTGGGCACAGTGTAAAATACGTAATTCGCATGGTTTTGTGTACATTTAAAACATAAAGACAATCAAAATCACAGTTAACGTCTTGTACGTTAATCTCACAGACACAAAGTATGGAGGACAAGGCGTCGTTAAAAGAACTGGATCAGTGGATAGAACAACTAAACGAATGCAAGCAATTGACAGAAAATCAAGTAAAAACGTTATGCGACAAGGTAATGTACCTTTGAATTCAATATTAGATAATGTGTTTCGTATATTTGTGTCCGATTCCATACGTTTTGTATACCTTTTCATCGGGTCGGTAGCTATATGTTGTATGATTCATATACCTACATAGCGAGTTACAAGAACGCGATTCTACATCGTTATAGGTTGTGGTAGAGGCTGTCCGCCGTTGGAACGCTAATCGTTCCGGGATGTCGGGGGATGGAGAGAGTTCTGTAGTCGACTAGATCAATCTGTGTTTACCACACCCAGCTATCAATCTTCCAGGTTGATATAGCATAATTGGTTAGAAGATATTTTTAGACGCGGCGCGGAAAGTCTGATAATCAATTAACGCTAGTTTTATATCCGAAGTCATAGACTTGTTGGTTTGAATGGACATTATTATCATGGATGTTTTCATTGATTTTTTCTTCAAAGGAGATTGCGTCTCGCGACGGCGATGCCATCCATTACACTTTTTTTATGCGACTCAAGCAAAACTCGTACTAAGCGGTTTTATTGATTGGTTAATTTAACTTAAAATTTTCAATGAAGTCGAAATAAATTCATACAAACAAGAATGTATTTGATGGATGGAAGGAAAAAAAATGTAACCAAATCATTCACATTCCATAATATTATTACTATTTTGATATTTTGAGTAAATTTACAACTTTTGTTCAAATATGTTACTCATGATGATGGAAGGTATCCATGAATCTGTGGATACCTTCCATCATTTATCACTTCTGTTGGAAAAAAAAATGTGCTTGTATGCAGGTATTTGTTTTTATTTTGATGTTGCAGTGTGAAAATAGTTTTTCTTTACTGAGTGATGATTAGATCTGAAGCTAATATGTTTGCTGTTCATTCTCAAGTTATTTTTTTATCATGAATGGAAAACATCATCACTTTACTAAATATGCTATGCTGGGTCAAGAGAATTATTTTCAACAATGTTTGATATCAAAATATGACTCATCCTTACATACTGTTTACATTTTGTTTGTTTTTCACATGAAAAAATAGAATAAAAATTGTTGCTTGTAAAATGTATCAACACTGTGTACATTGCATATCTGGTTCTAAGTAATCTTTACAATAGCAGTTCATTTTTTCCTTTAAGTAGTTTTAATGTACATTCTCATATTATTAATGATGAGTAAGGTAGATTACTGCAAGTGACTAATGAAGGGCATTTTTACACACACAATTAACTTAATTTATGCCAAAAACTATATGCAAGGACTGAACAAAATGCTGCTTTTTAAAATACACTTCAAATTAATATTTGCATGCCCCATTTAGATTTACCTGAGCAGAATTTCTAAGTATGAAATGTATCAAATCTAATTAGGTCTGAAGTACTTAAAATCTAGATAATATTATGTATGTGTGTCACACTCCTACATAAACAATATATTTGTGTACCTATTAGATAGTCATCTATGATTATGTATATAAAATTAAATCCTCTTTGGTAGTAGTAATGTAAAGGATATTGACAATGCATATCCTGTATGATACTGTACATAGTATTGTGACACTGTAGTGACAATTATCTGAAAGGATGTTACGCTACCAAGTGTTTAATTAGTGCAGATACCATCCGTAACACATTTTTATTAATTTAGGTTATGTTAGGTTAGTATTTTATAGTGATATCTGCCAACAGTTGTAACCTAAATGAAAGAAGTCACTGGCTCCTGAAACACGGGTACTCTAACCTAGCTCTGTATGTAAAATACATGCAGAATTGTGGAGTTGCCGTTATATCAGCCCTTCAAACAATACAACAACCTGGCTATGGAGCCAGGGCCTCAAATATTATATAACCTCTTAATGGCAATAAAAAGAAATTATTATTGTTAATATAGTTGATACAGTCTTCTTTAAAGGTTCACAAGATTTTATTCTTGAATTCATTCCAATCATATTCATTGATGCTTTATTTTTGCTCTCAGTTTTTATCTTCAACGCAATTAACTCTAGTAAAGGATGTTTTTTGTTTATTTTCAATGTAGGTACTTGTTGTTGTGGTTGTGGGAAATATGTTGAGTATTTCCAGTTATAGTTTTCCTCTTCAAATATTTTCTGCTCTATGTCTAGATAGGCAATTAAGTTATTGTTATGATCCATTTTTAAATTGATTTATCATCATGTACCTAGCCTTTTCAACTTTTTTGGGGTTGGCTTCCTGTTTAACTGGATCCAGCTGAATACCAGTATTTTACATGGAGCAACTGCCTATCATGACCTTCACAACACAATAACTGGGCAACACAACACCTATATAATTATATGTAAATGTACCTAAGTGGTTTCCACTAGTTCAAACTACTTTGATATTTCAATCACCCTCTATCAGTTGTTACATCATAAACTAGCTTCTCTAGTAGCATTCAGTGGTAAAATTAATTGTCTATAGGTTATAATTATCTTTATTTACTGAATGCAGTTCTAAGATTAGTGTTTAAGCGCAAATTGCAATCCACCCATCAGTATCTGAACATATAATTAACAAGTTAAATGAGTATACAAAGAAAGTAAATCAAGGACATTGAAAGTTAAACTTTTATTCTTTCAATTATTATTGCCCTCGACTATGGTTGTATTGTCTATGCCTGAACTTAGGCGTTAGAAAGGATGTAAAGCCAGTAGTCACGACGCGACGAAAACAAGCAACTAGCTATACAGAACCAATAGATAAATAACACATTGAAAAGTATGCATACAATGCTAATTATCACTTATTATTCTGTAGCTAAACTGCACGTGCTCTATACATATTTATATTATTTCTCTCGCCCACACGTGTGCTGTCGACTGCACCATTACTTAGCATTGAGCGACAGGCCGCAGTGAGTATTTGAACCTCCCCCACAGTCAAATTAGCGAAACTGACGAGTGACTAAATAAAATTAAATTTTGTTTCTTGTTCAAAATCATATCTATGAATCATAGATTACATACGTCACCTGATACTTGTTAACGAGCATGAATAGACAAAGAGATTTGACGAATTTGTGTAATTTATGACAGGTTGCCAACTTCTAAATTTCTAATACGGGGATCCTTTCCCAAAGCTATCAATCGAATACGGATTCCTGCCAATGAATTTGAATCTAGCTAGCTATTTGTATGTTGCACATGTAGAGAAGCGTGTCAAAAAAAAAATGATAACGGACGCGGGCGGTGAAACAGCTGTTTATCTTTCTGCCGTACGAACTAAAGTTACCGAGCTCAAATGTATTGTCGTTTCATATGAATGCACCGGTCTTGTCATACTTTTGTTATCAATTTCGTCAAGGTCTAGGAAATACTAGCAACAACATTTGACCTTTTTACGGGTACTAAATACATACATAAATTCCAATGGACGCACACTAAGTTGTTAGACAGCTTAAACTATTTAAAAGATATTTGTTCGTAGTGATGTAGATACGTGGCTAAAAGAGTATATATAATATAATCTTGCGTCGATAAGAATTTGGCTCCTTTTGAACACCACGATCGTTCGAATACCAGCATCTTCTCATGCAAGTGTTGCATGCATTGCACTCATGAATATGATGATCTAATGAACTATGTTATGAAGTATTACAACAAAATATAAAATCTAACCGACCTCGGCGACAAGTTTCGGAACAGCAAAGAATTATATTTACCATTCATGAGTATCAAGAATTTATGTGAGCATACTTTGCAATTTTGTCATCTTTGACACAACGCGAACGTTGTCTACGTTAATAGAAAATATTTTTGTTCCACCGCTACACACGCTACTGAAAAGAAAGAAAAAACTGGATTGGTATCGTCGTCGGGTCGTTCACTTTTACCATAGCCCCATAGACTCGCGAAGGGTACATAACACGGCACTGGTAGAAAACTGGCCAAGTTTGTTTCGACACGAAGGTACCCGTACTATCTCAGAAGATTAAAATAAAAACACTTTTATTGTTTGCGGGCCTATTCAATTTTTCACTGTGAAAATTTCAACTGTCTACCTATGACAGACGGAAGGACAGCGGAGACTTAGTAATAAGGTCTGGTTGGCATCCTTTGGGTCCGAAAGCTTAAAAAGCGACATATTGAAAGATATGCAATTATATGGTATAATGCTTTTAGTATGGTAAAATAATATATCACCGTGCAGGTTGTAAACGTAAAACTTCCTTGAAATATCTAATTATGACCTTTGATCGCTTATCAATCTTATAACCTTAATATAATAATATATGCATAGTAATGTATTACCATCCATTGATTACTTTATGGTTTCTTTTACTTACCATTATATACATATCTTGAATGTTGCTTCGTTATTTCGATGTCTACGTAGACTATGCTAATTTCGGAATACAGATAACACATTAACTCGTAAAAAATAAATCAACAGAGTCTATTTGTGTTCTTGAATAGAAATCGAATGAATCTTCTGCCCATGTTATGTATAGAAATATTAACAATTGAGAATAATTTCAATCAGATCGAATGCAATGGAAACCTGCCTACCTGCCTATTGTGGATATAAAATTGTGATAAATTATGCTTGTTTACGATGGCGCCTTGATCTTTTTTTATCTCAGACCAAATATTTTTGAACACAAATAAGGACACGTAGACGACTACGGCACACCAAATGAATAATTAATGAGCTCAATCAATTTATCGTTCTAATATCAAATTAGTTTTTAGTTCCGTAGGCAAATGGCTAAACGGATCCAGTATAATTTCGATCTTTCCGTCTGACCGTCTATCACTCTTACGTCTCTAACCGTCCGTCCGTCTAACCGTCTGAACATCTATCTATCCGGATGTTACACATTCTTCTTACGCGGAGACACTTAATCGATTTAATTTAGAAGAAAGTTTTATTCTGGTGAAATATCGTTTGATCCCATCTAAAAAATATGACGTTTCCAAGTGGTATTTTTTTTGTTAAAGTCAACGAATTGGTAGTAAAGTTACAACTGCACGATACATTTGTTTCTTTGAGAAACATTATGAAATTCAAACCTATTTTTGCAGTCAGTAAAATCAGTACAGTGCATGCGTAATTATTCTTCCCGGCTACGGAACCTGATGGGTTCCTGGAAGAATAATATACTGTGCGTGGTGCAACACGCATTTGCCGGTATCAAACCAAACGTTTCCCACACGACGATTTTCTAGTAAATAAACGTGGACCTCTAACTTTGACGATTCAGCGAATAACTACTTTTCTTACATAACAGCTTACTTAACTAACTTAGGACATAGTTCCCTTATTACATATTACAGTGATTACTTATCTTGGCAATCTTGCTGCCAAATAGCCAATACCATCATTATTTTTGCTGCGCAAGCATGCCGCCCTAATATTGATTACACGTGACCTGGCGCGTCAACCTAAATAGCATGATAGCAGCTATAACTTTAAGTTGTGTTCGGTTCAGCCCAAGTATTATGTTTTCCGGGTTGGGAAAACATCGTTCTCCTGTTCTTTTCTTTTGTACATAAAAGTTTTGACGTTATTCTAATCAAATCAATTCAGTCTAATCAAAACGTGTCATGTTACTCAGTTATTGTTATTGTTTTTTGGAGGTCAGATAGGCAGTCACAGCTGTATCCGGTTAGACTGGAAGCCCACCCCAACATAGTTGGAAAAAGGTTAGGCAGATGATCATAAATCATTTATTTCGCCAGAGGTATGGTACAATAGGTTGGTAAGGAAATTTTACAAGAAAGATGATGATGGTGGTAAGATAAATGATGAGGTTTAGAATTTATTGAATAAAAAACATGTTAAGATTATTCAGCCAAGTAACGAACAACGAGATCGTGTATTCCCCGAAGGAGTAGGTAGAGGTGGTATCGTTAACACATATAAAAGTTTCATCCTGCGACACTATTAAATCTAACCGAGCACAAATCTAGCTGCATACTGAGATGCTAATCTCTAAAATGACGTATGTGGATCCACATATGGGTAAGAAAAGAGACAAATAGACAATCTAACTGACATTAAAAAACATAATTATGTCAATGTTCTATAATTAGACCTTTCATGTTAATGGACGTGATTCTATATTAGAAAACCCACGTTTAAGGCTCGACCGAGACCTGTCCTTTGTACCTTAATTAAATGTCATTAGCACTCCTGGTAATTTCTTATTTCACTCGGTTCTTTGTTTAGCGTATCATTAGTTCTAGGTGCCATTTTGTTTTTATTTAGACAAAGAAAGAACACTGATTCACTTGTACTGTACTGATTAGAAATCTGTAACTTGATAATCTTAATTAATGCTAGCGATGTCACTGTGAGTCTACTAAAAAGGTACGCAATTCCGATGTTACAATCTCGAGAGGTTACACTGGATGTAAAAATAATTGTATCACTCTGGACCTGTCTGTTAAATAATATCTAACGTCTAACCCATGTCAAGTTATGTACTCTCCCTCAAAACAAGTCCTTATTATCTATGTTTTAGTTGCTGACGTAGAAAAATAAAAACATAATCGTGTCGGATGCTTATTGGAAGTTAATCTACGTAATGTATACGTATGAGTCTATGTATGTATATGTCTAAAGGAAAGGTTATCTCTGAATACATCGCTGTAATCACGGATAGGCATAATCTTTCTCATGGCCCTTGTATACTGACCATAATTATAGCGATAGCTACTTATAACTATCCATCTATTTTAATGGAGTTGGGGTAAAGAAGCAATGTATGTAGTGCAGTGAAATTGTACAACGGCCGTTACACTGTAATATTGACATTGCAAAACGAAGGTATGCCGCAAGACGGTGGTAACAAGACCAGTGACCAGTATGCCAGCCTCGCATTTTGTTTAAACTCCGTACTACGCTAGTTCAGCTCAAGGTGAAAGTGTTACCACTGACGTGCGGCCTATTGTAAAGATGGTTGCTAAGTCCTCGAGTATTTCTAGTATCTATGTTTATTGCGCTTTGTTTAAAACCAAGTGGCCAGGCCCTTCAGGAATAGAAGTACAAACAATACTACATAGCCCTCAATAAACAGTTTTATTCAACCGTATAGTCCGTTATTCAGAATGTCCAAACCAAATAGAGTGAATGTGTGTTTAAATACGGGCCATTTCGGATAAATGGACTATTGTTAGCAAGCCTTGCCATTGTTCTAGTTTAGAATAGAATAATGTTAGAAAATCAGAATGGAATGGACACTAAAGACATGGAAAACTAATCAAGCATGGACTATTTAGTTACTAGCTTTTTTTGTTGGTCCGCGCGGATTCCATTACACAGACTTAAATACGCTCGACGCTCTTCTTCTACAATCGGTTCCTCCTTGCTGAGGATCGTGGTCACCCTTAAAGCGGACAATCTGCCTCCATCGACTCCGGTCCAAAGTTGCCATCACAACCTGCTGAAGTTTGTTTGAGGACATAGTTTCTTTCACTCTGTCAGACCATCGTGTTGGAAACCGGCCTCGTGCTATCTTGTATTCGGTATTTCCAACAATGACAAGCTTTTCGAAGCTGCTACCTTCCCTCCGCATGTGGCCGAAATAGGACAAAATACGCAATACAATCGGACCTTAATCTCGAGTTGGAAAGGACAGTCACATTCGTGCGTTTGACTGTCCATGGTATTCGGAGCATCCGCCTCCAGCACCCATGTCGAATGCATCTATCCTGTCTTTGATTTACCCAGATATGTATTTATGTGCCAAGTTCCAAGTTTCTAATAGAAGGAACGAGTGTTCCAAATTAAGATTTACCGATTTAAGATTCTTCTAAACCGTCTCTGGAATATCAAATTTTATATCGTATTTCGCCTTTTCATGACCTTAAAGATTGATTTTCGCAAAATCTTTAAATAGCACGCAGTTTTACAAAATTCATGTTTCTATGTTTAGTATACCCTGTTTGTTTGTATAAATTAATTAATTTATTCACTAAATACGGGTTACGCATGAAGTTTAAATAGCAAAGCCAGGAAGATCCGCCAATGTTCCCACAGTGATATATCAAATAGATTCATATTGAGATCAATTCGTCGCGTAATTTTTAGCAGCGTCCCCCCCAGGACTTGTTTATTGTATCGCTGTATGGGGTATTCATTCATCAAAGCTGGCATTTTACGACCTTCGACTAGGATCATTGGACAATCTTCAAGATTGGGTCAAGTACTAATACGTACATGATGAATTAAATATTTGCATTTGTAGATTTCGTTATTGATCTTTTAAATACCTGTAAGTTTGATGTATAAATATGAAGACAAAACTATGTTTTGGTGTCTTTGGACTTCTGTTTTGTCTTGTGACTTTGGGATGGTTATCGTATTATTTAAATTAGTCATCTAGTACGTTACCGATTTTATAATAATGTTAGCATGCAGTCAGCTGTTTTATTCAAAAGATGGTTTCTGAAATGTTAAACACAATGTAAAACTGTTACATTTTTGAATAATTGAATTTCGAATTCCACTTACATTTTTTTCTTTCCTTACAGGCAAAGGAGATCCTCACGAAGGAGTCTAATGTCCAGGAGGTAAAATGCCCGGTGACCGTCTGCGGGGACGTCCACGGACAGTTCCACGATCTGATGGAGCTGTTCCGTATCGGCGGGCGTTCCCCTGACACCAACTATCTATTCATGGGCGACTATGTCGACCGCGGATACTACAGCGTCGAGACTGTCACATTGCTCGTCGCGCTTAAGGTAAGCATCACCATCCTCTTGCCCATATACCAAAATAATTTGGGGTCGGCGCAGCATATATTCTTACATGCCTCATCTTGATTAGTCGCAATCTTATCAGTCACCTTTCTATCACCGTTCCTACCTTACTACCATCCCAACTTTATATAATCTATCACGTAATCTATCGGTCGTTTCTTTAGCCGTCCCCTTATCCTCATAGCTTTTAAGGTACGATTAACATTGTGTACAAAACAATCAATTTGTGACGTAAGTGGTTATTCAGCGAAAGTGTGACGGACGTCGGACGTAGGTGCATATGACCGACTGGTGACGAAATCAGGGGTATGACTTGCTGCAATGTTCAATGTGGTGACTGATGACTTTGACGAATGAGGACATGGAATTATTACAGGATTAGTTCTGTGTGACACACCTCCTGTGTCTAAAATCACAATTTAAATCCCATATCGCTGATGTCATTGGTTGTACTTTTCATCAGCCAATCACGGCAGCCCGCTGGAGATTTGAATTGATTACGGTCACTGAAAATGAAGGGCATTGAACAAAGAATCAACACTAGCCGTTGGTGCATCAAAACACTTTTATTTTGCTTGGCTAACGTATCCAATTCGCTTACAGTTCACCATATTTCCATAGACCGGAAACCTTATTCTATAAATAACTTTTATACTCCTTCGCTTCGACGCGGGGAGTACGGAACATTATCTGATTTTGTTACTGTCTGCGCCAGCTATTGTCACAGTAAAAAAACTTACTACTATCAGTCAACGTACTTTCGTAAGTGGAAATAACAGTATATTACATTGAGACATTGGATACACACGTTTGCTGCCAATGCGATGACGACCTGAGATATTTTTCTATTATATTTACAATACTTTTTAGCTACCTATGTAGAAATAAAACGGGTATTGAAAGTCACCTTCAGTTAATCAGTTCGTGTGTATTTGGTCGTGATTTTTCACGAAAAAAGAAATTAACGTGTTTGCTTAGATGTACGTGACTCGAAACACGTGTAAATGCGTCATAAAAAGTATAAAAACAACTGTATCCCGGCTCACGCCTGTATCAACACAACTCTAATTAATTGGATCAGACATTCAGAAGAATCTGTACTAAATCGATATAGCATCGATAGAAAACACTGATACGATTACTGTTCGTGTGACCTATACTTGGACTTCGAATTCAGTAACTTGACGGTCCACAGTAAAATAATGTTGCCCTACTAAAAGTGTTGGGGTAGTGAAAGAATTAACGAAAATAATAATTAATGGTAATTTTTTTTGAAGTTTGATCATTATTGCAAATAATTATATAGCCAGTTATTTAATTTTATAAAACGAAATAATAATGCATAAACTTTAAACTGTACGTGGGTAAACAATATTTAATTAGGGGCAATTCATTGATGACGAAGGATGATTTTGATGATTTTCGACCCCCCTACCCCCATGTAAGGATCCATAAGATTTCTCTAAACTCTCCTTCCTTTTCATACGTATGATTTTAATCCCCCTCTCCCTGGGACCCTTACATAATTAATGAATTACATGATCTAGTTAGCTCTTTGTAACTATTGTGAAAGGTAATATCGTAAACAATTTCTTTGTTTGTAAGTCACGTGAGAGGAGAGGGAGTGGTTATCAGCCGGTATCTTAGATAAAGTTCGGTCACTGTTTACATAGCCTTATCAACATAGACTTCCATTAAATGAGGCACGTTATTATATTGAAATTAGAGCTGAAATTCAGGTATGGGAACGATGAACGTAAAATACTAAACTCTTGTTTACCATTTGTGACTGTCGTTCAAGCAGTCTTTGAAAGGCGTGGTGGGCACCGTGCGCGACGCATTTTTTGCGCGGAGTGCGCGGCGTTTTATCATCAAGAATTATGTATGTAATGTCAAGAGTCAAACAGTCTACATTCTCAGTCTGAGGAGAGACCGATACCCTCGAAGAACAGCGTCGAAAACATAAAAATGTACACTCGCGGGTGGGGTGACCATCCGTCCGTATATGATCGGATATGTCCGGCTTTTTGGCCGGACTTTCGACTTAGAGATTTTCTCAATATTGAAAAGAAAAAAGAATTTAAAAGTAAAATATTCAAACTTCCTTGCAATTGTCCTTTTGGCTTTTTGTCAGGACTTCTCAAGTTTCGAAATTCAGCTTAAGTATGGTAACGATGAAAGTAAAATACTAATTTACTCGTGGGTGGGTAACACGCCTTTAGAATAACCGCAACGAAAGTAAATAACACGTGCGTATAGCAATGGTTTTCGTTATAATAGATAATGATGTGTCATATTATTTTTGCTTGAAGTAGGAATTATTTATAGCTTGTTTTGTGGAAAGAAGGCAATTATTACTGTTGGCACGAGGAACCGGCCTCGTGTAAGTACAAATGGAATGGAGAATAAGTTCGAATGTGAACGAAGAACTACCCACTACCACTTTACAATTAATAATTTGGTTGGGTGGTGTCAATTAAGAGGGTTTATTCTGAAAGTTGGCAACGTCGCAAATAGATGTCAAATATTTCGCTGTTTTGATCAATTTGATAATATTTCTGTATGGAAATAAAAAATGTGGCTAACTAGCGAACTAGAATATTGATTATGAATTGCAATAATTAATATCGTAACACCGAATAGTTAGTTTTAGATGTAAAAAAGTATTTGGTAACTTTCCAAATGCCTTTTTTTCACCTAAAACGGGTACAACATCAAATTCAATGTTATAATTGCAATTCATTATTAATATTCTAGTCAATTGGTTAGCCAAATTTCTTATTTCCATTCAGTATTATTTCCAAATTAATCGAAACAGGTAAATATTTGACAGCTATTTACGACGTTGCCAACTTTTAGGATGCACCCTCTTAAGCAGAACACAATAGTGGTAATTGACATGTGGGTGTGTTTTGTTTTTACATAACATCACGCCTGTATTCCCAGAAGGGTGGGCAGAGGTGCATCTATAATACATACCTACATTTCGCCAGTTACGGTTAAGTCCCATGTAATGAGAGGGCGAGCCTATTGACATCAGCCGGGCACAAATCCAGACTTGACAAAATTCCAATTGGAAAACTCTATAACACTTTTTCCGCCTGGGAATCGAACCTAGGATCTCACGTTCTGCAGTCGTGACTAATGAGGCAGACTACGTGTTTTTGCTTTTAATTATATTATTTTGCGGGGTTTCATAAACCAGTATGTTAATGATTGCGTTTTTAACTTTAATATAAATGTCTTAAGAGATTAAGTAAGTTTTAATCATGCTTAGTTCCTCCTCTCTCGTGAGCCGGTCATCTTTAGAATATTTAATAGGTATTCTTATGACCTTTGCCTACTACCGAACGGTGCAGCTAATGTCAAATTAACACTTCAAAAGAATTGATGTCATATTCCGTTAAATATGTATTTTTTGTTCACTTATGGAATTTCCTTGGCATCATGTAAAATTAAGTAATAAATTACCATTTGGAAATACTGAAACAAGTTTTCAGTGGCTACATTCAAAACGGCACATGCGTTTACAATATTAGTCGCCTTTCGTGACTACAAGGACAAAACTATTTTGACCGAGGTTATAATCATATGAAACCATTTTACTTTCAAAACGTAACTGTTCAACTGTACTTAAACTTAGGAAAATATGTTATCCGATTGTTTTGTGTGTTTAGTGTAAACTTGCGTGTTACAGCTAAGAAATGCCATAGAAAGCTTTAATTTTAATACACTAATCGCCCTGCTATGGCAAACTCGTTTTATATTAACAAAAGTAGATAGTCGTCTCTGTATGAAAATCACATTTTAAAGCTTGATATGTCACGTGTCTGGTAAGTTTACTTTTCTATGTTCAAAAACCCTTTACTCAGCTAAAACCATAAACAATTTCCAGGTCCGATACCGTGAGAGAATAACAATTCTCCGCGGCAACCACGAGTCCAGGCAGATCACCCAGGTATACGGATTCTACGACGAATGTCTGCGCAAATACGGCAACGCGTCCGTGTGGAAGCACTTCACCGATTTGTTCGATTTCCTGCCCCTGACTGCACTGGTTGATGGCCAGATCTTCTGCCTGCACGGAGGTCTTAGCCCTTCCATTGATACCCTGGACCACATCCGAGCCCTCGACCGCCTGCAGGAGGTGCCTCATGAAGGACCCATGTGTGATCTGCTCTGGAGTGACCCTGATGATAGGTGAGTTTACTAACTCACCAAAGATGCAAAGATGACATTGAGATGAATGAAGCTTTTATACAGCAGAAAAAAAATATCTTATCTAAATCGAATAATGGTGTATACATGTTTATGTAAATAGGTATCGGTATCTTCCATAAATTGAGTCTCTGGATTAGATTTCTGCACAACAAGTCAGATAAAAGAGGTATTAGGGATCTTTGTCTGTTTTCCTGTTCTGAATACACTTATAACTTCACTTCTTTTCTTCAGTTATTCGACTATCCGGAACACACACATATTGACACAGTAAATATTGTGCGAACTATAAATATTCACGTCTTCTTAGTCACTAAAACTAAGTAAACCTTTATAATTGCCTGACGTAATGCTGTACAATATTTTTGTACACCAACAATTGTGTAACGAAGCAAGGATGCGTAACAGGAAATCGTCATGAAACCTTATAACAAGTAGTACTTACGTGTCGCAGCGCAGCTATATGCCACAAAATATAAAAGGTCACTTAAATTCGTGGTGTTTTATGTAACTGTTCCTCATAAAAGTGAGATCATGGACCGGCCAGACATACAGAAGATGCGTGCGGAGTAAGCGTGAATTCGATAACAGAAAATAAAGTATTTGTACGCCAACGAACACCTCTGGAGTCAAGGACGTGCATCGTATCATCCGCAGACTAATTATAGTCCGGTTTGATGAAACGAATGGCGTCCTAAGCGTTATCTCCCTAAGTGGGGTGACTTTAACTAGGTTATTTTATTGATTTTCCGATATCGACGAGGTACTTATTCGACATGTTTTCTTGACGTTAGTCATTACTTAAGTAAGTGTCTTGTAACTTGCTTGCTGCTTACAACAGTTCGATTTCCACGTCGGGTAATAGTATAGGGTTTCAAAGTCATTTCTTAGCATAACTGGCGAACTCTGGCTGCTCAATACATTTCTGCGCGTACTTTTCTTGAAATACAACCGTGATGGTACGTATTACGTGCATGTTAGTTCGCTGTTTAGCCTTGGCATGTACAGATTCGTCTTGGTACTGTTGTGTCACGAAATCCCCAGGAGTTAATAAGTAATCAGTTGACCAGGCGTTCGAGTTCCGTAAAGATAATTTCATATATACACTAGGTGTAGTTATCTAGTCAGTTTATTCAGGGAAACAACTTGTTATCGTTGTTGTTTTACAAGTCGGGTGATGGCACTGGTTTATCTTGCCTGGTTAATCGCAGAAATTTGCGTGTTAACTTTTGTTGATTACGTATCGATTTTAATTACGAATTTAAGTTTTTTGTATCCGGAATAGTCTGTCAGATAGTCGTCTATCCTGCAAGGATTCGACGACGACTAACTGACACTTTAAAAAAATTGTGACTGACTGAAAATGGATTTTTAGCTGAAAACGGAAAAGAAGCTTCGGCTTTAGTCTTATTTTCGCAGAAACAAAAATGATTTATACAAAAAGAAACAACACGTACTTACACTGAATTCGTGTTGTTTTGTTTTTCACCTAGTGAAAAATAGGCTTTAAAAGAGATAACCATGAAGCTTCACTCAATCGGTCACTAGATAAACAGTACCTTTAAAATAGCAAAAATGACCTAATATACTTGTATGGCAGCAAAATTTGTGTTAGCAGCGGAAATTATTAGATACAAAAAGTAAAAAAAAAAAACTCATAAGTAATTCCTATTTAGCCGCTAAGCACCTGTGTCCATCGTGTCGTAAATTATTTAAGCTGATTTACAATAAACTTAGTCGTTTAGCTCATTACAAGGCTGTATAGAATTGCTATTGGCGTGTTAATTTGTGTACAATACTTGTTGCGTCATCTGTACCCTACGTGACATTCAAATTCATAGAACTGCACTTCTATTGAGAAGGAAAGTAGGTAAAAACAGCAATACCACAAAACCAGCAGCTACTTATAGCAAAAGCTGTGAAGATATGTATAGTGGTTTAGTTTCCCACCTTGGAACCTACCCAAACAAACTGGCTTCAGATCTCATAAGTCAAGATGAAGCATCAGGAGACTCATGAACACATTCAACATGCAACAGTGGAGGGGTCACTAGATCCACCCAAAATTCGATCCAAGCCAAGTCCAAGAATCCAGATAAATGTCAACTGACAGATTCTGGAACTAATGTATTAAAAAAAAAAAAACAGCTTGATTTCCATCAAAGCAAAGAGAAGAGAAAACGTTAACAGCTAGTAGGTCATTGTATCATGTTGAACTTTAGTGGAGAGATGTCATTGTAGTGGCTATTCATGTCATCTCTATATTGTGTCATCACTATTCATATAACTATAAAACTACTACTTGGGTAGGTACTAAATATAAAAACCTTTTGAAATACACACAAATTGTGCCTAGTGACGTCAGACTAGTGTTTAAAACAAATGCAAACATTTCCTAACAACATCTAGTGTTAATAATTTAGTATTTACTAATGTATTTCCTCTTTTCCACAGGGGCGGATGGGGCATATCGCCGCGTGGCGCCGGTTACACGTTCGGCCAGGACATCTCGGAGACGTTCAACCACAGCAACGGGCTGACGCTGGTCTCCAGGGCCCACCAGCTCGTCATGGAGGGCTACAACTGGTGCCACGATAGGAACGTCGTCACTATATTCTCAGCACCCAATTACTGCTATAGGTAAGTGAAGTAGTGTCACTTGTATTGGCCTAAACTATATCGATCTTATACTTACAATAGATTAACGTTAACACTACCCAGCCATTTTTGAATGACGAACTCTATTAAAGTTCTAATTACAAAAGCACGTTGAAATCGAGTTTAAATGGTCAATTTGGTATTTAGAACTTTACTGTGCTCTGAATAAAGTTCAAAATACAATACCTGGCTTGAAGGTTGGGACTCGCAATGTGAGATTACGTTTATAAAATACGTTATTAGTGAGAACAGCTTTAATAGTACTAACAATTTGGTTGCCTTCGCTTTTCCCGGAGGTTTAGTGCTAAAGAGTAATTTACCCTCGGATTCAGGTAGAATCTTCAAAATGACGTCCATTATGATACAATTGAAAGTTGTCAATGTCAAAGTGAAGCGAATCGAACTGTAAATGAGTTATCATGAGTTTCTGAATCAATGGAATGATAGGTTATATAGCATGCATTTGTTATTTTTTTCTGTATACCCTGTGATTATAGTGGTATGTGTGTTAAATAAATAAAATGATTTGTTTAATTAACAAAAACACAATAGTGTTTTTAATATAAAAAAAAATATTAAGGTAACCATTTTTGTGGGGATTTGTGGTAGCCCCCTATCTTAGCTCTATTATACCTTATCATTGCCTTGGTATAATTTTTAGTTTATTGATTATTTGAGAGAAACTCAGTTCTACAAGGAAAAAACAGTCAATGGCATGTCATTGTAATCTTATTTTCCTGAACAATTTTATGCACAGACAACACTGATTTCGAAGCTCATTATACCGTGCATAATTAGTGTGAATGCACTATGCATATAATTAATATTCATGCAAAATATTCCGTAGAAATCTAAACACTTTCATTGGTCTATGTAACACAAACCAACTTATAATTTTGTCCAACAATAACTTAACAAATATTGGACCCAACATTCCAATTAACCTTCAAATAAGTTCTAGACAATGGGGTACACCAATATAACCCGCCCAATGAGGTCGCCCGAAGCTTGACAATGAACTGAATTGACTGTTTTGCATAAGTCCTCCAATACAACTTAAGTGCTGAGTGTTCATAACACAACTGTATATCTGTACTAAACTCACATTGACGTATGCCATTTTGTCCACCTGTACATAAAAATGTCTATTTTGTTACGTAGTAAAGTAAACATCAGAAAATGTATAGTCGATAAATCGATTTCTATAAAAAATAGTTATATTTTTAAAGTTCCTATGCATATCGCCGATAAGGGCAAATTTATTGAGTTTTGTTGTAATATGATATTAATAGAACATTTCCGCGTGTTGCAGCGTTGATTTGATAAAATAACTGTTTATTTTTATTTACACTCAACTATTATATCAGCTTTATAAAATGCTGCAAAGTTACCATGAGTCCTATTAATCTATTCTTATTGGTTGAAATGCTTAAATGATTGGATTAGTGATTGAGTGATCAGCGGATACCATTGTTAGTAGGTAATTAGCTTCATTATATTTTAAATAGCGTATCTTTCAGAGCCACATTTTAGAGCTCAAAGTGTTATTTATTAACTACCCGTTTTATATTATTGCGAATCAACGTTCTATCAGAAGCCCAAAAGCCTGACAACCATTCTTAACAATGGTTATTGTGTTACTGAGTACTTTGGAGGTCACATAGGCAGCCCCTCCATGTAAACTACTGGTTAGACTGGAAGCCGACCCCATAATAGTTGGGAAAAAGGTAGGTAAACGATAAAGACTCTTCGCAGCAATCAGCCCCACTACCAACATTTTGACAAACCGCTCAGTGCCGTTTTACCGCATTAATTATTGTTGTGTAGCTCACAGTACAAGAAACATAATTCTTATTATACTAAAATAAATAATATTGTAAATTACATTTTCACATTTCAAGTAATATTTTCAACACGCGATAGTTACCTTACAACAATAACAAGAGAAAGTCGCCGCGTGGGCACTCCTAATCTCAACACGGCGATATAATTCGATTAGATAAAAGTTTACCTCGCCTCAGCGTTGTGTCGGACAATGTGCTGTTATGCAACCTGTTATAATGTAAACACAATTGTTGCAGATGCGGTAACCAAGCCGCCATTATGGAATTGGATGATGCGCTTAAGTACTCATTGTAAGTATCGCTTATGTCTATAAAATCTAACTTAACACCTTTCTATGCAGTGCTGGGTTAATGAAAACAGCGTACAGTTGAAGAGTTCAGTGACATGATTTAAAAAATATTGGAGGAGATTATTGTCATACAATTATTGAGGTTTTTGTGTAAGTACTTAGATGCAAGTGTTTTCATCTGATCAAACAGTCACCCACTTCTGCCAGGAGAAAGGTTTGTAAACAACATAATTAAAAAAAAACATGTGTAGAGACAGACACTAAGTAACTGGGCTTAAGTATGTGTATATGTCTACTTTATGTTGAAGGGCTTCCCCACTTCAAGGTGCTGTGATTGTCACGAGTACGAACTTGACCTTGGCGATAATGAGGGATGATATAGATAATAGTAATTGTCCAGTTGTCTAATTGGGTTGGTCCCTTGCATAGGCAACTAGTGTTAAATTAATAGTACTATTAGTTCATTAATCAACTGATGTGTGCTGGATAGATTATCCATTCTGTTCTTACATTGGAGTCTCCTGTCTATCTGACAATCTATACTGAAACTTCTGCCAAGAATTCAGGTTTTGGAATGATTATAAGCGCAAAGTGATGACAAATATTTGAAATTCAACTTCAAATATTATATCGACCTAGTCGATATCTAACCATGGATATTGGAAAATATGACCTAATATAACTACACTATAATTATTTTAATTAGTCCTAGAATGTGATTGTAATGCATATGTTATATTTTATACAGCCTTCAGTTCGACCCGGCTCCGCGACGCGGTGAGCCGCACGTCACGCGACGAACGCCAGATTATTTCATGTAGGCTGCACGTAAGTAACACTTGTATTGTTTTTCTTTTTATAACATATCAGTGGAAATAGATTGTTGAACGACAGACACCGAGATGAAAAATCACCGTCAGTTGTAAATGATTGTGATGCGGGTTCACGGTCTTATCAGAAAGGTGTCTGTGACCATGGGCAAGACGAAATGTTATTCATGTGGTGTATTCGTTGGTTGCAGAGGAGGCGCATATCAAGCGGGCGGAGAGTGTGCGGGGCGAAGTGAGCGCGGAGGGCGCGGGGGCGCGCGGGCTGCGCGCGCGGGCGCAGGGGGCGCGCGCGGCGCTGGGGGCGCGCGCGGCGCTGGGGGCGCGCGCGGGGCTGGCGGCGCGCCGCACGGCCCGCGCGCGCCTGCAGAGCCTGGTGCGGGTGGCGCACTGGCTGGCGCACGTGTGACCGCGCCCTGCTGTAAGTGGTTATCACCAGTTGCAACCTTAGGTTGCTACCGTTCACTGTGCATTCGCTCCGCACTACTTATGCTGGTATGTTCATGTCCCGCGGCCGGATGAAACGCGACGTCCTCACGTCGATTCCATACAATATAAAATGTATCGAAGACGATTGGACCCCATTAAACTCGTACATTTACTAAATCGGTAGTTTTATTTCGCCTTCGTCTCGTGTCACCGTGGATCGACGGGCGAGCAATGGACATACCATCATAATGTAATCTTTGGTGACTAAATGTGCGCCCCATTGGATTCCCATAAAGCTTATGATCTTACATCTAATGTGCAGTAATGGAACTTATAATTAGTGAAAACAACATGATTATTGTCAATCTAGCAAATATATTGATGTTTTTCGAGTTAAGTTACTGTAGATCAAAATCTGTTACAAGTTACATCCTATAACTTTGTATTTTTAGTTGCTTTACAAATGAAATATATATATAAAAAAAAAAATACAATTTGATATTTACATTACACAATACTACACAAACTGCGGGGGTATTGATCGAGGTCTACAAAGCAATAGCAAGCATTTAATTTATGACAGAATGGCATTATGTAATTATTTTTATTATATAAATATTATACATGTAATATGTTTAGTTCGACTGTAAGTCTGTGTAAAAGTATTAGGAGTCCTTATAGTTTATTCACCAGTGCAATCATTCTGTCGTAAAATGTCTAGAGAGAACGAGTTTTGCATTTCGTGATTTATTATTCAAAATTCTACTTCTCTTGTGTCACCGTACCTGTTTGACATGGAAATAGTGTTTCACAAGAGTTGAGCTTTAAGTTCTTATCCATTTTTTTTTTAATAATATTTGTTCTATATTTGATGATAAAATATTTTTAGGTACTTTTGTAAATACCTAAAGATCAAGGCGCCCGATAGGTGGTTATTGTTTAAACTAAGTGTCGAATATTTCCCCATTAATGTACTCATTTCATACAAGGAGATAAGTAACTAAATATATTGATAACAATTTTATATGAGATCATTGCGAACTGGGAAATTGTTTTATAACATCTTAGGATAGACATTTATAACATGGGGTTATATTGAAAGTGTTGGAGCATGTTTTTTTTTAAGGATTACATACTCACTGATTAGCCCTGGTTTCCTTACACAAAGCATTTTTTTCTATTTATAGAATAACTGACAAAAGCAATTTTATATTCCATTTTCATGTAGAAAGCGTGTACTTATTTTAGAATCTGAACAGTGGACAGTTTCTTTTGTCAGTGCCATCTTTCAATTTAAAAATAAAATTTCAGATTTATAAAATAATTGTAATATTTGTTTTTATTTCCTAAAATAAAACGCGTGCGTACTATATATACAAAGACCTTACCCACCAATGACACCTGAAGCCACACGTTTCGTTGATCTAAGTATTAAGTATGTAAGTTATAGATAAAAAAAATAAAATATAATATCCTTAAAGAAAAGAAAAGAAAAAAACAAAAAAAAATGAGAATGTATGGACGAGCCTCGTTCGCTTGAAATAAATCACAATAACTGTAGCACAAGTTTGATTTCTCTGCTTTTGGCGTTATTTCACCCAATCGAAGCTCGTGAAAAATTTAAATTAAGGCTTTCCTGGCAAATTGCATAGGCGATCGACATTTAAAACTATTGAGAAAAATCTTGATCTTTTGTATGCATAGTGTGTTCATGTATAAGTGGGACTCGATACTGTTGATATGCGCCGCCTACATACAAATATACATACTTACATCTGGATTCGCTACACAATGGCAATAATTTCAAATGTAAACACAGTACGGTAAAATAATTATTCTTGCAACGTGTAATATGCCTGTTGATAGGAATTAGATATAATAAATAAAATTAATTATAAAAACAAGGGGTTTTCTTTCACCACTCCAATGTAGAAATAAAAGTCAACATTATATGAAAATAATTTATTATTATAGATACGTTGTTTTGCAGTCCATTTATGCATTAGACCGACATACAGGTTTAAATTATATAGAGTTTTGTCAAGTAGACAAAATATTTCATATTTATTTAATTACTGTTTAAGTTATACCTGCATCTCTATTCGATAGAAGTCGTACCTGAAATAAGCAGCTGCTGTGAACAGACGGACGGAAGGACGGACACAGAGACAGATGAAGTCTCACTATAAGGGTTTATTTTCACTATTACGGTACGGAACCCTATAGGTGGGTACTGACCCGTGTTACGGGCCGTAATGTACCATTCGCAGCGAGCTTGTTACGTTACGCCGTGTAACATGCTCGTTTCGAACTCTGCTCGCCTGTGCTCCAGATGCGTAGCTACTCTAACACTCAAAGGATTCGCCATAAAACCGACACCGGGGTGGAGCCCCTAGCGCCTTGTTTCTCTGTACTGACTGCACGAACATTCGCTGTGTAACACGTTACATTACGCTCCGTAACGCCGGTCAGTACCGATCTCAAGAAGTTACCAAAGATTGTGTCGCAAGAATAAAAGGTCAAACAAACATTAACATGAGCTTTGAACAAGAAAAAAACTGCTCAACTGTTCTTAGAACTATATTATCTCACATTAAATGTGCGTAAACGACTTAATTTTACGTAGAATATAATTTTGTGTTTAACATACATATAGGACGCATCACATAGGCGTGGAATGAACATCTTAAATACTAGCCTTGTCACCCTGTTTCTGAAACACAACACCAACTTTTTTTTTAAAGCTATTCCGTAACTGACATTATAGCCTTCGATGCCTCCAAGGGTAAATTGACAATGCTTGTGTAATTATTATTACTAAGTTGTTAACAATTATCGAGAATCGCGTTTCCATTTAAGGCGGTAAAAGGAACACGCGTGTTGTCGATATTCTTTTATCTGTGTGTAGAGAGAGATGGGTTTGCCGACTCAATTGGGAAACATATCTAAAGATACTTTGTGAAAAGCAGCTAAGGCACGGAATTTTTACTTATCATTAAAACTAAATATTGTCTATCTATATAAATATCTATATTCGACGTAACATACACAATAGAAGATTTTATCCGATCCTAACATGCCTGTTTTGACTACACTGAAGCTGGAGTGTCGAAAGTTTGGACGCATGGTACACCAGCACATCATGTTATCCCAAACTCTGAAATTTTCCCAATTGAACATGAGCCTTAGGCCCCGACTTCACGTAAGCGGTGACCAGACGAGAGCAGAGGAGACAACCAATAGAATGTCGTTATTTACACTTCCCGTCTCCGCTTACTGTATATCATGAAATTCTGTTGGTGCTTTATAACAAATCTCTCCTTTCATTTCGTCTCCGCTTTGGTGGAGTCCGGGCCTTATTCTTTTGTAATAAAGTTAAAACTATCTAATAAATTTGACAGATTGGAGTAGCTTGATTTGCTGGCCGCTATAATTTGCAGCGCTTGTCTAAACAGGCAGTAGGGCAGAACCAGCCAAGAAGACCACTCAGCTCCTACATACCTGGAAGCGAATGTCCTCTTCGAAGGCTTCCGCTAAAACCGGCCCAGTATCTTTCCAGGGCCGGAACGGTATGCCAATCATTCGTAGACATACGGCGACTTCGAGAACTACTAGGAAGTGCCATTGCCATTTCTCTTGATATCTCAAGGCTTTTGACAGGGTCACCTGTCTCCAAATATCAGCAAACTTTAATCGGTTCACCTACTGGATTACGTGATTGGATAGTGGTAAGTGGACTCCCTGAGGGATCGGTCAATTCAAATGGTTATTCATGGCTGTTGGATTGACCAATAGGGAAATATGCATCAGTAAAAGGTGGTAACAAACCCATGAAAAGTATTAAAAGCCAAATAAAACTACATGGTATTAAAAAAAAAAACTACAGTTCAAACGTCGCTACGGCCTTGTTGTGACGTCATTTTCCATGAAAAAAGTAAAATCAAACAAATTATTTCCTGACTTCGATAGCATATTAACTTAAAAAGTGTAATTGACGTAAATGTTTACGATTACTTGCATATTTCAATGATTATTGAATGCCGGAGTCCCTCAGGGGCTGATGCTGCAAATCAACAACCTTTACGTACACTTACGCTTACGATTTCGGTTTATATCTATTTAGTGAACATATACAAAATAAAGTGTACTATACTATATCTATGTATATTACAAATACAAGTCATAGTGAGCATTACATGTTTCGAATACTGATTTTATATAAGTACTGAAGAAAAATAGTGTGCGCAATTTACTTCCCCATTCATTTAAAAACAAGAATAACTAATATAGGTACAAGAGTAATAAAATCTTTATGGGTAAACACTTTCTAATAACGTTAGGTTTACCTACAATTATGCACTAATGTCCGGTTTCACAAATACTAGGCGACACCTAAACAAAAGGTTAAATATTATTGCACTGTTTGATTTTCAACTGTCCGTGTTAAACTGAGCGCTAAAAATCCAAAAGCACGCTTTTATTTTTTTGTCCCCTGGTATTAAAATAGCATAAATAATATTTTACGGCCCAAGTCTTTGCCTATTGGTACTTGAAGTTATTTGAGGCTGTCAGCGCAGAATGATCGGATATTTCAATACGTGCTCCAAATTTCCTGAAGCATTTTTAAACCAAATCAAATTTCTAAGCTTAAAAAATATATGAATTTATTTGCAAGCTATTTTGGAACGAGTATTTTCAAAGCCAAATCGTTTTGCGCGAAAGCCACCAACTTCAAATAACAGTGGCGCAGATAGAAATAACCGGAAAAGTCTCCATATTGTGGTCATTACGAGACCTTCATTCCTGTGTCTAGTTGCAGCAGTTGCTTCATAAGTTCGTAAGTCGAGAAGGAGGTGGCGACCATGGGTATTGCCCTGATGTAGTTGATGCTCATGCCGCGGTACAAACCCTTCATTACGCCGTTTTCACGGTATATGAGGGTTAGCGTCTTCATCATGCCAGTGCTGGAAATGTTAGATAGTTGATTAGATAGAGATAATTACTTTTTTGAAGGAGACACGTCCATGACTTGGAAAGCACTTTAAACCGTTGGTCCCCACTGTCATTCGTAGATCTTTTGGACAGTTGTTTTGTTACTGGTAGTTAGAAGCCTGAAAGTCTGTCAACCATTTTTACCAAAAGGGTGTCGGTATTAGCCAGATAGGCAGTCGTTCCAAGTAAAATACTGATATCCAACCTCCATGGTTGGGAAAAAGCTTGGCAGATAATGATTAATTACCGATTCAAGGTTATTCTGGAAAGGAAAAAACAATCCACACCAAGTACAGGACACATCGTACATTGTTATCGGCAGATGCCTCAAAAGCAAAGTCAGTCACGTCTGAAGTGGTATTTGATCAAATGCAATTGCTCGAAGGTAGAAAAGAATATGCTAGAAGCAGCTTGCAGTTTAAATAAGTGTTATGCAGCAGAACATCTCTCCAGTTCAGTCTAAAACTAATACTGTCAGCCTACATCATCCCACAGCTGGACAAAGGCCGCCTTGAGCTAAAGTTGAGCTATTGGTTGTGGTTGTCGGTTCAGATATTTTCTGCTTAGTCTACCAGGAGGTTATTCATTAAAATTTCTTTGGCCGAATAGCTAGTGCTGGTCAACCAATCCGACGCCTTCATAAAAGTACCAAAGAGACAGTGTTGTTAGTTTGAATAAAGATTGTTAGCAAAATAATATAGGTACATTTAAGTATGGTGGCTACTCCACAGATAAGTGATTACTTTCTGCAAAGGGATACCAGGTTAAAATTATTAAAAATAAATACAAAAATATGATTAACCAACCTCCTGCAAGTGTTGCCAACACCACGTGTAAATAACATGCAATCAGAAATATCGCTGCATTAGTAAGGAATATAATTATATACATTAGAGTACATAGGAAAAGGTGCACGGTGTAATAATATTATCATTAAGGCCATAGTACACGGTTCAATATAGTATGTGAGTAGTATGTAGAGTTGCTCCGTCCAAATTAAGAAGGCAAGATTGGTGAACGGTGGATTGCCATTAGAATTTAATACGTATGCATTAATAACAAGGTGCATTGTAGGTTAGCATTATGTTGTTGACATATGTAGTTACATACTTTGTGCAAAAATTTAGTCGATTACATAATATTTAGAATGCGTTGTGTTGAAGTTATTTCACTGCCATGGTATAATATCTAGTGAATTCAGTTTTTTTTTTATATAGAAGGTGGAAAGGACATCGAGGCACATCCGAAAACCATGAGTTCAGTAGGTACATGGATTCTGGACAATTCTGGACATGGATGCAGGAAATTTTTCGTCTGCTTTTTTTGTAATTTTTAGGTTTATTTCGGATGTGCGTTTTACTTAAAAGAGTAAAAAGTAAGAAAAAGACATCATCTGTCATACAACTTTTTTTGTCGCCATTTTGTTTTGGCGGCAAATATTTTGTTTTTGGTTGTATGGTGTTTTATGGAAATTATTTTGTGTAGATACAGCATAAATAATATGATAACAAAATATTACTTAAAATTGTAAATAATCGTGAGAAAATCATAATTTCTATTTAACCCAATGAGATTTTTAATTAAAACGTAAATAATTCACTTCTTTCATTAAGAGTCTCATTGGGTTAGATAGAACTTATGATTTTGTAGGTACAGGTCAACGAAAATAAGACAAAATCGTAGGAACTAGGAAAAGCCGAAGATAAACCTGGGGTGTGTAGAATCAAGTAAAGTATTGAACTCATGGTTCCAGGATGTGTGTCGATGTCACTGCCAAGTGCCACACCCTATTACCACATTCCGGTCTATTATGTTGTATTCAAAATCGATTTCTTCAATATTTATAATGTAGGTACAGACAATAGGGTAGTGCACTTAAAAATTCTATTGGTCCGAAAGTTGGATTACTCAAAAATACTGGCCACGCATTTTTTCTTTTGTCACGTAAACCCAATATGACGACGATATAGTGCGTTGAAATGTGAAATGAAAACGTGACGTCACGCCTTGCTATACTTTTAACGTAGCAGTGACGTCACAAGCCCTTTCTCCTGAACTTTGATGTGCTATATCATTGTCACTTTTTATTGATTTGAGTAAGCAAAACATACGTGTCCAATATATTTTGGTAATCTTACTGACGGACTAAATAGACTTAATATATTTTTACCTAGGACACATCCCTATTTTCTATATGCATAGATGTGCGCAGGAAGACGAGGGCGAGATAAGAGGCATAGCCGTGCTATAACGACTGCTCGATGCGTATTTGACTGAGTGCAACGTGTACAGTACATGCATTCTCTTTCATGTGCCTTAGAGCAGGCAACAGTCCATAGATCCATTATCAGAAAGAATAAAATATACTGACAAATCTCATGTTAGCTGACCATGTTTCATTTTGCTTTTAGGACCTTTTTATACAAGGAATGTACTTGTAATCATTCTAAAAATTGAGCAATCGCTTTTATGATAACTAAGGTATTTACCAGCAGACAAATATCAACCTTTCGCCGGTTGAAATAAAGTTGAAAATAAATAAACTTTGATTAGTCAGAGAGAGAGCAACGACTTTATTTTAACTAACGCAATATCGATAATTGTTTGACAGGGAAAACCGCTCTGGGTTTCGTAAGGTCTGTATCGGCCCCTTAGCATGAGATTTTCCAACAAATTAAGTTGCCAATAGTAACCGATAGAAGGCTTTGTACTGTTCAGAGCGGCCATAGTTGTTTACTACTTCAGCACGCGTAGCAAGACCAATAATTGTACAGGTCTAATCTACTAAGAATAGACAACGTTCTTTCTTTCCAACTTGACATCTCTTCTACGTGAACACAGGGCGCCCCGTAGACTGTACAGAATAGAAAACTTTCTTCTCTTCAATTTTAACATCGCAATTTTAAGACGGTAGAAATCTTTCAACAATCTGTCATGTTGTCTATTCTTCCGTCGATAAAACCCGTGTCTATGGTGGTCATGCTACGCGTGCTCTTGGGAGTTATCTAGAGTGTAGAACTAGCCTGATACACATGCAGACATACCCAAACTTAGCTGTATGCGCGTCCATGCAAGCCAGCTGCATGCGACGTCTAGTGACGTCGAGTGGGTACGAGATGGACTGAGCCACCGCGCCCGCTAGCCCGCCGCATACCAACTTGCCTGGCACTGTTAACACTAGACCTCCTAGAAATATAAAAGTTAAGTATTAAAAAACGATGAGAAAATCTTTATATATCCCGCCCATTACCTACCATTGGCAAATGTGACAAAATTTCATACAAAATTCAACCTTTATTTAGTCGTGGGATGTTTCATGAATGGAACTCTTGTTCAAAAATTTTTGCTCCTCCCCCTAACTCAGAAACCCAGTACCACCGGTACTGGGTTTCTGAGTGAATTTAGGTTTTTTTTTAATGAGATGGATTTGCGTGAAAAGTTTTAAGTTGTAAATTCTAGCAAAACAGAGGTAGACCAAAGAACAGATGGATGTATTGTGTGAAAGATAACATGGCTGTGAATTGAAGTAAGGAAATAAACCCTGAGATATACAAATAGAAATGATTGGAAGAAAAGACGTATCATGCTAACCAAAAATAAATTGAGATCATCCGCCTGGACGCTCAAGCCATTACCTACCAATTCTACGAGTATATACCAGGGGACGTAACTATGGCGAGTTAACGCCATCAGTGTTCCGTTGTGAAAAAAGGATAGTGATATAGCTTAATCTTTCTCTCACACTACAATAGTGATGTCTATTTGTATAATCACGTCTTAGTACGGCTTTTGAGCAAACATTTGGGCTGTATGCGTCTTAAAAGTAAGAATAAAAAGTCCATGAAATCATGAAAGTATTAACTTCTAAAAAAAATTTTTAACGGACAGTAAGTAGGTACCTAATTATTTTAATTATGACCGCCTCACCGTCTTATAGTCCCGCCGCATACATCTTTAACACAAGGTTGCTATTTATAAGAATTAACTTGTCATTAGGTACCCAAAAGATGTAATATATTTACATGTATGTGTTTATGTAATAAATCTTGCTAACGTGAAAAAATATTAAATAACGGAAAAGATAATGATGGTGTACACGTGCCGATGCTAGGCATAGCGCGTTTTTCACTACCAAAATAGTATCAACATTGCATACGTTGAAGTAAAGTCGAAATTAAATAAACTTAACCAATACTTTAGGGTACACAGCGGATAGAGGTGTAAGGGATGGGAACGGAATCACTGTAAAAAGTCGTGAGCGACCTCCCTTCATCAATTTTCAACTTTATATCAACTTCTGCAAAGACGATAATCCATCTTTGGCTTTAAAAAACGCACTGTGCTTTGATTCACTGTATTAAGTATATCAGTCATCTAGTAGCGAGGATGGTCCAGCATTATTTATATATTTATTCATACAGTGTGTACCCGGCTCTGATTAGATACCTATTACAATCCACCTCTAAATTAAGTTGCAATTATACACTAACTAGCATGTTGCATGCATAATATTTCTTATAGAAACGGAACGAATCCAAAATGTTTCATTCAAGCATGCACATTTTAGTTTACCTACAGAGGAAAAATGCAAGGCGACTAACTAAAGGAATTTATAAGGAGATGAAGAGGGGACCTAGAAGGACATATACTGACCTTATTGGTGATGTTCTTCAGAAAGGTCTGGTGCGTAGTACTCGCAACCGGCGTGCATGTATGAACGTAAGTGAAGCAAAAGAATTATATAGGTAAGGATTAGTAGCGGGTGGCGTTCTGCAGTTTCTGGCTACCCCCATAGGAATAAGGCGTGAGTTTATGAATGTATGTATGTATTTATAAATTGTGAAAAGATTTGTATGCAGTTCGTGGTTCTAGCTCTAAACTTGGTGCATGTCATGATGTCATCCTTAATTATTATGATTGACGTCTTTAGAATTCTACAGAAGTAACACAGCACTCGTCCTGCAGTGCGCTGGTGAACTGTACTAAATGTTTGTGTGTGTCAAACAAAGTAGGAAATTATTTAGATGCACTCAATTGCCGGAACTATTTATGCGAAGCCACATTGTGGAATTCGTCACATAACATCATAGCTAGCCGTTTTTCTTTACGGCGAATCTACGTTCCGCCGGAATATCATCGAAACTTTTAAACTGGTCGCAGTAGGTAGTAACTGTATTCGGACACCCCGGTCAGGTTAGGCTAGAACCAATCTAGCGAGCCGTCCCACGATAACCGACGGCGACTTCGTCAAAACTAGACGCAGACAGTCGCAGTAACTAGACTGAGAAACTCCGACCAAATGGGTTAAGTTTATTTGGAACTGTAAACAGTAACGCTAGAGCCGAGCTATAAAGCGGACCTTCTTTTAGCCGTTATACATTCCGGCAGAATGTTATACAAAACGGCTCCGTTTTATAAAACGGCCAACCGTATATAACACGGCGAATACTACAATTTGGTTGCGCCGTTTTATATCCGCAAGCACCTATAACATAGAACTATCTGCTCAGCGTTACCTACTCCGAATAAATATAGGCGTGAACATATTTGATCTCTTGTCTGGCTTTAATATAATGAGAATAATAATTTCATTACATGTTGTTGCTAGAGATACATACCGGTATTCCTATCACACTTTCTGCAGAGCTGGCTGGGGAGGTACTTCATACAGCAGAACTTGAGCGACTCGAAGCAATAGAAGCTGAAACCGGCGTACGGAACCATGCCGCACATTGTGGGCACGAAACCGCGGTACAAAGCGCGTATACCGCCCTCCTGGAAATATAAAATAGATAAATCTTCTTTTCTAATAGCAAAAACAGCTGTTAGGTTTGACTTACTTGTGGGACTCTGACTGCCTCTTAGCCATAGGGAGTGTCCGGTATTTACCACGTGGGTCCTAGTGCCTGTTGATTACCGCCTTACCCAGAAAGCATCCCCTGGGAACTACCTTCGCTTCGTTGGTCCAGTCGTCGTAAGCACGATTGCTTGATCGGGTTCGGTTCACAGGCCGGCAGTGTTATTGACTATTTCCATTACGAATTTTATGGTTGATAGGCTCGCCCCTATGAGACTTAAGTGGCGAAATGTTTGTGTTACTATAAGTATAATTGAACTTTTAAATCAACATACCGTACGGAACATAGTGGTGGCGGCATGCACGATGCCGTTGTACTTGTGCTGGCCCGTGATCTGGAAAGCGAGGCGCGCGCGGATCGTGTCCAGCGGGTACGTCAACGTGACAGCTGTCACCCCCGCCCCAGCGCCCGCGATGAACTTGTCGCCGTGTTGTATGAGTGGCAGGTGGATAGTGCTTAGGTACTGGAAAGGTTAAAGAGGTTGTTATGTAGATTATAAAAGAATATACTCGTAAGAATATCTTAAGACACGGCTTAGAAGAATCTTAAAGCGGCCATTCCAATCAATTTGGAATTCTCGATCCTTCGATTATGTCATGCAAGAAACACTTTATTAATGTTGTCAGTTTGTTGTTTTAGTCTCTGTAACGACTGGGCTGATTTTGACGGATTTTTCACTGGCAGATAGCTGATGTTATAAGGAGTAACTTAACTACTTTTATTTTACAAGACGAATCAGGTTTCCACGTTAATATATAGAGTGTCGATACATGAATGATCATGTCATACATGTATTTTAATAAGATCGTGCTAGATTGAAATTCGTGCTTTACGCAAAATACGCGCTACGTCGTGGAGTTGCGGAAATCGGCCCGTATAACAATACAAACAATAGATTGAAATTCGGGTTGTCAAGCTTTGTTAGGAAATAGATATACGTACCAAGTATTTGGTTACAACTATATTGCATTATACACTCAAACGTTATAGTATACATTCAAAACAGCCGCACGGGTTGATCAAAGGTTAAGCTACGCTTGCCGAGGTCAGTCTGTGGATCGGTGAGCGTTCATATCGAAACTCCTCCGTGCTTCGGAAAGCACGTTAAGCCGTTGCCCGTGGCCCGTGGCCCCGGTTGTCATTTGTAGATCTTCGACTGTCGTGCATCCGGTTAGACTGGACGCCGACCCCAACATAGTTGGGAAAAGGCTAGGCAGATGAAGAAGAAGACGTCTGTGGATACTATACTATCCAAAAAGAGCTAAACGGCCGCGTGAGCCGGACGTTTGAGTACTTAAGTACCTACTTGTTACTGGGTTACACGCCATAAAATAATTAGGAGGACTATTTAACCTTCTGTAATTACTTCAGTGAAAATGAATCTGGTTAAGCCAAGAAGACGTTACAGATTTAGATTAGTTGATATGGATTTTTTTCCACGGTAAATCTGTTACCTCCATAGTAATCCACCAAGCGCTTCCAAACATCCTTGACAATGAGCACAGCAAAAGAGTGGAACTCACAGCCTGCGTCTGTGTTTCCGAACGCATTTAAATCAAATCCCTTTAACTTAAGTGCCAAACAACGATACACAATAGAAAATGTATTGTTTGTCGGTCATTGGCGTTCAACGTGTTAATGTAAGAGTGAGCATGTGTCTTTTGGGTAAGCTCTCTTTCGTCAACTTTGTCTCTGTCAGCTCTGACCTGGACTAGAGTAAAGAGCAAGCCCATCTCCATCACCAAAAATGATAACTAAGGGACTAACACAAGTTTTGTATGATATGCGTAAGGGTCCTTTGAGCTGAACGGATACGTACGCGTCTCCATACAAAATCGTTGTTCTCTTAAACATAAGCTGAATAAGTGTGAGTAGTCTTTTAATCTGTTACTGATCTGAATCCAAATGGTTTGGATCGTGTGGCAGCCACAAACGACTTGATAATCATGCAAACACGATATTTTCGGCGAAAAATCCGTCTAGCAAAGTAACATGGGAAAAATAACGACGATTATATCGTGATCACGCGTTTACCACGTCTACACCAAAATATTTACTTCATAATATGTAGTTCGACAACATGATAACGATATGTAAACGCGTTCTGATAATGTGTGAATCAATAGTTTCGATATACCGTCGCAAATACCAACGCAATCTGTCTGGGGGCTTGGCTCTGATAAAAATAACTATTCGTTTGATTTCTTATCAGTCCAAGAGGGAACTGAGTTTTATGGCGAAGAGTTCATTATATTCACAGACCTAAGTAATGCTTTCGATGTCAAAAGACAAACTGTATGGTTCGATAACCTTTAAATGTCAACTGTGTATGGCGATTAGAAGTACTTAATTCATATTTTGATAATTCCATGTGTACTAAATTGCATTCCATGTGTAAAGTTTCAATCTAACGAAAGAAACAATTTGGAAACATAATTGTGTTTATGATGCTCGGAAGACATCATAAGCAGTCTGTTTAGGTACATATTTAACAACAGCATACCGTGAACGTCGTAAAAACTATTGACGTTCGCTTCTCATAAAGTCTGCGGAAATGTGGGCGAAGATTTGTCTAACCTTACCCCCCTATAAGCCATTACAGATGGTGGTGGTGTTTTAAGTAAAGAGTTTTGGTACTCCTATCTATAAAGCTATGCAGTAGTTGTCCAAGTACCTTCCGAAGTCTCAGCTAAAACTATGTAGAATAAGGGTGACCAGTCCTACGGATTTGGCCGGACATATCTGGACGGGGGGGGGGGGGGGGCAAAACCCCTGGTCTTGCTGTGTCATGTGTCCAGACTTTCGACTTAAAGGGATTTCTTTAGAAGATAAGAAAGTATTAATTTAGAATTCTGATAACGCAAGATTTAAATGAAAAACGTCCGGACTTCTTCCAAAGTGTCCGGGATTTTGTCAGGACTTTTCCATCAAATTTCGAAATGGTTACCTTAAACAGGATAACATACTTACTTTTTTCTCACAATTACACTGGTTTCCCAAAAGTTCGTATCTATTCTTTTAATTACTATTAATTTGATTGGAAGATAGATTATGTTTTTGGTACTTAAGCATCTAGTTGTTTAATTTACCTATCTACAATACTTAATTATATAGTTTTTACTTTTTCTGCTATTATTTAAGGCAAAACATGCAGGCCATTGTTTTATTACAATCACAAATTTGTACTCACGTTTTTACGAATAAATTATCTTTTATCTTTATCTTTTCCTATAAATAGCTACAAAAATCCGGCATTGCTCCGGCATTGTCTATCCACTCTGATTTATTTTATCTAATATTAGCGCTGACTCTTTTGTTCACAAACTAAGCTACATTTCTGACTATCAGAAAGCTCATGAAAAGGACGGTGAAAGATAAGAAAAAAGTAAGTTGAAAGATGTCAAATTAGTTAATACCTTGACCTTCCCCCCTCATTTTTTTATAAGAGACATGATAGAAATAGCCCATTTCAACCTCGCTGATTTAGTGGTTGCAAGCACTATTAGCGACGAAGCCCAACACCATAAAAAAAAACACTACTGATGAGTGTGAGGTTTTGAATTCAATTCCCAGATTCACAGTGTCATTGAGTTTTTCCATCTGAAATTTCTTAGCAGCAGCCTTAAGTCTAGATTTGTCCCCGGTTGATGGCAATTCGTGGCCCCCATTACATGGAACTTAAACATAACTGGCGAAATGTGGGTGGGCCAAACCCTTTGGGGAATACATGAGTGTGTGAACAAGGTCAAATCAACAACCATTCATCAATAGGGAGGGTTTCATGTGACAAGTACATAAAGGTGCTCCCTCACTGAGAGCATTCGCCTGTAATGTAACGTTACAGAGTTGAGTATTACATCGGTGAGTGAGGAGAACTGAGCTTAAAGGTGCGTATACGTACGGCTCGCAATAGATTGAATTGCCAGTGGGATGCAGTTATTGGCTGCAACGCCGGTACGCAAAGGATTGAACGTAATTGCCGGTAGTTTTCGTATCATCGGGGTTTTATTGTATATATATATGAAGATATTATTATTATCAGGTGCTTGTTGGCAAATGAAGAACGTTAAACTAAACGGTGGACGGTGGACGATAGACGCGGCGAAATAATCAGTGTGACGTCACTGGCATGCAACGTATTTCTCGATCAGCCGGCGCTGTGCGTGCGGTACGAATAGTGGACGCAGTGTTATACGAGTTCATACAAACGAACTAAAATCCGTTGCATCCAGCGGCGGCGCGGGCCACTGGATACGCAGTTTTACAGTGCGCAACTTATAAGTCCTATGATAAAATCTGTAACATTTTGATAAGACTTGTAACATGTACTTACTAGTAACTCAGTAGTCAGTCAGGCAGGCAGTACTGTAATGTAATGCGTAAAATAGAATGTGTAATGTTACGTTACAGCCGAATGCACCCGGTGAGGAGACACCTTAATATTAATATCTAACTTCCGTGTAAGCCGTGTCGTTAGTGGGTCATACGGTGTCATAATGCCATCACCACAGGCCGCGCCTCGATCACTCTCTCTTTCCTGTGGTCATCGGAGTGACGATGGCGTTCTCTACATAACTATGGTGTATTAAATTATTAATGATGTGCTTAGCTGGTTGTAAAACTCATGTTTATTGATAAAGTATTATGAGTATAGAGTATAAAGTAGTATTTGGAGCTTCAAAATTTCAAGAGATAGCATTCCATTATAGGCTACCCGTCACCGCTTCTTAGTGAATTCCAATGCTTTTTTAACCCGAGCCCAATTTTTATTTCTCTGTTGTTAACAGATACCTGAGTCTACAAGAAAAACAAACAGTCATCATCTTCATCAGTCCTTTTCCCAACCATGTTGGGGTCGGCTTCCAGTCTAACCGGATGCAGCTGAATACCAGTATCTTACATGGAGCGTCTGCCTATCTGACCTCCACAGCCCAGTTACTGGACAACACGATGCCCCTTGATAAGACTGGTTGTTAGACCTTCGGGCTTCTGAGTACCCGTAACGACAGTCAAGGATATACAAATGAAAGCCGGGACCAACGGCTTAACTTAAGCAAACGAACAGTGTTAATATAAAAACGAATTTTATCCTCTTCTATAGCATATTCGTGAAACTCAAAAATAATGCCATAGCAGTGAACACCATTGTCATTTCTGAATTCAAAGTTTATAAGCTTAACCGGTCCATAGTCCAGCTCTTGCTGACCACTGGTTAGGTTAGGTTAGGTTAGATTTTTTATTAAGTCCGGACGGGGACAAAAAGCCGGACAAACCCGAACGGATGGGCACCCTAGTTGGGAGTCAATGTCCTAAATAGACAAAACGGTTTAGGAAACTCTAGATTTCATCAACATCATCTTTTAGTTGTCTGCTCACACCTAGGTCCCTCGCGCAATAAAAGATTTATTTATCCTGTTTGTCAATTGCCACTCTACTAGCAAAGGAGTTAGTGACCCCTTGATGTTTTGCACGTGGGTCACGCATTATGTTCTGTAAAAAATGGACACTGCGGGGCGAGCACGGCTACTGTGACATGGCTTGAGTCACACATTTTATCACAGTTTGTGCGATAAAACCGTCGCATGCCGCCGTAATTATTTCTTGTCACAAACGTCTTATACGACCGTCCTCGTCCTGCGGGAGTAGGGTTGGACCGAAAAGAGGTTTTCTATATGGTCTCTACCGTAAACGAAAACGAAATTCAGTCCGATTTGCATTATGAATATCAACGAAAACCTATTGGCAAACTAAGAGCCAAATGTTTTTGACTGTCGATATGTTTTTGTATTTGTAACAGTAAAATAATCTTTTTATCATTGTATTTAACCGTTAACACAAAACAATAACTTAATACTTCTTCAAAGGCATAATTATCAAAAAAAAAAAAAATGTTATATCATAGGAAAAGCAGATTTTCTGCATTTACTTAGTTATTCCGCTTTTATTTCTTGTAACGATGGATTCCTTCTGAAAAATCGAACTGTACCTACGCAGCTATGTATTGATATCACCAGATCTTTATTGTATTTCGGTCGCTGCTTAAAATACTGTATTTTTCAGCCCAATAAGGATATTTCTGTCGGAAATTACCGAAAACAGATAACGATATTCGGTCGGCTTCTACCCTAGCTGGGATTGAGTCACTACATTCACAAGTCACTTGAAGATATCTCTGTACAATCGATGGTCTGTCGAGGCAAGTAAAGCCGTGAGTAATTGCTGTCAGAAGCCACAAAACCGTCAAACGTAGGTATGTATACCAAGTTTTTGAAAGGGTTCATTAGTTGTATGAATCATGCGATAGTGACGCATATAACCACAAACTCGTTTCGTGAGATTCTCTGTATTCACATATTCTTTCACGAAATAAGAAAGAGGTTACAAAAGCCGCATTATGGCTCTACGATTTTCCTGAGAGAATGATGTATTTATTGTCCGGTACAAGAAAAATGTACCTACACGTTGTATAAAGAATAAGGTGTGTTCCGAATGAACCGTTAATGGCTTTGCACAAAAATACGAAAGCAGAAGAAATACAAAAACCAAAAGTATATTGGTACCTTCTTTATACGTTTGTAGCTCTTATTGTACTTATTTTATTTAAGCATCAGCACTAGCTTTCGTATTTTTTCCTTCGAATTTTATCATCTAGTAGTTAGTAAATAGTTTTGTAAATAAAATATAGCCTATGTTACTCACTAAAAGTGTAGCTCTCTAAGTGTGAAAGATTTTTCAAAATCGGCTAAGCAGAAGATTTTTAGTTTGTCCAGTAGAAACAAACACACGAACATATGTATAATCATACAAACTAACAAATCTGTCGTCTTTAAAATATTAGTTCAGACACTTCAGAATCAATATAGCGGACAAAGTCACGGGTGGCTGCTAGTAAATGTGTAAATATTTTGGCCACCAGAAATAAAAAAAACAATAAATCATTCAAAATATTTGCGTCTATTGTTGCTGTTATCATCAGCGGATTACGCCATATCAGAACAGTTGACAGATGGATATCGGATTACAAAATGATCTAGCTAATCAGTGCGCAGCGAATTCAAAGTTTTGTTTTTAACCTAAGTGTAGATAAACCCTTCAAATTCAGGTATTTCGATGTCATGTTCTTGGTCTTTTTATTGGAAGCACACGGTTCTGATACTCAGTTATCACAAGTGTATACTCTATGAACAAGCCATGGGTGGTGGGCATCAAAGACCTCGACATCTTTTCAGGTTTATCAGATCAGAGAGAAGTCGACGTGAGCCAGCGGCTATTTATTTGTCTCAGTATTCGACATTTGGCCGTTTTAGCTTTAAGCACTCCTTCTCCCTATAAATAAATAATGCTGGACAATCCACACAGCATCATCTAGCCCCAAGCTAAGCAGAGCTTGTGTTATGGGTACTAGATGACTGATATACTTAATACAATACATAAATCTCTATATTCTTAAATAGGGATCCGACCTTTTCGCTTTCGCGTTAATGGTTGATGACACCAGGCATGAAATCAATTGCAATCCGTTGACCAGACTATCCTGAGTTAAAGTCGAATGCTCGTATCTAAACCTTACCCCGAGCCTCAGACTATGGCTGAAAATTATACTTGACCGGTTGACATTCAGACTTTCGGGCTTCCGATTACCCGTATCCACCAGCAAATGACAGCATGGACCAAAGGCTTGCCTTCTCGGATCCCCGTATGTAATGGACCATCATATCTTTTGGTCAGTTTGGTCTAGTGGAGCTAAAGGACAAGTATATTGTACGTATTTACCCTGGGGTTGAAAAAAAATGGTGTCACTTTAAAACGAAATATTGTGGTTATTTCTTAACTGACTAATCCCTGAGAAGCAATGGCGGAACAAACTCAGAGGTCATGGTTTCCGTATTGCACGTCTCATCATCAACCTAGCCTTTTCGGTCGGCTCCCAGTCTAACGGAAAGCAGCTGAATACCACACATTCAATCGCACGTGTCAGTCAATAAAAGTTGACACCAGATTTAAACTCGTTCTTTGTAGTCTGGCAAAGTCGGTTAAAATGGTTTACGATGAGTCATGTTCGTTGGTGAAGCTTGGTTTTGTTACTTTTAATTTTTTTATTCAACCGTGATGGGTGTTGGTTGCAATGTTTTAAAGTTATGAGGTGATAAAACAACTAACTAGCTATGCCCGCGGTTTCGGCCATCAAATGCAAACATATTTATTCATAATAATAATATACGACTGGGAGTTCCAGAGTATTAGTGCGTTCAGACAAACAAACAAACTGTTCGTCAGTTTCATCTCTGTTACATTAGTATAGATCATTTTAGTTTCAAGCCATTTGAAGGCTAGGGGGCGTCCATTAATTACGTGAGTCATTTTTGGGCGGTTTTCCGACCCCCCCCCCCCCTGGTGTAAACTCGTGTGATTTGGCTTAACACTCTCTTCCATCCTCCAATCTCAAGTGAGGTTTAATGAAAAAAAAATGCGTGATTCTGCGTCTGCGTTGGATTTAGTAAAAAAGAAAATGATTTGCTTAATATTTTTATTTAACCCAATTTTCTCGCAATTTTACTGTTTCTTGAGGTAACAAAAATAGCAAAAGTAACAAAAATACGTGATATTTGCCGAGATCCCCCCACTCTCCAAAGTAAGATTAGATGAGATTCGGCTGGACCCCCTTACAAACTACTTAGAAGTTTTGTAAAACACGACTTTTGTCTGAATATGACCATCAAAGCAATAAAAACAGTCAAGTATATCAAAAATCAGCAAAGAAGGTCAAGAACCCCTCAATAATCTAATCAGAAACCAATTCATTCATACTAACTAATACAAGGTCAAGTACCAAAGCACTTGTCGACGGAATCTGTCAACGACGTAGCAAACGGCGCGCGCGCAGTGTGTCAGGTAACGGTCAGCGCGGGCGGCCCAACCGGGACTGAACACCGGTTCTTTTGAAAGTGAAGCTGGATATTTATGTGGGGTGTTTGCGGAAGGTGAAGAATGCGCCAGTTCTGTACCGATTTTCTTTTGTTTAATGACCTATTCCTATTGTATTAATATTGCTGGAATATTGCTGGACAATCCACAGAACATCATCTAGCCCCAAGCTAAGCAGAGCTTGTGTTATGGGTACTAGATGACTGATATACTTAATACAATACATTACATAGATAGATATTTTTATTATACATAGGAAATACCCAGAACACCCGGAACAAATATTTGTAGATCGTACAAACATTTGTCCCATGTCCCATTAACGTAACATTACGCCTGTATTTCTCGAAGGGCAGAAGCACACCTGTAGTACACCCACATTTCGCCAGTAATGTTCAGACCCATGTTATAGGGGGCCAGCTTTGCCATCAACCGGCCACGAACACAGACTTCAGGCTGCTACTTAGCTATTCCAGATGGAATAACCCAATAACACTCGATCGATTGTATTCTTTTGGACAAACTACATAAAATATAGTATAATAAATACAACTACATAATAGTTGAGAACGATTCAATTTAAGAGTCCAGTCATATCACAAAATCGCGCTCGGAAAGTAAGTATGACCGATTCGGAATATCGTATTTTTTATTTCTAAAATCTAATATCATATAATAATATATGTATATTATATTAAAAAATATAAAATATATAACATTCAATATAATATCATAAATCACATTTCTCTACGTGTAATAGTTTTACATTAATACTTACTGACCCATCCATCTTAACAGGTTACCCGGTTTACTTGCTACGAGTAGCTATCTAATTAATTTTCCAAGACGCAGTAAATGAATATACCTACTACAATAATTATATTACAACATGAATAAAACTATCATTTACCATCAACAAACTTTTAAATAACCCGTTACTGAAATCTAGAACGCCAAAGACAGTAAAAAAACGGGGCCTGCAATTCTAGATAATGTACGTACTTAAAGAATTTATTCTTCTTAAGAACACAAAAAGTTTACTGAAAATATGGAATAATTATACATAGTCTAAACCGTGCAGTTATAAAATAACATATCTAATTAATGAGACCATGAGTGCTTAATTACGTTATTATAATAGGTCTTTACCTATGAAATTGCCGTTTTGTATGAAAAAATTTAAATGAATTTTTTTCATGTATTTTTTATTTGTATTAATCGTAGTAATCACCCATGCAATCAATGCATCTTTGCCAACGCAGTGGCAGTTTATTGATGCCCTTCTTAAAGAAATCAGCTGGACGGGAGGCAACAAATTCTTCAAAGGCATTTTGTACTGCCTCTCGGGTATTGATTTTTTTTCCCGCCAAGAAGTTATCCAAATTCTGGAAAAAGTAGTAGTCTGTAGGCGCAAGGTCTGGTGAGTAGGGCGGATGACGGAGAGCTTCCAACCCCAGTTCTTGCAACTTGGAGACCGTCTGCTGTGCAGTATGAGGTCGCGCGTTGTCGTGCAGGAGCAGCGGAGACGAGCGATTGACCAATGCTGGTTGGAGATGTGCCAGCTTCTCCATCATTGTGTTCAATTCTTCACAGTACACATCTGCAGTAATGCTCACCCCGTTTGGTAAGAAGCTGTGTTGAATCACACCGGCGCTAGACCACCAAACAGTGACCATCACTTTTCTTGGGGTAAGTTTTCGTTTAGGGCATAGTTTAGGTGCTGAACCAGGATCCAACCAACTTGCTGAGCGCTTGCGGTTATCAAACAGAATCCATTTTTAATCGCAGGTAACAATGCGGTTCAAAATTCCTTCATTTGTGTGTCTGTTGAGCAGTGCAAGGCACGTCTCGACGCGTACTTCGCGCTGGCGATCATTGAGTTCGTGGGGCACCCATTTGTCAAGCTTTTTTACCTTGCCAATTTGATGCAAATGGACCAATATTGTTTTGACGCTAACGTCGAAAGCTGCTGCTAATTCAGCCGTAGATTGTGTATCATCAGCTTCCACAATCGCCTTTAATTCGTCATTGTCGACCAAAGTCTTCGGACGACCGCGAGGTTCATTTTTCAGGTCGAAATTTCCAGAACGGAAGCGAGCAAACCAATAACAGGTAGTGCGTTGGTTTGTAGTGTTAGCTCCGTAAACGTCGTTGATGTTGCGTGCCGCTTGTGCCGCGTTGCTGCCACGACGGTACTCATATTCCATAATTACTCGAATTTTTAACGTATCCATGATGACGAAAAAGATTTAAATGCGATGAAAATGTAACACTAATCAATAAACAAATGACTACTTTTGGAAAAAAAAATCCATGTTTTTAAAATAAAATTAATTTGAAATTAGAATTCTTAGCCAAACAAAAAATATTTTGATTTGAAATGGCCAGTACTGCAGAACGGCAATTTCATAGGTAAAGACCTAATATTATTAGCGTAACGTCACGGAAAGAAATACTTAGTGGACTTTAAATTTTTATCTTTCAAATTATCGTTTAAATATTTCCATTAACGATATTGTCTGGAAATGTTTTATTATTATTATATATCTATTCTAGACCGTCTTGAGCAAGCGTCGTGATTAATACTCGTGCTTTCTCTGTATGAGAAGAGGCCTTTGCCCTGTAGTGGGATAGTAACAGGCTGGTATTATTATATTCTTACGGGACACCTCATAACGTGTCCCGCGTGCTCTGACACTTGCACGCTGCAGGATTTGATGGACGCCTATCTCGTAGCTTATTTCTGGACCGATTCTATATGGCTGTATCTTCTCTTCTTCTAAGCTTTTCGATGGTAAATGCATAGTAACGAGAAGCTAAGAAGACGAGGAGATACCGGCAAGCTAAGAAGAATAGAAGATACAGCTATTACTGAGAATGAAGTCCTGAGTGCGATTAAATAAAATCTTGCCCTAATAAAGCTTCTCTATGTTAGTTCGTCGTTCTTAGATTGTATGGTAAATACTCGTAAATAAATTTGTCATCTTGCAGCCCTGATACGCGACATGGGGACATCGACATTGAGAGAGGTTTAAGATCTGTCAGAGGATTTGGACAAAGATGAATAAACTACACCACCATAAGTGTAGATCGCAGAATCTCCCACAAAAGGATTACTGAAAAAAGATCTTTCTTATCTCTAAAATTGCGTGTGACTTAAGAACAGACCCCGACTGATATATTGTGTGAAATCAAAAACACTATTGTGAATTTATTGTTAAGAGACATCATTTCAGAGTTTTCAAGGCAAGAAACCTGTCGACCCACAAAGTAATCGGTTTTAAAATGGGGAAAGAACCGCGATCTCAGTTTACGAAACTGTGTTTATGGTACAGTAATTCGCATGCCAGTGGCAACACTTTGACTTACACGATACCCCTTGGTAAAACTGGTGGTCAGACTTTCGGGCTTCTGACTACCCGTAACGACTATCAAAGATCTATAAATGACACCCGCTACCAACGGCTTAACGTGCTTTCCGAGGCATGGAAAAGTCTCAATATGTTACGAACGGTCACCCATCCAAAGACTGTCCTCGCCAAGCGTAGCTTAACCTTCGATCAACCCGTGCGGCTATTTTTATTGAGCCACGAGCACCTCGAACACCACAAGAGATCGATATACAAACACAATACTGAAGCAGTGTGAGACATAACAGTAATAAAATAAACATCCGCCGTGATACCCACCTTGAACTTGAAACCGTCTTTAAGGTGATTCCTTGAATGTAACCCGCGAAATTCACACATTTCTTGCGTTGTTTTACAAATTTGATGTGGTTAAGTAGACGTAGATCAAAATTAATTTTGCGGTAATTATATAATACAGATAGAATCATTAGGTAGGTTATTACTAAATTGTAGTCATTAAGATTATCTATGCAGTTTTCAAAATAATATTTGCTGTAAACCGTCATACTTTTATGAAATATACTTATTTTCAGCGAATAAAACTTTGCGAGTTAAATTGATGTTTTTAACATTTGTAAATTGTTCATAAATACTCCCGCGAAATAAATTTTGATTAACATACACCGCAAAACAGCAGTAAAATAGCAGTACATTTTTAAATTATAATTTAGCGGGTTATTTAGACGGATCCCCCCTAAGGTATGGTACAAAAATAGTGGGTTATTTTTAAAATCTTCTAAATTAGAGACCGGTCTTGGCATTGAGCGTCTCATGAAGTCACAAGCAGACGCCATACCTACGAGTAATAATTGCGATAATATAATTTAGGTACAGTCAAACGCACAACATGCAAAACAATACACAACTGCAATACTACGAAAATCATGGCGCTTTCAATGTCAAAATGTTACTACTGATGTGCCTGGCTGTAATACTTGAAAAAAAAAACACGTTCCTCGTTCCTTCTCTGTATCAGAAGAGGCATTTGCCTTGCAGTGGAACGGCTGGTATATGAACAAGAGAAGTCATTGACTTGAAGTCTTGCACTGGATCAAAAATCGAAACATTGCTTGTAAAAACCCGGTTCTCCTGCGCGTGTTTTTCCGTAACATCACAAAAAAACATCGAAACAAAGACATTAGTGTATGCAAACATGTTTTCTTTTTCTTTTCCGAACTGCATACAAAATATTCCCCGCGTAGGTGAAGAGGGGTTTGCTTCATTTTCTACACAAAATGCGTCATTAATCTAAAAATACGAGCTGGCCCAGCAAACGTAACTTTGCCATTTGACGCCCAAAAAATAAAAAATAAACAATATTTAGAGGTAGGTCACCCTTATCATTTAGGGGTAGGTATGAAAAATAGATGTTGGCCGGTTCTCAGACCTACCACATACCACACGACGATATGCACACAAAATGTCATACAAATCGGTCCAGCCGTTTCGGAGGAATTTGGTAACAAACATTGCGACACGAGAATTTTATATTTATAAGATATTTAATACACGGGAGACAGCTTGTGAAAGAAAACAAATGTTTTTGTGTTAGGTTTTTTATGAAATGTTTAGAAAAAACACGAGCAGGAGACACGGCTGAAGCAATAAAATATTATGCCTTCTATAGTTTATATTCTATGAATTCAAAGGGTCAGTCATTGTGGAATGTTAAATAGTTACACTGGACTGTTCTGGTGAAGCGGTTTAACATTCCGCAATCAAACAGTACTGGTTCTAATGTTAGAAGCCAACACTGTTTGGAGTACAAATACGAATATTGATGAGCACGTTTTGCATACTTAAAACTATTACATACATACATACATGCATACGTATATACCGTCCGTCTGTTATTGGTGTGTGGTTTAGGAAATCAATAACTGGCTAGTATTGTGATTTAAGCCATGTCTTTTGCTTTATTTGGTCGAGCTCTTTCTTGGGCGATCTAGCAGATTTTTTCTGGTTTATTCGATTCAAACCATCTTTTGCGTTTTATCTTTTGTACTACCATTGACAATATTTGGGAGATTACCTAATCCCTGCCCGTCATACTATCCTAAAATAAACGATTCAACTGTCTTGGATCCCGCAATGAAATGAATCAGAAAAGGACAATGGCAAAAAGGAAGCGAAAAATACACGCATTCCACTTTCAAATCACAGAGACGACAGAAGAGGCACAGCCGGTAGGCATGAAAGGTCGTTTATAATTGGTCCATATGCCTCGCACCAAGTATTCAAATTAACACTAATACAGGGTATAATACTTGCGGATGAATTTTTCGATGCCCTGTGATTATTTATTTTATTTTTTCATGTATTAATAGTTTTATAGTTGTTAATGAAATAACAATTCAAGAAATCATCTATACAGGGTGGAAGGGGACATCGACGTACATCTTGAAACCACGCGTTGATGGTACTGGATCCTTCAGCGTTGAAATTTTCGTCAGCTTTTACCAAATCCTATGTTTTTTTCATAAAAAATCGCATCGAAAGAATAACCGCCCAAAATGTGACTAAGTACAGAAGTAACCCCAAAGTGTCAAATTTCTTTGATAGGTTTTCAACCTTATTACAAAAGGATAAGTTTCAAAATCTGACAGTTTGGAGTAGCTTGATGTGCTGGCCTCTGTACATGGATATCGAAGAATAAGAATTTCCTCTGCACCCGACAACCATAACTTATTTAAGTATATCGATTGGATAGTGCTTCTAAAGGAGATTTTTTAGTTACTATGATGACATTGTCTCAAGTGTTAGTAGTACATTAGATACTAATTCTGGCATTTCGTTAACTAATTTACCAGATGGCCAAGGTGTCACTCTGCTCGTGCCGTAGCGAGGAGCCATCTTGAGTATGCAAGCAGTGTATGGAGTCCTTTTTATTATTTATGCAGTCGACTTGCAACGTGTGGAAAGCATACAGCTAGCTTTCACGAGACATCTTGTTTTCTCTTCAAGAGGATTTTCACACAGAAAGCCACAGGAGCCCGGTTGATGGCAATAGGCTTACCCCCTATTACATGGGACTTAACAAACTGGTGTGGGTGTACTGTAGGTACACCTCTGCCCTACCTCTCGGGGAATAAAGGGGTGATGTTATGTATGACCCTTCGTGACGTCTCTTGGATTAATGCTTCCTTCATTTATGAAGGATGGCATTGTATTTTTACATTATCGAGTAATATCCTTGCCTTTAGCAAGGTGCTTCCTTAATAAGAAAGATATTATTAACTTAAATTCCGCATTATAAATAGTATGTTGATTTTCAGTATAATCGTATCTCCGTTTTTAATCGATACTAGCGGCCCGCTCCGGTTTCGCACGGGTATAAAATCTTAATATTAGGTCTTTACCTATGAAATTGCCGTTCTGCAGTACTGGCCATTTCAAATCAAAATATTTTTTGTTTGGCTAAGAATTCTAATTTCAAATTAATTTTATTTTAAAAACATGGATTTTTTTTTCCAAAAGTAGTCATTTGTTTATTGATTAGTGTTACATTTTCATCGCATTTAAATCTTTTTCGTCATCATGGATACGTTAAAAATTCGAGTAATTATGGAATATGAGTACCGTCGTGGCAGCAACGCGGCACAAGCGGCACGGTCACTGTTTGGTGGTCTAGCGCCGGTGTGATTCAACACAGCTTCTTACCAAACGGGGTGAGCATTACTGCAGATGTGTACTGTGAAGAATTGAACACAATGATGGAGAAGCTGGCACATCTCCAACCAGCATTGGTCAATCGCTCGTCTCCGCTGCTCCTGCACGACAACGCGCGACCTCATACTGCACAGCAGACGGTCTCCAAGTTGCAAGAACTGGGGTTGGAAGCTCTCCGTCATCCGCCCTACTCACCAGACCTTGCGCCTACAGACTACTACTTTTTCCAGAATTTGGATAACTTCTTGGCGGGAAAAAAATTCAATACCCGAGAGGCAGTACAAAATGCCTTTGAAGAATTTGTTGCCTCCCGTCCAGCTGATTTCTTTAAGAAGGGCATCAATAAACTGCCACTGCGTTGGCAAAGATGCATTGATTGCATGGGTGATTACTTCGATTAATACAAATAAAAAATACATGAAAAAAATTCATTTAAATTTTTTCATACAAAAAGGCAATTTCATAGGTAAAGACCTATTATATATATTTCTTGTGTCCGTGTGTATGTGACTGAACTCCTCCTAAACGACTGGACCAATTTTGATGAAATTTTTTGTGTGTGTTCGTGGAGATTCGAGAATGGTTTAGATTTACAATTGGACCCAGTAGGTGGCGCTGTACGGGCAGGACAACGTCTGTTCGGTCCGCTAGTATATAGATATAAACCTTCCTCTTCAATCACTCTATCTATTAAAAAAAATCGCATCAGAATCCGTTTCGTAGTTCAAAAGATTTAAGCATACATCCCTATGTATGCTTAAATCTTTTGAACTGCTAATAAAATAAAATCGCTTTCTCTGTCCCTATATCCCTATATAGGGACAGAGAAAGCGACTTTATTTTATACTATGTAGTGATTTAAAATCCTTATTCTGTCGCTCTGTATTTAGAGCCTGTAATATGATTGTATAAAAAGAAAACCTAAAATATCCTCCAATTGAACTTCGTCGTACCTAAACTTGTATTAAAGCCAAATAATTTTGATACAAAGCCTTCTTCGAATCCGAACTAGTCACCTTCACCACCACAGAACAGGAAAAACTGTTTACCCTTAGCTAAATATTGGCGGAAAGCATATGAGATACATCTAAAATCTAATAAGAAGATAATCGAACATAAAGCAAGACGGTGAAGTGAAGTCATGTTTACGTAAGTACTATATTATATTTATAAGCTACATATGTACGTACAACGAGGGTAATATACCTACATAGGTCCGTATGGATCAATATCAGTCTAGCCTTGAAATAATTCTAGTGAAATGGCGGCACCAAACTAACAAAGAAGAGGATATTATAATAGGGTGCATATAATAGAAAACGTCATGAATTTCCAAATGGCCATGGCAATTGGATAAACGTATATTGCAAAACCTTTCATCGGACTAAAGGAAATAGCTCTGTAATAGTGTTATTTGGTGTGTTATTCGAGAATTTCGTAGCTAGTTAATTCAATTTTAATTTGATAGTTGATAGACGATGGTTGGTAGCTTTCATCAAGCACACTTGTTTTTTTCTTTTTGGAGCATTGGTTTAGCTAGGTCTTCGGAATAGTGGTATTGGCTTTGTTAGTAAAAATAAAACCGCTTACTTCCTGTAAGGTTAGTATAAGTTTGTTTTTTGAACTGTAAGTATAAAAAATATATGCTTATAATAAGGCAGTGTACTTGGAGACACTAAAAAGATGTATCACCTGATTTTTTTACGTACATTCATTGTAAATAAATATTCTATATGGGAATATCTACTTATTCTATTAGTTTTTACGTTTTGACGATTAAAGTCAGTCAGCGAGTTTGATAGAGCAGCTGATTTTGATTGTGCAGTGTGTTTGAATGCATAGGTCTTATAAAGGGATGTTGCCTAGTAGTGGAGGTCAGAAGACAGTCGCTCCATGTTAAATACTGGTATTAAGCAGCATCAGGTTAGACTGAAAGGTGGCAGATGAACCATAAGAAATGACCCATGCACTTAGTAGACGATAGAAGATCTAGTATGGAAACAAGACAGAACACAGAACAAGACTTCTTTATGACAAGTGACGTTGCTCACGTCGATTTTAATAATTATTCGATGAAGAGTAAACAGCTCCACGTTCTTTCCTAAAGTATTTCGAAAACGGTTTCTAGAGAGAGCCGTAATATTTTGCAAATTCTTAAATCCAGTATCGCGCTCGAATTTGCATTGACGTAGCACATCTGGGAAAAATTAAGCTAAAAAATAACCTAGTGTAAGGAATGTAGACTAACGATGGGTTTATTTTTAACCAGGTAATGTTTACCGATCAGTTAGTATTGATGATATTGCGAAAACCTTGGGTATAAAGTCTGGTGTTCCGAGGGCAGACTTTAAATTGGTTAAATGACGTAAAATCTATTCCAGATGTTTGGTAGAATGTTGATAAAAACTGTAATTGGAAGTGGAAAATTCGAAATATTTGTACTACTACGCCTGCACATCAAGCTTTCCTAAACTGTTAAATTTTCCCAATTGAACATGAACCTTATTCTTTTGCAATAAAGTTGAAAAACTATCAAAGAAATTTGACACATCGCGGTAGCTTGATGTGCTAGCTACTTTACCTTGTGGGAAACTCACATACCTAAGTATAATATATATATATATATATATATTGCGTGTTTGCTAGCTGTAACATGATAAAATGACAATCAACGAAAGACATAAAATTGAAGAGCTAGTCGTGGGAACATTTAAAAAGGTCACGTAAGCGAATAAAAACTCCAATGAAATTGTTTCTTTTCTCGGGGTCGTGGGTAAGTAATAACAGACGTACGGGTCGATCATCAAGGTTAAGCAACGACGAGATCGATCCGTAAATAAGTAAACATACATTACACACTAAGACCCCTCTGTGCCTCGGAAAGCACGTTAAATCACGATCTCGGCTGTCATTCGCTCTCAGATCTTTAACAGTCGTTTCGTGTAGTCAGGAACCTCGAACCAAGGTCTGACAACTATTTGTACCAAGGGGTTGTTTTCCAGTCAAAGGTTTTTGAGGTCAGATAGGCTTTCGCTCTGTTTACGTTCTGGTACTCAACTGCATCCGATTAGACTCGAAGCCGACCCCAACATAGTTGGGAAAAGGCTAGGCAGATGATGACGATAAAATTGTTTCTATTCTTTCCCTTGACGACAGTACATTGTCATAACTCATTCCTTGGATTAAGAAACAGATTAGCGTAGAAGTAAATATGTAAAATATCTTACCGTTTTATAAATTTCAAAGCTTGTGAACTGCGTGGCTGCGTACGGGAATATCCTGACCATCTGAGCTCCATTGCCTTTATACAGGGCTATTAGGGACTCGTTCTTGACTATGGCGGCTAGTCCACCGATTACACCATGGTTCTTATAGTGTGATGACTGTGCTTGAAGCAGGATCTTCATTCGGTCTAGTGGAGCCACTGTGGTTTTGGCGCACATGCCAGCCACACCTAGGACAAAACGGTATAAACATTATTACGATTTCCGGTGAGTCCAAACAGAAAACTGCGATGCGGCATCGCAACGGAACATTATCGGCCATTTCCTTAAGAAATACTTCTGGTGACATCCCCGATTGTTTGGATGCGAGTTGCGACATCGCACCGCAGTTTTCGCAGGACTTCAAAAGAGGATGAGGTTTGCTTTTGGCAGAAATGAGGGGTTGGAAATATATCAATATTGGGTAACTGGGTCAAGTGAGATATCACATGAACAGGCTTCAATTGTACATTGAAAATCCTAATTTAACAAAGCGAATAATTTGAAATAAATCTAGTATCTAGTAGTTAAAGGTTTATGTGATACAGGAAAAAAATAACGATGTCTCTTAGTAGCACAGTTTTTAAGGAAGCGGCAAAATTCTTTCACATTTTGCAATATTATAAATTTCCTGCTAAGGTAAGGAACTCTTGGTGTGTGAGTGTGACTCGCTTTCTTGAAGGTTTACTTTATATTTTTCGTAAGTAATTTAGCTGACTTTTAACATGCCACCATGCCTGTAATGGCTGCAACCCCGAAGGGATAGGCAGAGGTGTACCTATAGCGCACCCACATTTCGCCAGTTAAGTTTAAGTCCCATGTAATAGGGGGCGAGCCTATTGCCATCAACCGGACATGTAACTTGGCTCCGGGCTGCTACTAAGAAATTACACATAGAAAAACCTAATAATAATTTGAGCGACCCGGGAACGTTAACTGAACTATAATAAAGTTACGCATTTACTTAATCTTTTAATTGTACAGATTACTATCCACTTTATAATATTTTACAATAGACGGTCTTATCGCAACCATTGTTATCGGAGCTGTGCTGTAGACCGAGGAGGATTTATCTGCTGAAGGTACATAGCTAGATGCCTATAGTAGTACCATATTATTTTCCTTAAGTTACCGTTGGTTAGCATTTGTTTTATCGTAGTAAATCCAATCAAATAGAAGGAATTTCCTTATATTTCCAATCAAAGCCCTCCGTTGTGTACTTATTTATTTATCTAATGTCACTAACATATTAATCATGATGATTTTATATCGCGGAAACATTACAATATTTAATGTTTTTGCACTATGAGGACCCACCCATATGATTTATACAATGGAGATGCTTATTTCACATAAAACCAAATTTACGATTGCCAATGTTAGTTTATAGTATTATGCTTGTTGGTCTTGAGTTCGGTTCGGTCTTGAGTTGACAAAGGCCTGTAAGTGCCTACTTATTACAGAAGGCCAGCCTTTGTTTTCCAAAGGAATATCAGATATTCTGATATGATGATCAGATTCATTTTTCTGCTGCTTAGTAGTGGTAGAAGATAAGTGGGAATGCATGATAATGAACGAGGCTTTTTTATTAAATGGCGAAAATGGAATGCTGTGGATACTGTATGTATGTACGTAGATACGTGCATACGTTTACTGGTTCTGTTACATGTGGCTACACCGTACAGGGAAGTTGGGAAACCCATGATCAGGTGATGATGTGTCATTTTAAACAATATTGTGATTTCAAGTACTTAAGGTAGGCTCTGCTTGAGTAGCATATTGATCAGGTACTCTACAAAATGCTTTGATAAATGTTAGCGTGTATAACATTTTAATGTTTATTTTTCCGCAGCGAAAAGATTTTGTCGTGGAAGCACAATTTATAATTATTTTTTTATTTCACTCAAAAATGTTAGATTAACAAGATGAGTTCTAAAAATCTCGAAAGTGCCCGCAAACTTACCAAATAGTAAACCCGCGCGAAAAAAATAAAAATGATTTTTAAGTTTAACTTGTTACTTTTCGATATTATTGAGGGCAAATAGTTCGGCAGAAGGAAACATTTATATTATGTACTTATTTTTGTTTATAAGTAAGTATTCTTAACTGGGACATTTGTGCGTGTTTCTACAGCATGTGTGATAAGGATAACGCTGCCTGGTCCGTTACTTTGGCCTTGACTGATAACATTGACGGGTGAAAACAGCAGATGGTGTTTACAGATGAAGCACTCAATTTGGCGTAGGTATGCCTTGTTAGCCTGGTGGTCGTTAGCGCTACTTCTGAGCACTAGGTCCTAAGTGCGATTCCCGGGTCGGGCGAAGTGTTTATTGGGTTTCACATCTGGAATTTCTCAGTAACAGCCCGAAGTCTGAAATTGTGTCCGGTTGATGGCAATAGGCACATTTCTGCATTTATTTTTAAGTTAAAAATAAATGCAGAAATGTGGATGTACTATAGGCATGCCTCTGCCTTACCCATCAGGGATTACAGTCGTGATGTTATGTATGCAAAACGTTTTGCTTATAGGTGCATACAATACAGGGGGTTTTTTAAAGTTCAGTTATAATAATTTAAAACTTGTTTTTGTAACAAATGTCAATAAAGTTGAAGCATTGACCTTTATTGTCTCAGTAACTAGAAGATTACCAGGTATGGTTCAGTACAAGTACTGTTCACAATGTCTCTCTGACTCTCGGTCTTGTTAAGAGTCTTTTACCTCATTATGTTGCGGGTTTGATTGTATTTTTGTGTGGTATTTTTCTGAATTCAATATAAATTTGATTGATAGTGCCTACTATCATTTTTATTACATTGAATACAAAGAATATTCTAGAGTGGCAAAAAATTAGATTGATTCTCGGATTGAATATTTTCTTTTTTAGTAAGTAACAAATTGAATTGAGATTGCTTTTCGGACTAAGTTGCAAAAAAATATTTTTAACCTTTAAAAACACTGCCTTGAATATGGTGGTTTTAGGTAATATTTAATTCAATACACAGGAAAGGAGCTTGTGGCTACTTAAAAATCAAAATCAAAAATAAAAATCATCAAAATATTCTGGCTAGCCTTTTCCCAATATGTCGGGGTCAGCTTCTTTTCTAACCAGATGCAGACAAGTACCAGTATTTTACATGGAGTGAATACCTATCAGACCTCCACATCCCCATTAGTAGGTAACACAATAAGCTTTGGTAAGACTAGTTGTCAGACTTTCAGGCTTCTGACTAAATGAAATTACTGCAAACATGATCAAGTAATAACTGGTATTCAGTTGTATCTGATAAGAGTGGAAGCTGACCCCAACATAACTCAGTAGTCAGTAAAATCATTAAATTAAATATTAGGCAGTGCTATTAGTAGTATTTTGAATACCAAGAGAATTCACATAGACAGACATATTTTAAAGACCAGTAAATTAAAAAGAAAATAAGTAAGTAAATTTATAAATAAAATATAACTTGCTTAGACAATACTTAATTACTACTTATTTCCTTAAATATTAAAAAGCATAAATTTTTGCTATGTATGTATAAGGATTAAATATATTGACCTCATTACCTACTTTTAAACTATCTTTGGTTAAGTTATAAATTACTGTTTAACACTTTCAACTGTCTTTAAATAATTACAATATAAATTATAGTTGCTTACCTCCAGCCAGCAAATTCTTGAGTATAAAATCAAGATCATTTTTCTGCTCCACGGTTAAAGCCATATTAAATTCAACTTCAGCTCACAAAAAATATATTTACAAAGTAGGATAATCACTGCATTCATTAGACCTTCACATTTGTACGCAAATATTTGATAGAAAATCACCAGTTAGCACCATGGCACGCTTTAGAAACTGTCCAATTAATTTATTCAAAGTACGAGTGGACAGTGGACATTTCTTGACGATTGTTCACGCTACATCTGCGCCAACTTTCACCACCGCCGATTATTAGCGCACAGAAAACTTTTTATACACACATTAGCCGCCTGCCGAGTGCCGAGTCAGCGGCAAACTGAGCAAGCCGAACGCCAAGCGTGACGGGACGAACCTGACTCCAATTTGAATGTTCAAAACTCGTCTGTATTTATAATTATTGCTTGTCAGCTGAGTCTGATAGTCAGCTGTTGATGTGCTCTACACCAATAAATCCAGTAATGTTTGTTTATCCTTTTAATGTACTACAAAGGTATATTTTTCTACAATTTTTGTACGATGTTTCATTCAGAAATGCAGAAGAAAATCTGGAAAAGCGGCTGACTTGCGAAATAAATATTATTTTCGGTTTCACAACCTTGAAAAATAAAACACTATTTCTCCGCATTGACAAGTGCTACTGTCAGTGTCACAATGCCAGTTTGTACTCTATGATATTCTGTTCGTTTACGAATAGTGTTTTCCAAAAAAAGTACTGTGTTTATTACAACAAAATTAAATAAAAATAATAATATTGTGTTGTACACATTGATAAATTATTAAGGTATTAAAATCTTGATCGGCAACAACAAAAAACAAAAAACTTGCAACAATATGTTATGAATGGTTAATTAGGCGTGAGTTTTTGTATGCATGAATGCATACCTACATCAATTCACGCCTTTTTACCCAAGAAAGTAGACAGAACCTATAAAATGGTGTTTTATAAAGTGAATGGCCATATTGCAGGGCTCCTGTCTATGTATGAATAGTCTTCTTCACGTCTGATCACGTCAGATACTTCACGTCTGCCCTGCATTTGAAGTAAAATCATTGCCGTCCAGTTGCAATGTATATGTTTTATCAACGAGTACCAAGGCCCAGCGGCCAGCAAAGGTTGCGGAAGCTTTCCCTTGTTTGCAACTATGAAAGAAATAAAGTTGTGAGTGAGTTTGTTATATTTTTTGAAGTGAAACTTCAATTCTTTTTAAATTTTCCATACAGACGGGGGATCCGGGGGGTCCGTTGAAGTTTTACTTCTAATATGTGTCCCAGCAAACATTTTTTTCATAAAAACTGTATCGGAAGGTGGATGCTGAAACTTTAAAAAGAAGAGGAAGACTTATGATAAAGATAACTGTGATGAGCCGATTTTCTACTCTAGAACGTAATTTAGATAATTATAGAAGTATAGAACTAAGAATGTCTTTGTTTGATTAATGTTTCTAGAAAGAGTCTGTAGTCATTTATGGAACCGTAATACAACTAGGCATAACCTTTCGTCCTACTACAGCTATTATTCACAAGCCTTTTATTTCACATTATTTTTAAATGTTCATCATTTCTTAAATGATGAACATAACTTAACCCTGAGATCCAGGGTAGATTGGAGAAATGGCAACAGAAGCTGGAGAGTGTAGGCTTGATAATCAGCAGAACCAAGACAGAGTATATGTTCTGCGATTTCGGCCGTCTCTCCAGCCCTGAAGCCATTGCGCTTGATGGCGTGCTCCTTCCGATCTGCTCCGACTTTCGGTATCTCGGTTCACTAGTGCAAAGTGACGGAGGAATAGATCGGACTGTCAAGCACAGAATAAACACAAGGTGGATGAAGTGGCGGCAGGTAACGGGAACAAACTGCAATACTCACGTTCCTCTTAAACTTAAAGGGAAGATCTATAAGTCAATGATTAGACCTGCTGTCTTGTATGGATCAGAGTGTTGGGCCACAAAAGGAATGAATGAAAGGCAGTTGCATGCAGCTGAGATGAGAATGCTAAGGGGGATGTGTGGTGTTACGCAAATGGATAGAATAAGAAATGAGTATATAAGAGGAAGTCTGAAAGTGGCGCCTGTGACAGAGAAGTTGTGTGGAAATCGGCTATCATGGTATGGACACGTGATGCGAAGGAATGAGGATCATGTTGTGAGGAAAGTTTTGAGTATGAATGTAGAGGGTTACAAGAGTAGAGGGAGACCCAGGAAACGATGGATGGATTGTGTGAAAGTTGATATGGCTAAGAAGGAGGTGACTTCTGAGATGACGGGAAATAGAGATGTATGGAAGAAGAAGACATGCTGCGCCGACCCCAAATGAAATTGGGATAAGGGCAAGAGGATGATGATGTTCATCATTTCTTAAATCTTGTGCTGAACGTTTACAAATATGCGGAGTAAATAATAATTACCTCGATAAACATTCTGTTATAGCGCCTGCTTGAATCCTGTTAGCATTCTTTGGTTCTTGTGCTTTCTACGAGCAAGGCGCATGCACGGTAAGTACCTAACGTAGCGTGGTCGTGTGTGGCTGAACTGCTGTTTTATTGAAAATGGATTGAAAATGCTCCAGTAGTCCCACATAAACTTTTCCAGACAACATTTGCGCCTCGGGTCTTGGGTCTCGCAACCGAGTTTGATTCCCATGCAGATCTAAAATAGGTTTGTAATCTTGAAATCTTCCAGGATCCAAGAGAAATTTTAAAATATTACCTACGTGGTACATTATAATATATATAATGATATAGTTGATATGGCTAAGAAGGAGGTGACTTCTGAGATGACGGGAAATAGAGATGTATGGAAGAAGAAGACATGCTGCGCCGACCCCAAATGAAATTGGGATAAGGGCAAGAGGATGAGGATGACGTGATACATTATAAATTAATGTTAGATTAATTATTTATTTTATTTTATTTCTTCATATAGGTATTAATAGTTCTATCGTTTTAAGGAAATAAACAACTCAACCAATGATGATTGCTACTCTATCGTACAGTCCGAGAGTAATTTGCAGCTGTAGCTGTACATATACGTACATATGCGGACGTCAGTGACACAGCGAGCGGCGACCCTATTGTAACCCTAATAATACTTGAGTAAATTGAAAATAAACCATTGACTAAAAAAAAAATGTTCAAATATTGTTGATGTAAATTTAACCTGTCAGATAACTTAAAATAGGAACTTATACTACTATACTACTTAACCTACCTATAATAGTAAGATCATTACACAGGTTCATTGCAACAAAATCACACTCATTGCGTTATCGTTCGCTTGATGCAATGTTCCTGTGTAAACTATGACAGGGTTGTTGTAGCCGCAGACTACAATATAAGTACAATGTGTAACAGAATAAACGCAATACCTCTAAGGAGTCATTATACACATCATGATCAACATTTTTTTAAATATAGCAGAGTTATGAGCACTTGAATGTATGGGGGAGTCGATTTTGTTTTCGCGATTTCAGTGTTGACCAACACTCGTACCGTAGTAAAAGTAGTCTCATAGTGATGAGTATAATGACCCCTTAGGAGGTGTTGCGTTTATTCTGTTGCATGTTGTATCTATAGGTATCTAATACCTTTAAAAAAGCAATTCTTACATTATATATGTGCATGTATATATAATCTGAATCTCAGAAACGACTCCAACGAGTTTCATGAAATTTAGTATACATGGGGTTTCGGGGGCGATAAATCGATCTAGCTAGGCTTCATTTTTAGAAAACCTAGTTTTATCCGAACAAAGCTCGGTCATCCAGGTACTATAAATTGGTAACCAAACGTTGCATCGTTTACCTACAAATACCACTTAAATTTAACATTTCTAATTCACTGAACAACTTTGCTCAGTTCCCCAGTTTCATTTAGAAAAGATCCTTCCATCGATTTCGACTTGAAGGTCACCTTCAAGCTTTTAGTGGCGCGTAAGCTCAAATAGGACGCGAGTGACGCGACGACCCGAAACGTTTTGGTACATGGCGCTTAGCACGTTCCTCACTCCTCGACAAAGTAAATAAACGTTGCACCAGCATTACTGATCATTTCGCCATGATACGAACGCGGTGAGGACGCGCAGTGGTTGGTTGGACAGTGACAGAAGCGCGCGTTGTTTTGAGTGAATCATTTTAGCAACTAGTTTTCCTTTTCCCGCGTGTTTTTTTAAGTGCAAAATACTTAAATTGAAATAATTTTATACTCTATTTGATAAAATAAGCCTGAATTATGGAGGTTCCTGTGAAAGAAAGTGTTTTATGGCGTAAGTATTTCTTTTATTTCGTGTATTATATTTAGAGCGCGCAATTAAATTTATATAGTTAGGTAGGTTGTTCTTGTTAAGTAGAAATATTTTATAATATTAGGTGCAAACAGGTATTTTATTAAAAATAAAATGAGGCTACTTTGTAAATAAAGACTTGTATCAAAACACAAAGTTTTGAAAATATTATAAATATTTAAGTACTTCAGTGAGCTGTAGGTAGGTAGGTATCCGTTAATAAAACCTTATCTTTTTATTTTTGAACTAGCCCGTTACCGCTCTCGTCCTTGAAATCGAGAAGGTCACAGGATGACGCCCCTTAGGTAATTTTGGTGGGGTCGTTAACCGGCGCATACTTCCAATGTAATTCTGTAGATGCTTTTGTAAATGCATCTTCTACCAGGTGTCCACCATTTTAGGTAATTAAACTTATGATATTAACTATATAAATATTACTAGTGTCAGGTACCTATTTTGAAAACGTTGTATTTTTTTTTTAATTGTGTATTATTTTGAAAGGCTAGCTTCTGTGGATCTTAATAATTTTTTAAGTAGTTTTTTTTTGATTAGCTGGTCTTTGTGTGGCCTACCCTAATGTCCATTCTTTGGTATTGTTCGTCTAGTCGTTGAGCTCCATAAGTTCTCAAATCGAACTGTACAATTGGTGACAAATGCGAACACTGATTGGACATCTATGTGGTTACATAACATCACGCCTGTATTCCCTAAAGGGTTTGGCAGACCTACTTTTCAACAGTTATGTTTGTTTTTCTGTGCAGTTCTTTACTCAAAAGGCCGCCTCAGACACAATTTTTTTTTTTTTGACAAGGAATTTCTCCTGTGTCGTGGATGCGTTTACAAACATTCAAATTCACGTATACACACAGCCCGACCCGAAACAACTACCTGTAGCCCAAACAAATAATTTTTCCGTGCGGTAATCGAACCTACGACACGCGGCGCAGCAGTCAATCACTCAGCCACAGCGCCAACCGTGCCGGCAATCTGCATGATCGTAGTATGATCGATCTGAGAGACTGTGACTTGACAGGTTTTTGCGGTGTCTCCTCTCGGAGTAGACAGCAACATAAACCTCATTCAGTTCTAATTTATTCTCCTTTAGCATATGACATGTAATAAGCCCGTTATCATTAACTAATCGCTTTAAATATAAAGGTTAGTTTTTACAAAAATGCATTATTGAGGTAGGTCACTATAGACATTATTTATTTATACTCCTCCAGGTGATGAAGACGTCAGAAATTCAGCATAATGTGCCTCTACGATGGCCCTTTCTTTGTAGTAATGGCTCTAGTAGTATTGACCAACACCCATTTTCAGGAACGAAAATAATGTTGAGCGATGCTGTCTTTGATTGAACTGTCAACGGTCAACAATCAACGCATCACTTGACTTGTGTTTCATTTTTGATGCGTTTGTAATTTTATTCCATAAATCGAATTGAGTAGCGTTATCGTACTATAAAAATTCCGGCCTGTGTATGTCCAACTTCGGGGCAAAGGCCTCTTCTGATATACGTATAGAAGGCACTAGCATCACCACGCTTACTCAAGGCGGATTGGTGATTTCGGACGGGTTGGCTTGAGGAATTCGTATTACGATTTTTGGTTAGTCAAAGGTATTTTTTGTATAGGGGTTGTTTTCCCCTTTAAAACGACATCGTCTTCACTCTCCTTTCGGATACGCGGTTTAATATGTGTATGAATTTATGTGCAACGGAACGTCATTTTGCGTCCACATGTCCATATTTAAAGTTTAAAATATTTTTTTAAATTAAAATAAAAAAATATATTTTATGTAGAATCTAAGAGTCAGCTCAGTACACCAAATACAGTTGATTTTGTGTGCAAGAGACATGACAGGGCAGGGGCAGACCCCGCCATCCCCTTAGTGGATATTTTTTTCAATCATTCAGTAATAGTTGATCGAAGGTTAGGCTACGCTTGCCGAGGTCGTTCGACGTCACGGTTGGTGCAGTGGTTGAGCCATCGGCTGCTGCGCCGCGTGTTGTGGGTTCGATCCCCGCACGGAACAAATATTTGTATGATCTACAGGTAATTGTTCCGGGTCTGGCTGTATGTGTATGTGAGTTTAAATGTTTGTAAACGCACCCACGATACAGGAGAAATTCCTAGTGTGGGGCAATGTTTAAAGGAAAAAGTCTTTTAGACAATACTCCGTTCTACGCAAGGTTAGCTCAAGATCGAAGTGTACTACCGATCGTCGTGCGGTCAACTAAATCTACCTACTACCGATATACCTAGTGAGTAGGTCCTAAAAGAACTTAATGCTCCTGAGGCAGTTTTTACGTTATATTCGGATCCGATAGTCGGCCAATGGCATATAGTAGCCAAGAGCCTCGATGAACACCTAAAGAGGCTGTCGTTGGGCAGTCGGATCAAAGGTTTGATCCAGAAAGCAATACTCTTGAACACGGCGCGCATAGTTAGGAGGTTCCTCTCTCAAGAGCTCTGACCACCGGTAGCTTGGACCCGATTTAAAATAGCAGATGCTTTGATTTCATCGCAACGATTAATTTCGTAGTGCGCGCTTAGCCTAATAGCATCTGGTGTTCGTTCCTGACATTTCCTTGCGTAAAACCCCTAATTGCAGCGTTCCATTTCACGAGAGGCCTTAAGGTAAGGGAAATTATATGTGCGGCAACAAAAGTTTTCTTTAGCACCTGCAACCTACCTTCTTTTTTTATATGTAGGCGACGAGTTAATAGAACAGCTTCAATTATATTAATTCATCATCTTTATTATTCCAACAGAATATCATAAAACCAGCGTCAATTTACGAGCGTAAATTAATATGACTCCGAGCTACCGATAAATATATTTACTTCTGATTTGATAACTCAGCGACTAATGTTGTAAGTGAGCTACTTTATATATTTTAGAGATTCAACATCTGTCTGCTAATAAAATCAAATTCCAGCCTCAAAATTAGCAATCAAAGTTTTTCATTTAACAACTAAATTAATAAATCATATTCTTTTTTCGTGAAAGTTTGCAACACAAGCGCGGGAGTGTACCTGACGTTCATTGGGAATCAGAGGGGCGCGACCGGCCATTTGCACCAATGAGCGATAGGTTAGGTTAGGTTAGGTTAGGTTAGGTTAGGTTAACAATATTTTTTGTATGTTCATTTGGGTAGGTATAATAGTCAATTACTTATGGTAACATTATAAATAGATAGGCGAATACATGAAATTAGAGCTTTCATTGACCATTATTTGATGACAATAATAAGGAAGTTTTATGTTCAAATATAGTAGATTCACTCATCAATTACTTATGCTAAAGTATAAAAATAAAGGTGACTCTATGAAATTAGAGTACGTTGATATTATTTTATAGATGAAGTTGATACACTTATTAGAAGCTGGCAATGAGTAGACATATCACAAATTTTGTTGCTTAAGAATTATCACCATGTTGCGTCATATTAACAGTAGCTTGTTTTACAATATACGGTCGCTTATAAATCATTTATTAGACGCTAAAAGTTCGTCGCTGACCTATTAATTCATTAGACAACTAAATATATTTGCAGACGAGAATGACATTTTAAAGAAGCTGCCTTAATTAGCACCCTTAAGGTAATACTCACTACGGGATTATTAGTTATTTTTAAAAGTGACTCGACTCTGCTATCAATAAGTCTTGCGTGCCATAACTACTTGGTTATAATAAGTTTTCCTGTTGACAACTCAATTGAAAACGTGGGAAAAGCAAGATGTGTACGTGAGGACTAATTATTTCTTATTGTCTTTTGTTTATTGTAGGTATGTAGTAGATACCTATCTACTAATACTAGCGTACCTACGCTACTCTTTTATTAACACCTTAAACGCCAAATGACAGATAAACAATACATTTTCTATTGCATCTAGTTGTTAGGCAGTCAAAGTGTAGGTAATAGCTCGTATGTCAGTGGCCTTTTTACCGTTTTACGGTTGGCACAGTGGCTGAGCGATCGACTGCCGCGCCGCGTGTCTTAGGTTCGATTCCCGTACGGAACAAATACTTGTATGGCGTATAAGTAGTTTTTCTGGGTCTGGCTATTCGTGTTTAAATGTTTGTAAACGCACCCACGACACAGGAGAAATTTCTAGAGTGAGGCAATGTTTAAAGGAAAAAGTCTTTTAGTCAATACTCCGTTCTACGCAAGGTTAGCTCAAGATCGAAGTGTACTACCGATCGGCGTTCGGTCAACTAAATCTGCCTACTACCGATATACCTAGTGAGTAGGTCCTAAAAGAACTTAATGCTCCTGAGGCAGTTTTAAACAAAAGTGGTACATTTTATCTACTTATTTATCCATAGTAAACCACACCCACATTTCCATAGTTATGTTTAAGTCACATGTAACAGAGGGCGACAATATCGCCATTAACCGGGGCTTCAGGCATCTTTGCCCGACCCGGGAATCGAACTCACGACCTCGTGTTCAGGAGTTGTGCTGGCGACCACTAGAATAACGAGGCATAAACCAGAACAAATATGGACAAACATTTTTTTCATATTATCGCCTTGTTTGTTAGTCACTAAGGGAATTTGCCTGCTCTAAATCTGAACGAACCATAAATTACCCAAGTATTTCGATCATTTTCCTTGTGTGATTTTTGAATGCTGAAAATAATTACTTAGCTTTGAAATTAGACCTTATTACTTTACTCTTTTATTAAAAAAACTATTACTATTGTCACAAAAATCATAGGGCATCGAAAAAGTCATCCGCGTTGCTGTTAGCGAGAGAAGTGCCCAAAAGGCTGGCCGCATTGCCACGCTGAATGGCAACCTGATTCTTAGGCCTAAAATAAATCCTATAAAAAAGATAAGAATTAATTATCTTTTTTGAAAACCTTTTTATTTTGGAAAAATATTTGTGTGGGGCACTACACTAGGTTTTTCTCTTGTGTGCGTGTGAGTTTACAAACATTTAAAGTCACATACACGAACAACCAGTCACGGAACAAATATTTGTATTTGCGGGGTTCGAATCCACGACACGCGGCCCAACCGCGAAACCGTGCCGTCTAATTCCCTTTAGGTCGGAGTAATATTTCAGGGGGTGAGAGTACCTACTCTTGAAAGTTGTTTATATTTATATTTATAAACAACTTAACTATTCATTAATTTACGGCTTCATTCCGAAAAGAGAATAAAAAATCAGCTGTTCACAATTTATGTCTGCATAAATCGAACAGCTAATACATTTTCTGATATCAGGTTTGTGTTGAAAACACAGCATTATACACTTAAAAACGGTGGAATAAGAGCCATTTTTTTTCAGAGAGAGTCATTTGCGAGTTGAAAATCTTTGTACTGATTGATGGACGATTGCTAAATAAAATGGTGCGTGATCGTGAGTTAGTGGCGTTTGTCTCTAGAGAGCAAAGATACATATTTCTATGTAGACCTACGTACTAGATAATTTGAAGGATATGCTACATAATAAATAATGATGATAAATGATGATACTTACATGATATTTAATTCTTTAAATTGGTTTTTGAAAACACAAGTGAACACTTACACGTCAGAGGCAAAATATTTTTTAATAAGTATTAGTGGGCTCGGTATTTCCCAATCGACTCGGAGAAAAAACATCGAAACAAACTCATAGGTCACAGTGTCTCTAAAAGACCAAACATTGTCTTGGTCAGATCATGTGACGACCATGTCTGAGATGGTCTACTGACGAAAGAACCACACGGATACCACCAACCGTCCAGTCAGTGCATGATTTTGTCAGTAATCGAAGAGCTCAACTTAGAACTTAAACAGCTCAACGTGTCTAGACGAACAATACCTAAGAAAGAACATTTGGGTTGGCTGCATAAAGTAGGTATCTACTCAAACTGCTAGACAAAAAATCTAAATAGAACTTAAAAATTAAATAAATAAAATAAATATTTCAGTCTTTGTGTTTTAACTATAGTTGGATGCTAGCTAAAAACTCAAGCATTAGTTTGTTCTGAACGATTTTTAAGTAGGAGATGCATGAGTGAGATTTTCTAATTCGGGCCTTTTAGTCTTCATCTCAGTATTCTATAATATTCACTGTTCTCTACCTATCACAAGACCAAAATATTTAGCAAGGTCCCGGAATTTAAACAGAACTGATGTAGGTAAGCATGTCCCATACAATTTTTCCCAACCAAATGGCGACGATGCGAAGGATTTGTTTAAATTCATCGAACCCACGTCTTGTAATTGTTTGGGATACGATGGGACTGAATACATGCAGCTGAGATGAGAGTGCTGAGGGGGATGTGTGGTGTTACGCGAATGGATAGAATAAGAAATGAGTATGTAAGAGAAAGTCTAAAAGTGGCTCCTGTGACCGAGAAGTTGTGTGGAAATCTGTTGTCATGGTATGGGCATGTGATGCGAAGGAATGAGGACCATGTTGTGAGATAAGTTTTAACACTCTCACCGCCATGTGGTACGCCGGCCGCCCACGTAAATTCTAGTGCAGCAAGCTATAACTGATTTTTTTATTTGTTGCGGCAGGCCATGTGGGCGGCCGGCGCACCAAAAATTTTGCGCTAAAACTTTTGCATTTTTGTCCGTTACTAACTATCAATAAATCAAATATGCAGGCCATCACTGTAATTAGGTGAGTTGGCCGCGCGCCGCCCACGTAGCCTGCTGCTAAAGGGTTTTCGCGCGCTTTTTCTTACGCGTGTTCCACATGTCGGATTCCGAAAGCGATCCCGACTATCTACCATCACATGCATCGGGTTCATCGCAATCTGAATCAAGTTATGATGATGAAACTTTAATATTTTTGTCTGATGTATCCAATGTTTGATCCTTTTTAAATTTTGTAAGCTTATTTTTTTGAGCAAAATATTAATAAATATCGTCTTGGGAAACTGGTTTTTCTTAGTTAATTACCAACTGAATGGTCATGGCAATAGAGTCCGATTTTCCTCGTTTTTTTTTTCATAGGTAGGTTTTTGAATACATTATTCGATACAATTGGTTTTGACTCCGTATCGGGCAAGCCAAAACCAAAAAATCTATTTGAATTCGTCGGGTCACAGCGGACCACACGGCCCGCTGATAAAATATATGGCGTGTCCTGCCAGCGTGCCACTTGGCGTGCCGCAAAAGTTCTCTCAAATTAAGCTTGGCGGGTCGCTAAAGAAATGGGATGGGCGGCGCGCCGCCCACATGGCCTGCTGCTTTGGCAAACTGTATACATGCGTGGCAGTGAGAGTGTTAAGTGTGAATGTGCAGGGTTACACGAGTAGAGGAAGACCAAAGAAAAGATGGATGGATTGTGTGAAAGATGATATGGCAAGAAAAGAGGTGACCCTTGAGATGACGGCCAATAGAGACGTATGGAAGAAGAAAAAATGCTGCGCCGACCCCAAATAAATTGGGATAAGGGCAGGAGGATGATGATACGATGAGACTGACAACGCTAAGCGTACAAGACCACATAAAGAAATAATGAAAAGACCACAATCATTATGTACTGAAAAGGTACTGGCTGTTCACAATTATTCACAAACAGTGACACATTATTTATCCATTTTCCTCATACTGAACATTTGAAAGGTTATTTGTTACACACGTAGGATGTACGTATTTTTAGAGAGGATTATCCGGAATCCGAAAATACGTTTACTGCACAATAATAAAATGATGGAATCATTAAAATGACGGTTGCAATGTTTCAATTTGCTTGATTTGAATTATTTAACTATAGCTACTTCATGAATTAAGGTACCGGTATGATATAGTATAGTAATTATAGGATTTATTTTATATTCCTAAATGCCGAATGCCTGCCTGTTTAATAACTCCGTTCATGAAATCTCTTCTAAATTTTAAATTAGAGTTTAATCTTATTTATTTTAAACTTATTAGTATCTAAGGAGGTACGATTGATCCCAGTACGTACTTACTTCTTTTATTTACTGACTTTAACACATTGGTTTCCAACCAGTGGCCCAAGTACCATCATCATCATCATCAGGCTATACTAGACATAGCCCTCTCCCACAGAAATCTTAATAATATTGCCTTATTATTAAGATTTCTGTGCCCTCTCCTAATGAGCGCCATAGCGCCCTGTCTTCAGCTTACAAGTACCACCCTTTACAAGATTTTTTTACCCCAGATTACAAGTATTCCCCAAAGCTTCAAAATGTTCCGCGAAAGGTTTCAGCTTGTAAACTTCTCAACCCAAAATCTGATTGATGTAGGTAAGCTGAATTAAAATTTCTTGAAGAATTTATGTGTTTCTATTACAATAGTACCTATATACTCCATCAATGGTATTTTCGCGTTTGACGAATAAGGAAGCAATTTTTTTTATTAAAGTCTATTTTAATATTGATACGGGGTGTTTTTTTTTAAGCGGCGAAAGGAAAGAAGTAGTTTCTCAATTCGACACGCATATGATTTTTTCCAGCCAACAACGAACGCATCAAAGAGGTTGAGGTTGTTCAAAAAAGGTTGGGATTCACTGTTAACATAGACTGTCACTGGCGGGGCATTCAATACTGCCCCGCCATAAACAATAGGTAAACTATTGTCAACTCTAAACTCCGTTCATTCGTGAAATTGAAATATTTGCTTATATTATTTTTAAATAACGGAATATTAACCACGACTTATCTGGGTGAAATCAAGGAAGACGAGAAAAAAAAACTCGTCTTCCTTGTAGGTAATACACACATATGTCATGTTATTCAGTCATATTCCGTACATACGATCTGCGGTCATTATGGCGTATCAGTGTGGTTGTAGTGATGTAATTACGGTCACGTTACACGTAATTAAGATAAACTGCGTTAATCACATCAATGATTACGTTAATTGGGAACTATATAATTCCTCAATAGACGTAGATAGACTCAGGCCTATGCCTTTTTAATTACGTAAGCACAAAATCCACCAAAAAATCTTTCATTTTTCATTTTCCTTCTCCAAACATTTTATTACGTAACGGAAAAAGGCTGTATAGCAACACTACTAAGCCATCACGACCAATATCATCATTATCATCTGCCTAGCCATATCCAAGTATGTTGGGGTCGGCTTCTAACCTAACCGAATGCAGCTGAATACCATTACTTTACATAGATCAATTTATTAATTGGCAATAGGCATTCGCCTATCTGACATCCGCAACTCGATTACAGGATATACGATGCCTCTAGGTAAGGCTGTGGTTGTCAGACTTTCGGGCTTCTGACTACCCGTAACGACTGTCAAAATTCTACAAATTACAGCAGAGACCAAATGGCTGAACGTGCTTTGCGAGGCGCGGAGGGGTCTCGCTACGTGATGGATAGTCACCTATCCACGGATTGACCTTCCCAAAAGTAGTTTAACCTTCCATCGACCTGTGCGACTAATATTAGGTCTTTACGTATGAAATTGCCGTTCTGCAGTACTGGCCATTTCAAATCAAAATATTTTTTGTTTGGCTAAGAATTCTAATTTCAAATTAATTTTATTTTAAAAACATGGTTTTTTTTTTCCAAAAGTAGTCATTTGTTTATTGATTCGTGTTACATTTTCATCGCATTTAAATCTTTTTCGTCATCATGGATACGTTAAAAATTCGAGTAATTATGGAATATGAGTACCGTCGTGGCAGCAACGCGGCACAAGCGGCACGCAACATCAACGACGTTTACGGAGCTAACACTACAAACCAACGCACTACCTGTTATTGGTTTGCTCGCTTCCGTTCTGGAAATTTCGACCTGAAAAATGAACCTCGCGGTCGTCCGAAGACTTTGGTCGACAATGACGAATTAAAGGCGATTGTGGAAGCTGATGATACACAATCTACGGCTGAATTAGCAGCAGCTTTCGACGTTAGCGTCAAAACAATATTGGTCCATTTGCGTCAAATTGGCAAGGTAAAAAAGCTTGACAAATGGGTGCCCCACGAACTCAATGATCGCCAGCGCGAAGTACGCGTCGAGACGTGCCTTGCACTGCTCAACAGACACACAGATGAAGGAATTTTGAACCGCATTGTTACCTGCGATGAAAAATGGATTCTGTTTGATAACCGCAAGCGCTCAGCAAGTTGGTTGGATCCTGGTTCAGCACCTAAACAATGCCCTAAACGAAAACTTACCCCAAGAAAAGTGATGGTCACTGTTTGGTGGTCTAGCGCCGGTGTGATTCAACACAGCTTCTTACCAAACGGGGTGAGCATTACTGCAGATGTGTACTGTGAAGAATTGAACACAATGATGGAGAAGCTGGCACATCTCCAACCAGCATTGGTCAATCGCTCGTCTCCGCTGCTCCTGCACGACAACGCGCGACCTCATACTGCACAGCAGACGGTCTCCAAGTTGCAAGAACTGGGGTTGGAAGCTCTCCGTCATCCGCCCTACTCACCAGACCTTGCGCCTACAGACTACTACTTTTTCCAGAATTTGGATAACTTCTTGGCGGGAAAAAAATTCAATACCCGAGAGGCAGTACAAAATGCCTTTGAAGAATTTGTTGCCTCCCGTCCAGCTGATTTCTTTAAGAAGGGCATCAATAAACTGCCACTGCGTTGGCAAAGATGCATTGATTGCATGGGTGATTACTTCGATTAATACAAATAAAAAATACATGAAAAAAATTCATTTAAATTTTTTCATACAAAACGGCAATTTCATAGGTAAAGACCTATTATTTATTCAGGCAAGAGCCACAAAAACTAAAAGAAGTTAAGATGCCTTTGCAGCAGCACAGGCCTGTAGAAGTCCCTTCAAAGATGGCGTGATGATTAAGTCAGATTGATGGGGTTAGGTAGAAGGTAGCTGGACGAGGGCAGACAACGCCCTCTTCCAGCCCCACTAAACGGTTCCAGGGGCGGACGGACTTCGGGACGTCCGTCGCCCCCATACATCAGCACCCCAGATGTCGGCGCGTAGTGTTCCACGTGCGCCCCTCTTAGACGTCACGGCGGAGTCAAACACCTCACTCACAGAGGAGACACAAAAAAAAACATTAAAACATCTCTAAACCCTTGACCTTAGTAGGCCCGTAGAGGCAGGCCGGAGGACCAGCCGGGGGTTGCGGTATGATCATACTTTCCCGCGACCCCCGGCGTAGGTGTGAGCTACACACCGAGGTGGTTTTTGTGTCAGTAAGTCTGACAGATCCCTCAGACAGCTGGCCATTTTAGGAATTGATAATGGTTACGCAGCTGGTCTCCAAATTACTAATGAATGAATGGAATGCTGATGATCTTCTGTTGCGTAACAGCAACTATAAAGCCATAGACAGGACTTTAGTTTAGAAGTCTAGACGTACATACAACTGATGTATTAATGAGTCATACTTTACCGACATTTTACGATATTGAAGCTATATTTAATTTGTGAGTCATTCATTAGCACGATGTAGCCACCTACGGATAACACATCATACTAACATTTTTAATGTGAAAGTTTCTCGGTATGTGTGTGTGTCTTTATTATTTGGGGGCGCAGTGGCTGAGTGATTGGCTGCTGCGCTGCGTTGTCGTGGGTTAGATTCCCGTACGGTTCAAATATTTGCATGGCCTTCAGGTAGTTGTACCAGCTATTTGTGTACGTGAGTTTAAATGTTTGCAAACACACCCACGATACAGGAGAAAATCCTAGTGTGGGGCAACGTTTTCAAACCAGAAAAAAAAGATGAATAAAAATTACTCCATCACGTTGAAATTTCTGAACGGATGTGTTGAGAAGGTTGAACTACCTTCTCAACACATCCGTTCAGAAGTAGTGTTCCTGATGTCAAACTTTTGCTCACTTGGATCAGAATGTACAGACGCCAGCACATCAAGCTATCCCAACGTTCAAGGTTTTCCAATTGAAGATGAATCTTATCATTTATCACTTACCTTATTTTTTGTGGCGCGGCGGGCGAAGGTCCGCCTGCGACTCAAGAGGTTGCGGGTTCGATTCCCGCCTTGGGACAAATGTTTGTACGATCTACAAATATTTGTAGCGGATGTTCTGGGTATTTCCTATGTATAATAAATATCTATCTATGTAATGAATTGTATATCAGTCATCTAGAACCTATAACACAAGCTCTGCTTAGCTTGGGGCTAGATGATGTTGTGTGGATTGTCCAGCAATATTTATGTTTTTTTTTTATTTATTTTTGATTTGAAATAAAGTTAAAGACTATTTTAAAATTTGTCAGATAGCTTGATGTGCTGGCCTCTGTACCATTCATAACTACGTTCTACTATAGCCTACATGACTTCGATCACTTCCTTTGACAATATTGGACGAAGGCGTGTCTTCATCACTTAGAAATACGGTTCTTGGAAACTTTTACTGTTTGAGTTGACCAAGTAGGTAGAAGTAGAGGAAGGGCGCGCCTGATATTGTTAATCTTGATCACAATTTAATAATAACACTTTTGTAGACTTAAGTGTGTGGTCTCGGGCGCTTGGCCTTATTATAGGGTGCGATCAATGTCTGAGGAAGTCCATAGTATTAGTAATAAGTAAGTAAACCGATCTAATCTTACATGGACAGGGGCGGCTCTAGGATATAGAGGTACGGTCGCTGTAGGCACCAGATAGCAAGGGGCGCCAAATCATCGCCTGCCTAGCCTTTTGCCAACAATGTTGGGGTTTTCTTCTAGTCCAACCGGATGCAGCTGAATACCAGTATTTTACACGGAGTGACTGCCTATCTGACCTCCACAATCCAGTTACTGGGCAACACGATACTCCTTGGTAAGACTGGTTGTCAGACTTTCAGGCTTCTGACTAGCCGTAACGACCTTCAAATATCTACAAATGGTAGCCGGGACCAAACGGCTTAGCGGTGTTTCCGAGGCACGAAAATGCCAAACGCGGGAAATAATTTCGAGCGAAAAATGTAATGCTTAGGGCGCCTTTTAAAAGCACAGGTTGGCCCGAATGAAAATGGAAATAGAATTCAAGAAAATAATTAACAATATTTTTTATTGAATTCACAAAAAGTAATATGGACGCTTTTTGAGGGAAACCCCGTTAAAATCGCAATCTTCTTTTTTTTTTAGTATAACAATTTATGGTGTGATAGCGTCGACCAAAAGGCGCAGGATGACAATTTAATCTCTCTCTACCTTGATTAACATTAACAAATCCAGGTAGAGCTAGATTGTCATCCGTCTCGTTTTCTGGCAGTGAAGGTGTTCCTTAACTGCCAGAAAACGAGACACAATAGAAAATGTATTCTTTGTCGGTCACCTGGCGTTTGAGGTGTTAAGGGTTAACAGTTTAACAGGTTAACAGCCCTAGGCTGGCGCTGCCGCGCTGTTCATGGACTCCATATGACAGTCGATCCCGTCTACCCAAAAAACTCGAAGCTATTTAAATTGTCTTTGTTCTTTTCAGGTATCGTCCCTGCGCGGTACGTCCTAGCCGTCTTAGGTTCTATAGGTTTCGCTATTGTCTATGGTCTGAAGGTGAATCTCTCAGTGGCTATGGTGGGGATGTTGAACCATACTGCGATCAAAGGGGCTGAAGCTAATCAAAATACGAGCGGCGTACCTGAGGATGAAGTGTGTGAAGGAGGGATTGGTCATTCTGTTGTAAGTAATCTATTCCTAGTAGGTACTTGTTTTGTATCAACATATCGTCGCCTTAGAGCAACCCTCGTATATGCGAAAGACGTAACTTTTCATTAAGTAGAAAAAACTGCGCCCTGTATAATTTTGTTACCACAGTTTTTCATTCGCAAGTTTAAACGAGGTTCTCATTAAGTATACAAGATAACATGACAGGTTACTATACTTTTTTCTTATGTGAAACTAGGGCATGCGTCCCGAGGTTTCCTCTCCAAAATAATAATAAAAATATTAACAAAACAGCATTCCTGTGCTTTTCGCTCTAAGGCGAAGATACGAGTAAGTATGTATTACTTTATTTTGATAGTCTGTTCGAGAGACCCTAGTAGAGATCTCTCTATCTAGCTAACCAAGCTAGATATTAGAGAAAAACAAAACGAAGTTCTGAAGAAAGTTCTCCCCGTGAACATGTAGCTGAGGTGAAGGGTCAAGGTCAAAGTCAGCTGTCATGCCCTACTGGTACATGGTCACTAATAACAATTATGGGGTCAAACTCGAAATCCAAGATGGCGCCGTCGAAATTTCCCTACTTTTCGTCATGGGTGTCATTGTCGATGTATCTGGGGTCGTTAATAACAATTATGGGGTCAAAATCGAAATCCAAGATGGCGCCGTTGAAATTTCCCTCCTTTTCGTCATGGTTGTCATTTTCGTTTTTTTCGGGGTCGCTCATAACGATTATGGGGTCATCCCATACTAATGCTAGGGATTTCAGACAGTTCACCTCACTTAACTTCACGCGGAGAAATTTTCGGAATAGACAGGCCGTTGTTTTTCGTTGACAGACGAACGGATAAAAACTATGTGTTCTAAGTTTCTATATACATAAGTACCATTTTTGTAATGGGTTCATCAGAAAAGAGTCAAATAATGTAAAACCAAAGGCCAAGAATGAAATTCACATACTTACACATATTTACTAATTAATTAATTACTACTACTATTTTTTTTCTTCTGTTCCCTTTTCTTTTAAGAAATTGCACCTACCACTGTTTGCCTCTGCATCACCCAAAGGTTGACTGGTAGAAACTGCCTACGGCATTAAGTCCGCCTCTGTACATTTGTGTGCTTAAAGTATTAAATAAATAAATAAATAACTAAGGTACATATATACCTTGAAATATTCACCCAACCTCCTAATAATGGTCATAATGGCTTAATGGGATACTATTTGATTAGTTTATTTTTACGAGGTAACATTACATAACCACTGTACTACATGTGACCTGTATTGTGAATACTTTTTATAGGCAAAATACATATATTTTAAGAGAATGTCGAATGTTCAACAGGGTGTGCCAGAATGTTGAACTTGATTTATTCACAAATAGTGTCCAGAAATTGAAAGAAAATTTGAATAACTTTTTCTTTGAATTTTAGCTTGGTAGTAGTATTCTCTTAAGTTGTTTCTATGTTTTATTCACATATATACAATTATACTATAAAACTAACTAGGTATATACATATTTACAAAAACAAAAAACAAAAAAGCCGACAAGGACACTCAGGCGTCAAAGTATTCCTCCGCATCGCTGTCATCTGGAAACGTGCCCAAAAGACTGGCAGCATTGCCACGTTGGATGGCAATGCTTAACTTAACTTAACTTTAATTCTATGTTTAACTCTCCTCACGTTTTTTATAACTTTAACCGTTGACCGTCTGTCAACTTTATACATAAGTTTATATAAGTGGAAACTTGTAATTGGCTGTCTTCTACATATTATTTCTTACTACTCAAATGTATTAGCTGTAAGTTTTCTTAAAAGCAATAAAATAAAATAAAATAAATAAACATCACGCCTGCAATCACCGAAAGATTAGGCAGAGGCGTACCTACTGTACACCCACATTTCGCCAGTTATGTTGAAGTCCCATGTAATAGGGTGCGAGCCTATTGCCATCAACTGGACAGGAATCATATACACCATGTTTAAACAAATAAAATACTTACTTACTTACTTTAATGAGTATAGTTTAATGTCCCGTAAAGTATGCCAACGAGTAGGTATGGCTTTTAATTTTATTATGAAAGTGGATTTGGCTTCAATATGCCTTTTTTATTACCACTTATACGATAGTGTTTCATTCTTTTATTTTATAATATTCCTGGGGGCTATATTCATGGATCGAACGTCGATGACTTTACTTTACTATGTAAAGTACCAATGTTTCCCATACGAATATGATCCTTATTCCTGTTGGTAACATGTTCATATTCGTATAAACGAATGTACGGAAGCGTTATATTTGGCTATGAACATTAACGCTATTAGAATAATGTTCATATTTGTATACGATGCTTTGCTTAACAATGTAAGTAGTCAAAGTGAAATGAGTAAATAATTATACAGTACTCAGAACTCTAGGGTAGGGTAGGGTAGGGTTGAGGTAACCTTATCTACAGATGATAAACAAGTGACCCAATTCCAAGGAGGGTATCTCTCAGAAATTTCCCCAATCACATCACTTTGGGTCTTCTCCGCTATTATAAGGAAAATCATTAACTTTATTGTTTTGATAAAAAAAAAGTTCTCCCAGTGTCATATCAAATTGACCTGATTTTGATCCGTGCAAATAAACATGAGTTGTTTTTAAACAGCAATATCTGGGACGATCGTAAAACGTTGTATGTGCATTTAATAAGTACATTTCATTGGGTATATTATACCAGTGTCTTACTTTTAAATCAACTCTTATTTGGTCATAAATTACGGATTCCAGGCCAACCTTTTGTAGCATTGTTTACGTTCCAACATACCGCGCCTGAATTCCATGAAGACTTCGGCAGAGGTGTACATATAGCACTCCTACACATGTACATTTCACCAATTATCTTATTCCCATGGAAAAGTGGGGCGGGTCTATTGCCATCAACAACTAAAAATTATAGATGGAAAGTCCTAACCACTTTGCGCGACCCGATAATCGAACTTAGCATCTCACGCTCAGCAGCAGCGCTTGCGATCACTAAATCAACCAGACAGTCAGACAGTGTTTAAATATCATTTGAGGAAAATTGTGTTTTCGTTTCGTACCCAAATCATGATGACTGGCATTGACATGGTAGGTAGAGGTATGTGCTTGGAGCTACCAATGTGCTTCTCTGATAGTCTTTGATCTATAAAATACTCATAACCGGTAAGTCAATCTCCTAAACCAAGTTTAAAATAAAATAAATAACGACCTTGAGTTGTCATAAGTCATTATCGCTTACACATTCCCGTTGATTTCATTTTTGGATCAATTCCAAACAACCCAGATGGAACTGGAGAAACAATTTGCAATAAAAACGGTATCATGTTAATAGTGAGTTTAAAAGAAAGTTGGAGTTATTTCTGAAGAGCCCTTTTAGGGGTTGAAGCCTTTTGCAACCCTGTCCTGACAGACAGAACGAAAGGGCATCGCTCCTCGTAAAATCCTGATTTTACAGCTCGCCTAGTATAGTATTATCTTTCTCTTTTCTGTTCTTTTCTTGAAAAGGCGTTGGTTAAAATTGGTTTAATCTTATTGAGAATCGAGCTTAACAGCCAAATAATAAAACGCCAACTCCAAATAGCCGTCAAATCTCACGCTGTCTGGTAGTTGTTGTAATAGACACTTTTTAGAACGTCTTCATTAAGGTGAAGATTGTATTCTGCCGTAATGTTTTTCGAATGTATGTATGAATGTCTTTCTTTGGCACGCCCTGTACCTAAAACGGCTTGATGTACATATTTTAACAAATTATGTATCATTAGATTCTACTTGACACCCTGAGTGAAATAATAAAATAATATGCCATCACGGCTCGAGGAGAAGATTCCAAAAAAGTAATTAACTACGAATTAGTAATTACAAAAAAAAATAGGCAGTCTTGGGGGCTGTCGAGAAAATTGAAAAGTTTGAGATAACTGTCAGCCTAGCGCAACACGTCACACGGTCACATCAGCATGTCGGTGATGGGAACCCATAAGTTTTGCCCTATTCTTTATATGTCTGTGCCTACTACAAACAAAACTAAGGAGCAAAATAAATCATCAGATCAAAGATCCCTTTTTTATTTAAATTATAATAAATGTTTGAATTTTAAAATTCTTGTGTTTTTAGCAACCGGATGGACCGTTCACGTGGTCTGCAGAAACTCAAGGCCTTGTCCTCAGCTGTTATTTCTGGGGCTATTTCATCTCACAGTTACCTGGTAAGTCTAGTCTCTACCTAAATTTCAGGTGTATAATGTAGACACAGGTGGACATTCCATGTGGATGAAGGTAATGTGATGGATTATAGGTACAGCCTCACAAGCCTGGCGATACTGAAATGTAGATCATTGCATACTCATCCAGTACTCAGCTGGCTCACTATTGTTTTAACCACGGGATGCGGACATTTTTATAAAAGCTCGTGGCTATATAAAAACATCCGCACCGGTTGATCGAAGGTTAAGCTATGCTTGCCGAGGTCAGTCTGTGGATGGGTGACCGATCGTATCATATCGAGACTCCTCCGTGCCTCGGAAAGCACGTTAAGCCGTTGGTCCCGGCTGTCATTTGTAGATCTTTGACAGTCGTTACGGGTAGCCAGAAACCCGAAAGTCCGCCAACCAGTCCTCCAAGCGGTATCGTGTTGCCCAGTAACTGGGTTGTGGAGGTCAGACAGGCAGTCGCTCTATGTAAAACTCCGGTATTCAACTGCATCGGTTAGACTGGAAGCCGACCCCAACATAGTTGGGAAAAGGGGATCCTGCCGTTTTGCCGAAAAGGCTTTTTTCATTAGGTACCCAAACAAATTTTTGCATAATTTCATTTGCCAAATTATTACTTACCAATTCTTACCATTTAATAAAAATGGTAAGGTTAGGTTAGGTTAAAACTGCGACCACCTACGACCCACAAACGACTAGATTATATAGAAAAAAATATGGAAAAAAGAGATTATTTTTAGGAGGCTATCGAGAGAAATAATATAATTATAATAACATTATTATTACCTTAACCTTATTATTATTACTATTAACCTACTGTAACGAGTTCCATAAATAACCTAATGTCTAGTAACCATAAATTTGACTTGTTTCAGACAAATTCAAGCACATAAGCTTACAAAGAAATACGCAAATGATATCAAATTTAACAAAAAAAGGACTAGTTGGTGAATAAGTTATTGTTCAAACGTTCACTTGCCAAACATAGGTTTTCGTAACAATTATTTGTAAAGAGATTTTTTGGTAAGTAATAATTTGGCAAATTAAATTATGCGAAAATTTGTTTGGGAAGTGATAATTTGGCAATTTCTTTTCGGTAAAACAAGGGAGACCCTGGGAAAAGGCTAGGCAGATAGGATGATGGTTATAAACCCGCTTTGGAAAACGGCGAATTTGGCAATTTGGCAAAGATGTTTTTATGACAATCGTGTGTTAAGTCTCAGCTATATAGTATGTGTCAGAAGTACCCATCAAAACAGAAGTAAACCATCCTTTGAATCAGTAGGGCGAAATGAACAATTTCAAATTTTGACGATATGACTTTTCTCATATCGAAACCCAAATAAACGATAGATCGATAATGTGAAAAATCATAGGGGTAGAAAGGCGATAATAGATGTATGGAAGAAGAAGAAGACATGATGCGCCAACCCTACAATAAAGGGCAGGAGGATGATGATGATAACTTGTTCTTATATAGTTGGCGTCGAGACGAAGGCAGAAGGACTAATGCTAATGAATGTTTTCTGTCCTCTAGCTGCCCGTATAGCAGAGCTGTACTCAGCGAAATGGGTGATGTTCTTCAGCGTGTTTATCAACGTGGTGTGCACTCTGCTGACCCCCGTCATGTGTGAGCTGGACTTCTCCGCAGCCATGCTTATGAGGATCGGTGAAGGCATTGGAGGGGTGAGCTGTTTTGACTTATTTATAGTTTATGGGACTTCTGGGACATTGTTATAAGCATCCTGCACCTTTCATCATCATCATTATCAGGCTATACTAGTCCACTGCTGGACATAGCCCTCTCCTAATGAGCGCCATAGCGCCCTGTCTTCAGCTTGCCGCATCCAGCATCTGCCTGCACCATTGAGGGGCCCTTTTATCAAGCACATTTAAAAACCGTGCTGTACTTTGTAGTTGCACTAAGCCTATTGCTTATATAAATAAGTGGAAATTATGTATTCTTGTAACTCCTCCGCTGTTCTTTATCGTTGTTGGATCTAAGATAGTTGAATCGTTTCTACGGGACTGGTCGGGCTTCATTGTCTCAACGCTTTTCTGGTCTTCGCCACTATCTGGTTTTCAGGAGCTGCAGTGGTCTGTGTGGCGAAAATTTTGGCGAATTAGTCGGGAGTGTTCTTAGCTATGTTTGATGATAATCGGTTCAGCCGTTCAAAAGTTATTCGTTCTCTTTGAATCTGGGTTTTTTAATTAAAAATTACGTCGTACGAATTCCATGATGTTCACAGGTGCTCAAGGGTGTGACCCAGTGGCGGACTAACAGAGGCCCGGAGGCCCGGGGCGGAAGGGGCGGCCCGCCCCGGGCCTCCTGTGTTGGGGGGCCCCCAAAGGCCTCCGCGTTCCCCTTATCAAATCCTAAACAAGACTTTAAAATTGTGCTTAGTACCTACATAATTACATCAAGATCAAAACACTCTAGCCGTCTCGTCCGTTTACGCGTAATAATATATTATACTCTAAAGGTTTAGGTAGTTAAAAAAGTGTAAACAAAAAAAACCACGTGACTCAGAGATGCAAAACCTTTTTTTTCAATTGTTAAAATCATATTATTTAGAGACACATATAAAAAGGCTCTATTCTGAATCTGATGAACTATCTGTCACATTAATAATAAAGCGTTTCTTCTTCGGTGATGGAAATGTGTGCACGAAGTTGGTCTGACTAGTACCAGCCTCGGGTTCACTCATTTTTCCACGATACGAATTTAAAAACCAATAACGATAAATAACAATAACTAAATAACAAAAACAAAACAAAGGAACAAGCGAATAATATCACAATTTAACAAAATCGATTTGCATAAATTCGCAAATGTCGAGAGCGCTGTCATGTCAACAAAGGCGTCTGGTTAACCGACAAAACGTAATACTACACACTTCAATTGACAAACTACACCACAGTTGTACTCTTCAATTTAGCAACGTTATCTAATTCGTTGTATTTTATAAAAGGTTTGGGGAACCTGTTTTTTTAGGCTCTTTACAAAGGACAGATTACAAAATATTATATTATTATAATAAATTTAACTAAAAAATTGTGCTCAAGCAGTTATTTCATTTTAACAGTAGTTTAATAATAAATGGTAAAGTTGAACATACTATAATAAAAGAGGAAACTATCGTGTGATCGAATATAAATTTAATTTTGTTAGAACGTATTTTTAAACAAGATAGTGTCAACTAAAAAAACCCTTTTTACGATTTGTTTACCCTTTTTTAACTACCTAAACCTTTAGAGTATATATTCTTTTAACTTTGCTGAACGCGTCCAATACGCTGGGGGAATTCCCGTCTTTGTAGCGGGTACTTTGAATTAAATTAAATTAAACATAAACACTGCATACTAATGTGAAATGAATAAAAAGCTTGTAAAACTACATTTTTTTAAAGCTGGGGGCCTCATTCAGTTTTGCCGCCCCGGGCCTCTGACGGTTTTAGTCCGCCACTGGTGGGACCCCTTTCATGTGGGACGTAATTTATAAAAGGGGCATCAAAGACTAGCTAGGAAGAAGATGGCTGAACATAGTAGCACGTACGAACATAGAACACAGCGGCGTTCGTATCTCGGGATGGTCACATGGAAATACCAACCCATTTTCATGACCATGAATCAATAAAAGTTTATACCTACGTAGAAGATACATAAAATGCGTGCTTCAATATAAATAGAATCACGCGGTATTACCCGTGCATTCATCCAATCGTAATATATTCCTCTATCTATTTGGATCATTGTTCAAAACGACGTCAACTCTACTTATTGATTTCAATGTGGCGTTGGCGTCACATAGGTCATTATTTACGTTCTGTGTCTGATGGGATTTCCCAATTACGAACTTCCATACAAACTTTTATCCCCGATTACTTTTTTGGGGGATGGCCTATCAAAGCTCCTAGTTAACTTTAAAACGTTGCCCCTCGCTAGGAATCTCCTGTATCGTTAGTGCGTTTATAAACATACAAACTCGCATACACAAACAGCCAGACCCAGAACAACTACCTGTAGGCCATGCGATTTTTGGTTCTGTGCGGGAATCAAACCCACGACACGTAGCGCAGGTGTCAATCACTCAGTCACGTACGCCAACCATGTCGACAGCTCTACGTTGTCTGTTAGTGAATTTAAGTTTTTAGGGTTAAAGGTATTTTTTTATTCTCATAAAGAAATTTACATTTCACTATTTCACAATTAAATGTAATCTCAGTAAGTAACTGAGATTAATATTACAGCTTAATATTACTGACCTTCGACACTCGTACTTTCATATAAATTCAGCGTATATAAATATAAATAAATAATTTGCATAAAATATAATAAGTTTCAACTACCGTTATTGATTTCAGATTGCAGGTCAACTTCCAAAAAACTAAGTTGTGTCACGCAACTTAGTTTTTTGAAAGTACCTGCAATACTATGCGTGACTTTATATGCAATACTATGCCTTGAAATAAAGTGTGCGGTCCGGCTGTCACAATGTAGATAGTTTTTGATTATTTAATATGTCGGAAAAATCTCAGTTCAGCTCATGTCACCCAAGTTTCCTCGGGGAGATAATTATAAACTGGTGAATTCGACGACCGTTGTGGCGCGGCGGGCGAAGGTCCGCCTGCGACGCAAGAGGTTGCGGGTTCGATTCCCGCCTTGGGACAAATGTTTGTACGATCTACAAATATTTGTTCCGGGTGTTCTGGGTATTTCCTATGTATAATAAAAAATATCTATCTATGTAATGTATTGTATTAAGTATATCAGTCATCTAGTACCCATAACACAAGCTCTGCTTAGCTTGGGGCTAGATGATGCTGTGTGGATTGTCCAGCATTATTTATTTTATTTTATTTATTTAATTTGGAGAATGGAGACCTAAACTTGTAGATAAAAACTTAAAAAATTATGGCTCAGGATTGGAAAAGGATTTTATACCTTAGGTATGTATGGCCTGAATATATGAGAAATCCATTTTTTTTTATTTTAGAACTTACTCTATAATAGACTGTACATTTAATAGCAAAACCAGTCACCAAAAGCAAAAGGCATGCAACATTTCTATTGCGAACGAAGAAATGCGCTAGGTCTGTTTAGAAAAAGTACACCTTCGATAGCTGTTTTATAAAAAGTACTAGCTAACCCAGCAAACGTTGTTTTGCCGTATAAAATTTAGGGGTGGACCACCCTTAACATTTAGGGGGATGAAAAATAGTTTTGCAGACCTAACCGATATGCACACACGAAAATCACGAAAATCGGTCGAGCCATTTCGGAAGAGTTTAATTACAAACACCGTGACACGAGATTTTTATATTTATATTAGATTTGGTAGTGTAGTTTTCTAAATATTAGAGCGCAGCACTCGTTTTCTATAAATGTCGGTCATTTTTGTAATACCCCACCCTTCATAAAAATACAGGCGTAAAATCACAACAAAATACCTTTAAAACATGTATTCTTGTATCCAGGGAGTGACATTCCCCGCCATGCACACACTGCTGTCCAAATGGGCGCCACCTTCGGAGCGGAGCTTCATGGCTGCCCTGACCTACGCAGGAACTTCCCTGGGCACCGTCATCTCTATGCTGATGGCAGGCATGCTTACTGCTAACGTTGGTAAGACCATGGAGAAGCAGAAGATGTAGACGTACCATAGATGTTTACTTGTTTAATTTTTCATGCAAAGCTGCCGAATATGATATTGTTAGGAAGCTCTAGAAAAAAAATAAACGAGTCGAAGAAGATGTCATCATCAAAAATACTTTATTTCACATAAACGTAAAAAGCTTGGTGTGCTGTGCAATTTGGGCGTTTCTATTGGCGCAGCACCGGCAACAAACTCCACGGTTACTCTTTTAAAAATAATAGGTCTTTACCTATGAAATTGCCGTTTTGTATGAAAAAATTTAAATGAATTTTTTTCATGTATTTTTTATTTGTATTAATCGAAGTAATCACCCATGCAATCAATGCATCTTTGCCAACGCAGTGGCAGTTTATTGATGCCCTTCTTAAAGAAATCAGCTGGACGGGAGGCAACAAATTCTTCAAAGGCATTTTGTACTGCCTCTCGGGTACTGAATTTTTTTCCCGCCAAGAAGTTATCCAAATTCTGGAAAAAGTAGTAGTCTGTAGGCGCAAGGTCTGGTGAGTAGGGCGGATGACGGAGAGCTTCCAACCCCAGTTCTTGCAACTTGGAGACCGTCTGCTGTGCAGTATGAGGTCGGGCGTTGTCGTGCAGGAGCAGCGGAGACGAGCGATTGACCAATGCTGGTTGGAGATGTGCCAGCTTCTCCATCATTGTGTTCAATTCTTCACAGTACACATCTGCAGTAATGCTCACCCCGTTTGGTAAGAAGCTGTGTTGAATCACACCGGCGCTAGACCACCAAACAGTGACCATCACTTTTCTTGGGGTAAGTTTTCGTTTAGGGCATTGTTTAGGTGCTGAACCAGGATCCAACCAACTTGCTGAGCGCTTGCGGTTATCAAACAGAATCCATTTTTCATCGCAGGTAACAATGCGGTTCAAAATTCCTTCATTTGTGTGTCTGTTGAGCAGTGCAAGGCACGTCTCGACGCGTACTTCGCGCTGGCGATCATTGAGTTCGTGGGGCACCCATTTGTCAAGCTTTTTTACCTTGCCAATTTGACGCAAATGGACCAATATTGTTTTGACGCTAACGTCGAAAGCTGCTGCTAATTCAGCCGTAGATTGTGTATCATCAGCTTCCACAATCGCCTTTAATTCGTCATTGTCGACCAAAGTCTTCGGACGACCGCGAGGTTCATTTTTCAGGTCGAAATTTCCAGAACGGAAGCGAGCAAACCAATAACAGGTAGTGCGTTGGTTTGTAGTGTTAGCTCCGTAAACGTCGTTGATGTTGCGTGCCGCTTGTGCCGCGTTGCTGCCACGACGGTACTCATATTCCATAATTACTCGAATTTTTAACGTATCCATGATGACGAAAAAGATTTAAATGCGATGAAAATGTAACACTAATCAATAAACAAATGACTACTTTTGGAAAAAAAAATCCATGTTTTTAAAATAAAATTAATTTGAAATTAGAATTCTTAGCCAAACAAAAAATATTTTGATTTGAAATGGCCAGTACTGCAGAACGGCAATTTCATAGGTAAAAACCTAATAATTAGGTCATTAACATGTATGAGAGGTAAAGTGTCATGATGGCCCGGTGGTTTAGGCCTCGCCTCTTGTGCACGAGGTTGTGGGTTCAGACCTGGGCAAGTACCAATGTGAGTTTTTCAATTCATATGTACTTTCTAAGTTTATCTTGGACATCACTGACATCGGTGAAGGAAAACATCGTGAGGAAACCTGGACTTATATAATTAATATAAGGCTGAAATCGCCGACCCGTCTTGAGCAAGCGTGGTGATTAATGCTCGTGCCTTCTTTGTATGAGAAGAGGCATTTGCCCTGCAGTGGGACAGTAATAGGCTGGTACTTTACTATGCATGAGAGGAGTAGCTTGTCAACGGGGAAAAATAAGAGTCTACAGGGCCTGCAGCGTTCTCAGATTCATAAATAGGACAGACGTTATTTAAAAAAAAATCGACTGTCACACGCGTTAGAATTGAAGCTTTGTATTCTGGTTAAGTTGAGAGAGAGAGAGAGAAAGAGAGAGGTAAGAATGACGAACGAATATCCTACGTTCTTAACCATATCATATCGACACTTATCCTGAACACTCCCATGCGTGCAGCTGAAAATAGTCTTTCCACCAATACTCCACAGGTTGGGAAAGCGTATTCTACGTGATGGGAGGCCTGTCCCTAATCTGGTGTGTCCTGTGGGTGGTGCTGGTCCAAGACTCGCCGCAGCAGCAGCCGTTCATGACTGCTGCTGAGAGAGAAATGGTGGTTACTGCCCTGGGTAACCAGGGACATCAAACAGATAAGGTAGGGTTGGAATCGATTCTAATATAAAGTGCTAGGTGTTGCCAGTTATTGCGTCTAATTTTATTAAAACCAAGAATTTAAATATAAATTAAATAAATAAATATTGCTGGACAATCCACACAGCATCATCTAGCCCCAAGCTAAGCAGAGCTTGTGTTATAGGTACTAGATGACTGATATACTTAATACAATACATTACATAGATAGATATTTTTATTATACATAGGAAATACCCAGAACACCCGGAACAAATATTTGTAGATCGTACAAACATTTGTCCCAAGGCGGGAATCGAACCCGGAATCGGGGAATCGAAATTCTTTGTTATCATTCAGAAATTACTTTTTTACCTTGCCACACTCTGCCACCACATGTATTTTTTAGTTTCAAGAGCATATCTACTGGACATTTTCACTTATATAAAGTTACATTGCGTTCAGATGGACCGAAAGCCTACTTTGATTGTTGAATGTAATGATTTAACATAAAATCATGCTACAATCTAAATGTCTAGTGATTTCCTCGCTGGGCTAGTGGTTAAAGCGCGAATGACTAGCCTAAGGTCCTGGTTTCGATTCCCAGGACAAGGAAGTGTTGCTGAGGTTTTGTATCAGGAGTTTTCTCAGAAGCTGCCCGGAACTTGGATAATTGCCGGTTGATGGCAGGAGCTTTGCCCCTATAACCATGGGTCTTAAATATAACTGACGAAATGTGGTTGTTACTAGAGGTACACCTCTCCCTATCCCAAAGGAGAATACAGGCGTAATGAAATACTATCATGGTACAACTACAATAGGTACTAACTTATCTGGCGAAATGTGGGTGTATACCTGTGTATACACCCACATTTCGCCAGATAAGTTCTGGTACCATCTTGGCGTCTCAAACGTGATGATGAGCCTATTAGCTTTAACCACGAACGTTAACTCTAAGTTGCTATGATTATAATCCTCATGGAAAACACCTAATAACCCTCAAAATCATAATTCATCATAGTAAAATCTTGCTTGCAGCAAACTCACCCGGTACCGTGGCGCGCCGTGTTCACATCGCCAGCCTTCCTCGCTATCCTGGTATCTCACACATGCTCCAACTTCGGCTGGTATATGGTGCTAATCGAACTGCCTTTCTACATGAATCAAGTGCTCAAGTTTAATATGACTGAGGTAAGTAATACGAGGAGGTAGTCAGCCGGCCCTAACCCTGAATCAAGGTAGAGTGAGATTGTCATTCAGCGCCCTTTCCTCGACGCTTTTACACCATGAACTGTTTTATTAGGAACTAATTTAGTAAAGTGCTAGATTTTTTATTTTTGTAACTTGTATTCAATTTGAATTATGACCGGCCTCGTTATTTTTAAAACACGCCATAAAAAAATGTTTTCGCCCGAAATTGTTTACCGCTTTTGGTGTTTTGGCGCCACTTGATACATGGCGCCCAGGGCGACCGCAGCTCTCGCTCTACCTTAGGGCCGCCCTTGTAAGCATTTACACGAATCCAAATGCTATAGTATAGTCAATTACTGTCCCACTGCAGGGTAAAAATGTATCATAGAAATATCGCCCAGATTTGAACCCTCAACGTCGTGCACGAAAGGCGAGGCGTTAAGGCCGCGTCTTCGGGCCATCACGACATTACTAGTATGTAGTTAGGTAAAAGAGAAATTAACTGCTCGTATTTAGCTACATCCAGTGAGACTGGAAGCCGATCCCAACAGAGTTGAAAAAAAAGCTAGACAGATGATATTGTGAAAGTTCCAAGAGTTGTCTTCTCTAGGCGCTGGCTGGTCAAGCAAGCATTCTACACTCATGAGGAATATAAATTATTATTAGATTTTCTATCTAGATTAATATTGTTATTAATTATTTTCATACTTTTGATATTTAGCTATTTATTTTACACTAAGCTAAGCTTTTCAAGGGCGCTGTAATAGAAGCTCGCATAGGGCGCATAAATGGCTAATTAATTCATTTATGTATTGGTTTACTCTAAAACTCTTAATCGTGCAATAGAAAAGTTGTATTTTCGATTCAAGAGACGTCCAAATTTACTTTTATACCTATTCCGCGCGTTTGCGCTAGGGCTTCTGACCAGTGGTCCGAAGCTACTAAGGGAATATAGTAGGAACTTGTAAGCAGCTGCTCTATTTTTGTTCCAGAACGCATTAGCAGTTTCTTTGCCATTCCTGTCTCTATGGTTCTTCAGCATGATCCTCAGTAAAACCTTGGACTGGCTGAGAGGCAAGTCGATGATCACCACAACCACAGCGAGGAAGATTGGGACCATATGTGGTACGATAATAATAGACATATATATTGTGTAGATGTGATACTTCTGTTAATTCAGTAGCGAGGATTCGAATGCCCGCTTTCAGTACACCATGTGTACACCAAAATGTACCAAAACATCATCTGCCTAGCCTTTTCCCAACTATGTTGGGGTCGGCTACCAGTGTAACCGGATGCAGCTGAATACTAGTATTTAACATGGAGCGACTGCCTATCTGACCTCCACAACCTAGTAACTGGGCAACACGATACCCCTTGGTAAGACTGGTTGTCAGACTTTCAGGTTTCTGACTACCCGTAACGACTGTCAAAGATCTACAAATGACAACCGGGGCCAACGGCTTAACGTGCTTTCCGAGGCACGGAGGAGTCTCGATATGTTACGAACGGTCACCCATCCACAGACTGACCTCGGCAAACGTAGCTTAACCTTCGATCAACCCGTGCGGCTGTTTTTATTTAGCCACGAGCTCCTCATCCTCCTCATCCTCATCACCAAAATGTACCAAAACGTTGTTGGAATTTCAACTTTCGGCGCAGCCTTGAAAATCCAAAGGCAAGCTTTTATTTAGGTGTCACCTTGGTGGTTGGTGTCCAGAGACACAGGCTTCGTCCACATAATCAAAAATTAAGCCAGGGATACACTATGGGACAGATGTCCTGCGACACGTGTCACCAGCGACGTCAGGATAAGTGGTGTGACCTTGCCAGACTTCGCTCGACATTACAGACGTATTCAGTTTTTGAGTCGCGCGATCTCGCCAGACATGTGGAGCGAAATCGCCCGGCTTCGTTTGCAATGTCGCTTACACATGTCGTGGGACATTTGTCCCCTAATGTATCCCTCCGTGGCTTTATGGTTTTTGGATTATAATTGGTTTATTTGGTTTTCCTTCACAGCTTCTTTAGTCCCCGGCTCCTGCTTGCTCGCGATCTGCTACGTCGGCTGCAACCGCACGGCGGCGGTGGGTCTCATGGCGCTGGCCGTGACCTCCATAGGCGGCATGTTCTGCGGGTTCCTCTCCAACCATATCGATATATCGCCTAACTTTGCTGGTAAGCTGCTCATTTGTTTGATTTTATCAATCAGGGTTTTTTTTATAAATAGTATATTTACAAAACAGAAGTAGAAGAGTTAGTAAAGTAATTGCATTACCACTCTAAGGTTGAATGTCATTTGCAGGTCACAAAACGATAGGGTCTATTTCGTCGCTTTAAAGTAGGAAATTTTCGCCATTTTTATTACATTTTTGGAAAGAAATCGTCGGGACACCAACCTAAGGCTGGCTGTCATTTGCAATTGCAAATCACAAAACGATATTATAAATGTATATATGTATTGCGTTGCTTTAAAGTGGAAAGTCCCGGAATGCAATGTTGACCATTTTTATTTTATTACATTTTTGGAAAGAAATCCTCGGACGCAAATCAACATGTCCCGGCGTCATGTCGCTGCAGTCTTGAATTTGAACCAGACTTCGGCTACTGTGCTGTACATTTATGCGCAGTTTTTTTCTTCCTCGTGTAAAGTTACCTCTTTTGCATACATTTATGAGGTTTAACGCTAAAGCGACAATTTTTCTATGTGACCGTTAGATAGCTTCAACCTTAGTGAAGATCAGTCCATTTAAAAGGAATTTCTGTCAAACTTAACTCAAATCTCAACTATATTTAAGTACATGTTTTGGCTTGAGAAAACATTTTCTTTTTTTTAACCATTGAATACCGATGTTATCGATACGGTACCCATCATGTCTGTGAAGTATAGGCCACTTCATTTAATTTGATTCAATTCTTACTTAATATAATACATCATTCATATTTTTGTTTAATCCTTCGTTGTTATTTACCAAAAGCATCATAAATATACAATATTGCGATTATTCCGGGATCATCTGCAAAGCCTTTTCCCAACTATGTTGGGGTCGGCTTCGAGTCTAACCAGATGCAGCTGGATACCAGTATTTCACATGGAGCGACTGCCTATCTTGCCTCCACAACCTAGTTACTGGGCAACACGATGCCCCTTGGTAAGATCGTCAGATTTTCGGGCTTCAGAATAGCCCGTAAACGGCTTAACGTGCTTTCTGAGGCACGGAAGGGTATGTAATGGATGGTAATCCATCCACGAACTGACCCCGGCAAGTGTGCAACCGTTATTATACAGGCACATTTCGATCATATAAAATCCAATTAATTTGTCTTTAAGTACATGATTATTATTCTCAGTAGTGCCAAGTTGGTGGCAATAGGCTCAATCCCTATTAAATGGGACTTAAAACATAAGTACCCAACCCGTCAGGGCATTCAGGCGTGATGTTATGTTACATGATGATTGTGTCAACTTCCCAGGTACCCTGATGGCCATAACGAACACGGTGGCTACCATTCCCGGCATGGTGGTGCCCATCTTCGTTGGCTTTGTCACGGATAAAAATGTAAGTATTTTATTAAGCAGATACTAAATGTGCCCGCGATTTCGTCCACGTGGATTTGACATCATGGGTTTTATTTTCATTGCGCGGTACCCTAATTATATTTTTAAAATGTACGTAACTATCTGCCCTTCAAAATTGGTTTAGCGGTTTCGGAGATTACCTCAAACAACATACAAAAAAAAAAAACGAAATTGTATTTCTGGTATAACTACCGTATTAACATCCATATGCATTTAGTATAAAGCTGTTCTTTTGATGACAAACAGACACTTCGGTTGTATTTTTTGTAAAGATGGCTTTTCTGTCTGCGAGACCACACCATAAACAATTTTGTTTTTTTTCTAGCAATCAATATCAGCGTGGCGCAAGATATTTTTCACCACCATAGGGTTGTACGTTATTGAGTTAGTTGCCTACACCATCTTCGGTTCTGGTGAGGAGCAGCCCTGGAATAAAGTGGAGACAGAAGAAGACAAGAAGGACAGCCATAAGCCTCTTAGTGTTAAGAATATTGACTAATGTATTAAATAAAAGATGGATATTGGAGATTGATAGACTATAAATAGAGGCTATAAATAATTAAACTTGATTGATTTAAGAACTCATTTTAAGAATCTCTAAGAGCCAGTTTCATATAGACGACCAATGTGGCGCGGCGGGCGAATCGATCGTCGATCGATCCTGCAAACTCCTGCGATCGATTCCCGCCTTGGTACAAATGTTTGTACGATCTACAAATATTTGTTCCGGGTGTTCTGGGTATTTGCTATGTATAATAAAAATATCATATATATAAATATATATGGATGCGGAAGGCGCAGGACCGGTCATTGTGGAAATCTTTGGGGGATGCCTTTGTCTAGCAGTGGACGTCTTTCGGCTGAAATGATGATGATGATGATGATGAATAAAAATATCTATCTTTGTAATGTATTGTATTAAGTATATCACTCATCTAGTACCCATAACACAAGCTCTGCTTAGCTTGGGGCTAGATGGTGCTGTGTGGATTGTACAGCATTATTATAATAATAATAATAATAATATTTATTTACTCAAAACAGTAGGTAGGTACAGTACATTCTTACAAATATTAGGCTTACAAATTAATTATAAATAAGAGAATGAGCATCCGCAGCTGAACTAGGCGTGAGCCTGTATCTCAGCTAACAGCGCCGTTTCCCCTCAGAAACAATACACTAGGTAACCTAAATTAGCATTTATCGAAATATATATGTAATATAATTTTCATTATATTACATATATATTTCGGAATGGCACGAAATACTATACAAGATCAAATTAAATTAAATGACTGTGTAGTTTCACCAGTTAATAGTATTGATGTAAAAATATAAAATGGTTGGAAATAACATGGATGAGAATTTCGTAGCTTAGTTACACTTGTATAATTTAAGACCACAATGTTAAAATCTCTAAGGGACAAGATCAAATTAAATTATATTGCTGAACTTACTTGCTTATACTGAAATAGGAGCCTTTTGGTCTCGCACAGATCTAGGTTTTATTTTTATTTTGTATGGGTACTTATTAGTTGTTTCGTTACTATAACCTGTGTGTGACCCAAACAGAAATGTATTCTTTCTTTTTTTTATACTCCACAGGCGTAAAAATAAAGATAATATTAAAATGAATAAGTATCAGGGAGCAGTTGCGTCTCGCACAACTTGTACGTAGTCAAGATTTATTGTATAACCCAAATCTGTATAAACAGACAGTGTTTTGGAATAGGAGAAAGAGTTGGTTATTTCGTTATTAGTAATTTTATGAGTGTGCAACACATTTAAGGACAGATTTGGTGTTTTATGCTTTCATTGTCAAAAATTGTAGTAATTAAAATTAAGCTTTCAATGTCGGAACGGGAAACTTTTTTAACTATATATTAATACGTGAAGCGAAAACTTCGGATCCTTGCTACAGACAACCCACTATGCAGAGACTGTATGGAGGAGGACGAGACGGCAGCGAGCCACGAGCATACAAAGCTAAATACTTCGGTAAATCAGTTACTCGCAGATCGCTGCTGACCTTTCTTGAGGAGAAAGAGAGAGGGAGAGAGAAAGAGAGAGGGAGAGAAAAAGAGAGAGGGAGAGAGAAAGAGAGAGAAAGAGAGAGGGAGAGAGAAAGAGAGAGAGAGCGAGAGCGAGAGAGAGAGAGGGAGACAGATAAACACCTTCTTCAATTTCGACCATATAGCGCCCATTGGTAACTATGAATGTGGACTGATTTAATCTCCTAATAAAGGAATCATCAAAGGAAAATGTTATCCTTTTTAAACAATAAGTCATTACAATAACATTTGTATTTTTGTAACACATTCACAATCATTATATTGTTTCCGACCAAATTATCTTTGTGTTTTGCCTTGCCTGATCAATCACAAGGATAATAGGGATGTGTCCTAGGAAAAATATAATAAGTCTATTTGGTCCATCAGTTAACATGTATTTTTTGCTTACTCAAATCAATATAATGTATCAAAGATATAGCACATCAAAGTTCAGGAGAAGGAGCTTGTGACGTCACTTTTACGTAAAAGTGTAACATGGCGTGACGTCACACGACATTTTAACGCACTATATCGTTGTCATTTTTGGTTTACGTGACAAAAGAAAAAATACGACCAAACAGAATATTTAAGGACACAACCCTATTGGAAGAATATTGGGGTGAGCTTTGCCCAGAAGACGACGACCATATACGTTGGCTAAAAGAAAAAATACTATTGAGTTTAATAGTTCTATTTATTTAAGAGTCAGTTTACCTGACCAGTATGTGCCATAGTATTTAATGGTTTTATATTATGTACAATACTTGTATACACAATCATTATAGATTTTATACTTAGCAAAAGTAATATTTTGAGGCCATGTTGATTTTTGATTATCTATTTATACAATACTAGCGATCCGCCCCGGCTTCGCCCGTGATAATATATATATACAAATACCTTTCTCGTTTTGTACTCTTTCTATTGGTAAAAATCGCATGAAAATCCGTTCATTTGCGTTTATCACGCACAGACGCGGCAGGGGACTTTGTTTTATACTCTGTACTGATAGTGGTTTTAATACTAAGGATAAATTATAATGAGCGAGTACTTTGGCCGTAAAATGTACTTACAGCCCTTTTAAATTTTGTATGCTAAAGAAATGCGCTTTAAAATTCTAGATTTAAGTAAAAGTTGATTTATTTAAAGTTTTCTACAATATTCAATTAATCGCAAGATGTTTGATATTAATTTTAAAAGCATTATAATAATGTTCGTTGACTGACAGATACTACACAAAATATATAGTACGCGTAGCATGACCACGATAGAAACGGGTTTTGTCGATAGATTGTTGGAAGATTTCTAGCGTCCTAAGCATGGCGATGTAAAAACTGAAAAGAAGAAAGTTTTCTAAAGTCTACGGGGCGCCCTGTTTTCAAGAAGAAGAGATATCAAGTTGGAAAGAAAGAACATTGACTATTCTTGTTAGAATAGATACCGAATTGGTCAGGCTACGCGTGCTGTATGTGAGATATTAGTTTTTGATAAGTATTTAATATTATACGCATTATAAAATGAGACCAGTATGTAGTATGTATATCTATAAAAAAAATACCAAGCTAGATGTAAAAGCTTTACTTTTGAATATTACTTAATCGTAAGTTCGCTTACCAAAGACAATTTGTGTACTTATGTAAAGGTTTTTAAGTTTGAATAAATATACGTTTGATCTATTATATTTGGTTTATTATTTCTCCATAAATTCTTATTTACAATATTTACATTTTTTATTTTATTTAATCTAAATCAAAACGTCCTTAATATATAGAAGTGGAAGGGGTATCGATGTACTACCTGATACCATTAATTCCGTACTGTGGACCCCCGTTCGTTCAAATTTAGTAGGTTTAAAAAAAAAACGAATGTCTTCCCTACTTGCTGTAAAAGTCATATTTGACATTCAACCAAATTAGGTTTTAAATTTAAATTAATTAATTCATTTTTTTCATTAGAATCCCATTTGGCTTGGGTAGAAATCATTTTTTTTAAGTTAAAATTAAAAAAAAAACAAGAATACATGTAGAAAGCCGACGTAACATTTCAACGCTGGGGAGTCCAGTGTGTCGATATCCGTTCCACCCAGTTTTGGGTTTCAACCGTACCAAGACAGAGGCGGGGTACTAGGATGTACGTGGTGGAGGGTAGGCATCATCCAGTTGCCTGATTACCTTAGTCAGCTAGTAAACCCAGTTTCTAACAGTTTTCAAGTTATTCTTATGTAATCTATCGCACACGAATAAGTTTAGCGATATAGGAAGGCCCGAAGTTGGCGGTGACAGAGGGCGTTACGAGCTGGCCGTACTTAGGCGCCACAGGACCGGTGCCCAACACCAGCGTGCTGCTCAAACCGGACATTGATGCTGACAGGTCCCTGAAACATGAAAGTGTATTAATAGAATCTTAGCCATGGGAGAAATGAAAGGCGAGATATAGGTAAGCTCCCTTTTTAAGGTCATTATGAGTTTCTATCTCCCTCACTAATAAGCGCGGAGTAAAGTTACAACCAGTATAACCTACACTTTAAAAAAATTTTCACCCTTTAAATTAGGCACTAAAACTATTTTTTGTTTGAGTTAAACTGGCTTTTTCTTTTGTTTTCAATATAAGTATATATTTTGAGTTACAATTTATTATGTCTTATATTGTTCCTATATTTAGATTATTATTATTTTGTTGACACTGGTAATTGTGTGTTAGTATAAGTAATGGAGTCATTTTATTTTAAACTAGCTGCGCTCGCGCGATTTTAAAATAATCGTTAATTTTTTTTTCAATTTTCTAAAGTTCCGCGCAACTTTCATAGATTTTTCTTCCACAAGATCCTTCTCCTTAAAATAATAGACACAACAAAAATATAACTAGCGAAATCGGTCCAGCCGTTCACGCGTGATGCCGTGACCAAGGGAAATAGGGATTCATTTTTATTTAATTATATAGATTTGTGTTTGTGTCTTGTGATCTTTATTTATTATTTGTTACTCTCGAGTAAAATGTAGAGAACTTACCATATTATTATAACATTATGTTGTAAACCTACCTACCGAAGAAAAGATGGATGGATTGTGTGAAGGATGATATGGCAAGAAAAGAGGTGACCCATGAGATGACGGCAAATAGAGATTTATGGAAGAAGAAATCATGCTGCGCCGTCCCCAAATGAATTGGGATAAGGGCAGGAGGATGATGATGATGATGTTGTAAACCTACATTTGATTTGATTTGAGTTTCTTTCCCATTCTTTTCCGTAAGACACTACCTTCCTTTTGAAAGGGTCAACTAGAACGAACTAACTAGTGGAGTTTACATACAAAAGTGTTTTAGTCAATGGTCTAATTGAAATAATTACTCTAACTTTGTTTTCCTTCGCATTTATTAATATGGGACGCAACAACAGGTAACTGTGTATAATACAGGTATTATGCAAAAACCGGGTACTGTGTAAAACCCGTTTTTTTTCCATTCAATCTATTTTTAAGTGACACGGTAATTTAATAAAGGATACATGATCCTTGAGATGATAAAAGACATAGCATAATACGACATGACGCTTGTATTCGCCCAAGGTATAAGCAGAGGTATACCTAATGGTATTCGGGCTTAAGAATATTTCTTTTAAAAATACACTTACTTGATGGTAGCTACCAGGCCGTGACTCTCGAAAGCTACTTTGAGAGCCATATGGACCACGCCGTCGTTCTGCACGGGGCTCAGTGAACACGTGGAGTATACCACCGTGCCGCCTACCTTCACCAGCCTTAAAGCGTTACTGGAATGGACAGAAATAATTGATTATATAATGAAAATTATAAAAATAAACAATGATTGACATTTTTTGTTACTAAATTTATTATTAACTTCCTTTTTTAGATCGTTCGAAACGTGATTGATGTCTCAAATATTATCATACCATTTACTAAATAAACATAGGTATAATATAATAAACACTGATTAATGATTACAATTAATTAACGCTTTAATAAAATTAGTGATACTCAAACAATACATTTTCTATTGTGTCTCGTTTTCTGGCAGTTAAGGTGTTACATGTAATCGGGATTACATGTAAAAAAGTTACTAGACTACATGCCAACCTGAATAATAATTAGATTACAAAAGTAATCACTATCGCCCAAAACTATTACTGATCATGGCAATGTGAACTTAGGCCGAAAATAAAACTTGTGGCAATAAAACATCTTTACTTACACCAACAACTGTGACTGCATTTCAGGTATCCTGAGTCTTTCCTTGATCCTGTCTGGTCTGAAGATGCTGTTCTCATCATCATACAAGGAGTGACGGTCCGTCGTACACGGCACGTCCACTAGTACCTGGATAAATAAATAGGCATGTTTTTAATAGCGCGAGGTCCTGGGTTCAATTCCCAGGTCGGGCAGAGTTATTGAGCTTTTCCAATAGGAGTTTTCTCATTAGCAGCCCGGAGTCTGGATTTGAGCCCGGTTGATTGCAATAGGGTCGCCCCCTATTACATGGGACTTAGTCATAACTGGCGAAATATAGGTATTACTAAAAGTGCATCTCTACCTAACCCTTCTGGGAGTACAGTCGTGATGTTATATTTATTTTAAATTTAAGCCCTAATAATACTATTTTGATTTCCTAAGAAATATTATGATTAATACGTGCAGGGACTACTTCAGATCCCTTAGTAAGAATATTTCGTGAAGATTTGGCAAAGTAAAAGTTTATATGGTGAAGGAGTGCAGAAAACTGTACTGATATTTTAATGTAATAAAAAATCCGGAAGGTATCAGTAGTTAGGATGATAATAATTAAGTTTGTGTGTTTCTCATAAACATATTAAAAAAAAACATCTTATATCTCTTTCTAAGGCCGCTATGGCGCTCATTAGGAGAGGGCTATGTCCAGCAGTGGACTAATATAGCCCGATGATGATGATGATGATGCTCTCTCTTAGCAACATCTTATTTTTTTTAATTACTAATTACCCTGACGAAGGCTTCTGTGCCTAAAGTCTTGAGTACTCAATGAGTAGAACCTTAAGCAAGAGAAGCCTGCAATGCCATACCTTATCAAATCCTAGGTCGTCGGTATAAAGTCGGCCGTCCACCCTCTTGAAAACGACACGTTCCCGCCATTTGTTGCTAGTCTCAAAATCGAACAGGTACTCGCGAAAGGATCGCTGTATTCTGAAATATTGACACAGATATCGTTAATATAATTAATTCAAGTGTCAAAGTTCACAGACATAAGACAAATATCAATATTCCATAATTATTCAAATTCATATTTACAAAATATGTAAAAAAACTATGAATCAAATATCAACTTTATAATAGTGTAAATTGAGTTGATTTGAAAAAGACATTAAAAAGAGTTTACGACCGTGAACGTCAACGAAGCAAAAGGAGTATGTATGGATCTTAGCAGATGGCGTTCTGTAGTTCTGCCCTACCCCCATGGGAAAAAGGCGTCCGTTTATGTATGTAATAAAATTTAGAGCAAACTGAACTATAACTATATAATAAATTATAATTGTATAACTATATACATAATTGTATGACAAGTTATTGCGATTTGATTTCAATTTGTAACACTCACCTATTTAATCTGGATACAGAGACATCATTGCATACGATAACATCTGGCAGTAAAGTTTGTAACATGACTAGGGCTTTGCCCCCGGGTGCTGAACACAAGTCGAGCACCCTGTCACCGGGATCGAGGCCTAGTGCTAGAACTGTCAGCACACTCCCACAGTCCATTGGATAGTAGTTGAAAACACCTGTAATAAAAAAATAAAAAAACTATATATATTTTCTAGTTTCCTGGATAAAATTATTGATTTAGATTTAAGTATTTTGTGTGGCAAGTACCAATGTGACATTTTGAATTCATATGTACTTTCCAAGTTTATCTTAGACATCACTGGTGACATGACTGGAACATTTGTGAAAGAAAATGCATTGGGGAAACCTGGACTTATAATCGCCAACCCGCCTTGAGCAAGGATGGTGATTGATGCTTGTGACTTCGCGTGATGATGATGTTATGTTAAAATAAAAACATAGACAAACTTAATTACCTGTTTGACATCTTTTGGGTTCAGGGAAAGTGGTAGCTTCACTGTCCATTTCGTAAGTGTAAACTTTCAAATGTTCCGGATAATTCAGTGGGCCTTCAGGTTCTATCACTAATGGGAAATCTTTGTCCCCTATAATGGAAAAAAAGAATTGAGAAAATAAAGTTAAAATAGTTGACACTGTCTGTCTCAAGGTCTGTGTACCATGCACTCCAAACAACTTTGCACTCTGTGTATTTCGTCATGGTTTATATTAATTTGAAGTGATTAAAATGTGTAGGATTTACGGCAAATGACAGGTTAATACTATGTATTAGAAAAAAACTATATTAACACCTTAGCTGCCAAACAAACGAGTCACAATGGGAAATCTATTGTTTGTCAGTCATTTGGCGATTAACATGTTAAAATGAATTGTCAAGTGGACAAGATTAATTTACTCCATCCATAATCAGTAAAGCAACATGATAGTACTTACTAGATAAATAAGAATAATGCACTGACTCTGGTACCCATTCATCCATTCCTTTCAGCTTAGTGGCTGGTAGGAACTGGTACAACGACTCTGATGTCATTCCTTGAGATGGATCTATTATTCTTGATTCATCAATCTTGGCCTCAGCTAGAGATTCTTCAAGAGTTCTGTTTTGGTAGGTCCTGAAAGACAGATTTTAAATGTAGCTAGTCAGTTGGGATGTAAACATACGTGGGAACGGTGAGACTCCGCCAGCTAGTCATCTATTCTCATTGTTAGTGTAGGGTAGCTTAACCTTCAAAAAAATCAAAATTTATTTATTTTTATTTTATCTGCTAAGCCATTTCCCGATTATTTTGAAGTTGGCTTCTAGTGTAACTGGATACAGCTGATAATACAGTAACAACAGGAAATTCCTAATCCATTGCTTCTCATGTTTGTAAAATTAATGGACTAGTCAACGTAAATAATGCTATGAATGTTGTTCAATTGTCAAAATGAATGGCATTGCTTTTGTGTGTTGTATTATTACACTTTTTTTGGTATTGTGTTGCCCAGTAACTGGCTTGAGGCAGTCAGATAGGCAGTCGCTCCATGTAAAACACTGGTATTCAGCTGCATCCGGTTAGACTGGAAGTCAACCCCAACATAGTTGGGAAAAGGCTAGGAAGATGATGACTATTACCCCTTTGTTGTAAGACGACGTACATAAGACAGCTGAAACCTTTCAACATAAAATAATGTTAACAGCTTCACTGCCAACTGAAATTTGGTGACGTCATGAGAAAATCCAATGTATTTTTTTTGTAAAATATGCATGAGGGACGTTTCAATATTTTTATTTTGGAAATATTTAAATATTTTTAGGAGTTTTTGGTAAGAAAAAGTTAGTGGCAATTTGCTTCGTTTTGGCCTGGACGGCCCGGCTTCGTCATCCATATTTGAACCTTATTTACTTGAAAATAAAAGTCAATTTTAAAAAACCGCAACTTATAACGGTATTTTGTATTATTCAAGCGCAGAGCCACCCTACAAACGTGTTGCCAAGCGCAGTGCCGGGCGCGTACTAATTCATAGAAATCGAGCGGCGCTACTCCGCATATTAGCGGGGCCGGCACCCCGCGCTCACCCCGCACTCCGCTAATTTGCGGAGCTGGCAGCGAAGTTGTTAAATCTTACACTTCCTCCTTGGTTTTCTTCACCTCTATTTCATCCTCATCTCTCATATCCAATTTCTCAGGCATATTTTCAGTCTTTGGGTAAATACTGGATATCTCATTAGTCTGCTGTTTTTCGATGTACTCAGCTAATTTTTGGCTCTGTTTGTCTGTCTGTGCAGGTACTTGTGTTGGCTCCAGTGTGATGTTGTGCTCTTTGTGAAATTTTTGCTGTATTGATATTAAGTTTTTCAGGCAGTGGGCACCTGCAAACAGTTAAAGTATGTGTGAAATAAACTTTATAATTAGTTTTAATTTGTGAGTAATTCTGCTTTTAATTAAGGATATTTGTTTGACTGAAGTAAAAATTAATGTTGATGGCTGTATTGTGCGCAAAATTTATGTTATAATTTAACATAAGAGGAAGGTGAAACATGAATAGCATTAAATTAAATTAAGGATATTCCTTTGACTGCAGTGAGAATTAAACTTGATGGCTGTATTGGGCACAAATTTTATGTTATAATTTAAGATAAGATTAAGTTGAAACAAAAAGTATAAAATTGAACTTTTATTGCAGATCCTTTTGAAGGACATATTTGAGTTGTTATACCTACATAAATTAGACGGTAAATAGTACAAATATTTAGAATATTTACCCCTGTTTGTAAGCTCTTCTATTGTCTGCTCGGCATCTCCATAATTATTTACAACTGCTACGTATTTCGACCGGCGTAGCATTGCTTCGCGCATCGGCTCCCAGCTTTTACCAAACACAGACCCATAGAACTCATCGAAGTGATTCAATGCCTTATATTTAGGTCCAGTCTTTTTCTTCAATTTGGACTGTAGAAAAGAATAATATAATTAAAGAAGTTGAAGGAAGGAGTTTAAGTTTTTAGTAGAGTTTAGTTGTTATTTATGTTTACCCAATGTATCTTCGTTTTATATCGAGTTTGAAGCACTAAATAAGAAGTAACACATGTGTTTTTGTAAACAGTCGATATATTAAACATTTTGGAAATTAAATCTGACTTTATTTTGGTTTCAACCTTATTTTAAGGTTAGGTTTGCTTTGACATGTTTGATTCCGTATTATTAAGTTTTTGAAGTTTGCGTTTAGTTAGCCTAATATTTGAGCGCATCTTTCTCTGAAGTTAGAAAATTCAGATATTTTTCCAGTGTACGCACTGTGGTAGAACTAATTGACTATACATGTTTATAATTTTATTTTCATAAAACAGGTATTATGAGCTACTTGCTGTTTTAAGAGCAATATTTCATTTAAAACACCCCAAAGTACAATTTCAATTTAAGACAGGAACGTAGCTAAAGTCTGTCAAAATGACAGACACTGGGTGAAACAGAAAATGTAATTCGTACCTACTCGCACTTGCGCCCGCGAACACCAAATTGGAGTATTGATTTGTTTACAAGTAGCAGTGCCCGGAGATTTCTCGAGTATCTTGCATTATAGCTATATGCTACAGCCTTGTCAGAGCGATTGGGAGATAATATCCCGCTTAATTACTGCCTTCCGTGTCAGACTTTATCAGTGGTCGGTGCCAGCTGTGAGCCTTCCCGCGAGTTCCGTCGGCTTAAAAGCTAATTACAACAGTTTGGGGCGAGTTGTTTTATCGATTGCTCGCCCTTCCTTGCCCCGCTTCGGTTGTGTTCTCCGAACCGCTGCGAGACTCGATAAAGATCTGAGAATGTGCGACGAAAAGATGTATGTCAATGGTTTTATTCACGAATTGGGTCATCTGTGAGTTTCTCTCGGAGTATCGGCAGACGCGGCGTATTCGCGCGGAACACCCGATAATGGTTGTTTATTTATTCAAACTGTAATTACGTCTCCCAGGCGATGGATAGTGCAGTGATTGTGTTTTGAGGGGTATTTGAAAACAGTAGTCATGTATGGGATGTTATATGTTGGCTCACTGGCGGGTAACAAGGTGGAATGGATAGCGGCAGGCTGGAAGCGGCCCCTTCCGGGGCTGTACACTTGGACACAGTGAGGGCCCTGCACCAGACTGTAGTGTCACTTAGAACTGCACTAGAGATATCCAAGAATGAACTGAAACAGTTGAAGGAAAAGTATGAGCACCACTCCCATTGCTTAGAATATGCAGATGTAATAGAAAAATTGACTTTAGAGAATCATGTACTGAGGCGTAGAATAATAAATTCAGATTATGTAGAAAAGGACCCTAATGCACAGAATATAAAGTTGGAAGTAACTTATAGCCCTCACACACACAATGTTGAAGAATACACCAGCAGTGAAGTAGTGATTGCAACTGCTACTGACAGGAACAGCACTATAGATGAACTGGAACCTATCCCTCAAGAATCAGACGAGAATAGTAACTTTTGTTCTGAAGAAAAGTTAAATGAAATACCTGAAGATTTAGGAGAGTTTTCTGAATGTCCTGAATTCAATGAGTCTGGAGAGTACAGTCCACTCGATGAACCCAACAATAATACTGAAGTAGAAGAAATCTCTCAGATCTCAAGTTTACCCAAACAGACTGAGGAATCTGAAGGAGTACATCTTCCAAGTTTTAAAACAAAGCTTGAACTATTATCAAAGTTTGATGTGAGAATAAAGGTACGAACATTAAAGGAAGGTACAATTATTTCCAGTACAACATCAGATAGTGACTCTTCTGAAGAAAGAAAAGCTTTTGAAAAGGAATCTACAGTATTCCGGACAGGGCAACATTTTCAAGAAAAAGAGGAACAGTTTGATAATAATAAGACTGTGAATATAAAATCTTATTCAACAGATAACGTCAGGATGGCAGTGCCAAATGAAGCAGATGCTAAGAGTAAGACAGATAAGTTTGATGTCCAAGTGAGGATCACATCAGAAGAAAATCTCATTGTGAAGGAGAACGTAGAGCGGAGCAGAAGAAAGGATACTCTTAACTTGGATGTGGATGATCTGAGTCTTAGGTGAGATATTTCATAATAGTTTTTGGAAGCCTATTTATTTTTCAGTTGTGGTGTATGTAAGGGAAGCCTACATCCAGTTCTGGACTTCTTTCTGTGGATGCTGATATTATGCTTTGGCTTTTGATTTTCAGATCCTCAATATTTGTTCACTGACTACTATGTTACCTCAACTATATATTTTGGCTATTTCAAAAGAATTTTCAGTAAAATTTATCTTATTTATTTATATGTGTATTATAAAGTGAAGAGAAGAAACTTTGTACCCCTTTTTAAGCACATGCGCGCGTGGACAGATACTCGATATTCATTGACCAATTTGAAGTTTTTTTAGGACGCATATAAATAAATAAATAAATAATAAATAATGCTGGACAATCCACACAGCATCATCTAGCCCCAAGCTAAGCAGAGCTTGTGTTATGGGTACTAGATGACTGATATACTTAATACAATACATTACATAGATAGATATTTTTTATTATACATAAGAAATACCCAGAACACCTGAAACAAATATTTGTAGATCGTGCAAACATTTGTCCCAAGGCGGGAATCGAACCCGCAACTTCCTGCGTCACAGGCGGACCTTCGCCCACTGCGCCACATAGGTCGTCAATATGTCCTGTTCGCTGTCCAGGGTATGCGCAATATACGTATTCAGCACCACATCACAAACGCATCGATACGGCGTCGGTCCTTTGCTTTGATGGTCCACGATACCACACCAAAAAGAATAAAAAGGAAGATCAGAGTCTTGAAGATATATACTTTTCTCTTTCATACTCGTAGTATGTTACGGTCCGTCTAGGTTTTTTCAAGTTGGGTCACCTTCAACTTGTCCGTTTCGATGCGTGTTCCGATTTCGTCCTGTGTTTCGCTTTTGTTGCATATCCTCAGGCCCAGGTAAACAAAATCCTTTACGATATCGTTTTGCCGGAGCCCATCCAGGTTTTAAAGGGTGTGTGCATATACGACATCTATGAATTTCGTTTTGGCCAGTTTGACTAGAAGTCCCACTTCCCCGACTGTCGCTGAACACCTCATCATCTATACTAGGATAATAGACGTAGCGAAAGTTGGAAATTTTCACTCCCTCAACGGTGATTACACCATCCGTGCGAGAATATTAGTTCATAAAAATATAACGAGGGTCATCGTCGTCGTGGATCGTAGCAGGTGGCGTTCTGTAATTTCTCGTCCGCGTCCCCCATGGGAAAGACGCGTGGCTTTATTGTATGTAACAGGTGTTATTGGAACCACCAGCGTTTAATACCTAGTAGGTAATATGTATTTTTATACACTACTTTATCTATACTCATGCGTTTTCATTTATCAGAAACACAAGAAATAATATCGCTAAAATGGTGCTCAATTCCAACAAAGCCCCGCGGTGGTATACGCCACAAAAGTCTCCACCACAGAGAACAGTAAAATAATTTAAATACAATTAAAATAACAGGCGCGACGTTTATCGGAGATGTTTGTAATGAAGAAAATTGAGTGAGACGTCTAATCTCTACAACAATTGTCGGAACAGTAGTCAGGTTGTCTATGTCCAATGAGTTCTGTTGCTGCCCATTTAGATGCGCCTCCTGGGATATTGCTAGCCAGTGGTAGGCAGATACCCAAATTGGAGTTTAACAAGATCGATTTAACGAGCTTTGACGTGGCGCAAATCACATGACTTATCAGACGAAGAAGCCCTCTAGAGGCGAAGACTTTGGCACATAAAGCCGTTGGTATCGGTGTTACCGACTACAAGATGTTGACAGTCTATAGAAAGATACAGGTACAATAACTACTTTGTGTCGTTGATTTTATAAGATTTCCAATATCTTTTGAAACTCTGAAAGCCCTGCCCCAATCTTAAAGTAATCAACGCAATTTTCAGATTCAATCTTTGCCGAACACATCTTGTCATCCTTTTGAGCCTTCTAAATTAAGAGTAAGCCACCTACGCCCGAGGGAGCAGGCGACAAGAGATAATTCAATCGAGAAGCCATCGTGTCCTCGATGTTTACTGAATGAATCCCTGATTTTATGGTTATTACAATAAGAAATTCTCTTTCCTTCAAATATTAAGAGCCTTTATAGCATTTAAACTTAACTCGATTTACCTGATAAAAAGATTGTGCACATAATTGAACCCATTCACTGAAAAATTCACGGAATCAACCATCACGACATCGCGTTTCTGTCTGACGTCTCAAATTTCAGCGCTATCATCCACATTTCTGACTACCCACCTTATTTATGACGCGCGGTATTGCAAGGAAACACGATATCGTGCTGATGCCAACTCTGGATATATGTGTAGATAGGGATAAACCATTTATAATCCAACTTTTAACAGTGGGAAACTTACTTTACCATGGAGACTTGTTAGTTCCCCCTTTTAAACGCGACTTTAGGGTAAATGTGGAGCCTTTGTTAGAATTGTCCTACGTATACATACTTCCACTAACCTCTCTGTAACTTGATAGGTTGTACATTGTACAAGACATCCATAGTTTGATAAAGACGTATGTATATGGTATTAAATTACAGCATTATAGGGTTTCAGCACTTTCAGCCCACGGACGAAGAATAGTAATAACGTAAATTGTTATTTCATCCCCTGTGACCTAGTTTCAGTCGTGAGCTATTTATAAGTAAATGAGGTTATTTTGCTACAACTAGGCTATGCCGACGCACTAGTAGGTAGAACATCAATAGTTACATTTATATAGGCATTGCACATGTATTACGGTACAAACATGGGCTTAGTATAGTACCTTGCGTGACATTCTCTTCTAGTTATTGTTTATATTCCTCATTATTTTTCAATTCGAAATAGAATTTAGACCATCCTATGGTTTTAAATCAGGAACTTTTTAGAATGTTATCTATCTATCTATTAATATAATATACTTATATCTAAGTATCGATCTATCTTATACCTTAAAACGACCAATTCTTGTAAATATATATGTATGTATCTGAATCTTGGAAACGGCTCCAACGACTATCATGAATTTAGTATGCAGGCGGTTTCGTGTGCGATAAATCGATCTCACTAGGTTTCATTTTTAGAAAACGTTCTTTTATCCGAGCTTAGTTCGGTCATCCAGGTACTGTTTTATTCACGGTGCTAAAATAAATATGTAAAGTCTTGCTGCAAAAGCAAAATAACCTTACACGGTAAACAGAAGCCGTTTGTTTGTACTTTATGTTTTAGTTTTACGGATGATAGCAACCGGAGCTATCCAACTTGTTGGGGTATTTGGGGTAACTGCAAAAAATACGTGATGAGTATACCCCTGGTTAAATTGACCAATCATCACGTATTGATTGCAATTGAAATTAAAAAAAAACATCAGAAAAAAGCATAGAAATTGGGATAGACCGACGAAAAGTTTCAACTTTGGGGCGTCGTGAACAGGCACGCACATCAAGCTAACAAACTACCAAATTTTCCCAATTGAACATGAGCTTTATTGTTCTGTAATAAAGTTGAAAAACTATCAAAAAAATTGGCAGATTGGGGTAGCTTGATATGCTGGCCGCTGTATCTACTGAGTTGGTGGTATTAGTTTTTGCGTCGATGTACTCTCCACCCTGTATACAAGGGAAATGAAACGATTTCTCTAACTACCAAATTTTTTTAGTAATCCGCAAAAACCCTTTACAAACCATCTTAGTTACAAAGTTTTTAGAAATCAAAATCTAACTCTGTAAAAGGAAAATGTACTTTTCCAAGCAAGGTACGGTATCTTCGGTGGGCGAGACTGAATCGCTCTTTGTCAATTTGTTGTTATAAAACCCCTGTCTATTTATAGACCGACTACGTACGAAGGTTCTACGAAACGGCTTTTCCATGTAAAAGATACTGTTATTTATCGACAGCGCGCTTGAAAACGTAGATGTTATATTTTCGAATAAAACAACTAGACATCGTGGATTCCAGAGTTTATTTGGCGGGTATGTTGTTTAAATAAACATTTTAAACTCGGTTTTACTACGCAGTAGTACGGAGCAGACGGACGTAGATATACTTATTTGAATTTGGCACGCCGACATAAAGTAGGGTAGGTACAGACTCCAGCACATCAAGCTACCCCAAACTATCAAATTTTCTCAACTGAACACTGACCTTATTCTTTTGTTATAAAGTAGAAAACTATCAAAGAGTTTTGACAGATTGGGGCCGCTTGATGTGGTGGCGTCTGTACTATGTTTTTGTGAGTTACACTTTAAACATGGCTAGTACTAATATACAAAATATTTGTTGCAAAAGGCTTGAGGATTATATAGAGAGAATGCTCTGCAGCATCTTCCATTTTACTGAAACAATGTACGATCAATATTTCTATACAGAGGTTAGTTTAGAGGTTAGACTAGCGAGGTTTGTGGCTAAATAAAAATAGCCACACAGGTCGATTGAAGGTTAAGCTGGCCGATGTCGCTCCGTGGATCGTTGGTCCAGGCTACCATTTGAAGATCTTTGACAGATGTTACGAGGAAGTCTCATAACCAGGCTGACCAAGGGGTATCTCGTTATCAGTAAGTGGGTTGTGGAGTTCAGATAGGCAGTCGATAATTTTCAGCTTTGAATAAAATTACTTAGATTCATGGCGTTCTTGTAACTTGTTTCATTGCGTAACCATGCTATAAAATACGTTCAACTTAGACAGCCCCGCGTAGATCACGAATTAATTAATTAATAGTATAATTAATCCAAGCCGAATGACGTAACTAACTTACAATGGCGTCGCCTTTCATTTTTATTTATTTATTTATTTTTATTTCCAACAACAATGACAATTCAACAATATTCATTGCGTTATTTACGCGGCTATCGAGCTGACGAACTTTTCAAACATATTAAGAAATGGATTAGGAAACAACATCACGCGTGTTTCCACCGAAAAGTAAGGCAGAGGTGTACCTATAGTACACACATTTTGCCAGTTTATATTTAAGTCGCGTGTAATAGGGGTGGGCGTAGCCATCGTCTGGGCACAAATAAAGACTCTAGGCTGCTACTAAGAAGTTCTAGATGGAAAATCCCAATAACATCATGCCCGACCTGGGAATATGACTCCGGACCAGGTGGAATTAAGAATATTCTTTAAATCCCTTCAGATTGTTATTGCAAAAGTGTTACCCGGAAAAGTTTATATTTGTTAATTTTAATTTTAAGTAGTTTTAAGTTTGTGTATACTTAATATACTACTGTTTGTTTTCCCAAATGAAATAAATAAATAAATAAAAGATGCTGTAAAATTCCATGTAGTTTGGCATTTTCAACCCAAATTACAAGCTGCCAAGACCTGCCTTTGTCAACCTATTTAACTGAGACGATAGGTTAGATAACAATTAAGTACTTTTACTGTTAAATCCCTGTCATTATCACTGGCCATAGACAACATAAACATAGAGATTACTTTTAGCTTAATGTCAGACTAGCCTCTTGTAAAAGTTTGCGCACAAACAGAGCGGGGCAAAGTCCATTTGTACGACTTTGTTTTGCTGAAGGTTTCAGGCAAATTGCTCGATTCCCGTGTTTCAGTATGAATCGCGAACTCGTTTTGTTGTGAGTTTGTTTCATTGTTTGCTCAACAAAGCAAAGACGGGCTTCCAACACAATCAAATCTTATTCCAAGTCAATATCAAAGCGGCGTTGGTTATTTTTTTATTTGTTTTGTGTATACAGAGTGGAGGGAACATCGACGCACAGACTAATACCATGAGTTTAGTACATGATTCTTGGCCACTCAGCGTCGAAATTTTTCGTTGGCATATCCTAATATTTATACTATAACCTGTGAACAAATCAGATTTTTAATTAAAGATAATACTCTTAATTAAAAATCTCATAGGAGCACAGTTTCAAATAAAAAGCATATCAGAAAAAAAACGTAAAAATGAGGAAAATGTCAACGAATAATTTCAATGCAGGTATCAGTTTGTTCGTCTATGTCCATTCCAACCTGTGGAATAAACATGCCTTCAGGGCTTACTTTCAGGCATGTAAGTATCTCTTGTAAGGTTTTCAATAATCCGGATTACGACGGATGTATCTAAGAGTCTAAACACACTATGCCGAAGTTACGCGGCCGAAGTTCAGCACAATTACGACTGCAATGCTAATTCAATTACTGACGACACACTATGCCGAAATTACGTCGCGTTATAACGTACTTCGGTCGGGCGTAAGTTAAGCGGCAATTTATTCTGTGAGCACACATTATACGCGTCTGAAGTTTGGTTCGATTGCCGACGAAGATCCTGGAGCGGGGAGCAGCGGGGAGCCGCCCGCGCCCCGCGTGTCCGCCCGTAGTGTTCATTTCGCTTCTGTCAGCGCTTCAGCGCTCAAGACACTGAATACACACAAAAAGTTGCGGAGCTGAATTTCTGCCGGGCAAGTTCGGCACTTATGGTGTGTCAGCCGCCGAACTTCGGTCGCGTAACTTCGGCATAGTGTGTTTAGACACTTAAGATAATCGTGAAGTTGATCTACTTACAGAGCTATTAAGCTCTCGAGAAACCAATTACCCTCGAATGTTGGTATCGCAAAGACATTAATAGCCCTGATTATCATATTATATGTATTTATTATTCATACCAAAACATCTTATTTTATGCGGACTCTGCTCTCTACAATGAAACCACAGACATGGATTGAATTCAATAGTTAATTCATTTATATTGTTCTGATTCTGTAGCTATCCTATCTTTTATGTGACTGAGAGACCAACGATTTTTAATAAACTATATGTATAAATAAAAATAACATTTTATACAAATACTAGCTGACCCGGCAAACGTAGTTTTGCCATTTTGAGCAAAAAATTTTTTTTTTGTTTTGTATCACCCTTATCACTTAGGGGTATGAAAAATAGATGTTGGCCGATTCTTAGACCTACCCGATATGAAAACAAAATTTCATACAAATCGGTCCAGCCGTTTTGGAGGAGTTTGGTAACAAACATTGCGACACGAGAATTTTATGTATTAGATAGATACATTTTTAAATGACCTACAGGTAGTCGTCCCGGGTCCGGCTGTTTGTGTATGTGACTTTAAATGTTTGTAAACTTACCCACGACACGGGAGAAATTCCTAGTGTGCAGCAACGTTTAAAAAAAAAGAAAAAAAAATGCTCTTCATTGATAAGCTAATAAAAATAGCCATAGCATAGCATAGATAATACATTAAAAAAAGCCATCTTGGATAGTTTATAATATTCCTTATAGTCATAATAAAGATTTTAGGGAAATAAAACTTTCTGAAGAAATTGGAAAATTCGCTAAAACTGAAATTACGTTTTTCTATTGAACTTTTGGATGAATCTAAATTTGGTCAGCACACAGGACACACACAGGTCTTGTCTGTCGGATCAGCCAGTAATAAATACTCGTGGTCGGCCATTGAACCGTTTTGGCTTTCTGCCTCCTTCTTCATATAAACTTCAACTATATCAAATCTCATATTCCCACATGCACGCAATATAAGCATATTGCGTGTACGTAGAAAAAGGGTACACAATTTTAACTCCACGTATTAATATAAAGATTATCTTATCATCAAAATTATATAAGGTAATATTTCCTGAAGCGACCTATTTCCGGGGCTGCAAATGTGACCTATTTCCCGATGAAGTCGAGCGATGAGAGGATAAAGTGATATAACGAGGACGTCATGTTAAAGTGGACAGAATATTAAGTTACCATACAGTTATGAGCACAACGCCCGCATATTTAAAAATAACATAACATTACGCTGTATGTTCCCTGAAGGCCTAGGCAGTGGTGTACCTACAGTAGTACCACATTTCACCAGTCACGTTTTTAAGTCCCATGTAATAGGGGATGAGCCTATTGCCATCAACCGGGCAAACGTCTAGACTCCGGGCTGCGACTGAGAAATTCCCAATATCATAATTCTGGACCCGGGAATCGAACCCAGGACCTCACAGAACAGACCTTCAGAGAACATTTCTTACGGACTAAAAACCACCCCGGTGTTCCAGCTCACACCTACGCCGGGGGTCGCGGGAAAGTACGATCCTTCAACCAAGTTATTACAGGGATATTTTTACAAAATAGCACTGCTGTTCTTTTCCTCCCAGATCAATGTCTGAAGGCGACAACTCAGTGTTCTCCGAAGGGGGCACGACTCCCATGGACCCGCGCGCAGCAGCAGTGGAGGACGAGAAACAAGAAGACAACGCCAGTGGCAACGAGTCCGAAGAAGTGGATGATATAGAACTTATATTTACCACTGACGAGTCGAAGGATATGAGTAACTTGCAGGTGAGGGTACTTCTTGAATTCCATATTTGTAATTAAACAGCTGTGGCCTCGCTTCTTATATATATGACGTTGTGGATTCAAATCCGGGCCAGTATTGATCTGACATATTATGTTTATCTTAGACATCACTGATACCGGTAAAGGAAAACATCGTGAAGAAATCTGGACTATAATTAATATAAATAAATAATAAATAAATAAATATTGCTGGACAATCCACACAGCATCATCTAGCCCCAAGCTAAGCAGAGCTTGTGTTATGGGTACTAGATGATTGATATACTTAATACAATACATTACATATATAGATATTTTTATTATACCTAAGAAATATCCAGAACACCCGGAACAAATATTTGTAGATCGTACAAACATTTGTCCCAAGGCGGGAATCGAACCCGCAACCTCTTGCGTCGCAGGCGGACCTTCGCCCGCCGCGCCACATCGGTCGTCGCGGATATGAGACTGAAATCACCAACCCGCCTTGAGCAAGCGTGATAATTAATGCACGTGCCTTCTCTGTATGAGAGTTCCTTTGCCCTGCAGTGGGACAGTAACAGGCTGCTCTTGTAGCTACAAGACCAGCCTGTTACAACCAACTGTCCCCAGTAGCCAGTGATTTTATTTGCATCCTATGACGAATTCCTGGACGAATTGTGTGTACGTTTAAAAGTATTCTATATATCTACCTATGTTGATCGTGACCGTCGTAATTGTGTTTCATCCAAATATATGTAAAGTTTCACGTATTTATAAGTATCAACACATTTATTATATTCGTGGGTTATAATTAAAATCAGCAAGAAATCCTGAGCCCAAATAGTTAACCTTATGCCTTAGGGTCAATTCATACTAGAGCAGATTCGAAGCGCATCGAATCGTCAATCTCAACCTTAACATAGCATATTCACCCTTATATCCACAACATAAAACACGTATTTCTTTTAAGGTAGAAAAGTTGCGCGAAATCTCGCGCTTTCCACAGAATTCGGGCGGTGAAGCGCAAACACGCAAATTGTTGCGCGCGCGTTGTGCCTACTATGCGAATCAACGCGACGGCACTCGTCCAAATTTCAAATTAAATTTCAAAGTTTTCAATTTTTGTTATAGTCCATTTATTGATAATCTTAAAAAATACTCGGGTACTGATACAAATCTTCGCAAAAACCAACGAATTCACCACATGAATCCACCACCCATTCTTTTCTTCCACAAATTTTGAACACCAAAATTTTGCTTTATTTTCTCCTTTTCTTCGTTTTCTTCTTCTTCTTCAACTTCCGATATAAGTGACATCATAGCAAGATCACTACGAGAATCAACTGGTAACTGATATAGTGATATCCATCACCACACCACACACTACTATAAAAGCATGCAAATGCGCGCGAATTCTCTCGAAAACGTGCGCATTCGTGGAACTTCGCTTCACTTGCGAAGTTTTAAGAATTTAACGGTTCGATGCGCTTCGACTCTGCTCTAGTATGAATTGACCCTTACACAAAATAGTGGATTTTATATAGGCCTACCCCTGCGCTGGGTTTAGTGCCCATTACTTAAGATTGTTAGTGATATTTGAAAAGTTTTGGGCGGTTTTCCATGACCCTCATGAAAACTACGTTAAAAGCGAACTTTCGTGCTTTCGTTAATTGCGTATAATTATGACGTTTGCAATCTTACTTATAAAGCTTTAAAGTTATGCTTTAGATGCCCCATTTATTTAGTAGTTAATTGGAGCTGTTTCATTTCACATGGGCGATAGAATATATTTTAATTTTCAGTCTTAACAGAGTTTCAAGGAAGTCGACACACGCAAGAACTGAAATCTATCTGTTTTATCCAGGAGGACCTAGTCTCCATACGCGAAGGCGACCATTGGCCTCCTCAGTCCGCATCAACAACGCACTCCACTCCAGTCCTCATAAAATTCCACACCTTAGACCCTGATTTCCAATCAGGATCAGAAACGAAAGACAATCAGTCAGAAAACCAAGAGAACAACGACCAACCCTCAGAGGTCTCGAAGCTGAAAAGGGTTTCGTTACCAAATGATAAAGAGATCAGACACGTCGCGTTTAACAGCAAAGGCAGTTTAGATTTGCCAGGTCGAAGTATCTTAAAGAGCTGTGACAACAGGTCTGACAATATGCTGTTCAGGAAAAGTCCTAATACAAGTTCCAGGAGACTTGATAGCATTGATAGTCTCACTTGTGAATACAACCGGGGTTTGAGCTTCGACAACACCAAGTCCTCCAGCTACGAGCTCGGTTCCAGTATGGATATTTTGCATAGAGAGGAGAGTGTAGACAGTTTTCATAGGAACATCCACTTAGGACACCGGTATTCAGTCTTCGCGGAGACTGATATCTCCAAGTGCGGCACTTCTGAAGACGACTTGGCTGCTAACTTGAATGTTAGGAGGAACACTTGCCCCAATCCGTTTCAATACAGGTAAGATTCTTTGAAGGAGTACTAAGTCCCTGAAGTACAGAACACTCAAATACCACTTCACTTTAAGACATACTACGGCGGCACGAACTTTTTTGTAGCCACATTGTATTTAAAGCCAGGAGACCACTTGATACTTCATGGCAGCAATTTTTAATATTCAATTGTTACTTTTGTGTATTCCACCGTATGTCTTGATATTTATTAGTGCAAAGATATAACGTGATTACTATTTAAAAGAGGATTTATTTTAAGAGCCTCTGTTAGCTTTTCAGTAGATTAAAAACAGTTTAGAGATATGATATCATTATTAAAGTATCTTCTAGGATTGCTATGACTGAAGGTCATCAACTACTAGTTTGTTCTAATTACAAAATAACATGACGCATGATGCATTAAAAAACGATGCAATAAAATGTAATTTCTATTGCGATCTTTCTCAACCCGCTATCTACCAGGCCATCAGGCTACCGGGGCGTGTCCCGGCCGCCCGGCCCGTTCAAGGCGGGCACGGCTCGCCTCCGGCCCGTGCTGCGTGACGCTGCGCATGCGCGGCGCGAAAGCGGTGCTCAGACTGACGTATGCGCACTGCCGCCTAGGTGGAGCTCTGATGGATACCTGGCGCATAAGGTAATTAAAGGACTAATTTTAAAATATCTGAAACAATGTAATACATAAACGAAACTAATTCTGGTAAATAGTTTTCGCACCTACAAGTAAAGATCTGGTGGTCAGGATTTTTGCGGAAACTCCACTGATACTGCACTAACTTATTACAACTGTGCGGCTTAACACTCCAATAGTACGTCAGCAGGTCCTTCAGACTTTAGTTTTTTTTTTCATGAATCCCTCCATCTTGGGCGTGCGGGGAGTTGCTTCAGACTGTTACCGAAACTACTCAGTGGTCATCCTGGGCTTCTAGCGCCAGTCGGTGCTCAGCCATGTTCAACAATTAAACACCTTCCGCAGCTGCCAGTTCTGCCTCAGAGCGCGCCCACCGTGCCGTCCGCGCGCGGCGCCATGGCGGCGCGGCGGCTCACCGTGCCCGACGCGCGCCCCCCGCCGCCCGCGCGCCGCACTGACGAGACCAGACGAGTGCTGCTTAGTGACATCGGTAAGTACCTTCTGCAGCTGCCGGTCCCGGCGCGCAGTGCCTCGGTGGCGCCGTGCCTCACCGTGCCCGACGCGCGCCCCCCGCCGCCCGCTCGCCGCACTGACGAGACCAGACGAGTGCTGCTTAGTGACATCGGTAAGTACCTTCTGCAGCTGCCGGTCCCGGCGCGCAGTGCCTCGGTGGCGCCGTGCCTCACCGTGCCCGACGCGCGCCCCCCGCCGCCCGCGCGCCGCACTGACGAGACCAGACGAGTGCTGCTTAGTGACATCGGTAAGTACCTTCTGCAGCTGCCGGTCCCGGCGCGCAGTGCCTCGGTGGCGCCGTGCCTCACCGTGCCCGACGCGCGCCCCCCGCCGCCCGCGCGCCGCACTGACGAGACCAGACGAGTGCTGCTTAGTGACATCGGTAAGTACCTTCTGCAGCTGCCGGTCCCGGCGCGCAGTGCCTCGGTGGCGCCGTGCCTCACCGTGCCCGACGCGCGCCCCCCGCCGCCCGCGCGCCGCACTGACGAGACCAGACGAGTGCTGCTTAGTGACATCGGTAAGTACCTTCTGCAGCTGCCGGTCCCGGCGCGCAGTGCCTCGGTGGCGCCGTGCCTCACCGTGCCCGACGCGCGCCCCCCGCCGCCCGCGCGCCGCACTGACGAGACCAGACGAGTGCTGCTTAGTGACATCGGTAAGTACCTTCTGCAGCTGCCGGTCCCGGCGCGCAGTGCCTCGGTGGCGCCGTGCCTCACCGTGCCCGACGCGCGCCCCCCGCCGCCCGCGCGCCGCACTGACGAGACCAGACGAGTGCTGCTTAGTGACATCGGTAAGTACCTTCTGCAGCTGCTGGTCCCGGCGCGCAGTGCCTCGGTGGCGCCGTGCCTCACCGTGCACGGCGCGCCCACGCCGTGCGTGCGCGCCGCTTGACGAGACTAGACGAGCACTGCTTAGTGACATCGGTAACGCAGCTGCCGGTCCCTCCGAGCACCGCGCCCACTGTGCCGTCCGGCTCATCTTGCTAACCGCTCGCGGCTCACCGTGACCGACGCGCGCCTCCGCCGCCAAAGCGCGCCCGCGCCACCGACGCCCGCGCGCTTCACTGAAAAGACTTAAAAAATAATATTAAACGGTGTGAAATAAATCATACAAAACAACTAAAGCCGACTTGCGAAATAAAAGTTATTTTACACCTTACGGTTACGGTTTTTTTTAAGCCTGTGTTTTTTTTGTAAAATTATTCTTATTTTAAGAGAGAGAAAAAGATGTCAATACCCAATACCCTAAAATTAGAGTAGCTTGTGAGCAAGGCAATCGTCACCGGTGTATATACTTGCACGTTTATCTTGCAGGCTTCACATCGATGGTACCGGAGCTGTCCCGCTCAGCGGACCCGGTGTGGGCGCAGGGCAAGCGGCAGTCGCACCCTGACGACTCCACCACTACTTCCACATCCAAGTTAGTTCATCACATAGCATAACCTAGAGGTCTACCTATAGTAACACCATTTCGCCAGTTATGTTTAAGTCCCATGTAAAAGGGGGTAAGCCTATTACCATCAACCGGGCACAAATCCAGACTCCGGGCTGTTGAAAAAAGTCCTACTGGAAACCTAATAACCTTTGCCAGACCTGAAATCGAACCCAGGACCTCACGCTCTGCAGTCGCGCTTGAGACCACAAGACCAACGAGGCAAACTTTATGCACAATTCAAAATAACCGTACAGAGGCGGAATTAATGCTTTAGGAATTTCTACCACTCTACTTTGCCTTTCGCTGGCTTTTTTTTCCCAATTTTTCCCAGTTGAACATGAACCTTATGCTTTTCTGCAAATAAATCTTTGACTTTGACTTTGACTTTGACTTTGAGGTAAAGTTGAAAAACTATCAAAGAAATTTTATAGCACATCATGTGCTGGTCTCTGTACTGAATGCTTGGCTGTGTGAAAAATTGTTAATAATGTTGTTATTGTAGATTCGTGTCTCGTGGCTCGTCATACCGCTCGCCTTGCCTCAGCATAGACAGGAGCAACGATTGGACACCACAAAATGTGTACCTGCCGTCGTCCAGAGGTAAGACGAACAAACAAAGCTTTCTGCTTAGTACAAATTAATTTACATGATTAAATACACTGATGGACAATGCACATCCTAAACCACTAGGTCCCAATCAACTCAGCCTACTGCAGATCACTGCTAGACATAGGCCTCTCCCAACGTTTTTATAAAAAAAAAAAAAAAAAGTAACGCCACAACACCTGGTGGTCAGTCTGGAAGTCGGAAGCGACTTCCAGACTGACCCAGCCACCACTTTGAAAGCGCTTTTCACAATAATAATTAGTAGATAGTATTGTAGATCTACAAAGACTGTGTATGTGTGAGTGTGTACATTGCTGTGTGTGTATTGCGAGTATTGACAGGAGCTTGCCTACCGGTCGAACCACTCGTGTTCAGTTCCAAAAAGTCGAACATTTTTTTTTTTTAAACTTTGCCCTACACTAGGAATTTCTCCTGTATCGTGGGTGCGTTTACAAACATTTAAACTCACATACACAAACAGCCAGACCCGGAACAACTACCTATAGGTCATACAAATATTTGTTCCGTGCGGGGATCAAACCCACAACACGCGGCGCAGCAGCCGATGGCTCAACCACTGCGCCAACCGTGTCGTCGAATTTATGGATTGATTTGTTATTGTTAATTTCCAGAAGCTAACCGTCCGTGGCGCAGCTCCTTGCCGGACGTACGTCGAGATGATACAGACGAGCTACTGGAAGAGGCTGAGATATTCGTTCGGCGGTCCATTGACAACTTGCAGGCGCCTTGCATTGACTGTAAGTTCGGGTTATGTGCAAGCGCAGATTTGCGCAAGTTTAGCGCTTCTTTTATGTTCGACGGATTGCTAAATACGACTAGGTTTTATAGCAAAAGTAGATCTACAAATATCAATAAACTTGTCCAGATTAAAACTATCAAATAGAATTGCATTGAAACATTAAAATTAGTATCAATAGTAATTATGAAGCAAGTGTGAAAGTCTTGTTAGCGGATAGGATAATAATGAAGGTCAAAAAATCGCGGACTTTCTTCCCAAAATGCCCAGAAATGCCCCCTGCACTGTTGCGTGGTATAGGGTTATTGAAACTTATTTAAAAATATTAAAAACTTGTTTTTTTAATAAAGAGGTAATAAAAAGGAATTGTATTAAATCCGTCAGTCAGATAAGAAAATATAAGGCAAGTAGTTTTTGCTTTGTCATTAAAAAAAATACTTGGATGAAACGCATAAAAGTTGGGGAGTAGTGGCTCGCTCCGGCCTAGTAACGTCCTTCAATTACTGCGAGTATCAGGAAATGCAGGACACGTTATCGGGTGTCCCATAGTTTGTGTAGTACAGAGGCTAGCACATCAAGCTACCCTAATTTGTCAAAATTCTTTGATAGGTTTTGAACTCTACTATTACAAAAGAATAAGGTACATGTTCAATTGGGCAAATCTGACAGTTTGGAGTAGCTTTATGTGCTGGCGTCTGTATATAGAGTGTACATTAAATATGACATTTACGACCGATGTGGCGCGGCGGGCGAAGGTTCGCCTGCGACGCAGGAGGTTGCGGGTTCGATTCCCGCCCTGGGACAAATGTTTGTACGATCTACAAAGATTTGTTCCGGGTGTTCTGGGTATTTGCTTTGTATAATAACTATCTATGTCATGTATTGTATTAAGTATATCAGTCATCTAGTACCCATAACACAAGCTCTGCTTAACTTGGGGATAGATGATGCTGTGTTGATTGTCCAGCATTATTGATTTATTTTATTTTATTTTGTTTTCAGTGGAGAAATCTATCGGGGTGACGGGTCAGCCGTACATCCCGGGTGAGCCTCGTCAGTTAAGGCTGGGACACACCGTCAAGGTGATCACGCCGCACGGACGCATCGCGGTCGGGCGTGTCAGGTAATATTGTGCTCTTTCTTCTATTTCCGTGGATTTTGGACATGATAGCAGATTTTTGTATAGATATTTGCGTGTGTGTGTATGTGTGTGTGTGTGTGTGTGTGTGTGTATGAGTGTGTGTGTGTGCCTTCAGTTGGGTTGGGATACTTACGATATTCGTCTTCTGTGAAAGGTAAGGTTTTAGTACTACTGGTTTTATTACTTTCCATTGCGTGGTTACCAAGTCAATGAAGCTCGAAGAATTCAAATTACACTCATATTAATGGGTCTTAAATAGTGACGTGTTTCATTTGATTCCAATAATAGGTGGTTTCTACAAGGTCCTATTTCAAGGTTTCTTACGACAACCCCATCAATGTTTTAAAAAAAATGACGTGTACATTTTGAATGACCGACAGATATGTAGGCCTAGCCGGCAACAGCACTGCCACGAGCAGCGTAGTAGTGGGCGTGGAGATCCTGCACAACCAGCAGCCGGGCCTGCCGCGCAACGACGGCCAGTACCGCGGCCGGAGATACTTCCTGGCGCCGGCCCTGCACACCGCACTCTTCGTGCCCTTCTCTAAGGTCGTCATGGCGTGGACTAACTAACGGTGGAAGAGATAACAGTATATTCTTTAGGCTTCAACACTCTTGTGTCTAAATAACGTAACATGTCGTTACGCCTGTACTCCCCAAAGGGGAGGGAAGGGGAGGGTGTTGAGGTGCACTCGCTCGTAAAGAATATCAATAAGTCCAGAATATTCGGCAAAACTTGGATATTACTCATGATACATTTTGGAATGACTAGTCCAAAATACTTCGTGATATTTGGATCCGATCGCGTGTGATAAGGCCTACATTAATTACAAGATCAATACCTCAGCTTTGCTGTTGTGTGTGTGTAATACTACATACGTAGTACCACAACACAAATGCAATGTTAAGCTCACGATACATGGAAATACGACGAAGAAAAATCACACGAAAAAATTATGAAAAATGGCGGTGTTTGAAACAGTGAAGGTCTTATGAAAGTTAGGCGCAGTCAAAGAAAAAAGTGTTTGTGTGTTTCTGGGAACTTGGTGACATTTTTAGGCATGTTGATAGAATACTGACGAAACAGTTTGTGAAAAAGAAAGGTGTGCAAAGCTTTGGCTGGATGTGGAAAAAAAGTAATGTTATAGCACGGCTCACGACACATGGTAACACCACGAAGAAAAATCACACGAAAAAAAATGAAACTGAAAACAAAATGGCGGCGTTTGAAACAGTGAAGGTATTATGAAAGTTAACGGTATTCCAAGAAATAAGTGTTTGTGTGTTTCTGGGAACTTGGTGACATTTTTAGGCATGTTGATAGAATACTGACAGACAGTTGGTGAAAAGCTTTGACTAGATGTGGATGTGGAAAAAAGTAATGTTATAGCACGGTTTACGGTTCAAGACTAATGCAAAAAGACAAGGTTTGATTTGGTAGCGAATGTTTAAAAACGGGACGCCATTCGAAATGGCCTGTCATACAGAAACTCTGAATAATACAAGCGAAATAATTATTATTATTACGCAAGAGATAACTGCGTTCTTGCATCACTCTGAATAATATGACATTTAATAAACTCCATTTTGAAATACAAATGAGAAAACTGTTATAAAATTATATGTCTACGTAATATAGTAATGGTAACTAATTCATTATTAAAAAAGTATTATTCTTACTAGTCCATGTTCTAATGAGGTCTAAATATGTATCTATGTATGTAACTGTCAAACTCTTCATATAACATTTCTGTAAAAATGGTGTATTTATAGGTTATATAAATATGGAATGATTATGAGCCGTCGCTTACTGGCGGCACGGCACGTCAAAGGATTTTAGTAAGCGCAAATGATTTGAGATCTTATTTTATGAAGCTTAGCGTTCACATTTTGGTAAACCACGGTATGTTAGAACTTGCCGAAAGATGCCAAGGCAGGCATTTCATTGATACGTCACAACGTATCAATGAAATGTGAGCGTTAACAGTGTTGAATAAGATTCAAAATCATCTGTATTACAAGCGTGCCTTGACGTGGCGTGCTGCCATCGGGCGCCTTATATTAGGTCTTTACCTATGAAATTGCCGTTCTGCAGTACTGGCCATTTCAAATCAAAATATTTTTTGTTTGGCTAAGAATTCTAATTTCAAATTAATTTTATTTTAAAAACATGGATTTTTATTTCCAAAAGTAGTCATTTGTTTATTGATTAGTGTTACATTTTCATCGCATTTAAATCTTTTTCGTCATCATGGATACGTTAAAAATTCGAGTAATTATGGAATATGAGTACCGTCGTGGCAGCAACGCGGCACAAGCGGCACGCAACATCAACGACGTTTACGGAGCTAACACTACAAACCAACGCACTACCTGTTATTGGTTTGCTCGCTTCCGTTCTGGAAATTTCGACCTGAAAAATGAACCTCGCGGTCGTCCGAAGACTGGTCGACAATGACGAATTAAAGGCGATTGTGGAAGCTGATGATACACAATCTACGGCTGAATTAGCAGCAGCTTTCGACGTTAGCGTCAAAACAATATTGGTCCATTTGCGTCAAATTGGCAAGGTAAAAAAGCTTGACAAATGGGTGCCCCACGAACTCAATGATCGCCAGCGCGAAGTACGCGTCGAGACGTGCCTTGCACTGCTCAACAGACACACAAATGAAGGAATTTTGAACCGCATTGTTACCTGCGATGAAAAATGGATTCTGTTTGATAACCGCAAGCGCTCAGCAAGTTGGTTGGATCCTGGTTCAGCACCTAAACAATGCCCTAAACGAAAACTTACCCCAAGAAAAGTGATGGTCACTGTTTGGTGGTCTAGCGCCGGTGTGATTCAACACAGCTTCTTACCAAACGGGGTGAGCATTACTGCAGATGTGTACTGTGAAGAATTGAACACAATGATGGAGAAGCTGGCACATCTCCAACCAGCATTGGTCAATCGCTCGTCTCCGCTGCTCCTGCACGACAACGCGCGACCTCATACTGCACAGCAGACGGTCTCCAAGTTGCAAGAACTGGGGTTGGAAGCTCTCCGTCATCCGCCCCACTCACCAGACCTTGCGCCTACAGACTACTACTTTTTCCAGAATTTGGATAACTTCTTGGCGGGAAAAAAAATCAATACCCGAGAGGCAGTACAAAATGCCTTTGAAGAATTTGTTGCCTCCCGTCCAGCTGATTTCTTTAAGAAGGGCATCAATAAACTGCCACTGCGTTGGCAAAGATGCATTGATTGCATGGGTGATTACTTCGATTAATACAAATAAAAAATACATGAAAAAAATTCATTTAAATTTTTTCATACAAAACGGCAATTTCATAGGTAAAGACCTATTATAAGTATCGAATATAAGACGTGTTTCATAGAAGCGATATTTTTGAAGCGACGAATACTTCTTAGTTCAGTGATTATACAGGGTCGAAGGAACATTGGCTCATAAACTGAGTTCAGTACATGAATCTGGCCTCCCCAGCCTTGGAATTTTTCGACGGCCTTTTTCTCATTTCTACGATTAAAGTGTGAAAGTGAAATGACATCGCCTCAAACCTTTTCGTCGCTTCTACTATATCCTAACTACGAATAATGTTTTTAACCCGTTTTTATAAAGACTAAGCGGCACCTAATTATGCACTGTTGGATTTTTAACTCAGCCGAGCATTGAAAATTCAACAGTGTCATGCATTTAGGTATCTTCTAGTGTTAGTGAAAACGGGTATTGGTCACTTCTTGTACTAGCTCAATGGCTAATAGCAAACTATGCTAAGACATTTTAAATGTTCGATAATATTTGTATGGAATTGAATGTACGCCTAACTATGCTTAATGGAGATTTATCTTGAAAATATTAATATGTAAATGTATAGAGCACATAGTGGATATATATACGTATATGTATGTTAATCTCTATACTTAAAAATATATATAAGTAAATGGTACTTACTAAGTATTCCGGGAGAATTAGCACTGCCGATATACAAAAAAAATGAGAATTTTGTGTGAGATTAAAATTCATTAATTATGAACATTTTGTAATGTTTTAAATAAGACCGTAGCCAGAAAGTTATAATAAAAATCATCATCTGCCTAGCCTTGTCCCAACCATGTAGGGATCGGCTTCCAGTCTATCGGAATACAGTTCAATACCAGTGTTTTACATGGAGCGACTGCCTATCCGACCTCCACATCGCTACTGGGGTACCCCTTGGTAGGACTGGTTGTCAGACATTCGGGCTTCTGACTACCCGTAACGACTGCCAAAGATCTACAAATGACAGCAGGGACCAACGGCTTATCGTGCTTTTCGAGGCACGGAGGGTTCTTGATATGTAATTAATAGTCACCCCTCCACAGACTGACCTCGGCAAGCGTGACTTAACCTTCGATCGACCCGTGCGTCTATTTTTATTAAGTCACGAGCTCCAAAAACTAACAAAAATAAAAATACTAATTATTATGAAATTTCTGGCTGCGGTTTGTAATAAATACTAAATTATGTGTACTCTTACCGAATAGATCACGTCAATGTATTACAAATTGTAGGTATATACGTAAAATATATATTTAAAAATTCGTATAATGTTATATACTATTTTACAGCTACTTATTGATGATTACAATTATAACAATCGCAAGTTAGATTCCAATAGATTTTTATTAGTGGGTATTTTGTTGCATTGTGCACTCTATACCGAGGAGCATAAGACCTAAAATGGATTGTGTTCAGTTTTTAATAGGCTAGTTATATGCATTTATGTGTGTATTAATGTATGCCTAAGAAAATAATGTTCATCGGAGGGTAGTGGAGGTTAGAATGAATAAAATGTCAATATTTAATGTTTTTACGGATATTTCTGAATTATATTGTCGTCATTAAATGTGACAAGTGTAAGAAGTTATTTAATCATTGGAGTAGTTAATTATTTCCTTATGTAAGACTATTTTTATTGGATGGTTAAATGTTCAATGTTAATAAGTGTCAGTATAGTTGTCAATCATTAATCCGAAGATGCGATCATTCATATAGAAAATATTCAATATCTTGTAGTCGTTGTATCTAACCTCCAATAATGTCACCAAAAAATTTGCTGTCAGACACGGCCTATAGTTAAGGCCTAAGAGCATTTGAATTGCGAGAATGTGCGCAGTCTCAATCTGTCAAAAATACGTCTAATTTGCCAATATTTTTGACAAGAATATTAATTAAAATCAATATTTTTATTACTCGACGCTGAGATGAGATTGCGAATAAATTTTGAACGTTTTTAATTACGAGAATTGGCCTTCTCAGTTCCCTCCTAATTTGAAATGTTCTGAATTCGAACGGCCCATCTGTTTGCATTTAGAATATTTCAAATTGGAAATGTTTTAATTACGAGATATGGCCTTTTGAGTCCTATTCAAATTAAAAATGTTCTAAATTCGAACGGACCGTCCGTTTTAGAACATTTCAAATTTGGATCTAGTGCGTTTCCGCATATAAAATAGAGCAACGATTACTTTGGGGCTGTTTTTTGTTTCGGATACGCTCTCATAATACAAAATAAATATAGGTCATGTCTGACAGCGTTGCAAGTCCTGAGATACTTGAATGTCTCTTTCCTTCATATTCGTGTATTGATATATAAAGGTTATAGGGATGTAAGGGTCGTTTTTAGTTATATATTAAAAAAATGGTAGATAATGTGTTTACTGTGTAGATAAGTATGTGGTCTAGCGGCAAAGTACTTCACATTTATAGTGTTTAGTTATTAATTAATGTGTATAACTAAGTGTTGCTCATACTTCTACAATGGTGCTCTGTTAGCTTGTCTTTTCTATACAGAGTGTTATAAAAACTGTAATTTAGCTTCTCATTAAAATTATTCGGAATTTTAGAGTACAGTTTTCATAACATTTTGTATACCAACCTTTTGCTTAATATCTTAATTAGCTGCTTAGTTCAGGAATATTTAGTAGTAGTCACTTGAGGTTTATTTACGCATATATTTAATAAATACTTATTTTTCTATGCAATTCTACAATTTTATACTGTACCTTAGGGTTGATGAGTACTGGATAAAGTCTTTTGTTTGAAAGTACAGTCGGGGAAGGAAGTTGTTAAACACTTTTGACATCAAACGTTATAAGATTTACTTACTTGACTGTACCTGGCCTGCCATTGCATATCAGAACAAATTGTAGTTCATATTTTCTTATCTCCGCGACGATCTGTCTGTGAACTTTTAAATGTTTTAGAAAGCTTAGCTTAGCCGTTTTGAATGTGTATTTGATGTATAGTGTAACATAACGTATTTGTAATATAACTTCGTCTTATAAGCTGTCTATTGTGTTTGGGAAAAGTCTTGTAAAACTAGAGGAGCATGATTTTATCGGCCTATTGTCAGTATTTGGTACCCAATAAAAAAGTTGTTCGTCATTGGGCTCCTGGAAGATGTAAAACATCGACATTGATGGTTTTTGAAATAATTGTTAATCAAATAAAACGTACTTTGCAACATGTATTTAACATGTTAGTAAAAATATTCAATCGGTTGGTCTGTCGGGCATAACAGCACCTCATACAAAAAAAAATATAAAAGAAAATCACATAAATAATTAAACATCCTTTATTCATTCGTGGCCAGTATCATACATAATTCAACCTGTGTTGCTTCACTGCAGGGCAAGGGTTCCTTTTTCCTCTCGACTCAAACCTGCGCCAACATGGACCAATAAGGCGTCAAGCTCGTTCCGCCATCTATACTTGGATCATTCGCGATGCCGTTCGACGCTTTCAGGGACCCACGTTGTGTCGGTCTTAACCCACAATGCATCCATCACGGGGCCAGTGAAAAAAAAAAAAAAGTAAAGTACCAGCCTATTACTTTCCCACTGCAGGGCAAAGGCCTCTTCTCATACAGAGAATGCATGAGCATTAATCACCACGCTTGCTCAAGACGGGTTGGCGATTTCAGACTTATATTAATTATATAAGTCCAGGTTTCCTCACGATGTTTTTCTTCACCGATGTCAGTGATGTCCAAGATAAACTTAGAAAGTACATATGAATTGAAAAACTCACATTGGTACTTGCCCAGGTTTGAACCCACAACCTCGTGCACAAGAGGCGAGGCCTAAACCACTGGGCCATCATGACAGTTTCACATTTTCACGGGGCCAGTATCATAGTGATATTATTTGAATTGGCATCAAAGCTAAAACAGGCCTAGTGATGATGCGGACAGAAGATATTCATCTACAAGGTGTGATTGAACTTACTGAAAATCGCTCAAGGGGTCATAGTACCGCATTACTTACACTATGGGAGGAAAACTGAAATCGTCTAAAAAAAACAGCTGCTCCGTATATTAATATTTGCTTAAATGAACTAAGACCAATTGAGGACCCTGTAAGGCACAGTAACATAACTGTATTAAAATAAAATTATAATTTAAATCAGCCATACAGTTCAAAAGTGGTTCATTATGATGTTTTCAATGACCCTTTGAGATATTTTCACTGATTTCAATTACGTCTTGTATCACTTAATCAAACTGTTTCTCAAACATAATGGACAGTAAGGTAGCTGTATAACAAAAATATATTTCTCTACTTACCTATTATATAATGACTGTAGCAAACTCAAAATACCTTCTGTTTTAAGACGTTATTCATAAAGTTGCATCGCTTAAATTGTATCACTCATCATAGTAAAACTTCTGAAAGTGTAATATGTCATTGTTATATTACTTAAAATGTTATATAAAATATTATTGACATGATTGGCCTAAGTAGAGCACGTATGAGTTGTGGTTTTATAAAAATTGTTACAAATAAATTGTTAACAAATATTACTATAATTGTAACAATTCAAGAAACGCGTCAATCATTCATATGACATAAGAGTCACGTGACATCAAAAATGTTGAATAAATGTCTATGTTTAAAGAAGGCACTAAAAATCGCACGATTTTCACAACGCAAGCGCACCTTAGTATATGCCACATCCAGTTGCGGGTGCTCCGTCTATGTTTAAGCTCTAGCTGGGTCATACTACCGAGCCTAAACTTTTCAAATATTTATTTTCTATATTATTGTAATTTTTATCATAACACTGTGTATCGATGGAAATGTTTTATTATTTGTTTAATATGCTCTTGTAATTGAATTATGATTGTTATAGTCAAAAATACTTGAAACGTCAGGACGCGCGCTTGTGAAATGTTCGATCTACACCATAGTATATTGCTGATTATTTTACAAGGATACAATAATTACCATATTTCAGTAAAGGTTTTGATAGTGGAAAGGATGTGATTGTCTAACAGTGTCTTATTATGTATGTTACTTAGGATACGGTTAGCAATTATACACGGACTGGTATGCAGAAAATAGTAAAAAAGGTTTACACATTGCTATGTCGTGACGTATGAAATAATCTATTTATTATTCATTTTGTAACAACTTCATTTCGATATTCCCCGAAGGGCTGGGCAAAGCTGACCTATAATACGCCCACATTTCGCCAGTTATGTTTAAGTCTCACCTAAAAAGGGCTGAGACTATAGCCTTTAAGAAGGCACAAATCCATATTCCATCCTATTATCGGCCGATAGTGGAAATTTCACATGATAAAACCTTATAAAACTGCACGAAGCCACGATCTGATGCCCAGCAGAAATCGTATAGTAACATAACATTAAATCACGTCTCTATATCCCCAAAGGGTCAGGCAGAGGTTTACCTATGGTATACCCACATTTAGCCAGTTATGTTAAAGTCCCATGTAATAGAGGACGAGCCTATTGCCATCAACCGAGCTTCTAATGAGAAAAGCAGCATACATGCTGCAGTCATATTGTCCATATATAAAAATGAATCGCAAAATGTGTTGGTAAGCGCAAAACTCGAGAATAACTGAACCGATTTCGCTAATTCTTTTTTTGTTGTGTTTGTTATTGTCAGGAGAAGGTTCTTATGAAGAAAAAACATTAGGGTATAGTATGGGAGAGTTGGGTAGAGTAGGGTAGGATAGGGTATAGTAGTCAGTTCACGGGAGCGAAGCTGCGGGCAAAAGCTAGTTGTCCATAAAAATGATTGAAAAATCATGTCTGCAATCCCCAAAGAGGTGTGGATACACTGGCGAAGTGAGGCTGTATTCATAGTACATACTAATTTCTTCAGTTATTTTTCCAGCTAATGTAAGTCCCAAGAAGTACGGAATGTAACAAAAATAGCAATATACCAGATACTCTCTCAAAAAGTAATAATACCAATGTGTAAAACTTTAAAAAAGTGTGAAGTATAATGTTCTGAATGGCCCAAACAATACGTTTCACCACCACACCTGAGTTTTGATCTCAAATATTTTATTTTGATTTATTTATTTACTTAGAGCTGTAAGTATACTACTGTGATTTCTTATTTATTCAGACTGAGTTCATCAGTATTATATTGTTAATACATGGCAGTTAATTTTTGCTTTTTGAATATGCATTTTCTATTTTTTTGTGATTTAAATACCAAAGAATGTGGTAAGTAATTGATAAAAATTTAATAATGTGCACCAATGTCTATATTGTACAAAAATGCTATAAATTGGCTTACAGAGGAAAAATAGTGTTCATCAAAATGTGCCAAACACTGGCTAAATGTCATGAAAATCTGTGTAAGATAGCATCTGTCTGTACAAAAGCAAATGTCAAAAAATATTTTAAAAGATAATATTTATTTCATGCACAAACTTTTTTGTCAAAATGGCAACCTGGCAACCCAGCGGTCTAACAAAAGTCGGTTGCAAAATTGTACAATCTTAAAAAAATACTTTTAATGCCTAATCTACCACCGTTTCTTCATAACAACTTCGTATCTTTTAGATGTACAAGTTCTCCGTTTTGTACAACTTGATTGTATTATGTGTATACCTGTTATATATAGGTAGTATAATATGTCATATACTATACATGTAAGTAGAATCTTAGATCCAAACACCCTTATCTATGCTGTTGATGAGATCAAAAGAAATCTATTTTAAATATCATTGTACGAGATTATGTTATGTGTAAGAAATAAAAGTATTAAAAACACCTTGTGGTTTTATTTTTCAGATAGCTAAATGTACCCGTTACTTAACTAATGAATTCAACCTCTAATGATGTACAGGGAATAATATTTTGTAATAAAATAAAAATACAAAAATACGTTATCAACATTTTTATTAATCGTCGATTCAGAGAAAGGAAAATTAAACAAACAAAAAATGATTCATTAACAATCATATAATTAACAGCAACAAATAACAATATTGTGCAACAAAACTTATTAATAATTTGTTCTAAATCGCACCAGGTAGCTGGGTATAAAGAAGAGAAAAAAGAAAAGTGAAGTAATGGGAAAACAGATTAAGAAGGAAGAAAAGAAATAGACAAGGTGTAAAGAGAAAGAAGAAAGAAAAACGAAGCAGTATTAAAAATAGATATAGAAACAGGAAAGCATAGGAGTGAAGGAAAAGATAACAGTGGAATAAAGATTAAGAAATAGTATGTAAAGATATAAAGTAAGATGTAAAGTCAAGTGAAGAACAGATAGAAAGGTAGAATAGTATAGGTAGATAGAACATAGAAACAAGCATGTAGAAAAGTCTAAAGATAAAGCGTGACTGAAAATAAGAGTAGGTAAGAAAAAACAGGAAAGATAAAGATAGTGTAGATAAAATAAGCAAGAGTTTTGAAATAAAAATGAAAAAAATAATCGTAAGAAACTTTAAAAGAAGTGAAATGAATATAAAAATAGGATTGGTGAGAAAGAAGAATAAAAAAGAAGAAAAATAGGAAAAGTAAGGAAGAAAGGTAAGTATCTAGAAAGTATCTGTAAAATAATAGAATAGAAAAAGAGTGAAAGAACATCAGAAAGAAGAATAGAGGTTTAGAAAAGCGTGTAAAGTGAGATGTGACGGAAAATAAAAGCGTAAAGTATAAAAGGTAAGTAAAGAAGAGAAATAAAAAGATATCGAAAGATACAAGTAGTGGAAATAAGTATAGATATAGTGGAGTTTTAGGAAAGTAAAGATTTAAGCAAGTGCGGATAGCAGATTGAAGCGATAGACATATGTCGGGTGCATTTACTCCTTTTCATTTGTGTTACGTAAGCTTGTGTACATCACACTTGTATTTATAGAAGGTGTGTAGCATGGGTAAAGACTCATCCACAATTCGCCAGCCATGTTTACATTTCACGTGGTAAGCCTATCAGGAATGTTTTGGCTAGTGTTGCAACTCCACCACGTTGTAACAGAAGTTCTTAATACTAAATCATTTCTCCAAACGTTGATCCATCAGTACACTCTACACATCACGACGACCTCTGGTCTGAACCGACAAATAGCACCTTTCAGACACACATGTCTTCTCCAAGATATCACCATATGAAATACACAGTTGTTGGTTACAGATGTTAACTCTATATTTGAGATAGAATGCAGTATTTTTGTACGGTAGATTCGTCCCTTCCAACTCTGGTACATCTATTCAGCGATTTTACCTCGTCTATGAGGGGTACTTATGAATTAAACAAATTTAACTTGCCAGGCGTAGTAAATCTAATCATTTTAAAAGTGAGGTTTTAGGAAGAAGAAAATAGGAAATATAAGTGGTATTTTGAATCAAGATAAAGAGGGAAGGCTGTTGTACTTTTATTCAGGGCTTAAAGATGTGGTGGTAAATAAAGACAAAAGAAGGGTGAAATGATAATGATGAAACGTAGTAAGAACTAAATATGAGTAGAAGTAAGAAGAAGAATAATGATGATGACAGAAGGTAAGAGTAGTTTGTGTCCAGTTTTTAATGTCGCTACACTTGACATGCAGAAGAATAAAATGAAACATGAAATAGAAGGAAATGTTTCAAAGATAAGAAAGAGTTGATTTTGAATATTCGTGAAATATATATGTGTGATATAAGATGAATTTTGTGTGGATAGACAGCAAGTTTTTGATAAGAAGAAAATAAAGATGTTGGAAAGGATGTGTTGAAAAAGAAAATGAAGATAACTCTAACAATATTATCAATTTAATAAGAAGTTCAAAGATAGGTAAGAACAGATGAGAGACGGATAAAAATGGTGTAAGATAGAAATAGATTAAAAACAATAAAAAGTAAGGCGTAAGAAGAGTAAAATAGATAGTTGATGTAAAGGTGGAAGTAAAAAGAATAAACAGTTGATTGAATCATTAGGTGAAGGTGTAGAACAGTTGTGATATAAGTGATGATTGATGATTTAAAGAAATACAAGAATTCGATGTCATTTAGAAGTAGAAATGAATAAGGAAAATGAAAGAAGGAGCTACAAAATAAAGTATTGAGTTCTAATTATCTTGTAAATAGTGTAAAGTAGGCCATAATAAATCATTCTAAAGGATAGATAATACAGAATAATAAAGTAGGAAAGTAAAAAGTATAATAAAATAGAAGAATAGATCGAAAACTGACAGAAAAATGGATGAAAGAGAAATAAGTATATATTTAGATTTATAAGAGAAGTAAAAAACAAGTAAGATGAAGCAAGAGAATAGAATAGAAGAGAAGATAGGAAAAAAAAATATGTATATAGATGTAACAAAAAATGTAAGAACGAGGTAAAGACAGTGAAATGAATAGAAGATTTTACTATAGATTTGAAGAGAAAAAGGTGTAGAGATATAGTTTAATAGAATTGGTGAAGTCATAATAAGAGGGGTGGAAATAAACAAGGAAGTGAAGGAAGTCGAGTAGAAAGCCTTAAAAGAACATCACAAAATTCATAAAAAAATAATGCAATGAAAAAGAAAGACTAGAGTAAAGAATACGAAAAGTAGAGTAAAGAATACATAAAATGAATGAATGATAAAATAATAGAAGAAAGGAGAAATGATTGAATCTAGTAAAAAGATTCCATATATTGATTTAAGGAAAAAGAAAGAGAGAAAGTAACGTGAAAAGGTTTTAAGAAAATATAGCAATATTGTACTAATTTTCAGAAAATAGTAAAGAGAGAAGGCTGTAGAGAAATATAGAGAATGCCGGATGTTTAAAAGAGAGTCGAGAAGAAAGTCATGGAAGAACCTTACTTAATTCTTTAAAAATATGAAGTAATAAAGAAGGTTGGAAAAATGAATAAATAAAATGGTTTGATAATAAAATAGAGGAAAGAGGAAGTGATTGAATCTACGTAAAATATTCCATAGGTGGATTTAAGGAAAAATAAGAGACAAAGTAAAGTAAAACAGATTTCAGGAAATAAGATAGAAAAATTAAAAGTAAATATCGGAAAATAGTAAATATTGTATGTTTAACACGTTGAACGCCAAATAATCGACAAACAAAACATTTTCTATTGTGTCTCGTTGTTTGGCCGTTAAGGTGTTACAAGAAAGTGTCGATATGATATGATAGTTGTAAAATGGATGAGATAAAGAAAAAGAAAAATGAAAAAAAAAATATAGTAGTAACAATTGAAAATGATAGCCATGATAAGTATATCTTATTGAATCTGTTTTATAATGATGTTCGTAATAGGTAAAGAAGTATTGATTTGTTGGTATGAACTTAGGAAATGATGATGAATAAGTAAGTATAGGATAGAATAAGAAAATGAAGTAACAGTTGATTTGATAGATAGAGGCGTTGGGAGCAGCTTAGTAGAATTATTTACCATTATCTTTGGGTACGTTTCGAAAGCCTAGCTATGTTTGTAGCAAGTTTTTTAAAGTTCCGTGTGTCCATTTATAAATAAAAAGCTTTGATACGTCTTTGGCAATTAAAATGAGTTTGAAGTAAATAAATACAGTAGAAAGACCAAGTAAAGTGTATGATGATGGCGATAGATCAAGTTTTAAAGATGTAGATATTCTGAGTAAAGAAAAAGGTGAGAATGCGTGAGAATAAAATAAAATATGTGAATTGATAGCATGAAATGAAACGAAGAAGAACGTTACAGTATATATTTGTAAACAAAACAGAATAAGTGAGAGCGATACAGATATAGCAGACAGAGAAGAAGATAGTAAATGAGATATAAGTAAGAATGATGTAATAGTGATAATAAAATTGTAATAGATGATGATATTGTATTTGAGTACAACACTATAAAAGTAAGCGTGAAAAAGCAAGCATAACAGTGAAGTGCAAGAAAAGATAGCGTATAGAAAGAAGAGAGAAATTTAAGAGATAAGCGATAAAAGAAAGAGTGAAAGAGAAAGAGAGAACTACCTCAGTACGTATCACAGTGTACTTTGTAAACTTAAGTCTAATAAAAAGGAACTAACGTTGTAAGTGCATTTAGAAAACGTTAAGCGGAATGAACCGTTTGTAACAAATGTGCGGTTATTCAGCTACGAACCTAAACCTAATAATATCACTTGAAATAATACTGTCTTTGGTCTTATTTGAGTAACAAGTGCTTGGCAAGATAAGTGCAATACGGAGCCTCTAACTTTAAATTTTGCAGGAGAGCCATCCCGAATTCCGTTTTAGAATGTTAGTTAACCCACTGATAAAAATAGAAAATATTCAAATACTTCCTACCAAAAACCTATATTTTAACAAAAACTGGCAAGTTAGTGTTAATTTGAGATTCCTTCCTACGATAAGACATTTTCATGTGGGATTAACCTCCAACCTATTTACTCGGATAAGCCCTTTATGCTCATTGCCCTACCTACTTTCTGTAACTTGAATCGTGTTGGTTATTGACCGGATAGTCAGCGTACCAGCCAAAGGCTCCGTTGTCGCCGGTGTGGGCTCCGAAGTCCACGTACTCCCCGAAGTCAGGCGGTCTCTCCGCGAATTGCGAAGCACCGCCGAAGGATGCTGATCCTGACGTGTCTTGTGGCTGCTGCTGAAGTCTCAGGAGTCTTGCTGGGGGCTCGTTCTCTTGAGGTGGGGCCAGGGATAACGCTGTAATGATAAACAGGTCTTGACTGAGTACCAGAGAACCCAATTAAATCCAGTTGTTTCTAATAATAAATTCCGGTGGCTTATTGCTGGAAGTGTATATAATTATGTCCTTGTGAGATGAGTGATAACTTAAAAATGAAATCAGCAGAGAGATAACAAAGAAAAGTTGCAAAATACATCTTGTAATCTTGATCTAGATCCGAACGCGAACCGAGTTAATGAGCATATTCTCACGGCCAATATTTTTATGCGAAACGTTTCAAAACCCGAGCCGGAGGAAATGTGCAGGCGCATACATAATACTGTTTACGAAATAGATGGTAATAGTATTTTTTTGCATGCACTAACCGGCACAATCATAGATTTAAGCGTGCGTGACTGAACTTAATTGAGCAACGCCAACACTGCCCCGCTAGGAGTACTGCAGTGGAATAGCCGCAACAATTGCGACACGGCCGCCTACCCGAGACACTTACTCCAATAATTTATGACCGAACTATGTTGCACAAACTCATAAACCAACCAAATCAGCAAACTTAACAAGCTACTCACAAAACTTCGACAACGAAAGTGATATTAAAGTTACAACATAATCAAAAACGATTGTGAAAAAACAACTTTTTTGCAAGATTACGTTGGCATATCATTTTACAAGATCTAACAATGAGGAAAGTAAACGGTACTTCGAGTTTGTAAGTGCGTCTTTGTTCGTCGAGTGAACGGACACGATCCCATTGAATGTAAAACAAGTTATGGCACTTGCATAGAAAGCAGCTGATCCTTTGTTCTGAGGTGAAAGTGATGGTGTCAGGGTAATCTTGATTGATGGGCGTACGAATCGACATTACAGATCCATTTCACTGTCTGCCATTTCACAATGAGACGTCAAATACGACGAAAGGTGTCAGGAAGTGCTTTCGAAATGCTGAGCGATAATTTTTAAAGACTTGTTAATTTGAAAAGTCACGGCGGCGTAAGAATATCTTCGGAACTATTACCACATGGTTATAAATGATAATAATCAAGCTTGAGTAATAAATAAACACGTTTCCTTTCCGTACGCAATCGGCTTGACTTCCAATCTCTGTATAAAATAGAAATCAAAAAGATGATAATGGAACTGTCAGAGCAACTACTGAGAATTTGCAGCTGGTGACTTTGGTCACTTGGAAATAAGAGAAACAAAGTGCAGCTAAAGCAGTTGATGTTGTTAAGAAAACCCGAGGAGATAATACTTTATGGATTTACAAGATACGAAGATCATGTCCAGCCAGTTAACTCAAAACCTTTTAAAAAGTGAACAAATTCAAAAGTACTTACGTTGTTGCTGGTACTGCTGCAGCGGTATTGGCTGATAGTCCTGCTCATATAACGCTTGCGGCAGCTGCGGTGGCAAGGGCGGCGGTGACAGAGTCTGCCTAGGCACGCGTCGCACGTGCAGTTGTGATAGATCCACGAACGCGATCTGATCTGCCGGCACCGCGATGTAGGAAGGCATGGCCGTGGTCGTGGCGGCAAGTAAAGTAGCCAATATGAGCGTGTACTGTAAGAGAAATATAATTTCAATAAGCTGTAAAGATACAGGATATCTATAACTATAAAGAATGGACTATCTGAATTATTTAAGATCAGAATAAACACCTCAGTTCAACGTCTAAGGAAGTTCTACGATTGACATGTTTTTATTGATCCGAGTGAGTTTATTTAAGAACTCAAAAGTGGCAGCGGATGAAAGCCATTGCTTCTAACTGAGTTAGTTAAAGAGTTTATGTTTATTTCTTTAAAAATAAATATTATGTGGGTCGGGCTGTCAGTGTCTTTCATCGTTGAGATACATTTAGACCGGTTCATATATGTATTGCTCCACGAAACTATTTCAAATGTGTGAACAGTTGTGCAAACGGTGTGCGATGCGGTCCTTGAATAAATAGACTACTTTCTCTCTTCCGTCAGTTAATACTCGGAGGACCATTTTATGATTCTAGAAATTGGTCCTTCAAGACTAAACTTTCTAAAATTCAGGGATAGATGAAATTACGGAGACTTAAAACATTATTTCCGGCCTGAAATTAATCAGCATGTCATTAAGAATCAGTGAGTTCCTGGCCTGCTTAATTCCGACATGTCAGCGCAGTTTGTAAAGCCTAAAAAAAGGGTATTCCACCTAATCTCGAGTGAATCAATATAATTTTAATGTTACTGCAGAGGGCTTGTTTCGTAAACAGTGGAACTAGTAATATCCTCAGATTACAGTACCATAATGTAGGTAATAGTGATTATAATGTAGTTAGTTACACCACGTAACCAAGCACTTAGTCATTTGTCACCGTAGTTAGGTAATATTTGTCAGTTGAATTATGTATTAAGTGTGTCTAAACTACTACTCGTAGTATGTAGGATGACGGTGCGTTTTGCTTTCTCTTCGAGATTATCTTTGAAAGTCAATGACAGTTCTTGCCAAGTTGGATTGAAAGTGCATTGACATTACATTGGTTTGGAGGTAAAATATCTTATTCAAAGTTGAAGGAGAAAAAATTGTTTAAGTATTTTTTATTGCTAAACTTTTTGAGTGATAAAATCTTAAAAACATTTAAGCAAAATTCCTACTCCTTATACGTAGCGGGGCATCATTCTTTGCTACCATAAAAGGAGATTACAAGACCGTCTTAAGATATCCACGGCGATCACGATCCGTTACAAATATGTAACTTAACCCACACTGCCTCACAAATAATACGGTATACCGCAATAAGGGAACTGGCAGTAAGTTAACGTTTAGCGGCGCTTGCGCAACGGTAGTAATTGGAGCCCGCCCTACTTGCGTAACCAAAGACATGCGCACTGGACCGCAGAGTTCATTGTTTTACAAGAAAGCTTTCAGTGTCGAAACGTCGAACAATTAATGAGAAAAACATTATATCGATTGGTTTTTTGCAAGTTTTTAATGACTACGGTGAGAGCTGGGAACTTGGGAGTTAGGACTGATGAAATAGAACAAAAAATATCCCATCTAAGTGTTTAATATTCTCATAGGTAGTTAATCAGTCTGTGTGCACACGCTGAGACACTGTATCGACATTCAAGATTGCAGTTATGCACAAAGCTATGGCCTGTTGGCCCATTGACACGAAGACGAGGTACGTTTTAAGTACCGACCATGCAAAATTGATGATTGCTGTTGGAAAACAAATCAAGACTTCAATAGACAAAGCGTGTCACGTAGGATTATCGTTAACCCAGTTTAGCTTGAGGTGGTTATAGGACTGCACTATGCAATCGGACGAAAAAGAAACTCTGAGAAACTGTTGTTTACTGCTAAAACAGAGCAGTATCATTAAAAACTATTATATAACAACTACCTTAATAGTTATAGCTATTCAGTTTTAATAAACTGAATAGCTGCATGAACCATCATTCATACGATTCGTGAATGAGTCACACACACCTCACAAATCCCACTCAAAGCTTACATTAACGACCATTTATAGATTTATGCATATACCTAAGTACCGTCGAGAATTTATTGAAATGTCGTAATCAAACAGGTCTATTTTGTGTAGGCAGATAGTGTCCGTGGGTGCAATTTGTCAATTAAATTTAATAGTTACCAACGGTAGGCGGTGGAAATATACACCCACTCGGCACTTTCCATTTAGACCTTGAAATTGTCTTTTATAACGTTCGACCTTAGTAAATGTCGCGACAAAAGCTTTTCAATGGCCCGTTTATGTCAATGGAAATGTCAGCACGACTTCCATAATATGTTAATTCAGGATTTTATTACTGTTATAAACAATTGGGAATGTAATCTGTGGACGTATACGGAAAGAAGCTCCAAGATCATTTTGATCATTAGTGAAAGTCTTGCCGTAATTATCCTGTCATTATTTTATAGTCGCTGCGCGTACGCATAGTGATTATTTTGTTTTTTAAGTGGGATACACCAGGGCGGCCCGCGAAATGCAATGCCTTACGTTCTTTTGCAATTTGTGATTTTTGAAAAGATTGACACCACTTGTAAAAATGTGTTGATAAATCTACGTGATTGAATTAACTTTTAACTGAAATCTGGTTAAAATTACAGGTAACGGTTTGTTAAGTATAATGCGATTGACTATAACAATTAAGATATAGTCTCAGATTTCTCCCATGTCTAGATTTATCTATGTGTTCTAATTTTCACAGGTCTCATGGCAATTAAGTAAATTATAATGGCAGGCTGCAGTTTTGACATCTCGGCGTCAAACAATGTATCTAACATTCATTAAGCGGCTGAGAATCTTCACATGTTTTGTTGTTGAAATATTTCACACATTGTGGTCATAACAATGCTTGGTATAATTCGTGAATGCGCAACAATCTGTAGGACAAGGCTGAATGTTGTTTGCTTAATGCTCTAGTATTCCGTTTTTTTAAACGTTTTTTTTATATTTATTTTTGACAATCAGAGACTGCAAACATACAAAGATGACTACTTACTTAACAATTTAACGAAAGTGCTTGTATGTACCTACACTAATTTATTTAGATATAAATATGAATATAGTAAAGCAAAATAAACACATCCGGCCTAAAGGACCAAATTTTTATGAAAGCGTTTGCATTTGGTCCTTCGATACGAAGTTATGTTTCAATAATTTTGAGTAGTTCTCACGAGAGGAATATACTATTTATTCAAAAATCATTGAGTGTCATTAAAGACTTTAAATTACGAAACCTATGCTAGTTCAGTTTAAAGTTAAGTGCAGCAATATTTCAGAACTGTCTGATTTTATCCGTCTGAGAATTTATTATTTTTACTCAGACCCATACCATTGTCATTGAGTGACTAATATTTGTTTAGGCAGAAGTGAGTATTGTTTATGTTTTGTACTACAGATTTCATCTTAACTTACAACTAAGCTTATATTTTAGATATAAAACTAAACAGCTGGGTGAAGAGGCAGATGCAGAAGCCGGTCGTCTTGGACACTGTTTCTGAGGCAGTTTCTCACTGACAATGGACCTTTAATCACTGTTAGCTAGGGTCTCCTCGTTACTGGTGGAGCTCTTTATTATTACTACTGTTGTAACTTCTTTTATTTAGGTATGTAAAAATAAACAAGCTATTTAATTCATTTATTGAGGAAGTTTCAGAGCTATCTTATCATCACACCTCATATTTGCAGTAGTCACGATTTACTTTCACATAACCGCGTCGAAAAGCGAAATGGCGTTATGTAACAGTCAAACGTTTTCATGCTTGATTTGTTGTCAAAATACCGACAAGTTTTTTAGTAAAGTTTAAGTTTTGATAGCATTTTGAATGTAGCAACCGTTATGTAAGCCTTACCCGGAAATCGACACAGTTTACTATTTTTGTTTTCTCTTCAAGCAAATATCTAGTTAGGTAGTATTGGAAAATACGCATTTTATATCGGGGGTAAGTAATAATTTTAGAGCCTTCGAACCTATATGGTTGAATCTTATTAGAAATATATAAATATGCTTTTACTTACTGACCCGGTACCCCAAGTAAAGTACATAGTTTCCTATAGGTACAATATCAATTTCATATGGTTATGTGGTTTTCTCTTTAAAAAAACCTTGTTAATTTGAAGTCCGATTATGATTCGTTTCAGGTTTATTTGATTAATCATTCACACTTTTCATATAATAATTACCTACTTAGTTTTTTCAAATTCAAAGCCAATTTAATGAACCTAATAACTGTTACGTACAAATTACAATTAGAAAGTAGAGTAAATACGATTTCATGGCTTTATGAACCAGTTGGTATCAATTATACAACTTGCGCCGGCGCCGATTCGATTGCAAACGATTAAAAGAAAACCTACTTTTTCCTTTCTTTTCGACCGGAAAGGTAATCGATTTTTACGTCTTGTTGCTACCTTTTTTAAGTATTTTTACGGTTTTTAACAAAATAATGGTACTTTAACAGTAAAACATTATTATAATTTTTATTACGCTCAGTTTACGCGTTCAGCTATATTTTGAAAGTTAATTCTAATGTTATGAATTAAGATTGTTTAATCATGAATATTTTCATATTAATCTAAATAATATGACGGCATTAAATTACGATTTATTTAAATTAGTTTTTGAATATAAAGGCACTAATTAGCTATACAGTGTTACGAGTAATATCATATTTATTTTAGTGCATCTGTTTTAGTCTTTGGGTACGCGGATTTAATAAAATAATATTCTGGGCCTAAGAACTCTGTTACTCTTTCAAGCCAATCTTGGTCTTATCGTCCAGATACCAACTAAGAAGGGGGATGAAAATCACAATAGATTAGGGTAAAAAGTACGTAGGGTAAAAGTTTCTTTGTAATTCCCAACTGCAAATGAATCTTAACTCGATTAGTGTGCAGCTAAGATCATGGAGACCACCCGTCACGTGCAAACGCAAGTTTCGGTAAATTCATTGCTCATAAGTTTATATACCAAAAAAGTGAATAAACCCACACGTGTATAAGATGACAAGCCATATGTGGACTCATGCCCCATATAAGGGATATGCACGACGCACGTATAGTGAGTAACTCAAAATGCCCCATCGATGGGGCGCGCGGGCGTGCGCAGTAAACGTGTTAACCAATAATCTCTGCTTTTCGTTACAGTACATGTAGTTACTCCGGTTAAGAAATAAACCTACATAATGAAATAAGATTTCAATCATGTTCCGGCTCACTGCAAGTGTGCGGGCCCGCCCGTTCCTGTTTACCTTCAATATTTCCGTGGGTGAAAGGTTTCTCAATGTCATTTACTTTTTGCTTTGCATTTAAATAACAAATAATGCTGTTCCTACTGCGAACGTAATATGTCGTATCAAGGTCAACGGAGAAAAAGCTGATTGACATGACTTGCAACTATTTTTTGTTGTACCATAAAGGAAACTTAATTGATATTACTGTGAAGGATTTCCGTAGGTTACAAATGTGGGGTTTTTCGTATGTTACAGTTTTACGAATATATTTATTTTTTCCTTAGATAAGACGTATCTGAGGATGGAAAAATCACCCCTATATAATAATACAAAACAAATTGGACAGTAGGTAACTTATTTTACGAAATACGTGCACCTACTCGACATAATAAGTTGGGAAGTGAATAATCTCTATTTCATTTATTTTTTCCAAGGTTTTGGTACTTATTTGTTATTTGTAGTGCATTTTTCTAAGATAATTATTTGTTGTAAAAAGAAAACATAAATCTAAGTTAGTACTTAAGATTTATGAATCGGTTGCAATAAATATAATGCCGCGAGCCTAAATACATAATTGAGAGATTTCTTGGAAAATAGATTACTTAATTAGAAAATACTGAAAATTCGAATGCTCGGTAAAATCGTTTTTTGTAAACTGTATATATTATAATATCCTGATAATATAAAGTGAAGTTTGTTTGTTTGTTTTGAATCTCTGAAACTACCAGTCAGAATGCAATAGCTTTTTGCATTTCTTGAGGACGACCTTTAGGAGCGGCTGAAACCGCGGTGCACAGCTTATATATATTATAAATACAGTAAGAAAAAGAAAAAGATTGAACCAACTTATCAAATAAGTAGTTTCGAGTAAGCATTTGGTCCTCATTTGATTTTTTCCCGTTCAAAAGTAGGTTACAGTAAATAGAACAAAGTCTATTTTTAAAAGATTTTTTCATACACATAATAGGTCACAAAAGTGTTTAAGATTAACGATCTTACCATAAAGTTATGTTGTTGTGTAAACTTCAATAAACAAGAACACTATTGCCTTCAGTATTTCGGTCAGTCGACGCTCTATTAACTTCGTGATTAGCGGTTAATTAATCAGTATTAATTAAAATCTGAATTAAGAAATATTATAGTTTATGAGACCTCATTTGTATTAGAATAAATATCGCGTGTAGTCAAATAAGGTATGTCTATCAGTTTTTAATTTGTGTTAATCTAAGCCATGCGTAGTCAAAATATCAAACCGGCATTTAAATATAAAATAAGTATTACCGTAATACGTTGTATAATAGCATAAAATAAAAATAATAAATTATACTTTCACTAAGACACTAAAATTAGACACACTATGTAAAATAACACTAAAATATAATTAATACACTATATTATAATAGATATTACGTGATATAACTACAAAAGAAAACACAAGACGAAACAAATCGAAAGTGAATTGTGAACTGACCATTTTCGTCCAGAGATGGCGTGACTGTCGCGGCACGACGCGTTTGCCTCGACTGAGCTCGCTACAACCATTGCTACAATTTATAAAGTATCCACCCGGAGCGGTTTCACTTTCTACTCGGGTCCGGTCGAACATGATCCACTTTTTTACGGTCGCCATAACTCTTACGCCTTGAATGGTAAACAAAGAGCGCCTGTTTAACCCCCAGGAGAAAAACCATGTGGTTAATTTTTTGGTCCTTCGAGCCGCTTGCCATATGATGCGATTAATACTCAAGATATGAGTTGTAAAGTGTTTTATTTGCATGTGAAGCGAACTTGAAACGACATGTGGCGTGACTCAGTGAAAATGACCTAAACTCTTGATTAAACTTGTACCTTTAACGGTGTGTTGCGTAGCCGTGTAGTAGTTGCCTCACTGGTTTAAAAGTAACAAACACGACGCTGTCCGACAGCTCTCGTGTACTATATCCTTTGTTCATAGCAAGCCTAAGTAGAAAAACTGGGTCCTGTGACCGTGACCACCAGGACTGCCTTTCATTTAAACTATGTGGTACATTAAAAATTGCAGTCCAGCGACGTTACTCTAATACCTACCTAAGTTTGTATGGGGCATTATAGGCTATCCCGCCAGACTGGGTAATCTAACTATAATAACACGACATGGCCTCTTACAGTTCCTTCTGCCATAAGAGAAGGAGCATGAAACAGAAGTTACCTCATCATCATCAGGCTATACTAGTCCTGCTAGACATAGCCCTCTCCTAATGACCGCCATAGCGCCCTGTCTTCAGCTTGCCGCATCCAAAATCTGCCTGCAGTCTTTCGCAGATTGTCATCCTACCTTGTCAGAGTTACCTACATATAGTTATTTATAGCCAAAGGGTCTTGATAGCATTTCCCTCCGCCTCTAAAGCTTTTTTCGGAAGTTCCACGGCTAAAATTTCCGGTCTGCAACATAATATTTGGAACTTTGGAAATGGTTACAACCTCCGTAACGGTGGGAAGTTTTAAAGAGACCATTTCGTAATGTTGTACAGACTCCAGCACATGAAGCTATCCCAAAGTGTCAAATTTCCAATTGAACATGATTCTTATTCATTAGTAATAAAGTTGAAATACTATCAAAGTTATTTGCTAGATTGTGGTAGAGCTTGATGTGATGGCCGCTGTACCTAACGCTTAACTTAACTACTTCCAGATTAGTAATATGTATGACTCTAGTCTCATATTACGTAATGGTAAACTAATTGTTTTTGGAACCTCCGATAAACTTTGTGTTTATCAGATCAATAAGAACTGATTCTCTAAATAGCTTGAAGGTGCTTTGCGTTAGAACTGTTTGATGGTCTTTTTAATCAACTCAAGATTCATGATATCTTAAATTATCAATGATATTTATTTCAATAATTTGGTGTCAAAAATCAATTTTACACGTCATCATCATCATCATCAGGCTATATTAGTCTACTGCTGGACATAGCCCTCTCCTAATGAGCGCCATAGCGCCCTGTCTTCAGCTTGCCGCATCCAGCATCTGCCTGCAGTCTTTCGCATATCGTCATCCCATCTGGTCAGAGGGCGCCCTACACTACGTTTGCCGAGTCGCGGTCTCCACTCAAGAACACGTTTACCCCAGCGGTTGTCGGTTCTTCGCGAGATATGGCCAGCTCACTGCCACTTCAACTTGCTAATTTTACACGTCAATTTTTTTTTATGAAATCTGGATGATGTCTGTGTTTCCTATCCGATTACTGTAATAAGCATCGAAACAAAGTCAATGGTCTCAATCTCTTTTAAAATACAGAATTTCTCAGTCAGATTGATTATACGAATACCATGCAGATTAGTGTCGGAGATGATCGCGTGAGGAAAACCCAGTGTGAGTGTGTGAAGCTGTCCAGTCAATGCGTGCGTAATTGTGTAGCGTAACTCAGGACTCTCAACGATTCAACTAACAATATCAAAGAAAGAGCATGAGGTCCTGGATGCGATTACCGGGTAGCGCAAAGTATTATTTGGGAATTTCCACCTGGAACTTCAATTGAAGCCCGGAGTTTGGATTTGTGTCCGATTAATGGCTATGGGCTCGCCCCCTATTACATGGGATTTAAACATAACTAGTGAAATGTGGGTGTACCATAGGTAACCCCTGCCTAACCCTTCGGAGATTACAGGCGTGATGTTATGTTATGTTTTCCACACCCTCATTTATTTATGAAGTACCTACATACCAAACACTCCACCAAAACAAGTATTTTAATGTATTCATAATGCATATGCACAAATGATATTTAAATTGTGCTCTGCGCTCAATAAACAAGCCAGAACTGTTTGAAATGTAGTTATTAGATATGTATCTGTAATTAATTAGTTGTTCTGGTGTAAGCTCGGGCGGGTAATCATTACAACATCTCAAAGGTATTGTACAGTTGGGGTCATTCTAGGTTATCTATAACCCTGTACAATACCGGCGCCGTACGCATTAGAAAATCGTTAGGTAATTACGAGATTTCTCCTGACGATTTCCACGTTAAACTGTGAATGAGAGAAATAAATTGTTATAATATGTTAACTGACACAATCATATTTTTGCATCCTTACGATGTTAACATGATGTGAATGAATGTTGACAACGAAATTAGTTTTGTAATGATAAGCATACACAAGTCATAACGTGGTCTTGGACTGATACAGAATATTCAATACAACATTTATGTTCTTATTTTTAAATAAGCTATGTTTAAATTTACGGTTAATCTTTAGCTATCAGAAGGTATCTACTGAGATACCTACCTATTGATTTTCAATGAAAACTACAAACCAAACTTACACACAAAGAAATTTGGTCCTTTTGACACTCTAAGATGACAGCTGAATCTGTGCCTCCATTCTCACGACTGAATTAGACACGGCTGAGAGAAAATTTCATTTATTTACATGATAATGTAAAGCTAACAACAGTCTCTCTTTTCTTATTACATCGTATGGAATGAGAAAAGAGAGACTCATCGTGTTAAAAGTATGTCAACTACAAGAATTATTTAAACGATCTTCTTTTTTATCATCGTCGCCGGTACACTGAACTTGAACTTCAGACATTAGTATGTGTTTGGTCCTTTGTGATCCTTAATATTCTCACCTCTCAAAAAAATCACAGAACTTCTTTTGACTATCTGCGATCAAATTGACTGACGTGTAAAATTGAGCTTCTTAGGCAAATATGTACAGACGCCAGCACATCAAGCTATCTCAAACTGTATACAGTCTTTTTTTCATTAATTATTGTGTTGTTCTAATTTGGTATGTTTATGTGTATTATTTCATTTATATTTAATTTAATTATATCTATGACATTTTGTATTTAATAGTTTTTCAATTTTATAACAAAAGGATAACCTTTTGTTATAAAATTGAAAAACTATCAAAGAAATTTGACAGACTGGTGTAACTTGACGTGCTGGCCTCTGTACCCCAGTCCTATATCAACCTAGATAACAGAATAATCCATCCTCAAATAAGAATTTGAGGATAATGCATGTTTCGGATACTAGGTATCAAATATGTACCAAAATAATGTATACAAAAATAACCATAATTAAATTTTGATGAATGATGACAAATATCTCTATCATTCATTATATAATCGTTAATTAAGACCTAGACGCTTGTCGTTAAATATGCAGTTGAATCTAGTAACTGGGTGTCCTTGTCGTTGACATTTCCATAAGGGAAGTACATTTTGACAGAATAACTTTATTCTAAAAATAAATTAACACTTGTGATCTAGATTCATATTAATACCAAAGTTAAGTTTATAGGATGCTATAAGAATTTTAGCAAAGACATAAATCCTAAAGCTTTTATAATACCAGCTCGTTACTGTTTTAAGCAAGGCAAAGGTATATTTTCTTATAGAGAAGGCACAAGCATTAATCACCACGTTTGCTCAAGGCGGGTTGGTGATGCCTAAAGCGCTGCGCAAACGTGGACACTTTTGTGTCTTGCAAGCTACTAATGGATATTTGATTTCTATAGGACCAATTTGAGATCAGCCGCTACAGGACACAGCAACTACAGTTTCATGTGATAAACTTGTAAAAGTCTCATTGGTACTAGTCACAATTTGAACCAACAACCTCATGCATGGGAGACAAGACCTCAACCACTAGGTGATCACATCAAAGCCAAAGCCTCGCTCGGTAAAAGTTACGCATTGATGGAACAGTGTGGACAAGATAGTGAAATTGTGAAGGATAGCAAGCATAATTTCCATGTATTATTTGTTCCATGTATGATTTTTTCACAATCTTAAGAAAGCGGAGCGCCTCTCTATTAAGTCGCCTACGAAGCAGCTCAAACAGCCTCCTGATGGTGTTGTCCGAGCGGTGGGGCCTGTCCCTGTTGCAGAGGTGGATGCAGCTTCATATTAGCGCTTCTCCTCGTATTGTTTGACCGTATTGTTTTTGACGGTGTGTATTAATTATTGTGTTGTTCTAATTTGGTATGTTTGTGTGTATTATTTCATTTCTATTTAATTTTCATTGTATTTATGACATTGTGTATTTAATTTAATTGCATGAAACATTGTGTATCTAATGTCTTTTTTGGTAATGTTTTATTTGTCTTGATTTTAATTTTGTGTACATATGGACAATGTCTGAATTGAATGAATGAATTAATTATGAATAATGGTGTTTTAATTAAAATGAATAAGCCTTATCCCAGGTGCATTTTGTAGACTGCTGAGTTACTGTGTTCTTTATTTGGTAGTTTGTTTTACAGATATTTTATCTGATGATACCAAAGTACAAGTAGCGGCTTCTATTTATTTCATCACACGTTAAACGAGTTAGTTGATGTCAGTTCTCAGAACATTGTGTGCGACGCACGAGCCTTGCATATAAAATGACTTCTTACCCTCTTACGTAACCGCTACGGATTTCTAACCTCTATAAGGATACAAAGATTGGATTAAATGTAAATGTTATGAGAGGCTTCCGTGTTGGTCTGGAAGCAAAAACGTGATATAGAAAGTTGATTAAGGGAAAGGGACAGGTAAGCCAGGTGGTGTTTGGCACTTTTGAATGCGCTCTTGTATTCACTCCGAAAGCTTTGTGCACTTGATACCCAAGGAGTTCGTCTGGTTGGTTTAACGCTTTCACTGATTGTACCAACACCTGACTCTAAGGACCATAAAAGTTGTAAGTATTTAAATGATCAAGAAAAAAATCCACTTAAATAAGTACAAATCTCAATTCTTTGATGTAAAAACTTAAAATGTATGTAAAATGTGAGCCGATGCATGAGATTAGCGCATAGTTAAATGTGTATTTGTTAATTGCGAGAGCGGCTGCACCATAAACATTTTCTAATTATTTTAGAGGTGATTTATGCCTGAGATAAAAGATTGGACAGCTTGCCGAGGTCAATCTGTTGATTGGGTGACCGTTCGTTACATTTCGCTACTCCTGAGCACATCAGAGAGTAGTCGTTGGTCCCGGTCGTCATTTGTAGATCTTTGACAGTCATTACGGGTAGTCAGAAGCCCGAAAGTCTGACAACCAGTTTTACCGACGGGTATCGTGTTGACCAGTTACTGGGTTGTGGAGGTTGATATGCAGTCGCTTAACGTAAAATACTGGTATACAGCTGCATCCGGATAGACTGGAAGCCGACCTCAACATAGTTGGGAAAAGGCCTAAGCAGATGACGATATAGGTACTTTTCACAACATCAAAAACTCTTCGGAAGTTAGACAGCACCTCTATAGTACATCGACATTTCGCCAATTTAAGCCCCATGTAATAGGGAGCGAACCCATTTTAATAAACTGGGCACAAATCCATACTCCAGGCTGCTAAATCTAACTAAAAAAAACCCAAGGGTTTTTGACACTCCCTGACTCGTGAAACGAACTCAGGACCTCATGCTTCGCAGTAGTGCTTGCGACCATTGACCAACGAGGCAGACAAACAGGTACTTTTACGTACAGAAGTATAAGGTAACTTAATGGTCAGAATATGTCATACCACCACAATGAAACGTTTTCCTCAGATGACTGTTATTCACGTGGGAATCTCAGAAAGTAAGTTTGAAAAGGTGTAATTATCTGTCATTTGTTCTTCCTTTGTCGATTCGGGAATACCTGTGTCCACTAATAGATACCTATAAGTAAGTATTAGAGTAAGTAACTACATGTATTCTTCAAACGTAGTACAACCTACAACTTGTGCCTATGCTCTTTGCTTGGGGAAGCATGTCTACAAAATTTTGGAATAACAACCATTTCACTTCTGAAAATTCGTTGACTTTACCAGACATTTCTGTGAGTATGGTCAATATTTAAAAAATAGATGGTTCAGGCATTTCCTATCTGACTGATCCCTGAGAAGAAATACCGAAAAAACTCAGTGGTCATTGTCTCTTTTAAAGTCCAAATATTATACATATTATATTAAAATAGAATGTGAGTCTAACGTTAAGTACTGGGCAAATGCCTTTTGAAGAAATAGCTATTGTAGCCTGGAGTTATCCCGTACCGACAGACGGAATACATGCATATTTTATCGTTTATCGTCTAATTCAGCCCTAATTTACGTACCATATCTACTTACAAATCTAAATAGATTTGTCACTACTAGAGACAATAGATTTCTATTGTCTCTAGTAGTGACAACTGTATTTGAATCATCAATCTATTTAAATTATTTAAATTATAAAAGGCAAGATATAAATAGCAAAATATAAAAGGCAATAGTCTTAATTTGCACCTTACATAACAAATTGTTATTTTAATTTCCGCCTAAGTTATGACTTATGATGTAAAATATTTAAAAACAACAACTTAGAAATGTGCCCGCAAAAAAAAAACTTTCACAATGGTTTTTTTTTCTACAATCCTACTAAGGTAACTTCAGTGAGTGAGTCACTCTATACAGATATTTAAGGTTTCTTTAAGTGGCAATGCCCACTCTTTTTTGGCGCTGTTACACTGTTATTCAGGGCTCAGTAGCCATGCATAAACAGCCTATAAATAGGCTGTTATGATAATAAAGATAGCTTGATGGATGTGTGTGAATATTTGTTAACTGTGTCCATTCTTATATTCGTGTAGGCACTTAATGTGTGTAAACCCAGTAATATGCACAAAGTATATTGCATTGTAATTAACGCTTGCGACACAATAAAGTTGTTACTTCACTAACCCACTGTTATCAAGTTTGCACGCGACTCAAGTCATGCAATATTTAAATGTGCATTAAGCAATGGTTAAATTATATGGATGTCTTCTTGAAGAATCGGACATCTGCTGCGTATCTTTTCTCCTTGTCTATCAAGTCCATTCAAAAGTTGTTTATATTGCCGGCCATTGTATCATATAGGTCTTAAAATTATTAAGTACTAGGTGCGTCCTGCGGTGCTACCCGTGGTTAAAATTTACATTCATCAAACGCGCGAAAATATATTGTCAAGTTTACTGAAATTTCTAATTATCTGCGCAATTTCCTTAAATTATTTCCGTAAGAACCTTCTCATTATAACAACAACAAAAAAAATAGAAATTGAAATCGTTCCAGCCGTTCACGCGTGATGCCGTGACCAAGGGAAATGGGGATTCATTTTTATAAACTCGTATAGATTTGTAAGTTTTACGATGTACAATAACAAGTATTATATTTTATGAATATAATATACTATAAAAATTGTAAAAAAATAAAGAGGGATATAATAAAAGTTAATCATAATACCTACTAAGTATCTTCTACTTCTGAAGACGCCTCTTCGGTTTTGTAATCCTGCATCAAATCTCGTCATGCCTTGGGTCAGCCTGGGCGCAAAACAGCAAGTTTGAGAAGTGGATGTTTCAACCTGAAGCTAGATTATGTGACGGCCATTTACGGGATAGTGGCCTTTAAAAGCTGCAGGTACAAAAAACACACAGAAACATACAAAATCGGTCGTCGGTGTACCAGTAATACACCCACATTGCTATAATAATACACCCACAATCCCGTTATGTTTAAGTCTTATGTCACGTAATGCGAGCCTTTTGCCATTAAATGGGCACGTATCCAGACTTCCAGGCTGCGACTCATAAATTACAGAGTAAAAAAACCTGTTGATACATTAGCCGACCCGGGTGAAGAACCCAGTAGCTCACTTCATCATTAGCACTTGTGACCACTAGACCTAGGAGGCAGCAAAAAAACAATGATCATAATAGAATTAAAGTCAGTTCTACTCCAAACCAAATAGTTTTCATAAATGAGTTACTTATCTACATAAACAGGAAATGGCTGTTTTAAAATTAATCATTCGGATTCCGACCTAAAGCGACGTAACAAATCTTGAAAAGAATAATCTAGAAAAATAAACTAGATTATTGTAACAAACTTAATTGTTATAGGAAACCCGTTCTCTTGATTGTGATATTGTTGATAGTTTTCGCTCAGACGATCTCGACGTTACGTAACATCGATTACGATTCAATAATCGACTCGAGAAAGAGTGCAACCCTATAAAATCGTAAACGGTTTGATGATTATGCACGGTTGTCGGGGGTCGCGGTCAGTGATTGACTAAATGTCTATGGACAAATTAGTAGGGAAAAGATAATACCTACTGACGTATAGGCTAGGCATAGGCTGAAATGAGGTTACCAAAGAGTCTCACCTACAATCAATATGTTTTTAATGCGCGTTAAAATCAAGCATGGCTGCAAAGAATTTCAACAGCTCATAGAACAGTTGCGTTCCATTTTTAAATATACAATCATAAATCACATAGAAGTTGGCACGGTTGCATAAACGCTAATGCATGATGCAGATCACCGGGAAAATTACCATATTCAACTATAAAAAATATTTAATCTGTGCATTTATGTGACGGATATTTCGTTATAGAATAGTGTATCACATAATTCACATACATACACACTTAATACTTATGAACAAATCTGAAAATATCTCCTAAGTATGTTGAACGTTATTAAAAAAAGCTAGTTTTTAGATATCGTGACGAGGTAGAGTAAGAAACTAGTATCTAGAAACACGGCTAATGGCTGGATCGACACCAATTTCTTCATCAGAACTGCTTCCTTTTCTAGCCATTGCTCGTTGTACCTAGATCCAGATTCTGTGTTTGTGCTTCGTGAAAGTCGGCCGAGTAACCAGAAAGTCTTTCATTATATTCTTATATAGTACATGGTAGTAGGTACCTGCTCGTATTGTTGGAAAGCAGTAATTGCGAAGGGAAAGTACGGTGGCTTGAATCTAAGGCCTGTAATTCCAGTCTGAGTACTTGGGTACCTACAAGTCTGAACCATGCAATATTAATTATGTAATAATATTTTTTTGGGACATTTTGGATTCCCCAAAAAATTTAGTATCAGGGTAGTTTCTTCAATAATTCCCCCTCTTATTAATACGTAGGTATTCTGCCTGTTGTATGTAAAACTATGTGTAATTATTACTACCAAGATCTTTATTACAACCAAGATCTAACGATAGTATTGGTCGTGGTATACAATTCCTCTATACTTCCATACTTAATTTTATAAATGCTAAAGTAAGAAGATACTTTGTTACCTTTTTACGACTAAACGGCTAATCGGATCGTAGTGAAATTTGGCAAAGAGAAAGATTAATAAATAAATAAATAATGCTGGACAATCCACACAGCATCATCTAGCCCCAAGCTAAGCAGAGCTTGTGTTATGGGTACTAGATGACTGATATACTTAATACAATACATTACATAGATAGATATTTTTATTATATATAGCAAATACCCAGAACACCCGGAACAAATATTTGTAGATCGTACAAACATTTGTCCCAAGGCGGGAATCGAACCCGCAACCTCTTGCGTCGCAGGCGGACCTTCGCCCGCCGCGCCACATCGGTTGTCAAATCGATTATATCCTTCGGAAGAACAAGTTTTTAATCCGCGACTTCTGCATCCGCGATTATCAAAATTCACGCGGATAAAGTCGCGGACAAAAGCTAGTAAAAAACTGCATTTGATGAGGTCGTGTTAACCGATAATAACTAATTAGCCGCCCAAGTCAGATTTATCAGACAAATATTTTCGTGTTCATTCCGCCTGACTCTTATTTACGAGTAATGATATTTATTTATCCATTATGTTTGATTTTTTGGAGGTACCTACTGCACATTCTACCCAAAACAAGATGATAGTATGTAGATAAGTACTGAAGATTTATAAGCTGGGGGCTGGGGTCACGGCAACTGATATAAAATCAGGCGATTAAAAGGTCATGTTTGTTTACCTAATTTTGAGCCTAGGCAAAAAATAAGAAATAATTAAAGACCGTCAATCAGATATAAAAAAATATTGGACACTATTTTGTTTTTTTGCTCGATGTGACTTTTAGATAAAACGCAGTAAAGTCGGGGAGTGGTGTCACCTACGTAGCCGTTATGCTACATTTTAACTGAATGTATCATTTTGCGTAACCTTTTCATAACATACAAAAAGAAAAAATACTTACGTGTCCAATATTTTTTATTATTTTACAGAACGGTAGAAAAAAAATGTTTTTAGTCATCACAAATATGATGAAAATCCCCGTTTAGCACATAATATTTATTTATTTTCCAAACTTCATCTAAGTCTATGGGTGATACTATTCAATTTTATTTCTTATAATGGCAAACAAAGCCGATGTCGACCATTCTGCCAATGTCAAAAGTGAATTGTGAAAAAAAAAATGTAAAAGAATTTAACTGAAGGCACAAATACCTACATATTATACATTTAATCTTTTATTATAGGGTCTTTTAATCTAAGAACAGGCCAGCCCCGTTGAGTCACAACTAAGTTAATCAATATTAATGTATACTATTTTAGGGCATAAGTAACAGGATCTATTTTCGATTAATACAGTTGCAATCAATGACTGAATGAATGACTATGATAGGGTTAGTATGGGACTCAAACAATAGGCGATACTAATCATGCTTGCCAAAATGCTATAGGTATTTTGAAATTTAAAAACGTTCTAATTGACGTTTCGTTTACGTCAAGCATTCGTGTTCGGAACACGGGTGAGGAAGCCGTTACCCAACCGTCGTAAGTGATGAACTAACAACTGTCACTCGGTGAGTTATTATCTCACGCGATCATTAACGCGAGAGTTTATTTGTTTATTGCTTAGATCTTGGTTGGTTTGGTCACGCTGGGGTAAACGTGTTCTTGAGTGGAGACCGCGACTCGGCAAACGCAGTGCAGGACGCCCTCTGACCAGGAGGGATGACGATCTGCGAAAGACTGCAGGCAGATACTGGATGCGGCAAGCTGAAGACAGGGGCGCTATGGCGCTCATTAGGAGAGGGCTATGTCCAGCAGTGGACTAATATAGCCTGATGATGATGGTCACGTTGAGAAGATGATTGAAAGACGACTAACATAAGGTATTTATACGGCAGATGTAAGAGGAAACGCTGGGAGGGGCCGAGGTGACTCCCTAGCAGGACATACATTGACTTTATTGGTAATGTTCTTCACAAAGGTCAGGTGCGTAGTACTCGCAAACTGTCTGCGTGTATGACCAGATGTATGAACGTAGACGAAACGAAAGGAGTATGTGAGGATCGTAGCGTCGTGTTCTGTAGTTTCTGCCTACCCCAATGGGAAAAATTGACGACACAGTTGGCGCAGTGGTTGAGCCATCGGCTGCTGCGCCGCGTGTTGTGGGTTCGATCCCCGCACGGAACAAATATTTGTATGACCTACAGGTAGTTGTTCCGGGTCTGGCTGTTTGTGTATGTGAGTTTAAATGTTTGTAAACGCACCCACGATACAGGAGAAATTCCTAAAAAAAAAAAAAAAAAAAAAAAGGCATGAGTTTATGTATGTATCTTAGTCTGCTTTGTTTGTGTAGTGGTCGGAAGCGCTACTAATTAGCCTGAGCTCCTGGGTTCGATTCCAGGGTTGGGCTAAGTGTTCATTGGGTTTTCCATCTGATATTTCTCATTAGCAGTCTGGATTTGTGACCGGATGAAGACAGCAGGCTCGCCCTATTACATGGGACTTAAAAATATAACTATTGAAATGTGGGTGTATTATAAGTACACCTTCGCCTAACCCTCCGGGGAATACAGGCGTGTTGTTATGTTTATGTCCAAGTTTTGTCACGACGATTTCCTTCGCCAATACCAGCGATGTCCAAGATAAACTAAGAAAGTACCTTCATATGAATTGATAGTAGGTAGGTTCTTGCCCGGATTCAAACCCACAACCTCGTGCATGAAAGTCAAAATGGAATATTAACCACTGGCCATCACGACATTTCAACAAATAAGGACTTAAAATTACCCTTCTTAAATATTCTACAGATTCAGACCAAGTCCAAAACTAGCAGCAGGAGCCTTGCCTTCTTAGAATTCCGAATGGCCATTTTGATTTGCGTCGCTAAGATGTATGGCGAAGGGGACTGTTTAGGAAAATCATTGTAAAAAGAATCTTTAGTGTTAAAGTAAGGAGTGCAGGCTTTTTATCAGTCCAAAGTGGATCTTATGCAACTGTATGATAAATCACAATAACTAAGTAAGAAATCGACATACAACATCTGAAATTGCCACTCCGTCTTGAGGAAGCGTGGTGATGCTCGTGCCTTCTATAGAGAAGGCACGAGCATTCATCAGGGCAGGCAGGGCTCAGGCCTGCAGTGGGACAGTAACACGCACATAACATCACGTTATTCTCGAAGGGTTGGGTAGAGGAGCTCCCATTGTAATACCCACATTTCGCCAGTAATTTTTAAGTCGCATGTAATAGGAGGCGAGCCCATTGTCATCAACCGGGCACAACTGCAGACTCCGGGCTAGTGAGAAAAGCAGCATACTTGCTGCAGTCATACTGTCTATAAAAATACTGAAAAATCATGTCTGTATTTCCCAAAGAGGTGTGATACACTGACGAAGTGAGGCTGTAAGCGCGCCGCGTCCTTAGTGCGTAGGGTACGGGTTAGCCCCAACAGCGTACTGGCGATGATTGCAGGAAGGTTGGACTGCCCCTTCATTCGGCATTGCTTCAGCAGACATGTTGCTGTACCAGTGTCGGAGAGAAGGTTTTAATTTTATTATCTATGAATTGTTTTTATTTTTTATTTATTTTTAATTCTAATTATTTTGGCTTGTATTTTATTTATTTGATTTAATTTAATTCTATTTGATTTATTTTATTGTAATTTATCTTATTTGGTCTTTGATGTTTCTTATTGTTATTATTTTTGTTTGGCAATGGATGTTATTTACCTGATGATAAATGAATTTATTATTATTATTATTGTATACATAGTACATCCTCATTTCTCCAGTTTCCAGCTAAGCAAAGTCCCAAGAAGTATGGAATCGAAGGCAGGACCTCAGGTTCAGCAGTCGCGCTTTGGACCACTACACCAACGAGGTAGTAACACGCTGGTAGAATCATCATCTGCCTAGCCCTTTTCCAACTATGTTGAGGTCGGCTTCCAGTCAAACCGGATGCAGCTGAATACCAGTATTTTACATGGAGCGATTGCCTATCTGATCTCCACAACCCAGTTTACAGTTTAACACGATGGTATAATAACGCTCACAAAACCTGCAACAGAACAGCCTGGTCAAGGGTACCCAACCCTACACCAAAGAGAGCGTGGTAAACTTTTAAATAATTAATTTTACGGTAGCTACCTACTGTTCCAATTATCTTAATTACTCCGTTGATTGTACGTAATTGATAAATGGTAACTAGGTACCTAGTTAATTAATAATTAACCGCGTACCTATACAATTAGGTAAATTAATTAGATAATTGTGCTTATAGGTATTTTTTATCGTACGACGGTTCACGGATGTTAGGAAAAAACCTAGAATAGATTTTGTCATAATCAACAAACATGTCTGACCTATTCAATGACTGCTAATTTTGCAAATCCATCCCAGATATTTTATGATAGTAGTTTTTGCAAACTGTTTTCTGCTGTACAAACAATTTTAAACGCCGTACACATATTTTATCCTTGTCAGAAGAGAACCGGCGTCTGCGCAGGATCCTATCGCTGAACTACTACGACAACCGCGCTGCCACAACTGTAAATGAAGGTAAAGTCAAAAGAGTATTATTATATTCGGATTCGATTCCCGCCTTGGGACAAATGTTTGTACGATCTACAAAGATTTGTTCCGGGTGTTCTGGGTATTTGCTATGTATAATAAAAAAATATCTGTCTATGTAATGTATTGTATTAAGTATATCAGTCATCTAGTACCCATAACACAAACTCTACTTAGCTTGGGGCTAGATGATGCTGTGTGGTTTGTCCAGCGTTATTTATTTATTATTTATTATTATCAGCAAATATATGATTTCTTTCATAAGAATTCTAATGATAATTATAATTCTAATTTTCTTTTCTTTATTAATTATATAAGTCCAGGTTTCACGATGTTTTCCTTCACCGATGTCAGTGATGTCCGAGACAAACTTAGAAAGTACATATGAATTGAAAAACTCACATTGGTACTTGCCCAGGTTTGAACCAACAACCTCGTGTACTAGGCGAGGCCTAAACCACTGGGCCATCATGACATGCACACATCACAATGCAGCATAGTACCACGATATCTTAAAGTCGTACAGTAAAAACTTCCACGTGTGAATGGGGCCTTTAAATGGGAAAAAATATAATTGTTTACCAGGATTGAGACGCAACGAGGATAAGTATATCTCAGTAAAACGTCGAATCAGGTTTGTTATCTCATGTAATTGCAAGGTTTGCTGATATCGGCTGAACCCAGAGATATGTTACAGGGCTGTATTTAATATCTCATAATAGGCCACAGCAGGGTAGTGCGGGATCTTTTCACAAACACATAAACACAAAAAAATGTGATGTAATTTATTTTTAATGTAAAAATGAAATAGCAATAATTGTAACGCCCACATAAAGATCAATTTGTGATACGACTTATACAAGTCTTATGATTTTTTTAAACGAAGTACATAAGATATAAACATCACGCTTGTATTCCTGGAAGGGTTAGGCAGATATGCACCTATTCATAATACACCCACTTTTCGCCAGTTATGTTAAAGTCCAGCGTAATAGGGGGCGAGCCAATTGCCATCGACCGGTCACTAATCCAAACTAGGAAGAATCACAGATGGAAAATCCCCATAAAAAAATTGCGCGGAATCGAACCGGGGATCCTATGCTCACTTATGCTCACGATTAAAGCTGTAAAATCTAGTCATCAAAACCTAGTCATTGTAAAATCGACTGCATTTACACTAGCATAAAGTTGATATCTTCTATCAAATAAACAAAATTGAAGTGTCTGTTAAAATAACAGCTTATTTACTAAATGCAAATGAAAGTTTAAACCACAAAACCAATTTATAAAAATTATTTGGTATTTTTTATTTAAAAAAAATGGGGTTCCGTTCAAAAAAAAATCCAACCACATGAAATTTTGGACGATGTCGCGGACACTAGTCGACAATATTAATAAGAAACATGTCTAAATACGTCCCTGTTTTATAAGCGATTGCCAAACATATAACAAACAATGGCAAAGTAATCAGAACAAACATTGGTTTGTAGTGAACGACTCGTCTGAGATTTTACAAAATGAAATTATTTTGTTTCCTTGTCCTTCTGTTTGTGGCTATTGCCCTGAGTGACGCTAGGGGTATGTTTCGAAACCATTTTTATTTTAATTTTGATGCGAAACATCGAATATAACTATTTCTGAAGTCACTGATGAAAACAATTGAGCTGGCGCAAATGGAAAAAAAAAATTGAATTTAGAATTTTTGAAAATAAATGATTATAAAATAAACAGTCATCATTTTCTTGGGGAAAATAAATTCACTAACCCATATTTAGTTCCTATCGTAATCAGTTCTTTTATGCATATTACTTGTATAAAATAATTTCGATATTTCACATCTGTCAATCAATCATCCTAACATAAAAATTTATGTGAAACGAAAACCGAAGATTTAAAATCGTGCAAGTATTCTGCGTATTGATTATTCTATGTAACAAAAATTTGTTGTATTTTTTATGTGATACGAAATTCTATAAAACTATTATAGCTATAAAAAACAACGTACAACCGATAAAAGACCTGTGCAAGGCCAAGAAGTAGTCAGTAAGATAAGTTTAATAAAATAAATCTCTTGTTCTGCCCCAGTCGTGATGCGTTCAGTAACCCACTGATGTGTATTATTGTGTATTTAATTGTATATGTGTGTATTTAATTCAGCTCCCATGTAGATGTAAACAACTATTGTATGCCCTACGGCCGGGATATAGCTGATCTCAACTTAATTATTTAAGACCTGTTTTATGTTCCTACCGATGATCGACAATAAAGATATTGATTGATTGTTTTCAGAGCCTAAATGTCTACTACCCGCAGATACAGGAATATGCCGTGGAAGCATACCCATGTAAGTATTAAGCCTTTCGCTGCCCAGTTCAAAAATACGATTTAACTTGTATGTCAAAATGTTTGCCAAATTACATAATGCGTAGGTACATGGTAGGGGGTAATGGGCTTGTTCACATCTTTCTATAGCTTTTTACATGTACGACTCGGGAAGCGAGTTCAGGATACATGGACAAACTATTCTTTGACCCGAGAGTCGGGTGCTGGGCACTAAAAGTGTTAATATACGAATATATAATCTGACGACCGAAGTGGCGCGGCGGGCGAAGGTCCGCCTGCGACGCAGGAGGTTGCGGGTTTGATTCCCGCCCTGGGACAATTGTTTGTACGATCTACAAAGATTTGTTCCGGGTGTTCTGGTTATTTCAAATGTATAATAGAAAATATCTATCTATGTAATGTATTGTATTAAGTATATCAGTCATCTAGTACCCATAACACAAGCTCTGCTTAGCTTGGGGCTAGATGATGCTGTGTGGATTGTCCAGCATTATTGATTTATTTTATTTAATCTGTTTTGGATGTTCAAAACTACACAGACAACCGACCGCATTGTGACTCGATCCACCTGCCCTATACCGCGTATGTTGATGATGCTCAACGCGGTCGTGAATGTAACCCTGGATTGGACTTGATTGCTGATTAAGGTCAAAATGTTTGCGGTTCTGTACGTACACGGAATGAACTTAATTTCGTTTTAATGCCTAATTTGCTGTACTAAATACTAATATCTGTAGAGGTTTCATGTTATAACAGACCTAATTGCATACTGGCTGGTAGAACCTTAGTTCTCTATGGTTTCAAACACTCAAGTAAGATTCGAAGGATTCAAAGTTAGAACGGGTCTTGTGTCAAGGGCAGAGAACATTCTTTATTGTATTTTAGAAAGTAAAGTGCGGTACTTCATAAATATCAGCGAAGCCCTATCATTTGTAATAATAAAATATCCCGGTCTACAACACCTTTTTTTTTTGTTAACGGGCTATACCTTCAAAAGGCGCCTGGACTTTTGGGGAAAAGACCAGGGAGTGTGGGATTCTTACCTCAATAAAACCACCCCGGTGATCACCATCAGCACATGGAAGGGGCCGCGTTACCCCTTAAGAGACCACTCCGGGAACCCCTTTGTGCAACGCCTGTTAGGGCACATCCCATCCACGGCGACACGTGATCACTATGCCGCCGTCTTCCCTTAGGTCATTCGGTGGGCGATCAGAGGTCTACAATACCTAGTAACAACCCACAACCTCGCGGATGAGAGACGACGTCTTATCTACTGAGCACCACGACTATTAATACAGCTATTTGTCTATTATTTCAGGTTCGCATTCAATAATGCTGCTGGAAAGTGTGACAATTTCGTCTACGGTGGTTGTCAGGGTAATGATAACCGATTTGAAACCTTGGCAGACTGTCAAAAGGCTTGTAATTAAATAATACAATTTAAAAATTATTAATGTTGTTTTACTTCTCTATACGTTATATTTACAGACGCCAGCTGCACATCAAGCTACTTCAAACTGTAAAACTATCCCTATTGAACATGAAACTTATTTATTTTACGATAAAGTTGAAAAACTATCGAAAGTAATTTGACACATTGTGGTAGTTTGATGTGCTGGCCTCTGTACGTGGAGCTTAAAAACGAGACTACACAGGGTGTGAGTGACAGAGACTATGCTCAATTTTAACGGCATGGTTGGCGCAGTGGCTGAGTGATTGTCTGCCGCGCTGCGTGTCGCGGGTTCGACTCCCGCACAGAAAAATTGGCCTACTGGTAGTTGCTCCGGGTCTGGTTGTTTGTGGGCTTAAATGTTTATAAACGCACCCACGATACAGGAGATATTCCTAGTGTGTTTAAAAAAAAGAAAAATAAGGTCTTTTTTTCTAAAACACATAGGCCATGGTTAAGGGCTGAGTACTCTTATCTCTGAATTTGTGCCCGTTTGGTGGTAATAGACTTGCCCCCTATCTATTTGGATGTAGATATATATAACTGGCGAAAAGTGGGTATTCTATAGGTACACCTCTGCCTACCCGTCAGGGGAATACAGTCGTGACGTTGTGTTATGGTACTGTAACTCTTGCAACCTGAAAGCTTGTTATGCAAAAATCTTTAAAAGATGCGGATACATACATACCGGCAAATAGACAGAAATGCAAACAAACAAAAAGTCTAAAACAGTTGTTTTGGTTCATATCAAATTGGTGTTTTAAAAACCCCTCATATTAAGTTTTCTCAAATATTTCCTGTGGTGTATCTACAGCCTTATACCAGTTACAATTTTACTATAAACTAGCACTTCGTCCGTGAGGATTTTGTAGTTTTCGTTTTCCCTTCGAACTTTAACAAACCCTCCGTCCCCTTTCAAAAGGAGTTTTGAAAATAAAATAAAGCCTATGTTATTCGTTAAAGATGTAGCTTTCTTATAGTGAAAGAATTTTTAAAATCGGTCAAGTAGACTGAGTTAAATTGTAACAAAAAAAAAACACATTTTTCCTCCATACATATAATATTGGTTTAGATGTAATAATACTAATATTAGATAAAGGATTATTTTAAAACCACTACTTTATTTAATTGTTTTCAAAATTCCGGGATCCATAATTTTAGTGAATAATGGCGGCTGAGTTATATAAAAGTTACTTGTTATCGTTTTAATAATCAAGTGGCAAAACTTAATTTTTTTTAAGTAAAGTAAAGTTATATAATACTGTTTAATGGTAGCTTCTTACACAATTAGATTATTACTTCATTGTTGTATAAAACAATTGAAAAATGGAAGCTCCATGACTGCTAGCTGACTGAAACCAGTGGCGTAACTATACAGGCAGGCCTGGCAAACTGCCACGGGCCCCCGACCCAAGACGGCCCCGGCCCAAAAGGCCGCAAGCGCAGAAATATGTTTTTACATTGCACCTGAGTTATATTATATCTTATTTTACTTAAAAAAATATGATTTTTAAAGCTTAAAATCCATTTAAGAATTTATTGAATAGGGCCCCATCAAAAGAATTTGCTACAGGCCCCAAATTATATTTTACAGTTACGCCTCTGACTGAAACGTTAACTCAACTCTAAGCCTTAAACTTTTCACCGATCCGACAAATATTTTCGTGTTCATTCCGCCTGAGTCGTATTTATCCGACGTAAAATCTTTGCTTGTCCAATTTGATATCTTGGTTCTACTTTATCTACATTCTACCCAAAAATAGCACATTTCAGGCCAGATGTTAAATGTACTGACGATTTATAGTTCAGTTGGGCGCTGGGGGCACGGGAACTGATAAAAAATCAGGCGGTCAAAAGGTTAACGTGTAGGTCGTGGCAGACATGTTTTGATCGTCATAAGAATTCATTGAGAAGATGTTTACTGGACACCAGATATCTCTACCATCACATATACGAGTATAACTAAAGAATGAAGGAACTGACAGTCTCGTTGGTCTCGAGGTCGTCAGTGCTACTGCTGACCCTGAGGTCCTTCGTTAGATTCCCGAGTTGGGCAAACCGCTATAGGGTAATTTCTCAGTAGGAGCCCGGAGTCTGGAATTGTCCCGGCTGATGGCAATAGGCTCGCCCCGTATTACTAGCGAAGTATAGGTGCACTTTAGGTACACCTCTGCATGTCCCTTCCGGGAATACAGGCGTGGTGTTATGTTTATGGAACTCAATATTACTTTACGATTTGTAATGGTCATGAATGTAATTTTCCGCTCAACGCTAGATGGCGCGGCTAGGCTCGCTACGGTAAGCTCTAAAATGAGACAAGTGAGGGTGGCAGAAAAAGATTTCGACCTGACTGTACGACTGACAAGTACTCCGGGTTTAATTAAATTGATGGCAGACACGTTGCGCTAAAATAGTGACAAGTCATAATTATTGTTGTTGGTGCGACAATGTGTGTTTGTGTGCGGTTAGCGGATGAAACGGGGTAAGTGTTTACGTCTAATTCACGAAGTTTAGATTCTTTGATGTTTGTGGAATGTGGGGATGTTTTGCAATACTGACTGCTAAATTATTTGTTCTCAGCTTGCGGAAACGCTTCTTTCATCAGGCTAGACCTTAGTCACTTTGCGAAGTACGAACGTCATATTCGCCACAATTTCGAGGAAGCCCGCTGGTGTTGGGGCATAGCGGCCAACTTTGAAAACTTCGTCACGAGATCGGGCCCGGTCATTAAAAAAAATGAAAATAGGGATATCTACCGCGATGAAGCGACCGATCGCTAAGGGGCACCCCCTGCGGGGTACGAACCTCGGCTTAGGACGTCGCTGAAGAGGACAGCAAGGGACAGGTTGGATCAAATAGATATATGATTTAGGGACATTTTAATCATTTACTGGCTCAGCTCCGCGGGCTGGCTCTAGCAAAGGGTCGGGAGGGGGATTATATTATGTCTGTTCATTGTTAATTTATATGTTGCATACTAGCTTTGCCCGCGACTTTTGGCTCACGTATCATGGGTATACGTGGCGTCACATCTAACATACATGCATCGAAATAATTGTTGAGTGGCTTTAGTATTTAGTTTTAAATAGTTGTTTTCAGTATGTATCGCAGTATCGATGATTCGGGTTTTTTTCCTACTTGGGTCGACTTGCTAATTTTATTCTTCTACTCTTGTCTTGTATAACTAGTGTTATCACTACATCGATAACACCCGCGTCACATTGTCGCGAACTCGCGATAGATATTATGTAACTGCGCAGCTCACTTTCGTTTGTTGCACTTGGTCCGTTCGCTACAAATTATATTGTTCACCCCGTTTGGTGCAAGAAGTGAACTTGTTGACGTGTTTTATTCGGTTCAAAGAATTAATTTCTCATAAGAACTTAGGGCTATATCTCACTAGGACACCAGCAGCGGCGCAACCAGTCGCGCTACCAACAAAATGTATACAGCTCTATGGAGGATCCCTCACCTGGTATCCGATTGGTTGCGTAACCAACCATACAATTTTTAACAACTTGACCATGGTTGCGCCACCATGGTCTCCTAGTGAGGTCTGACAGGGCTTACAGTCCGCTTATAATGAGATACAAAGAAGTATGCAAAGACGGTAAAATACAATTTCCTCGATAGTATTAGAAGTTATAATGTACATACATGTTTCTTAAGCTTATTTTTAAATGTATTCACGTTATCGTTATTTTTTAATGTGATACCTTCTTTACACACACACAACACACACACTGAATACTACGCTACGTTCTTAAACGGGAATAATCGACGTGGGTAAGAAGATTGCCAGGCTCAAATGGGATGGGGCGGGTCACATGAGCCGCATTTACTGTGACCGTTGGGCAAAAGTCTGAACACAATGGGTGCCCGAAGATGGACGGCACCACCGAAGCGAGATGACCTGGTTGTAGGTACTCCGAGGGCTGGCACGGGAAAATAATACTTGGAATAACTTGAGGGAGGCCTTCGCCCAGCAGTGAATATAGGCTAATAAAAAACATCTTAACGCGCGTCACGGACATGCTTATGTGACGTCTGTCAAAAACACAGTTATTCTTAATCTTAAGTTTCCACTTCTCCCGGCTGGCCCCCATTTGGCCAGGGAATTAACTTGCGATCATGTCCTCGCCAAACCGCTATTTGACATCTGGGCATAGCCGCTACTAAATCAACAGTCTGAAGTGTTTATATACGAATACCCACCTAAATCTTATCTATAGCCTCAACTTGCCGAGACACACTGACCTGCTGGTCAAGGCTTGGCTCCCTTTTATGGAACGTGTTGTTTATGTGTCATTCTTATTGCCAAACGTCATTTTTTTTATCCGTTGCAAGTCAAGGTAAAAGGTTTAACGCCTTATTTATAACTAAGTTACTTGACCATTTTAACGTTTAAAGTTAGGTGCCTTGCCTACTTTAACTTTAGTGATTCCAGTTGAATGTCACATCTCTATTATCATTATGGTCAGCCTAGCCTTTTCTTCTTTCTAACCGGATGCAGCCAAATACCAGTGCTGCCTATCTGACCTCCACAACCCAGTAACTGGGCAACACGACACCCCTTATTAAGACCGGTTGTCAAGACTTTCGGGATCCAGTTATATTTCATCATCATCATCCTCTTGCCCTTATCCCAATTTATTTGGGTCGGCGCAGCGTGTCTTCTTCTTCCATACATCTCTATTGGCCGTCATCTCAAAAGTCACCTCCCTTCTTCCATATCATCTTTCCACAAACCATCCAACTTTTCTTTCGTCTCCCTCTACTCTTGTTAAAGTTAGGTATATGTATCAGGATTACTATCTAAAGTTACTGGTTATTATCTGCGCGTGTCGTAGTGTTTATCACACTTCAGTGAAGCATCCCATCCCATTTTAATCTACTCATCAATCCGTCAATTTCCACAACTTGTACCACAGTAACAATGATTCAAGTTTAACGACAGTGATTCGGAACCGTTTCAAAACGTAAATGGATAACAATTGGCGGAGAGAGCACCACGCTTTCAAGACTCCGTCGGACCAAAAGCATTGTTTACTTGTATTTGAAGAGCGACAGACAAACACGCCGTGTAATGAACAGTAATTACTATAGCAGCTTGATGAACGACGAACGTTTTCTTTGTGCTGCTGCTGTACCCTGGACTCGACCTGCGTGACGTCAAAGAATGACATACCTACCTACGAACTTGTTCGTTGACTGTACTACGTGCACTACGGAGAAAAAATCTATAATTTGCTTTGAATGTTTTGTAGTTTCTGCCCACCCCATGGGAAAAAGGCGAGAGTTTACGTAGGTATTTATTAATATTATTTGTATTTCTATGAAAGGGTAGCTTACTATAGGCGCTTTTAATTTCGAAGACATTTAATGTTGAAAACGCGCAAATTTTTTGTTGAATTATAAACTTATTTGGGGGCAAAACTTATGGGTTCATCACGTGACGTGTTGCCTCAAAACAAAACGAACGAAACACAGTCATTTCAAAGTTTTAAGTTCTCACTTCTGTCGGCAGTCCCTATGACTGCCTATATCTTATACCTTTAAACGATTGTATTTATGTACATACATGTATAATCTGAATCTCGGAAACAGCTCCAACGATTTTCATGAAATTTAGTGTGCAGGGGGTTTCGGGGGCGATAAATCGATCTAGCTAGGTTTCCTTTTTAGAAAGCTCGGTCATCCAGGTACATTTTAATAAAAGCACTGCATACATGGGCTTTATTTGTAGCCTACTATTTAAAATTAGTATGGTCTAACCAAACTTAAAAGTCTGTTTCGTGAAAGTGTATATGTACTTTAAATGAAATATTGATTATTGAATATCTTCCTAACTAGGTTGGTTGATCTTTTTTTATACAAACATACATACATGCCTTTCTCTCATGGTGGTACGCAGAAACCACAGAAGCCTCCTGCTTCGTTTTCGTTCATTAATCTGGTAATACACGCTTGAGGTTGCGACTAATACGTACGCCCTGCGTATACGCATCTGGAGGCCCATTTTCTTTAATCCTTGTTTTCTGAAGTGAAAACTTATTTAGCGGCGTTGTACACTTTTTTTGTAATGGGTAAAAAATGTTAATCTCGCGTCAGGACACGTGACCTGATCGAAAATTCGTAAGACGGATGGAGAGTAGACAGCCGGTGCGGTGTAGGAGAGGAAGTATCAAAGTATCAAGTATCTCTCTTTCTACTAAATGTATTATCGTGCAAAATTATTCCCTAACCATTCCAAAATATCAAAAACGCACAACGTTAATATTCAAGTTTTCACTTCTGCCACTTCTTCTTCTTGCACTCCCGGAGTGCAGACCGTCGTTTTTTCTTCTAATATTGATAGTTTATTAACTTCAAATGATAGGAATAAATGCACACACTATTGAGCACTATTATTTACTATACGGACCTTGTAGAAACTCGATCAAATTTCCGTGCGGTCAAGCGTTTTTGCCATACCCTATTGGAATCAAATATAACAGCTCATCATTTAGGACACATTAATATCAGAGTTAATTTTTAAACCGCGGTGCTAGGCAACTGGGCCTAACCCAGTTGTAAACGTCCCTTTGTGCCTATTGGCCTAGCTCTGTTCTGTTTCCTGCTTAATATGGAGGGAAGTGGAAACTATGCATTTTTCTAACTCCTCCGCTGTTAATTTCTGATTTTTTCGTCGCGGGATCCAAGACAGTTGAATCGTTTCTCCGGAACTCGTCGGGCTTCATTATCTCGACGCTTTTCTGGTCGCCACTGTTGATTCTGGTTTTCAGGAGTTGCAGTGGTTTGGGAATAATGTGGCGGGCTTGTCCCAATGAGCATAAAACTGCATGATGTGGACTGACACATTTTATCAATATCATATATTTGTATTTTAAGGACTATGCATTTTTTATACACCGCCATTGTTCCAGGTGCCCCAGCTAGCTAAGGATGGTCAAAAGCAAAGGATGCATATTAAAAGAGTTCGGTTAAAATAAAAACACCATTCTGTTCTTTCACAAATGTATTTCGACGTTGAAAAGAAATTTACAAAAGTACATCATTTTACAAAATATATTCGAGTTTTAACAAAGGTCACCTAATACTAAACTATTAAAAAAACAATTAAATTGAAAAACTAGTAATCAATACTTTTACCGCGTATGCAGATTTGTACTAGAATCGTATGGCACCATTCACATTCAGTCCCAATCGATGGTAATGGTATAATCTGTATTCGATAAACGACTGTCATTTTCAGATTGGTTGACGCTACGATGCAATCATACGCGCTTGCGATTGGTCAATATTAATCCACTCACTTACAGATCAATTTGAGATTTGTATGACAATGTTCAAGTGAGTTCAAATTTGTATTATTGATTTTGAACATTGGATATTTTTTTTTACATAAAACGTTAATTGCAATGAAGAAAGAAAGAAATTGAGCATTTTAATGATAAGCCAAGGGTCGGCTTCCAGTCACACAACACCCCTTGGTAAAACGGGCTGTCAGAATTTAAGAACTTCTGACCACCCGTAACGACTGTCAAAGATCTACGAATGACAGCCGGGACCAACTGAAGTGCTTTCCGAGACACGGAAAAGTCTCTGTATGTAATGGACATCCAAAGACTGACCTCGGTAGGCGTAGCTTAACCTTCAATCGGGCCGTACGGCTGGTATTATTTAGGTATACATTTTAGTTATAAGTGGTAGACATTAAAGTGGTTTACCGCCCCTAAGATGACCCACTGACCATATTTTAATTAGTACTTACTTTAATTATAACATAGAAAATAGAAATATTTTGGCTTCAGGTCAATGTGTGTTGTTAAGTACGTCACGAAGATAGGAATTCCGTAAGTTTTATTTGCGACCTTATAATGTAAGCACCACTTATTTGCACTTCACAATGTTTCCCGAATCTACCAACTTATCATCATCTGCCAAGCCTTTTCCCAACTATGTTGGGGTCGGCTTCCAGTCTTACCGGATGCAGCTGAATACCAGTAATTAACATGGAATATACCAACTAAATAATAAACGACGAAAAAATGTATGTTATGTCGAATTTTTGAAGGTTATGTTGGTTGTAACTTAACTCCGCTTTCACTAATATGGGAACTAGAGTATATGCTTAAAAACGAGCTGTTTCTCGCCACTATTTACCGTCGTCATATAAAACATATCAGACATCGTTTCCATCTATAAGTACTCGTTACAATATAAATAATATTTTTAACAACTTAACTGCCATAAAACGATATACTATAGAAAATGTATTGTTAGTTTTTCACTTGGAGTTTAACGTGTTAAAACTGAATTTTACGAACTGTGGGATTTCATAAAGTTTTCGCAACAAACTTTTCATACAGTATTGCTAATGCTAAAGATAATACCGGTGAGAAATGTACACTAGGAAATATTTCACAGATTTTCTGCTTATTTTCCTGAGCTAAATTTAGTATAAAACACGGTAAAATGTTTAGACATGTTTCTAAAAACATTCTCAGTTTTATAAACATTATGGAAGTTTTAATCTCAGAAACGTGTCGAGTAGAAAATACAATTATTTAATAATTAACAAAAACAAGTACAAGAAACAAACTGATACCACAAAATGCAGCCAAATTTACAGATTTCGTAGAAGCGACAATTAAAAAACACTAATTACTTTTACCTATTAAGCGGCGGTTAGTGCCTACTTTAAGCATTAAGTCCACACAATCATAGACATATATCTAGGTACCATGTTTTGAAAATAATCTCGATGAAAAACTCTGCGGGTTGGCCTCAGAAGTTAAGATGAATGCGTAGAGGCAGTTGTAATGAAAGAAAGAAAGAAACAAAGAAAAAACATTTATTCGCACAGGCTCAGGCACACAAAGACACAATACTAAACATAGAAAACAACAAAAAAAATGATTTCAATGATTATTATTCGAGAAATTTATGTTTGTTACGGCCGCGAATAAAATTTTCAATAAAAGACAACGTAATACTGAGTTGCTAGTACCAAAAAAAAATCAAGAAAATTTTTCTACGCATTCGCCTTAAGTAAAAAAAAAAATACTGAATATTTTAAACTGGCAACATGAATTGGTACAAAATATAAATACTATGAAGGTAGAAGACCGGTAAGTACGTTATACATAAGAAATACATTTCAAACATTCCAGTTGTTTGCTTAGTGTTAAACAATAAAGAAACTACATATTTAATATACCTACTTAAGAAATATTTCACATGTTTCCTACAACTATTACTTATAAATAAGATTCAATTTCGTTATACAGTTGCCGGTATTTAAATTGAGCTTTGATCCTTAGTTACTTTAAGCGATTTTGGACCTTATTTCTTATACAATACGATGAGCACACAAACCGTGGGGGTTTGTCTGCACTACGCCGAGTTCAAGTTAAATGCTGGCAACTATGCAAACATGAGTTTTGACAAATATAATTTTAAGTGTTTTCATTAGCTTTGATGTTATTTCAGACAACTAAGAAAATCAGGTATAGGCCTGCCTTTAAACTGAGACGGTGCCCACTATTTTAAATTTGGAAACATTCTTCTTTTTATTATTTTCAGAAGATTATAGAAAGTTGACTAAATACTCTGATACCGAGACAAGCTCTTATTAAGCTCTCTATTTAGCAAATAACCAGCTCTGGACCACAATCTCCCCAGATGATGAATGAAGGCTACGAAGCCCAGAAGATGTCTGTGCACTCTTTGCTTTGAAAGCACGGGGGGTAAGGAACACAGACGCTAGCAGAAATTCACACACTTTTATGTTTTGCTCTCTTTTGTGTGCACCAAATAAACGATGTATCTATCTCTACCGGGTGTAACAGAATAAACGCAAGCCCCGAGGTTCACAATTGAGTGCTGTCGATTTAAGTAATTTTTAATATAGGTTTTTTTTTTCAATAATATGTTCTTTGCCACACTGACCGCCGAATTGGCCCAAATAAATTAAATCTTATTTTAAGGGCTCAATTCTAAATGCATAAAGTAATGCTTGGATCAATACGATTTCCGTAATAGAAAAAGGTTGCTTTAAAAAACATAAGTTTTGTTCATTGTATTATGCTTTTAACTAAATACTCTAATTGAGGTGTATGAGGTCTTGAATTAATTGTGTTACATCTTATTGTATAAAGGGAGACCATGGGTTCAAGTCGTGCTTTTGCCTCAGATTGGTCAAAGTATGTGTTATAATACTCTAACGGTTAGAGTATTATTATTATATACGTATTGGTTTACAGTCTAACCCAATTGTTTTCTTTGCCTGGACTTACAACAATATTTTTCGATCATACGCAACATAGAATAACACATTTACTATTCTGCACTTGTATATCACTAACTACAGAAATAATTTCTATTCTAAGAGTAGAAATACATAGTAGAACACGGCAGCTACTCATACACACTTTAAGCACTAAAATGACAAAAAAGAAACATCTACTTTTCTCTATGGACATAGAAAAAAGTAGCATTATGATATGCACAACCTTGAAAATAAACCTCTTTACAACTTTTGTACATAAATTAAAGCTTTTTTTTTTATTCGCAGACTAAGTAAATATTTTATGGAAGATTTTTAGATCTCATAAGAAAGGAAGTTATTTAAGTAGGTGGCAATTGACTTATACTTTTTCAAAGAAAATAGAACATTAGTGTGTCTATAGGAAAATATATTAACTTGAGACTCGATATCACATTCTGTGTACACACGGCTGCATATCAAGCTATATGTTCTCAATATAAGCTAACCTCTCACTGTATGGAAATTAAATACAATAAGAGGTCAGCTTCTACTAGTGAGTACAAAGGTATGATGACGGAACACATTTAACAATGATATACCATATTCAATGTTTATACAAATTTAATGGCTGTTTTCCCGCAGCTAATCGATTTTGTCTTAGTAGTACAATCAATTGATAATATAGATTTTATTAGAATCCTAAATGGCAGATTGACAATTGTGCACAAATTATAGAAATAGCGCGCGAATAACCTTTTCATTTTCTAGGTTATTTTCCAGATAGTTATAAAATCGTTCTGTAGCGGGATAACGAACAATACAATTTCACGCTTTATACTTAAATAACTTTTAATACAACAGTAAATTATCTTTAATCCGGACATACTTCACACTAGTATGATTAAAAGTCGTGAGAATACGTCTGTTTATACAAGGATAGATTTTCTTTACCCTAAACCTCCCTAGGGGTCATTGAACTCATCATTATGAATAACATTTACTAAGGAAATAACGCTGAATTCCAGAAAAAAGCAGTATTTCAGTAATTTATCTGTTTTTCTGGTCGACAAAATTTATGAAGCAGATTTTTTGCAATTTCAGGGCTGGTCTCATGGTATTATATTTAAAGTTGATTGTTATATTGAGCTGGACCCCTTTAGAGGTACAAAGTAGACAAAAAAATAAGGTTGTTTAAGGTGCCTCTGCATCTGGTGTTAGTCCAGCGTAGCCTCTACGTTGACGCTGCGTCCACGCGACGCAGTTTCGTTACAATCACGACTGCGCTACACTTGCACAGCGTGTACGTCTACGCTGGACGTCAACGCAGCGTCTACGCTGGACGTCAAATCAAGACGAAGATTTCAGTTAACTGTGCAGATTACAGCATACAGACAAATCGCCGCGACTTTTAAAAACAATTATGTACTTACAAACTAAAAACTCAGTTAGTATCATGTTGCGATTTCTCTAGAAAGTCAAGATTACTATGATGGGAGTCTATCCTGTTCATATTCGCTTTGAACTCATCGAGAGGTGACTTTGCCAGAATGGGGGTGGAGGGCACGGCAGGTACCAACGTCTCTAGGGAATCAGTTTCAACAATACCTTCTTTGTCTAAGTTCTGTTTCTCCATATGAAGAAAGTTTTCATGGGACCCGTTCAGAGCTTTGGACAGGGAATTATCTGGATAGGATAAGTCGAAATTGGATATGGATAGTAGCTTCTCTCCTGTTTCGAGGCCTGAGCTCAGAGATTTCGCAGTGTTCAATCGGTCGTTATCTGGAAGATAAAAAATTGATGTTAGGTTAAGCCGAATGCGTAGAAGTAACCCACGATATTGACCTTTTCGGTTTTTTTTTTGCTATTTGCAGTTCAGTATTAGGTCGTATGTTATTAATAAAATCATTTGCGGCCGTTGCAAATGTGTATTTCACGAAGTATTAATAATTAAAGTCATTAATACGACTTCTTAAGTTCATATTGCGATTGAATGTTAGTTCCATGAAATCATGACATTACAACACAATTCCTATTCAGAGATAGAGAGAAGAAGAATAACTTTTTTAATAGCATACCTAATACTGAAAAAACCTAAGAACATTTCGCGGGCTGCCACTACGCATTAGCCTTAACAATAATTATATTGGGTGCAAACCTGCAACCTAAATAAAGTATGGATTATATAAGTTACTAGCTGCGTACTGTGTTCCAAGGTTACTACCATGTTAAACAGCCTTTAGCCTTCTTCAATAATTGGGCTAACAATTACCAAAAAATATTTTTCAAATCCAGAAATTAGCGTATTGAAACATTTATTACATAAGTATAGATTTTAAAGGATTACAAACTTTTAGTGCCAAATTCAATAACGTATCTCAATCCTTATCTCCAACCGCGATCTTAGACTGCTGCCTCTGATTCGTCTTCTCAGGTTTACAGATTGCAAACTGGGCCATTGATTGGTTACAAACTAAAATCGATTTCTAGATTGGGATTGAGGTATGTAATTGAAATTGGCCGTTAGTTAAATCACACAGTCTTGTGCGGCGCGTCGTAGTGTGCGAACGTTAACAATGGCTGATGTGAACGGGTCAACGACCTCAAAAATGTTAAAGTGCGCGAACTGTAACTTAGTTATAAACGAGGTTCTGGCCTTCATCCAGAACAAATGTGATGTGATGGACGAGGATTCAATGATCAGACTGTGTATTACGGCGTTTAAAGCGGATGAAATTAGTGCAGCAAAAAATCTTCTATTTACTTCAGTCAAGACAACGGGAAGAAAAATTAACCGTAAAAGAGAGGGAAAATCACAAAGAGAAATAGAAGACATAATCACAATAATAAAACAGAAAGATCCTGAAGAAATGCCGATTTTTGTCGCCCGTGACCTTCAAAAACTACCCCCGGTCACTTTTGATCACCTGGATGCTACGCGGATTTTGAAGGATCTTATTATACTTAAACACGAGATCGACACTATTAAGGAAACATATACACAGGTGGACCAGTTCACGAGGCTACAAAATGAAGTTATTAATCTACAGCGAACATCGATAGTTAATAATTTCGATCGGGACAATTTTGTCAACAAAAAACGAGGTACAAATCGCATGTTAGATAGCTCAGAATTTAATTGCGAAAGTGGTCCCTCAGGTATTATTCATATTACACATGAGCCGGTGAGCGATATCAGTCATCCCACCGGTATTGATAAGGAGGTAGATGAAAGTACTCGGGCGCAGCATTCTCTGTCCCTGTCACACGCGCGCACGCTGCCGCTACCTGGTGGCGACGATCTCTCTGTCGCACACAGCTCAGATGTTTCGCGAGCTGCGGTACTCGCCGAAAAACAAATGCTAAGTGCCTCGGCTAGCGCGGTGACTAATACTACTGATACATCGGTATGTACACGCGCAGCAAACAATCAGCTGATTCGAGCGCCCCATTCGCAGAGCGCCTCACTTACGCAGAACGCAGACGATGAGTGGCATGTTGTACAAAGAAAAAGGTACAGGAATCGATTTATAGGTAAAAAAGGAACTTGCACCGAAATGGAAAGTTTTAAGGCTGCAAATATCAGTGTCCCACTATTTATAAATAATGTACATAAGGAAACCTGCGAAAAACATATAGTTGACTACATAAAGAACAAAACGAACGTTGAAATCACACTACAGAGGATCGAACCCAAGCAACAAAAACAATATAACTCATATAAAATGTTCGTTCCAAGGGAGAAACTAAGTTTGTTTTTGGATTGTAGTTTATGGCCTGATGGTATAACCTTCCGCCGTTTCGTAGATTTTTACAGGCGAGATTTAGACAGACGCAAGAAATCTGAAAGTAGTGCAAAAATAAATCTAAATGGGTAGTACAACTAACAATGACAGTTTAAAACTCATCAGCTTCAATTGTAAGTCTTTTAAAAGATCTTCTGAGTGTGTAAGACGGCTTTGCCAATCCGCTGATATTATTGCACTGCAGGAGACTTGGCTCTTGCCACACGAGATACCCGAACTCGGTAAAATAAACAATGACTTTGGATTCTGCGGTAAGTCTGCAGTGGATCTTACAAGCGGCATACTGCGCGGGCGGCCGTACGGCGGCGTAGCGCTTCTATGGAGAAACAGTAAGTGTCATTATGTGTCTGTGATTCCGTGTGAAAGTGACCGAATAAGTGCAATTAAGGTGCGTGTAATGGAACGATTAATACTCGTTTTTTCTATATACATGCCTACTGACTCCTCTGACAATCTTGTGGAATTTGTTCAATGTTTAGGTGAAATAACGTCAATAGTTGAGAGTAACAATATTGAAAATGTATTCATCTTGGGGGATTTTAACGCTCATCCGGGGGAATTGTTTGGCAATGAACTCCAAAATTTTTGTAATGAACAAAACTGGACATGTGTCGACCTAGAGATGTTGGGATCGCGTTCAAATACCTACACTTTTGTGAGTGAAGCGCACGGCTGCCGCAGGTGGTTAGATCACTGTGTGGTTACTGATGCTGCATTAAAATCGGTTTCTTCTGTTAGTATATGTTACGACATTTTCTGGTCTGATCACTACCCAGTAGAAATTCAATGTAATCTTAAATCAGTTTGTAAAACTATTAAGTCACCGTTCATCCAAACAAACAAAGTTCTATGGGGAGACAGAGATTTAAGCCAAATTGAAATGTATACCAAATGTTGTAACGAGAAACTACGGGAATTAGGTTTCCCTCTTGAATTCCAACATTGTGGTGATAGCATGTGTGATCATAGTGGTAAAGACCACTTGTCAGCGATAGACGCGCTTTATGGTGACATTGTACAATCGTTACGTGAGGCAGCTGTTGACAGCTATATAGGTCGTGAGAGTTGCGGACGGCATCGCGGCCGGCATATTGTCGGCTGGAACAAGTATGTTCGTGACGCTCACAGGGATGCTAGGCAGAAGTTCTTAACCTGGGTGAGTTATGGTCGACCTAACAGTGGTAACGTTTATAGTGAAATGTATGAATCTAGAAAAAAATTCAAAAGCAAATTACAATATTGTCAGAATAATCAAGAAGTAATAAAAATGAATATTTTAGCTACAAAACATAAAAATAAAGATTTTAAAGGATTTTGGCAACAAACGAAACAGTTAAACCCAAAACCTAGTATCCCTGTGAGTATCAACGGCATCTGTGAACCAAAGAACATTGCCAATTTATTTAAATGTCACTTTTAAGTGGAGTCTCCGCTAAAAGGTGAGCAGACCAGGGATGTGGGGGTCATCGTGTCAGGGGTACCTGAACGTGTCACAGCAAAGCAAGTTGCTCTAATAATAAAAGGCATGACGCGAGGGAAGTCCCCTGGGCACGACGGCCTGAGCATCGAACATTTTCAGCATGCGGGGCCACACCTCCCGAGGCTCCTGGGACTGCTATTTACTCTTTGTATTAGGCATTCCTACCTGCCCAATGAACTAATGAAGACGGTGGTAGTGCCTATAATTAAAAACAAGACTGGAGATAGTTCCGACAAGTGTAACTACCGCCCGATATCATTGGCTACAACCGCAGCTAAGGTGCTTGATGGTCTGCTTGAGAAACAACTTAAAGAACATCTAAATTTAAATGACGCACAGTTCGGCTTTAGACCTGGACTTTCGACAGAATGTGCTGTTATGTCTCTCAAGCAGACTGTCAAGTATTACACCGACAGGAGCACGCCTGTATATGCAGCCTTCCTTGATCTCTCCAAGGCTTTTGACCTGGTTAGGTATGATATTCTCTGGCATAAATTGAAGAGCACAGGTGTGCCAGGTGAACTCATCAATATTTTTAAATATTGGTACGACCATCAAACTAACCGGGTCAAATGGCTTGGAGAACTTTCTGACGAGTACGGGTTGGAGTGCGGAGTGAGGCAGGGGGGGTTAACATCTCCTTCGCTCTTCAACTTGTACGTGAACGGGCTGATTGGTGAGCTGAGCGACACTGGAGTCGGATGCTCAATTGACGGTCATATCATAAATAGTATTAGTTATGCAGACGATATGGTGTTGCTCAGCCCATCAATGACCGCACTCAGAAAACTGATAGGTGTATGTGAGGAGTATGCGAGGGTACACGGTCTCCTGTACAATGCCCAGAAAAGCGAGCTCCTGGTGTTTCAAGCCAGGGGTCGGAAACCGGGGGATGTGGCACCTGTGCTGCTTAATGCTGTCGCTCTTAGAAGAGTAAAAGAAGTTAAATACCTTGGCCATGTGGTGAACGAGGATTTAAAAGATGACGGGGATATTGAAAGGGAAAGGAGGGCGATGGCGGTCCGCTGTAACATGTTGGCACGCAGATTTGCAAGGTGTAGTCTTGAGGTAAAAATCACCTTGTTTAAAGCGTTCTGCCAAACTCTCTACACCTGCAATCTGTGGGTCACCTACACGCAGCGGGCCATCAACGCTCTCCGAGTACAATATAATAATGCGTTCAGGGTGCTGGTGGGGCTCCCGCGTTACTGTAGCGCATCTGCGATGTTTGCGCAAGCGCACACAGACGGCTTTCACACTGTGCTGCGGCGCCGCATCGCATCGTTGATGTTTCGTACGCGTGGGAGCGCCAACACCATCCTGAACGTACTCAGCCACAAGTTGGACAGCCCCCTTCTGCGGCACTGGGTTCAAGCACAAGTGCATGTGCCTGGGGCCCCAGAGGGCGGCAAATACCTTAATTAATTTTTTAAACAATGTAACTAACATAGTTTTTAAGTTGTATACTAACAATATTATGGGTATATTGCCTGAAATAAATAGATTTTATTTTATTTTATTTATTTATTTTAAATCAGCAGTATAAAGAGTCAATTTAACACGTTAAACGCCAAGTGACCGACAAACAATACATGTTCTATTGTGTCTCGTTTTTTGGCAGTTAAGGTGTTAAGAGATGAAACTACTTTACCTTTATCGGAGTCCGGGGTGTCCTGTTTCTGTTCGCTGCCGTCGTCTTTGTGATCTTTCGGTACAGAGGAGCTTCGCCCTTCGTCTAGCATTCCTAACACCCTGTACATAAAATGACGTTTAAAGAGTTTTCAATTCTACCCTCATTTTGATGTGCATTCATTAACTAATATTTTGTTTCAAAGTCATGCATTACTTTTTCTTTGCATTTGTACCTCTTTGTCATCCATACTTTGCATTAAAAAAATATATAGACATATTATTATTAGACTGCATATACATAATGGAAACTACATATATGCGAGGTGCATTCAATAAGTACCTAGCCTCATCGCCAGAGGGCGCTGTAGTTTCAAAAGAGTTTTACCACAGTGTAGCACATTCTTTTTTAATTCGTTTTAATTTGACAACTTATGGAAGAGAACTTGTTGATGGGTTTTACAAAAATAGAAAAAGAGCAATATCGTTCGGTGATTCGATTCCTATTTTTGGAAGGGAAAACGAGCATCGAAATCAAAGAGCGCTTGGATGCTGTGTACGGTGACTCTTCTCCATCGATGGCCACCGACAAGAATTGGTTCAACGAGTTTGCACGTGGCTGTACGTCGGTTTTTGATGAACCACGTCCAGGTGCACCGAAAACTGCTACGGAGGAAAACATAAAAAAAATCCATGATCTCGTATTGGCAGATCGCCGATTGAAGGTTCGGGAGCTAGCTGAGACTGTAGGCATTTCAGAAGGAACAGTGCATCATATTCTTCACGAGGAGCTTTCTCATGCCGAGTTTGAGAAAGCTGTCGGCGCGATGGGTGCCGCGTTTACTCACACCGGAAAACAAGCGCAACCGTGAGACCACATCGGAGACGTATTTGGCGCTGTTTAAGCGGAATCCAGCGGAGTTTTTGCGTCGTTTTGTGACCGTCGATGAAACTTGGATCCACTGGTACACACCAGAGACCAAGGAGCAATCAAAACAATGGATCCAGACCGGGGAACGTGCTCCAAAGAAGGCGAAAACTGTAAAATCGGCCGGAAAAGTTATGGCCACCGTTTTCTGGGATTCACAAGGTGTGATCTATATCGATTACCTCGAGAAGGGTAAATGAAACAATTACAGGGCTTTACTATGCCGATTTATTGGGCCGATTAGACGCCGAATTAAAGAAAAAACGACCCCATCTGGCGAAGAAAAAAGTGCTGTTTCACCACAACAACGCAAAGGTTCACACGTCTGCCGTTGCCATGGCCAAATTGGTCGAATTACGCTACAAATTGCTGCCCCATCCACCGTATTCTCCAGATTTGGCGCCTTGTGACTTCTTTCTGTTTCCTAATCTGAAAAAATCACTCGCCGGGAATAGATATGTATCAAATGAGGAGGTCATCGCCGCCATTGAGGCCTATTTTGCAGAGTTTGACAAAAACTATTTGTCGGACGGGTTAAAAAAGTTGGAACATCGCTGGACTAAGTGTATCGAACTAAAAGGAGACTATGTTGAAAAATAAATTGCCACTTTTCCACAATTTTCGTTTACTTTGTGTAGGCTAAGTATTTATTGAATGACCCTCGTATCATCATCATCACCTTTTCCCAACTATTTTGGGATCGGCTTCCAGTCTAACCGATGCTGCATCAAGACTACTTCGTGCGTCGTAAAGCGCGCTAAGCCGTTGCCCCCGGCTGTTATTTGTAAATCTTTGGCAGTCGTCACAGGTAGTCGGAATCCCGAAAATCTGACAACCAGTCTTACCAAGGGGTATCGTGTTGTCCAGTAACTAGGTTGTGGAGGTCAGATAAGCAGTCGGTCCATGTAAAATACTGGTATTCAGCTGCATCCGGTTAGACTGGAAGCCGACCCCAACATGGTTGTGAAAAAGCTAGGCAGATGATGATGAAAAAGTAAATCACTAACTAATAAATAGTGAAAATATTAATAATGCTCGTGTTCATTAACACTAGACGATATCTAAAGGAAATGCGTAAACATTAAATAGTTTCTTATTGCAAAAAATATTCCACCAACAACCGAACTTGACGTAAAAAAATCCCGATAAACTGTCACAAATGTAGATATTGAAGTTTACGAGTTGCCTACTGAGAAACAAAATATGGTGAAATGGGAGAGGTTGCTTAGGTAACTGGTTACTTTTGACATTACATAAGTAGACGTTTCGTTGACGACGTGAAAACGGGCACGAGCCTCAAAGACATTTGAAATAAATATAAATTGGGGTTGTACGGTACCTGTGCGTAAATATATTACATCAAAATAATTCCATTTATTCCTATTTTTTTTTATTTGCTGTGTTTTATTTTCTCTTTTCTCCTTAGTAACTTTGTTTATTTAACCGCTTTTCAGATATCTATGGAGATGCATTCCTTACCTTCCATAGTAAAAGTATTGCTTAGTTTGGAAGTCCAGAGTTTGCGGAGTATTGTCTGCTAACTAATTTCATGGGTAACATAAATCACACAATCACAAGCGCTGAGTGTCCTAGTAAGATCCTGGGTTCGATTTCCAGGTCTAACAATGTGTTAATGGGTGTTTCCGATATGAATTTATCTGAGACGGATTCTGGATGAGTATGATGGCAATTGGCTTGACCAATATTACACGACACTTGAACATAATCGGCAAAATGTGTATGTAAGTTGGTAATGTATGTGTTGGTACTGACCGTGAGCTCCCGAGGTCCCCGAAGGGCGGGCGGGGCTGCGCGGGCTCGGGCCGCTCGGGCCGCTCGGGCCCGCGCTGCGCCCAGCCCTCCGCCATCAGCGCGGCCCCCACGTCCAGCTCGCCTTCTGGAACATTACACACCCTAATCTGTCAAATTTCTTTGATAGTTTCTCAACTTCATTACAAAGAATAAGATTCATATTCAATTAGGAAAATTTAAAAGTTTGGGATAGCTTAGTATGCTGGCGTTTGTACAGTATACGTATAAGTGTACATACAATTATAAGGCTGAGTACATTCATTTCTACACATTTGCTTGCACTTATTACAAACTGCGCTATGCCGAATATTTATATAAAGAATTAAAAATAAGTTATGGATGTCTTGTATATGAGGTGGAAATCCCGTTTTTTTTACAGAATCAGCAATATTTACTTTCTGTGACGAGGTAATACATTAACCATGTCATTGTTTTATCATTGAAAGGAAATTTTGATACAAACATACATAAACTAAAGCCTTTTTCAAATGGGAGGGGGCAGAAACCACCCGATACGTTCCATAGATACTCCTTTCGCTCCGCTCACGTTCATACATCTTTGTTACTATTAATTTTGATACAAATGGACCATTTCAAAAATAAAGATTATATCACCCATAAGAGATTTAGACATATGACGTCACCAAACTTGTGACTCGTCCTGACTGAACTCTTAACTCTAGCCTGTGCATTTTGTTAGCATTATTGTTAACTGCAACTGCGCTGAATAATAATATGTATTTTTACCGTCGGTATTGTCGAACAGCTTGATGCCAGGTATCTCCCTCTCTTTCTCGCCCTCGGTAGTAGCAGACTTCTTGTACGTACACGTTTTGGACAGCAATGGCTTCCATCTGGCAACCTAATTAAAAGAGTTATTTTAATTTTTTAGCAATTCCCGTGTCTAAATAAAAACTGCCGCACGGGTTGATCGAAGCTTAAGCAGCTTCAGCCCATCTACAGACTGACCTCGGTAAGCGTATTACCGAGGTCAGTCTGTAGATGGGTGACCGTTCGTAACATATCGAGACTCCTCCGTGCCTCGGAAAGCACGTTAAGCCGTTGGTCCCGGCTGTCATTTGTAGATCTTTGACAGTCGTTACGGGTAGTCAGAAGCCCGAAAGTTTGACAACTAGTCATAGGGTATCGTGTTGCCCAGTAACTGAGTTGTTGAGGTCAGATGGGCAGTCGCTCCATGTAAAATGCTGGTAATCAGCTGCATCCGGTTAGACTGGTAGTCAACCCTAGGATAGTTGGGAAAAGGCTAGAAAAGGCGTGCTTCATTCGACAGACAGCGACGAGACGGCACGACGAACGCATATTACGCGTGCGCGCGGTTATAGTTGTCCGCCATTTTAATGGACTGTGTGTGTAATTTTATTAATAGAAATACAGTCATTCAACGGCAAGTCAGTAATATCATTTCATCGCCAACAGGCATTTTGTACTAAAATCAAGTAGTGTGCAACTCTAGGTCAGCGCTCAAGATCCGTGCCGCTAACTGTATGATACCTGTGTAAGTTCCTCGAAGCGCTCTATGGCCTGCGGGTGCCAGCGGTCTCGCGGCGTCTCGTCGGACTCGGCGGGCCGCACGCCGGCCAGGAAACACTCCATCGCCTGCAAATATATAGATATTTCTTTAGTAGCTGTGCCGTGCGGTTTGACCCGCTCCTAAGGGTCGTCGCGTGAAGTTGAATCGCCTAAAACCTAACTCAGTAATAAAATTGGGAAATAAAATGAAAAAAGAATTGTTCACATAAAGAAATCAAAATTTATATCTAAGCCAACGCGATTGTTTTAAGTTAAGTAGTGTTTTTTTTACTTTATAGTTAAAAATCTCATTGGGTTGGATATAATTAATGTATTAATAGAATTTGAACTAAAAAAATCAAAACAAAAAAACAAACGAAAAATAAGGAAACTCCGATGAAAAAGTTACAACACAGGGTCCAGAATCATGTATACCTACTGAACTCATGGTATCAGGTTGTACAGATTTTTCTGTGTGGCTGTATAGATTTTTCACACAAATATGTTGAAAAACAGTGATATGTCTCTTACCTGGAACCGAAGCCGCAGCAGGTCAGCGCGCAGTTCGCACAGCTCGTGGGTCGCCACGTACTCGCTGTCGCCGTAATCCAGAAAAAATACGTCTGCCACCTGCATCATAACATTATATCATCTTCATATTCCTTACTCATCATCTTCATTACCGCCCCTAAGATGACCCACTGACCATATTTTAACTAGTACTTATTTTAATTAACATAGAAAATAGAAATATTCTGGCTTCAGGTCAATGTGTCTTATTAAGTACGTCACTAAGATAGGAATTCCGTAAGTTTTATTTGCGACCTTATAATGTCAGCACCATTTATTTGCACTTCACAATGTTTGCCGAATCTACCAACTCATCATCATCTGCCTTACCTTTTTCCAACTATGTTAGGGTCAGCTTCCAGTCTAACCGGATGCATACCGGTTATTTACATGGAGCGACTTCTTTCATATTCCATTCTAATTCTACTAGTACTATAAAAGTGAATGTACTAATATTATAACCGTGAAAGTAACTATACCTGTCGGTCTGTTACGGTTTCACGGTTAAACTGCTAAAGCAATTTTGATCAAATTTTGGTACAGACTAGGCTTGAACTACAAAAAAGGATATGGGTTACTTTTAAATCGGCGGCTTCGTCTGCATCTGTGACAACCGACATGCACGCGGATGATGTCGTGCGCCAAAAACTATATTGATTTATATGTTAAGAATGTACTAGGACGCGACTTCGTCCATGTACAATTTCATGGGCTTTAACATTTTTGCGCAGATCCCTAATTCATTTCAAAAATGAAGTAGCCTAATGTACTCCTTATAACACCAGTTATCTATCATCGGAAGTCCCCGTCAAAATCTGTCTAGCAGTTTCAGAGATTTGTCAAGACAAACAGACCAAGCGACTGACAGTTTTTTTTTGTACAATTTGAATTATTCTTTTCGGTGTATTGTTTTGTTATTGTATTGTTAGACGGGCCGATATCCGCAACTCCACGACTCTGAGCGTATTTTGCGTAACGGGTGGGACAATGCCTTATTCGATCCACCCCAGTTCCTAGGGAAAGGCCAGCAGCGATCTGACGTTGCTGGTGATCTTTCGGTGTAACTACCGTACATACATGCATTTATTTTAATCTGTTATTTTGACACTACAACCAGACGAAATTTTATTTTTTTGTACGTATAGATGAGGTGTTAATATAAACTACCTGTTGTGTGGAATCAAACTCGTTGGCTCTGATGTCGTCTACTCTAGCGCGGTACCAGCGGCCGTCATGTCTGAACACCGCGGCTACCACCTGGCCGACGGACACGTGCGCCAACTGGAAACAAAACAATGTTAGTAAAAACGAGTTATATAGTGAATTTTAGGGTGCCAACGGGACCCTATGTCTGTAACCCTCCGTTGTCCGTTCGTCTGTTAAAAAATAAAAGGGAGCCCATACAGGAAACGAGTTTTTTTGTTTGACCTTAACAATCTTTGTATCTATAATCTTTACGATGTTACAGACCCCCTCGTGTACGAGTCCCACTAGCATTTTCTTTTCTTTTTTAAACCTTGCTCCGCACTTTGATTTCTCCTGTATCGTGGGTCGTTTACAAACATTTAAACTCACATACACAAACAGCCAGACCCGGAACAACTACTAGTAGGCCATAGAAATATTTGTTCCGTGCGGGAATCGAACCCGAGACACGCAGTGCAGCAGCCAATCGATCAGCCCCTGCGCCAAACGTGCCGTCAATTGCCTGGTTTATTTTATTATTGGATAACAACAAGCAGAAAGTACACTGATGGTAGTAAGTACTAACGACGTGTTCTGTCTCGAAGAGGTCTGACTTAGTAATGATAATATCAGCCTATTCCTGCGCAACTACAGGGCAAAGGCCTCTTCTCATACAGAGACGCATTAATCACAATGTTTGACGTGTATAAGTCAAGGTTTATTCAATTTCCTTCATAGCTGTCAGTAATGTAATTGGATAAAGTTAAAAAGTACATCTGAATAGAAACAGTCACATTGGTACTTGCCCGAATTTGAACTCGCAACCTCATGCAAGAGAGGTGAGGCTTTATCCTCTGGGCCATCACGGCCGAGGATGAGCCCAGCGCAGATCTACTACAGTTTTAATGCAAGAAAATGCATGCAATTTGTACTAGATAAACATATTACCATAAACATGTTCTTAGGCGAAACACTCCGAATTTGGTTCCAAAGTCTGACAAACAAAGGCACAAAGCCTTCTTCTCTTCTTCATAAAAAAAAAACGTTGCCCCACACTAGAAAATTCTCCTGTATCCTGAGTAGTTTGCAAACATTTAAAGTCACATACACAAACAGCCAGACCCGGACCAACTACCTGTAGGCCATACAAATATTTTTTCCGAGCGGGAATCGAACCCGGGACATGCAGTGCAGCAGCCAATCGCTCAGTCACTGCGCCAACCGTACCCTCGCCTTAGAGAGAAAAGATTGTAGAATGCAATTTTGGTCATTTATATTTTATTTATTTATTTAAAGCACAATGTACACTACCATTTTGACATGGTAATCTTAAAAAGAAGTGAGTACATGACCCTGTTAGGGCGCAGTAACATAACTTAAAACGAATATTGCAGAGTTTCTATCTATTTATTACTAAGTACACATATTTAAACAAGCTGCAGATTCGAAACTATACAGAACCCAGCTTTTTCTTCCTCCTGTTAAGTGACCTCTTTCGCATAAACGAGGTTAACACTCTAAGGCGCAGTATAATGTGATTGAACACCTTAATTACCAGACAACGAGACACAATAGAAAATGTTTGTCATTGTCGGTATGTCGGTCACCTAGCGTTTAAGGTGTCAAATAAGTGTCGGTAAAAGTGCTACTTACCGCATGGGCTTCTCTATTCTCCTTCTTGCCGTAGTACTCCGTCATTTCCTCCACCAAGGAGTCTAACTGTGTCACCTGCGGCCCCACGAACTGTACCCAGAACCTGGACGGAGACGACACCGCTGAGACGTATACCTCGATCGGAGCACCCCTGTTCTCTGTACGAAGATATCTGATCACGTTAATACACGTCATCAAGTATTTTGTTAAAGCGGGCAGACATAAAAATATACGATGGAAACCGTAAACGTAATAATAATACTACACTGCTACTTCCCCACAGCAAGGCAAAGGCATCTGATCATCATTCAGAGAAGCGACGCTTGCTGAAAGCGGGTTGGTGCTTTCAGACTCGTATTAATTATATTATAGGTCCATTTTTTCTTTCACAGCACTGACATCGAAAATGATGCCTAAGGTTAACTTAGAAAGTACATATGAATTGAAAAAGACACATTGGTACTTGCCCGGATTTGAACCAACAACCTGGTGCTTGAGAAGAGGCCTTAATATAAATACGTATTTTAAAAACCTCTACCAATGATTAGGCCCATTGACTATGCAGGGTGAGTTTTTGACGTAACGTAAAAGAAGTAAGAGAAAATAGTGAACGAAGACACCATTCGTTCCAGATTTCATCAAGGAGTCTCATCACAAAAACTAACCCTGTACTGAATTTTGGACACTACGTTTTTTCTTCACCTAACAGTAACCAACAACTTATTGTTTATGATCTTGCAATACTTCTTCATGCGTCACATTATTTAAAAGACCAATTAAATTAAATACAACTAATATAAAATTCATTTTCATACAAATCCCACATTCCTATTCCCAGACCGGTTTACCTTTCCTAAGGGAGGACGCCCACTGCGTGTTACGTCATCGCGCGTCAGAAGCGTAACAATTCCCTATCTGTATATATCCCGCGTCTTTTTAGGACGCCATTGGGTAAAGGAATAGCGCCCGTGCCTCGGCTGTCACGGCACAACCAGGCAGACTGTAGCATCGTGGCTGTATCGATACTACCTTGTTTTAGTCGCAAAGTAGCATCGTGATAATGTGGGCAAAGGCACTTACACGACCAGCGACCAGCGACTGTATCGCGGACTTTATGCGATTATATCACCACTGAATCGGTGCAAAAGCGACCTCCCTTAAGGATATATCTCACTACCACCACATACCCTTAGCATAGACACACTGAAAACCTTTTGCTAATTACCCAACACTCAAAAATGGACACTCGGACATCACAAAACAACGAATAAAAACACTTACCAAAACACATTATTATTTACTTTGTACACTAGTGCATACCACACGGGAAATACTGGTGAATTACGTTTTTATTTTGGCAGGGGCGGGAAATCCTCATTGAAGTACAAGCTGGGTAAAGTTAGATGTCAAAGTGAAATCGTTTATGAAAATTTAAATTTCCAGGGAAAAAAACCGGACCAACGACCACTTCTTAAGTAGTCTAATGCAGTTGGTGGCATCAAACGTAAGATTCAACTAAAATAAGTGCCGTATGAAATTATATCATACTTACTTTAATTTTTTATCCCCACATTTTACTCAAATTCCTTTGATTTTGAATTGTCTTCTCCGGCGCTTTATTTGAAACAAACCACTAATACATTTGTTTTTAATTACGCTGGTCAGCATTTGAGAACGTAAAAAAATACATATGACGGGCCCACAAAACGTCAGCCCTTCACCACTTCTTAGTGCTCTTTTCCGGGAAGAGGAAGTGGCGCAACCTACTTCCCAGGCAACACACATGTCTGATAAGGTAAAGCACTTGAATATTTACAAATAATGCAAAGTAATAAACATTACAAAACATACAATGAAAGGGATATCGACGCTCAAACTGATAAGTACCATTTACTATATTTTTACCATTTTCTTCAGATGTGTTTTTTACTTAAAACAGTAAAGTCGTGAGAACAACATTATTTATACATATATAACCCAGTGAGATTTTTAATTATCGGGTTAGCTAGATTTTTTTTTAAATAATTTTTTTTGAGATTTTTTTTTAATAAAAAAAAATCATCAGTAAAAACAACCGACAAGATATTTCTACACTGTGGGGTCCAGAATCATATACTGACCTCATGGTATCAGTTTGAGCGTCGATGTTCCTTACACCCTGTATATTAAACAAATGACGTTTTCACATAAATGCGGCTGCCTTTTTTTTTTCAAAATCTATGTTACCCTGGGTGTCAAGACGAACGTAATCTTACGTAATTTGGTTAAATCCGTAATGCCTTTAAGGCTACAGATCATGTGAAATCATGTCTATCTGTACACACGTACAAAACACACAAACACGCGAAAATCCCTCGGTCTGGGCCGAGTAGGTCGGGTAAAAAATAATTCTATTAAATTCCTATGGAGAAGAATGGGCAGAACCCCCAGGGTTCCTCTACTCCATCAAATGATAAATAATTTTATTTCTATATCTATTTATTACGATAAAAAATTAGTTATCCATAGGATTTAGTACATGTAGGAAGCACTGACAGACTGAAATAAATCTTAAGACTGCACCGTGCAAAAAGCGAAATGAAGGACAGTTACATTAATTATTTTGTTTACACAGTCATAATCTACACAATTATTGACACACACAACGTGCTTACAATGTTTGCGAAGCAAAAATATGAAATGAGCTATGGTTTTTTTTTTAATGAACTCATATGAAGTTGATCAAAAATCTACAAAATCGCGTGCTGGGTTTGAGGGAGTTTCATGTATTATGGTATAGAAATAACATCACGCCTGTATTACCCGAAGGGTAGGGCTGAGATGCTACAATAGCACAAAAAAATAATAAAAAAATAGAAATATTTTGTAGAAATTAATTCAACCAAATTGCTAATATGTAATATTAAAGTTTTGCGTCTCATATTCTCATGTTACCTACTGTCTAGACGATTTATTTTAATTATTTTTATTCAGAATGAGCTCCGAATTCGCCATACAAAATTATTATGAAAGTCTTAATATATAAAATGTCAACGCGCCATTGACCAACAATGGCGCGTTGGCCTGTAAAGCTAGCTTATTACTCAGTAACTAATGCAGCATGTGACCACGGCACTCATATTTTCCAGTTGCTTACTTTATAGAGAGTGATTTTTCAGTAGTCTGGTTTAAGTTTTTGAACTTACTCGTAATTTGTCTTATAATCTACTTATACAATTTTGGCACTATTTTGATAGGTAAAATGCATGAAAATTTTAAAATTGTTCAAATTATTATATATTATAAAAAGTGTTACAAAAGATTGTTAGTACAAATCTAGCTTTTAATATAACTTTGTTTTAACAGGCACAGGAAACTTTTCATTGAAAATTTATGCATTTTTGCATTTGCAAAAATATGAAGTTCAGGTAAAAATAGTTCACTAAAATTCTATTCACCCACAATCTACATGATGTCATATTTTACTAAATATAAGTTACCAAGTTCTGTTTATCAACAGCCACGCAACTTTTGTTTTTAAAAACTAACTAGCGCTGGCGGCTTATGCTCGCCTACGTAAAGCTTTTGTAGGGTTAAATTACAAATTAAATAACTTTAACTTCACATATTACGACAAATTTAACCCTTACAACCAACTGTTTATTCTTCTATTTCTAAGAGAGAAATTATCATTATTGTAATTCGATTCAGACTAAGCCAGAAAATGTCAACAATACGACAACGCAAGTCATGTTTCTGGTTTCCAGTCGTGGATTTTAAGCCACGTTTCTGGTTTCCAGTCAAGGATTTTGCGATGTTAAGCAGATTGTCCGAGACCACTTTGTCCCGATGCCGCAGTGCTATCTTTAGGTTATAGTCGACAATCGTTAGTGTCGACGCATCCATCGCACGCCTCGCGAAGCATGCAATGGCGTCATCGAAGTGGTCGGTGTAATAGACGCAACTCAATGAGTGTCTAGACACCGCCACCACCGCATGGGGGACACTGTCGTGGATCATAAGCCTCCTCCTTCTCGTGTTTATTATGACCACGTGCTCGTAGGTCAAGCCCTGAGCTTCGTGTATCGTAAGCAAGCGTGACCCGTCGCCGTAACCGTATCCCTGGCTGGTGAGGTAAGACTTCTCCCTCTGAGTATGAACCAAGTAAAGAGTGTTCGAGGAATTTTCCGGTATTAGCGCTCCGGTGTAACTTTTCACCTTCAAGGAATGTACCAGCTGCTTTGAGGAATATATACCAGAGTATATATCGCTCAGGGCAAATGCTACATCCATCGGGTTGCGGTGCGTGCAGAGCAACTCCTGGCTGATGGAAGCCACTAGGAGAGGAGTGGTATACCAAAGTGGAAACAGGTTTTCTCGATCCAAAAAGGGAAGCTGGTTAACATCGCCAATTAGGACAATTTCGCTCGCGCTTGCCAGACGTGCAGCCATTACTATAGACCCAAAGTGGTTCATTAAAGCTTCGTCTATTGTGAGACGATAGTATGGCTGTGTGAACCCGTTAGCTAGGATGGAGGCCATAGTGCGCACCCTATTCTTCACTTGATGTCCTAGGCGGCCCACGAGCTTCTCTTTGAGATCTTTGGCAGCCTCGATTGTTGTTGTGGCTATAACGTCGGTCTGCTCATCAAAATGTTTGACTACCCAGGTGGTTTTGCCACACCCGGGAACCCCATTAACCCATTTTATTTTGGGTACCTGCCAATGTTGCACACCGAAAATTTCCGAGGTGTCCCCGATGGTCTGTGCCATTTGAAGGATCTTGTCCCCTAGCATGATCTTAGTACATTTGGCTGTAACAACTATGTGGTCGCGCTGTGTACCGAAAGCCATTCTGCCTAATCGCATTGATTTGTCCTCGTCCTTGGCCACAAATTCGCCTTGTGCGCTGTAAGCAGCCATATATGACCCATTCATTTCCCCCCTAATGACATTGAGTCTGACGTTGTCATAGATGGCTCCTTCAGCCTCTTCGAGTAGCTTGTTTAGCAGTTTCTCATTGTTACACAGGAAAGCCTGCAAGATGTTGTGGCACTGCATAAGGTATACATGTGTAGTCGCCGTCACGATACCTAGGTACTCAAGGAGCGCATTGGTGATATGATCTGACACACAGGTAGGTGTTTTGAGGCAAGGCGGGAAAACTTCTCCTTTATCAGCTCGGGTAGGGCGTGGCTGATTTCGAACTGCCCGCTTTGGAACTTCTGGTATTGCCTTCGTGAGTTCGTCCACAGGTTCTACCGCCGGTTTTACCGCCGGTTCTACCGCCGCCTCCTCCCGCCTCGCGGGTCGTCGCCACAATACTCTTACAAAGCCTATAAAATATTCATAAGTATAATTAAAAATGATTACAATTGAAGGAACGCTTTTCGACTGGGTAGCCTCCTTGCGCTGTTGTGACGTTTTTCTCTCTTCGGCCGCGCTCTGTTCTACTATTTCTGATCCGCTTAGTGTGGCTCGGAACAACGCGAGATAGCTCCGACGGGGACCGCAGCTGGTCGCGTTTGCTGCGCCGTTAGTCGGAGCTACGGGGAATATTAGACTTAGGTGTGATAGCTGTCTGTACTTTTATAACATTTGATTATTATTACTATATTCAAAAACAACGTTGACGTGATATTATACAAAGTTAGGGGAAAGCGTGAAAATGTTTTGTTTGTTATTTCAATGTTGATATGAAGGTCCAGTTCCCATAACAACACGCGTTAACGGACTCTTTTAAACCAAAAATTATCCGCTTTCCGTTTTATTTTTTGCATTGCATTAACTGATACCATGAGTTCAGTAAATGATGCTGGACCGAGCCTTGAAAGTTTTGGACGGCTTTATCCCCACTTTTATTATTCAGTTTTTTTTTTTTACTTGAATATCTTAACTGCCAGAAAGCGAGACACAATACAAAATGTATTGTTTGTCGGTACGTGGAGTTTAAGGTGTTAAACTGTAAAGATTCATGAGAAAATCCAACTCAGTGAGATTTTAAATAAAAAAACTTAATCTTATTTATAAAATCGTGTCACGGTGTTTGTTATTAAACTTCTCGGAAACGGCACTACCGATTTTCGTGAAATTTTGTGTGCATATCGGTTAGGTCTGCGAATCGGACAACATCTATTTTTCAACCCCCTAAATTTTAAACGTTGTTTTGCCATATAAAATGAATGGGGTGGCCCATTCATTTTATATGGCAAAACAACGTTTGCTGGATCAGCTAGTAATTCATAAAAATCTCATTGGTTACGTAGAAACTGTGATTTTTTTACAGTTTAAAATCAAAGAAACAACAGGAAAATACACAGAACTAAGGAAAAGTTGACGAAAAATTCTAACGTCCAGGATCCATGTCATGTGCTGAAGTCATGGTGGTATCAGTTAGTGCATCGATATTCCTGCCGAGCTGTATAGAGCAAACCGTTTTTCTGCGTGCATGGGAACTAAGCCTAATCGGCGAGTGTATCAGAGTGAGCCTGTATGCCACAATTAAAGTTACCTGTATACTCAACCTTAAATAGTTACACTGAGTAATATTTGCTTCTATTACCAATCTTTTGCATCAAACCTTGCCACGGGTATTATAATACTACACTCAACACCTAACCTGGACTCGTAGCTCCATTTCTTGTAGACACTGAATCATAATTTGGATGTTTATGTCAAAAATATGTTATTTTCGACAACAATGTACACACGTAAACAGTATCTACGGATCAAAGCGACTTCTTACAATTATTTCTTAAATCCTATTATAATTTAAGAAAAATATTTATGAAAACTGATAAAAGAATGACCCCTTTTCTGCATTAAATAATATTATTGTAAAATATACAAATTAAGGTCTTAGTTTAAACTGATAAACTAATAAACAAAACTTATTACAAGTTTTACTGCATAATATTAACGGTTAGTAGTCTGGTTTTGATTTAGTTCCAATTTTAAATAACGAATCTCAGTCAGCGATCTTCAACTGCTGCTTCTGATTCACCATCTGTAGGTTACAGATTGCGAACACGGCCATTGATTGGTTACAAACAATGATCGATCGTTGAGATACGTTATTCAAATAGGGATGTGTCCTAGGTAAAAATATATTAAGTCTATTTAGTCCGCCAGTAGGATTACCAAATATTGGACACGTATTTTTTGCTTACTCAAATCAATAAAAAGTGACAGTGATATAGCACATCAAAGTTCAGGAGAAGGGGCTTGTGACGTCACTGTTACATTAAAACTGTAGCATAGCGTGACGTCACGCACAATTTCAGCGGAATATATCGTCGTCATTTTTGGTTTACGTGCCAAATGAAAACATACGTGTCCAGTTTTAAACCAAACAATTTACCAAAGGGAGAATTATCAGAAAAACACACATAAGGACTGGCCATAATTTCTGTGTTCACGGGCCCTACGATTGCGGGGCTCAATAAGTGGAACTAGTAGCCGGTCTTCAGTTACGGAGATTAACTTTGTTATTTTTATATGTAATAGTTTAATCGCTAAAATCAACCCTGAGCGTGATGAAGCCTCTTAACGGACATCATTACGTTCATCGTGGGAATCCTTAGAGCAATGATTTGTATGTAACGAGACCTTGTCTGCGTGTGGTGATGCGAGATCAGCCTCGCTGCTAGTGACGCGGTAGCGTGACTAGAGGGCCTTTTGCACCCTGCGTAGTGTCTAGAGCGATTGCCACATCAGTTTTGCGGAGAGCCAACTTCTACAGCTTTGATTACATCTTCTCGGCTCAAGTTACGTCTTCTCTTAATTATAGCGTGTTAATGACAGTGAGGCAACATTTCCTTTAAATTAAATTTTAACCATTTCTTTTTATTGTCAAAGGATTTAGATCTGATGTCGTACAAAGCCTAAGACAGCGACAGTCCCATAATCTAAATATCGAAAATAATTTTCTGATTTTCAAATCGTAGACTTGAAATGCACTGAGTCGCAAGACACTTCACTCGTGACTCAGACACAAATTAATAAGATATCGACAATTATAAAAAAAATCAACAAGACAAACAAATGAATAGCAAGCAAGTTGTCATACAAAATGCCAACCGCCGTCAATGTCCGTCAATATGGCCGCCGGCATCTGTCATCACTGTCAAGCTAGTGTAACTAGCCAGTAATAACGTCGCCTAGCGCATTCGGGTAACATTATGGATAACATCCCATCTCCATCCATCTTACCACCTACTTACTAACAAAAATGGAATCCATGAAGCGCGGAAGGTGCTGAGTTTATAACCATTTTATTATTCTTCCAAACATAGCGCCGGAAAATAGGATCAAGTTAAAAGTCGTGATAACTCTTTAAAATATTTGCGAGATTTCGTAGTCTTAAATAGTTAGATATACCAAGACAAATGGAAATATCCTATTTACATTGGCAAATGCGGTGATAATATTTGGGACGTCACTAACGTTGCTACTTTTAGAGGTTGTTCCATTTGACGTGACGATTGGGGTGGGCACGACCCCCCTCCCCACCCCCATCGCGTCATCCCTTTTTTAAATATAACAATGAATGACTAGTTCTGAGATAAACGAATAGAATTAAATGAATTAATTATGCGGGTATTGCCTATTTTGCCCCTACCAAAAAACGCTAAGTATAAGAGCTCCACTTGCGTAAATCGCTGAAATTTGCTTGATCGCTAGACACTTTTTATGTGTGTACATATATATTATTATGTGTGTACACAGTACAGTCAAGAGTATAAATATATTACTAAGTGGTTTAAAAGAAGACGTAGTGACAAACGTTGAAAAGAATATGCTTAGATCGTTTGGTCACATTGAAAGGGTGAATTAAAGACATTTTCTTTTTTTTTAGGAAGTACCACTCGCAGTTTAGCACTAGACGGCTGTTCACTGCTTAACCGGACGATCCTGTGATGACCTTTAAAATAAGGCCCCCAGCCAGGGCTATCTTTTTATTTATTTTTTTGTTTAAGGGGGGAAACTTTCAAAAGGCGCCTGGACTTTTGGGGAAAAGGACTTCGGGGAGTGTTGGATTCTTACCTCACTAAAACCACCCCGGTGATCACCATCGACACATGGAAGGGGCCCACTTACCTCTTAAGAGACCACTCCGGGACCCCCTCTATGCAACGCCTGTAAGGGCACATCCCTGAGGAGACGGTAAAGAGGATCCAGTGCTACCTACTATATTTACAATGAATTAAAGACGACTAAGAAACATTTTATATAAGAAGCTGGGAAGGGGCGCCCTGAAAGGACATACGATGACCTCATTTCTGATGTTCTTCAAAAAGATCAGGAACGCAGAACTCGCAACCGGAGTGCTTGTAGGACCAGATGTATGAAGGTAAACGAAGCAAAAGAAGTATGTAGGGATCGTAGCAGGTGGCGTTTTGTAGATTGTGCCTAGTATATGAACAGTTGAAACAATAGTAAGTGATAACATGATCCAATTATTATTATCTGTTCTCAAGACAGCAAGGGGGTGTCCATTAATTATGTGAGGCGGTTTTTGGCGATTTTGCCTACACTAAGTAAGATTGTATCAGGATTATCATCAAATGATGTCACATTGAGAACAGATATAAATTAATGAATCTTAAAATCAGATATCATTTCCGAACTGTCCATAGTAATCATATTTATGCTCGTGACCGTACATGATAATGATAAAGTCTAACTCCGTAGTGCTGCCTTCAAATATAGGCTAAGGACATAGTTTATTAGCGACATTTTGAAAGTCAACATAATGTTGAAATAATAAATTATCTTTTATTGAGTTGGCAGTTGAAAAATTATAATGATTGCTGTCCTGTATCACCTGTATTACAGAAATATTTTATCGTAAAAAAATGTTTTTGTTTTGTTCCAAAATTCCTGAAATTTAAACCTTTTTCGAGTTTGGTTATCGGACGATTTCAATAACATTTCTCAGTCCCAATCTAGAGATCGATATTTGTGTTTGTTAGCAATCAATGCCCCAGTTTGCAATCTGTAACATTGGTAGGGCGATTCAGAAGGAGCAGTTAAAGATCGATAATTGAGATTGGGATTGAGATACGCTATTGAAATCGGACGTAATTCAATATTTGCGGGGAGACAACCGTTAACCTAAGAAACGCTGTAAATAGGCACTAAATAAATAATCAAAATAATATTAGTAAATCAATGACATTTTTTATCTCTAAAGTGTTTTGTCAATTCAAAGTGTTTGAATACATACGGTACTGCGTTCGTAATGTAGTCACCAAAGATGTAAACAAACACGTGTTTTTTATTAAACAACTTTAGCACCCACACTTGCGAAAAGTAACAAATTCCATCATTGTGAAATCAACTTAATTTCCACTGCTATTAAGGCCAGGACTCTCAGAATCGACCTATTTTTGATTCAACATTAAACAATCAAATATTATTTGTTTTGATCTGATAAAAATATATGTTGTAGTTTAATAAATATTCTTGATTATTCTATGGTTCAAAACACGATATTGTCAACTTTACTCGATCAAAAAAAATCGCGAAAACTCCCTGTTTCGCGAATTTTTGATCGTTTTTTTAAGTCGTACTTGAAGTAGACCCAACGTTTACTCCCGAAAAACATGTCAAAAAATAGGCAATGAAATTACGAAGAATATTCTACGGTTCATTTTTCTCAAAACAGTTTTTTATTGTTTTAACAAGATATTATATAATAATGCGGCCCGCGCGCTTCATTTCAGTAGCCGGCCAGGCGTCTTTGAGGTCGGACCTGTGTCGCTGTTGCTAGCTCGCTACGTTCCCCGCAAAATATACGATAAATTATTATTGTTGTTTGCCGTGTGTGTTAGTTTTAAAAATCAGTCTGAATATTATATAGTTTTAGGTTCTAGTGTTAATAATTTAACTGTAGATATTAGTTTAAGTTGTAATATAAGAGGTATTAAAGATTAAATTATGGGGAATAAGAACAGAAGGAAGAAAAAATATCCAGGATAGAACTGCGGAAGCTCAAAAAAAAAATAAGGTAAGTTTGATTATAATTTTTCTACGTATATTATAATTACCTACTCGTTTTTAATATTACAGTTTACAGAAAGAACAGTAACACAACTATACCAAAGATCATTTTTGCAAATGAAACTTTTATCTTTGCAGTTCATCGATACCAAGATGCAAAGGCGTATTTACAAAAAAGTGCACCCGCGAACAGTAAGTACCTAACCTACAACTCGATTTTTTCAATGGGATTTAGAATGGCGACAACGCGACGCGACGGCAGTATTTGCTTCTCGCTCAGGCGCTATAGGTAGGTTCTACTACGTGAGCGTCAGACACGTACCTAGTGTACCTACTGCATCAATTCAACTCGCACGCCTACTGTAGGTATCTATTGTACAAATTATAATAGTAATGCAAGGTTGTTGATGTTTTTGTAGTTTCACACAAAATAATGACTAGTGTAGATATCTGTTATCTTCAGACTTACCGACCGACTTACCGACTGACTTACCGGCTGACTTACCGGCTAACTTACCGACTTACTGACTGACTTCCTGCGGGAAATTGCCTGCACATACCAAAATTCTATAGATTATAATGCTTGTTTTTCTCTTTTCAGTTATGTTTTTGCAGACGGGTTTTTTGTTTTTTTAAATAATATGTTTTTATACTTCGCTTCTTATTATAATACTAGCTGCCCGCCCCGGCTTCGCACGGGTTGCGGTACTTATCTACGGCGTACCCTACCTACCTACCTACCCTACCTACCTATCCTACCTACCTACCTACCCTACCTACCTACCCTACCTACCTACCTACCCTACCTACCTACCTACCCTACCTACCTACCTACCCTACCTACCTACCTACCCTACCTACCTACCTACCTACCTACCTCCCTAACTCCCTACGCTACCTACCTCCCTACCATACCTACCTACCGGTATAAAAAATAGACAATAGCCGATTCTCAGACCTACTGAATATGCATATAAAATTTCATAAAAATTGGTCAAGCCGATTCGGAGGAGTATGGTAACTAACATTGTGACACGAGAATTTTATATAATAGGTCTTTACCTATGAAATTGCCGTTTTGTATTAAAAAATTTAAATGAATTTTTTTCATATATTTTTTATTTGTATTAATCGAAGTAATCACCCATGCAATCAATGCATCTTTGCCAACGCAGTGGCAGTTTATTGATGCCCTTCTTAAAGAAATCAGCTGGACGGGAGGCAACAAATTCTTCAAAGGCATTTTGTACTGCCTCTCGGGTATTGAATTTTTTTCCCGCCAAGAAGTTATCCAAATTCTGGAAAAAGTAGTAGTCTGTAGGCGCAAGGTCTGGTGAGTAGGGCGGATGACGGAGAGCTTCCAACCCCAGTTCTTGCAACTTGGAGACCGTCTGCTGTGCAGTATGAGGTCGCGCGTTGTCGTGCAGGAGCAGCGGAGACGAGCGATTGACCAATGCTGGTTGGAGATGTGCCAGCTTCTCCATCATTGTGTTCAATTCTTCACAGTACACATCTGCAGTAATGCTCACCCCGTTTGGTAAGAAGCTGTGTTGAATCACACCGGCGCTAGACCACCAAACAGTGACCATCACTTTTCTTGGGGTAAGTTTTCGTTTAGGGCATTTTTTAGGTGCTGAACCAGGATCCAACCAACTTGCTGAGCGCTTGCGGTTATCAAACAGAATCCATTTTTCATCGCAGGTAACAATGCGGTTCAAAATTCCTTCATTTGTGTGTCTGTTGAGCAGTGCAAGGCACGTCTCGACGCGTACTTCGCGCTGGCGATCATTGAGTTCGTGGGGCACCCATTTGTCAAGCTTTTTTACCTTGCCAATTTGACGCAAATGGACCAATATTGTTTTGACGCTAACGTCGAAAGCTGCTGCTAATTCAGCCGTAGATTGTGTATCATCAGCTTGTGATTTTTGATTGTTTATGTTCAATTGCTTTTAATTGCCGTGAGTAAATGATTATATCGTTTTTTTATATATTTTAGTATTTCTTATTTCTAATAAAGAATTTACTATCCTGTGTATTATATTGTAATGAGTTTTATTGGAATTTATTTAGTCCAAAGTATATAAGGTGACTGGTAATTAGTGACCGAAACTTAAACACGTAACTTTACTCATCATTATGAACAACTTTTACTATGAGACCAAATGTGAAATCGCGAAAAAAAAATCAGCTATTCCCTACATGTTCGCAAAACTCGTCAAAATGTATGGAACAGCTGATTTTTTTTTTACTAAACAAGGTAACACTAATTACCAGGCACCCTATATAAGTAATAATAAATAACTAGCCCCGCGAATTCGTACGCGTGGACTATTACCTAGTTATAAAACATAGCCTATGTGATAGGTGAAAACTAAAGCTACAGAATACCGAAACTCTCATCCAAATCCCTCCAGTAGTTTTCTAATCAAACAAAAATTACAAAAACCGCATCGGTAAGCGTAGTGCGGAAGCGCTGTAACAGTCATGAAAGAAAAGGAGACAGTGTTAGTGACATTAAAAAAAAACAATTGTAGGTAGATAATAAAATAAATTGTGTTGCTTACTTATATTTCCCTAAAAATAAACACCCGAAACATTAACATGAATTCCGTAAAACAAAGTTAATTGTACTTACTGTTACAATTTTATACTGTGACGCAAAATTTTTGCACAGCGGGGTCACCGAGTTCATTTGAACTGCGTTTTCGCGCGACTGGCTCGCGGCGATTGAAGTAGCGCTAAATGCCTACTGCGCTCGAATATCCTGGCCTTAAGTAAATATTAGGTCTTTACCTATGAAATTGCCGTTCTGCAGTACTGGCCATTTCAAATCAAAATATTTTTTGTTTGGCTAAGAATTCTAATTTCAAATTAATTTTATTTTAAAAACATGGTTTTTTTTTCCAAAAGTAGTCATTTGTTTATTGATTAGTGTTACATTTTCATCGCATTTAAATCTTTTTCGTCATCATGGATACGTTAAAAATTCGAGTAATTATGGAATATGAGTACCGTCGTGGCAGCAACGCGGCACAAGCGGCACGCAACATCAACGACGTTTACGGAGCTAACACTACAAACCAACGCACTACCTGTTATTGGTTTGCTCGCTTCCGTTCTGGAAATTTCGACCTGAAAAATGAACCTCGCGGTCGTCCGAAGACTTTGGTCGACAATGACGAATTAAAGGCGATTGTGGAAGCTGATGATACACAATCTACGGCTGAATTAGCAGCAGCTTTCGACGTTAGCGTCAAAACAATATTGGTCCATTTGCGTCAAATTGGCAAGGTAAAAAAGCTTGACAAATGGGTGCCCCACGAACTCAATGATCGCCAGCGCGAAGTACGCGTCGAGACGTGCCTTGCACTGCTCAACAGACACACAAATGAAGGAATTTTGAACCGTATTGTTACCTGCGATGAAAAATGGATTCTGTTTGATAACCGCAAGCGCTCAGCAAGTTGGTTGGATCCTGGTTCAGCACCTAAACAATGCCCTAAACGAAAACTTACCCCAAGAAAAGTGATGGTCACTGTTTGGTGGTCTAGCGCCGGTGTGATTCAACACAGCTTCTTACCAAACGGGGTGAGCATTACTGCAGATGTGTACTGTGAAGAATTGAACACAATGATGGAGAAGCTGGCACATGTCCAACCAGCATTGGTCAATCGCTCGTCTCCGCTGCTCCTGCACGACAACGCGCGACCTCATACTGCACAGCAGACGGTCTCCAAGTTGCAAGAACTGGGGTTGGAAGCTCTCCGTCATCCGCCCTACTCACCAGACCTTGCGCCTACAGACTACTACTTTTTCCAGAATTTGGATAACTTCTTGGCGGGAAAAAAAATCAATACCCGAGAGGCAGTACAAAATGCCTTTGAAGAATTTGTTGCCTCCCGTCCAGCTGATTTCTTTAAGAAGGGCATCAATAAACTGCCACTGCGTTGGCAAAGATGCATTGATGGCATGGGTGATTACTTCGATTAATACAAATAAAAAATACATGAAAAAAATTCATTTAAATTTTTTCATACAAAACGGCAATTTCATAGGTAAAGACCTATTATTTGTTTATGTGGAAAAAAACGTCAGTTGAAACAAAGATTTGAATATGAAACAACTGATAACTCACTTTCGGTCACTTTCTGTAAAGCAATGGCGGATAGTAAAGTTGTAACATAATAACATGACATCACGCTTGTATTCCAAGAAGTGTTGGGCAGAATAGTTACACCAATAGTTACACCCACATTTCGCCAGTTATGTTTAATTTGTGCGTATTTATTAGGATTCTAAATTATCATTGGAACTACTTTTGAGTATTAAGACAGAACGCATAACTCCCAGCATTCACAAAATAAATTTGACCAAATATCGGCCGAAATGTTACAATCTGGAGGTCTGAAAGAAACGATAATCATTTTCCGACTTTGTCACATAATACTAATCGTCAATATTCGTCTTAGTTATGATGACGCCATTTGCTTCATATGATATGACAAGGTTCCAAGTATGGTCAGTGTATAAAGGAGCATGCTGTTAGCAAATCTTACCAGGCCTCTTATGTTTGACATGCCTGTGCACTTGAGAGTCACCTGACGCTTCTTCAGTGTTGTCGCTGGTGGTCACAGAGGGCGTTGGCGACGGCGACTTCGACGGCGATTGAACGTGGCGAGGACTCCGTTTTGTTTGTTCGATTTCACGGCGACATTTTTCTTGGGCGATCTGTAATTGAAGAAAATTGTGAGCCGTCACGGGACGCCTGGCAGATGTGAAACATCGGAATTATTTTATGCAATGAATATGCATAAAAGAACACATTACGACAAAAAAAATATAATATTACTAATTTTTCCCTGTAAATTATGACTGTTCATTTAATAATCATTTATCTTCATTACATATACTAGAAAACTCAAGAATCTTAGCAAGTTATATGTTACAAAAGATCTTAAATTATAAATAATAGGTCTTTACCTATGAAATTGCCGTTTTGTATGAAAAAATTTAAATGAATTTTTTTCATGTATTTTTTATTTGTATTAATCGAAGTAATCACCCATGCAATCAATGCATCTTTGCCAACGCAGTGGCAGTTTATTGATGCCCTTCTTAAAGAAATCAGCTGGACGGGAGGCAACAAATTCTTCAAAGGCATTTTGTACTGCCTCTCGGGTATTGAATTTTTTTCCCGCCAAGAAGTTATCCAAATTCTGGAAAAAGTAGTAGTCTGTAGGCGCAAGGTCTGGTGAGTAGGGCGGATGACGGAGAGCTTCCAACCCCAGTTCTTGCAACTTGGAGACCGTCTGCTGTGCAGTATGAGGTCGCGCGTTGTCGTGCAGGAGCAGCGGAGACGAGCGATTGACCAATGCTGGTTGGAGATGTGCCAGCTTCTCCATCATTGTGTTCAATTCTTCACAGTACACATCTGCAGTAATGCTCACCCCGTTTGGTAAGAAGCTGTGTTGAATCACACCGGCGCTAGACCACCAAACAGTGACCATCACTTTTCTTGGGGTAAGTTTTCGTTTAGGGCATTGTTTAGGTGCTGAACCAGGATCCAACCAACTTGCTGAGCGCTTGCGGTTATCAAACAGAATCCATTTTTCATCGCAGGTAACAATGCGGTTCAAAATTCCTTCATTTGTGTGTCTGTTGAGCAGTGCAAGGCACGTCTCGACGCGTACTTCGCGCTGGCGATCATTGAGTTCGTGGGGCACCCATTTGTCAAGCTTTTTTACCTTGCCAATTTGACGCAAATGGACCAATATTGTTTTGACGCTAACGTCGAAAGCTGCTGCTAATTCAGCCGTAGATTGTGTATCATCAGCTTCCACAATCGCCTTTAATTCGTCATTGTCGACCAAAGTCTTCGGACGACCGCGAGGTTCATTTTTCAGGTCGAAATTTCCAGAACGGAAGCGAGCAAACCAATAACAGGTAGTGCGTTGGTTTGTAGTGTTAGCTCCGTAAACGTCGTTGATGTTGCGTGCCGCTTGTGCCGCGTTGCTGCCACGACGGTACTCATATTCCATAATTACTCGAATTTTTAACGTATCCATGATGACGAAAAAGATTTAAATGCGATGAAAATGTAACACTAATCAATAAACAAATGACTACTTTTGGAAAAAAAAATCCATGTTTTTAAAATAAAATTAATTTGAAATTAGAATTCTTAGCCAAACAAAAAATATTTTGATTTGAAATGGCCAGTACTGCAGAACGGCAATTTCATAGGTAAAGACCTAATATCAATAATAAATTATTCAATGGCGACGCGTCGCCATGCCAACAATCAGTTTTACCCGCAGCTTATGTTTCACATGAAAATTTGATTTTTGGATTCGGCTTCCAGTTGTATAGTATGTAGATGAGACTCGTCAAGAAAACATTGGTAAATATTTCATCTGTCCAACCCTTAGAGGAATACAGGCGTGATGTTATGTAATAATATAGAAACCTAAGTTTTACTCACGCAGTTTTCAATAAGATCTTTAGCGACCTTGATCTGTTCTTTGGTGCCCCGGAATATGATCGTCCGTTCCGTTACCATGTCGTCGCGTGTGCAGCATCTGATCTTCGCTCCACTGCGGTGGCTTATCGAGTTTATGTTTTCGCCTTGAGCTCCTGATGAAAGAATTAGATCAATGTTCTGTCTGCCAAGATACAGGTCACCCTGGTCTGAGAGACAGGGTTAATAATCATTGGTTCATAATCGTACTGCACCGATATGTACCAACTAAATATAACCATTTTTGCATTGTGCCAATAAAAACTTACTACTTTTTACCTAGTTTCGAAAAAACTACCGGGATATAAAGTTTCCTATATCCCAAACCAGGGCATGGTCTATCCTTGTGAACAGTTAACTAACAAACAACTTACATTCGCACATTTATAATGTTAATAAGAATTTATTATTTTTTCAGTCGTTAAACGTCCCCCTTTTGCTACGGTAAAACAAAGATCTGTAGGTGCTCCAGTCGCCCACTGCGCGGTTCAAGGCAAGTCAGAAATCCGATACAAGCATCCACCGGAAGTCGTGAAAAAATAAACTTTTAGCCTGTAGACAAAATACCGTACTTCTAAAGTCCTAAACCACTTACCGATGATCCTGGAGCAAGCCCAAGTTGGTACATTCATACTCTCGTCAACATTAACTGGCAGCTGGTTGATGAAGTCGTGTATGAGGGTCTCGGCAATCTGGGTGGCGTCACTACGACCTCTGATGATGCACACATTGTGGTCTTTGTCGCTGAACTCTTTGATGTACATCTTCGTACCTGTGGTCTTTTCAATGTCTTTTATGTTGGAGCCGCCGCGGCCTGGAGACAAATAATGTAAGAGTGAAGGTTGTGTAAAATGATTAGGTCTCTTGTGATTGGGTGAGGGGAGCCAGAACGTTTATTGGCCAAGCACAAGTTTGAAGTGATAAACAGTAACATCAGAATAAGAGCTATTTTCTAGCAAAGAGAGAAGAAGAGATGTCTCGAGAAACCATTGGTTTTTCGTTGTTTTGGCACCTAGGTATTTGTATATACCTTTTAGTTGTTTACGTTGTTACGTTATCGTCACAACTTCTGGTTATCAACCAGAAGTTTTAACGCTCGTATTTTAATCATTTTCAGAATAGAACACACAACACCACGCCTGTGTTCTGAAGGGCAATGCCAGAGAAGGCACGATAAATAATTTTAGTATGAAAAGAGGCCTCTGCAGTGGGACAGTAACAGGCTGGTGTTATTATTTTCCGATCAGATTTACCCTTCGAAAGCTACAGGCGTGGTGTACGTGGTGTAGAGGTGTTCTTTCAACACAACCACATTTCGACAGTTATGCTTAAGTGCCATGTAGTAGAGAGAGAGAGTCTACTTCCATCAAAATGGCAGATATCCAATAACCCGAGAAATATCAGACGGAAAACCACAAGCACTCGCCGACCGAGGACCGGGGATCGTACCATGAACCTCATTTTCAGCAGTAGCGCCCCCAGCACCACCACTGGGCCAACGAGACAATCAGAATAGAAAGTTGTAATCAGGCTACATTTATAAATAAATCTTACCAATACCAACTTTTCAACCTTCGCTTAAATCTCAGATCACATTATTATCAACTAATATGCATGACAAAATTTGTTTCACAAGATAACAAGTTTCCTATTACCGCTTAAATATAATATCAGTTTCTTGCAACTGGATATATTACAGTATACTCTCGGTTCCATTTAATTTAGTTTTGATACAAGATATTCCCAGAAAGCTGCGTGGAGATCATGGCCTACTTAACCCAGGTGTTCTTGACGTTGATGTAAATACATTTGAGATAGCAGCATAAACATAGGACGTTACAAAAATCTTAATAATATCGTATCTGCCCGTTTCAAACATCATGTACAATATACCTTACATAAGTACCTTGCTTCTGCTGCAGCGAATTTTTGTTTCTTAATGATGAGGTTAGAAGTCAAGTACAAGATACTCAAATATGACTTGATCATGACGCATAAATACTATTTCATTTTCCGTTTTGGGTAATTCTCAATTGACTACATATGAACACGCTAAACACCATCAAAAAACGCGGATGTCGTCTTTGGCGACTGAAGAGTCACAACTGGTGCAGAAGCACATCATTCGCCATTTGTACACTAAAAAACTTGCTGGGGAGTTTTTTGAGCTACTTCTTCTTCCTAGCAAAAACACTAGTAGGAAGTGGTGAAGGGTGGGCGTTTTGGGAGACTGTCTTATGTTAGTTTTGACGTTACATGCTGATTCTCAGCCTAATTAGAATAAATGCATTCTGATTTTTGATTGATTCTCTCCCATGTTGTCATCTGTAAAATCCGCCAACCAGGACAAGACAATTTTGGAGCTTAAAAACCGGACATGTCAACAGTGGTTTCTTTTTAAGTTACTTACTTTATAAGTAGTAGAGTAAAAATGTATTGTAAACTTTTTATTTATAATCATAATTAGGTCTACTAAAGAAACAGAACAGATACTTCTTGAAGTTTTAAGAAACTATGAGCAGTGTAACAATTTTTATTAAAAAACAAATGTTAACACAAAAATTAGAACCTCAAAGCCCGGACGACCACTAAACTAGGGAAAATCCGGGGAAGCCCAGAAGGATGGCAACCCTATATAAAGTTAATATAAAATCTCGTAATTGTATGTATAATTGTATACCCCGGATGATGTAGAAGGCAGAAGTGTAGCTATGGAAGGCAGAGGGATACCACATCCCGCGAGTTACATTTAAGGCTCATGTAATATAGAGGGCGAACCTATTGCCTTCAACCAAGCACAAATCTAGACTGCTACTAAGAAATTCCAGATATAAAAACTCAATAGAACGTTGCTCGACCCGAGAAGCGAACTCGAAACCTCATGCTTGCGACAACTAGAACAACGATCCAGGCTACCAGATTATGAAGGATACACAAGAAGAATGTGGTACGTTCTGGATTGATCTATAGAAACTTGTATTCTGATCATTTAAAGGGGCTTCTATCTCAGCAAGTGAAAATTTAAAAAAGGTTATGGACATTCCATAACCTTTTTTGAATTTTCATTTTTTTTATAGGCACACGTCTTGATATTGTTTAAAATCAAATCAAAAATGTTTGTTTGCTAGAGTACAAACATAGGATGTTACAATAATTTTGTTTCAGCATATCCTGTCCAAACATGGCGTGAAAATATACGAGTATATTATCTGGCGTACATAAATATTTTCTAAGTATTCATTACTGAGTTTGAATAATATTATTTTAAATACTATCAGATGTAGGTCTTAAAGACTATTTGGAAATTCTGGCCTTGTAATTGTCATTTTTATCCTATGCAAGTTAACCAGATCAAAATATGTATTCACCTTTCTTTCTAAATCTATAATGAAATAGTGCTTCTGAATTCATGAAACGACAAACAGATACTAATGATGTAGATAGCAATATCACACCCAATGTAATTTCATGTCTCAAAGCCGTGCCAAGATAATTATTTAATGGCGATTTTGATGCAGTAACAAATTAAAAGGTAAATGTTGTTACCATTTCATTATAATTTCATGTGATTTAGCATGTTTTCAGTGCTTTATGAGCCATATCTATTTGTCAAAGTGAAGGCCGGGGTGAAAGTACAAGGGCGCGGTTTATTGGCAGACGGCATGCTATGTGACACGTAATGCTGTTTCTAACACACTGACCGATATTAACATAGGCTTGTTTTTGTCGCCTATTGTCGTATAAATAGGTAGAAATGGATTGGTGAGTAGAGGCAGCATAGTAACAAACTCTATCGAGTAAATAGGACAACAGCTAGTTGAACTCGCGTGGAGAGGGTTCTGCACGGCAAATACATATGTTATGTACCGTCTTTTTTTTTTAACTCATTCAAATTTGTTTGTGGTTATTTATACCAAGAACAAATAAACATTGTAGTTGTGAAAGCTGTTCTCCCATACTACAAATGTAAGTTTGTAAGCTCAAGAGCTTTTCTTTTTTTTATTCAGCTTTTTTTTTGGGATTTTTATCCTTATTTGGATATGACAACCCCATTGTGTCCATCATTAGAGATTACAATCTCATAAGATAAGAAAGTCATCAAGAAGAAAGCTACTGTGGAAGCACTGTAAATAAACTACAAAGCATCCTCGCTTTATCAGATGTTGGGGATGATAAAATAGTTTCTACATCATACTTGTTTATCTTAGGTGCTCCCCTCAGCAACTCTCGTGCCTGGCTATTCTTGACACATTCCATCAAAACATGTAGCTCAAGAGGTTAAGATGAGAGATTTAACATTTTTTTTAAGACTTCTTATAGGTTTTCGTCTAATCTATAATTAAAGAACTAAAAGTTAGTTAGAAAGTTTTAGATTATATATTTTTTAACGTATTTTGAAAACTATTTTTTTTTACTTAACACCTTAACTACCAGAAAACGAGACACAGTAAAAATTGCAAGTGCCTCGCAACATAACGATTTTGCAAGTGCCTCGCAACATAACGATTTTGTCATTAATGTTGTTATTACATAATCTTAATTTATTATAATGAACTGGGAGTCATAAATCATTCGTGGGGACAATCCCGAAGTATTAGACATAAGTCTACTGCGACGATGTGATTAAGTATGTAGGTAGAATATTCACTATGACGATATGAGTTGACGCGCCATCCTATTCGATATATCGTACCTAGGTATTGATTGATTGTATGATTGTACAGTTTCAATCGCTGCCATACACACGCGAGACAAGCGTCCAAAAAAAGTCATGACGTCATAACTTTTGGTACATCATCTTTATTCATGGAGAGTGTCAGATTTGGCATAGTTAAAAGTATACGGGGGAGTGCAGAGAGCTAAAACGGTAGATTTTCGAGCATTGGTCGTGTAAATAAATGCGTAAAGGAGAATTTCTACCGGACTGCATCAGGAGTAGGATTATGTGTGTTTGAAGCCGTGGCTTCTGCGCGTGTTTTTACAAAACATTTGTTTTCCTACACAAGCTATCTCCTGGGTATTCGAATATTTTTAGATTACACACATTTTGTGTAGAAAATGAAACAAACCCCTCTCCGAATGTTTCCCGTGCAGCGGGGAGAGCGTGTGTGTGACTGTCATGTCATAGTAGTGTGACAGAGCCACACATTTTATCACAGTTAGGGCGATAAAACCGTAGCAGACCACCGTAAACTTTTTTTGTCTCAAACTCAAACAGTTAGGGAAAAAAACATCGTGTTTGCATACATAAAATGTCATGATGGCCCAGTGGTTTAGGCCTCGCCTCTTGTGCACGAGTTTGTGGGTACAAATCTGGGCAAGTACCAATGTGAGTTTTTCAATTCATATGTACTTTTTAAGTTTATCTTGGACATCATTGACATCGGTGAAGGAAAACATCGTGAGGAAACCTGTAATTAATATAAGTCTGAAATCGCCAACCCGTCTTGAGCAAGCGTGGTGATTAATGCTCGTGCCTTCTCTGTATGAGAAGAGGTCTTTGCCCTGCAGTGGGACAGTAATAGGCTGGTACTGGTACTGGTTGCATACGCAAAATAAATGGCCATGCCTCTATGTTTCAATGGTTTTGGTTATGTTTTGAAAAAACACGCGCAGGAGACCCGGCTTGAGGTACAGCACAACTAGACTTCTACAGATTATAGGGGATACCTTTTATCAGGGTATATGAAGTAGCTTACTGATACATATACTTTAAGCATACAAAATGTGAGGCGAATTTATTGTGTGTAGTGTCTGAGACACTAATTTGCTGATACTCAAATGATAGATCTAACCAAGACAATGTCGGGACTTTAAATAAAAGAGACTGTGACCTCCGAGTGTGTTTCGACGTTTCTTCTCAGAGTAGTCAGCTAGGAAACTAACATTATTTATTTACTCATTTTATTTTTATTTTGCGACGTGTAAAAGTGTTTTTTTTTTTACCCATTTACAGAAAGACATGCTTTAGACACGTTTCACTAGCTACTAGAGTATCTGTAGATTCCCTTAGGATGAGAGTAGAAGCGCAGAACTGCGATGTTATATAGAGCAATCACTTTTATACTCATCGAACCAAACGTCTTTTATACTTTCGTTACGTTGTATGTTTTCAAAATACATTCGAATAAAATCTTTTATATGTTTTTAGAAACGTTCGAAAACAGTACTCGATGCAGTGAACAGGATATCGTCTATTTTCTATTGCTTTAACCTTCATTGCGCAGGCGCACTGACATCACACGCACGTGTCGAGTCTACAGTATTGCAGATATAGTACAAACAGCAATGATGTATTAAATTTAGCGTGAAATACATCATGCCAGACAGCTGGTGGTCTATTTACTTCGACAAGTGTATTTGTTAGTATACAGCGTGAAATGTAAATGGTTATTTAACCACGTCAAAACAGAAGTATTAAGTCATGTTTATTAACAATTAGATATTAGGTACTATGAGACCGACCGCATCATAAGTATTAACTGCTTCATAATCATACTATATTCACCAGATGAAAATATATGAAATGATATAATAGGTCTTTACCTATGAAATTGCCGTTTTGTATGAAAAAATTTAAATGATTTTTTTTCATGTATTTTTTATTTGTATTAATCGAAGTAATCACCCATGCAATCAATGCATCTTTGCCAACGTAGTGGCAGTTTATTGATGCCCTTCTTAAAGAAATCAGCTGGACGGGAGGCAACAAATTCTTCAAAGGCATTTTGTACTGCCTCTCGGGTATTGAATTTTTTTCCCGCCAAGAAGTTATCCAAATTCTGGAAAAAGTAGTAGTCTGTAGGCGCAAGGTCTGGTGAGTAGGGCGGATGACGGAGAGCTTCCAACCCCAGTTCTTGCAACTTGGAGACCGTCTGCTGTGCAGTATGAGGTCGCGCGTTGTCGTGCAGGAGCAGCGGAGACGAGCGATTGACCAATGCTGGTTGGAGATGTGCCAGCTTCTCCATCATTGTGTTCAATTCTTCACAGTACACATCTGCAGTAATGCTCACCCCGTTTGGTAAGAAGCTGTGTTGAATCACACCGGCGCTAGACCACCAAACAGTGACCATCACTTTTCTTGGGGTAAGTTTTCGTTTAGGGCATTGTTTAGGTGCTGAACCAGGATCCAACCAACTTGCTGAGCGCTTGCGGTTATCAAACAGAATCCATTTTTCATCGCAGGTAACAATGCGGTTCAAAATTCCTTCATTTGTGTGTCTGTTGAGCAGTGCAAGGCACGTCTCGACGCGTACTTCGAACTGGCGATCATTGAGTTCGTGGGGCACCCATTTGTCAAGCTTTTTTACCTTGCCAATTTGACGCAAATGGACCAATATTGTTTTGACGCTAACGTCGAAAGCTGCTGCTAATTCAGCCGTAGATTGTGTATCATCAGCTTCCACAATCGCCTTTAATTCGTCATTGTCGACCAAAGTCTTCGGACGACCGCGAGGTTCATTTTTCAGGTCGAAATTTCCAGAACGGAAGCGAGCAAACCAATAACAGGTAGTGCGTTGGTTTGTAGTGTTAGCTCCGTAAACGTCGTTGATGTTGCGTGCCGCTTGTGCCGCGTTGCTGCCACGACGGTACTCATATTCCATAATTACTCGAATTTTTAACGTATCCATGATGACGAAAAAGATTTAAATGCGATGAAAATGTAACACTAATCAATAAACAAATGACTACTTTTGGAAAAAAAAATCCATGTTTTTAAAATAAAATTAATTTGAAATTAGAATTCTTAGCCAAACAAAAAATATTTTGATTTGAAATGGCCAGTACTGCAGAACGGCAATTTCATAGGTAAAGACCTAATATTTTAATAAGTGAAAACTTGCCTGCTGCGTTGAGCGATTTTTGGTAGGAGTCCTAATTATGGGTTCACTTCTTTCAGCAGTCTTCATGACTGCCTATCCATACTGATATTAGCGTATGGACAATATATACCCTAACCATAACCTTATACAGCGGTTCAGTTATAGTGTTAATTTCCCCCAATTGAATATGAACCTTATTATTTGTCATAAAGTTGAAAAACTATCAAAGACATTTGACATATTGGGGTAGCTCGATGTGCTGGCCTTTGTATATTTACACAATGTAATTATCGCACGCAAGCACGTTCGTGTTACATCGTCTACCACAGGTCATTGTCAACGAAGCCATGGGTACTTCACCGTGAAAATATATTACAAGGGCAGAAGTTGGACAAAAAGTAACTAAGAACGTTAACTTTTAATCATGGAAACCCGCATAATATCACGCCTGTATTCTCTGAAGGGTTGGTTAGGGGTGCACCTATAGTAACACCCACATTTCGCCAGTTATGTTTAAATCCCATGTAATAGGACGAGCCTTTTGCCATAAACCGGGCACAAATCTTGATTTTAGGCTGCTAATGAGCAAATTCCTATTGGAAAAACTCAACAACACCTTCAATAGCACCCGTTCACGAGTATAACGCAAAGATCAGCCATTAAACCCCTCGCTATAGTTGAGGGAAGTGGGTAACTCGACCCCGGAAGCTACCGCTAGCAGTGACATCTAGGGGAGCTTGACGAACTTGCTACCGGTAGCTTAGGCATGCAAAACAATAGCAGCTCTAACAGCGATCACCGAGACATCTCTATGCTCAGCGGGTACTCCGTACCAGACCACTTAAAGATCTCTCCCTCTCTAATTCCACTGTTGCCGCAATTAACGTAGCTACTGGCTGGACCCAAGATAAGTCAAGACGTGCGGTAGGCTACATGTCAATGGCGAATACAAAACTATTATTGGTCTCTTATTCTATTGAAACTGTGTACTACGTTAGTCCAGCAAGGTCAAAGTGTTTCCACCAATATGGGGCCTACTGTACCAATTGTACAGTTGAAGAAAAACCGCTGTAACAGCGTCTGCGGTCTGCATCATGTCTATATTAAACTAGCTGACCCAGCAAACGTTGTTTTGCCATACAAAATGTTTGGGGTGGACCACCCTTATCATTTAGGGGTATGAAAAATAGATGTTGGCCGATTCTCAGACCTGCCCGATATGCACACAAAATTTCATAAGAATCAGTCAAGCCGTTTCGGAGGAGTATGGGAACGAACATTGTGACACGAGAATTTTATATATAAGAAAATTACGAGTTGCGATATTGGGTGGCTACAGCCGCGCTTGTCAACAAACGTAGATTGCACTTGGCTAAACTGCGACAGTATTGGTACAGGAAACTGGAAAGCCTTAACATCACGTAAGATGACCTCGACCATGACAAAAGATGATCATTCAAAGGTGATGTAATATGTTTGCTTTAGTATGTATATGTTTAGACATTATGAAATAAATTGAGATGACACGGTCACTGAGCAAAATTGAGTCATCGAATGAAGCAGAGCGCATAAAATGAGATAAAATGCTTTTGGACCGCCAAATCCTTTCTTTGCGAGAGTTCTAAGTAACGTTGGAGATCAAAGAAAAAGACGGGTGGATTCTGGATTGTGAGAAAAAGAAAGCGAACTCTGCTATTTGTACAGATGGCTGGAACCAAAATATCCCGAAAATAAATATCCATAAGGACAGGGGGATGATGATCATGACTTTTCTGAGAGTTTAAAGGCTACCTAGCATAACGTCTTAAGGAGTATTCGTGTCAACACGCAGTATGCCCAAAGTGTGTCAGTGAGACATACATTTATTTTTAGCCATTTTAGGATGCACACATCACTGATAAGTATGCGCTTCGGTAATTTACGTACGTTCAGATATTAATAGGTCGTTCAGCGCATATTCATAGCAGTTGTAAATTATTCCCGATATAATTATTTTTAACTTATGATACTAACATTTATATCTTAATCAACGAGCTCTGCGTACCAGACTTTAACTGGTAAAATAATAGCATTGTATGCTTTCGGCGTTTAGTATTTTAGGGAGGCCTTCGTCCAGCAGTACAAAAAATAGTTGCGTTGTCGAAGAAGCAATGAAGCATCATGTTTTCTCCGGGACTCCACTTAGTCTCTAGACTTGACAGCAACATAATTTTATTGAAAATGTGTGCAATAGACAGTTTTATAATCTTAATATATATAAATTACGTGTCACGTTGTTTGTCCGCTATGGACTCCTTAACTACTGAACCGATTTTGATAAAATGTTGCATACAGTGTGTGTGTTTTGGTCAAACTTAAAAGATAGGATAGTTTTTATTTCGATTATTGACCTTAATATTTTTTTATTGCAAATTAAATGTTTTCCTATAGTAAGTTCCATACATTTCTAATAGATGGCAGTGTAACGTAACTTTTGAGGCGGTACTAATTTCGCCGGGACAGCTAGTAGTTTATAATATAAGATGTGAATAAACGGCTCTCCAGTTGGGAAAGGAGATTTCTGAATGACTTGGCTCGACATTGAGGCCAAAGTAGATACGCTAATACAATTTTCAAGATACGTTTCATTCACGGATCTATTTTAAACTGAGTGCATGTTGGTCCAACATTAATACTGTTAGCAATAATTTATTTTGTTTGTTTTTTCCTTTGAATTACAGAATTACTATCATCTTTTTTTTAAGGGCACAACACCACAACACACACCAACAGATTCCGTCTTTCATTTCGACCAATGGGGTCATAGATATTTATTGCTTGGATCTTTTTAGAAAATAAGCCCAGAATGAAATGATCCTGTGAGTGAAATTATTTGGAGTTATGGACATATTATGAAGAAATTCCTAGTGTAGGGCAAAATTAAAAAAAAAAACAAAAAAATTGGATGGACATTGAAATATCGTCTACTTCCATGTCGTTCAGTCCTTAGACGCTCCTAGCCCTTGCGTAGATTCTGCTAATGGTAGTTGGGCCGGAAACTGACGACCATAAAAAGGCGAATGTGTCAGACTGAATGTGGAAGGCGGGAAACCCGGTACTGTGGCGCAACCAAAGAGTCTTTCGTCCAACAGTGTAGTCAAAATCCCTTTGGCTATTCCGGAAATGTGAACAACTTATTACATAAATTCATCTTAATAAATAGGCTACCGTCGGTAATCTGTGATGACATAGTTCCAGTTCTTATATGGCATTTTTGTTAGTGGACCACCAGGATATTTATGAGATAATTTGACTATAAATTTAATAGATGACTAATAATTAGATAAGACAGTGAACTCACTCTTCAATTCAAATGCCTACTTACAAACTGTCTAAGATAATACTAGTAGTCTTAAGATAATAGGTAATTATATTTTTTCATAAATGTACATAGTTGGCTACACTAGAATTCCCCAAGTATTGCCAATATGATGATATTAATCAGTCCTACGCTACACTTTTAATGAAGCTACATCAAAATTTACACACAAAAAAATTGCAATTCTTTAAAAAATAAATTTATATTTTCACTTTGAAGCTTAAAACGGTAAAAGTTGGCATCAGTTTATGAATGTCTCTTAAAACTTGCTTCTTCAGTTCATTCTCCTTATACGTCCCGCTTTGAGGGCAGTCCTATTTAAAAATATTTGTGTCACTGTCCCCAAAATATGTAAAAACTTTGACAAAACAAAATTGTTGCAAGCATTGTCACCTGGCCTCGCAGTGATGTATCTTACGGGAATGGAGCACCAGCAGGGGTTGGAGGAATTGTCTCACCATAGACCCCATGTGGGAGCAGATTAAACTATCACAGATTAACTAACCGAAAGAGGATTTCTTAGTACCAGTTAAGACAATACTGTTTGAGTTTTCATTGATATCCAACTATCAACCCACAGCTCAAAAAGTAACAAAAAAGAAAACTGAGAATATTGGTGCTGAAAATCTTTTGGGTGGAACTTTCCAATCATTTCAACATGTTAAATCCGCCTGTCAGTAACACAGTCAGAAGAATATTTCTCTTATGAATAAAATAATATTTCATCCATGCACTAGTGATAAAACACAATAAGAAGTTGCAGTGTTAAAAACCATTTTCGATAACAAAGGGTACCTGACAAACCATGTCCATTTACATTTCAAATCGAAGCTAAATATTCCAAAGCACATTTGCTCATACAAAAAATGTAAAATAAGATGGTCAGTTAAAATATACAAAATTACCTACATTTTATATACTTTCATTTTTGACCATAAAACATTTCATGAATATATTATCAGGCTGCATTATTTTTAAAATCTATTAAAATTGAAGGGTATACCTAATGCTTTGGGAGAACAAAATTATAAGACTACAATTAGACTCACCAATCAAAGCGGGTACAATACTCTTCGGAACAGACACTTCAATGACACTCATTCGTGAGGTCTTCACTCTTTTGTTTTCCTCTTCCTCCTCATCCTTTTTGAATATGTAGTATACTAAAAATGCGCTGACTGTCACCAATGAAAGGCCCAGGGCTATGGGCACCAGCAACTTCGACTGCATTGTGCTAGAACAAACAAAATGCATAAGACATGCAGATATTATAATGAATGACCATAGAGATTTGCATTGATGATTCTGTGTTGCATCCTATTTGGTGTCAGTAGTTTATTACGAAATGATATATCAGATTAAAGCAATGTTAGATTAAGATTCCAATAATCTTAATCTAACATTGCTGTTGTTTTGTTTATTTATTTATTTAGTTTGTATTTATTAATAAATAATAATAATATTTATTAATAAATTAAGAAATTTGATTCTATTCTCAGTCAAAATATACTAGGATATTTTAACCAAACATATTACTAAATTTACTGAAGTGAAATGAAATGATATTAATTTCTGTACTTAAAAAGGTTTCAAAAACCCTTTTACAAGTTATGAAATGGAATCAATAAATTAGAATTGGATTAGGTTGCTGTCCCTACCTGATGACTACTCTGAGAACAAATACCGAAACAAAATCAGAAAACTAACCTATGATGTCACAAAACATGGAAATTCTATGTTTACTTAGCAGTGTTCAGTAATTATACAAATATCAATTAAATATCAAATTGTTTAAAACTAATTTATAGTTAGTTTTAAGCAATGTGATATTTAAAGTTGGCACTGAAATATAGCTCTGCATCACTGTCGACTAGTAGTGCCTAAGTATCTTTTGTGCAGTAGAAAAATCTAAAAAGTGGCTGTAGATCATATGGAAATACTTTAGATTCATAGTTAATTATATTTTTAAATGTATGTAAGTTCAAAATTAAGAGCAGGTTACACATGAGTCAAATCAGATAAAATATTAAGTTTGATGAGGAACCACATATTTTCTTTTTAATATTATAGATATTTTTTTTACAAAACAACAAGCAACAACAACTTTTACAACGATCGAGGTGTTTTCATTCTGAAAATATCATCCTCAATATCTACGTTGAAAAATAAGGAAAGTTACAAAGCATTTACACAGGGAAGTAGATTATCTAAACAGATTAATTCACAATAAACAGGCTGTTCTGCAAATTACCTTGCTCCGACGCCGACTTTACATAAAACTATCTATTAGAAGCTATGACATAATATCGAGTGTAAAAATTACTTCACACAAGTAATACGATACTTTGTCGTCCACAAGAATTAAATAATTTATTTACCTTCAGCCTTCAACACCAACTAAAAATAAATCGCAACAACAGAACAACTCACTTCGAAAGCTATTTTTCACGTGTATTATTATCTCCACAAACAATCTTGGGCAATTTCAACAGAAAAGCAGAACAGAAATTGACAATGACAGTAAGTACAATACAGTTACAGTTGGGAGTTTTATTTTATAAATTGTCTATGACATTTAAAATCTGAACTTAAAATCAAACCGGAATTTCAATTAAGGTGAATGCGTAGTAGAGCTGCGTGTATTAATACAGAGCTGCAAATTATTTTTTCTGTGAATTTTATGAATAATTAATAATTCGAATTATATCTACTTCTTTTGAAGTTCAAATTACGCGATTAAATTATTATTTAGCGACTTTTTCAAGTAATCATGACATTTGAGCACATAGCGAATAACTTTTTCAAAAATGTACAACCTTATTCCAGCGGAGTGATAAGTAATGATAATCTTCGATCAAATATACCTTTAGAATATTATTTGATCTAAGTTGGTGAGAGAGTAGAAGCCATTATACTACATGAGCCCATACGAGTTCATAAACCGTTTTAAGATTATCTGGTCCGCTAACGGCTGTGGCGTTGCATTTAATGATTTACAAACATAGTGATAGACTTTGACGTTGACGGTTCTATTATATTGGGTACTTAATTGGGTGTCGTTCACTACTTTCGTTAGTTCCAGTTTAAGCCACTTGGTCAGCACTAGAATAAGGTTTCATTATACAAGGTTCTTTGGTTTATTTATCACCTATTTTGGCATAATTTAATGTCAAAAAGGCAAATAAAGACAAAAAAGAAATTGATACTGTATTTGCTATGAGTGCAATATATTCGCTGCTGCTATATTTTTTATATCTGCTGGTTTAGAAGAAACACGATTATATTATTTATATTGTATTATAATCAGAAAACGTTAATCAATCCAAAAACCAAAGCTGTGAGTAAAAACATGTAGTAATCATGAGTATTCGTATAAACATGGTTCTTAGAGGTACCTATTATATACCTATTTATACGGATTGGATAAGAGCATGTAATACCAACAACTAAAACATAGTCCTATTTACTTCCGAGTTTATGATTTCGTACGAAGCACTCAACATTTTCCAGACTCATGGTTTTCATGCAAGAGCACATGAATATTGGAAAATGACCAATGGCAATAACGGGTTTCTTGAAAATACATGACTCTATTGTTATAAATGTATATACCAAGTATTATTAATTTGCTCCACGCCAAAAATTTTATTTAGGAAGCTATTCGCTATCGTAACAAATATGTTTTTACCGTATAAACATATTTTGTAACGAAACATGGATTGATAGTTTTAATTACTATATCTAGATTAATACATATTTTTCACGATCTCTATTAATTGAACAACGATATTGATAAGACAGGATTTTTTGTTTGAAAAACTGAACACATGCCTCAAAATTGTATTATTTTTTGTACTACTCTACTGCTTACACGAAAATGATAAGTAGTGCCTAAGCGTAATGTCGGAGTTCCACTGTTCATGAAATCGCGTGTCTGCGACGGCACGAACGAACCCATTCCATCAGCCGTCAAGCCTTAATAGTATGGTTCGTCGTTCATAACTCAATTTTCCACAAATAATTGTCTACACTTGCTGTTTCCCACAGGTTGAAACCAACTGACTAAAAATGACTAATTATTTTGTTTTCATTTTCAGCTTTTTTTTTTCTAGGACTTGGGAAATTTTTCATGTAACTGCTTTTGAATATTTTACAACAGCAGGATGAGTTGGGATATCACATTAGGTATGACCAAGTTTTTTTTGGTATATTAATACATTTATTTGCTACTAAGTAACCCTGGACAGTTACGGTCGCAACCTGACATTTTGGAAGGGTCATGAGCCCCGCGCCGGTAGGTGTTTCAGAGAGTTGTATGTATTTTCAGTTCTACATTATGCTGTTCAGGGACGTAGCTGTAGCTTAATATATAATATGTTAATGTAGGTATGTGGCACACAAAGTTGCAAGCCATGATACATGTAAACAATGTGATCGCCAGTTGCATCATAATGAACTTTTCTAATTTCAACACATTTAAATATTCGACTGTCCTCCGAGCACCTACTGTTTTATTTTGTCCTTATCTGCTGTTATACTTAATGATGGTTACCATATATATCCGTATTTATTGCAATAACACTAATAAAGAAAAATTGTGTCTATGAACGTAAATTTTCTGCGGAATTCAGAAAATAATTCCAACAGAAACTAGGTCAACGAGGTCGTAGGTACGAAGGATAACGTATAATAAAGTAATAAATAAACGTTCAACTATGTTTTTGCATCGACACGACCTTTGCCATTTTTTCATGTCTTTCAGTTTTACGTCGTAAACAAATGATTCCCTCGTTTCGATTGCTGATATTTTGGGGTGACTAGACTTTCGGATAATTCAAAACTAGCTTCACAATATATTTTCTTGGGACTCTCTTTGAAAATAGTTATTTATAGATTGATTTGAACCCGGCCAATTAAATGCATTCCGTACCCGTAATACCGATTTGGTATAATAATGTCTTTGATTTCCTAACACTAAAGGCGGATCTATATATCCGCTTTTTAGGCTTCAGCCCAGGGCTCCGTGTATAATCCACGGAGCCCTGAGCTGGCCGGTGGAATCCACGGAGCCCTAAGCTGGCCGGTGGGATCCACAGAGACCCTTTATATCCACGGTGGATATAAGATTTTGAAGACAATGGACAATTTTGTGAAATAAAAAAAACTGAAATTCGAAACAGGAATCTGCAGCACAAAAATGTAGAAAGGTTGCTTTCAAATGTATAGGTAGGTATTACACACACTCCTTACAGTTAAGGTTTAAATAACATATTTTATTGTCTTCTGGTTTTCCCACCTAGTACATATAGAAAACAGTTGTTTGACAATATGGCAATTAGTTACTGAATTGGGATGGCCCCCAAGTATTATTAGCCCAGGGCCCCACAAACTCACGGCACGCCTCAGAGTAGCAGTAACATCTGTATTCGCTTTTTCACTAACTTAAGATAGTACCAGCCTATTACTGTCCCACTGCAGGGCAAAGGCTTCTTCTCATTCTCCACCACGCTTGCTCAAGACGGGTTGGCGATTTCAGAGTTATATTAATTATATAAGTCCAGGTTTCCTCACGATGTCTTCCTTCACCGATGTCAGAGATGTCCAAGATAAACTTAGAAAGTACATATGAGTTGAAAAACTCACATTTTCATTAAGATAGTAGATAGTGCAAACTCATGCTTACTTTAGGTATACAAGAATGAAGATGAAAATCAATAAGGATTTGATAAGGAATACTATTATACTGTAAAAGTACTCAAAGCACGAATTTTGTGAAGTGCTTCGTGCACTTCACAAAAAAACTGGTTAAATAATTTCGATAAAAGAAGAATGTCCCAAATTGCTTTTCGACGTAAACACCTCGCAAAGGCACCGAGCGTGCGCCTCAATAAAGCGTAATATGGTTGGATTCGTCATATTTTTTTATTGTCCCAACAATCACGAAAGCTTCGCGATCCGAGAATGTTAGTGTAGTCGGCAGGCAGCGTACACAAGTTTAGTGTAGACGGGAAACAAACATGCAGCGACCGTACGCGCGCCGATATTTGGCCCCCAACAATATGGGAGAGGCCTTTCATGGCGGTAAAGTTTTAAAAACACATTGTTTATTTAAGTATTAATTATTGCATGATAGTAGAAACTTTCGTGTTTTGTGCTTGGTGCTAAACAAAAGTGCTAAAAGGCCTAATTCATATTTTACAAATAAAAAAGACATAATTGTATACTTTGATTTCAAATAACGGCGCATAGGTGTCATGATAACTTTTTTATCAATTTGAAGTTCCGTAAAGTGTCATGACAGGCCATCAAATGGTATATCTTGCTGTCGGAGTGGATCTTACCTTCAGGAAAATTTCAAGTTTCGAGTATAAAAATACAACAAATAAATAGTACAAGTATTTGTTGCAACTGAAACTTGGTACTTCAATTCTATGATCTAACTAATTGGATTTGGTTTTTCTTTCAGATTTCGAATATGTAGTTACCAAAAAGTCTAAGCCCCGCATATGTTTTTCGTCTGCGCAAGATCGGGATGTGATACCAATCAGAGGGCCTGGCTTGAGTCCCTTTATGAGGCGAATGGCAATAGAATTAAGAGACAATATAGGACCTGACACTTATGAAAAAAAACAAAATGCATTTTCTAATATTAACAACCGGGTGAGTATGTAGGTAATGTTAAATATACGCATTTCTTTATAAACCTTGTCTATTACATTTTAACCAGTCCCGGCTAATCTTCTTTAGTGATAACGTTTACTGTAATAATAAGGTTTTAAGTAAATTGCCCATATTGAGCTTAAAAAGCGGCACCTTTATGTAATGGTTGAGTTGCATTGTCATAAGAATATTGTATTGTAGAGCAATACAATATTCTTATGTGTATATTTTTTTTATGCTGCCAAAAGTTTCCAAGAAAATCTAGCTTTTTATAAAATTTAAATAATATTTAAAAGCGCTATCTATGCTTGCACGCTATTTACCATTCTCTCGAACCTTCGCTTTCAGATTTATAGCAAATGTGGTCTAGGTGCCAAATCTCCACGCTGGGTGATGAAACACGAGTATCAGCCCCCACTCAAGGAACCCGGCCCAAAAATCCCAATCAAGCAAAACTGTGCACCTTTCAATGCCACATATAAGAGAAAGGGCATTTTTTCTGCTTTGACCTATCCAGCGTAAGGACAAGCTTTTACTTAAATAAATTGAAAAAATAAAAAATCCCAAGTAATTCTTAACCGACTTCAAAAAGAGAAGGTTCTGTTTCGACCCGTATTATAATTATGTTTGTGTGAAAACTACGATCCAATTATGATAAAGCTTTCTAGTCCACGTGATCTAAATACTTGCAGGAAGGTTTTAGTTTACAGGGTAAAAGCGAAATTGACGCTAAAGAGTGATACCATGAGATCAGTACATAATACTGAACCCCCACTCAGCATTGAAATTTTTCCTAATTTGTACGTTTTTTTCATGATCATAACCTGTTTATTTTGGTATTTTAGACCCTGTGATTATTGTCCTGCATATGTAAAACGGCAGATGAAATTCGCATATTCCTTTTCTGCGAAAAAGGTTCTTAGGTGTCCTGTAGAGGTAAGGATAAATAAATGCGTACCTACACTTTACTTTCTTAAAGAGGCTATTCTTTAATATAGTGAAATTCAATACTTATTAGTTATTAATATATTATCAACAGATTTCAAAAATTATTGTAATTATCGCGAACTGAATTTTGATCATCAAACATTTTAAAAATCACGGGCTACATTGAAGAATCCCTCGAACGTGGAACAAAGAATTTTGACAGATTAGGGTAGCTTGATGTGTTGATCTTTGTATACATTGTGTATGCGGTAGTATGCGCACCTGGCGGAGCTGTCAGGGTGCTTTTTTTTTGTATCCGGGGCTCCTGTCACATGTTCTATACATACCAGAATACAAAATTAGCTGAACAGATACGTCCTGACCTCAACCAAAAGGCTCAAAGGTCACAAGCGCTCATGAAATGCTATTTCTACATAATTCTTATATGTCACTGCTGTAAACATCTTTTAATTTTAAATAATCCAAGTGCTGATTCGTTTTAGATAAAATGTGTCCCATATAATTTGGATGAATGTGGATTTTGCGGCTGTTCTTGCTCTCAACAGGGTGACTATTGGCAATTCGAAAATAGAATATTCTTATGCAGAAAACACTATGATCGATTATTCAGACATTGCCTGGCCAAATTCCAAGGCGCTAAACTTGCTGAATTCAAGGTACTTATTATTCATTTGTTTCGTGCTTAAAATATTTCTACTATACTATGAAATTACTGAAAAACAATACACTAATAAAATATTTGTTTTATGTACCTCCAGTCGGTAAGAGACTGCTTCTTCATGCACTCACACAACAGTTGCAAGGCTGCCCTGAAAATAATGAAGTCTGAAGAGATAGTAAAGAAGTTGCGAAAGGAGGCATATCTGGATCTATTCTTCCCGCAACGTCGATTTTGTAACAATTAGTTGTTTTAATTTTATTCTATTTAGAAGATGAAGCCACTGTAGGTTTTTATTTGTAGTTATTTGATTATTGAGACTAGCAACACTGAAGAAGCCATTTTCATTGAACGGGAAAGGCTAAAAGACAGAGTTCAAGCCCATGATACGTAAATAAATAATTAAAAAAAACAACAATCATCTGACTTTCCCTTGGAAGAGTCTCATTCTTATTTATTATTTATTTTGATCGAATCGATACTTTGGAGCAAGTATAGCATCGGATCATGAAACTGGACTCGAATAATAAAATGATAAACAGCGAGAGCGGCGCTGATCAATCCGAAGAAGTAGTGGATCCGCGGCAAAATGCTGAGGGCATTATCGACGACATACTCGCGGAGTTTGCAGACTCGCGGTCTCCCGATGCTGCGAGAAATGGGAACGGTTTACTTGAGCATCCAGTATACAGAAACATACAACTTCCGAGGACTCGTACTCCAGCAAATTCATTCTCTGAGAATGCCACAATAGATGACATAGACCCCCAGTCGGATCTCGGCGCCTCCATAAGGAACAAGTGTTTGGAACTGGACGAAATCCTCCAGAGCCTCAAGTCGCGACTCAACCATGTCGTTTTGGATGAAAGAATCGTTCTCAGTCCTGATGCGCCAAATTCCATGGAAGCGCAACTAGAGCATGACCTGACCACAGCCTGCAAGGAGGACCTATCTCTTCAGGAATTCCTCGAGCTGGTGCACTCGCAAAGTAAAATTAATCCGACAGGTGTACAATGATTGCTCAGTGGGTCATCCCCGTGAACTTAATCATAATATAAAATTTACATGAATTTATTGTGTGCAAATTTGAATTTTAGATTTTATTGAAGTACTATTAAAAATATTCAGGCCTAATTTCTGCATTATTATTTGTAAGGAAAAGGGTTTACTAAACAAAAACTAATTGTATAAGAATATTTATTTTTAATAAAAAGAAAACAGTGGATACAAGCCATAGAGTAATTATTTAAAATGAGTTAATACTTCTTTACATTGCTTATAGTGAAAACTTATAATAAATTTGAAAATCACAAAAACTAATCATCAAACATATTCTGGACATCAGTGCTGATAAATAGTTCTGTGGGATTAGGAATTGTATCATTTTCATACATCTGACTCTCTTCATGGCTGTGTTCATCTTCATAGGTACTCAAACTATTTTCTTTTTTCAATATGAAACTTACTTGCTTCTCTATCATCAGGTTGATTACATTAGTTTTATCACACTCCACCAGTTCTGCTTTCAATTTCTTTACCCAATCATTGTATTCTGTAGGATCGGTCTTTACAAATTCAGTTCGCAAATGCCTCATAGCATCTAATGCCTTGGAATAGTTACCATCAATGTTATTGTGAATTAGACTCTCAATCGCTTTGATCATTCCTGTGGCCAGCTCCAACAGAGGTTTATTACTGCTATGAAGGGCTTTGAAGTCTTCAATAGGGTTAACAGTACTTATAGTTTTAATTTCAACTGGAGCATCTTTAGTAGGTAAATGGATTTTAGGCATATTAGGAATGCCTGGATTATCAGTTTGCAAGTCTCCAATGGGAATTTTGAATTCAGCAATATCCAATGGAGCATTTTTATTTTTCCTTTTCTTTACTTCAACCTTTGTCAATGTAAATAAGTTCTTCAATTTCTCCAAAGGTTTTTTGGCATTCTCTTCCAATAGGGGTGGTACTTTGAATAAAGTCATTATCTCCTCTCTGGGTTTAGGCAACGGTTTGCCTGGGTTCATGGCACGGAATGCAATGCAGTCCAGTACATATTGTACAGAAGGGCTCACACACTCAGCTATAGGGAATGCTTCAGTATCTTCAAATGTGTCATCATAAGCTTTGGTTAAGTCCATAGCATGAATGAGTTCTTTAAAAGCATCTACTTGTTCTTGTGAACATTTATGCTTCTTTAAGTTGGCTGCTGGGAATGACATTTGTTTTATTTCATCCTTGTAACATATACCAACCAATGAGAGACACACATAATTATTAGTATCAATGACAGGCATTAGTGCAAACATCTTAGGTGCTGTGTTGTTGAAATGTACTTTCCGTACAATGCCAACAAGATTCAGTTCATGAAGGCATTCTACAAGATATCTGACAGCTTTCTGTGCTCTCTTATCACCTTTCCTGCCAAATACATAATTCAAACCATCTCCATTTAGATTTTGCCATTTAATGTTATCAGCAGAAGTAAAGCCATAGACTGACAAACATTTTTCTCCAGATTTGTAAAGCATTGTTTTATCATGTTCTGAAAATGGTATAATTTTCTGTCCATACTGGTAGCCTTGGATTTTTTCAGATGCTTCGACTGTAGTACCACTTTCCTGGTTGACATATTCTTTAGTTTTCACAATTGCTTCTGATGTGCTGGATGTAGATGTAATGGGGTCTTTAACAGCTTTCTGCCAACTTTTAACAGCAGGATCATCTTTTAGTTTGCTGTAGCTGGAGACTGGGATCTTTATATTTGGGCCAATGCTTAGGTCTATATTCCATGGTACAGCTCTGACAATCTTCTTTCTGTGGAATAGTAAGTCATACTTCATGATTTCTTCCAATGTGCCTGTTGCACCATCAGTAGCTTCTAAAAACTGCTTTATTAATTCTGTGGACTCATTATCATATTCTTTGGAATAAATGTTTGGACCAATAACATCAACTTCATAGCCCTCGTCTTTGAATCCGTTTAAAACCTGAAACAATTATTACCCAGTTTAGTTTTAGATTACTTTACATCATAATTATACTGGTTAATACAATAATATAATAAATGGAGGATCTGTTTGCAATGTCAAAATATCAGCTTATTACATGATGAAAGTACATACAGTAGTTATTTAAAAATACTTTTTTTTTCTGTTTTGGCTAATCTCTGAAACAGCTAGATCGATTTTGTCAAGACTCACTGGCAGATAGCTGTGTTATAAGGAGTAACTTAGGCTCCTATTAAGGTCCTTACAGAAATTGTGCACAAAATCCAAGTCAAATAGAAATACAACTATTACTGATTCAACAATCCTTATATCAATAGGACTGAACCTTTTATCAATTTTGGAACATAAGGTCCAAGCCAGGATTTAGGTGAGAGGTAAAAAAAAATCCGTTATATTTTATACTGTACCTCTTCAACACAATCGGGATCAAAAGACGGTTGCTTCTTGAAGTTTGTCATCAGTATAATCTTCTTACTTGCTAGCTTGACACCACTGACACCTCTCTTATAATAGTCTGCAGCTACTAAAAGTGCATCAAACCAGTCACCTCTGCTCTCCGAAGGCTGAAACAGAAAATTAGAAAACTACAATGGTATACATAATATCACATAATGTGATGCCAGCATCCCCCCAAGGGTTTGGGAAAAGTGTGCCTATAGCAGGTGCACCCACATTTCGCTGGTTATGTTTAAGTACCATATAATAGGGGGTGAGCCTATTAACTAGGCACAAATCTAGGTAACAGGCTTGGACTGAGAAATTCCTGATGGAATTACCCAAGTGAAGGGAATTGAACCCAGGACCTCACACTCAGCAATAAAGCTTGTGACCACTAGAACAAGGCATTCAGTATAATATTTTTACAGTGTTCTAAAAGTTAAAACACAGGTACTTTTTGGTGAAATGTTGTAATGTTGATAATTGCATATCATAATGTATTCCATAAAAATATAATAGGTATCAAATTATGGACCCTGTAAGGCACAGCATACTTCCTGGGAGAGAGTAAAAGTGTATAAGATATGAGAGATGTGATTCAACGCAATTGATACTCAGGATAGTGCTGAAATATTCAAGACTTTTTTTTTCAAATAGGCTAGGTGGCCTGAAAAATAGTAAATAATGTTTACTGGGGCAAACACAATATGCTGGAGTCACAGATGATTTTTAGGCAGTAAATGTGCAGAAGGCATTCAGGCTACCACTGTGGTGGTAGAAAGCAGATCCAAGTGAAACTGTGGTGTGTAGAGTGTGGGTAGAAGCTGACTTTAGTCAGCGGGTCTTCTTAAGGTTTCACAATATTATGTGAGACACTACCGTAACATGGAAAAATAAACACTGAGGCTTACCCATAAGCCCAAAGAACACAGGTACAATAATAGGCATAAATTTGTAGAATATAAGATCAAAGAAGAGTAACAGCATACCAAGTTAACTGTATGACTCATCACAACCATGAATCAGTTTTAAAAAAAAAATAACATTATGTGTTAATTACCTTTTCTGGTAGATTCCTAATCATTTTCCAAGTGGGCGCTTGTAATTCGAATAATACTTCAATGTGTCTGAAAGCTCCTTCGTGTTGACTGGCCATGTTGTTCTTGGTTTTCTTGGATCCCAACAGAATTACACCAATCAAGTTCGTACCCTGGCTCAATATTTTACGCTCAAGGATTCGAGCAGTACATTCTTTCGCACTTTCAAAAAAACTTTTTTGGCCCTTCTCGTCTACAGTAGAAACATTTCGTCCTATATCCAGAATAATTATAGTTCCTTGGGACATTTTGAACTATCTGTAAACACAGACTTGATCACTTGAATTTTTGAGCGAACTAGCTACGCAAAATCGAAAACAAAATATTTACGTTCACTTTTTCCCGGTATTTTTTTTTTATAACAAGCAATACAAACAAGTTTCGACAAGTTTCAAGTTTGAGTTAGAGATTTTGACAGTTTTGACGTACTTTAATGAGACCGTTGACAGTTCGTCAGTAGTGATGCTTTTTTCTTAGATTATATATTGGCTTCCATTTTTAATACGTCCATTAATCCACTGCAGATGGCAAGTATTGACGACCGATGTGGCGCGGCGGGCGAAGGTCCGCCTGCGACGCAAGAGGTTGCGGGTTCGATTCCCGCCTTGGGACAAATGTTTGTACGATCTACAAATATTTGTTCCGGGTGTTCTGGGTATTTCCTATGTATAATAAAAATATCTATATATGTAATGTATTGTATTAAGTATATCAGTCATCTAGTACCCATAACACAAGCTTTGCTTACCTTGGGGCTAGATGATGCTGTGTGGATTGTCCAGCAATATTTATTTATTGGAAAAGACAGAACCAACCGGTCAATAAATTATCTTATTTTTCGTTTTTTTTTTTTTTTTTTAGGAATATTAAAATGTTTGGACCTCAATGTGAACTTGGACGATGAGCAAACTTTTAATGTCTTTGATGGAGTAGGCGAGTACTACACTACTACTGTTGGTCTGTGGTATACGATATAGTCTGTGAGTAGGCGTCAAGCAAGATTTCCATCAATTTATCGATTGTTATTGTAAAATTGTTTACAAAAAACAGTAACGCAACCAACGTTTATCTTTATTCACAATGATCATATATATTTGTCTGGTGTCGTTCGTTCTGTGGATCGGTTATAAGTTCATATAACTCCTTTTCTTCATACAATTTAAAAATGTGAACTAAGTATCTAGAGTTTTCTTATTTTATTAGAATATTTGCCTAAAGATCTACAATGTCTACAACTTTCGCAAATAATAGAAGTAAGATCATAACAGAAATGATGAAGTTTTCGTTTCACCATAGAGCTTTTTATTGTTACCTTGGCATGAGCGTTTGGATATTCTTTCTAATAACAGGTAAATATTGTTCTATTAAAACATAAATATAAGTATTTTTAATTTTATCGCCTTCCATATTAGTCTTTCTTGAAGGTCGATTACAAGGCATATCTCAAGCAAACTAGTAGATGTGATCTTTTAAAAGATAAAGCAACACTTATGTTTATTTGATATGTTATTGCAGTTTTATTATCCCTCTCACAGGGCAATAAAATATCTAATGTGATAGTGGAGTCAGTGGTAAATATTTATTTACCTACCATCAACTTGGAACATAAGTATGCCTTTAAAGAATACATACTTATTGGTTACACTACAATCACATCACATAAACATCAATACTTACATGTTTCAACATTTTTGAAATTAAATTCTAAACTAGCTATTGTCAGTGGCTTTGCCTGTGTAGACATTGTTAATTTCCATGAAGGTTTACCGCAATATAACCAGGATATAAATTATCTTTGGTCCTTACCCAGGTCTATCCATGTGCCACATTTTCAAAAATCCAAATCTGCTAAAGCATAACAAACAATGTCACTTGTGTATTTATAATATGTATTTATAATATCATTATTAGGATGTTGGAATTTCGATTATAACATAACTAGTTGTGTCTTGCGGTTTCACCAGCTTCTAAAGGATGTAGCATGATGTTAAATAGTCTATAGCACTCCTCAAGAATTGGGCTATTTATTAAATTAATTTTCAAATACAACTTCTACTTCCAGAGATTACAGCATTCAAACAAACCAAAACTTTGGCAATGTATGCAACCATACAATTGTTTGTGATCAGTTACAAAATGTAATATTGTTATTGTACACTAGCGCAAAGGTGACCCTGTAAAGATAGCCGTAAGTAGGATAAAAAATAAACATGTAACGCTGTCACTGGGTGATATGTCTATAAGAATAATAATGGTTCTTATTGTATGCACTTATTAATTATGAAACTAGATTACTACATAAATAAATAAGTTGACACAATAATTTAAGTTTTTGTATGATTAAGATTGATAGTTAGGTTTGAAATAAGTTTGATAAATAATTAATTTATAAATTGAATAAATAAACTGACGGACTGTATTACTGTGAGTGTAGGGTTGAGAGTAGAGTGAAGAGGTGTGTGAGGGTGACACATCCCTATGTGATAAGTGTTCATAGACACATCTATATCATAGACATCTATGTATACTTATCACACATAACCTTGTAATGTTAGATACATTAATAGATAGGATATGCTACATTAATTGTTTCAATTAATGTAGCATATCCTATGTTTAACTGTCTTTGTCTTTGAACTCGTAGTACCATTGTAGATTCAGACAGAAATACTTAGATTTTTATTAATATTACAAATTGCATCTATAAGACGTATCTTGGCCAGTGTGTTGCTTGCTGGCTGTCAGCCTGGCCAGCAGTGGTAGCCATCCCTGCCTCCACAGTGGTGTCAACTGTCCATTAACAAAATCTATTTATCTAAATATATAAATAAGCTATGGCTGCGATTAATTATATTACTTAGCTTTGACTAAGACATGTTCCTGTCTCTTTCTTGTACTCCTTAAAATGTGGTCATCTAAATCTAAGGCACCGTCCATTAATCACCTGATGTTTTTTTTACGTGGAGAGATTTGAGACCCCCCCCCCCCCCCCCCAAACCACATGTATTTTATAGCACCTACCAAAAATTTTAAATTTTGACAAAAAAATAAATACACGTGATATCTTACTACACCCCTTGTATTGTATTGTTAGACGGGCCGATTTCCGCAACTCCACGGCGTAGCGCGTATTTTGCGTAAAAAATTACGCACACCTACACCCCTTGTGATATTTCCCCCCTTTCGACCCTCACGTGATTAATGGACGGCCCCTTACTTAATATTTTAATTAATGAATTATACAGAAAAAAATTGGTAGTTTGTTTATGCTGGTATTCCTATAGATCACTCATATTTCGCCAATTATGTTTAGGTCCCAAGACTTTTGTATGTGTGTGTGTGGATTTGAAAAATTACTTTGGCTATTTAACTAGTTTCTAATCTTATGGTTATTGGTACGTCTTTCAAAGCCAAACCCAACCCTCTAACGTTGTTATTTATAATTCTTCTTGCTGCGCTCCGGTGTTACCCCCGGGGTAAAAAAAACAACATGAGGCGTTCCGTAAACCCTACGGGAATAGTTCACTATTTCGGGATAAGTAGCTTACGTATTAGCCCAGGGTTTAAACTACCTTCAAAACAAATTTCATCCAAATCTGTCCAGCCATTACAGCGTGTAGGAGTAACAAATATACACGCACACGTACCGACAAACTATCGCATTTTCATTATTAGTGTGGTTGTTCCAGTAATGTACAAATACATGTCTCTGGGAGAAGAAACTATAGCAGTGAAGAAGATAATACGAAGTGAATACGTATCTAAGAGTGACACAAAGTTTAGGAAGATCTACTTGAGAGCCTGCAACCCCCCGGACAGTATTGTGAGAGGATCTGAAGGTATTGGTTATTTGGTAAAGTAGTTAAGGTGAATGCGTAGAGTCAGCAAGCAAAATTAAAAATTTCAAAAAAAAAAAAATTGCAGCTCAGTATTCGGTTGAATGTTATTAGAAAAGTCATTCGTGACCGTAACAAATGTGTATTTCAGGAATTATTAGTAACTAAAATCATTAATACGACTTGAAGTTCAAATTGTGCGATTTAATGTATACCTATTTTATGAAATCATGACATTTGAGCGCAATTCTAATTTAGAGAGTAGGAATGTGTCCTAGCCTAGGTAAAAATATAATAAGTCTATTTGGTCCGTCAACTCAAATCAATAAAAAGTGACAAAGATATAGCACATCAAAGTTTGTGACGTCATTTTTACGTAAAAAGTGTAACATGCCGTGACGTCACGCGAAATTTCAACGCACTATATCCTCGTTATTTTTGGCTTACGTGACAAAAGAATAAACACGTATTATGAGTAATCCAACTATCGGACCAAACAGAATTTTTAAGGACACTACCCTGTTGTAATGGTGGTTTTAATTATTCAATTTCGAGACATGCACGTTTGTTACGGTCGCAAATAACTTGTTCAATAGCATACAACCTAATACTGAGCTGCAAATAGCAAAAACCTAAGAATAAATTGAAAATAAAAACGTTGCCCCACACTAGGAATTTCTCCTGTATCGTGGGTGCGTTTACAAACATTTGAAACTCACATACACAAACAGCCAAACCCGGAACAACTACCTGTAGGCCATACAAATGTTTATACGCCACGTAGCATAGGTAGGCCATCACTCAGCCACTGTGCCGTCAAATTTGAATGTCGCGGGCGGGAATGGAAGAAGAAAATCAATGATGACGATCTTAATTAGTTTTAACTTTCCAAAAATTCCGATTCACAGCCTACTTGATTTCGAAGACTTTCTTGGGAACTTTATGAGTTCGATGCTTAACACCAACAGCAGTTGTTTTTACGTTTCGGGCTTGTTCCTTAGATACCGTGACCCTCTTCCAGGTGTTGTCGATAGTGACACATGGCTGCTGCAAGGCGCTTTAGTGGTGACGCGGCACGGTGATAGAGGACCATTGACACATCTCAAGAACGGAGACAAACTACCATGCGACGATGAGCCTGTCTCGCCTCTTCTGAAAAGGTAAGCCAAGAAAATAGTAATAATAAATAATAATATAAATAATAAATAATGGAGTTGAGCATTCATTACTTCTAGGCGGGTTAGCGTTATCAATTTTATATGAGGGATCCCGCATTAATCACGTGATGCTCGTCAGGGGGAAAATATCATAAAACATCTCCATATGGGGGTTGATATATCATTTTTTTATATTTTCGTTGAACGCGCTATTCCTAAGACCAAAAGTGGCGCGTGACCAATTTTCCAGAATTTAATTAGATTATACCAGGAATTAAAGTTAAATCTGATATTTTTTGACTTACATCCCTTATAAGTCCAGGGTTCCTCGTTCACGTTACGGAACCCAAAAAAAACGATTTTCAATACCTACATAATTATAATATTGAAGTCGGCGGCCGCTACCACTGCTACTATTAACACTTTTTTTTTGCTATTTTGGCTCCTGTAACACAGGTTTATAACCTAGCACAGGAGTCACACATTTGTAACCGCTTTCTTGTGTGATAAATAATATTATTATTATTAAAAAAAACAATATCAGCCAAAGTTCCGCGTGATCTGTTCGCCAAGTTGGCTTTTTCGCCATTTTTTACATTAGCGAATATCAAACGTCATCTTGTGTACGTAGCTATGAAGAGTTTGTTACCAACGGGAGTTCCACGGGGCGGGCATGGTGGGTGTCCGTGGTGGGGCCCTTCCACAACTTCCCGTCCCTGCCGGCGCGCGCAGCCGGCACGCGCTGCGCGCTCGGCCAGCTCACGCCGAGAGGACTACTACAGATGATCAAAGTTGGTAAGCCACCAATGCCATCACTTTAAACTACCGCAAATATGACATAACGAGTTTCTGAGAGAAGTCGCAGAAAGAAAGGACAGATTTGAAGGTCAACAAAGCCGAATTTTTAAAATATTCTGAGTCATACTAAGGCTGCCGGTCCACCGGAGCGGAGTGACGGAGAAATACTAACCAATAGTCCCTGTCCACTGGAGCGAAGCAGAGATTTTATGCAATCCTATAGGTTAAAATTCTCCGTTTCTCCGCTCCGTAGCGTGCTCCGGTTCGGTGGACAGGTAGCCTTACAACCATGTGCTGTTTGGCTAATAGAAACCGAATAAGAAGTGTACTCGCCTCTTATTCTATCCATTAGCCTAACAGCGTAAGAGGAAGTCTGAAACGCACCAAAATACTGTAGTAATTCCTCTAGCAAAGAAAAAAAGTTTCAAATACAAATTTCTTCATTGGTGATACATAGGTATAATGTACATGTATATGGTGTTGAATATAAAAATTAAAGTATCACTATGGCCTGCCTTGCAACGCGCCCAAAAGTATCCTAAAAGGTGAAAATAAAAGCTAATTTAGAAAGTAGGCAACTTTTTAGCCTTTAATTCACTACAGTAAAACGGGGTGAATCGAAAAGCCAGGGTGAATAGAAACAAAACTTTGAAGGGCATTTTCGCGTTAGTAAGACATTGTTTATTACTATATAAGGACTCTTATTTTTTTAAGGAATTGAAATGGTTAATTTCAACACCTTGTAAGTAATTAATAATGATGAATCAACGAATAAATCTCATTTAAAGTTTTGTTTCTATTCACCCTGGCTTTTCGATTCACCCCGTTTTACGGTACATAGTATAAAATAAAGTCGCTTTCTCTTTCCCTATATCCCTATGTGTGCTTAAATCTTTAGAACTACGAAACGGATTTTGATGCAGGTTTTTTTAATAGAGTCATTGAAGAGGATGGTTTATATGTACAATATATATATTTTATACTCGTGCGAAACCGGAGCGGGCCGGTAGTATAGAATAAAATATTAGAAAAAGAACAACATATAAAACAAATTTTACCTAATAAAAATCCTAAAAGTAGGATATAATTAAAAGAAAAAAAAATGGTATAACGATATGGGTAGAGAGGTGACTTTTGAGATGACGGCAAATAAAGATGTATAGAAGATGACATGTTGCGCCAACCCCAGATAAATAGGAATAAGAGCATTAGGATGATGTACTGTGTATGTAACTTACACATTTCTGGTTTATATAGCAGGAATTGGGGAGCAGCTGAAAAAATAAAATCTGTTTTTCCCCTCAGGTAACATTTTGAGAGAGGCATACGGTGACAAATTAAACCTGGAAACTGTGGAGCCACAAGGGAAAAAGGATACGGGTAAGTTAGACATCAGTACTGTTTTATAAAAGAACGAAACAGAATTTAGAATTTTAAACCCTGCAAACTAAATGATTTTGTCGTGTGTATATCTAATTTCATTAGATGGTACAAAAAAAGTATCTCGTGGCTAAATAAAAACGGCCGCACGGATAGATCAAAGGTTAAGGTACGCTTGCTGTGGTCAATCTGTGGATGGGTGACCGTTCGTAACATATCTATACTCCTCCGTCCCTAAACCGTTGGTCCCGGCTGTCATTTGTAGATCTTTGACAGTCGTTATGGGTAGTCAGAAGCCGGAAAGTCTGACAACGAATCTTACCATGGGGTATCGTGTTGCCCAGTAACTGGGTTGAGGATGTCAGATAGGCAGTCGCTCCATGTAAAAGACTGGTGGTGAAACTGGAAGCCGATGCCGACATACTTGGGAAAACGCTAGGTAGATGATGATAGAAAAAATAGTATGTTTGTTGTATATATACCTGTCACGCCACTACAAATAATGGGTCTCAAAACGACGGAGTCGTAGTATTCACCAAAACGTCCCTACGATGTACAGTGCACGAACCAATTTTTCACGGAGCTAACTGCCTTGTCTGCACCACAGATAATACTGTCATCATCTGTTTGTATCGTTCCCCCTCATTTTATAATTTAGATCTCTTTTATAATAGCCTAAACAGTTTAGCGTGTACTATGAATCACTACCAAAATGTAGTTCTTAAACCTAATAACCATGACCGGAACTCAGATCATTATCTTACACTCACTGCCACTCTTGGGTTGCTCCCAGCGCACCTCCGCCCTACCAGATCAGGGAGCTGCTTAGATCATGTTCTGTTAAAAACTAAAAATACTGCATGTGTTTTGGCACTGCAGACATTAATCACCGACCACCTGCCAATCATCCTGGCCCTAAGAATCAAGGGTTCTATATTCAAGAATAGCTCAAATACATCTTTCCGTTACAATTTCCTAGCAATTCAACAAGACCTTGAAAGTACTGATTTCAGTCCAGTGTTGAATGAGATCAACCCCAACTTGGCCGCGGAATTATTTGTAACAATACTTCAAGAGGTTATTGCTTCACATACCCTATGCATACGCATCCAAAATAGGATTCGTGTTATAAAGCCATGGATGACTCAGGGCTTGGTTAGATGTATACGTAACCGTGACAGGATGCATTACAGATTAAAAAAGATCCTGAAAATATGGTCCTTCAAATCACTTATAGAAGATATCGTAATTACCTTAACACCTTATTAAAAAAACTAAAGCGAGCTCATGATAGAAATGAATTGCAGAAGGCCAGAAACAACCCTAAAGCTACTTGGAGGGCAATTAAAGCTATTACCAACTCAACTCGTCAACCGCAATCTCCCATAGAGCTTCTTCAACTCACTGATGATCCTAAAACTTCAGCAAACCGTGTCAATTGCTTTTTCACTGATATTGGTCGTAAACTAGCCTCTCAAGTAACTCCTCTCCCAAGATCTAACCTTGATGTTAGAACCCGTCCACTTCCTCCTCCTTGCCAGTCTCTCGTCATACTGCCAGTGGACGTAACACAAGTGGAAAGGCTGATCAGCACATTGCGTTCTGATTGTGCCACTGGCTATGATAACATATCAGCTAAAGTACTGAAACACTCTAGTTCCGTTCTATCATCACCCATCACGCATATCTTCAATCGTGCTATTGATAGTGGAATTTTTCCCCACGTACTCAAAAAAGCAGTCGTGCACCCAATTTTCAAGAGTGGAGACAGAGCCAATGTAACAAACTACCGTCCCATCTCCGTACTAAGCTCTTTATCTAAGATCCTTGAAAGGATACTTAACAATTGTCTCGTTGCGTATCTCTCTAAACACAATATTATTGCAAACAATCAGTACGGATTTAGACCTGGAATCTCAACGGAGGATGCTGTAGCTGACCTTACTAAAACATTAGTTAACAACCTGGACAAAGGCATGAAATGCTACGGTATCTTCCTTGACTTATCCAAGAAATTCGACACGGTCTCTGCTCCCACCTTAATCTCGAAAATGGAAACTGTTGGGATTCGTAGCCTCGCATTGGACATGTTTAAAGATTATCTCTCCAGTCGTACTCAACGGGTTAAAATCGACTCTACTGGGAGTGATGATAGGTTTATCAGCTTCGGGGTACCGCAAGGTAGCATTCTCGGACCCTCCCTTTTTTTACTCTACATCAATGACCTGTGTCATGCACATATTCCAAATTGCGACATATTTACGTACGCTGATGACACAGCGTTGATAGTTTATGATACTGACTGGGACAGAGCTTGCAAAAGAGCGGAACAGTCGCTTCGGTTTGTAATGGAGTGGCTCGCTGAGAATTTACTTACCCTTAACGTAACAAAGACAAAGGTCATTAGATTTTCACTACCCAACACTTCGATTCCTCCACTGGAATCAGGTCAAATTAAAGCCCATATTTGCTCAGGTGAGGCACCCAATTGCAACTCCCCATTTCTGTCCTTGGTCTCAGAAATAAAATATTTAGGAGTCCACATCGACTACAAACTTAGCTGGCAACCCCATATCGAAGCCTTATGTACAAGGATCAGAAAATTAATTTATATATTTAAGGAACTTAGGCACTCTGCTGATCCCGATGTGGCTTTGATGGTTTACCAGAGTCTTTGCCAGTCCATTATTTCATATTGCATCCCGGTCTGGGGCGGAACCTACAAAACCTCCTTACTAAAAGTTGAAAGAGCTCAAAGGGCGATCTTGAAAGTCATGCACTTTAAGCGCCGGGACTTTTCAACCATTCAACTTTATTCAGAAGCCAAAGTATTGACTGTGAGACAGCTTTTTGTGCTCCGCGCTATGCTGCGAAAACACTCTGCGCTACATCTAGATCTTGCTAAGCTAAAAAAACGCAAAGGCACTCCCGTGTGCGATATAGTCCAATGCCGTTCCAAGTTTGCCAGCCGACAGTACGCGGCAACTAGCTCTCGACTGTATAATAGAATACATAAACTTATACCCATATACTCCCTAATTAAACACGAAGTCAAAATCAAACTTACAGATTGGTTGCAGAAGTTAACGTATGACGAAACCGAGAATCTTATTACAATTGTCTCTTAAATGAACTAATACTGTATTTCAATTAAGGCATTGTTTGTTTAATTTATGTTGTGTTACTTAAGTACTTGCATGACACTTAATACCAGTTGTATGTCATACCTGGAGGAACCTTTGCTCCTAAAACACAGGCTTTTGGCCTAGTTTAGGAGGCATCAGTTCGCCCTTTAATGTGTCTCTATTGTACTATATATTTTTAATCCTGTGTACTTATGTATGTTTTTCAAATGTACGAATAATTTTTTTTTTTTTTTTTTTTTATTGAATTGCCGAAATCGTGGCTTCGGTCGATCACTAATTTTAATTTACTACTAATATGTAAATAATAGTACTGAATCTGTGAAAAGTTTACATTGATTGAATGTGTTTCCCCCAGGCGAGGTGGTCTCGTACAGTACCCGCTACCGCCGCACGTTCCAGTCGCTGGTGGCGCTGTGGTGGGGCGCGGCGCGCGGGGGCGCGGGGGCGCGCGCGGGCGCGGCGCGGGAGGCGCACAGCGTCGCCTTCTGCTTCCGGGACTGCGCCTGCGCTGCACACCATGCGCTCAACAAGTTCGTATAAATAAATAAATAAATAAATATTGCTGGACAATCCACACAGCATCATCTAGCCCCAAGCTAAGCAGAGCTTGTGTTATGGGTACTAGATGACTGATATACTTAATACAATATACATTACATAGATAGATATTTTTTACTATACATAGCAAACACCCAGAACAACTGGAACAAATCTTTGTAGATCGTACAAACATTTGTCCCAAGGCGGGAATCGAACCCGCAACCTCCTGCGTCGCAGGCGGACCTTCGCCCGCTGCGCCACATCGGTCGTCAGATGCCATACGGAACAAATTGTACATATATTGAACGCGTTCCTCCACCACTTTGTTTGAGAGGAATAGCTCAGTTACTGATTTTTGCTCGATACTAGTTCTTTGAAAATTTTTAGCTTGCACCTTTGCTGCAATTTGTATTACGTATATTTTTACTTCCTAAAAAATATAAATGAAAAATGGTATTTATTTCTGTAAATTGGTTTTTAAAAAGGCTTTTACACGTTTAAACAAATAACTCTAATAAGCTGTTGTATAAATTTGTGTAAAAAAGGATTATAAAATGTGGATGGAACGAATTTTGCTGCAAATAACAGTTTTGAGAGAATATGACAAAGCACTTACAGTCGAATTACAATTTCAAATCAAATATGTCGAAAACTGTTTATGTTGAAATGTATGTATGATAATTAACTAACATTAATGCACGTTACAGAAAAATAAACTCACAAGCGAAAAACCGGCTCGAATCACATCCAGCGATCAAAGATCTGGTCAGCAAGCTGTCCAAAGTACTATTCGAATCTCAAGAGCATGCCGACGCCGACGTAGTGAGAGATGCGCTCCTTGCGTACATGTGCCATGACGCCCCACTGCCCTGCTCAGACAAACCGAAAACGCCAAGTAAGACAAAGCTTTCTTTAGACAAAAATCACCGAAAACTCCGCGCGAATACCATCCCATCCCGAAAAATTCTCGATGTAGACATTGACACGTTAAATATGGAGTTAGACTATATTAACAACCAAATGGACTTCAACAATGAAATCGGAAGGAAAGCGAGAGATATAATCGGTAAGTATTACGACAGTAAGCAGAAGGCACCCTTAGATTTTGACGCTCAAATGGAAAGAGAAAAGTTACTCTACTACCAACAAAGGTATTTAGACAACGCAGACGGCTACGAGGACGTGGTCATCGTCAAAAAGAATCTGGACGCCGATTTCAATTTCCCGAACGATGCCCGAATGGACACGGACTTTGACGAAGACTACAAGGAACCGACGCCGGAGAGCTCAGACGACTTCTGTATAAAGAAAGAACACGTTATGTCCTTGTTTGCGTACTTAGAGTGGAGCTATCGACAGGAGATTAAGAACGTTCATAACAGACGAAGAGGATTGCTTGTAGCGTACGGACTCATACATAATATAGTCCAGAATATGATACGAATGATCTCCGAGAATAAGCCGAAGTTTGTCATATACTCTGGCCATGACAAGACTCTCCAAGCGTTGATATTAGCCCTAGGACTCCACAACTACCAACATTACAACATACAATACGCATCGAGAATGATCTTTGAGGTTTACAGAAAGAAGGATTTACGTGATGAGTTTAAATTCACGAAACGAAAAGCGGTCGCACAAGATTTTTATTTCCGTGTAGTTTACAACGGTGAAGATGTCACGAATAAATTAAGCTTCTGCAAATCTAGACAAAACGTGGTGATGAAGGTTGTAGACCCGTTAGATGATGTTAAGATATACAATTCATATCTCTGTTCTATAGAAAATATAGTCAGGTTCATACACGACGATTACTTCGCTACTTTTAATGTCACTAATTTTAAAGACGCGTGCGCAAGCTACGGGAACTCGAAGCATATCTATTAGATTTAATTTTTTGACGTTTGGAAACGTTTTTTTTTGTGTACTTTAGTGCAGGGGTTAAGGATGAAATGTTACTGGATTTTTAGTTTTTGTATTTATTTGTAAATTTACTCTCGATTAAGTGGTTTGATCGATTCAATTCGATTTCTGGGTCGGTCAGAGCATTATTGAGTTCACCCATGTGGAAAATCTCAGAACCGGCTCGGAGTCTGTATTTGTGCCCAGTTGATAGCAATAAGCTGGCTTCCTATTACATGGGACGTTAAATAACTTGCCAAAAGGAAGGTGTACTACACGTACACCTCTGCCTGACCCTTTAAAAAACTACAAATAAATACAAAAATATCTAAAATTTTACTTAAGTACATAAGAACAGGGGGGCATTTAAGAGATTATTTATGAATTATTATGCGATATTGCAAATTAATTATTATGAATGAATGGGATTATTTAGTGTTGCCTAATAGAAGCATATCAATTTTAATACTTACAAGACTAATTTATATCCTTGTGATTATTTTTTGTAACTTTAGACTTAACTGATCTCGTTTTAACGTTATAGATATTTATAGTTTAATTTATTTAAATTAATTAACAGTCCTCTCCAATGAGATGCAAGTTATGTTTTGTCTGAAAACTCCTTTTGCTATATTTAGGCGATAGGCACACTGCACGGCATCACGCAGCGGTGTGCGCGGCGATTAACGACGAACACTGCGCGTGAATGCGTTATCTGTGTGTTGCACTACGCGTTTTTTCTATACAAACATAGATACTTGCAAACAACGTAAGAACACGACTGATGCTATGCAGTGTGCCAATCGCCTTAAACTTCATTATCTCCATTGTAAAGTCAAACAAAAATTCAATATTTAAATTTAATTTTATATACTGAACGAATGGTATCAGGTTGTATTGCGATGGGGATACCACCCTGTGTATGGTTGGGATAACCAAAGTTCACACAGCACACTCATCCGCGAACAGATCGCTCGTTGGATTTGAATCTAAGAAATCATCAATGAAAGAAATAAAAGCTTTTTAGTACACAGCACACATGTACACACGAGCAAATATGTACCATTTCGGCTTTCGGCGTGCGACAAGCAAAACTTGTGTCTTGTTTTGAGGACTGTACCCCACATATCGTAAAATGTAATTTTACCTTTAACACTTAGTATCATTAGTGGTTAGACATCAAATGATACAAAATAGTATAATGTAATTTATTTCATATACTTAATAAAATAATACCAGCGTTACTATCAGAGTGGCGAAGTGTCCATAAAACTCGATTCCTACAGGCTTGCCTTCCGAGTTTCGGAAAAGCTATTGTATCGCCATTGAAAAATAGCCTGTCTATTATGGTCAAATAATCTTACACATAGTTTCACTAACAGTATATAATACACCATATCCATAACATTCAAAAATCTCAAACTGAAAAGATTACTAATAAGTACCTACTTTTCTCTTCGGCTTCTTAAGAAAATGGACGCCTCGCCACTGTAGTCTATCTCTGTACTCTTCAGCATTCATTACTTCGCTTGCTCAAGACGGGTTGGCAATTACAGAATAATTATTATATGTCCACGTTTACTCAGCATATTTACCTTCACCGATGTCAGTAATGTCTAAGATAAACTTAGAAAGTACATATGAATTTAAAAAATCTAAATATTACTTGCCCAAATAGATAAGCATTTTACGGATAGTGGCAGCTTAGAATCGCATGTCTGAGCGTTGCATAACACATGACTTACCGGGCCTGCATACCTAATAATCTTGCCAAGTGTACTTTTATTATGAATCTTTAAATCACACTATTTTATCTCGTAATTAATCACTAATGATACTAATTGTACCCTAATGCCATTTACATATCTCCATCGGTACTTTAACTATATTTAAGAGAGGAAAAATGAAAAGACTGCACTGATAGATTTTTTTTTAATTTTTATTATTTATAAAAAAATCGTGTATTTGATTTTACTTATTTAAATGTAAGCAGTGAATGAATGTACTATTTGGTTTAAGGAATAATATGGGCAGTAAATTAAAACTAAACCAGTTTTAACGCACAATTTAGCAATGCCCGGTACAAGAAAAACATATTCTAGAAAGATCTTTGTTCTTTAGTTCCTGGGAAATGCGTTAGTGGAATATTTGTCACTTTATCTATGTAGATACAACATTAATTTAAAGCAATGTAATCTTCCAAGTAGATGACCAAACATTAAAGCTGTTTCAACCCTTATCTTAGTCTTTTTATTTTTACTTACCTACTGTTCTGAGAGCTAGCACGGTAAGAATCTATCTTAATAATACCAGCCTATTATTGTACAGGCAAAGGCCTCTTCTCATACCGAGAAGGTACCTACGACCATTAATCGCCACGCTTCCTCCAGGCGGGTTGGCGATTTCATACTTACAGTAAGTATAAATCGCGACTGCCTATCTGACCTCCGCAAACTAGTAACTGTGCAACAAGATAACTCTTAGGAAGACTGGTTGTCAGACTTTCTGACTTCCCGTAAAGTCTGTCAAAGATCTCTTTGATAGACTTTACGGGAAGATAAGTAGAAGATAAGAAGAAGTACAAATGATGACCAACGGCTTAACGTGCTTTCCGAGACACGGAGTAGTGTCAATATGTAATAAATGGTCACCCATCCACAGACCACCAACTACCATGTCCACCATGAACACCTACGAATATTTGTATTTTTTTTTTGTTAGTTGCGGGTCCCAAACTAGGCACAGCCTGTATGTAAGTGACCCAAACATTACACAGGTTATGATGAGCGTGTCCTGCAGTTCTGCATGGTAATTTGTAACATAATTATCTAGATAAAAAATTGCAAGGATAAAGAACGAAACAGAAATATTCATAGCACATGGACGTATCTAAATGCCTTATTGCTATTTTATTCCTACAGGCGTTTCCCTTGATTTTAAATAACAAACAACAACAACATTAAAAGTTTACCTAGTTTCCATTTGAGATAGAAACATATTCGATTTAGTTGAGTGCCTGTACACTGAGACTTCAGCATCCGAGCCTTCTCACGACACATCATCATCATCTGCCTAGCCTTTTCCCTACTATGTTGGGGTCTGCTTCCAGTCTAACCGGCTGCAGCTGAATACCAGTGTTTTACATGAAGCGACTGCCTATCTGGCCTCCACAACCCAGTAACTGGGAAACATGATACCCCTTGGTAAGACTGGCTGTCAGACTTTCGGGCTTCTGACTACCCGTAACGACTGTCAAAGATGTACAAATGACGACCGTGACCAACGGCTTAAAGTGCTTTCCGAGGCACGGAGGACTCTCGATATGTTACGAACGGTCACCCACCCACAGACTAACTTCTTCAAGCGTAGCTTAACCTTCGATCAACCCGTGCGGCTGTTTTTATTTAGCCACGAGCTCCTCACGACAATAAACGTAGATGATACTCAGTGACGCATTAAGACTAATTGATGCCCTAAGCAATCCACGCCTGTGGGCCCCCCTATCCGTATGTCAACTAGAATCGGTCTTTAAACCTTTACCGCCTAAAAACATTAGTTGTGCAAAACGCGCGAATTTTCAAATTAGTCCTAGAAACTTTTTGGTGTGGTTTTTGGTGAAGTGAGAGTGAGACGTGATGCCCTAAGGATGGTTTTGTTTGTGCTTCTTCTGGTGCCCCCCAAGTGTGATGCCCTAGGCAATTGCTTAATTTGATTAAGGGTTAATCCGTCACTGATAATACTGCATAGCATTGTAGCGTTTGACCATGGTCATCAGTCAGCAGTAGGTATGTACTAATGTGTGGAATTTCTCACCTATCAGCCACAATGGTAAATCATAATAATTTAAATATGGCCTTATAAAGTAAGAATACCATATTACGATAAAAACAACAACATAAAAATATTTATTTGTCTGCTTGCCATTCTAATAAATCTACATAATAATATGGTACCTATATATATTCAAATGAGCATTGGTCACATAAACATAGGCAGAAGCGTGGTAGTGAGTGGTACAAGTCCCTTCTCTTTCATAAGATTTCGAATATTAATGCCAAGATTGATTGCGGGATAAACAACAGTGATTCATTTATTTATTGTTTGTTGTTGATGCGATTACATGGAAAACAACGGGGCACTCCTTCATTCAGTATCTACGTTTGTATAAAATATACGCAATAGACTAAAACGTGGCTTCTTTGTTAGTCTATAAGTATTCGCAGCTCTATTGCTGAGAATTAGGATCAGAATCTTTGTTTGTAAACCAATAGATAGAGTTACACATTGTGTGTGATGTTATAAAATAGACATAATAAGAATAAACACTAATAATTAATCTTTATTGCATATACAATTGACAACTGCAGAAAAGAATAGAATAGAATAACATGTATTTTCATAAGAAACGGTATAAAAGATGGTACAAAGATTGAATACAGAGCATACATGTTTCTGCTTAATAAGGGTGCAAATTTTTGTGCATACAATTCATCAATGTTTTTAGTTAAAAAAACTCTTTAAGAGTATAAAAACTATACTATAAATGTATGACATTTATATTTAAAACATACAATTTTTTTAGATATCTTCCCACTAAACTTTTCGTACCGTAAAACGGGGTTAATAGAAACGCACGGGGGAACTAGCACTCAAACTTTGAAAGGGCTTTTTGCGATTGTTCAGTGTTCTTCATTACTAAAAGAACTCTCATTTTTTTTAAGGAATTGAAATGAATCATTTCCACACTTTGTCAGTAATTTATAATATTTAATCAACGTTAAAATCTTATCAATCAATCAAACAGTACCTTTATTGTGGATTAAGTTGAGATCAGCTATGTATGCGCCCATAGGGCATACAATAGTTTTTACTTCTACATGAGAGATGAATTAAAAAACATTATATTTCCAAATTATTAAAATTTCTACAGATTAAAACATAAAGAAAAAAAAACAAACACAAGTACACATCGGTTGGCTACTGAACGCATCATGACTGGGGCAGACTGTATTGGAGCAGTGATTTAAATTCCATAATTAATTTCAAGTTCAAGATTATTTAAAGTTTTATTTCGATTCACCCCGTTTTCCCGATACTGTAAAACCTGGTCTATGCGACAGTTTCTATACTGATAACGATCACGAATGTTTAGATAAACAAGCTCTTCTATGATGACGCACATCATCTGACGATCGGGTATCTGATCGCCATATGTTTTCATAAGTTCACCCACGACCTGTGGGTAGGAGGGCAGCTTGTTTCTGTAATTTCTGCCAAGACAGGACACATAGATCTGTGTCAACAGATCTATTTTTGTAGTCATTGGATATATTGAACCATTTTCTAACTCCTCCGCTGGTCTTTTTTGATTCATTTGCGGTATCCAAGACAGTTGAATCGATGCTCCGGGACTCGACGAGATTCGTTCACTCGACGCTTTTCTAGTGGTCGCTACTGTTGATTCTGGATTTCAGGAGTTGCAATTTGGAAAATAAAACAAACGTCGCGGAAATTAGCGAGGTGTACTAATCAATAGCCTCGCTTGCCTAGTGGTCGCAAGCGTTGATGCTGAACATGAGGTTCTGGGTTTGGTCCCTGGTCGGCAGATGTTATTAGGTTCTTCCATCTGGAATTTCTTAGTAGCAGCCCGGGGGATTTGTGCTCGGTTGATGGCAATAGGACTATTACATTCCCTTCCGCCTTGCATACGCAAGTCTGCATCAGCTCTAGTATTTGTTATTTACTACCTACTCGTAAATTGGCGTCGTACCGCGAAACATCGACCGGTCGCCAAACTGAAAATACCATCTGGTGCCCACTGGCCCGGGCGGCTGGTTAATAACCTCTGATAGGTATGTAGGTGAGTGGGTTACCGCATTTACTCGCCGAGTCTACGTGACACCTGTGCCGTCTACAACTCTTTGTTGGTGTTGTTTTATTGAACCTTATGGATGCCATTTTTTTTAAACATTGGGCATTGGTAAAAAAAAATTGTACTGGATAAAAAATCTTACCATAAACATATTCTTAAGCGAAACACTAAACACGCCGAATTTTATTCCAAAGTCAGAGAAAAAAAAGCACAAAGCCACTTGAAACATTTCTTATTCTCTTCTTTATAAAAAAAAATCGTTGCCTAGGAACTAGGAATTTCTCCTTTGTCGTGGGTGAGACAAACATTTAATCTCACATGCACAAACAGCCAGACCCGGTACAACTGCATACACACAAACAGTAGCTGTCAAGCACATATATTATACTCGTACTTAGTAGGATTGATGCATAAGTACAACTCACGTACTTACGTACTTCTCCAATCTGTCAATTGATTTGACAGTTTTTTCAACTTTGTGACAAAAGAATACGGTTCGTGATCAATTGGAACAATTTGACAGTTTTTTATAGCTTGATGTGCTGGCGCCTGTATGTACGTCAGACAGACAGTCATTGACATCGCGTCAAGTCTACGTGACCGGCGCGCCGTACTGTGCTCTGTGGCTGTCAGTCAAACGTCAGGTGAATAAATAGACTGAATGATGAGCTGACGACAAAAAGATGCGCACGCTCATCATCGGCATGCAGATCATTGCTGTCGTCATCACTGCATGTTGAAGAATGAGGCATCATCATCATCCTCCTGCCCTTATTCCAATCTATTTGGGGTCGGCGTGGCATGTTTTCTTCTTCCATACATCTGTCGTCATCTCAAGAGTCACCTCTTTTCTAGCCATATCATCTTTCACACAATCCATCCATCTTTTCTTTGGTCTTCCTCTACTCATGTAACCCTGCACATTCATATTAAAAGCTTTCCTCACAACATGGTCCTCATTCCTTCGCATCACATTCCCATACCATGTCGAAGTATGAGTATTTTTGTTTAATTTGACAAGCACGCCACACTCTTCCCAAACCAACTCCTGTAAACCAAAATCAACAGTGGCGACCACCCGAAAAGCTTCGAGACAATGAAGCCCGACTAGTCCCGGAGAAACGATTCAACTGTGTTGGATCCCGCAACGAAATTAATCAGGAGGAGGAGTATTAGTATGGGTACATTTATTGAACGTCACATACTTTGTGATGATGAATGCAACCCGGTAGGTATGATGCAAGTACGTAATCGTCTGCCTAGTAATTTCTCATCTATGTTGGCTTCCAGTCTATTCCCAGCTAAATATCAGTATTTTACGTGGATGGACTGGCTGCTAGACCTCCACAACCCAGTCACTGGGTAACATAAACACACGAATTGTATATTGTTTCATATTTATTACTTATTTTGCATATTATGTATTTTGTGCTATGGGCCTTAGTTGCCTGAATATATAGCAGCCATTATAATTCGTTATTATTATATCCCTTGGTTGTCAGACTTCGGGCTCCTGACTGCCCTTAACGACTGTGGAAGATCTACAAATGACAGCCAAGACCAACGGCTTAGCGTGCTTTTCGGGGTAAGTATCTACCTATATAAAAAAATGAATCCCTATTTCCCTTGGTCACGGCATCACGCGTTAAAGGCTGGAGCGATTTCGCTTCTTTTTATTGTAAGGAGAAGGTTATTGTGGAAGAGAAAACGAAGAAAGTTGCGCGGAACATTAGAAAATTTAAAGAAACTTAACGACTATTTACTCTTCGCGCGTTTGACAGTTCGCTCGCCACCGGTAACACCGCGGGGCGCAGCTAGTTTACAATAAATGTAGAGTTAGCACTTTCTTTTTAACTACAAGATATATCCTATTCAGAGACCAACATGGGAGCTCTACACAGCCAAACTAGACTTTAACATAATTCCAACACCCACTAAGTTAACGATTTAGATTCACTGCATAATTTTATCTAGACAATACAAGTTTCGAACAAACAGCGAACGCCATCTTGCGAAGCGGGGGCTAAAGGGCGGTGGACCAAGGTAAGCACAGCTACACCTTACACAAATATGTAGTCGGAACACATTTTGAAGGGACAGTAGGTGTGCCTTTTGAAATTGCACCATCATAATCGGAACGGTGTTATGATGGAAGTGTTTAGGGCCGGCTGTCATATTTGCCAATGTTTGTTTGTCTACATTCTTGTGTAATGTCCACTACTAGTAGGTAGGTACTACTAGAATGAGGAGGTCACGAAAATGAGGGTAAAACATGATCAAATCACCAATATTACCAGCTTATTACTGTCCCACTACAGGGCAAAAATCTCTTCTCATATAGAAAAGGCACGAGCATTAATCTCCTCACTTGCTCAAGACGGAGATTACAGACTTCTATAAATCACACGTTTCCAGGTGTGATGTCCAAGATAAACTTAAAAAGTACATTTGAATTGAAAAAGTCACATTGGTACTTGCCCCGGTATGACCTCACAACCTCGTCCACAAGACGCGAGGCCTAAACCACTGGTTTTTCACGAAATTCGGGTATAGGTACTTGCATAATTTCACTTCACACACTCCACTTTCAACAAAACTTATTACTCGCGTAGGTGTATAAATTATCTGCTCGACGATATTCTGCTGCACTGCACCGAAATTGTGCGTGTTGTGGGTTCGATCCCTGCACGGAATGTTCCGGGTGACGCACCCACGATAAAGGAGAAATTCCTAGTGTGGATCAACGTTTATAAAAAAAAAAAATATTACCTATTATTAAAAAAAAACATCAATTAAAAATGTGGGTTTGAATTTGGAATAATATGTCATGTTTTGTCTAATGGCAAGGTTCATAGATCGTTTCGTGAATTTTCTTTACTCTGTAAAGTAAGTGTTTTATACGAACGAATATGAACCTTTTACGTAAGGGACTAATGTTCGTATTTGTGTAAGCGAAAGTGAGCAAGCGTGTCTTATGAATATTAATGTTTTCTGCTTCAGAAGAGCTTCCATGACTGAAAGGTCTGTCTGCATAGATAGCAAGCATACTCAGAGCCTGCTACAATCTTGAGGGAGTAGGCAGGTGAGGAGTGCCTAGTAGGTACATCACACCCGCCTACGTAGAAAGAAAGCAAATGCAGCGAAATACGTGTGTGGGAGTCTAGCCACGTGTAGAATGGTAGGTAAAAGGGATTGTGTTACAGCCATTGTCTTTAGATGTAATGGAATGCCATTAGGGAGAAGCACTTATCTATGTTATACGGAAGACTAAAGAAATCGGTTAAAAGACTAAAGTATTAGTTAAGTAAGTAAGGTGGTTAATTATGATGTTAAAGAGCGCCTCTCGCCATCAAACGTAAAAGTTTGGCGAGTTTAGAATTAAGCAACACCTCTGTATTAAAATGTCTTTAAAAGACAAATATTCAATCAACATTAACACATGCACATACACATGTATAACATCATAATCTGCGTAGCCTTTTCCCAACTATGTTAGGGTCGGCTTCCAGTCTAACCAAATGCAGCTGAGTACCAGTATTTCACATGGAGTGACTGCCTTACTGACCTCCACAACCCAGTTACAGGGCAACACGATACCAATTGATAAAACTGGTTGTCAGACTTTCAGGTTTCTGACTACCAGAAACGACAGTCAAAGATCTGAAATGACAGACGGGACCAACGGCATAACGAGTTTTCCGAGGCACGGAGGAGTCCCGATATGTAATGAACTATCACCCATCTATAGAATGATCTCGGCGAGCGTAGTACCTACGTCATAAGTAAGTGGGTAAGTATATGTTATTGCGTCCTTTAAAATATTTATATTAATGGAATAAAACAGCTACAGGTCAACAAGGACGGTAGTTAAATATTATTTAACGATTCTCTATCGCCCTTCAAGATCAATAAGGTTGTATCCACCTGTTTTCATTTATATCACTTATTCTTGTGTTTGTTGCCTTGTTAAATAAATAAATAATGCTGGACTGTCGACACAGCATTATCTAACCCCAAGCTAAGCAGAGCTTGTGTTATGGGTACAAGATGACTGATATACTTAACACAATACATTACAAAGATAGATGTTTTTATTAAACATAGCAAATACCCTGAACATCCGGAACAAATATTTGTAGATCGTACAAACATGTGTACCAAGGCGGGAATCGAACCCGCAATATCCTGCGTCACCGCGTCCTGTTGATATAGTGGTTCGTCGCAAGTACAACAGCTGAGCATAAGGTCCTGGATCCGATTCCCAGTTCGGTCAGAGTTGAGGGGGGTTTTTCAGCTAGAATTAATTAGTAGCAGCCCAGAGTCTGGATTTGTGACGGTTGGCGCTTTTTTTTAAACGTTTTCCCTCACCGGGAATTTCTCCTGTACCGGGTTGCGTTACAAACATTTTAACTCACATACACAAACAGCCAGACCCGAAACAACTACCTGTAGGCCATAATAATATTTGTTCCGTGTGGGAATCTAACTCTCGACATGCAGCACAGAAGCCAATCACTCAGCCACTACGGTCTTTGCGATCTAGGATACGTCAGTTTAGTTCATATGCAGCGGTATAGATGTCGCTACATTGACATTACAGAATATATCCTCAGTTTATGGTGTTTAGGCAGCTGCTGCAGCTGTGCAAACTCTTTGCAGACACCAAAGTATGTACCAGAAACACTCCACCTCTTGGAATAATTAGATTGTCTATTAATAATAATACATATATTACTTGAGGAGGTAATAGAGATATAGATAAGATATTATGTAGATAGATACCTAACTCCTAAGATGTCTTATCAAAAATCTTGTTTTTTAAAGAGATTAGATGTTAATATATAAACATAAAAACTGTCTATTTCTGTATCAATCTAGAATGATGTAAAAGAGTCCAATGTTTTCGTCAACCCGTACTGTTCCGACTCTCGATTATATCACATAACTAGCTGTTCCCTATTCCGCCGTTGTGTTATTACGAAGGTGTTTCTTGTGTTATCTTAGATAAGAGGCAGTGTAACGAATACACGGTATTATTAACGTTAAATAACGTGGCGTGTTTAAGGTGACCATGTTAGTTCAAAAGTCCTGACAAATTTAGGTAGGTAATCATTTTGTGTTATTTCAGGTTGGCAGACAAAACATTTTGCAGATAATATATCTCAAATGCTTGTTATGGAAGTAGTACTAATTAAAAGTATGTAAGTACTCTGAAAGCATATAAATAGGCCATGCTGCTTGGCAGCGGAAATAACTAAAGTTTGTAAAACATTCGGAATACTCTTCTCACAAAGTGCTTTGCTCCTCGGGCTACCATTTTGTTATTTAAAAGTCCTGACAAAAAGCCAAAAGACACTTGCAAAGTATTCTGAACATTCTAGTTTAAAAATTTAGTTTTTTCTTTAAGTCGAAAGTCTAATCCGGACGGATAGTCACCCTATTGGCTCTAGTAAGTAAAAGGCAAACTGAAGACAGTGCCTCTTTTTATTCTGGCATTTTATCTTGAAGTTTAAAATCCGAACTTATCCGACAAAATCCGATTGCGCGGTAACAGCAAACGCGAACTACGCAGTTGTTTAGTCAAGGTCGACGGTCGTGGATGCGTGATGTGTGCACTACAACATTTTTATTTTTTTTTATTAATGGCGGCTGGGACGATAAACCGAACTCTTTTGATAGGCAGTCATCGCAAGTAATGTCTTGTACGCATGCTCGTGTTTCTATAATATTTTAAATATGTAGTTATAATTTCATATTATAATGGAATGCTGCAATATTAATGTTTTTTAAATAAGTCTATTAGGATCCACTGTTTGTTTTTTAATGTAAGCGTATATTTATAATACATGGTGCTTTTGGGACCAAATTAAATTGGGATTTTTACTATAATAATATCCTTGAAAATCAATAGAATTGAAAATACGGGCTAGTTAATATTATTGAATTAATTCAAAATTTCTTAACGGGTCATTGCGAACATCTTTTTTTAGGAGCACAATGAGCCTTTAAGAAGTTTTCAGTAATTTAAATTACAAATGGTATTGATATTTACAATATTACACTCGCACATTAACAGCTACATAATTATTAATTATTTAAAAAAAATGTCTATGGTAAGATTTTTTTTCCACTGTGGATATTTAGTGCCATTTTTTACGTCATAGTGAGTGCTTGAAGGGAATCTGCTGTCGTTATTATCAGGTCCTCAATCGGATAAATAACCTTCTTAGTATTAACTAGCTGTGCCGCGCGGTGTCGTCCACTCCTAAGGGTCGTAAAGCAAACATATGTTGTCAAATCTGATTGATTAATTAACATTTTGTAGACTTAGCAGGTCAACCCAAGGCACAAACAAGTTACATTTACTAATATACGCGTACCTACAGTTATTTGTTAATTTACTAACTTATAGTGAATAGTTACGTAAAACTCGTATTTTAAAAGATAAATAATTGAGTTATCTTTAAGAAACTTAACTAACTTAACTTTGCAAGTAATTCCAGAGAAGCAGTTACAAAAAAAAAGAGATGGGGACTGCCGACAGAAGAGAAATTTTAAGACTGGAATAACTGTCAGTCTGGCGCAACACGTCACATAAGCATGTCGGTGACGCTAACCCATAAGTTTTATCTCTACCAAACATTTTCACTTCCAAAAACAAACAAACTCTTTAGCATCATGAAATTAGGAACTAGTTGTGCCCGCGGGCCGTTTAATTCCACGTGTATACACGTGGAATTAAACAAAACAAAGGTTCATTTTTTTATTCACGGAACCCCTTATTGTTTTTCTAAAATAGAAGTAGCCTAGATTAATCTTTATAATATTAGTAAAAATCGTTACATCGGCTTCCGCGACGACAAACAGACCCAACTTTTTATTCATTCATTAATTCATTTCAACTTTTTATTAGTCATTTTTTTTTTCATCCGCTTCAGTATCATTCTGAGTAATAGCCTATTGAAAATTACCGTCTAATTCAATCAAGTCATTTTTGTCATAAAATGAGCGTTGAGACGTGCACTTTTGGATTTTCCAAATTTTTTCATCTGCATTCAGTCAGGAGCTGTTCAGACAGTACAATAGGCCTGTGTCGTAAATTTCAAAAATGGCTTATTTCGTTAGTTTAGTACCTGTATTACCCCAAAAAAATAATATTTCATGATAAAAATTATATTTAAAACACATATTTTAAGTTAGAAAAAAATATTTTAAATCTGACGTAAAAACACAACAAAGTGTCATGGCGTCGTGAATGACGTCACATAGTTGCAAACAATCGTGTCCACTTACGGCGAAAGTTTGTTGTGTTTAAATAAAAATGGAAACTTCGTATTTTAAAAACTGTATAGTGCCCCAGTGTATAAATACAAGTCTAAAAACTCCGACTAAATTATTCATACGTGTTCCGGTCGAGAAAAAAATGCGAAGAAAGTGGTTAAAACTGGCAAGGAGGAATGATGCTCTTTGTTTATCAACAACAACGAGAATGTATTTTTGTGAAGATCATTTCGATGTAAGTATTATTGAAAAAAGAAGTGACTACATATTCAACTCGTGAATCTTAAGAAAAACCAAAGTTTTTTTTGTTTTAAAATAACAATGCAACATTTGTTTTGAGGTTAGAATGTCTCATATTTTCCCTGGTAAAAATGAATTTTTCTCTGAAAAATTTCTGGAATTCGCTGAAAATTTTCCGCATTTCTCCGGAAACCATTGATATATTCTGACATCGTCTGAAAAAGTCTGTAAGTCTCTGATATTTTTATGTTCCAAAAATTTGAGAAATCCAGAAAATTTCAGGGTTTTTTGGAGTCATACAGAGTTTTACAGAAAAATATTTCCACTAGGGTTGTATTGTGTTAAAACAGTCTTTATATTTTTCCAGTTGCCAAACGATATGCTGAATTATACCGAGTACCATATAATGGGAAAGGTATCTTTTGTGCGAATGAAACCGGGTTGTTTACCAAGTAAATTTGGATGTCAAGAAGACAGAAGAAAACGAACCTGTACCAGTGCAGAGCGGCCATACATGATAAAAAAACAGAGAATGTCTACAATAGCAGAGTGTCTTCAAGAAAGTTGTACACCTAGTACTTCCATTGAACTACAAGAAAGTTTTACACCAAGTACTTCCCTAGAACAACAACCTCAAACAAGTCCAGCAGGTATTTAATAAACTAAAAATATTATATCATATAACACATACTAGGCCGGCGAGGATCGAACCCGGGCCTCCGAGACGGAACTCTGGTGCCTAAACCGAAAACCAAAAAAATATAAATATTCTTCAAACTCAGATTCATACTGAAATTCTAAATAGATGTTTAATATCATGCACAGCTTCTTTTGATTCTTATCTTATATTTTTTGCAGGTTTTCAAACCATTGAAGAAAATACTCCAAAAGTGATATATAAGCCGACAGCAGATAAATGCATTCAAGTAAACATTACACATAAATATAGAAGTAAAGCGATCCAAACCCATGTGAAAACAATAGATCAAGCAATATCACCTTTGAAGCCATCAGTAACATCTAGGTCTACATCCCCGTTTAAAGTAACAACCTGTAAAAAATCAAGACCTTCTTCATCTACCCTAAAGAAGATAACTAGAAATATACTGATTCCAGAAGAACAGTCTGACAGTGATATTTCTCTTGTGCCATCTCTATCTACTAACACAAGCTCACCATCAGTGCATGCATTACAAGTGAAATCATCTTCAGACTGTAGTGATTTTCTTGCAGAAGACAGAAAAATAGAAGCAGCCGAGACCTTATTGAGAGCAATAAGTAAGATTGAAAAACAGCCCCGTTCATATATTGGTGTGCCAAAAAATTGTTATTTCCTAATTGATATAATTAAAGACAAATTAGACATTCCCAAACATCATATTTTGTTATGTTTAAATAAAATAAGATTAGATTGTACATTTCATATTTTGGTAGATGATTTTGGAACTAATGCATCTAGTTTAAGTAAGGTATTTACAAAAAATGTGCCTTTAATAGCTAGTGTTTTACGTCCCTTTATTGTGCCACTAGATAAAGATATTATAAAAAGGACTCTACCAATGGCATTCAGGCATAAATATCACAACGTAAGTTGCATTATAGACTGCCTTGAGATAGAGATACAAAAGCCATCTAAGGCTGTAAATCAAGCAATGACTTGGTCAGAATACAAAAAAGCCAACACTATAAAATATTTAATCTCATGTACTCCAAATGGATTAGTTAATTATGTTTCACCCGGATTTGGTGGCAGAACAACTGACACGTGTGTGGTAGAGTCATGTGATTTCATAAAATCTTTAAATAGTGGCATGTGCATCATGGCTGATAGGGGCTTTAAGCATATAGAACAATACCTTAAGAAATCAGGTATAACACTAGTAAGGCCTCCTAGTGTAGAAAAAGGATCTCAAATGACTAAAAGCGAGGCCAAAGAAACTAAACAGATTGCTAGTTTGCGCATACATATAGAAAGAGTGATTCGGCGCCTACGAGAATTTAACATGTTAAGACCTCATGCCTGTCTTAATTTTAAATTTGTTAAGATACTGGATGATGTAATTATTATTGCATGTGCATTGATAAATCTGCAAGATTCTTTAATAAAATAAAACTAAAACTTTTATTATTGTTTTTTTTATTATACACAAACATACATGAGCACACAGCACAACTATAGCAGCATTAAAGTCCAGCAATATTTATTAACTACACTTCTATGTAAGTACACATATTTACTCCACACTCTTATATAATAAAGGGTATATTTGATTTTTCCAGAAAACTATGAGATTATTATGAATTAAATTTTCAATATACTCCAAGTTAAATGGTATATTTATCAAAGTCACTTTTTTATTATTACTGTAGTCTGGGTCTGCTACACAAAAAACACATGTTTTTTTCTGTGTTAAGTACATTTGTAGTTGCATTTGAGCAAAATACCTTTCTGTAGCTTCTCCATTTATCACATAATTTTTGTAAGTTTTGCTACTATTGGGACATTTAATTTCAATAATACCATCTTCGGAAATACCATCTGGTGATCCTGCGATTATTGGACATTTCTCACTTAGCATAAGTCCACATTTATTTATGTTTTTTTTTAGTTTTATTTCCACTGTTTTCCTGACTTCATCTTCTAGTACTCTGCCCCGACTCATTGGTACCGTGTCGGGTATTTTCCCTCCCAAAATAAGTGACACAAGTGTGCCATCTGCTGTCTTACAACGACTTACTTCATATGCTCTTGAAGCGGTTATGCGGCCATATCTTAATTCATACCATAAATTACACTTGTGCTGTTCTCTCGTTTTTTCCTCAACTTTATTTATTAATGATTCAGTTATACATATGTCTTTTAAAAAATCATCAACGCCTTTGTGTTTGTATTTGCACATAAGATGATGCATCGAGATGGCATATGTGTCACTTAAAATGAAATCATTACGGTGCTTTAAAAGTTCACAATTTTGAATTTTCCTCTTCTTTGCTTCATCCAAAAACTCCGTTAGCACTGACATGTTTGCTGGTAATAATTGATTACCATTTGATAACTCTTTCGCTGTTATAAATTTTAAGCTGGAACCAACTCTGGATAATTTGGATTTTTTCCAGTAGCATTCTACTGCGGTACAAGAAGGCTCTTCACTACGGCGATGAACCCACATCAGGAAGGCTATTGCATGTTTGCAGCCACCCTTTGAAGCCACGCAGTCATGGCATTGAATGGAGATGATAATGTCCTCTTCTTCATCCACTACAAGCGTGCATCCATACAATTTTGCGTGAACTTTGTGTTCAGGACAAATCTTGCACTTGACAGTGCATAATTTATCATCACGCTTTAGCTGCACGTAGCTTATAGCGTCGTCACCGTACGAAGCTCGTGAAGACCTGAAATATAATTTGTTATTAGCTATTTACTTAATAAAGACACTAAGACAAAGTAGTGTCTTTACAATATCATCTCTCTATAATTACATTGTAATTCTAACCTCAAAACCAATTAGTTTACAATTGGTATACATTCCTTCATAATAATCCATAATAATTGACTGCGTGCTAAAGTGAAATATATGTGAAAATGATAATAAGCAGTATTTTAGTATTGTTTATACTTACATAGAAGTTTTAACATTACGATATTCCGATGAACAAAAGTCAGTGTTCGACGCGAAAAATCGCCCTATCATAACAGCGTCAATTTTCGGTAAATTATTGCTGTTCGCTTTGATAAATGCAGGTTCCATGGCAGTTTATGCTAGTATTATCCGATATGGGTGAAAATAACACTCTCAACTTGTCGAAAAATGACAATAATAGAAAAAAAACGAAGTGACTTGTGCTGTTGTATGAAAATCATAACCAAACGTCAACAACAACAATGGCGCATAGCACCATGTGACGTAATACGTTCTGATTGGCGTTCACGGCGGAGGCGGTCAGGGTGGTATTTTTTTTATTTTAATTTGCAAAAATAACAATAATCTTATTTTTTTATGAGGAATTATTTCGGTTTTCCTTGTTTAAATATTACAATTTACGCCTAGAAACATTCATCCATTTGTTTCATTGTTAGTTGACACAAGCCTATTCTATTTATTTGAATAGAAGATAAGTGAACAATAGTTTATTAGATAACGGTGATATATCTATAGAACACGGGGAGCACGTGTAAATAAATCAGAATAGTATCTATTAATAGACCACTTTTTTTTCCAACTGTCCGTCAAATAAAGGCGTTGTAATATTGTGTTATGTTATATGAATACTTTCGTAACATATCGAGACTCCTCCGTGCCTAGGAAAGCACGTTAAGCTGTTGGTCCCGGCTGTCATTTGTAGATATTTGTTGGAACTGACAACCACAGTAGTATCAATGGGTATTATGTTACCCAGTAGCTTCGTTGGGGAGGTCACCAGATAGGCAGTCGCTCCATGTAAAATACTGCTGCATTCGGGTACACTGGAAACCAACTACAACATAGTTCGGAAAAGGCTAAGCAGATGATGAGTATAGGTACGTATTAGTGTCTTGAGTGAGCCAGTCTGGTTACGTTATAACCAGATTGTTACACTCAAAGGCTCAAGTTCAAAGGTGAAACATGTTTCATGTCATGACACAAGTCTTTAACTTATTTCGTGAGACAGATAGAACACCAATATATGAATACAAACTATCTCATTTGTCTTATTAAGTGGATGTCCTCGACCTATCAAAGAGTTTTATCGACTATTATTAATGTGTACTGTTGATTGGCGGAAGTATATGAGGATCCTCTGATCAGTGGGTCCCAAAATGGTCTGCTCAAATTGAAAAATCTCCTTTAGCTAGGTAGTTACTTACAAACAACAAAAAAAACTTTTTGCGATAAACGAAAATGAGACTAAACGTTTCAAATATTAACACCTCATTTGGCAATAAAAATAGAATACTTCACTTGTTTTGTTTTGTGATTTCTGGTCGTCAACTATTATCCCCTATGAAGAAGACATGCTGCGCCGACCCCAAATGAAATTGGGATAAGGGCAAGAGGCCTATTTGGCTGTGCGGAACCAAAATGTTCCATAAGTATTTGTAAACCCGGCTCTCAACAGTGTTTTTCACATAAAAACATCGAAACAAAGACGCATGGCAATACACATTTGTGTGTGCAAACACGATTTTTTGTTTTCCGATCTGTGGGCCGAGCACGGGTACCCAAGATGTTAGTGACAAGAAATGGTTACGGTGTTATGCTATGGTTTTATCACCCAAACTGTGATAAAACAACTGTGACTCAAGCCATGTCACAGTAGCAGTGCTCGCCCCGCTGCTGCATGGGAAATATTCTGAAGAGAGAGGGAGCAAGGGTTTGTTTCATTTTCTACACAAAGATAATTAATCTAATGAGTAGTTATATTTTATTTATTAGCTTCTTTTTCAAATTAGTCGGCACAAACAAACTACATATATTTTTAAGACTGTTTGTTTTGTTACCACAGACAAACTGTAAAAACGGTTTTGTGGGGCATAGTTCTTACGTACCTGGATGACCCAGCTTTGCTCGGCTTAAACAACGTTTTCTAAAAATGAAACCTAGCTAGATCGATTTATCGCCCACGAAACCCCCTGAAAACTAAATTCCATGGAAATCGTTGAAGCCGTTTCCGAGATTCATATTTTATTTAATTATACAAGAAGTGTTAAAGGTATAATATAATATTTCAGATTTTTGTTGTTAATAAATAAACAATAAACATATTCTAATATGCAGGAGACAGCTTGTGTATGCTTATGTGTAGCGTTGCCAGACGTCCGGATATAGCCGGACATAGATAGGCTTTTTGATTAGGTTTTCGGCCAAAATAAACGGTGTCCGGCTTGTCCAGCTTTTGTAAGACTAAGCTTAGCATACTTACACCAATGTTTCTCAACTGCCCAACACGATAAGACAGATATTTCGTTTTTATTAGTACAACAAACGATACGAACACTATTAAAATGTACAATTTTTTTGTCGTACCTATTAATACTGTGACAAAATCCTCAATAATGTAGGGTGTCCGGCCTTTCTACCCAAATGTCCGGCCAAACTAGCTGGTCTGTCCGGATATTAGGTTTGCTGGCAACCCTGGCAACCCTACTTATGTGTAAGTATTTTTTAGTGTAATAACGGGTGATTTTAATATAAACACCTTAAAAAAAGGCAATGTTACGAATCACTTACAAGACATTTCCTACAACTATAACATGAAAATCCACATTGATGTGCCTACGCGCAAGTCTTCTTGCATAGACCATATTCTAAGTAATATTCCAAATGCTACCACGTCAGTTATGCCTCTTTATCTCTCTGACCATGACACAGCTCAAATGTTGAGTTTTCCTGTGATTGAACAGATGCAAAAACGTACATCTTACTATATATATAAAAGAGATTATAGTTCGGATAACATTCGCAAGTTCAAGAAATGTTTAAATAATATGTCTTGGTCACACATATACATTAAAAATGATGCAAATGTTTTCAGTGAGTTTCATGACGTTCTATGCTTATTCTACAATCTTTGCTTCCCTAAAGTTAAAGTAAAAATCAATAACAATAATAAAAATAAACAAAATTGGATAAGCAAAGGTTTAAAAAAAAGTTGTCAAGAAAAACGTGCACTAAGATATAAATACTATAAAAATAAAAATACAAGTGATAAAATTAAATATACGACATATTCTAACATTCTAAAAAAGTGTATAATAAATTCAAAAAAATATGCAAACTTTAAATATATTAATAAGAACCGAAACAAATGTAGGGCTACGTGGGCAGTCATTAAAAGTGAATTGCACGATACAAATTGCGTAGGAAACATGGAAAAAATCATAGTTAACAACACAACTCTAACAGATCCTACTGAAATTGCCACTGCCTTTAATAATAATTTTATTTACTCAACAGACACGAGTTCTCAGAAATGCATAAAAAAATACCGTACCAGTGCAGCCGTTAACTCGATGTTTCTAAAACCTATGGAGGAAAGCGAGGTTAGAAGAGAAATAATGTTATTAGCTAATTCCAATTCTGTAGGCTACGACGAAATCAACACCAAAATCATCAAAGAGTGTACCATTCAGTTAACTGCTATTCTGACACATTTAATTAATATATCATTTGCATCGGGAACCTTTCCTGATGCCCTGAAATATTCAATAGTTAAGCCCTTGTATAAAAAAGGAGAAAAATCTAACATTAATAACTATCGTCCTATAACATTAATACCCATAGTGTCCAAAATATACGAAAAATGTATGTACAGAAGACTAATTGACTATTGCGATAAATTTCATATTATTAGCAAAGAGCAGTATGGCTTTCAGAAAAACAAGTCCACTACGTTGGCAGTGTTTTCTCTTGTGAAGGCTGTAGTTTCTAATATTAATAATAATAACTTGACCACGGGGCTATTTTTTGATATTTCAAAAGCCTTCGATTTAGTTTCCCACAGTCTATTACTCGAGAAACTTGAATCAGTCGGTATCAGAGGTCCTACACTTCAGTGGATAGCATCATATCTCAGTAACAGACAACAACGAGTCATAGTTGATAAAATAGACGGCAATCAGGATATGGTGCCTTTTTCTTCAGAATACAAGCACAATAAATGTGGTGTTCCACAAGGGAGTGTACTGGGCCCTATCCTATTCTTGCTGTACATTAATGACATTATTAATATAACCAACCACCAATGTATATTATTTGCTGATGACATTACGATTATTATAGCTACAGAAAAAGGTAATAATTGTATAAATATTCATGAGACTGAAATTAATAACACTATAGATAAATTAATACAATGGCTTGACATAAATAACCTAAAAATAAATCTTAATAAATCCGTATATATAAATTTCAATAAATGTAATAATCCTAAATATAATATTAAACTAAACATAACACAAATTAAAGAAGTAGCACAAACAAAGTTTCTAGGCGTAATTATTGACGAGAACCTAAACTGGAAAGAGCATGTAGATAATGTGTCAAAACGAATAAATAAATTTGTATATGCTCTTAAACAACTCAAAAATGTAACGAGCCTTAAAACAGCTATCATGACCTATCACGCATATGTAGAATCCCTACTACGTTACGGGCTTATAATATGGGGAAATAGCACAGATATAAACCGAGCATTTGTTGCGCAAAAAAAGTGCATTCGGGCATTGTACGGGATACCTCCTCAGGAATCCTGTCAACCGATATTTAAAAAACTAGGGTTGTTACCGTTGCCGTGCCTTTATATTTATGAAATATGCATGTTCGTTAATAAACATAAGGCTTTGTTTAAATCAGCCAATGATGTTATTTCTCGGAGCCGGCGTGATCCACAGAGACTCGTTCTACATGACCTGCCCAAGCTTGCTAAATATAATAAAAGCTGCGTATATAATTGTGTTCATATATATAATAAGATACCGAGTAACATAAAAAACTTAAATTCTAGATTATTTAAAATCAAATTGTTCAATTGGTTGATTACGAATAATTTCTATAGTTTAAAAGAATTTCTGGAAAAGAAATTTGCATTTTAGTGTTAAGTGAAAGATTTGCATGCCAAGTATAATTCTGGCAAAACATGTAAGCACTTTATTATTCAAATTGTAACATCATGTATACCATGTTTTATGCAAATAAAGATATTATTATTATTCTCTTTTTTTTTTGTATATACATATAAATTACATTTTTAAATATTTCAATATAAAAAATACAAAAACATTTAAAAATATAAAAAATAGTAGTCCACCGATGGCAGGAGCAGGGTCCAAGCTACCGGCGGTTAGGGTTGCAGAGACAGGAACCTCCTCACAATGCGAGCCGTATCGAGGAGTACTGCCTTCTGTATCAGGCCTTTGATCCAACCGTGTAACGAAAGCCTCGACAGATGGTCGTCGAGGCTTTTAGCCAGTAGGCCATTGGCCGTAACGACGATCGGCACAATGACAGCCGAGTCCACATTCCACATGTCGACATTAGTAATATTACGAAAAAACACGCACAAGACTCAACGCTGAAGATATTGATCGAAACGTTTTCTTTAAAAGTATAGGTAAGAGCAGTTATCTACATGGTTAAATCACGTGTATCTGAAATGCGGTCAAAGTTATACATTTATTATCAATATTATTGTCAATATTAGGTATCTTTAAGATAAAAAAATAACAACATTTTGTTATAATAAGTTTTGTACCTAAATACTTACCTACCTACTTGTAGTGTTACTATACGATGTTAAAATTAATATTTGTGGAATACAATAGTTATGTAATGTTACCTAGAGTTACTTATCACTGTTATCAGGCATTAGATACGGTTATCTATGTAAACCAGTGTACACTAAGTTATTAATCTGTTTCTTTGGCGATTAAGATTATGAATTAGGCGTAGAAAAGTAATACTTTTCAAACCTTACATAAAATGACGCTTATATTCCCCGAAGGGTTAGGCAGAGAAGTATCTATAGTACTGTAAAGGTCGTATGCAATAGCAGAACTTATTGTATACAGGCTGGTAGAACTTTGGTTCTCTCTGGTTTTAAACAGTCAAGAAATATTCGAATATTAATATACATAAATATTAGGTCTTTACCTATGAAATTGCCGTTCTGCAGTACTGGCCATTTCAAATCAAAATATTTTTTGTTTGGCTAAGAATTCTAATTTCAAATTAATTTTATTTTAAAAACATGGATTTTTTTTTCCAAAAGTAGTCATTTGTTTATTGATTAGTGTTACATTTTCATCGCATTTAAATCTTTTTCGTCATCATGGATACGTTAAAAATTCGAGTAATTATGGAATATGAGTACCGTCGTGGCAGCAACGCGGCACAAGCGGCACGCAACATCAACGACGTTTACGGAGCTAACACTACAAACCAACGCACTTCCTGTTATTGGTTTGCTCGCTTCCGTTCTGGAAATTTCGACCTGAAAAATGAACCTCGCGGTCGTCCGAAGACTTTGGTCGACAATGACGAATTAAAGGCGATTGAGGAAGCTGATGATACACAATCTACGGCTGAATTAGCAGCAGCTTTCGACGTTAGCGTCAAAACAATATTGGTCCATTTGCGTCAAATTGGCAAGGTAAAAAAGCTTGACAAATGGGTGCCCCACAAACTCAATGATCGCCAGCGCGAAGTACGCGTCGAGACGTGCCTTGCACTGCTCAACAGACACACAAATGAAGGAATTTTGAACCGCATTGTTACCTGCGATGAAAAATGGATTCTGTTTGATAACCGCAAGCGCTCAGCAAGTTGGTTGGATCCTGGTTCAGCACCTAAACAATGCCCTAAACGAAAACTTACCCCAAGAAAAGTGATGTTCACTGTTTGGTGGTCTAGCGCCGGTGTGATTCAACACAGCTTCTTACCAAACGGGGTGAGCATTACTGCAGATGTGTACTGTGAAGAATTGAACACAATGATGGAGAAGCTGGCACATCTCCAACCAGCATTGGTCAATCGCTCGTCTCCGCTGCTCCTGCACGACAACGCGCGACCTCATACTGCACAGCAGACGGTCTCCAAGTTGCAAGAACTGGGGTTGGAAGCTCTCCGTCATCCGCCCTACTCACCAGACCTTGCGCCTACAGACTACTACTTTTTCCAGAATTTGGATAACTTCTTGGCGGGAAAAAAATTCAATACCCGAGAGGCAGTACAAAATGCCTTTGAAGAATTTGTTGCCTCCCGTCCAGCTGATTTCTTTAAGAAGGGCATCAATAAACTGCCACTGCGTTGGCAAAGATGCATTGATTGCATGGGTGATTACTTCGATTAATACAAATAAAAAATACATGAAAAAAATTCATTTAATTTTTTTCATACAAAACGGCAATTTCATAGGTAAAGACCTATTATAAGAATTTAAATATAGAACGGAGCGTGATGTCCTAGGTCAGATTGCCAAGTCGGGTAAGTGCTACTGAATTTTTCCAATAGGAATCTTGTCATTAGCAGCCCGGATTCAGGATCTGTGCCCGGATGATGGCAATAGACTCGCCCCCTATTTCCCGCATTCTACGGTATATGTCCTGTAAAATTATACTATTTACTGTACTAGTGAGAGCTGTGCGCTTTTTTAAATATCAGCAAGAGACTTATGCCCTTTCTGCTTACAACTTTTGTGAATAGGTCTACATATAAACTGATAAATAAATATAACATTTGAAATAAACATATATGTACCTATATGCACTTAGTTTTGTCAATAAAATAATATCAACTTGTGTTCAATATACAATTATTGTGTTCCATTTAAAAAGTAATAGACGTAGTAACTATTCAGTAATCTGTGGTAATAGATTGTTTTCTTTATGTGTATTTTGAAGGTGCTAACTTAAATAAAAGTTAGAAAAACAACACATACAACATAACAACATTTACTACAACACACTAGTGTAGAAAAACATTGCTTGACACGCATGAGCATTCGTGGGCTGTAATCCCTCTGACCAGATGGGATGACGATCTGCGAAAGACTGCAGGCAGATGCTGGATCCGGCAAGCTGAAGACAGGGCGCTATGGCGCTCATTAGGAGAGGGCTATGGCCAGCAGTGGACTAGTATAGTCTGATGATGATGATGATGATGAATCCCATTTCGAGTATAATGACAAACTTTGCTGCAAAATGCACCACAAAAAGATAGTAAGCAAGAGGACGACTTCAGTCGACCCAATTCCGGTCTAACGAGACCTTTTGACATAAACTTTTGGCATAAAAACGGCCTCTTGAATAAAGTTGGTTATTTTATTTGCGGACCCCGGTTTGAGGTAGAAGCTAATAAGGTAGGTACTGAAAGTGTAGTTATGGAAACAAAAGGGCGAAGGTTTTATTGCTCCAGATTTAGAATTTTATGGCCCGTTTTATTATTTGTTTTGATTTGATCTTATTATATGAGAATAACCAAAGTTTGTTTCTTTGCATGGCTGTCAGGTCGAACTCAAACTCGAAGATTTATTTGCATACACCAAGTGCTATGTGTTTCGGAAAGTACGCTACCAATCTTATTAATGTATACAAAAATAGCTCCTACCCGCGGCTTCGCTTGCGTGGTTTGTTGATAAAAAAAGTAGCCTATGTCCTTTCCCGGGGTGCAATTTATCTCTCTCCCAAATTTGATTGAAATCTGTTCTGTGGTTTAGGCGTGAAAGACGGACAAACAGACACACACTTTCTCATTTATAATATTAAAAATAGTTGGGATATTGTATTAACCTATTTTAAAAGAGTAAATGTGGAGTTTTTTTTTCCCATTTTTATCATTTTTTACCTTTTGGAAGGGGCAAATAGAATTATTTTAGTATTTTATTCTTATTTTAAACTTGACGTTCAAAAGTACCTTTTTAATTGTCTAATTGATATATTTTAATTTGACCGTGTTACCCAGTAACTGGATTGTTTAGGTCCGACCGGCAGTTAATTTATGTAAAGTATTGGTTCTTAGCTTGCATTCGGTTACTCTGGAAGCCGATCCCACGATAGTTAATTACGGGTTAGGCAGTTGATAATGATGGCGGTGTGTAGTCTACTAACCGTTACCAGACAGACCGCTGGTGTTTCAGTTTTAAAAGGTCTCAACCCATTCTAATCACGTTCGTATACAGGGTGGTAGGGACATGACGCACAAACTGATATGTGTATATGATTCTGGACCTAGCTTCGGGATTTGGTGATTTCTAACCCAAAGAGGTATTTATAAAGTTAATACTTTACATCTGACATTACCAATCTCATTGAGTTTGGTACAGGCATTTATTACATCTTTTTTTACAATTGGAATGTAAAATAAATGAATATGACATCTTAATCTTTACAGTTTAAGTAACAAAAAAGGACATCACTTAAAACATAGACATGAGGAAAAAGTACACAAAGCTTGGGGGTTCCAAAATCATACATTTAACTCACCCACTCTGTAGGACATAAGTAAGTCCCTAAATAGACTGAATTGAGTTACCTATTTATATTCATCGCCTCTTCCGTTGTATAAAATGGGATCAAGGGCACAGTATTTGTGAGGCCTGTACGTACAATGTGTATGTGTATGTGTACTCCGGGTCATGGTAAGCAAACGAGTGGGTTATAGAATTGATCGAACCAAGCTGTTGTAATTTTTAGCTAAGCTATCGCCATTCCCGCACATGTTACAGTGTGTGTGTGTGTGTGTGTAAGTTGTTCTATGTATGTATATGTGTGTCTAGTTGTACCTACGTAAAGCATCGATAAGTAAAAAAAAAAAAAGAAATCGGAGAAAAATATCGATATGTATATCGAATGAAAAATATCAACATGTCGCATGAAAAATAGCGATATGTTTCCGATAACCCTTCTAAGTTTATTTTAGACTTCACTGATATAAGTCCGAAATTGCTACCCTGGCTTGAGCAATCTTTATCACCTTCTCTGTATGAGAAGAGGCCTTTGCTCTGCAGTGATGGGAAGTCAAGGGGAAAAGGGAAAGGAAAAGGTATATATGCTGGTATTCAATTGTGTCCATATTTACCAGTTCTTACGGGAGCTTGTTAGCCGACCTTCATCGTGAATAACTGATCATTCATCGTGACGTGGAGTTCAGTGAACTCGGACCTTGGCCCAGTCAGGCAGGGACGGAGCAGCCTTGGCATTGAACTGCTTTCCGTCCCAGTCGGCGACACGCGCTTTTACTCGGCGTATTAACTTTGTATAGTTAGGTACCGAAAGGAAAGAGGAGCTCGTGGCTAAAAAAAAAACAAGTCACAATTGTTGATCGAAGGTTAAGCTACGCTTGCTGAGGTTAGTCTGTGGATGGGTGGCTATTCGTAACATATTGAGACTTCTCCGTGCCTCGGAAAGCACGTTATGCTGTTGGTCCCGGCTGTCATTTGTAGATCTTTGACAGTCGTTAGGGGTAGTCAGAAGCCCGAAAGTCTGACACCAGTTTTACCAAGGGGTATCGTGTTGCCCAGTAACTGGATTGTGGAGGTCAGATAGGCAGTCGCTCCATGTAAAATACTGGTATTCACCTTCATCTGCTTAGACTGGAAGCCGACCTCAACATAGTTGGGAAAAGGCTAGGCAGATGCTGAGTTAGGTATCGAATGTTGATGAATTTTTGGAAGACATCTAGGTATGAACTATGGATATAAGATAATTAACGACACGATTAGTGAAATGGCTGGCCGATTGGCTGCTGCGCTGCGTGTCGTGGGTTCGATTCCCGCACGGAGCAAACATTTGTATGGCCTACATGTAGTTGTTCCAGGTCTGGCTGTTTGTGTATGTGAGTTTGAATGTTTGTAAACGCACCCACGCATACAGGAGAAATTCCTTGTGTGGGGCAAAGTTTAAAAAAAAAAAAGTGTATCTAGATCGACTTATCGAAACATTCCTATTTGAGTTTTTCCCTTTTATTAGACAGAGTTATTTGAAAAAACACTAACAACCATTCAAGGGGTGAAAGTACTCATGATTACTTATTTACAACTTTTATTATGAGACCAACCCTGTAATTTAGAAAAAAAATAGCTATTTCATTCATTACATTTTGTATGAAACAACCGATATTATTTTTGATATTTCATTGTTGGTCCCAAACCTGGGCAAGTACCAATGTGACTTTTCCAAGATATATTGTCCAAGATAAACTTAGAAAGTACATATGAATTGATCATAGGTATGTACTTTCTAAGTTTATCTTGGACATCACTGACATCGGTGAAGGAAAACATCGTGAAAACGTTCTCTGTATGAGAAGACCCCTTTGCCCTGCAGTGGGACAGTAACTACAGGCTGGTATTATTATTATTATATAACTTTATGAATATATTGAGTGATTATATCGACCGAGCTTTACAACAAAATAGGCCGAATGACTTGCGACATTTCACGAACATCATTATGGCCGAAAACGAACATATGGCGGAATCATGTTTTTTTGGTCGAAAATGGCCGAAAACAAAAACAAAATCGAACCTTCGGTCTGTTTCTACTTATAACATAACGCATCCCGTGAAAAACATCGAATATCGATATTCCAACCACTTAATACGAACGAACTTAATACGAATTATTTTTGACGACCGATTTGGCGCGGCGGGCGAAGGTAGACTGCGACGCATGGGTTCGATTCCCGCCTTGGGACAAATATTTGTACGATCTACAAAAATTTGTTCCGGGTGTTCTGGGTATTTGCTATGTATAATAAAAAATATCTATGTATGTAATGTATTGTTTTAAGTAAGTATATCAGTCATCTAGTTCCCATAACACAAGCTGTGCTTAGCTTGGGGCTAGATGATGCTGTGTGGATTGTCCAGCATTATTTATTTTATTTTTATAATAGCAACACCATTTATTTTCTATCTATCGGCTTGCTGCCAACGCCTATTAAGACTACATTGATCGCGGCAGCAAAAATTTAGTAGAGTACCCGAGCTGGCAACGTGCCTAACTCCTTAAACTAATACTATTCGGTCAATAAATTTATTTTATTAACGCGAACTGTTAAGTATAGTAGGTATGTTACTGTGTATATACAAATCAATGTTCGTTTGTTTGTCGTATTTTATGCCCTGCCATACATTTCATCCAATAGGGATGTGTCCTAGGTAAAAATATGTTAAGTCTATTTAGCTACTACTAATTAGTTACTTAAGAGATTAGTTATTTAAGATCAAAAATTTGTACACCAGAAATGGTAGAATATAAGAAACTTAATATTATAACGTTAACATCTATTGTACTATATTCTGACAAATAAATTTTTATTTCCGTTAGTCGTTAGTAAGATTACCAAAAAGTATTGGTCACATATTTTTTGCTTACTCAAATCAATAAAAAGTGATAGTGACATGCACATCAAAGTTCAGGAGAAGGGGCTTGTGACGTCACTGTTACGTTAAAAGTGTAGCACGGCGTAACGTCACGAGCAATTGCAACGCAATATATCGTCGTCATTTTTGGTTACGTGACAAAAAAAAATACGGGTCTAGTATTTGTGAGTAATCCAACTTGCGGACCAAACGGAACTTAAGGACACTACCCTCTTGCGATAAAACCTTGTCAAGTTATTACTTGCACTTACAGGGTTAATAACAGATCTGTATGAGAATTATAGATAAAGGGGTTTTGTACTAAGTCTCGATAGCTATCGTAGGAAACATCGATGGGTTTAGTAGCAAGTTTGATGGGCATTGCAGCTAATGTCAATGAGTTTGATTACTAACTTTACAGCAAATATGAATAAATTTCGTAGCAAATATCGATGAGTTTCGGAGAAAATCTGTATGGGTTTATTATCAATAATGAAACGATAATAATCTAGTAGGATTTATAATGAGTGCATTCCATTGATTAATTCACTTGTTTATCGTTATCAATCAACCTTATCATTAGGTTGTATTAACTTGTTTACATTTATTTATTTGCAAGAAATCAGTGTTGCTGATCAATTTTGTCATTCACGAAAGATATCAGATTATATCTCAATACAACGCAGAGAAATTTACGACATAATATAAGATTAAATATAATCTCAATACAACACAAAGCATAGGAATGTAAATAAGGAAAACGGAAATTCTATTTATTTTCCATTCATTTCCAGAAAACAATAGAAATTACACATTACAATGTTCGTTTTCAATGGTCGTTTAAGACAATTAGTAATGCTAGACTCTATACGACCTTGACAATGACCGCCTTATGTAAGAAGCCATTTTGTTTTGCATACCAATGGCGACACGCTTGTGCAACCATCTCTGATAGTTCGGTAGGTAAGTTGCATAAGTGTAAGTCAGGAATGAAGTCTTGTGTTAGAAGAAAACTATTTAGATTTGTCACGAGTTCTGTAACATTACTTATGTAATGGAAATTCAGCCAGCAGCGTCTTTTCTTTTTCCAAACATCTCTATAGTCGTCGTCATCTCAATAGACATCGCAAGAAAACCGGCATGTGGTTTCCACAAATGCCCACTAGGGGCCGCGCGTTATTTTACAACCCACTCCCCCTCAGGGAGAAGTATCCCAGCAGTTGGAGTCTTATAAGGTTATTATGCCTGGCTGCGCTTGTAAACACCCTTATGGTGTATCGATATGTCTAAGTTACAAAAATCAAAATCAAAATTCAGTTATTCAAATTAGGCTGAGAATCAGCAATTTTTGAACGTCAAAACGTTTACAAAAGACAGTCCCCCCAAACGCCCACCCTTCACGACTTCCTAGTGCTTTTGCTGGGAAGAAGAAGTGGCGGAACAAACTCCCCAGCAACTTACCATGTACCGCATCATCCTCCATCATCCTTCTGCCCTTACCGCAAGTTATTTGGGGTCGGCGCAGCATGTCTTCTTTTTCCAAACATCTTTATTTGTCGTCATCTCAATAGTCACCTCCTTTCGAGCTTTCCCTTATTATATAAGGGACGAGCGATGTGGCGCGGCGGGCGATGGTCCGCCTGCGACGCAGGAGGTTGCGGGTTCGGTTCCCGCCCTGGGACAAATGTTTGTACGATCTACAAAGATTTGTTCTGGGTGTTCTGGGTATTTGTTATGTATAATAAAAAATATCTATCTATGTTATGTATTGTATTAAGTATATCAGTAATCTAGTACCCATAACACAAGCTCTGCTTAGCTTGGGGCTAGATGATGCTGTGTGGATTGTCCAGCATTATTTATTTATTTATTTATATACCACCCATATTTATGTATACCTACTAAAAAAACCCTTACGACAAGTATATACTCATGTCCAACATAATGACGAAATCATGAGGTTTTTACTATAGCAAAAAGAAAAAAAGGCAGTTTTAAGGTGTGTGCTACCTCTTGGCTCTTAATACAGGGCAATATTTTTACGCCTTCCAAGTGTTCTACCCATGATCATAAACGAATTTCACTATATGGGACAAACTCTGAAATCACGTAAAATACATCAGCTGTTTCATACATTTTAGTCGAGTAGGTTCATCTTTGATGAAATAGATGTTTTGATAGAAGGATAGAATACCCTGTGAAAATTAGGAAATGGATTTAATCTCGCCCAGTTTATTTCTTGATTGGCTTCTAGAAAACTTATTATTTACCGATACTAACACAAATACAGCACACTTCGTTTGAACAAAACTCAACGATTACCATCAAAGAAAATCCAATATGGGTGGAGTTTTAACTTTTAGGTATCTCATTACAATAAAGCTTATTGTCAAAGTTTTGTGTACCTAAGGGTATCAGATGTGGGTGTCCTTTGACTGCTTTGTACATTTTATGGTCACTGCTTTTGATTTGGACCCCTGCGGTCGCCCGCATCGAAAGCCTTAGGTTTGACTTATGAGAGGGTTAAATCCTTGTGGTTTTAATATTTTGGCTACACTAGACAGTCATATCGTGGACTATTAAGATGAAAACGTGTGGATCAAAGGTTGCTTGTTTATACTTATTTATTAACCCTAATAAGCGCTCTAAAGTTACTCTTGCTCTTATGACAGTTATACCTCACTAAAAACTATTTGTTGGAATTTTCGCAACTAAATTCAATTTCAATTTCTGATATCTTTTTCTTTTTTTATTATTTGCACGCAGACAACGAGGCACCATCCATATTATATCTCCATCATCCTTTGGTTGACTGGTAGAGAATGCCTTAGGCATTAAGTCCGTTTTGTTGCATATACTAAAAAAATGTAGTGTAGAGCATTAATCGCCAGGTTTGCTCAATGCGAGTTGGCGATTTCATGCTTATATTCATCATAAGTCCAGATTTCCGCAAGATTTTTTCCTTCACCGATGTCAGTGATGTCCAAGATAAACTTACAAAGTACCTACATGTGAATTGAAAATCTCACAGTGGTACTAGTGTGGATTTGAAGTAAAAAAGAGGTGAGGCTACCAACCATTGGGCCATGACGACTCATGCCTTCTCTGTATGAGAAGAAGCCTTTGCCTAGCAGTAGGACAGTAACAGAAATTGTTACTTTTGCTTCCGGTCTCCCCATCTATACAAATTAAGTAAAATTGAAATGTCTGTTTGTAATGTCCAAATAACAGTTTTTTTCTAAATGTATATGAACTAGTTATACGGTAGTTATACCAAAAAATATATTTTTAAATTCGTCTGTCTGTTTGATTGAGGTAATCTCCGAAACGGCTAGACCGATTTTGACGTGACTTCCACTGGCAGATAGCTAATCTTATAAGGAATATTTAAAGCTACTTTTGTTTTTGAAAAAGATTTAGGGTAACGCGCAAAGCATGTAAAACCATTTGTACGATTCCACGCGTATCAAGTAGCGAGCACAGCTAGTTAAAAATATATAATACTAAGTACTTCACTTGTTTTTTGTTTTACCATTGTTTATTCCAATTTGGAAGGAATTTTATTGGCGGAAAAACAATAGACCAACTATTTACTATCGTATAACGCCATGTTGTTATTTTTTTGCGTTTTAAAATTCCTATGTGTTTTCGTCGTTCCGGTGTTTACTACGAATACTACGATCATTTTTAAAAAACTGTCATGTTCGAGTCTGACTCGCGCACCGACGGTTCCGTACAGGCGTCAGGTAATTGTTCAGCTACTTTCACCAAAATAATTGACATTACAAATAAAATAGCAATAGAATAGGATACTGTTTACAACTATTCCTATTTTATTTAAAAAAAGGAAAAGGAAGGAAGGAAGGAAAAGAATACTGCTACTACTACTGTAGTAGCAGTATTCTTTTCCTATTTTATTTCCTGTACAATAAAGATTATTTGATAAAACCACAAATGCTTTAAGATTTTCGGTTTTTTTCATTTAATTCTGCTGTGAAATCTTGCTTTTTGCCTTTCATGATACTAGGTCAATGGGAGTATCAAAATATATCACATAAATGGCCGTATTTTTTTGCGTTACACATAGAAGCTTGATTTTTTAAGAGCTTTATGGGACCATAAACTTTCGTATTTGATATCAATTTTAACTTTATACATCCACGCGTTCCTAAGAAAATAGGTCTGTACAGACAAACGGTCAACTAAGTGAACCTAAGGGTTCCGTTTTTTACTGTTTTGGTACGGAACCCTACAAAAATGTTATATCGAGTCCTCTATCCTACCATGGGTATAGTTTGTTAGATTTTTATTTCATAATTGAGCAAAGGTCATTTAAAACACATTGTATTGTTGAAAATATTCGATAGGATGTGAATATAAAATATAAATAAAATAAATAAATATTGCTGGACAATCCACACAGCATCATCTAGCCCCAAGGTAAGCAGAGCTTGTGTTATGAGTACTAGATGACTGATATACTTAATACAATACATTACATAGATAGATGTTTTTTTTTATTATACATAGTAAATACCCAGAACACCCGAAACAAATATTTGTAGATCGTACAAACATTTGTTCCAGGGCGGGAATCGAACCCGCAACCTCCTGCGTTGCAGGCGGACCTTCGCCCACCGCGCCACATCGGTCGTCAAAAATATATTAAAATATATATATAAATATATTAAATATATTTAGTTTTATTACTAAAATGAAATTTTGTTTAGACATGTATTTTAACAGATTATGTGGAAGTGCCTTTAGTATCTATTCAATGAAAAATCATCAAGCGATAAGAACTTTTTTAATATTTTTGATTATGACAGAGTTTTTTATTTTAGAACAAAAAACAGCTACGTATTAATAAAAATATTTCCGACAAAGAGCGAGTCGGACTCGCTCGCCATTACTTGGTAATTTGTTAAGTAAAAAAAAAACAATATCAAAGTTAAATTTAAATTCTTTTTAGACCACAACACTTAGTTTGTGTTTATAGGATTTTTGTTGTGTATCTACTGAACAACTTTACTAGTTAGATCGTTTTATTTTTCTGTTATATTTACATAAACCTCAATCGGCGTAGTTATACTTTATGTGATCATTACAAATGTCAAGTCTTAGACCTTAGCGATTTCCTAAATATATAGCTAAGTGACAGACAGAGTCGTACCATAGTGCGTTCTTTTTACCGTTCTGTGACGGCTTCTTGAAATTATTTCAAAACTAGCTTTAGCCCGCGGCTTCGCTCGCGTTAGGAAGAGACAAAAAGTAGCCTCTGTCACTTTCCATCCCTTCAACTATCTCCACTTAAAAAAACACGTCAATTTGTACCTCCGTTTTTGCTGTGAAAGACGGACAAACAGACACACACACTTTCCCATTTATAATATCAGTATGAAAGTACGGATAATTTCCGTGTTATAATTTTATTTTGAAGTTTACGCAACTGGTGATGACGCAAGTTGAGTGGATGATACCATATAAATGCGCCGCGAAAAAAAAAGAAAAACTGCGTCGTTCTCTTTAGAAATTGAAAATGAGTTTCTATTTGAAAAGTCTTGATTGCTACCCAGAAATCCTTTGACGGCTTACCTAACGGCTAAAGAAAGTTATTTTGGGATGTGCTTGTTGCCTTACAAAGGTTGATTACGTCATTTGGGGAAGCCACCAAGTACCTACGTCATCGTCAAGAGGATAGATTGCCAAGTTCTTTATAAATACTGCTTGGTAAAGATTGAAGACCAAAATGTTGGTACATAAGTCCCAAATTGAGTTTTGACGGATACATGTGGTTAGCAGTACTGAGAGGCGCATTTATATTGATTATAGAATTTATTTCTAGATGGAGACACATACTTATATGTATATATTCCATGCCAAACGGCTTTCTAATCTCTGTGAAACTTGAATGAGTGTTTATCTCATTGATATACCATAGAGGAGCTCGTGGCTAAATAAAAACAGCCGCACGTGTGGATCCAAGGTTAGTCTCCGCCGTGCCTCGGAAAGCACGTTAAGCCATTGGTCCCGGCTGTCATTTTTAGATCTTTGATAGGCGTTACGTGTAGACAGAAATCCAAAAATCTGACAACCAGACTTACCAATGGGTATCGTGTGTTCCCCAGTAACTGGGTTGAGGAGTCAGACAGGCAGTCGCTCCATGTAAAATACTGGTAACTGTTTCCAGTTAGACTGGAAGCCGACCCTGTGTTAAAAAATGTCATGTTTGTTAACATAGTATAATTATTATCCTTGAATACGATCTCGACCGGTTAAGCAGTAAACAGCCTTATAGTGCTGAACTGCGAGTGGCCCTACCTAAAAAAAAAATAAAAAATAAAAAAAAATTGAATACGATGGAGAATTTTCAAGGTTATATCGGCCGGAATGGAAACTTGTTTACATCCACCATTTTTTTACTTATCATTTTGGAAGTTTCTACATTAATTATATTAGTGTTCATTTGTTTTGTCCTTTTAGATAGGCGTCAACATGATGTGTAATATTATAATTAGTACCTGGATGACCGAGCTTTGCTCAGATAAAACGACGTTTTCTAAAAATGAAACCTAGCTAGATCGATTTATCGCCCCCGAAACCCCCTGCATACTAAGTCTAATGAAGATCGTTCGAGCCGTTTCCGAGATCCAGATTATATACATTTGTAAATTGTTTATTATATTTATTTCTTTAAAATTATTAATATATGAAGAAATAAAATAAAATAAATAATCACAGGGCATCGAAAAATTCATCCGCATCGCTGTCAACGGGAAAAGTGCCCATAAGGCTGGCAGCATTGCCACGTTGAATGGCAATGCTGATTCTTTGGCCAAAACAAAAGGCCAGCCCTCTGGTCACGTGAAGAGTCGACCAAACGCTTCGCGATTTCTCGAAAAACTATATGTATATACTAAACATACATGTATATACAAGAGTTGCTCGCTTAAAGGTTTTGGTTTTAAAGGTTAACGTTCCATAAAGTCCTGAGTCTCTATCACAATTTCTGCTCTTAGGTGTTTAGAATCATGTACTAAACTCATGGTATGTCTTCGTGTGTCGAAGTCACTCTCACCCATTATTTAGTATTATATTCAGTATTTATTTGTAGTTCCTAATGAAAAAGCAACCAAAACAGTACCTAGTCATTAAGAGCACAAGGGCGTTTTTTATACTGGGTGTTTGGCAGAACGAGGGACATACTTTAAGGAAAGCTAGTAGTCATCAAAACGAACCAATTTCAAAAAAACAGCTGTTTCTCACATTTTGTTAAGTTATGCCAACATAAATGTATGAAGTAGCTGATTATTTTTTCGCGATTTTAGGAATTGTTTCATTGTCAAAGTTGTTCATTTTCATGAGTACTACACGCCTTTAAAGTATGTCCCTCGTTCTACCTAACACCCTGTATATCCTAATATAACTGGGAGGTTCGTGGATTCATTTCCGCTTCTCAATAAGGTAAAGTTAAATGCACCAATCAAAATTAGCTAAGCACCTATACACATATACACCACCTATACACACATATAATTCATTCTAGACGCGACAAATGGCGCCAAGTATATTCAGAACTATAGGTATGACTGTTGTGTAGATATGCGTAGGAGTTGATATTGTTCATGTAGTACACAGGGCTATAAATTTTAATTAATATGTCCTTCATATGTTTTAAAAATACGTGTGCACTTTAAGAGAGCATTGTTGTTTGTTGAACAATATCTTAAATGGGTAGTTGGTACTTCTCATGTTTGGGTAACATTACAGTGGCCAGCACATCAAGCTATCCCATACTGTAAAATTTTCCCAATTGAACATGAACCTTATTCTTTTGTAATAAAGTTGAAAAACCATCAAGATATTTGACATATTGGGGTAGCCTGATGTGCTGGCCTCTGTACCTACCTATTGATTTCTTAAAGAGTTTTCTCGTTTTCAAATTATTAATATGAACTTCAAAAACATTGAACATTGATCGATATAAAAAAAAAACAATCAAGACTACAATCAAATTTTACAAATACTGGCATAGAACTACCTACATGCCAATGTAATCAGAATTAATTAATAAGATTTACCAGAACGGATACCGAACCCGCAACCTCCTGCAACGCAGGAGGTTGCGGCCTGATATGAATTTCACTGTAAAAACAAAACACCGTCGACAGCTCTTCAAACAAACCTTGAAAAAAAACCCGAAATTTTCCACACAACCAAAAAAAGAAAAACAACATCATCTGCATGTAATGGATCATTCAACAATAGTACAACAACACCTTCAATGTCACCCCCTCTCTATATCTTTCACTATCCACCACGTGTGCCTACCCACGTGGGTAAACAAAGGGGCGTGTCCACTGACTCACGCGCAGTTATGTAACTGAAAACTTAAGCGCAGTTTTTGTAAACACGTTCAAGGTTCCCATCGCGCGATTTCTGGCGAGTGTGACCGAATAACAAATGACGTAGGAAACAAAATGGCGAAAAACTGGCCACACAATTTTTATAGACTTGTAGGCATTGGTTGACTTAATGAGGCCGTATTAAAATGTTAATTGTATGCTGTGGGTGTGTGTCGCTCCTCATTAAAGCAGGTTACAAGATTTTAAGTGCGTTACGTATGTCATTATCTTTCACTACAGAAGAGCTTTAAGTATAGTATAGGTGCGGTGAACAATTAAGACTAAAAAAGCCAATAAATAAATAAATAAATATTGCTGGACTATCCACACAGCATCATCTAGCCCCAAGCTAAGCAGAGCTTGTGTTATGGGTACTAGATGACTGATATACTTAATACAATACATTACATATATAGATATTTTTTATTATACATAGGAAATACCCAGAACACCCGGAACAAATATTTGTAGATCGTACAAACATTTGTCCCAAGGCGGGAATCGAACCCGCAACCTCTGGCGTCGCAGGCGGACCTTCGCCCGCCGCGCCACATCGGTCGTCATTATCTACCTACCTAACATCGCAATTAGCATGACCCATTGTCCAAATATATATGCAGTGGTAGTCCAAGGGGGTGGAGGTCGTCAGGGCCGTGACCCCCCAAATCATGCATCAAATTGACAACCATCCTATAAATAGACAAATATTTACGATTTTTAAAAAAATATTTATTATTTCCTACTTAAGTTCGAGACGAAACTGACGATGACGATGATGTTATCACCCCATTTTGTATAAAATTAGAAGATTTTTCTTCTTCTAGAATTTGCTATTCCACTGCTGGGCAAAGGCTTTCTTCTTAATATGTTACTGTTTCTAGAAAGCCCTGATTATTTGGAATTCCGGCGTGAACACGTGACGATCTAATTTGTATCTAGTTATTGAATTAAAAACACTTCCTTGATTCAATCAGACAATAGTCACTGCAAATCATAATCCTCGAGTTTAGGAGGTAGTCTAAACGAAACCGGTTGTAATAAATTATGCATGTGATAATATACTGCTAGTCTTGTGTCATTGTGCAATAAAAAACTGTAATTAAATAATGTTTAATTATAAATACTTTGATCACTGTTTGGCTACGAAACGCATCCGGCAAAGGCTGTTCTGATAAGTTAGTAACAAGGAAAGGTATTGTGATTAGGTAACTGCGTGTTGGCTTCGGCCCTTCGTAAGCCTTCCAATGGTCCGGATAAATGATAAATGTTATTTGTTTCTGTAAATAGGTTTTACAAACAATATTATACGTCAAAAAGTAAAATGTTTCTTTAAACTAGGTTGGTGTTTCACTATTTGACTACTCTGTTTTCTGTTTGTTTCTGTTTTTCTGTTTTTAAATAAAAACCTTGCCCCACACTAGGAATTTCTCCTGTATCGTGGGTGCGTTTACAAACATTTAAAGTCACATACACAAACAACCAGACCCGGAACAACTATCTGTAGGCCATACAAATATTTGTTCCGTGCGGGGATCGAACCCGCGACACGCAGCGCAACAGCCAATCGCTTAACTACTGCGCCAACCGTGTCGTCTGAGAATAATTACCGAAATAAATTTAGAGATCTCAGTCTCTTTTAAAGTCCAGATATTATCTTGGTTGGATCATGTTAGGATCATCAGCAGATTAGTATCTGAGATGGTCTTTTGAGGAGAGAGTCACACATATATGAATGGACCTGTTCAGTGCAAGCATTTGTCAGAAATTGTAGAGCTCAATTGCCGGAAGCCCCAGGGTCCCAAAAAAAGCCCCAAGACTTTTCCCGATTGAGTTGGGGTCAGATTCCAGTCTAACCGGATGCAGATGAATACCAGTATTGTCCATGGAGCGGTTGTTTGTCTGACCTCCACAACCCAGTTACTAGTCAACACGATATCCCTTGGTCAGACTGGTTGTCAGACTTTCGGGCTTCTGACTACCCGTAACGACAGTCTAAGACCTACGTATGACAGCGTCACCGGCGAAATAAACAATAAATAAATAAATAATGCTGGACAATCCACACAGCATCATCTAGCCCCAAGCTAAGCAGAGCTTGTGTTATGGGTACTAGATGACTGATATACTTAATACAATACATTACATAGATATATATTTTTTTATTATACATAGCAAATACCCAGAATTTGTTTGTCTACTTACCCATTTGTCCCAAGGCGGGAATCGAACCCGCAACCTCCTGCGTCGAAGGCGGACCTTCGCCCGCCGCGCCACATCGTTCGTCTAAACGTCGAAAGGCCTCGAAGAGCGGCGCTTACCCTTCACTCGACCCGTGCAGCTCTTATGATTTATTCAAAGCAGCAAAAGCACAATATTATAAAGAAGCCAAATATAACCACCATCATACAGCCATTTCTTCGGACACTCCAATCAATATTCATCAACGCGCACCATTTTGTTTCGTCTTGAATACGAATGGCAACCGGTTGGTGGTTCGTATGCGAAACAGACATTCAGCGAATCGTCCATTTGTATGAAAATCAACTATCAATGTGTTTGCCCTTGGCAGTAATCAGTGGGCACACTGTTTTGTAGCTACACTTGATACTGCACGGATTTCAAAATCAAAAGCAAATTTCATTTATTCAAATTAAGCTGAGAATCAGCACTTTTTAAACGTCAAAACGTTTACAAAAGACAGTCCCCCAAAACGCCCACCCTTCACCATTTTTTTACAAACATTTAGTTATAGAATTGTTGTTTGTTGAACAATATCTTAAATGGGAGGTAGGTACATAACGGTTCAAGATTTTGTGAAACAGTACACAGTACAGTGGCTAGCACATTAAGCTACCCTAAACCGTCAAATTTTCCTGATTGAACATGAACCTTATTCTTTTGTAATAAAGTTGAAAAACTATCAAAAAAGTTAAACAGTTTGCGGTAGCTTGATGCCTCTGCACACACACACAAATACAAACTGTCATATTTCTTTTCTACGTCGTCAGCTGAAGCCAGAGCACATTGTGACTAACACGAATGTTTGTCGTTAACATATCTTCAATTCGAACGCTTTTAGGGTCCCGTACGGTAAAATGTTAAAAAGGAACCCTTAAAAGATCACTCTCTTGTCCGTCTGACTGTCCTTCTGTCACCACAGATTATCTCAGGAACGGGACCTAGCAAGTTTTTTCAAATTGAAAATACCCGTTTCGAAAAGAATGTTGATTTATTTTTAAGACTTTATTATTTTTAAGACTTATTTATTTTCATATCTATAGCTGATACTAATCTACATACTATGCTACAGGTTAGTTGCACCAAAAAGTTAGTTTAACCTAAGCCCCTTTCCATCAAAACTGCGCTGAGCAAGGCAGGAAAATGAAGTATATCTTATGATGAGATCCCACACATCCCTCGCTCCATATCCCCGGTTTAAACCCACCCTGGGGAGCGAGCACGGCCACTGTGACATGGCTTGAGTCACACATTTTTATCACAGTTTGGGCGATATAACCGTAGCATACCACCGCACCGGAATCATTTCTTGTCACAAATGTCTTGTACAAGTTGATAGTGACTATTTTGCAAGTATTCATTTTTTTGTTTATTAGTGTTTAAACTGCCTCCGGCTGTTTTTACTTAGTAAAATATATAACATTCCTTTGAGCTTGATATTTTGAGCCCTAGGGGATGGGCTTAAAAAGAACGATGTAACAGAACTAGCTTTCACTTAAAAAAAATAGGTTAAAAGCCATTTTTTTTATTTCTTTCGTTTCTTTTTTTTGTTTTTTTCCCTTTAAGAGATTTTTTTTTTAATCTTCCCGCTCACTGTCAATCACGTAAGTTTTGTTCAACATTTCATGCTACTGGTATATACCCAGGGGTTACCCTGTCTGTTGTCTGTCAGCAAATTTAAGGTTTTTATTAACTTTTGGTAATTTATAACAGACTGGCATATAAGAATTGCTTAGATTATTTTTGTTGCCTTGTTACAAGATTTCTTTGGAAGATTTCAGAAAGATTAACTTTATTTATTTGTTTAATAATGTACAGAGGCGGAATTATTGCGACAGACATTTTCTACCAGTCAACCTTTGGGTGATGTAGAGACACAACACTGGTAGGTGCAATATCATAAAATAAAAGGGATCAGAAAAAAATAAATGTAAAATGTACGTAATTTTTTAATAAAATCTCTAAATAATAATCTCAAACTACGTATTTACTGTTCAGTAAAACGGATTCGAAACAAAGGTTATAAAATCATGATCTTCATCTAACAATGTTGTTTCACTGCCCAGCGGGCTCGAAATTTTACGTCTTTTTTATTCATCTTCGGCATCTGGAAAAAAACTTAATGACTCCAAAAATAACCCTTGTCTTTAACTGTTTTAACTATATTAGATATTATCTGTATTTCTTTTACGAGTTAAATTGTGGTTTTACAGACGATTTTATGTACATAACTTCAGCCCAGGGCTTTGCCCGCGTGGTTTGCTGATAAAAAGCCCATGTCCCTCTTTGGGATGCTATCTATCTCTTTGCCAAATTTTATCGAAATCCGTTCAGTGGTTTTGCCGTGAAAGACGGACCCATGTTCCCATTTAAAATATTAGTATGGATTTTTGATTAAGATAAACGATAATTTATTTGTAAACAATCCTTATCATTCATTCACTGACAGGCAATGTACAGCATAAACCGCAATGGCAATGTACAGTCTAGAAGCATGCAGTTTTACACAAGGCTTCTTTATGTAATAAAGTTAAACACTAAGGTAGGATTTTTAACACTTAAATTTCGTGGGCACGTTCGTAAGAAGTTGGCAGTAGTATCATCACAGCGCTAATGTTTTCCCTTTAATATTCTTCTAATTGTTTAAGTATACTCGTGTGTTTAAGTTTATTAATGTATATTCTACACATCTATATTCTATTTATAGTTCATTTTTATCTACTTATTGTCTATCTTTTCCCTCTTATGCTATTAAGTCTGCCTCTGTATATTTGTACTTAAAGTATAAAATAAATAAAACATGAAAGTTTGTATGGAAGCTCGTCATTTTTCTCGATAGACCCATCGAGCATATTATGAATAATAAGCAAAAGGTCCACGGGTTAGTGTACAAAGGCTTAAAATCTATGTTAGTTTAACTATGGGTAAGCAAATGGGCAAAAAACAGTTGATACAACGTCTTTCCGAGTATATACTTATAGAATACCTACACAATTTTATCTTACCTACTAACTTACATAACTTTTGTTTGGTTGGTAGATGGCAACGTTTAGAACAGTCACGGTCAAGGCCACATAACCTTGTGTGAGTATATACCAACATATACATAATTATGTATGTATGGAATGTAAGTACCAGTGCGTTGTACAAACAAACGCGTGACTAATGTGTACTTTTGCTTGGTATTGCTCTGAGTTTGAAAATAATGATTTTCTTTTCAAATATTTTAATGAATTTAACTTTGATTTGTCATGTGTATGGTATTTTGGTCACTTGTAGTTTTGAATCGGTAAATGGGTTATTGCCGATCATTGTATGTACACCTGAAATGGAAAATTTCTCAAGTGTTTTTCTACTTTGGTGCGCGTTTTGAAATGTTTGTAAAACAATTTAAGAATGTACCTTCTTTCAATAGCTTCCCGTTAACTTATACTGTTTTGCCAGCCGTTGGTCTTTAGTTTTATAGATTGGTAAGTAGCTGATGTATTAGGTAATCTTAAGGGTCTGTTAACCTAGGTATTACAAAATCGTGTCACGCGTGACGATGTGAGAGTAAATTTTACTAGAGGGCCTGTCTAGCCTGTCTACTTGTTTTTCTATCCTAGATCATTTTAAAGATTAGAGATACCTTTTAAAATAATATGAGCAGCGCGTGTTTCAGATCCATCATGAAATGTCAAAACATTTTGATAACGTACCAAAACAACGACTGTTTGTAAACTAAACGACAGTGTACTTAAGATTAACTTTATGATTTATTTTGGCTAGTAAACTTATCAGAATTGGCCATACTTAATTGTTTTGAAAATTATGTAAATATATATAATATTGTTAAGGATATGCATCATCATCGTCCTCCATCAAAAAGGAGGAGGTCCTCAATTCGACCAGTATTTTGTTTTTCACAATACATTCATAGTTTCTTTGGTATTCTTCAATTCTTGTAACCCTCCATATTCGTACTCCAAACCTTTCTCACAACATTCTCTTCGTTCCTCCGCTTCACATACCATGACAAACGATTTCCACACAACTTTCAGCTACCGTCGCCACTTTCAGACTTCCTCTTACGTAGTCATTTCTTATACTATCCATTAATATTTTACAATTGTCAGGATTTTTGTAGTGTATAAGGCTTTACTATTTTTGGGTCGGTAGCCTACTTCCACTTTTCCTTTGTAGAATACAAAACCAGTGGATGTGCGACATAACTTTACTACGCCTTATCATAGTTCGAATGTAGGCTTGTGCGACCCATTGAAACTTGACGACACGGTTGGCGCAGTGGTTGAGCCATCGGCTGCTGCGCCGCTTGTTGTGGATACAATCCCGCACGGAACAAATATTTGTATGACCTACAGGTAGTTGTTCCGGGTCTGGCTGTTTGTGTATGTGAGTTTAAATGTTTGTAAACGCACCCACGTTACAGGAGAAATTCATAGAGTGGGGCAACGTTTTCTCAAAAAAAAAAAAATCTGGACATCTAGTTAGTGCGACATGAAGACTCATCATTTACTATTCATGATCATATGGACATACATCGGATGACTTCGATAGCTAAGCTGGGCTGGGGGTGGTGGTGGTGGTGGGCTTACAGTCTGGGTAGTAGTTCCCTCGGAAACTTCAAGATATCAAAATTCTAATGCTCTCAATAGCACAGCTAGTAACTTTTAGTTCTTTGGTTTTTATACCACTCTGAATACAATCCCTTTGGCTGACATGCAGATTTTATTTCTTGTTATTAGTCCCGATCCCGGGGAGACTCTTAATGTCACCCACAGGACCTACCTAATGTTATCAGTGGCTAAAATCCCGTATTTTTTAGAACGTTCGTAATCTACTCTCAATCTGTCAAAAATACGTCTGATTTACCTACATTTTTGACAACATTTTGACATTGATTGTCACTGAGATGAGATTGCAACTAAGTATAATATGTAGATTTTGAACGTTTTTAATTATGGTAAATGACTTTCAGTATTAACAATCTTAGAACATGTCTACTTGCATCCTTTTTACGAGCTAGTAAATATTTTTGTTTATTATATTATTATTATTAACCAAAGGTACTCTTATTGTTATGAAAGAAGAATATGTTCACGTTGACCTACCGAGGGAAAAGCACATGAGCATTCGTCGTTCAAATTAAATTAAACTGTAAAACGATATAAATAGAGTGCAAACCAGATTGGGGCACGTGGTACGCATGTGTACCAACAGTAATCAGTTAAAAATCCACCATTATGTAATTTTTTATGTTATAAAACTATTTATTTCCGACATAATCCTTGAGAATGTGTGTCGCTCGTCTGTCGTTAACAATTAAGATCCATAGTTTGTACACCTAACTGATTACTGACAAGATAAACAAGATGGATGACAGATTCAATGTATTTTTTATCAATCCTTTGAAGATTAAGAGAATATACAAGGAAAGCGTTTACTAGACATGAGAAGAATATGGCTAGCTAAGCCGAAAAAGTATATCAATGATTTATCATTATTTTGGCTTATTCTTTATATACCAGCCTGTTACGGTCACACAGCAGGGCAAAGGCCTTTTTTAAACATAAATCCTGTATTCCCCGAAGGGTTAAGCAGAAGGGGTATATTTATTGTACACCCATATTTCGCCAGTAACATTTAAGTCCCATGCAATGGGGGGCGAGCCTAAAATCCAGGACAAATATAGAGTCCGGAATGCCTCTAAGAAATTCCAGATAGAACAATACACCAACACATTGCCTGATCCGGGAATTGAACCCATGACCTCATGCTCAGCAGTACCGCTAGACCTACGTTGCAGGCTAATTTATATTAATTATGTTCTAGAATAATCTTTTTTTTTTTTTTTATAATTTCGAATGCCTCATGTAGTGTCCGGTGTCTGGATATCTGCCCGGTTGATGGCAATAGGCTCGCACACTATTACACAGTACTTAAAAATAACTGGCGAAATGTGGGTGCCCTTTAGTTATACCTCTGCCTAACCCTTCATGTATTACAGGCGTGGTGTTATATTGTTAATAATGTATTATCGTATTCGCTTTGCAAGCACGCCGATTCTAATGACCCGGTCGCGGTGTTGTGAGCTCGTCGGCTATTTTCATCTGACTATTTGCTAAAATACAATATCGAAGTATTGCAGATTAGGTACTAGATTTCCTGGCTTCTGTGAACGAACGAAAACACGTACACTATTTATAAAAGCGGAAAATTTCAAAATAAACAACTTTGTTTGGCTATTGTGAGCTAATGCGTAGGAACGGGATGTTAAATTAACTATTTTTATTGAGTATACATTTTTAGATAACGTAGGTATAACATACTAGCAATTGTAATGTTGAAAGTAGTATAACTGTGACGTTGTTATGCCAAAAGGAACCTTATTGCGTTTACGGACGGAGCATATATGTTTGAGACGCGGTTATGTACCGATGTATAGGTACGCTCATCATCTGCCTAGCCTTTTCCCAAGTATTTCAAGGTCGGCTTTCAGACTAACCGAATGCAGGTGAATACCAGCATTTCACATATCTGACCTACACAACCCAGTAACTGGGCAACACGATACGCATTGCTAAGAGTGGTTGTAAGACTTTCGGACTTCTCACAAACCTTCGACTTCTTCCCGGAAAATGTACTGGATTGTTACCCATCCACGGACTAACCACGGTAAGTGTTGCTTAACCTTAAAGGTTGTTATAACTTAACCACAAGTAGGTATATATTTTTAGAAATAGGTAAGTAATAAAGAAAAACATCGTAAATTTTAATGATGTAACTTTCTCTTATAATTTCTACCTTGTTGTTTCAACATAATCTATTTAAATTATTAGCTATTTGAATAAACTGCGCAGTTTGGCGATAGCGTAGGAAATAACAATACATTATTGTAAGTACCTAAGTACGTTTATAAGTTGATTTTTATACATAAACTCACGCCACTATCCCGGGCAGAAACTACAGAACGCCACCTGCTACGATCCTTACAACTCTCTCTACACCATTTGCTTCGTATACGTTCATACATCTGGTCATACATGCACCTGACCTCGATGAAGAACATCACAAAAAAGTACGATCCTTACATCTCTCTCTCTCTACTCCTTTAGCTTCGTTTACGCTCATACATCTGGTCCCGCACTCCGATTGCTCTATGAAGACCAGGCCAGTTCATGTTTTTCTAGGGCGTCCACTCCCGGCGTTTCCACTTACATCCGCCTAATAAATACCTATTGTTAGTCATATTTCATTCATCCTCTCAACGTGACCAAACCATCTAAGCATGCTCTTTTCAATTTCTATCACTACATCCTCTTTTAAACCACAACGTTGTTTTCATCATCTAACATTTATTTTCATACATTGAGGAGCTCTTGGCTAAATAAAAACAGCCGCACGGATACAAGGTTTAGCTACGCTTGCCGAGGTCAGTCTGTGGATGGGTGACCATTCGTAACGTATCGAGACTCCTCCGTGCCTCGGAAAGCACGTTAAGCCGTTGGTCCCGGCTGTCATTTGTAGATCTTAGACAGTCGTTACGGGTAATCAGAAGCCCGAATGTCACAACCAGTCTTACCAAGGGGTATCGTGCTACCCAGTAAGTGGGGTGTGAAGGTCAGATAGGCAGTCGCTCCATGTAAAATAATGGTATGCAGCTGCATCTGGTTGGTTAGACTGGAAGCCGACCCCAACATAGTTGGGAAAAGGCTTGGCAGATGATGACATCCGTGTAGGCACTAGCACACCGTGTGCACACCACTGTGAACAGCCAGACGCGCCTTTTTGGACATCGACTGGTTGTCCACAACACCATCTATAGCGCCATTTACTTTATTTACGCATTTATTCTCCTTTTCACATCAGCATCAATCATTTTAAAACCCATATTAATTCTGCAATAGATATTTAAAGGCAAATAAGTATTGAAAATCCGGTCTCTAGGAGGTAAATGGAATTTTCTAAACCTCGCCACATAAAAACTGAAATAAATTAAGGTATTTACATATACATAGGTAAGAAGTACAAGAACGTATTTGGGTTCTAGAGTTATCTGATTTGCACTAAGAGTGTATTCATATCATCTGGTGGTCAGAAGTCGAAACTCGACAGATTTAGGTTCCTGCATTCCTTATCCATATCAACTTTAACTATGCCAAATCACAAACTCCTCCGAACACGTAATTTTCTTAAAAAGGGATCCGAAGTTTTCGCCTCACGTATTAATATTCAAAACCGTCGTTAAGTCGACAACCAAATCTCCTAAAAATGTTTTGTTCCGTTCCCTTCAAACACTAAAACCTCCATTACTCGAAATCTCGAAATCTCAACCCTCTATTAGTCGAAATAATCAATGAGTTCCTCCGAGCCATTTTGGTACATACATTTTCCCGCCATAACTCAAAAAATTAAATTAGACCTCTGTGTTTCGAACATAGCAAGTTTGCTATGTTGACGTAAACATAATAACATTTCAAAATGGAGAATAAACAGTATAATGACCTAACACTTTTTATTATCGTCTAGGAAAAACTTCGTGAGTTTATTTAAATCATCGGTATATTTCGGGACTCCGGACCAACGCACATATTGCTCTGTGACTGCTAAAATAAGATGCACAGATTTACAATGACATCATCTATACAAATAAATCAAATTGAAGCGTCTGTTTGTAATGTCAAAATAACAACTTTTAATTATATTACGTCATATGAAAGTATAAATATACGGTATAGCTATACCAAAAACCAATTATTTGATATTGTTGTTTGTGTGTCTGTTTGTTTTGGTTAATCTCCGAAACCGCTGGACCGATTTTCACTTGCATATTATGATGCATTGAGTAACTTAGGCTACTGTTATTTTAGAGAAAAAAAATACAGTCTCGCACAAAATAAACCCATCAAATTTTGTTAATAACCATGCGGCCAAAGTCACGAACACAGCTAGTTAAGCAATAAATCATAATTCAGGTAGGTAAGAGTTTCTTCTTGCTTTATTTTTACAACTCATTTCACAACCATTAACGACTTCTCCCGCAAAGAATGGAAATATCAAGAAAGACTTGGATGATCTGGATGCATTGTAAGAAACTACGACCCAGCAGTGCTTTACTGTTAAATTTCTCTGTGAAAACATGTGTGAAGTGTACGATAGAGTGAGCTGTCAGTGTAGCCCATCTGATGCAGGGATAGGCAAAGAATTACATTTACTGCCATTTTTAATAACGTCTCTCAATCCCAATGTAGAGATTGATTTTTATTTTTATTGTAATCAAATCGAGTTTGCAATCTGTGACCTTACGAAGGCGAAGTACGCAGTCCCTTACATACCCCACGCACACTCACACACTCAACCACCCGTTCACCCCTCATTCACCACACGCACACATATACCTCCTCACACACCCTCGATAGGCTCTTATATTACATCACACTCACACTAATACAAACATTCTTCATGCAGAAGGCTTTTTGGCTTTGGCATATTTTTTTTAATAAGAATGAAATTAATAAACAAACAGCTTGCCCCGGAACAACTATCTGCTGGCCATACAAATATTTGTTCCGTCCGGGGATCGAACCCGCGACACGCAGCGCTGCAGCCAATCGCCAGCCACTGAAAACTAATTGCCACTGAGCCACTGCTTTGTATTTCAATAACGTATTTTATATATTACAAGTTAAGTGTCCAACCCTGCTTACGCCACACTCACACTAACACAAACATTCTCCATGCGAAGGATTTTTGGCGTTAGTATATTTTAGTTAGGAGAAAATAAAGATATAATTATTTGTTATTGAAATTGGCAGTACCCGAACGGCTGATATGATTGTATAATCATATCAGCCGTTCGGGTCGATCGAAGGCTCTGGCTGTCATTTTTAGATCTTTGATAGTCGTGACGGGTAGTCAGAAACCCGTTAGTCTGACAACTAGTTCTACCAAGGGGTATCGTGTTGCCCAGCAACTGGATCGTGCAGTTCAGATAGGCAGTCGCTCCGTGAAAAATACTGACCATGAAAAACAAACCTTAACTTAACATACATTGTACAAAATGAACAATGTATGAAGCTGTCAGCGTCTGACAGTAGTGACAGTACTAACCTACGTAGGGTAATGGTGATGATGACAAGTATATAATTTCACACAAGTTCTATAAAGCAAACTCTTAAGATCACTTTAGTCCACAATTTTCGTACAGCTTGTTACAGTAAGTTTAAGATGTAACACGCCTGAAAGTGATCTAAAATGTAGCCATTGCAGAAGGCATCCAAGCGTTTCATGAATTTAAAATGAGCCTTTACTTCACAAATGTTTGATTCATAGAGGTAATCTCGTGACCTAGTTAGCGGGACATGACGAATGTATGGAGGTAAGTATATAATATTATGTATATTAATATTATTATGCTTGCTTAGTAGCGATCAGTCGCCTTATCGCGGCAGCCCACATGTAATAACACTGTCGTGTATCGATGAAGGCATACAGCGTGAGGTAACCTTTACGTTTAACTTTGTTATTATATTCAAATTTAGATTTTTTTAATCAGAATCAGAGCGTTTATTTGAGAAACATTGGTATTTACATAAAGATCTTGGGTTAAATATGTGCGCTATATTTTGCCGTGAAGGCGTACAAATATAATATTGAAATATAAACAAAAATAATAATTAAACTACTAACATTAACAGAAAACATGAGAAACACTTTACTAAGAACTTTTTGTTTTCTTTTCATGTTGTAATAGTTCTGTGAGTATTCAGACCTTTTTGGATATATTATAAGTCTATGGTATATCAATGTGACATGCACTAATTTAAATTTACAAGAGATTAGACAGCCTCAAAAAGCGGATCATTGTGGCAATACCGAAGGCGGGAGAGCACGAAGCCGGTCGAAAACACGACGGTGAAAGAAGCCATGTCCTCAAGCAAATTTTTGCAGTTGGCAACTTTGGACCGGAGTTGATGGAGGCAGATTGTCCGCTTAAAGGGGTCCAAATACTCAGCAATGAGGAACCGATTGAAGAAGAGAACCGTTGGCTGATAGGCATTTGGCATGTTTTATAAATGTAGCTATATCTAGGAATAAGTCCCATAATTATTACTCCCATAATCTTGCTTCGAACTATAGAGGTAATGAGTTTCAAATAATCTAATTGTAAGGTTAAAAACCTATATAGCTCAGGCACACCCTGAGCATATGCTGAATATATGTTTTTTCTTTCTTAATCTTTTATTATATTTTACTAATCATAATTATCATATCATTCACCATACTCATGAGGTTAAAATATTTTTTGCATATGTAAACCTACTTAAAATGAACTACGTTTTAATCGATTTTGAAATACCTGAATCATGAATATCCAGTTATAAATTGTCTGTATAGAAATTGGGATCCTGGGTTGACCACTGACAGCTGTGCAGGTGAGGCTAAGCTACGCTTGCCAAGGCCAGTAAGTTGATGGGTTATGCTTAACATATCGAGCCCCCTCCGACCCTCGAAAGTCGTTGGTCCCATAGATCATTTTGCGGTCATTCGTAGATCTGTGACAGTCGTTATAGGCGGTGATCATACCGAAAGCCTGACAGACAGTCTTACCAAGAGGTTGCCTAGTAACTTGGTTGTGAAGGTCAGATAGGCAGTCGCTCCATGTAAACTACTGGTATTCAGCCGCATCTGGTTAGACTGGAAGCCGACGTCAACATAGTTGAAAAAAAGGCTAGGCAGATGATGAAGAGTGAGTAGGTAATGTTCAATGCCCTTCGAAATCTTGCATAATAATCATAACGTGTTATGGTAGGCAATGAAGTGTTATCGTAACTAATAAATGTTATTAAGTGAACATTCTTGAATCACTCCCGGCACCATTAGTCGTGCTGAAGGTGTTACGAACCAAACGTAATCGTACCCATTCGATACGCGTTGGCTTTTCAGACTTACTTTCTGTTTTCGTACTAAAAACTGTAGGTATTTTTCACAGTTTTGTTGTTGTGATCGAGGGCCGTGCAGGGCCGGCTTAGCCACGTAGCCGGTGTAAGGGCCCCGCGTGATGGGGGCCCCGCGCTTGGACGTTAAAAAACAAGTCATAAAAACATCACACCTGAATTCCCTGTTAGCCTAAAGGTGTACCTTAACGCATTTCGACGTTTTAAGTCTCATGTTATAGGGGAAGAGCCTATTTCCAGTAACCGGGCACAATTCCAGACCAGGCTGCTATTGTAATGAAGCCGTAAGGCACATAATTAATATTAGGTCTTTACCTATGAAATTGCCGTTTTGTATGAAAAAATTTAAATGAATTTTTTTCATGTATTTTTTATTTGTATTAATCGAAGTAATCACCCATGCAATCAATGCATCTTTGCCAACGCAGTGGCAGTTTATTGATGCCCTTCTTAAAGAAATCAGCTGGACGGGAGGCAACAAATTCTTCAAAGGCATTTTGTACTATAATAATAATAATAATAATAAATTTATTCAAAAAACATAAGGTATATGTTAAATACAATTTTCTTAATTCTATGTCAAGTTCAGAAAAAATCTATGCCTGAACTAGGAATTCCTGTGTTTCAGGCGAAAGGGAGGTAACATTAATTTATTAAATAATCACATAATAAGCATAATAATCTATAGACTATACAATATAAGATGTTTAAAAATTATGGTGTTTAACTTAGTTAACTAATTATAAATAGAAAATTACAATAATTTGACCAATCGTTACTTAAGAACAAGTAGTAACTTCTCTGTATCTTCATAGGACATTGATTGTAAAGCTTCCTTAAGGATTTTTTTGCAGTTACTGAAATTTAAGGAGTAGATTTTTCCTTTTTCATTTAACCTATTATAAAGTAGCGGTCCAAGGTACATATAAAATTTGGCTGTGAAAGCATGCTTTGTACTTTTTTGAGGACAAACTATATCTTTCCGTCTCTTATTAGTAAATTCAGTGCTATAAGGAAGAGCTGTGTGTTGTTTTAGTACAGTGCTGATTATAAATAACTGTCGAACTGTTAGTACCTCACAGGATTTATACAGAAGGTTAGTAGGGAACAGAAAAGGCCGACAAGTAGCCACCTTGAGAATAGCTCTTTGAGCTCGTTCAATGGGCAATAACAGTGTTTTACTCACTCCACCCCATGCAGTAATACAATAAGTCAAAATTGACTGACAAAGAGCAAAATATACTTGCTTAATTATTTTTGCATCTGCAATAATCCGTAGTTTTTTGAATACGAATATCAACTTACGAATTCTATTATTTAATGCTTCCATGTGGTATTTGAAGGAAAGGGTTTCATCTATTATAATACCTAGGTATTTTATTACTACTGATTAGTACTGCCTCTCGGGTATTGAATTTCTTTCCCGCCAAGAAGTTATCCAAATTCTGGAAAAAGTAGTAGTCTGTAGGCGCAAGGTCTGGTGAGTAGGGCGGATGACGGAGAGCTTCCAACCCCAGTTCTTGCAACTTGGAGACCGTCTGCTGTGCAGTATGAGGTCGCGCGTTGTCGTGCAGGAGCAGCGGAGACGAGCGATTGACCAATGCTGGTTGGAGATGTGCCAGCTTCTCCATCATTGTGTTCAATTCTTCACAGTACACATCTGCAGTAATGCTCACCCCGTTTGGTAAGAAGCTGTGTTGAATAACACCGGCGCTAGACCACCAAACAGTGACCATCACTTTTCTTGGGGTAAGTTTTCGTTTAGGGCATTGTTTAGGTGCTGAACCAGGATCCAACCAACTTGCTGAGCGCTTGCGGTTATCAAACAGAATCCATTTTTCATCGCAGGTAACAATGCGGTTCAAAATTCCTTCATTTGTGTGTCTGTTGAGCAGTGCAAGGCACGTCTCGACACGTACTTCGCGCTGGCGATCATTGAGTTCGTGGGGCACCCATTTGTCAAGCTTTTTTACCTTGCCAATTTGACGCAAATGGACCAATATTGTTTTGACGCTAACGTCGAAAGCTGCTGCTAATTCAGCCGTAGATTGTGTATCATCAGCTTCCACAATCGCCTTTAATTCGTCATTGTCGACCCAAGTCTTCGGACGACCGCGAGGTTCATTTTTCAGGTCGAAATTTCCAGAACGGAAGCGAGCAAACCAATAACAGGTAGTGCGTTGGTTTGTAGTGTTAGCTCCGTAAACGTCGTTGATGTTGCGTGCCGCTTGTGCCGCGTTGCTGCCACGACGGTACTCATATTCCATAATTACTCGAATTTTTAACGTATCCATGATGACGAAAAAGATTTAAATGCGATGGAAATGTAACACTAATCAATAAACAAATGACTACTTTTGGAAAAAACAATCCATGTTTTTAAAATAAAATTAATTTGAAATTAGAATTCTTAGCCAAACAAAAAATATTTTGATTTGAAATGGCCAGTACTGCAGAACGGCAATTTCATAGGTAAAGACCTAATATTTATATTTTACTAGCTGACCCAGCAAACGTTGTTTTGCCATATAAAATGTTTGGGGTGGACCACCCTTAACATTTAGGGGGATGAAAAATACTTGTTGTTCGATTCTCCCCCCTGGCTAATATCCTCGCTAAGGATCACGAAAATCTGTCGAGCCGTTTCGGAGGAGTTCGATCACGCACCCCGTGACACAAGAATTTTATATATTAGATTTTACTTTTTGTTACTTCTGTATTATTATTATTGTTACTTTCTTGGTTTTCGATATTTAGTTAGGCGATTGGCACACTGCACCGCATCACGCAGCGTAGCGCGGGAGTGCGTATTCTTACGTTGTTTGCAAGTATCTGTGTTTGTATAGAAAACACGCGTAGTGCAACACACAGACAACGCATTCACGCGCAGTGTTCCTCGTTCACCGCCACGCACCCAGCTGCGTGATGCGGTGCAGTGTGACAATCGCCTAAGTATTGTAATTGTGTGCCTGAGTCTGTGCTAAATAAAAGATTTTTTATTTCTAAATGCTAGCCGGAAAAAAAAACAATATCCCGACCCGGGAATTGAACTCAGGACCTCATGCTCAATAGTAGCGCCTGCAACAACTAGACCATCGCGACAGGAGTATCGCCTAACCTAGAATCTAAGAACAAACCAAGTATTACCAAAAGGGGCCACTCGTAGAATTGCAGGGCCCCACACTAGCTTTTCCCGGCACTGGGGCCACGTCCTTACCTGTGAGTAATTACAATTTGTCATACCTAATAGTGGTACGTTGATGATGATAAACATAATAATTTTAATTATTAAGTTTATTTAAAAAATAGTATGTACGGAAACAAATAAATTACGTAATTATTAATCATTAAAAAATATTACTTTTAAAATTTGTACTAGGAGTTAATATATTATATCAAACAGTGTTACCAAACGGTATCGTGTTCCCAAGTTTCTGGGTTGTGGAGATATTCAGTCGCTCTACGTAAAATACTGGTATTCAGCTGCATCAGGTTCGATTGAAAGCCGACCCCAACATATTTGGGAAAAGGCTGGGCAGATGATGATGATGATGATGATAATATTATATTAAAAAGGTTAAATTGTATGTTTCTGTATATGTTTGTGAATTTATGCATTGCGGGATTCCGAGTCCGACACTGTTTCCTGCATACCTAAACCTTAATGACATGATGAAAGTGGAAAGTGCTATTTTCAGAAGTAAGTATTCAAAATAGTAGAGTACCTCATCATCAGGCTATACTAGTCCACTGCTGGACATAGCCCTCTCCAAATGAGCGCCATAGCGTCCTGTCTTGCCGCATCCAGTATCTGCCTGCAGTCTTTCGCAGATCGTCATCCCACCTGGTCAGAGGGCGTCCTACACTACGTTTGCCCAGTCGCGGTCTCCACTCAAGAACACGTTTACCCCAGCGATTGTCGGTTCTCCGCGAGATATGGCCAGCCCACTGCCACTTCAACTTGCTAATATACCTAGTATACCTAGTTCCTGAAATAAACAACTGTGTTTGACAGACATAAGGAGTCATAAGGGTTCATTTTTAAGAAGTAATTCAGTAAACACAGACAGATAGTGCTTAAACTGTCAGATAATAATTCTTATCACTTATTATTTACCTTGAAAATGTTGGCAGACGGAATATTACTAACATTATCTTTATATGTTCATGTTTCGGCAAAAATAATAATGTTTACTTCCAATTATGACGAGTGTTTGCTTGGATAACATCGCCCTGAAATGCTTTGAGTAAACTGGGCGTATTTGTACAGCTAAGCTTTGGTCTGTCTTAGGTATTTTCAGTATACAAATGTGTCGTAAGCTTGGTAGTTACAAGCATTGGAAGTAGCTCTATCTATACAAATAAATTAAATTAAATTGAAGTGTCTGTTTGTCGATACAAACAATTTTTTTTTGTCTGTGTGTCTGTTTGTTTAGGCTAATCTCCGAAACGGCTAAACCGTTGTTGACGGGACTTTGACTGGTACATAGATAATGTTATAAGTAGTACCACAACAAAGGCTACTCTTATTTTAGATAAAGAACTAGGGTTCCGTTCAAAATAATATAACCGATGAAATATTGTTAAATTAACTTTAAATTCATTACCAATGATTTTAAACTCGCATTGTATGTACAGATAATAATAATATTTTATTTATTATAAGGTCTGCGTCGTTGGTCTAGTGGTCCCAAACGCGACTGCTGAGCTTGAGATCCTAGGTTCGATTCCCAGGTCGGGAAAATTGTTATTGAGTATTTTTCAACAGGAATTTTCTCATTAGCTGACGGATTCTGGGTTTGTGCCCGGTATCAAATAGGCTCGCCCCCTATTGTATTTGACATAAAACATAACTACCGAAATGTGGGTGTTACTATTGGTGTACCTCTGCCCAACCCGTCGGGGAATACGGGCGTGATGTTTATTTATTTATTTGTAAAATCTCCTTTACAGCTATCATTACAGGTATACACCTAATGCGATAGAGTGGCCTTAAAATTAACTTATTAACATTGAAAAAATATAATTAAAAAAGAAAATGTTATGTTATGTTAGTAGGTAGGTAGGTTGTACCTAAGTACAAAGATCAGACAGTGTGTCGAATCTTTTATGTAAGCAATAGCTAGTTGACACGGCTATTTTTTGCGATGTCAAGCGTCCACGGAACGAAAAAAGTACGTAATGATATATACACAAGACTAACGGGTTCAACATAAGAATATATAAGTATAGATATATTCATCAGTATGTTTCAGACACCTTTAGGTCATGTCTTCAAAATTATCACGGATGCAGGGAAAGCGGGTTAAGAATAGGGTAGTGTCCTTCAAAATTCTGATTGGTCCAAAAGTTGGATTACTCAAAAATACTGGACTGGAGATTTTTTCTTTTGACACTTAACCAAAAATGACGACGATATAGTACCTTGAAATTGCGCTTGACGTCACGTCGCGGCTACACTTTTAACGTGACAGTGACGTCACAAGCCCCTTCTCCTGAACTTTGGTGTGCTATATCGTTGTCACTTTTTATTGATTTGAGTTAGCAAAATAAACGTGTTCAATATTTTTTGGTAATCTTACTGACGGAATCATCATCAGGCTATACTAGTCCACTGCTGGACATAGCCCTCTCCTAATGAGCGTCATATCGCCCTGTCTTCAGCTTGCCGCACCCAGCATCTGCCTGCAGTCTTTCGCAGATCGTCATCCCACCTGGTCAGAGGGCGTCCTACACTACGTTTGCCGAGTCGCGGTTTCCATTCAAAAACACGTTTCCCCAGCGGTTGTCGGTTCTTCGCGAGATATGGCCAGCCCACTGCCACTTCAACTTGCTAATTCTTTGAGCTATGTCGGTGACTTTGGTTATCTGTTGGATGTATTCGTTTCGAATCCTATCCTTCAGAGAAACTCCGAGCTAGCTCTCTCCATAGCTCGCTGAGCGACTTTGAATTGGTGGACCAACCTTACCGTGAGTGTCCATGTCTCGGCTCCGTAGGTCATGACGGGTAGGACGCACTGATTAAACTTTCGTTTTTAAGCATTGCGGTATGGATGACGAGAAGACTCGGTGCAGTTTCCCAAACGCTGCCCAGCCCAGCTGGATCCTCCTCTTGGCCTCCTTCTCGAAATTGTTTTTACCTAACTGCAGAATCTGCCCGAGGTAAGTGTATTCGGAAACGATTTCGAGAAGGTGGCCATGTACGACGACCGGTATTGGATCAATGTGGCCATTGATCATGGATTTGGTTTTATCCAAATTCATGCCAAGACCGATACGTCGCGAGGCTGAAGCTAGGCCGTCCAGCATCTGGTTCAGCTCCTCTAGCGACTCCGCCATTATGACTATGTCATCTGCGAATCGTAGGTGTGAGATGTAGTCGCCGTTTATGTTTATGCCCTTTCCTTTCCAGTCCAGCGTCTTAAACATATCTTCCAACGCGCTTGTGAACAGTTTCGGGACAGTCATCAGGACATATTAAGTATTAATTTTGTTTATTTAAGTATTGGTCAACAAAGATACAGGAAGTTTTCTAATTTTCTATAAAATGATGCTACAAATGTTCTCATGCACAAAATCACGTAGGCATCACGTTTTTATACTAAAATCTGACAAAACTATCATAACACCACCTGATAACATCGTCTGTGGGTGATTTAATAGAACGATAACAAACCTTGCTATGTTCAAGACTTGATCGAGTCTACCTTTTTAAATTATCTATAAAATACGAAAATTAAGAATAAGTACGTAAATCACCTTATCGTTAGTCTAGTGGTAGATGCCTCGTTGGTCTAGTGGTCCATTCAACCAGTCTAACCAAGGAGTGTCGTGTTTCCCAGTAACTAGGTTGTGAATGTCAGATAGGCAGCCGCTCCATGTTAAATACTGGCGGCATACTACTCAGCGGCATCCGGTTAGATTGGAAGCGGACCCCAACATAGTTGGGAAAAGGCTAGGCAGATGATGATGTCCTGATGGCCCAGTGGTTAAGGCCTTGGGTCAAGTCCGAGTAATTATCAACGTAGCTTTTTCATTCATTTACAGATACTTTCTTAGTGAATCTAAGACATTTCCGAGATTGATGAAGGAAAACATTATGGAAAACTGACCAGACAGGCCAATGGAAGGAATGGTACTACGGTAATGAAAACTATCCCACAGCTGGGCAAAGGCCTCCCGCCTTTGCCCAGCTGTGGGATAGTTTGGGCTAGTAATAAATAATAACAATAAATACAATAATTAACATAACAATATAATATAATTAATATAACAACCAGAAATAATATGTCTGGTGGACTCACCCGGACGGTGGTATGCTCGACACATGTCAACCGTCCCGCCGTCCTTCATAATATGTTAAAGGAAATATAATAGTTATAACATATTAAAAGGTTTATTAAATTAATAATACTATGCACAAGTTGGCATAACAGGGGGAAGAGCTCATTGGTTATCAAGATAACACTGAGTTTTTTATTTTGTTTCTCTATTTCCAAGTGTTTATATTAAATTACCTACATATTAACATGTCTATTCTCTTATCTCAGTACGTTACACGTGACTTTTTAAAGCGTCTGTCAACAACCATGGGAAAAAAAAATACAACGTAATCACAATTCTTCACAATGAGTATCCTGTGCACTTACTTTTTAGGGTTACTTAGGGGACATGCATTAATTATGTGAGCACAAAATGGGTGGGGTGGGGGGCGCTGCGGACATGGCAAACTTCTTCGGCAACTCAGGTACTCTCCGAGAGATTAGCAGCGACATCCAATCGCTGCTGGCCTTTCTTGAGGAGTTGGGGCGGATCAAATGAGATATTTTCCCACCTGAACGGAAAATACGTGCAGTTGCGGAGAGCAGCCCCATAAACAAATGTATACAATCTCACATGAGGGGGATGAAAGAGTTTCATCACATCTCATAAAATCTCACCAAGGGTGAGAGACGGGTCCCTATTATAAACACCAATAATTAATGGATCTCTCTTTACATAAAGAGCGCTAACGGAACCCTACAAGTATTACTTTTGTCTGTACTCTATACAAATAAATAAAGCTGAAGTATCTGTTTGAAATACCAAAATAACAAAGTTTTACCAATTGCATATGAAAGTCTATACGGTAGTCATACCAATTTTTTTTCAAAGTTATTGTGTTGTGAGTCTGTCTATCTGTTTGAGGTAATCTCCAAAACGGCTGGGCTGATTTAGAAGAGAATTTTACTGGAAGATAGCTAAGGTGATAAAGAATAACTTTGACTTTTATTTTTTTAAATAGAATTAGGGTTCTGCGCAAATTAATAAAACCAGTGAAATATTGTCACATGAGGACGAAGTAGTGGGCACCCCTAGTATTACACATAACTAGTGGTATTATAATATGCTCAAATGACATAAATTGCCATAGCAACAAAGTTAAAAGTAAATTTATATTTCTTACTTTGATATCGTGAAGTTTATCAGTAAAACATCCTTGAAGCAAAATACCGATTACGTTTTAATTTAAATAAGAAAAAAAAACATTTTTCTTACAATTTGTCAAGTTATACAAAAATAAATTACGATTTTTTTCACTGTTTATTCTACAGCAAAATTTGTTCACCTTCATGTGTCACCCCCTGTAAGATCAGGAAGGTTTTTAAAGTCATTCCAGCCTCTTCAACCTTCGGGGAACACTAGCATTACCTACGTTACGAAATACCAGGCCAATCTTGGTCCAACATACGGGCCACAGCCAACATTGGCAACGACGCTCTTGACCCATATAATCACGTATTCATTTGTTAGGTCTGTGAAAACCGCGTGGTATCCCACGCCACGTGATGAAAAGAGGTTATGTCAATGGCCTTCAGGTGTATTAATAAATCGTAGGATTTTACAGTACTACATAAGACTATGTTGTACATTATAAATTTTAGTAGAATTTAGTAGTATTCCGTTCATAAAGTTATGCCTTGTTCCCATGAGGGTAAGCAGAAACTACAGAGTGCTTTTTTTTTTTTTTTAGGTAGGGCCACTCGCAGTTCAGCACTATAAGGCTGTTTACTGCTTAAGCGGTCGATATAGAGTGCTAGCTGTTACGATCCTTATATACTCCTTTTCCCTTCCCGGTGTTTCTTCACATCTGCCTTAAACATACGTTTTTCTTGCTTTCATTCATCCTCTCAATTTGATCAAACCATCTAAGCATAGGTACCATTTCTAATTTTTATTGCTCATTTCAAAATAGAACTTAACCATATGTTTTGTTTTTAATATTTGTACATAGGTAAAAAATGGTAAGATGACATTTTGTATTGAGATGAAGAGATAGAGCTATCTCAGTCATAATAGCATAAAGTCCTTCTTGAAAAATATTTTCAGTTTGCTTGTGGCTTGATGACATTGTTTTTTTTTTTTTAATTTACTATGAACAGGCAAGGCGGCAAAAAAGAGGCGATTTGAGTAATTTATTTTAAGTTTGGTGAACTAAAATTTTGTTTTATAAAAGATCGATGATGTGTTCAATTCTTTTGATATTTAATCAGTTTCAGCCTTATTTATAGTCACTATAATAATAATAATAATATATAGAATCATCAGGCTTTATTTTTGAGAATTTTAGAATAACCTCTCCTTTGGGCTAACGGACCATCTCCACCTGGTACAAGTATAGAACTTTAAAAATATCCCGATGCACAGATTACTGTAGATATTTTATTTTACAAAATGTAATCGATTAAACGTTACCGAGAGAAATCGAGCCGTGGGAACATCGATTATAATTACATCTACATCGAAACAATTTACTCGAGAAGTCGGAAATCGATTAATGTAATTACACTTTAATCAACTGTATCTTAATATATTGGAAAATAAATAAACGCTGTTCGTTACCTATATTTAGTTGGAAATCTTAATGTGTAGGAATGCTCATGAGGATGACGAGATCATTATATGGAATTCCTGGTAGACATAAGTAAATAGTACAATTATTCTTTGTTAGCAATTTAATTACCAACAATGTAAACAAACACGTGTATTTGGAAAAACGACTTTAATAACTACTTATAAGGTTCTGGTTACTCTACAACTTCAACAAATTTAATGACTTTTTCGACAGGACTAGTCATTCTAGAAGCAACTTAATTTATACTTATGTAAAGTTTATACTAACCCGTTAAGTTTCTTCATATCTACGTGTCGCAAAACATGTGTTTACCTATAGCTATTAACAGGATCACATGTCCAGTCCAGACTACCTCTGAGAGATTCCTAAATGCAGATAAGTATGTCCAGGGGTAACTCATGTAAAAATATTTTGTTGAAACATATATTACCTGTGTTGTGTTGCTTATATTATTTAAGTTTTTATATTTTTTATCTCCGACCATCCGGGAATAACTGATTGCACGGGCCTAAGCCAAGTGTTCATCAGTTGGGTCAAAGGAAGTATTGTAAATATTTTTGACCCTAAGCAAATAAGAAAAGATTTTGGGAGACATTTTGGGGAGATTATTATTGCACGTTGTCCGACTCACACTGAAGAAACTTTTATTATTACCTATTAAAAACTAGTCAAAAATGTAGACCTTTTTTTGACGGATTGACAGTGCGATTATTAGGATGTGAAGGTTCCTAAAAATACAGGAACTGCCCCTCTAATTTCAAGGGCTGTCAGTGTCATCATACTACTTAGTCGAAATTTATCACTGGCAGCTTTTAATCTCGGTTTAGATGTGCTCATCGCGTTTAATTTTGCGGGATCTCCTAGCACAGTCAAGCTTTTACTTAAAAGGAGGTCCCTATGTAAGAATTACTGTTGAAAAAAACAAAAAAAACACGCCTTTATATAAAATCCAACTAAAAATAGAAAAATAAATTTAATGAATTAGGATCACTTGTCAATAGTAGAATTAGAACATTAATCATGGAAAAATAGTAGATTTTCTATTTTTCCATGGTTAATGTTATTCACAGTGGGCTACATCTATCGGCGTGTATTCTTCAATATTAACACTATGCACCCCACGCTTTTTTCCATGAATATACATTTGTTTCTTAAATACACTTTTCTTCATCCAAATTTATTAAATTTTATTCTCTATTTATTAAAAGCGTGTTTTTTTAGTTTTTTAACTAATTTTTTAAATTGAATTATTGCATTGTCATCGGTCTTTGACAGTTTGAGTCGGTTACAAACAAACATACAAGTGAAGCGTGTAAAAAGTTGTACAAGTTTCTGCAATAAACCTTTATCAATTTCATTGGTGAAACTCTACCGTAAGTCCGTAACGTGGAACTGCAAAACAATTGTCAATATTGATATTCGATTGTTTCGAATAATACGTACCTACTAAAACCTACACAATAACAACATTAACAGCTCACCTTTCTTCTTAATCGTTGTGCTACCAATCGACCTTGAATATGCATTTTATCAGAAACCGGTAAACTAATTTACAAATAGCAATACAGCGTACTTTAAATAGAGTCTCCATTTTCAAAGACAAAACCACATACAAGATGTATAAAGGCTAGTAACTGTAAGTACTAAAGCAATAAAAATACTTGAAAGACAATCTTCTACCCAATATTACTCTGTACAAGTTGATTTTGTGCGAGATTAACATTTTACCAACATAAATTTATTCGTCGCCAACGCCGGCCGTATCGACTGAATAAACTACGCACAACACAGAAGGGTGAGTCAATGTGTGTGTGTAACGTACGATATCGATTGCGTGCCTATGTGTGCGTAATCAAAGATTGTGCGAAGTTTGTAAATGAGACGGGTGAATAGGTAGAGAACAGATGTGTTATTAAAATAATATGGTTTTAAGTTTACATTGTTTATTATTAGATCATTGACAGTCGTTACAGGTAGTCAGAAGCCCGAAAGTCTGACACCCAGTCTTACCAGGGAGTATCGTGTTGCATAGTAACTGGGTCTCGGAGGTCAGATAGGCAGTCACTCCATGTAAAATACTGAAAGCCGACCGCAACATAGTTGGGAAAAAGCCTAGGAAGATGATAAAGTGGGGGTTATTTGGTGGTAACATAGTAATATGTAATAATAATAATAAATCTTTTATTTCCAGACAACATAGGCCCACAATGTGTTAGTGCATAAAATTATCTTAAAAAACTATGTTAGTATAATCAGCCAGACATTAAATATATATCATCCACAGATAGCTCCATCAAGCATCATGCAGGACATATAGCTTGATAAATCTACCCGTGGTAGGCCCATCCAGCCTTTCAGCAAACATCCTCAGGATGCCGTTGGCGCTCCCTCTCACTCTGCGCATCATTGATGCCACCTTTTTACGCATTACTACAAAGTAGTCATCAGTGTGCGCATCGGCGAATATACCTGAAGCACTACAATAGGGTGGAAGCCTCAACAACACCCTGAAGGTATTGTTGTATTGAATTCGCAGGGCGTTGTCTGCTTTTTGGGTATGATTAGTCCAAAGACTGCTGGTGTAATCTTCAAATGAATAGAATAAGAAATGAGTAGGTATGTAAGAACACTTCTGAAAGTGACACCTGCAAATCAATTGTATGGGAATGTGATGCGAACGAATGAGGATCATGTTGTCAGGAAAGTTTTGAGTCGGTATGAATGTGGAGGGTTACAGAAGTAGAGGAAGACCAAAGAAACGATGGATGGATTAGTATAAGGAATGACTTCATGACAGTCAATTCACTGTAACACTTGGCGAGTAAAGTTATTTGTGTAGGTTCATCACTAATAAATAACGTATCATATTTTTTTATCATTCATACCTAAACAACGAATCAAGGTCAAGTCCCCACAAAGCCGCGTCAACAAAGTGACCTATCTGTAACATAATCTATGCATGTTTTGATGTGGCTCGCTCGTGTGTGACGTGTTTACAATACACAAAACTGCGAATGTGTGCGTTTAGCTGGTAAACGTATTTATTTTAGGCACCGGCTACACCCGTTTCAGTCCCCCTTGTCTTTTTGATCGACCAACAGTGTCAGTGCTTTGTGAAATTATTAAAAAAATAAACGTTTGGAATCATGTCGGCATCACCTATCGCGAGGCAAGCCACTAATGTTCAGGCCATTCCTTCAAGGAGGGTCCTCATCACTGACCCCTCGCAGATGCCCGATGTATACTCCAGTACACCTGGAGGCACTGTGTACTCTACCACTCCTGGAGGTAATTGAACTACTTTTGTAATAAACTAGCGTGTTACTGTCCCTCTGGGCAAAGGTCTCTTCTCCTATACAAAAGGCACGAGCATCGATCACCACGCTTGCTCAAGGCGTAATGGCGATATAGGACTTATATTAATTATTATAAGTCCAGGTTTCCTTACAATATTTTTCATTCACCGGTGTCCATGATTTCTAAGATACACTCAGAAAGTACATGTGATTTTAAAAGTCACTTGCCCAGAGTTGAAGTGATAATTTGGTCGTAAAACAATTGAAACAATTAGGTAATGGAGACGACCTCGCCAGTAATCAGTGATATCATTTGACTATATTATCAAGCAGAATTATTTAAACAACAAAACGTGTTACATGATAAGAAATACGGAAAAGAAAAAAACAATTGTTAATAATAATATGCCCAAGCCCTTAAGTTCAACAGCAGCCTGTCAACTTGTTAGAATGAATTAATTATAAGTACAGACAGTGTAACAATAGCGAGTAAGGAATTATGTACACAAACCGGCAAGTGAAGCTTTCAAAATAAGCACAAGTGCGTGTTGGCGTTTTTTTAACGCGGCGGTAAAAAATCGCTTGGGGCCTTTAAATCTTTTCCAGAAGGTAGCATGAAATTTATAAAGAAACGATGACCTTTGTAATAGTTTTTAGGTATTTAACAGAATAATAAACATAAATAATATGTAAACTTTGCTCTAAAAGTTATCCACTTGATAAATAATTACGATAATTTAAGTAGGTAACCAACCTAGCCCAACATATTATATTATTATCTCTAGGTATTTTATGAAAACGCCGCGACGCACTGTTGAGAAAACACTTCCGTATGACCAGTTAGTATCAATAAATAACGTTCTATTCACAGAATCGTAGGCGTTTAATAAACGTCGCGTCTAAAAAGCGCTCCTGCGTATGTGGGCTAGTATTCTCTTGCTAACGTGGGATAAAGGCAATTGTACATATATACATGTATATTATACAGTCATTCGGCACTTATAGTTGGTTTATTCGTCCACATGCATCAAGAGTTGTAAAACTAATTTTAGAAGCGCCAATGAACTCAATAGTTAGCTCAATTGTTGAATATCCTTTAAAGGGTTTAATTGGCCCAACCATTACGATAATTAGTATTAAATTACGCATTCAGTATGAATGAACTGTAGTCATTGTTGTTTAAAAAGTGTAAACAAAGTGATTGGCGGCACTAATCGTATGTTTGTTATGATAATAATTTGCTGTCAAACTATTTAATAGTAGATAAGCACGGAAATACCTAAAAAAACATCTATTGTTTTTTAATATAAATACTTAGATAAAATATAAAAATCAGTTAAAGTGATACGAATTTATGGTGTTTTAATTAAAATGTATTTTTTTTAATAAATTTTAATTAAATAGTGAGGAGGTTTTAGGAGACTCAGTAGTGTCTATTATTTTAATTATTTATTTACATATTCCGACTTTCGAGAAAATAAATAATTAGGTTAGTAGATGTAATAGGTACCTAATCGTCAAATTTATGAATACTTACTTAGTACATAACCATAATACTCCTGCAAAACTGTCTACCACTGAAGCAGGATCACTAGTCTGTTTTCACTAACACACCAACATGTACCTAATGTTTAATTAAAACTGTTTTTCACTTACACAAAATATTTAGTTACTCTAATTAGGTATCGCGTAGGTATTATAAGCGAAGTCGCATTATACTTAATGAAGGTTAGGTCCACATATATCAAAACATTACAATATAAGTAGGTACTTAACCCAGCTACTAGGAATGCAATATTTTCAAACAAGATAATCCATGTCATTGTTTGTGTAACCCTTTAGATTAACTACGACGTAACTTGTTTATACTGTCACATAAAAACAAATTACGACCGTAAACTATAGATATTACACTGCCTAAACAAACAGGGACAGAGACCACCACATCAAGCTACCCGAATCCAAAGTGAAATTTCTTTGATAGTTTTGAACTTTATCACAGCAGTATAAGCTTCAATATCAATTGGGAAAATTTGACAGTTTGGGATAGTTTGATGTGCTAGCGTCTGTACCTAACAGTGTGGGCTTTTGCAATCTTAACTAAGGACCAATTTAGTTTGTAAACCCACCTACAAAATTAATGCCCGTCTAAATAAAAGCGCATTGTTTTAGACAGTGCATGAGTGACAGTGCAAGCTTAAGTAATTAGGTATTGTATTAAGACGTTGCGTAGCGTTGGTGAAAACGGACGGATAATAAAAAATAAAAAAATATTGGTAAAACAAGTGTAAGTATAAACAAATTTTTGGTTAGATGCTCCTTTTAGGCAAATAGTAGATTAAAATAAGGTATAAGGTTTCAAGAAATCCAAAAGTAGGTAAAAGTAAAAATAATTGTATTTTTATTGTTAAAAATAAAACAGAAAAAAAGATGAATCTAGAAACTTCCTAACCTTACCACAAAAACGTGTTTTAATTACGTAAACTTACCATGTGTTAGGGATTTAAAAATCTGTCAAACAGTATCGATATTTTTTAAAGTAGGTACCTATTTTTATGTATAGTGTTGATATAACTTTCAATATATCAAAATATCGATGTTTTATGGACAAGGCTAGGTGCTGTATATTTTACGGATCTGAACTCCAACTTTTTAAAGAAGGGTGAAGTTTTTTAATTGGTGCGAAAATATCGTTTTTGAGACGTATTTGATGCCTACTCATTATGTTGATATCGATATATCGAACAAAATACCGATATATCGAACAAAATACCGATATTTAGAATGAAAACTATCGATATAACGAAACGTCGCGTCGATACTATTTCGACAAGCCTATTAAACTGTGTTATGCTAGTTATGTAACCACTTGGCAACTAGCCGTCGTCGTACACAATCGAATGTTTGTTTAAGATAATGGAACAACTATGTCCACTTAGCGTGCGCTTGCGCACACTGGACATATATTTATAATCTATAGAAGTTTCTTTTATTATTTGTTGTTTATTAATTATACAGATTGTATCTTGTTTTAAATCTGGTTTAATATTAATTATCTTAACTTAATATCATCGTAAACACAATCATATTTATTGGTGTAGGTATACGGCTATGTTTATGTTGTCGACCTATACCTACTTATTAGGACTTTAGGACCTCCGTGGATATTTAATAAGTTGTTATGAGATACACTGCAGACTGCCGTCGGCTGTCAGGCAGTTTGCATGCATAAATTAAGTTATCCATAATATAATAAATTCCTCTTTATTGCAAACCGGGTGTCGTATGACAGGGTTAATAGAAACAGGGGTAAATAGACACAAAACTTTGATAGGAATTTTCACATTAATTAAATACAAGGACACAGATTTTTTTTATGAATTAAAATTCATTGTTTTGGCACCTTGTCAGTAACAAATAATTTTGAAAACCTAACTAAAGTTTTATTTCGACTAACCCCTTCGTTTCTATTCCCCGTTTTACTGGTATTTCAGGATTTTTTAATGTTCCTTTAAAACCTAAAGGAACATTAACATGCCTATAGTCTTCGAACACCGAAACTACAAAATAAATAGAGGTCTGAGTCAAATAAACCAATAATCTGCATACTTACATAAACATATTATTATGTAAATTAAGCAGAATACCGATGTTGTTTATAACTTCAAGGAAACCTACACAAAATACACGTTATCGGCGATAGGTAATTTAAAAAGCAATTTCTTTATTTTTTTTATCTTTTTCGCTTATTAAAATCTACAAGTTTTATTTAAATTAGCATAAGGTATCAACACCAGGAGTTATAAAGATTATTAAAAGCGAATTCCCGATTCAGCTCGAAAAGCGCTTGTGTGTGCTGCAAGCGGCTTAAGGATCATGTCGTCATTAGGACCTTCAGAATCAAAGTGATTGTACTGAAATTCTGCGGGATTATATCGTAGACGGCTAAAATATTTAAAAGGTATTTAGAGATACTTGCTGTCAATAGGCACTTTCTACCTAAAATTTCTAGTTAAAAAATAATTGAAAAATGTTTTTATTTTTCTTTCACAAAGAAAATGGAACAAGGTACCATGCCGACTCCAAATAAGTTGGCATAAAGGCAGGGGAATGATGATCAAAAGTCTTGGCAATGGAGTCTATTACAGACTCTACATTCATCCCATTATGCGAAAAAAAACCACACCAAACTTATACCTCGAAAAATCTATCTATGGTAAACCAAACCAGAAATGTTTTACTTGTCGTAACTATATCCCACATTTATTAATAAGGAGGTACTTACGTGTTTATCTCTGATTGATATTAATTTACTTATGTGAATACTCTCGTCACTTGGGTTCAAAGTCAGACCTAGTAAATATTGATGCAGTCATTGATGATAATTAAAACTGCGTTAGTTTTAATTTAGCCATGAGCTCCTCCTACGTAAAACTACTACATATCTTAAAAAATAAACATCTTAAAAAAAAATATAGCGCGTCATTTTTGCAGTTGGTACCTACGTAAAATACAGCACATAAAATATATACAAAAAAACAAGCTTAACATATCATAACACTGGCGCGTTAAAAATGCCGAAATAGAATTCGTACACAAATATTGTCGTCGACTTTGCGCGACCGTTTTCCTTGTAAATTAATTCAACATTATGTGTATATGACATAACAGTTTGCACGTATTTGAACTTTGTGGAATATCTATACTAATATTATAAAGAGGTTAAAATTTGTTTGTAAGTTTGTATGGAGGAGGTAATCTCCGGAACTCATAATCCTATTCTATTTTTTTTACTGTTAGTAAGCTATATTATTCTTGAGTGCTATAGGGTATTATTATTTTCAAAACTATCCTTTGAAGGGGTTGGAGGGGATGTTAAAGGTCGAAGGGAAAAGTACGAAATCGTCGGCGAAAAGTCGTGGGTTAAGTGCTATTTGTAATATATATAAATACAATTGTCGTGGTGGCCCTGGTTTCAGCCTCTCCTTTTGTGCTTAAGATTGTCGCTTCAAATCTTGCCTAGTACCAATGTGGCCTTTTCAATTTATATTATGTACTTTCTAAAACATAAGAAAGTGTATCTTGGACATCATTGTAATGGTTGAAGGTAAACATCGTGAGGAAACCTGGAGTTCTAATTATTTAATATAAGTTTAAAATCACTAACCCGCCTTGAGCAAGCGTGGTGATTAATGCTCGTGCCTTATCACACACAGGTGAGAAGAAGCCTTTGTTCAAAAGTGGGACGGTATCTAGCTGATATTATTTAAAGAAATATAATTGGTTTCTTGGATGGCAGTATATATGTTTAGTTACTAGATATAATATATTGCTGTCATGCTGTTCATGTATACATATAGTTGATGAGTAACTGATAGCCTATTACGCATCCAGACTCCGGATTGCTAATGAGAAATTCCAGAAGTAATTCTCCGCATTATTGTTTTATTTATAATCTTTTTGGTTCTTTACTAAAATTTATTTTATCTTTATTTCCAGGTACGAGGATAGTATACGAGAGGTCGTTCATGATGTCACTACGACAATCGCCGATCTCGCAGACCCCACCGAAGTGCGCATTACCGGCCGCACTGCTAAGGAACCCTAATTCCGTTCCAAATGTCATACAGCCAACGGCGGCGCAGAAGGCGCGATCCAACTCAATCTCATTTGACGAGTCGCAGGAAACATTCAGCATGGATCTCTAATAGGTTAAGCTTTAAGTCATTACAAAAAAACTTAAACTTTATTGTACAATTTTTTGATATTAGTAAGTACTATACCACGTGTGCGCTTACTTTATGTCTTTTTCGTACCTTAATGTCAGTTTTTGTTTAGCTCAGGACCAGACCAGAGACCTATTCTGTAAAAATCTCCCCGCAAAAAGTTTGGTGAAGTGAGCGTAAACTGTCAATTAGTAGCATTAGTATGGGATGACAGCTCGCCGCTTTCACTTCACCTTCATCTTCACGGGTTTTTTTACGGAATAGCTCTGCTGGAACTTGAAGTAGCAATTATTTTACTACTTAAATCCCTTAGTTGTTATTTTTAAGTTAGCTTTAGCTCTTAAATGCGTGACTGAACATTATAATAGCGTTCAAAACGCGGTCCTCTTTCGTTTGCCACGCCCGCCAAAAAAAAAACAATAAAAAAGAAAATACAGATAAAAAATATAATTCAATTCTTAATGAAATGGCTGCGTTTGAAAAAGTATGAGACCAAAAAGTTTATGTTATTGTTAAAAAAAATAAAATGTGGCAAAAGATAAATTGTAAATAATTTTTAGTTTTATGCGTGTAACGCACACTGTAGGTGCCTAGTATTTTTATATTAAAAGCAAGTGCCATTACATGGAAGTTGATTCTAGTGTCATAATTTCCTTCCGACTGGTGTTGCTGACATTGTAATGAAATCTCAGATTTTTAATACTGTCTGGGTATTGCGATATTAATTTGTATTTTAGAAAAAAAAACAAAGAATCGGTCACAGATTGTTGAAATCTTGTCAATCAAATTGTATTATTACGATAGGAATCTGAATAATTTAGAAATTAATCAAAGTTTCTATTGTGTGGCTATGTAAAGCTTGCTGAAATCCTTTGCGGGATTTTGTAGAAGTTTCAGTCTTCACAGATACTGCATTGGATTGTCAGCTGGACTTTATTGACTTACTTAGCCCTAGGTTAAGGAGTTGCTTATCGAAATGTTGTCCCAAAGCATTTAATAATGTCTGTACTGATGGATGTCATCCAATAACTCTCTTGTTCTGATATAAGTGGGTGTTCCACATTTAGCTGTGGGTGGATGCTCCCAGTATCGAATGTGTGTACTATGTTGATATTACTATATTATATACGACTGCCAGTATAATAATTATGGAAAATAAAACTTTTAAATTTTACTTTGTATGTAATTTTATTTACCTACTAGCCTAGGTTATTCCTTGTAACTTAACTATCTGTTAGAGAAAGTCCCGTCGAAATCGGTACAGCCGTTTCGGAGATTACCTCAAACAAACTGACAGATAGACTGAATTGTTTTTAAATTAGTTCTTTTTTATGACTACCGTTACAATATTTCATATGCATTTAATAAAAAGCTGTTATTTGGATATTACAAACAGACACTTCAATTTTATTGACTTGTACAGATGTATAGATTCAGCCCAGCCATAATCAAGGACCAAGGTAGAGCAAGATTATCTATCGGCGACAAGGTAGAGCAAGATTTGTACGACACTTTCAACCATAAATTATTGTAAGAAATTATTATATTATACAACTGCATAAAAAAAAAAAATTCGCTCGAAAATATGTTTTGCATTTGGTATTTTGGCGCCCCTTGCTACCTGGTTCCTAAAGCACTTCTCTATCCTAGGGCCACCCCTTGATCTCCCTTTTTAAGATTCCGTAACCAAATGTATAAACGAAACCCTTATAATCACGGGTAGTCAGAAGCTTGGAAGTCTGAAAACCAGTATTACCGAGGGTTTCGTGTTGCCCAGTAAATGTGCTGTGGTGATCAGATATACCTACAGCTGCATATCCAGCTGCACCCTGGCAGTTAGACTGGACGCTGACGACTACATAGTTAGCAAAGGCTAGGCAGATAATGATGAATCGAAATACGTGTAGGTAGATGAGAACTACAAACTCGAATAAATCTGGATTGCGAATCTGTTTGAGCCTCGTTAGTATTCGTAATAGCTTGGGATCGGTTTGGCCGGGTTTTAATGGCTAGATAAATCTGCTTGACACCCAAAGCTTGGCAGGAATAAAGCCTGGCTTAGGATCATGTAACTCGTAAACCGTGGTGCTAGACCACTGGGCCTAATCCATTTGTAAACGTTCCTTTGTGCTTATTGGCCTAGCTCTGTTCTGTCTCCTGTTTGATATGGAGGGAAGTGGAAATTAAGTATTTTTCTAACTCTTCCGCTGTTCTTTTCTGATTAATTTCGTTGCGGGATACAACACAGTTGAATCTTTTCTCCTTGGCTCATCGGGCTTGCGGTGGTCGCGACTGTTGATTCTGGTTTTCAGGAGTTGCAGTGGTTTAGGAATAGTGTGGCGAGCTTGTCCCATAAAAAAAAAACTCGTAACCAATGTTTTACAGATAATAGCGAGAAGGTCTATTATGCAAGAGTTCGTTCAAACATTGCCATTTGGCTGGTTATTCGAAGTCAATAAAAGTACTTTAAAACATTTGATTGTCAACGGAACAAATATTATTATGGCCTACAGGTAGTTGTTCCGGGTCTGGCTGTTTGTGTATGTGAGTTAGAATGTTTGTAAACGCGCAATACAGAATATATTTTTAGAATGGGGCGACGTCAAAAAAAAATCTCCAAATTTTATCAATATAGTGGCAGTTTCCAAGTCTACGACATAACGACTTTCAAAGATCTTCAAATCGTTGCTTTAGATTGAATACCTCGGGAATAGAATTTTAGACATCTTAATTTTATTTTCAATTTTGGAAAGACAACCCCGGGACGCACGCCTTAGTTTCACTCAAAAATAGTTGAAGAACGTCACGCCATCTATGGCGGTTAATGAGAACATCGTAACAACTCGCGAATATGAAGAAGCTGTGGTAATAACATTTTACAGGGCACAGTATTTTCTTCCCCTTAGGCTCGCCCCAAATTACATGGGACTTAAACATAACTGGCGAGATGTGGGTGTATAAGTACAACTCTGCGCAACACTGTGGGGAATACAGCCGAGATGTTTTTTCAGTATTTTAATCTTCCTATAAACCTATCTCTCTTTCTCTAACTCATCTTATCTCTTTCTAAGTTATCTTTATGCATATCCGAGGTTTTCTCTCTAAGGCGACGAAATACAGCCGGGACCTACTGCTTCACTTGCTTTCCAAGACACGGCGTGGTCTCGATATATAACGGATGGTCCATACACGAAAACGTATCGCCTGGCTGGAGGCCTTAATTTTAATTAAGCCCCCCACACGAAAGTTCGGTTGAGCAGTAAATATCCCTGAAGGATAAACTGCGAGATGCCCATTCTTAGCAGCTTAGCAGCCCAACACGGAGGTAGTTTGATTAAGACCATGAATTATTCATTAGGTACACAATTTTGTGACAACAGAGTCCGCGTTTTATAGCTAAGTCATAATTTCATAGGTACCCATGTAATAGCCATATCGGGCCCAAGGCTGTGTAATCTGCGACGTAGTTTTATGGGCCTATGTAATATGGTGTGTTGCGGTAGGTCGTAAAGTTGGTGTTAAGATAGGGCCAAAAGTACTTAATGTAGCTACTAGCTGAACGGCCTTGTATAGAAAAAAACTACTTAAAACATCTACTTAGAGTCGTATAGTTTTGAAAACAATTGGCGTTATTCTGAAACTTTCTTTGTTATTATTTTTCTTTTAACTTTGCACACTATGTATTTCTCCTGTATCGTGGATGCGTTTACAAACATTTAAACTCACAAACACTAACAGCCAGACCCGGAACAATTACCTGTATGCGATACAAATATTTGTCCAGTGCGGGAATCGAACGCGAGATACGCAGCGCAGCAAGCAGCCCAACACTCAGCCACTGCGCCAACCGCCACCACCAACAAAAAAAGACGGCACCGTGTTTTTTTATAATTATCTATTAATTCTAATGGACAAAGGGTTATTTGTCTTTAAGACTAAACTGTTTTTCTTTATACGGTTATCCCTGTGAGTAACTGGATTGTGGAGTTCAGATGGACTGTCGCTCCATGTAAAACACTGGCATTCAACTGGGTCGACTGTGAGTCGAACCAAACATGTTTGGGAAAAGGCCGAATAGCCTATAAGGCTTTTTTCAGATGTTGATGATACCGGTATTCCAACCCAAAAGATAAGTCAGATAATCTGGTAACCAAACCTAGCAAGGTGTGACACAAAACCCGTTGGTAAGACTGGTTGTCAAACTTTCGGGCTTCTGACTACCCGTTACGACTGTCAAAGATCTACAAAGATCAGCCGCACCAACGGCTTCACGTGCTTTCCAAGGCACGGAAGAGTCCCTAATATGTAATCACCCATCCACAGACTGACCTCGGCAAGCGTAGCTTTACCTTCAATCGACCCGTGCGGTTGTATTTATTCAACCACGATCTCTTCCGAGGTAAATTTAATAACTACCTAACATAAATAAGACCTCATTTCTTTTCTTAATGTGTTTTCTTCGTCGTGTGTGTCCCGATAAGTTACGAACGGTCACCAATTCACAGACCAACGTAGCAATAAAACAAAAGAGAAAAAAAATGAATATGTCTAAGGACATAAGTTCTAAGTCTGTCTACCAGGTGGCGCAAGTCCCTATCCGTTCCAAGTAAAAGCCGTGCAGTGCAATTCACTCCTAATGGTCTGAGAGTGCTGTGTGACGTCACACGTGTGAGTGATGCAGACCACGCACGCGATCAGGGGTTAGGGAACCCGGCGTTCTTGTTTATAATTTGTCTGAAATCATTATGGTAGGTACTGCACGCATTCGGACCTTCTTGGATATTTATATGTTTATGGTAAATCAATGAGATAAATTCAAATTCATATTTAGAAGAGAAAAGACAGCCGTTAGCATGGAATTTAAAAGAAGCTTCGGGGACTTAAACCTCAGTATAATTATCTTATACCCTTCAACGAGAAATTCTTGTGTATACAATATGTGTGTACATATTTATATAATCAGAATCTGTATTTGTCTCTGCATACCATATCTGAAATTTAGTATGCAGGGGGTTTCGGGGGCGATAAATCGATCTAGCTAGGTTCCATTTTTAGAAAACGTCATTTTATCCAATCAAATCTCGGTCATCCAGGTATTAATTATAATACGTGAAGCGAAAAATTCGGATTATTTTTTTAGGAATCAAATTCGCTCGGAGGATCTTGAGTGTGTGAAGTTTATATGGAGGCGAGCATATACATTTATACGTGAAGAGAAAACGTTGTTCCCCTTTTTTAAGCATACCTACTGCGCATATTAAACCTTTTTGAATTTTTTTTTTTTTTTTGGCGACCACTGTAAAGGTGCCTTTACATATGTATAATAATCTATGGCTTGTAGCTTTATACTTATCATTAAAAATATCAATAAACTGTCTACATAAACATAACATCACGCTTGTAATCCCTTAAGGCTTAGACAGGGGTACCTTAAATACACCCACATTTCGCCATTCATGTTTAAGTCGCATGTAATAGGGGAGCCTATTGCTATCAACCGGGCATAAATCCATCCACCTGTCTGCATCAAAATCTTTAAAAGTACAGAGGCCAGCACATCAAGCTACCCCAATCTGATAAATTTCTTTGATAGTTTTCAAACTTTATTACAATACTATAAAGTTCGTACTCAATTGGGAAAATTTGACAGTTTGGGTTAGCTTTGATGTGCAGTGGCGTCTGTACCTAAATTATGGAAGGCTCTACTTACTAGTTTTTCTAGAAAGTTGGTGTAAAAATGCAACTTTCCATGCATTGACCATGCATGTCCTGTGTCTATTGCATGAAAAAAAACACCTGTTTACGCCAGTAATTCAAAAGAAAAAGAACGTTTTATTTTTAATAATGCATCGTTTGCATTTTTCTCAAAAAAGCCAAGCCAGTACCTAACTATAAAAAACTGTATTAACCAATCTTTTTAAACCTCTGACGTTTTAATAAACATTCGTTTTAATTACGAATAGGTACTTATTTCTTTATCCTTTATCCAGCGGTCGTTGAACCCCTGTATTGCGGTATCTGCGTAGTACAACTCCATGGATTTTGTGGCGATTAACTTTAATCCTTAACTCATGATACCAATAAGGTTGATATTAATTTAGCAAGTAACACTTTACAGCCCCTTTTTCACCCTCTCCCTTTGACGTTATAATCTGTCTGGAACTAATAGGTTCTGATATTTGCCTCACTGTTCATTTCATAACGGTTATACGTTTAGAATTTTTTAATAGGCTAAGGCAGTATTTGTTTGGGAGTTTAGGTATGCCAAGTATTTCGTGAAGGTTTCCCTTGACTTTTCAAATAAAGGCCGTTGGCATTCGTTGTTTAAAAGTTCGTTTTTATAAAGGAATTTTATTCTTTTGTAAAGGAATGTTTATTCGCATTCGTATACTCAATGGGTACAGGGACCTCCATATTTATTTAAAATTCTACAAGTGTGTGCGTAATTTCTCTGTGTGACGTCAATAGCATTCAAATGTTTGACAAATGTACTTACGCTACTTTTCGAGTTGAATAAATCTTTAGCGGTAATTTACTGTAGGTAGAGTAAAAATATCATTCAACAAATCAATCGCAAATCTATTTTAAAGAATCACAACAACCAATCGATAACAACAATCAATAATAGAATACAACAATGTATCAAAAACCAAAAATAATCAACCTTTAACACAATCAACAACAAACAATTGTTGGTCTATCAATGTATATCTCCATACATATGTATACTCATACATATATATTAGTAACCAAATCCATATCTCCAATATCAAATATCATTTAAATACTGGTGTGAATGAAGTCTATTTAAAAATGTCTAGATCAGATACTACTACTGATAGTCCTTTTTTATATTGTAGTGCAAACTGGACCTTATGAGTGGGTATTAACACCTTAACGGCCAAACAACGAGACACAATAGAAAATGTATTGTTTGTCGGTCATTTGGCGTTCAACGTGTTAAACTTATTTTTCCATAAACACACCTCGGTTCACAGTTTAAAAAGCTAAGTACTTAAGTACTAAGTACTTAAGTACTTAAGTACTAAGTACCTACTTAAGTTAAGCAACTGTCCACTATCACATAAAATATGGAAACGCCACTTATTTACCAATTATAAAAAAAAAAAAACTAAATAGGTATTTATTATGAATACTTAAAGACATGGTTTTGATTTTTTTCTAACCATATAAACTATATTCAGTGTAAAATATCAACCAAACTTTATAAGTTAAAGTACCTACGGTTTTTTGAGAAACTATTATAATTTTGGTTGATAATTATACATATTATATAGACATCAAAACCGAACGTTTTGCTTGTCATGGAGCGATGCATTGCGTCACCCCTTTCGCATGGTACAATTACGAAGGGGAAAGGGTTTTGTACTCGCCTAAAAGAGCCACCCTTTGCAAACCAGTTACAATTACATACCAAAAGCATCGTACCGACTCACCCTCCTGCGTGTTGTGTAAAATATTTAAAGTGGCGTATTATTGCTGTCCCTATATTAATAGTAGGAGACTAAACAAGAGACGTGGAAAGCAAAAGTATTCTCTTTTTAAACTGAGTCCTTTTGAAGTAAAAAAGGCCATTTAATATCACGAAAAAGAGACAACTATAAAGGTCTCTCTCTCTATCTCTCTGTTTACTAGTGTCTCTTTCTCTAACAAATTAACCAAAATACAAAGCTTCACTTCTACCGCGTGTGTACTCACACTCGATTTATATTTAATAAACATAACGTTAGACTGTTATAAATATTAGTTTCTTCTAATACGTTACATTTAAACTCATTTGAAAATATAAAATATATCGAGTTGAAGCGGTACCGAGTTCCTTTGAAAACAGTTATAGCAACGTAACACGATCGCAACTCATTAAGCGAGTGCATTAGAACTGGCACACGGCACGTGTACAATATCGTTAAAGAGGACTGAGATTCTGCGTTTTCAACGAAAAGTTATTTATCTGCGCAATAGGTACAAGTAAATACGAGAAGCAGACGGAAGACATTATTACTCAACATGTCACAATGTTTTGTCTGACAGCTGACTTGGTTCTCGTCGGAAGCGTTGCATTTGTTGGTTATTTTATTGACAGTTGGCCGGACATTTGGGTAGATAGGCGGGACATCCTACATTATTGAGGATTTAGTCTCAGTATTAATAGGTACGACAAAAAAAATGTATATTATGGTTTGTTGTACTAATAAAAACGATTTATCTGTCTTATCGTGTTGGGCAGATGAGAAACATCGGTCTAAGTATGCTAAGCTTAGTCTTACAAAAGCCGGACACTGTTTATTTGGCCTTATCAAAAAGCCTACCTATGTCCGGCTTTATCCGGACGCCTGGCAACGCTATTGACAGTTATAGTGTTGTTCGCAGAATTCAATGGTAAAATAAGGTTTTCAAATAATGTATAACATAATTTGTGAAGTATGTCTAAACACACCTACTTAAAGTTGTCTAAAGTTTATAAGGGTTTAAAATTAGCCACTCAGACAGCGACAGTACCCCACGCTCTCCTCTTGCGAAGAGAGTGAACGATCATCGAGGGCTGATGGAAGGTCTACCACCGCCCGCCTCACGCTCAGGGTACCGCGCCACATCTCATCAACGTGACTTGTGAGGACTCACATAGTGTGAAAGTCTCGAGAAGAGCTTACTATAGAAATGATCCTATGAAGTAAGGTCTTAATTCGTAACGGCCAAATCGAGGAGGGTCATTCAGCCGCGGAGACTCTTAACACCGCGATGTAGAAATACGCGTCATCGGCACAACGCCATCTAGAGCGAACTTTTGAAACTGGCGATGAGTACGTACATAGACGGTGTCGGAACTGAACAACCGAAGGTCAACTTGGAGACGGTATTCAAATAACACTACTGGGCTACTGTACTTTCCCATATATTAATTCCCGTTCACACATTAACAACAAAGAACAATCTGTATATTAAATAATTTTGTTAATTTCTACTACTACTTTAAAAACTCGATGCATAGAAGATCGAACCATTAAGTCGTACCTTGGGCTTAACACTGCCTCACATAACTCTTTCTTATCATATTAAATTAGTAATTAAGTATGTAAATATAAAATATATCAGGGAATTAAGTAATCATTAACAATAAAAGTATCGTAATCGGTATTAATGGTAAAATAAACTCATTCTATTCATTATTGTTACCGAAAGTTTTAAAAACTTGGAATTAAAAATCTTAATTATTAAAGTAAGCAAGTTTATTAATAAATTATTCATTCAACGAACAAAATATAGAAAAAAAAAATCAAGACTTATGCTTAATCGTCAATAAAGAGTATAAAATATAAATCACATTTATTTAATCGTGAAATAATATGATTAACTTTCCGCAAAAATAAATAAAAGTCTCAATTAACTTACCTTTTCTCAACATTTGGTATAAGAGCTTTAGATATTATTCTGTATTTGTTTTCAGCTTACGTTAGTAAATTACTAAGAACTTCGAAATACCTAAATGGTGTACATAATACAATCTAAACTGTTCAAAAGTAAACAGCTATAGGTACAGGAACTTCATAAATTACTTTTAGAATATCTGCATTATTTAGTGTACATATTATCACGCTTGTATTCTTCCAAGGGTTAGGCAAATGTGTACGTTAAAACATCCACTTTTCGTCTTATGTAACAGGCGGCGTGCTTATTTCTATTAACCGGGCACAAATTCAGACTTTCTATTGCAACCATGAATATTAATAACTAAAACCCAATAACACGTAACTCGACCCGGGAATCATACCTCATGGACCTTATACTCAATTTGGATTTTTTGATAGTTACATCCTGCATACTAGTTTATTTATAGCAAGCAGTTTCATCTATTGATGAAACTGCTTGCTATAAATAAACTAGAATGCAGACCATGGTGTCAATACCATTGTGTTTTCATGTAGGTATCCAATATAACACTGCTCCACGTCTTCAATCCCCGATGGATGTAAAATTTTTGTATATAAATCACTGAGTTTGTTTAAAGACCGCCTGAGAATACGCTTGTAGCAATAAAACATGAACGCAACTCGTTAAGCTCAATCGATTACAAAGGCGAGAGCGTTAGCTCGTACCGCTCGTGCGCGCATTGTTATAGTAAACTGCGACTTGCTACATTAATTATGTGGACAAGAACACAAAACTGTAAGGGTTCATTTCATTAGGGTGTGCTGTAAGATGTGTTTCTAAAGGTTAGTCCACCTTGACAGTCATTGGCGTCGTTGCTTTGGTTCATTTCGTATTTGAAGATGAAATTATTAATATGAATATAATTGGAACGAAGTTCCTTATCGCGCGTTGTGAAAGGGGGCTAGACGGAAAAAAATCTCACGAAAAGTTGTAACGACACTTTTTGCTATAGTAAGCTATTGTAAGCCGTGCGGCGTGCGCATGTTTCTCTGTCTGTCTCTCTCTCTCTCTCCCATATAAATCAAGCCAGATATTTTCATTTCTATTTCGCATTGAACAATGTGGTGTTGCGACGATAATTTTTGTTGAGTGGATACAGGTTTTTTGTACATAATCAACAATAAAAAATAATAACAAAAGGAGCTTCGTTCCATCCGGGTGTCCCTTGACACCTCTCAAGTTTTTATCTTTTAAGAATCATCCAATCTGTCCGAAAGGTTCTCCGACAAACCAATATTAAAATACTAGCTGACCCAGCAAACGTTGTTTTGCCATATAGAAGTTGGTAGGGTGAAAATTAAGGGTCGTATGTATTTATGTAAGCTGTATCATAAAATAATAAAATCAAAAAATAATGATGAATAATAGATGTCCGGTCCGCACACAAAATTTCACGACAATCGGTCGAGCCATTTCGGAGGAGTTTAATTACAAGCTACGTGATATGTATGATTATTTAATATGGGTTAATTATAGCCACTCAGACAGCGACAGTACCCCACGCTCCCCTCTTGCGAAGGGAGTGAACGATCATCGAAGGCTGATGGTAGGTCTACCACCGCCCGCCTCACGCTCAGGGTGCCGCGCCACATCTCATCAACGTGACTAGTGAGGACTCACATAGTGTGAAAGTCTCGAGAAGAGCTTACTATAGAAATGATCCTATGAAGTAAGGTCTTAGTTCGTATCGGCCAAACCGAGGATGGTCATTCAGCCGCGGAGACTCTTAACACCGTGATGTAGAAATGCGCGTCACTGGTACAGCGCCATCTAGGCATGTTTTATGTCGAATAAAATAGCCACTCAGACACACCGGTTCTTTTATTATTTTTAAATACGTAATCCTACTTTTAAAACTGGATGCATCATGCCAATAATTGAGTTTAGAATACTTATATACATAATTACAACACGATTACAATCGTGAATAAAATAATATTTAGCTGTAAAACTATCGTAATCGGGATTAATGATGAATTAAATTTCATATTCTTCGTTATTTTAAAAATTAGATTTTTTTTAATTGAATTATAAATTCTTTTAGTTACGACACTAAAACAAATATTATAAAACATTTCAACTAAATGAACGAAAGAAATAACAATTAAAAATTAAAATTTATCACTGAATATCGTCAATATATTTAAAACTCACATTTATTTAATCGTCAAATAATATGATTAAATTTTCTTTAATATGATTAAAGTCTCAATTAACCTTAAATGCATATTTGTCAACATTTATAGTAAGTATGACAGGTGCCACGTGGTGAGGATTAATTGGTTGTATTCATGGCATACTGGTATGGTAACAATGGATTATAATGTCATTATTTAAATCTGTTACACGATTAAGTTTCAAGCTCCTTTATATCAACCACCAAATCAGTGCAATTTGTTGGACTACCTAAGAATGACATCCATTAATGACATATTTGACGACCTATGTGGCGCGGTGTGCGAAGGTCCGCCTGCGACGCATGAGGTTGCGGGTCCGATTCCCGCCTTGGGACAAATGTTTGTACAAACTACAAAGATTTGTTCCGGGTGTTCTGGGTGTTATATTATATTTATTAATTATTATTAATTATTACAAGATCTCCCAATAGATACCTATTCATATTCTATATTATAAATACCTACTATTAGTTTATCTTAGAAATTACCTACCTACTGTATAATAATTATAATTTACAAGTGCTTCCTCTCTCCTAACTCACTTATTTGCTGTGCCCGACAGGGTCCATGTGATCTAATTTTAAGTTTTACCACCTAAGTACTACATGTGGAATGCAATAAAGTATTGAGTATTGAGTACCTAGCAAGTTGACATTTATACCAGATGCTGAAGTCTATAGTCCCTATTAGGAGTATCTGAGTCAACACGATAAAAAGATGAGACTTTGTTAACTAACCAGTACCACATGTAAACTATAAACGTAACTATTGTCGCCGATAGTTTTTTTTATTATTATCTTAACTTAACTTTCATAATAAGCCTGTAGATGGCGCTGTGCCGATGACGCGTATTTCTACATCGCGGTGTTAAGAGTCTCCGCGGCTGAATGACTCTCCTCGATTTGGCCGTTACAAATTAAGACCTTACTTCATAGGATCATTTCTATAGTAAGCTCTTCTCGAGACTTTCACACTATGTGAGTCCTCACAAGTCACGTTGATGAGACGTGGCGCGGTACCCTGAGCGTGAGGCGGGCGGTGGTAGACCTACCATCAGCCCTCGATGATCGTTCACTCTCTTCGCAAGAGGGGAGCGTGGGGTGCTGTCGCTGTCTGAGTGGCTATTTTTAAACCTTATTATGTAATTAAATACCAATAAACAAAATAATCTACCGGGTAATCTGACTAAGAAATACATTGATCCTTTTTTTCGATCCGAATTAACCTCAGCGAGTAAAATTAACAAAAGCAACGACTGGACGACTTAGGAACATATTTTAAAGAATTAATCAACACAAAACAGTAAGTGATAAATTAAATTAAATGTATCACCACTTATTGGACGTTGCAAGTCTCATTTTTCTATAACAATGCGCAAGAGTGGCTCGCCTTTGTGATCGATTGAGCATAACGGGTTGTGTTCATGTTACATTGCTATCAGTATATTTTCAGGTGCTTTTCTTTTTACAGAAAATCGTTGTTATTATGCAAAAATAGTGTATGGACAAGTAGGGCAGGGTTATTTTTTATAAAAACAAAAAGGTATTTCCACCATGGTCTATTAATGAAATTTCCAGCTATAAATATACTGGTTCTCTATTGTGTTCCCTAACTATTATCCGTCGACAAAAAAATGGCACTTTTGATTAAAGTGATTGTTTTTGGTCTTACTTGCTCGAACTCTATTTCTATGTTCTATGTATATAACATGCCTTAAAATTGAAATCAATTCAACATGCACTTAATTTGTTTGTCATAAATATAACAATAATGTACAAAATACTTTAAACTATTTTCAATAAAAGTTATAACTCCTTAGTTCATGTTATGTTATGTTTATTTATCTTAATATTGTTTTTGAAATAAATTGATGCAAAAGCAATAATTATGGTTTTTGTCATGCTTCCGGTTATGTGGGTCTCCGGCCGTCCCACGCGTGCTAATCACTCACCACCTGTCCACCGTGATTCTAAATGACAGTCTAGGGGTAGCACAGACAGCACTGCGTGGAGTCGGATTTACACCGATTCCTTTCTGTCAGTAAAACCAAATTTTTACCTAATGTTTAAGGTTTAACAATTATATTATTAATGAATATTCGGAATAATATAAATACATTATTGTAATACTGAGGAAACAATCATGAAAATAAGGAGATTCAATTATTTTATAATAGTTCTGGATATTATGACAGAATACTTTTAGAAGTAAATATAATTATGTAAAACAAAATTTCGAATTTTTTAAACATTCTGGTTATGTACTGAAATTTGTAGCAAAAGTGTTATGGATAATAATTGTCGGACTAACAATTTTAGGAGAAGACGATTCAGTACTCCCTGTACTAAATCTAATATTTTTACAGAATGCAGCAGCTACCAAAGATTGCATAGTTAAGATAGTGATCCATGAGGTATGATTTATTTAATGCTTTAAGCAAACAAATGTACAGAGGCGGACTTAATGCTACAGGAATGTTCTACTAGTCCACCTTTGGGTGATGCAGAGACAAACAGTGGTAGATGCGATTTCTTAAAAGAAAAGGGCACAGAAAAAAATAAATGATTCCCGGGTCGAGCAAAGTGATATTGGGTTTTCCTATGGTTTTTTTTAGTACCAACCAGAAGTCTGTATTTGTGCCCAGTTGATGGCAATAGGCACGACCCCTGTTACGTGGTACTTGAAGTTAAACTTAGCTGGCGAAAGTGGGTGTACTAAAGTGTACGTCTGCCTAACCCTTGGGGCGTAACAAGCGTAATGTTATGTAAACTATATAATACAGAACGTAACAAATTAAGTAAATTCCTTAACAGCTGTTTACTTTTGAAAAGTCTAGGTTGTATTATCTGCCCATTTGAGGTATTTAGGAGTTGCTCACGTCGCGTCGGTAATTTACCAACGTAAGCTGAAAATAAATAATACAATCAAGTCACTTATTCTAAAAACTGAGAAGAGATAAAAATATTAAGACTTTTATTGATTTATACGGAAAGTTAATCATATTATTTTACGATTAAACAATTAAGATAAATCTGGATTTCAAATGTTTGATTATTTTGTTCGTCTAGTTGAAAATGTATTAACGTACTTATTTAGTTAAGCCGAGTTTCGTACCCTGCGTGGTACGAAACTCGGTTTAGGACGTCGCTGGGAGAGGACAGCAAAGGGTTGGGCTGGATCTAATAGATATATTATTTAAGGGACTAATTTAAACAACTACTTTCTCAGCTACTCGGGCTGGCTCGAGCAAAGGGTTGAGGGAACCATAACTGCCACGACACCATCTATTTTTATACTCATCACCAGTTCCAAAATACCTCTCTAGATGGCGCTGTGCTGATGACGCGCATTTCTACATCGCGGTGTTAAGATTCTGGGCAGCTGAATGACCCTCCTCGGTTTGGCCGGTACGAATTAAGACCTTACTTCATAGGATCATTTCTATAGTAAGCTCTTCTCGAGACTTCCACACTATGTGAGTCCTCACAAGTCACGTTGATGAGACGTGGCGCGGTACCCTGAGCGTGAGGCGGGCGGTGGTAGAGACCTACCTTCTGCCCTCGATGATCGTACACTCCCTTCGCAAGAGGGGAGCGTGGGGTGCTGTCGCTGTCTGAGTGGCTATTTTTAAACCTTATAAATTAATTAAATACAAATAAGCATAATAGTCCATCGGGTAATTTGATTAAGAATTACAATGATCCGTGATCCCCACTATCAGCTCTTAATGTCAATTTTGCAAAATGACAACCATCTGCCCAATGACTGCCTAGCGTTTTCCCAACTATGTTCGGGTCGGCTACCAATCTAACCGGATGCAGCTGATTACCAGTATTTTACATGGAGCGACTGCCTATCTGACCTCCAAAATCCAGTTACTGGGCAACACGATACCCCTTGGTAAGACTGGTTGTCAGACTTTCGGGCTTTTGACGACTGTCAAAGATCTGCAAATGACAGCCGGGACCAACGGCTTAAGGGGTCTCGGTATGTTAGGAACGGTCACCCATCCACAGACTGACCTCAGCAAGCGTAACTTAACCTTCGATCAACCCGTGCGGCTGTTTTTATTTAGCCACGTGCTCCCCTGCTAAATGACAACCAACAAAACTTAAGAGACATTGATTCTCCACAAGAATAAATATCATTTAGATTTGTAAGTTTATATATTTTTTTTAAATTATATTTTTGCGGCTATTTTTGTTAAAAAAGTAAAGTGGAGCTTGTAAGTAATTGGAGATCTAAATTATTTTTTTATTCTAGTGGAGAATCAATGTTTTCTAAATTTACATTATAATGTTTCTCGACATTTTGATGATCTTGGTGTTTTTTTTTAAGATGACACACCTTGTTAATGTAGAAACTACGTGGGGTGGTCATTATGCGAATATATCATTTTTGAAGTGGATATTTTGCGATCGGTTGTCATTTTGCGAAGTTGACAGTATGAGCTGATATGAATGATCCTTAGTAGACATGCGCAAAACAGTACGTTATAAAGTGATGCAACATGACATTACATTTTAGAACCGCGATATGTTTCATTACACCATGACTCCAACATGACGTGTAATGAAGCGCCACACGACATGGTTATTGTAATGAAATGCTCTAATATCTCATCTCATGTAATGATGTATAATCATTACATGAGATGAGATAGAGCATTATGTTACTATACGATATTTTGATGTGACAATCCTCAAACGCAATGCGTCCTCATGTCGCCGTATCACTTGCATCATGTACATAAAGTCGTTTTACCGACATACTTAGTATTTAACCCCAAACTACGGGATAGTTTAATCGAAAGGGAAATTGAAAAAATACACATTTTTGTAGTCATTATGATGTCCACTTAACAGTAATAAAAATATACAATAACACACATATAGTAATCTTATGTCATATTGCAGTAGTAGGTAGGCAGTAGTAAAATATAATAAAATAAAATTATGAAATATGTTAAAAGTACAAGTAAACATCTGTTAAGGAATTACCTACATGTACATGTAGGTAATTCCTTAACAGATGTTTACTTTTTAATAGTCATGGTTGTATTATGTAGACCTAATAAGTATATTTAGGAGTTGCTCACGCTAGTAATTTACTAACGTAAGCTGAACATAAAGAATAATATTTAAGGCACTCATTCTAAATATTGAGGAGACGAAAATTTATTCGGACTTTTATTTGTTTTGCGGAAAACTAACCATATTATTTTACGATTATTTTTAATCGTAAAAAAATAATTTCATTTATTTAAATGAGATTAATTGTTACGATATTGATGATATTTTAATGATAAATCTTGATTTTAAATGACTGAATATTTCGTTCGTTTAGTTGAAAATGTATTAACGTACTTGTGTAGTTCAGTTGTTACGATTTTAAATTTCAAGTTTAAAAAATCTTTCGGTAGATAATATTAATAAACAGGTGATTTTATTTTATCAAACATGTTGACTACGATTTTATTTTATTGTTGAAGATTACCTTATTACCTGCTAGAATTTTATAGTTACATTATTCGTTTAGAGTTAGTGTTTAAACTGAGGTACGACTTAATTGTTCGATTGTAATATGCATCTGAGTTTTAAAGTAATATTAGACATTAACAAAAGAATAACATATATGGTTTGATCGTCACTGCCACGAGAGCATATTTTTATACTTATCGCCAATTCCAAGATAGGCCTGTAGATGGCGCTGTACTGATGACGCGCATTCCTACATCGCGGTGTTAAGATTCTCCGCGGATGAATGACCCTCCTCGGTTTGGCCGATACGAACTAAGACCTTACTTCATAGGATCATTTCTATAGTAAGCTCTTCTCGAGACTTTCACACTATGTGAGTCCTCACAAGTCACGTTGATGAGACGTGGCGCGGTACCCTGAGCGTGAGGCGGGCGGTGGTAGACCTACCATCAGCCCTCGATGATCGTTCACTCCCTTCGCAAGAGGGGAGCGTGGGGCGCTGTCGCTGTCTGAGTGGCTATTTTTAAACCCTTATAAACTTATAAATACTGCTCGTGTCTTTAATTCAGTGTATAGTAGCACAGATGTTCACTGGGCTAAATCAAACATGATTGCTCGATATTTCATATATGTAATTATTAATTGCACGCCCCGAGGTGTTTTTTTTTTTTTTTTTTTAGGTAGGGCCACTCGCAGTTCAGCACTATAAGGCTGTTTACTGCTTAACCGGTCGATCCTGTGGTGACCTTACAAGAAGGCCCCTAGCCAGGGCTAACTACAAGTTACATTTAAACGACCGCTCGCTAAGGGCGCCCCCTGTGGGGCTCGAACCTCGGCTTAGGGCGTCGTTGAATACTTAGCGTTGAAGTGATGCTCTACTCCCGATATATGAAAATCAAGGACTTTTCGAAACTAAAAATGACTGTATTTTTCTCACAATGCACTTATAGGATAATATTAGGTCTTTACCTATGAAATTGCCGTTCTGCAGTACTGGCCATTTCATATCAAAATATTTTTTGTTTGGCTAAGAATTCTAATTTCAAATTAATTTTATTTTAAAAACATGGATTTTTTTTTCCAACAGTAGTCATTTGTTTATTGATTAGTGTTACATTTTCATCGCATTTAAATCTTTTTCGTCATCATGGATACGTTAAAAATTCGAGTAATTATGGAATATGAGTACCGTCGTGGCAGCAACGCGGCACAAGCGGCACGCAACATCAACGACGTTTACGGAGCTAACACTACAAACCAACGCACTACCTGTTATTGGTTTGCTCGCTTCCGTTCTGGAAATTTCGACCTGAAAAATGAACCTCGCGGTCGTCCGAAGACTTTGGTCGACAATGACGAATTAAAGGCGATTGTGGAAGCTGATGATACACAATCTACGGCTGAATTAGCAGCAGCTTTCGACGTTAGCGTCAAAACAATATTGGTCCATTTGCGTCAAATTGGCAAGGTAAAAAAGCTTGACAAATGGGTGCCCCACGAACTCAATGATCGCCAGCGCGAAGTACGCGTCGAGACGTGCCTTGCACTGCTCAACAGACACACAAATGAAGGAATTTTGAACCGCATTGTTACCTGCGATGAAAAATGGATTCTGTTTGATAACCGCAAGCGCTCAGCAAGTTGGTTGGATCCTGGTTCAGCACCTAAACAATGCCCTACACGAAAACTTACCCCAAGAAAAGTGATGGTCACTGTTTGGTGCACTAGCACCGGTGTGATTCAACACAGCTTCTTACTAAACGGGGTGAGCATTACTGCAGATGTGTACTGTGAAGAATTGAACACAATGATGGAGAAGCTGGCACATCTCCAACCAGCATTGGTCAATCGCTCGTCTCCGCTGCTCCTGCACGACAACGCGCGACCTCATACTGCACAGCAGACGGTCTCCAAGTTGCAAGAACTGGGGTTGGAAGCTCTCCGTCATCCGCCCTACTCACCAGACCTTGCGCCTACAGACTACTACTTTTTCCAGAATTTGGATAACTTCTTGGCGGGAAAAAAATTCAATACCCGAGAGGCAGTACAAAATGCCTTTGAAGAATTTGTTGCCTCCCGTCCAGCTGATTTCTTTAAGAAGGGCATCAATAAACTGCCACTGCGTTGGCAAAGATGCATTGATTGCATGGGTGATTACTTCGATTAATACAAATAAAAAATACATGAAAAAAATTCATTTAAATTTTTTCATACAAAACGGCAATTTCATAGGTAAAGACCTATTATTATCATACATATATCAAGAAAAATCATTCGTTTAAACAAATTTGTTTTTTTTTTAAAACAATTATTTTGTTTAAAGTAGAAAAAATACTTAAATTACAAAAATGTTTGAGGACGTCCGGATGTCTGTCCGTATGGATCTAGCACTCTCAAGACCGTAAAAATTAATGTATCAAAGTATTTTTTTTAAAGCTTCATAATCGCAGCGCGCTGTTTGCTATTGAAGATCTCTGGGTAAATTCTTGTCGTTTAATTACAAATATAAAAAACTAAAAAAAATATGAAGAAGATTATGACTTATGGGATTATGAGGCGTACACTTTTGGATTTTCCAAATTTTTCATTCTTATATTTAGGTTGAGATGGAAAAATTGTGTTTGGCTTTTTGAAAATAAAGATTTTTATTATACCATTAAATTTTATTTGATTATTACCATATCAATCATTCTTTAGATACCTTTCCGTACGGATTATATTGTATTACAATGATCCTATGAATTGCACATTGGTTTACCTCGAATTGAATCAAGCGAATAGAATGATTGTCAAAATCGACCAACCTAAAATAAATAGTGGTAAATGCCATGTGCCTTGTGCACCTTTACAAACATACTTCTCAATACAGCCCGTATTAAATTTCATTCTAAGAAGTATTTCATTAAAACCGTTACAATAATTAAATTTAGTCATAAACAAAAAAACAAACAAGCCTACATATTCCAGGATTCGCAAATAGTAAAGATACATAGAGAGGAAGCTTTGGCTAGGTACACGACATTGAAACCCTGATCTCTAAACTAGGTATCCCTGTATCTTAGAGGTCAGTGTCCCTCCGCAAACAATGTTATATGCCACTTTTTGTACTACTAAAACTGCAAATGGGTACTTTACATCATACAATAAATATTATAAATTTATATTATTCTAATTTACGATTCTCAAAATAATAAAATAAAGAGAGTAATGTAGCCGTAGTAATCAGTAATCAAGCATTTAGAAATCCAAAGTCAGAGTTATTAATGGATTATCTCCATAATTTGGGAGCTCAGCAAATAGACTGGGATATTTAACTATTACAAAAATAGGGATTCGCTGATTTTATGGATTTATTAAGCACTTTTTTTTTTTTTTTTTTTTAAAACGATGCCCCACACTAGGAATTTCTCCTGTATCGTGGGTGCGTTTACAAACATTTAAACTCACATACACAAACAGCCAGACCCGGAAGAATTACCTGTGGGTCATACAAATATTTGTTCCGTGAGGGGATCGAACCCACAACACGCGGCGCTGCAGCCGATGGCTCAACCACTGCGCCAACCGTGTCGTCGCTCACTTCATTACAAATCGAAAATCTTCCCTGATATTTACTCTTCTAAACCATTCTTCCTCTTTCTTGAGTGATTGAAACCATAGAGAACCAAGGTTCTACCAGCCTGTATATAATGAGGTCTGTTATTGTATTAAATTCATAATAAATAGGTACGAATACGAGGTGGGTGAGTACGTCTCGCTCTATACCGGTTTTTTTTCTTTAATTTGTCACCAAACACAACAGGCGTAATTTGGGTGTTACTATAGGTTCACCTCTGCCTAACCCTTCGGGGAATACAGGCGTCATCATCATCCTCCTGCCCTTATCCCAATTTATTTGGGGTCGGCGCAGCATGTTTTCTTCTTCCATACATCTCTATTTGCCGTCATCTCATGGGTCACCTCTTTTCTTGCCATATCCTCTTTCACACAATCCATCCATCTTTTCTTTGGTCTTCCCCTACTCATGTAACCCTGCACATTCATACTCAAAACTTTCCTCACAACATGGTCCTCATTCCTTCGCATCACATGCCCATACCATGACAACCGATTTCCACACAACTTCTCGGTCACAGGCGCAACTTTAAGACTTCCTCTTACATACTCATTTCTTATTCTATCCATTCGCGTAACACCACACATCCCCCTCAGCATTCTCATCTCAGCTGCATGTACAGTTACATGCAGGCAGCATGCAGGCATAAATGAAAGGCAGTCCTTTCATTCATGCCTTTTGCGGCCCAACATTCTGATCCATACAAGACAGCAGGTGTAACCATTGTTTTGTAAATCTTCCCCTTAGGTTTAAGGGGAATATGGGGGTCACAGGTTGTTCCCGTTACCTGCCGCCATTTCATCCACCCTATGTTAATTCGGTGCTTGACAGCCCGATCTATTTCTCCGTCACTTTGCACGAGTGAACCGAGATACCGAAAGTCGGAACAGACCGGGAGAAGCACGTTGTTAAGCGACATTGCTTCAGGACTGGAGAGACCGCCGAAATCGCAGAACATATATTCAGTTTTGGTTCTGCTGATTTTCAAGCCCACACTCTCCAGCCTCTGTTGCCATTTTTCCAGTCTGCTCTGGATCTCAGGTCCATCTTCACCGACAAGAACAATGTCGTCGGCAAATAACATGCACCAGGGTGCCTCTTCCTATATGTCCGACGTCAGAGCGTCCATTATCAACAAGAAGAGGTAAGGGCTTAATGCCGACCCTTGGTGCAGTCCTACAGCCACACTGAACTCGTCGGTGTTGCCAGCAGCCGATCGGACATCGGGGGACATCGGGGAATACAGGCGAGATGTTATGAAATCATTGTCGTTCCAGAGCTATCAATGAAAATGCTCGAACACAATATGTTTAAATAAATAATGCTGGACAATCCACACATCATCATCTAGCCCCAAGCTAAGCAGAGCTTGTGTTACGGGTACTAGATGACTGATATACTTAATACAATACGTTACATAGATAGATATTTTTTATTATACATAGCAAATACCCAGAACACCCGGAACAAATGTTTGATGTGAAACTGTTCACTAATTATTTGAATTCTATTAAAATAAAGTCTGCAATGTCGTAATGGGCCAGTGGTTAATGCCTCGCCTTTCAAGGAAGTGGTTGTGGTTTCAACTCCGGCCATGTGACTTTTTCAATTCACATGTGCTTAATTTCTAAGTTTATTGACATTGGTGAAGATAACATCGTGAGGAAATCTGGATTTATAATGGTTAAATATAAGTCTCAAATCGAAATCAAATCGTCAACCCGCCTTGAGCAAGCGTGGTGATGAATGCTCGTGCCTTTTCTGTGTGAGAACAGGGTTTTGACGTAAAATGAAACATTAACAGGCTGGTATGTCTATTTATAAATTAAACCTTTAAGTTTATATTAAAAAATAAAATGCCGTAAAAAAGTTTCTAACTATTTTCGGAACCAAACTGACGTCATACAAAAACTATTCGAAATTTCAAACGTATTTAATAACGTAATATTAATTAACCATAAATATCTAAAAAGGTCCACTGTAACCTTCATGGTATTTAGGGAGTTATTTTGAGATCATGTTAGTACCTTAATAATTAAGGAGCCTGTTATTAGTAAATCATTAGTAGCCTAGCAATTAGCTAGCAGTACCTATTTAGGGAGTTATTTTGAGCTCATGTTTGTAGCTTTATAAATAAGTAGTCTATCTGTTATTAGTAAATCATTGGTAGCACATCACGTTAATTGTCACCTCTGAGTAATTATTCATTGATCATGAATAATCAATCAATTAGTAATTTCATGAACAATAAATACATTGTACGACCGATGTGGCGCAGCGGGCGAAGGTCCGCCTGCGACGCAGGAGGTTGCGGGTTCGATTCCCACCTTGGGACAAATGTTTGTACGATCTACAAAGATTTGTTCCAGGTGTTGAGGGTTTGCTATATGTATAACAAAAAATATCAATCTATGTAATGTATTGTATTAAGTATATCAGTCATCTAGTACCCATAACACAAGCTCTGCTTAGCTTGGGGCTAGATGATGCTGTGTTGATTGTCCAGCATTATTTATTTATTTATTTATTGCATCTGAAATTACATAGAAAATTAAAATTACATAAGAGAAAAGAAGAAAACAAAAACACAACAGACACATACACACACACATTTCATGAAATACTATACTTCTTGTGTGTAATGTCCACATTAACATAAGCTTGTAAGATTTGACACGAAGGTATGCATGACTTGTAAAATGTGCAGGGAAATCGGTCCTCGATCAAATTGATTAATGATATTTCAGAATATTGAACGTCGTATCTGTAATTTGTCACGTTTCCTGAAGTGTGAACAGGTGACCCTTTACAAGGGTATCTAGTTCCTTAGATCTTTCATATTATGATGTGTAGGTAATTAATATTTTGGTAAAAGCATCAGGTTCCTTACCGCAGCGTCGAAGCACACAATTTAATTTTCAGTTTCATTATTTACTTATGATTTAGTTTCTTTATGTCTCTTTCTGTCTTCATTGTTTTTTAAAACAAAACGTTGCCCCTCACTAGGAATTTCTCCTGTGTGGTGGGTGCGTTTACAAACATTTATAGTGATATACACAAACAGACAGACCCGGAACAACTACCTATAGGCTACAAATATTTGTTTCGTGCGGGAATCGAACCCACGACACGCGACGCAGCAGTCAATCGCTCAGGCACTGTGCCAACCGTGTCGTTGTATTGTTTTTCGTTTTATCTCAGTGATATTGGCAGTTTATGTTGTTTGAATTTGTCTTATAATGTACTTTTTGTGTAACGGACTATGTTATTTGGCATTAGAATACTGTCCCACTTTTAATGGCTGCATAGTTTAGGCTGTATGCTCTTCCAAAACTCCAAAAGGAAAGCAGGCAGGTATCGAGTTGTTTGGACACTTCGCCACTGATATCTATCATGCATAACTACATTAAAACTCTATCTAACATGCATAAGCAACCACCTCACCTCAAGCAACGAAACAGTGTGTCCGTGTCATCATAGCGGGCTCTATCAAAATATTAGCGCTGCGGTAATTACTCGTATATGTTCTTAAATATGCTACAGTATTATGCTGAGATAGGGGCCTTTTTGACCTTGCACAGATCCAGTTTACGGTTGTTTTTCTTCTTCTTTTTCTATAATTTAACATCACGCCTATATTCCCCAAGGGTTGAGCAGAGGTATGTATAGTAAAACCCACATTTCGCCAGTTATGTTTAAGTCCCATGTAATAGAGGTGAGCCTATTGCCATGTCTTCTTCTTCTTTCATCATCAACATCATCATCATCAGGCTATATTAGTCCACTGCTGGACATAGCCCTCTCCTAATAAGCGCCATAGTTCCCTGTCTTCAGCTCGCCGCATCCAGCATCTGCCTGCAGTCTTTCGTAGATCGTCATCCCACCTGGTCAGAGGGCGTCCTACACTACGTTTTACTTCTTCTTTAGGCCCTATTAATACCCGAATACGCACAATATTGACACACACGCGTGGCTAGGTAAACATAGGCTTATGGCGCAGCGCTACGCGTCTCTAGGGCTTCGCTAAAGACATTAGGGGCGACCTCGCGCGGCCACGGGCAAGCGGCGTGGATTGCCTTTGATTCCCACTGAATAACCTTTATTTGACTGTGATTTTGTCGTGGTATTTAGTTATTGGTTCAGTAGGTTTTATCTTTCTTGTCTGATCGGATTTTGGTGTAAATGATTTTGCTTGCCAGAGTCATATCGGCAGAGGCATGTGATGTACTTACATGAAGTAAAGTATACAGGAACAGTGAACAGTATACATCGGCGCACAAACTGATTACATGAGTTCAGTACATAATTCTGGATCCCTCAGCATTGAAATTTTTCGTCTGTACCTATTTTTTTCCACTTTTACCTATGTAGTTTTTGTCCGACTGCGCGTTTCTGAAGTGTTCTATTCTTAAATCAGTTAAAAGTCATGAGAAAATCTTCATTTCTATCCAACCCAATGAGACTATTAATAATACTTTACGTCTCTAATTAAAAATATCATTTGGCAAGGTAGATATTCTGATTTTTCCTATGATTTTTAATATCTCGTTGAGCCACAAATTCCATCAAAAGGGAAAAGCTTAGTATCCCGTTTAATCGTCTCATATTCAACGAACAGCCATTACACGTCATGCCTTGACGGAATAAAACAACAGCCTCATATATGGCGACGCATCGCTGTCGGAATTCACCGTCAGACTACGTGATTAACATGAATATGTAATAACTCTGCTGTAGTACTTTCTGTGTGTACCTGCTCCGTTGGTCTCGGTCCTGGGTTTGATTTCGAGGTTGGGCATCATGGTGTTTTTCACTAACGAACTTCTTAGAGGCAGCCCGGTGTTGGCCGTGTCTCGGAAATTTAGTTAAGCTTTTGGTCCTACGCTTGATCCGTCTCCAGATTGCTGTCCCATGGGTATATGAGCTTGAGGAAAAAGGTGCTCTTGTAATAATCTTCCATGTCGACAGCTATGATTGGTTTTAACCGAAATTTATAGCCAAACACCCTTTAGAGTTCTTATTTTGAACAGACTAGCAATTCACTGAATTGAAACAACCCAATACTCAATCATTTCTTGCATTCCACAATGTATATCTATCTATTTAATGTATTGTATTAAGTATGTCAGTCATCTAATACAAGCTCTGCATAGCTTGGGGCTAGATGATGCTGTGTGAATTGTCCAACATTATTATTATTTGATGCGTAACACCTTAAACGCCAGGTGACCGACAAACAATACATTTTCTGTTGTGTCTCGTTTTTTGGCAGTTAAGGTGTCAGGTGGTAAGTAAACATTTTTAGTAACAATCGCGGACCCTGTCGGGCACAGCAAAGGAAATATTTTAAGGAAGAGGACTTATTTATACTTGCAACTAACCCACAGAGTATCTATCAATAAATGTTAAGGGAAATGTTTCAAGAACTCCACTTCCGTAGTCGATACCTATTCGACGGACTAAAACTGCTATAGTAGGTAGATAAATATAGCTGTCTGGTACAGTCGGCCTCGCTACAACCTCGCTCTTGATCTGCCTAGCCTATTACCAACTACGTTGGGGTCGGCATCCGGTCTAAACAGATACAGCTGAATATCAGAATTTAACATGGAGTGACTTCTTATCTGACCTCCACAACAGAGTTACTTACTACTTATTCAACAAAATTTCGCTAACTGAATAAGTATTTGAACCACCGAATTATTTTTATATGTTGTAAACAACGTTGTGGTTTAAAAGAAGATGTAGTGACAAAAATTTAAAGGAGTAGATAGATAGATTTTTTTGCTTAGAATGTAGGTAATTAGTACAATTAGGTGTTACAATAATTTTGACCCTTATACATTCTGCCTCATGGCATACAACATTTTATTTACTTACTTATACAATATTATTTATAATATTATTACTAATATTCACTTAATACTACTTTTTTAATTAATATTATGACATTGTAGACTACATTTACTTTATATATTATTATAATATCATTTAAAAAATCTTACACATTTTTGACGAAGCATTTTTTTAAGGTACGTTTTAAATGTACTTAAAGGTTGATCTTTACTAAACTTTGGTACATGGTTATAAAAAAGAGGAGTCATACACATAACACCCCTTTCAATAACGCAGTTTTGTATCCACTTGTCGAGCTTGATCTTGCAGAGTATGCTTAGATGGTTTGGTCATGTTGAGAAGATGAATAAAAGACGAATAACAAAAGGTATTTAGGCAAAATGTAAACGGAAACGCTGGGAACACTGACCTAGTTGGTGATGTTCTTCAAAAAGGTCAGGTGCTTAAAACCCGCAACCAGCGTGCGTGTATGATCAGATGTATGAACGTAGACGAAGCGAAAGGTGTATGCAAGGATCGTAGCAAACGGCGTTCTGTAGTTTCTGCCTACCCCTATAAGAAAAAGGCGTGAGTTTATGTATGTATGTATGTTCGCGCTGACATTAAAGAAGATGATTCCAGTGATCCCTTTATTATTATAGTCTAAGCAAAATATAATCTATTTCTTTTCACCGACTCATTTAATCCTCGAGTTCGCCGATGACAGTATTATACCCGAATTTGATGAGGATGCGAGTCCTTCGTATTTATCGGATAACATTATAATCTCTAGATTACAGCCGAGCTTTATTCCGACGGGAAAAGATCATTTATTTACGCTGGCTTGGCTTGGGGGGCAGACAGACGCGACGCGACAACACTACACAAAGTCTCGCTCTTGTCTCCTGATGCCTTGAATTGCACAATTTGAGATAAAACTAGGGGCCCAAATGGAATCGGATGAATTTGGTTCCATAACGGTTCCATATTTAAATGGATATACCTAGTGTTGGTGGTAACCCTATAAATAACATTCTCCCTCCCCCCTTCGCCCTCAAAATTGCAAAACGAAAATGACATATTAAAAAAAAACCGGAAAAGTGGTGTCGAAGGGTTCCATACCATCATCTATAAAAACGGCAAAAAAATCACGTTTGCTCTATGTGACCCCCTAAATGTAAATACTAAAAATCAGAATAAAATTAATTCTGATTATTATTGTACTATTCTCTTTATTCTTTGTATAAACATATAAATTACATTTTTAAATATTTAAATATAAAAAATACAAAAACATTTAAAAATATAAAAAATAGTAGTCCACCGATGGCGGAAGCAGGGTCCAAGCTACCGGCGGTTAGGGTTGCAGAGACAGGATCCTCCTCACAATGCGAGCCGTATCGAGGTGTACTGCCTTCTGTATCAGGCCTTTGATCCATCCGTGTAACGAAAGTCTCGACAGATGGTCGTCAAGACTTTTAGCCAGTAGGCCATTGGTCGTAACTACGATCGGCACAATGACAGCCGAGTCCACATTCCACATGTCGACAACCTCGTGCGCTAAGTCAAGATATTTAATCTGTTTTTCTTTCTCGGCTTTCACGAGGTTCTCGTCATGTGGGATGGTGACATCTACTATCATTGCGCGGCGCGCTAATCGGTCTATCACTACTATGTCAGGCTTATTGGCAACAATAGTCCTGTCAGTAATGATAGACCGATCCCAGTACAATGTGACATGGTCATCTTCGAGAACTGGGTCGGGCACATACTTGTAGTACGGTACTTCAGATTCCACAAGCTTGTACCTCAAAGCAAGTTGCTGATGGATAATCCTGGCCACTTGGTTATGTCTGTGCAAGTATTCGCCGTTAGCCAGACGAGAACAACCAGAAATAATATGTCTGATGGACTCACCAGGACGGTGGCATGCCCGACACATGTCAACCGTCCCGTCCTTCATTATATGTTTCCGGTAGTTGTTCGTCAGAGTAACTTCGTCCGTAATCGCAAAGACAAAACCTTCAGTTTCCCCAAAGAGGTCACCGAATCGTAGCCAGGATACGGACGCTATGGAATCCATATCGGGCCCATGAAGAGCCCGATAGAAGCGCCCGTGAAGCTCCTTTGCGTTGCCATACCTGCTTGCGGTCATCGGTAGTAAGCACTACAGGTTTGCGCCAGTTCTCTTTAGCCATGGACAGCGGGGTGAGTCCCTTGTCCACTGCGACCACATCCTGATGCATACCCACTTCGGTTTAAAAAAAATAATCCCTGAGGTTGCACACCTCGCGGTTGTAGAGTGTCTTAGCATTTAAGAAGCTTCGACCTCCTCATTTCCGCGGGATGTACAACCTCATTACCGATGATCGTGGGTGATGCATCCGGTTTGCGGTCAGCAGTGTACGGACCCAGAAGGGTCCGTACACTTTTCGTTTGGTCTCAATGAAAAAAAAACTCAAATGGACTCGACGCCCTGGATAGAAATCCAGGGCGTCGAGTTCGGTCTGAGTCCATTTGAGTCTGCCGAAAGAGTACATTAAAACCGGCATGACCCAACCGTTGAAGGCGCGCACCTTATTTCCGCCCGATAAAAGGCTATTTAAAACCTTTTATTGTATTTGTTGTTATAGCGGCAATATAAATACATCATCTAAACAAATACATAAAATAAAATATAACGCAACATAAATAGGTACGAAAACGCGATGGGTGAGTCGATACCTGATTTTTCTTTTAATTTGTCACCTTTTATTTTAATACCTCACGAAATGTGGGTGTTACTATAGGTGCACCTCTGCCTAGCCCTTCTATTCCTACAGGCGTGATGTTATGTTGCCATCAACATCATCTTCTTGACTTTATCCCAACTAATTTGGGCTCGGCGCCAGTGAGTATATTTCTGCTATTAGGCACTACATATACTATGTGCATGTCATATTATAGTTGACTCCCGTTATTTCTATTCATCTTCCTCATCATTCAATCATCTTTTCTCAGAATAGAATAGAATTCTCTCTTTATTGTACATCATAAAAACTTACAACTAATAACTTTTAAGAGCTACATAATGTGTTAAAAAGTGGGTTCGTATCACTTAATGCGATCTTTTACAGACAACCTGTACAACAACGTACACACCGTGTACAACAACAACCTGACAACGTTTGTATATAATTATATTCTATGTAGGTATTATGTTTACAGTTTATAATCTAATATGTTTATTTTTTCCCTTTTCATTTAAGGAAATGCACCAGCCACTGTTTGTCTCTACATCACCTAAAGGTTGACTGCTAGAAAATGCCAAAAAAACATTTGTGTGCTTGAAGTATTAAATAAATAAATAAAACCTTTGGATGGTCTTGACAGAGATGAAAACAGGTATTTTTTCTTATGAATGAAATTATTTTCGTACATATCTCATAATATGGTACTCCTACGCATCACAGTCAGTTATCGTAAGGGTATGTGACGCGTAGGACGATAACATTGCTATTCTTAGCCTTTTTCAAACAGTTCAACTAAATTATCCCTCTTATTAATAAGCTTGGAGTACTTAAATGTAGACCTAACTCAAACCTCGAAAAAGGTATGGTATGCTGGTATTTGTTAAATGACGTTAGTAACAGTAGTTAGTTAGTAACTTTAGTCCACGCTTATTTATAAGAGGGTATGTACCAGAATCCTTTTGCGTTTCTAAAAGATTTTCAAAAGACATCTAAATCCGCATTTTCAAACATTGCGTCTGCAATAAAAGCTTTTAAATTGGCAAAATGAAAGGCATCGCCGTTGACTGTGGGTTGCGCAACTAACCCACAGGTTTACATGACAGCATTAAAGCTTGTTCAGCCAAACGCTTTTAATTAGCTCGAGGTTGTAATAAAAAGCATCGAGGTCGGCCCCGAGTCCCGATACAACCCACATTTGTAAGCCAGGTACTCGAGAATACACAGCCTTTCAAAGGTAGCAGCCGTTCGGAACTTCGGTTATTCGATTATAGTCCCGGAGCGACCGCTCGCCGCATTATTATGTAACATCCGCAATAATCCCGACCTGCCTGTCTCCTGTCCTACCTAATGTACTTCTGCAATTGAAAAATGACGCAGTTCTATAAAATAGCGCCGTTTGTAGAGATGGGTTGTGGTCGTGCCTCCATGCATTACGACTGAAATCGTGCTGTCTGTTCAGACGTGATCGATGAGAGAGTGCACGTGCAATCACACGTATGATTGCAATGGACTGCGTATTTATAGAGGTGTATCAATTAATTAAAATTGAATGGCTTCCCAATCAAACTATTACCGTGTGCGTAGACCGTAAATTGAACTGAAGAGTGTAGGCATCACGTGTTTTGAGCTTATAATGGCGACAGATCCGGTGAGAGGCGTCGGTTTTAATTGGAATTAATAACCGATAAGAATTTCGTGGTGCCAGGGGTTTGTTTACCGGGGCGAGCGGGGCGGGCAGGGTTGGGGGGCGGGCGAGCGAGGGCGGCGGCGTCAGCTGGGTGCGCGCGCAGCGGTCGATAGCGGCGGGACGAGCGCGCACGCGCGGGGCTATCGAGCCCACACGGGCCGCCAACTCCGTCGGCCGCACACGTGATGCATGCGGGCACCTAGCGGCTGCACGCGCGCGGGCCTCATGGGCACCGTGCTGAGCTTCAGCCCACGCGAGCGGCGCCCGCCCGCCGCCGCGCCGCCGCCCGACCGCGCCGCGCTCGCCTACTCCTACGAGCGCCTCAACAACGCCAAGAACCGCGAGAACCGCGAGCTGCCGCGCGACGAGCGCCGCGCCACCCTCGACGACGCCGCCAAGATTATATCTGAGAAGACTGCGCTGGAGAAGAATCTGAAGAAACATTCGTTATTCATAAACGCGCTTTCGTGGAAGCGGTTTTCTACAGCGAACAATAATAAGAAGAAGCTGGAATGCAAGAGCAAGAGTGTGGCAACATTCCGGCCGCCGCTGACGGACAACGCGCCTTTGGACCGCAACAAGAACGCGCACGTGCCGGGCGTGTACTCGCGGCCGGCCCCGACGCCCGCTCCACCGCCCGACGCCGCTCGCGCCAACGCGCTCAACAACAATGTGCTGTGCTACGAAAAGCTGCCGAGCTCGGGGCCTCCCGTGGTGGTGCCTCGCAAGACCGTCATCCAGGCCTCCACGTCGGAACTGCTCAAGTGCCTGGGATTGTTCCTCCACACGCGCTGCCACCGACTGCGCGACTTCCAGGCGGGGGACGCGGTTATGTGGCTGCGAACGGTGGACCGCTCGCTGCTGCTGCAAGGATGGCAGGTAAATACAAAACCCCTACCTTCTATTAATACACAGGACGGAGGTGATGGCAACATGGACGACAAGATGGATAACAACATGGATGACAACATGGGACAATAGCAATAATGGCCGTCACTGTCGACAGCAGTTTAGATTTGCATAACAATATTGCGGAAAATTGTTTCCAACTATAATCAATGCAAATCAAATCTGCCTACACAGAATCAAATGAATGGTTTTGATTTTGTATTATGATGTCTCTCTGTCCGTGACACCGTTGCAGTAACCCTGATGGCTTCCCTTGTTTTGTTCCATTTAGATAATTCTTACTGCACTGCTGTCCTCGCCTCGATAACATGGCGTCACATTGCTGTTTGCGACAGCCATACAATAATATACAGTTCACCTACCAAATATTGAACGCAAATCGTATATAATCATAAATATTAACAATTGACCCAACAATGTCACGCAAAGAGTTTCAATTACCTTTCAAAAAATAATTTGTACTTGAACGTTACTATGAATTTTTAAAACAGTAATTACTGGCCTTCGCCTAAATGTCAAGGCTAATTACCCACTAAACCTCATCTAAACCAAGTGAAGAAAACAACGGACTGAATGTTTCGTTTTCCATTTTCGCTTTGCCTCTTTGAAAATCGATTGCACAGCGTCAATGAATACTAAGTGAGACCGACGCCATTTCATATAGTCCATTGCATTCCTCCAGTAAAAACCTTAAGCGTCAGAGAAACTTCGTGCATAGGTAGCTCTTTTCAGCTATTTCCTCCATTTATAAATTTGCGAATAAGATTTCTTAGCCCCAACATAGACCCTCCATTTTCTCGAGATCGTGAACAATTTATCCTTGCAAATGCCCCGTTCTACGCAATATGCTAAAAGCCGCATCTAATATTCAGCAAAACATCGCAGTGCAATTTATCTAGTGGTTCAAATTATACACAAACAGTTGTAGGCCGCCGCTTCATTCATTATAAATAGGGGACCGAAGCGTACGTCAGACGAAAAATCGATAGGACGTTATGGCATCAAGAATTTTATACCCATGCGTCTTTCTTTAACGATTTGGGCATTGTTTAGAGTGAGACAGCGATATCCATTGAGTGTTGCCGTTTTGCTCTGTTCACGACGGGTCTATGGATTTTGAATTTGGAATTTGTGAAATTCGATGTGACGTAAATAGTTAGTTACTTTAGGTTCGTAAAACTTGTTCAAATTTTGATGAGATTTTGTAAAAAAGAGGACTCTCGACTCTTTTTGTTTTTACGGACTTAAGGGTATTGACACCAAGTAAAGATTTAAACTTAATTTTAATACTCATCGATCTTATCTCACTCGCAAGAGAACTTTTTTTTTTGTCGTGTATAATCTGTGGCAAAAAAGCATGTTTCTTTTTTTTTCTTTCTTTCTTTTCTTTCCATATTCACTGTATTTGAATTGACTAAACTAACTCAATTGAAAGCTATTTATCTAAGATTTCGTCTCCATTCCGACCCGTAATCTGAAAATACGTATCAAGTCTGTTCGAAAGGGAAAAACCCAGACATCAATAAACCCCCATGGCTGCGGCGGCCATGTTGTCATTTCCGGATTGTTACGACTCTTGTGTACCTATATTGGAAAAGGTATTACAGTTATATCAGAAACTATGGACTTTTAGGTATTAATAATAAAAAATGTATAGGTACTGCTGTAAAATATGATTTCGGAGCATTAACGGTGGTAGATAATGAAATAAACAGAGTTAAAAAAAAAATCGAGAAAGAAAATAAGAATTTGCCACATAATTAGAAGGCAAAAAATCCCAATAAATAAAAATCCTCTTAAAAGAATAGAGTCAGTCTATAAACATAAGTGAGTTTACTCTAATATAAGTTTATAGCGTACATAGTCTTCATCATACTAGATTAAGCGCTATAAATAAATAATGCCGGGCAATCCACACAGCAAAATCTAGCCCCAAGCTAAGCAGATCTGTTGTTATGGATACTAGATGACTGAAATACTTAATACAATACATTACATAGATATATATATATTATTACACATAGCAAATACCCAGAACACCCGGAATCCAGAAAAACCGAATCTTTTTAGATCGTACCAACATTTGTCCCAGGCGGGAATCGAACCCGCAATTACTTAACAACACACTGAGAATTTTGATAAAATAAATACATTTTGATAAAATAAATAGATTTTTTTATAAATCTTTTGGTACGAGCTTGAGTTCAGCCAATATTTAAATGTTTTATATTCTTGTCAGGTAACGGTGAGCTACAAATTGATTCTAATTGCCTATAATAATGGTCGCTCAGTAGTCGAAAGCTTTCTGCACTTCTTCTTCACATAAGTTTTAACTATGGCAAATCTTACACTCTTCAGTGTGCGCAATATTCTTAAAAATAGATCCGAAGTTTTTGCTTCACGTATTTATAAACAGACCACCACCTCTAAACTACTCCACTAAACTCTCCACTATAGCTAAACTTCAGACAAAGAGAAAATAAACTATACGGGGTGGAAATGAGATCGACGGACAAGCTCAAGTCACTTTGTCCAATTTTTGTTTTCTTTTAATTGTAGAAAATCATGAGGAAATCATCAATCCTAACTAACACAATAAGATGTTTCATTAAAAAGTAAATAAATCAACTTCTTGCATCCAAAATCTCATTTAGCCAGATATAAATCATGTTTACTTTTTCGTAGTAAAAAAATTATCAGAAAAAAAACGTAGAAAGTCATGTAGTGAACTTATGGTATCAGGTTGGCGTCGACGTCCTTCCACTCTGTATTACGTAGTTTACATTCAAGTTCGTATTTCTCCTTCACAACTGGTACACTATTTCCGTATCGATCGACATTAATTCTACTGGCAATAACATAGCAGTCAGATTATGATCGCGTGCAGGTAATAAAAGCTTTATAGATGACAACCAGACAATAAGTCGATACGTCGCCGACTGTTGGGATACTGCTCGACACAATTCGGAGAAATATAAAGACTCAATAATTTCATTCTTGCAATTAAAAAAAAATCCTTTTTTTTTGGTCAAGATAGTTTTACATTAGAGATATGCCAAAATGTAGGAACGATCTCTGTATAATTTAATAATAAAAGGAGGGAGTTACATCGACGAACAAACTGATACCATTGAGTTTAGTACATGATTCTTGACGTGACATTTTTGGTCGGTTTTACCGAATTTCTTAGTTTTTGGAACGAAGTTCCTTATCGTGCGTTGCGAAAGGAGGCTAGACGGAAAAAATAAAGACAAAAAGTTGTAACGACACTTTTTGCTATAGTTGTAAGCCGTACGGCGTGCGCGTGTTTGTCTGTCTCTCTCTCTCTCTCTCATAGAACGCAAGCCAGTTATTTCCGTTTCGTCTTTCTATTTCGCATTGAACAGTGTGGTGTCGCGACGATTATTTTTGTTGAGTGTATACAGGTTTTTTGTACATCATCATCATCATCATCATTTCAGCCGAAAGACGTCTACTGCTGGACAAAGGCCTCCCCCAAGGATTTCCACAATGACCGGTCCTGCGCCTTCCGCATCCATCCATTACATAATAAATAATAAAAAATAATAACAAAAGGTGCTTCGTTCCATCCGGTTCCCTTGACACCTCTCAAGTTTTTTTTTCTGATTTTCTTTTTTTCATTTATCCGTAAAAAGTCATCATTTTTACCTTAACCAATGAGAGATTTTATTAGTAACGTAAATTATTAACTATTTAATAAAAAATGAGGTTCAGAATCCTGTATTGAACTCATGGTATCAGTTTTTGCATCTATGATCCTTCCACCCTGTTAACCAACATTTATATAAAATACTAGCTGTCCCGGCGAACTTCGTACCGCCTCAAAAGTTAAGTTAAATATTGTCTCACCACTGCCATCTGTTAGAAATGTATGGAACTTATTATAGGAAAACATTTTTACTTTAAAATTTAAAAAATATTGATGTTAATAATCGAAATAAAAACTCTTTTTTCCAAAAGATTTTTAGAAAAAAGACCTAAACAAAGAGTTTGACCAAAACACACACTGTATGCAAAATTTCATTAAAATCGGTTCAGTAGTTTAGGAGTCCATAGCGGACAAACCACTTGACACGTAATTTATAAATATTAAGATGAATGTGTGTTTTTAATGTGGAAACTCGTTTCACTTTTTTAAATACTTAGTTCCACTATTGATTGGTTTGATAAGATACTATCAGAATTCACCATCGCCGATTTTAATTTTAATTTTGTTTCTTTTTATAAATATACTAAACAATACTTTCTACAATAAACCTAACTAGCACACAGCTATTTTTATAAAAATATTAGTTGTTTTGACATGTTAAAATTTGAATGACACATGTCAAAATAACTTGGCATGATCTGTACCAAATAATAAACTAATATTTTTTATAAAAATAGCGGTGTGTAGATAGGTTTGCCTTCGCGAATAGAATATAGTTACTTTGGATTCAATAGTATCCCAATAATTACAGTACAATATCACTCCTGTATTTCCAGTAGGGTAAGGCAGATATTATAGCTACAGTACGTACACCCATATCTCAGTCATGTTTAGGCGGCGAGCCCACTGTCATCAATCGTACACTCAATTCAGACTCCGGACTGCTACTCAGAAATTCCAGAGCGAAGAACCCAATACCACTGTTCTCGACCCGAGATTCGAACCTAGGACCTCACACTGGACCGACGAACAATACCACCGTTAGGATAGTTTGGTAGGTATTCTAATAATAATGTTACGGGTGAAGAATTTGCTGTTATCAAATTACACTAGCACATCGCCCGTGATCTCATCTGCTTGGATTTGGTATTTTTCCCTTCAAACTTGAACATCCCCTCGCATCATCTGCCGAGCCTTTTCCCAACTATGTTGGGGTTGGCTTCCAGTCTAACCAGATGCAGCTGAATACTAGTGTTTTACATGGAGCGACTGCCTATCTGACCTCCACAATCCAGTTACTGGGCAACAAAATTTAAAAAATGCAAGAAAAATAGCTTACAAAAAATGATACCCCTTTTTTATTTTGCAAAATAAAACCTGTACTACATATTTACAATAGAAAAACGTTTCAAAAAATCTCACGTGAGATTGGCGGATGGGGGAGGGGGTTGACCCAAATCTCACGACATCTCAGATGAGGAGGGGGTCAAAATATCGCAAAAAGCGCCTCACATAATTATGGACGCCCTCTAAACACCTACTATAATAAAGACTTCATCTCTGTTGGCCAGGCCACTTTCAAGTCACTCCACAACCTCTCGGCTCTTGGCTTTTTACGTCCAATCTCCGGGCGACTCCACCAAAGAGTCTTAGGGTCTTAGGAAACTCTATTTAGAAACTCTTTGATAAAACTAGACTCAATCTAGAACAACAGACAAACACGTACCTACTTTAAATGCAAAGAAAGGAAACCTAGTTTAGAATTTTAAAATTATAAAGGTTTTTTTCAAGCGAAGGATGAAAATATGTACAAGTTTAACATTGTTTTTATTTTCCACAATATTTGTTCAGGGAAAAATAAAGCGGAAATTTAATTAACCTAAAATCTTTATGTGAATACCTATGTTTTACAAATAAATATTCATATTCGGATTCTGAAAAAAAAAACACGATAAACATAACATCATCACGACTTTATTATTCGAAGGTAGACAGAAATGGTCATGATGGCCTAGTGGTTTAGGCCTCGCCTCTTGTGCACAAGGTTATGGGTTCAAACCTGGGCAAGTACCAATGTGAATTTTTCAATTCATATGTACTTTCTAAGTATATCTTGGACATCAATGACATCGGTGAAATATATGAATACAAGTCTGAAATCGCCAACCCGTCTTGAGCAAGCGTGGTGATTAATGCTCGTGCCTTCTCTGTATGAGAAGAGGCCTTTGCCCTGCAGTGGGTCAGTCACAGGCTGGTATAATTTATATAATTTATATAGACATAAATTTAATAAACACCCACATTTCGCTAGTCGAGTTATAAATGGTGAGACTATCAGAGACCCTCTACTAAGTGTTTAGTATCTTGCCCGTTCTTCTCCATAAGATACTTATCTTTTGGAAGAGGCAACTAGAATCAATTATTGTTTACTTTCTAAACAACAACCGCACGGGTCGATTGAAGGTTAAGCTACACTTGCCGAGGTCGGTCCGTGGATGGGTGACCATCCACCAAATATTGAGTACCTTGGAAAGCACGCTAAACCGTTGATACCGGCTGTCATATGTAGATCTTTGATAATCGTTACGGGTAGTCGGAAGCCCGAAAGTCTGACGAGTCTTATCAAATATTAGATATCTTACCAAGTAACTGGGTTGTGGAGGTCAGATAGGCAGTAAAATACCGGTATTCAGCTGCATACATTTAGGCTGGCAACTGACCCCAACATACCCCAAGGATGTTGAGGTCGCTAGACATAAAATAATTACATGTTGACGTACAAAAGTGCCTTGTAATGGCCGAATTTAAATAAATTATTTAACTTTAAGTGTGTACCTACTAGCTTTTGCCAACAACTTCATACGCGTGGAATTTGGAATAAAGTTTCCTGCGTGAAAAGCCTATACTTTAAGTTAGACCTCTAGCAATTTATCGGTGAAAACTGCATTCTGCATTCGTGTAGTAGTTGTTTTTTCGTGATACGTGTAAAAAGACAGACAAAACAAAAATTCTATAAACTGTTGTTTTGGCTTCTGTTAAAGACCCCAATATTAGTTTTTCTTCATTTATCATAAGTACCTGAATTCCCGATCTTTGCTTGGACAAAACGACATTTTCTAAAAATGTAACCTATCTAGATCGATTTATAGCCCCCGAAACCCTGCATACTAAATTTCATGAAAATCGTTGGTGCCTTTTCCGAGATTCATACTTTTTATAAATGTATGTACATATATACAAGAATTGCTCGCTTTAAGGTGTACGAGTGTCCACTGTTCCGTGTTAGCTGTTAGTTCAATTAACCACTGAACGCTCTGTCGACTGTATGCTTTGCTTTTGTTTTGTTTTATATAATGTTTCTATGTTAATTATTTTAATTGGTGTTTGTACCGTTTTGATTAACTATAAATAAATAAGATGTACAGAAATCGGCCTGATAAGTGGGCTCAAATCTTAACTCCGGGCTGCTATGTAGACATTCCTAGTGGAAGACGACAAAAATACTTTACTCTGGGCTACGTAATCTTTATAAAAGACTAGCATCTCGCCGGCGACTTCGTCCACGTGGATTTCGTACATTTCCCTTCGAACTTTAACACGACTTTAACCCCCTTTTAAGCGTAGTTTTGAAAATAATAATAGTCTATAGCACTTAGGAATAATGTAACTTTCTAACAGTGTAAACATTTTTAGAATTGGATCATTTGTTTCGGAGATTACCCCTTCATACAAACTTACAAACAAATTTAACGTTTTTATAATATTAGTATAGATACGTGAAAAAGAACAAGATACAACTTTCTGTTCCATGCTAACGTATAGGTACCGTCCTTCCTGGGCGGGCGGCGTGGTCCGGGAAAACCGGAAACACAACGATCGTAGACTATTGCTACGGGCTACGAGCTACGAATGCTACGCCCATTACGTAGCGTTGTAGCACTCTCTACGGTCGATGTCTGGTTGTTATTTCACATGTTTATTTTTGTCCTGTGTGTTTATATTTCAGGAAGGTTTATTCTTTTAGTATTTAGGTTAGCTAAAATGACATTTTTACTTTCCTTTAATAGAGTTTCTTTTTTTTTTTTTTTAATCTAAGTACACAACTGAACAGACGCGAACTTAATTCTTAAAGCATTTTGTACCAGTCAACCTTTGGGTGATAGTGCAAATACGAAAATAAAGGGGTACATATTACGAACTACAAATACAACATATGTAATTATGTAATACCTTACCTATAAAGAATGTATGCACAAATACATAAACTTTAATACACGAATTTATGTAGTTTAACAAAATAAATATCCCATTTTGTCCTTTCGAAATAATATAAAATTTATACAACTCACAAGAGCTTCAAATAAAGCCTAGAAAATATATCAACACTACAGAAACCTTAACTCACTAATAGCAACATATAAACAAAATGACCGGTCAAATACTAAATTTTGTTACCTATAAGTTACAGCATTGTCCACAACTTTTCGTATTCAGATTTAAGTAGCAACTCAACCTACATTCTGTAGTGCAATCTAGGTCTCTTCAAGGCTTTGACATAGTTAGATTTAGATCAAGTTCTCTAACCAGGTCATTGTTTTCATTAAACACGAAAATGGCCACTATTACGGCAGACAGTGGCACCGTTATGACGACCGATGTGGCGCGGCGGGCGAAGCTCTGCCTGCGACGCAGGAGGTTGCGGGTTCTATCCCCACCTTGAGACAAATGTTTGTACGATCTACAAAGATTTGTTCCGGGTGTTCTGGGTATTTGCTATGTATAATAAAAAAAAACCTATGTAATTTGTTGTTTTAAGTATACCAGTCATCGAGTACTCATAACACAAGCTCTGCTTAGCTTGGGTTTAGATGATGCTATGTGGATTGTCCAGCATTATTTATTTATACGTACTGACGGGCCGTAGGGGTTTTGACCCAAACAGTCAAAAAGAAAATTGACCACAATTTCCAATTTCTTTGATGACACGAAATATTATCACCCCATTTGGAGATCAAAATATTCGTTTGTCCATTTGTATTATCATTTCTGTCAGTCAACTTATTACCTCCCCCCGCTGTGAACCTCTCCTGGCTGCCACTGCGCCTGACCATTCATCCACCAATTTGGCTGGATTCATTCCCTTAGTCCATTATTTAGGAGTCGCGGCTACAGTGTAGCGTGTCCAATTCGCCCACACTCGCTGTCGCTCCAAAGAATTGGATTCGATTTGTTTCCAATTTTTTCCTGAAGGAATCCAATTTAGTTAGAGCGTTAAGCTGAAAGGTTGAGGTTTCGAATTGCAACCCTATTCGACTTTGGGGCGAAGTTCGGTAAGGTTAAATGACTGCTTAGTTGAAATTCAATACTCGGATTGTTAGATTATCACTGGGTCTAATATAATTATGCACGTCTATTATTTTTAATAATTGTGTAAAATTTGTTGACTGGAGATTTTTGAGATATACATATTTGGTAGTCTTAATTAAGAGAGTAACCGTGATTTGGTAACAGACAGATAGATAGAACGACAAAGTTACTATCACATTTTTAATATTAATATGGCAGTATAATAATGGGCTGTCATTTGTTTAAAGTGATGCGTAGAACGCGGGTCAGCGACAAAAGCATCTTGTAAACAGTGGTTTTTGGAACTTTGGAACTTTAAAGCAAAAAAAGGTGTGGTGCCTGTGGCAGAAGGCATCTGAAACCCTCAAGGTATCTGAAACAAAACAGACCTTAAAAACTAAAAAAAAACAATCGCGGTTTTTTGAAAATACTCATATCACTGTTTGAATGCAAATAGTCAGCTATTAGCGAAGATTGAACTGCATTTTGTGTTACATAAATAGTAGGTATATCAGTACCTGAGTAACTATAGGTACTATAGGGATGTGTCCTAGGTAAACATATATTAAGTCTATTTAGTCCGTCAGTAAGATTACCAAAAAATATTGGACATGAATTATTTGCTTACTTAAATCAATAAAAAGTGACAATGCACATCACACATATAGCACATCAAAGTTCAGGAGAAGGGGATTGTGACGTCACACTTACGTTCAAAATGTAGCACGGCGTGACGTCACGCGCAATTTCAACGCACGCAATGTCGTCGTCATTTTTGGTTTCCGCGACAAAAGAAAAAATATGTGTCTTGTAGTTCTGAGTTATCCAACTATCGAACCAATCAGAATGTTTAAGGACCCTATGAAATGAAATCAAAGTTTATGCTTTAGACCAACGCTTAATTTAAAAATCCTGCAAAGTTATTCTTGCAATTGTACCAGTACCAGTACCAGCCTATTACTGTCCCACTGCAGGGCAAAGGCCTCTTCTCATACAGAGAGCACGAGCATTAATCACCACGCTTGCTCAAGACGGGTTGGCGATTTCAGACTTATGTTAACTTGCAATTGTAACTTTAGAAAATCATATCTCACCCACTATTGACCTTAACAAAAACAACTTCATCTAAATTTTCCTTTTAAGTTTGTTAGTCGCCTATTATTTTATCGTTTACCTACTTGTAATGCTACTTAGTTGTAATAGTTTTCCTTCAAATGTCAAGAAAATTCAAGGAGAACCTTTTAAGTTTCATAAATACTACAGCCGTGTTTATTTTCAACTATCAAGACACAACCATTGAGGTCACTTGACTTAACAGAAAAATCCAATCTAAAGCTAAAAATTTCGCAAACAAATCCCCGAATGAAATAATGGTTTTTCCAGACCCACAATATCGCAATACTTGAATGAACTCTTCAACGACACCCCACACCATGCGGTAAACAAGAAAAAAAAAACATTCCCTTAAATTCACCCTCTTTTAGTGCAGGGGAGTATCATATTACACATTCTTTCAGAGGTTATTTTACCAGTTTGTTGACGTGGTCAACATGTATACTCCATGCTAAATTACAGCTTTCTATAACTCGCCTCTTTGCTAAGCCGTGGACAGACGGACGGACCGACGAACACGGCGAAACTATAAGGGTTCCATGTTCACTACGGACCCCTTAAAACTGTTAATTAGAAACTGATTGCTTATTTTGGTTAGTCTGAATTTAGATTATCTTTATTTTCTTGTTTACTTCGTGTAATTTATATTACGGATAGCTAAACTCCATACGTCATTAGTAATGAAGTATGGATTGTAGCTATCCGTAATAAGACGAAACCAATGTAATGACTCATTACATTGGTTTCGTCTTCTTTACAAAGTGACAAACACCCAAATTGTTATTTTAAATAATGTATATACTAACACTAGGTATAAGGTACTTTACTAACACTACGGATCTCTGTTATCTGATTATTTGAAATAACTTAAATTGTGACTACATTAATTATAAATGCCAAAGTAACTGTTTATTTGTTTGTTACCTTTTCACAACTAAACGTCTGATCGGATCGTAATGAAATTTGGCAAAGAGATAGATTATATTCTGGAGAAGGACATAGGACTTTTTAATCAGCGACTGTGTCTGCATCCGCGATAGGAAGCGGACCCCAACAAGGATGGGAACAGGCTAGGCAGATGATTTTTTAAGTACAACCTAGTAATATTTAATAGCAAAAAACAACAGTACACATACGGGGTTGGAAAATGTACAACTTCAAATCAAATCTTAAATTATTTATTCAAATTAGGCTGAGAATCGGCACTTTTTAAGGCTACCTTACCACTGCACTATGTTTTTGCTAGAAAGAAAAGTGGCGCTACAAATTGAACGAAGTATGGGCATAAGCTAGTAATATATAAAAAAATAGGTCTAGCGTAAAGAATAAATAAATAAATAAATAAATATTGCTGGACAATCCACACAGCATCATCTAGCCCCAAGTTAAGCAGAGCTTGTGTTATGGGTACTAGATGACTGATATACTTAATATATATATATATATATATAGCAAATACCCAGCACACCCGGAACAAATATTTGTAGATCGTACAAACATTTGTCCCAAGGCGGGAATCGAACCCGCAACCTCTTGCGTCGCAGGCGGACCTTCGCCCGCCGCGCCACATCGGTCGTCAAAGAAGGGGTCGTTAACCTGAGGCACCCCTTGAGTTCGTCATTCGTGACTATTGTTCGCACAAAATTATATGAGTTAGGTGTTATACTATTTAAAGTAAATCTGTCTACTACAAAATAATTAGAACACCGTTATTTCAACAAGCTTAGGACTTTTTAGTTTGTAGCGCCACTTTTCTTTCTAGCAAAAACATTAGTGAGCAGTGAAGAGTAAGGAAGTGCGTTTTGGGGGACTGCCTTATGCCTTAAAAAGTGCTGATTCTCAGCCTAATTCGAACAAATGATTTAAGATTTGATTTGAAGTAGTATATTCCAACCTCTTATATGTACTGTTGTTTTTAAATATTACCAGGTTATACTTAAAAACTCATCTGCCTAGCCTTTTCTCATCCTTGTTGGGGTCTGCTTCCAGTTTTACTGGATGTAGCTGAATACCAGTATTTTACATAAAGCGATTGCCATATCTGACCTCCGCAACCCAGTCATTGGGCAACACAACAATACCCCTTGGTAAGACTAGTTGTCAGATTTTCGGGCATCTGACTACACGTAACGAGTGTCAAAGATCTACAAATATCAGCCGGTAACAATGGCTTAACGTGTTTTTCGAGGCTCAATATGTAATAGAACACGGAACACAGTAGAGAAGAAGAAGAGACAATAAAAAACCCATCCACAGACTGTCCACGGCAAGCGTAGATTAACCTACGATCGATTCTTTTTATTTAATCACGAGCTCCTCCGCTAATATTTAATAACTGTTCTACCTAAAACAAATACCTTTCTACCTTATTTCTTTTCCAAATGTATTTTCTTCGTCTTCTCAAAGAGTCAATTCGCAGCCTTGTCATAAATCGTTATAGTCGATTGGTCCTCATTATATTGCCTTGCCTACAGACCTACTGGCCTTATCTCAAAATAACACATGGGACACTTATTTCTTATAATGTGACCCCTTCAAATTGTTCACAACCCCTGTCGTGAAGCTACCTCATGTGGCGAAAGGTAGCAATTATCCTTGGCCGGTGAAAAACTACGTAGGCGAAGAAATATGTACTAAGCCGACTATTTTCGGCCAATCGATAATGCTACGAAAACTCGTAGCACTGACCGTACGAAATCTCGTAGCCGTGGCGCCTACGCGGCCCGGGTACCTTGTTCTCATGATATCGAAAACAACTTACGTTATATTGTGTCGCATGTAATATTTTGTTATTATATCAAAATTATCGATTCCTACTTTATTTTATTTTTTTTGGAATAGGCATCTCGCAGTTTATCCTTCAGGGATATTTACTGCTCAACCGAACTTTCCTGTGGGGGGCTTAGTTAAAATTAAGGCCTCCAGCCAGGCATACAAACTTATAAGCTAAGCGACTATCGCTAAGGGCACCCCTTGCGGGGTACGAACCTCGGCTTAGGACGTCGCTGAAGAGGACAGCAAGGGACAGGCTGGATCTGATTGATCGATTCCTACTTTTTCAAGGCAACAGATATACAGATTGATCTGTTGTCCAGCCAGTGTTGGTTATTTCTAAACTATGAGGTTGTATCGAATATTGCTAAAAAGAACCAAGCGCTAGCAAGCAAATTAAAGAAGCATCAATAAATCATAAAAACAACTTCAAAGAAAGTAACAGTGACGTTTTTTTTATATTTTAAATGAGGCATTACTAGTTTTGAAAGGATTTCAACTGTGCTCAGAACTAAATTGTGGCTACTTTGAATAGACTACTTGGGGCTATTTTAGATAACTACCATCATCTTTTGATTTATGATTGTTATATGATTTGGTTTGTAACACGATGAAGAAAACTTTTTAAAAGTAAATTTCTTTGAATTCCTTACCTAATAAAATACCTTCTTGTTAGTTCAGCTGCTTTTACAATAATAAAAACGTAAAAACTCATTAAACTGTTGGTTTTATAAAGTAAAAGTAAAGCGTATTTCTCGTTAAGACTATGTTATTTCATTTATTTAATTTCTTTTCTTACTAATTATAGTTTTAAATATTTCAATATAAAAACAGAAAAACATTTAAAAATATAAAAATAGTTGCCAACCGGTACCGGGAACAGGGTCCAAGCTACCGGCAGTCAGGGCTCCAGAGAAAATTATTAAGTTATTATGTTATTTATTATTAACTTACCTTTCGATATCAAATATCGCAAGGGCGATAATTGGGTCCCAGATACACCAGTTGTTTTCCCGCAGCAGAACAAAAGTACTTATGATATAAATAACTTTTACTACGACATATTCGTAATATTTATTTTGACAAGATCACGTAGGTAGATCAGCATACAGCTTCTGCTTTGATTTCAGTCTCCACTTACACAGCGTTAGAAAAAAACAGCCAAATTATTGTGTTATAATATATTATTGAAGTAATTCTATGTTGGGGTTCATAAGCATTTGCATATGAACCTGGCTGTTTTTTTGAAAAAATATCACGAATATGTCTAGCTGTGTACGTGTATAACTTCCATAATAATATATACTATCATAATTATAAATTAAGTAAAAAACTATTATTTTGACATTACAAACAGACACTTCAGTTTCTTTTTATTTGTTGAGATATTTACATAGTTTATTAGATTACATCGCTTTGTTTGAAATAACTGAGCTTGGCTATAGCTAGCTAATAGGAATTGGCTTAGCTTAGGCAATAGGCCATCCCCCTATTTCATGAGACTTAAACATAACCGGCGAAATATGAGTGTTACTATAGGTGCTCATCTGCCCAACCTTTCGGGGTATATAGGCGTGATGTTATAACTGAACTTATTAAACGCTGATATGGAAATACCGGTTCCGTTATAACGATATTTTTCTAATGTTTTATTCAATAGAGTATAATATAAATTTGAATTTGAGTTAAGTTACAAGGAATAATGAATAAATATGTCCCACACCTTAGCTGTATGATAAAATAATGACATCCCAATCCCAACTTATTAGATATTTTGGAAATGGCTTACATTTAAGTAGCTTTATGAATATTTCTTTAAACATGAACCTTTTAAATTGGCTTCTATTTATTTAATATTTTAAGCACACAAATGTAAGGAGGTGGACATAGTGCCATAGGCATTTTCTACCATTCAACCTTTTTTGTTGAGTATTCTTCCATTTTCAAATATGATTTATTATTAATCCGTGAAGCGAAATTTTTGCATCCCGTTTTTAAGAATATTGCGCACACAGAGGAGTCATTTGACATACTAAGTTAAAATTTATATATGAAGGAGAGCAGAAACCTAAAACGGTCTAATTTCGATCACTGAGCGACTACTAGCATTCCAATACTTACTAACTTCCTTACTATTAATATTATAAATGCGAAAGTAAGTTTGCTTGTTACGCTTTCACACGAAAACTACTCAACCGATCATCATTAAACTTTGTAGACATATTCTTGGAGGTATTAGAATTAACATAGGGTAATAATTTAAATACATACAATTATGACATAAAACTAACTATATACATATATACAAAAACAAAATAAAATAAAAAGCCGACCAAAACACTCACGCGTCAAAGTACTCCTCCGCATCGCTGTCGTCTGGAAACGTGCCCAAAAGACTGGCAGCATTGCCACGTTGGATGGCAATACTAATTCTTTCGGCAAAAAATGAATCACGCGAAGTGTCGATCAGACGTCGAGAAATTTCTTTATAAGAAGACGTGCACTCGGACCCGATGACCCGAGCGTTTCAACGTTCCCTAACGGCTCAAAACTGTAGTTACCAATATTTGCGCCGTTTGAGGGTCTCAGCACCCGCCGCGGCAGCGCCAGCACAGCCTGCCGTGGATAGGATACTTTTTATAGAAAAAAAAAGATAATAATCATGTCAAAACAACGTTTGCCGGGTCAGCTAGTATAAATGCGAAAATAATTTAATTTGTTTGTTCGTTACCTTTTCACGGTTAAACCACTGAACCGATTAAACTGAAATTTTTCATATACGTTTTCAGGTGTGCTGAAACGGACATAGGCTACCTTTTATCCCGATAAAAAGTACTGTTCCCGGGGAAATCAATAATAACGTTCTTATGGTAATAGATGGCGCCACGTGTCTTTTGAATCATGATTGAATGATATTACTACCAGATTTGTTTGTTAAATGCTAAATTAAGCGGGAAAAGATTAAGATTAAAGATTTATTTATTTGCGAAAACATGTGTAGATAATAAAACATGCTACTATTCTGATTATAGGTGTTACAGATGTTTTTAGTACAACATGTTTGGCCATAGCTGGTGTACAAATTAGATCAAAAGATAAAAAAATAGTAAAAAAATAAACGTGATATTTTTTGTGAGATTTACAAGAAGGCATTATTAGCTTAGAGTAACTAGCTTAGTCGTTAACTAACTAACCCTGAAACTTGAAAGGTTGCTAAAACAAATCGATAGCGGGCGATGAGTCACAACTCAGTAAATTAATTTATAATTACTACTACACGCCGTCGCCTTTCATACTTGTAAGTCAAACGAAGTGATTGTTTACACTTTTCATTTCTAATCTGAACTAATGGTATAAAGAGGTTATACTTATTGTTTGTTTATGGTCATCTCTGGAAGCATTGATCTGATTTCGATCATTCTTTCACAGGGTTTACTTGAATTTTATATCGGGAAAATGCACGGATAGGCCACAGAAGCGAAGCCGTGGGATTTAGCTAGTTAATTTTAATGTGAAGAGACAGTTAGACATATCCATACCTAAACCAACGACTCAAACGTACCACTTGACTGGGAAACGTTAAAGTAGGAAACTAACCTAGCTAAGAATTAAAACGCGACCCTTGTCACAATTAAGCGTGGATGGATATTTATTCTCTGAATTTTTGGGTGTACCTAGCATAGGTAATTCCTCTACAAAACACCTTCATGCCTTGACTAATACCTTAAACCTTTGCTTCCAGGACGTGGCGTTCATAAACCCTGCGAACGTGGTGTTCGTGTACATGCTGGTTCGCGAGCTGGTGGACGGCGAGCGGATAGGCCGTCCGCAGGAGCTGCAGGCCGTGGTCCTCACCTGCCTCTACCTTTCCTACTCTTACATGGGCAACGAGATCTCTTACCCGCTCAAACCATTCCTAGTCGAAGACTCTAAAGATAAGTTCTGGGACCGCTGCCTCCTCATCGTCGAGCGGCTGTCCTACAACATGCTTAGGATCAACTCGGAGCCTGGTTTCTTCACCGAAGTGTTCACGGAGCTTAAGGCGTGCGGGACCTCACTGGAGAGCCCGCCCCCCGCGCCCTCGCACCCGGCCCCCGCGCCCCCCCTCGCCATCAGTGCCGCCTGACACACGGAGGTCGCCGTCCTTCGGTTGGCACTCACTGACCGCCCCAGTCGTGTTTGATGTCGGCTCCTGACAGTCCATGATCTTGGTCAATCGTCCATGTTTGAGCGTTTTGAGTAGCAGTTTAAGATTTAACGTTCAGAGTCATGATTGATGGGTGGATTTCAGAGTCCTGATTGATGGGTGGATGGTGTTCTTGTGTAGTCAACACTCGTCGTCCAATTAAAAATATAGACTCGTACTGCGTCGTTGGTATATAACTACTGTTAGGCCAGAATATAGAAGCTGTCTATGTGCCCTAGCGACATACAGCAGTAACACCATAGTTTAAATTTAATAAGTCATGAGTGAAATATTGTCTAGTCACTTGTATTTAATTATAAAAAAAACAATTTGGGAATTCCTCCTGAAACACTCATTAGTTCTAACGATCGTTACTTCCTTTCATTACCAAAAAATCCATGGTGTGATTGCTCAAAAACGCAGACTAAATTGACTAGGTACTAAATAGAAAAAGGAAAATTGCCACGATTGACCAAGATTTAAAATGTCATTGCAAATATTGCAATAGATAGACGAGTGAACGGTATCTAATGTACGAATTATGTGTGTATCTTCATAATTCGGAATCTTGACTTTGAATTGATTCGAAGGGAGAATGTGATATCTCATGGAAAACCCTGTATTTCAAGGCATTTTGGGGATCGGTAACATCTGATATGAGCATGGTATTTGTGAGTGGGACAAACATAAGTCTAGCTGTGCAGTCGTTGTTTGTGGAAGAGATGGCATGAAGAAATAAATTTTAATTATTAAGCGTTAGTTCCCTCGAACATAAGATCGAAGTAGCTAGTGTTAGATTGTGGACAGGTAGGTACTCCCGAGTGAGCGGTTAGTATGGCCAGATGTGGCCGCTTAAGTGCCTCAGCTTTCTAAAACACTGACAGACCCTCGTGGCCGGTAAGAGCTGGCCACAGGACTCTGTCTGACGCGCGAGGGTTCTAAAAGCTGCAGTATGAAAGACTGTTGATTTGTATAATATCTGAGAACAAACTCACGTTCACAGTCTGTTGTGTTTATCATTCAAAGTCAACGACAGAGATCGAGAACGCGATGAGCGCCTCTCGCCGATAGTCGTTCAGTTGTTGAAGTGCATCTTGTCTGTGGTGTTCGGTGTGAACCACGATGTAGTTGACGCACTCTCTTGTATGTATGTTTACGTAGGTAATTGTCTGATAAAGTTATTTTCTCGTGCCGCTGGACCGTGCGGTGTTTTAGTCCAATAGAACAGTGGTTAGCTAGTAAGTTAAATTTTTCGTAAACGTAGTGAAATGAACGTATTGCCGTATAGTTAGATGATATTAGAGAAATGTCTGGCAGGCGGGAGGATGCAATAAAAGCGGGAACTCCGTCATAATATAATGTAATCCGGTGAACCCTTCTATGAAGTGTACGTATATAAATAAAAATGGCCGGCTCAAAGCGGGACGACTCGATTGTTATTGAGGCGACGAAATGTATTGGTAACATTATAGGTCAAATTTTGCGAAGGATTAAGCGTTTTGTACAGTGAAATCGAATAAAATAGTACATCTAAGTCTTAACCGTTAGCTTAGTTTAGACAAATGGACGGCAGGCTCGATGTCTGGGAGGCACTCGGTCCAGAACACCATAGACAACGTTTAACCTTACTTGTAATGCATTAATCAGTATTCTTCTCGATAGATTCGTATGTATAGAGTCAGGTGGAGGATTTTGGGCATAGTTACTATTCAAGTACCAACTATCCGGCTAAGGTTTAGCTGTCTGTGGGCATCAGGTTCTTAATTGGTCAGCCTAATCAAACCGGCCACGCCGAGTGCCGTAGTTAAGATAATAATTTGTTTAGTCGAGTGATTGTCTATGGGTGATGAAGTGTAAGTACTTATTTAAAAATAAACTAAATTAAATAAAAAAAAAAGAATCTCATAATACGTTCCAGTCATTAACGATTAGCTAAAGGTAGTTTGTCTGTGATTTTTTATTGAATTTTAGCTTTGTTTTTAGTTATTTGTTATTTTTTTTTGTTACTTTGTCGCAATAATTTATTTTGTCGCAATGTATTGTTACGATATTTATTACTATTGTATAAGCTATGGTTACTATAAGTGCAATATTTTTTATTGTTTGGATATTTCCTTGAATCTGAGAAGCACGATAAGACGCCGTCTGTATGATATACAAAGTAAAATATTAAAATAATCACTAGTATATTAAATATTTGGATTGAAATGCTTTTTGAGAATTGACGAGACATTTGATATTGGTATTATTGTTGTTTTTATTTTAGTTATTTATTTTATATTCAGCGTAAGTAGATAACACGTTAATTTATATAAATTGATCTCGATTTTAATGATGGGTAAATTTTTCGCCGTGGCTACATTCCAATTACTAGGAAATACTTCAGGTGTAAGCGATACAATTCACTACCGAATTTCGAAGATCTCTCCTAAGTATATTAATAGTGTAACTTTGGTATTTGACGTGTGCATATGTAACGTTATTCTGGTCCTATACCTGTTCTAACATTATTCATGTAATTCACGTTTGTTAATTAATCTATTGTAAATATACCCAATTATTAAAAAAAACTTTCGTATATATAATTACTGATGTTTTATTTGATTTTTTATTATTTACCTACCCCTTAAATGTAGACGCTAACACATCAAGCTATCCCAGACTGTCAAATTTTTCCAATTGAACATAAATCTTATTCTTTTGTTGAAAAACTATTAAAGAAATTTGTCAAATTGCGGTAACTCGACGTGCTGGCCTCTGTACCTACGAAGTTTGTGAAATCTCGAAATCTATATGGAAGACGTTAATGGCGATTGCAGATTCGACAACCACATTGACAAACAACATATAATTCTTAATAACATATGTTTCTTTAAAGCACGGTTGGTGCAGTGGCTGAGCGATCGACTGCTGCGCGGCGTGTCGTGGGTTCGATTCCCGCACGGGACAAATATTTGTATGGCCTACAGGTAGTTGTTCCGGGTCTGGCTGTTTGTGTATGTGACTTTAAATGTTTTTAAACGCACCCACGATACAGGAGAAAATCCTAGTGTGGGGCAAAGTTTAAAAAAAAAATACTTGTTTATTTTTTGCTGAGGAGTTTGTTTCACTTCTTCCCAGCAAAAACACTAGGAAGTGGTGAAGGGTGGACGTTTTGAGGGACTGTCTTATGTATATTTTGACGTTCAAAAAGTGCAGATTCTCAGCCTAATTTGAATTAATGTTTTTTTTTTTAAGTTAATCATGCACAAGTTTAGAAAGTAGGATTGTTGTTGCAAGGAGTTGGTACTGTTGAGCCTTCTAACCTGCATGGACATTAATTCATTTATCGTGTATGAGATAAACACTAATTCGTATTCAGAAGATAGTGGAGATAGCTGACAGGCGGTTAAGGGTACAAAAATCTCATTTTGGACTAGTTTATTTCTTAATTTTGTGAACGTTAAAATTATGGAAATATAGGACTGCGATTTTAAAAATATTGTTTTTGTGACAAAGAGACTGTTCATGCCAGTATGCAGTCTGGGCACCTCTTAATAGTTTCATCAGCTGTGCGCTGTTGAAAATGTTGCCTTTGATTTACGTAATGAAGATGTTATATTTTATTAAAATAAAATTTAAATTTTATTCTGAAAAAACGGAAGATTAATGTGCGATTCAGGAATTTCTTTTAAGTTTTGCTTAATAATAGAAAACATATACATTTGAGACTGGAATTTTCTAAAGCTTCTTTTATATTTAAGACCGCTGAAAGAGCTTACATTTTTTACGGTTGTTAGTAAAGAATTATAAAAGTAATAAACATATTATTAAATCTACTGTATTTTGAAACTTCTATTGTAATTCTTCTATCTTCTAACTAATTTTGAATAATCCATTCAACACACATGCAAGAATAAGAACAGTTATTTTAAAATTTAAAACAATTTCTTCAACAACTTTCATCACAAACAGAAAATTACCAAAATGATATAACATAATCGTGTGGGAAAAATCCTTATCTGTTTTTATATCTTCTATATCTATACTTACTTATTAATAAAATTTAAGTGTCTTTGTAATGTTTAAAAATAACAGCTTTTTACTAAATGCATATGAAAGTTTATGCGGTAAACATACCAAAAAAAACATTTTTTTTTGTCTCCGAAACGGCTGGACCAATTTTTGACGGAACTTCACCGGCAGATTGCTGATCTGTTAAGGAGTAACGTTGGCAACTGGACTAACCAACTGCCTTTTTTTTTAACACTATGCGCCGCCACCTGGGGTCCTGATGTGTGGGGGGCGACGGACGTCCCCAAGTCCGGCACCCCTGGACCCATTTAGGGGGGCTGGAAGAGGGCGTTGTCCGCCCTCCGCCGACGCCCGGGGCGTCTGCTGCGGGCCGGGTTGGAGAAAGATATCGCCCTTTCCCATTCCGCAGCCTCCTTCCGCGAGATAATCGTCTCGCAGAAAGACATCACCGCGTTCCAGGTCTCCTCGCTGCCAACCATCGATGACACGACGGCCGGCAGCGACAGGTCCCTGCCTACTTCCGCAACGAGGGCACGGCGTGGCTCCTCCCAAGCGGCACACTCTGCCAGCGTATGCCACGCCGTGTCCTCCCGGCAGTCGACGCAGTGGTGACACCAGGCGTGACTAACCAACTGCCTAGACTAACAAAAAAATCCATGCAATTTTGTCAAAATCCATGTGGACGTTGTCGCGGGCACAGCTAGTGCACACTATTAATTTCAATTACCGCTCCCAACCCCCACCTAAGTGACAACGGCCGGGTTGGTCTTGCGGGCAAAAGCGCGGCTGCTGAGCTTTATCTGGGTACAATTCCCAGGTCAGGCAAATGATATTGGGTCTTTCCATTAGTAATTTGTCATTGGCAACTCGTATGCGCCTAGCATGAACGCTTACGGCTTGACGTAAACTTAACGTAAGATCGAAAGATTTTGAAATTTAAAACAGGAACTCGTTACTCACGTCATATTTATTTATATTCAAGTCTTTATTCACCTGCATGGTTGCTTGCTGCATAATTTAAACCTAAATGCTATAGGATACCTTTATTCACGATTAAGAAACCTTTTGCTTTTTCGTTATTTTTAGGCACATCAAGCTACCCCAATGTGTCAAATTTATTTGATAGTTTTTCAACAAAATCGCAATACAAATAAGGTTTATGTTCAATTGGTAAAGTTTGATTTTCATCAAGCAGCAAAAACTGAACATGAAGCTACCAAAAACTTCTGTACATGAAGCGATCGTGCTATGCTGTTTTTACATACATAACTCACGCCCTAATCCGGTGGAAACTACAGAACGCCACATACCTGCGCTCCTTACATACCTACTCCTTTTGCTTCGTTTACGTTCACGCATCTGGTCATACACGCACGTTGGTTGCGAGTACTAAGCACCTTGTCGGTGATGTTGTTCAAAAAGGTCAGTGCGTAGTACTCAGGTGGCTTCCTATAGTTTCAGACTACCCCCATGGGCACAAGGCGTGAGTTGATGTATACCATACCATATGTATCACCAATACGATCAGTGTAGAGCTTCTAGGGCGTGCCTTATTACAATCTAAGAAAATCTACTCTTTTCAATTTGTAATTATAAATGTAATGAGTAAATCAATAATTGTTTTATTTCGCCAAGCTTGTCCATTGTAGTGTAATTAATGAGTGATCAGAGAATATGTAGTATTGGCTGCCAAACCCGTGTACCAGGGCTAAAGCTTCCGGCTTCCGGTAAGTGGCGCCTATACGTTTCGTTTAGGAATGGCATGAGGCTAACATGCTAGGGCTTCTGGAGTATGGAGTTCTGATATCCCAGTACTTTGGTAAGCACGTTAAAACTGTTGGTACTGCGCCTCATCCGTCTCCGGTCATGGTGAATTGCCATCTTATTGGACTATGACAGAGAAGGGGGAGAGATTGCTACTGTCTTGTGTTTGCGCACATAAGTGCGTACTAAAATAACTCCCATGTCTATGGCTAGGCTATGCTGAAATTGGCCGCCATGACCTACGCTCGTTGAAATGACTAGGCAGATGATAATCCAAATGCCTAATCGTTTATGAAGACAATCTTAATGCTTTTTTTAACATTTTATGTTTGATCCAAATTAAACACAAATATTCAAAATAAAAGAAAAAAAGGGTAACTTGTTGTTATTATTTGTGACTAAATTACTCAGCTATAAAAAAGGTAAAGGTATATGTAGGCATGGTGAGCGTTTCTAAAAAGCCAGGAGTTCACGCAAAATATAAATCAACAATGCTTTTATAAGACTGTTGCTGTCATGGTCATGCTGTCAAGCTGTCCAATGTCAATTTTGACACATAAACAGTGAACAAAGTTTTGAATTTTCAATTTTGTGAAAACATATTAATTGTGCGGCTTCATAAAAGCTTTAAGAGCCATTTACTATATAAAAAACAATACTTAAAGTAACTGAGATCCAACTTCCTATTTTCACCCTTTCTTTGTTGAGTTTTCTACCGGCAAAATGAGTGACTATCCGGATCCTGAAGATGAATATGAGTTGATGTATGCTGATGAGCTGGAAATGCTAAAAGAAGACGAGGACCATGCTGGTAATATACCTACTCACACTACAAAATGTATCAATGTTAAAGTTATCAGTAAATTTTGTTGTCTTTTAGTTTTAAGCGCCAAAGCATGTATAGCAAATATTTTTCTTTACACCAACTGTTTTATTACAAAAAATACATAAAACGGTAATGATTACTTAATATTGAGCTGATAGATACTTTTAAGACCAAATACTTAAGGTATAGTTAAAAGTACACCATGCCTTATTTGCTTAACTTAATGTTACTCTTTTTTAGAACCCAAAATACCTAAAAAGAAAGTTCTACCTGCTAAACGAAGTCTCGACTTCTCCAGTGCCATAGTAAAGAAGTCAGTCCCCTCAACAATCACAAACCCCGTACCTCCTGCATCATCTATACCACTCTCTACTACCACTGAAAGTACAGACATCTCACTCACACCAAATCTTGAGCCTTTAGAAGACTTAACTCCTGTGTCAAGTAAAAGAACAGCAGATGAACTTTTTGGGGATATTGGAGACATAGACTTCAATGAAGTTGAGTTACCTAGTAAGAGACAGAAGACTGAGGAGGAGAGTGACATGGATCTCATAGAGAAAATCCTGGAAGGAAGACGGTTGAAGCAGATTTTGATGGAGCCAAGTGGTACCCTTGGTGGCAGATCTGGGTTTAAGGCTAAGGATAATTTGTCACTTAATATACCAAGGTAAGGTGCGGTTGAGCATAATATGATGAAATTTGAGAGTATCTCAATATCTATAACATTGTACTCCTGGGCCAGGCAAAGTGTTATTGGGTTTACCGTTTGGATTTTCTCAGCATCAGTTTGGATTTGTGCCCAGTCCCTTGCTGCCTATTTCATGAGACGAGAACATAACTGAGGAAATGTGGAACTATGGGTACACCTCTGCCATATCTTTTGGGGAATATACTAATGATGTTTTAGACAATTTACTGTCAAAATCATAGTTTGTATGTAAATAAGATGGGCCTTGATAACCCATTTAATAATATCCTATAGATGAAGGAAGAAACTACAGAACACTACCTTCTATGATTCTTACATGTACTCCTTTTTGTTTGTTCATACATCTAGTCATATACACACACTGGTACCATAGTATAAAGAAAGGTTATCTCCGGCCCAATCCGCGATATAATTGCCTACTGTCTTATGGTTGTCACTTTTAGCTAAATTTTAATTCAGTACCTATAAATTGGCAAGGGTCGGGAAGTTTTTACTTTTATTGTCTGGGTACATGGTTTGTCAGGCCTCACTAATGAATTGGTGACAGTACTATTGTACTGTCATAAATTTATTAGTTTAAAACCCGGCCCTTGCCAAAGATAACACATCTCTTATTAGTCAATAAAGTTCAACAATGGTTTTCCTATCAAATATAGAAATGTATTCAAGATACAGAGCAGTATTATTTAGAATAAAAAAAGATAAAATTAACCGAGCGGCGTAAAATAGCCGTGACGCGCGAAACTAGTGCAGTGTTAGCCCCGACTGGCACAACTCTAAATGAGTCGAGATTTTGTTAAGTGTGCGTGCGGCGACGCATAGTTACTACGGCGCACACATACAAGCCGCGCGCAGTGCGTTTGTATGAAGATAACTTACTTCCCGCTCTTTATACTATGCTGGTACTAAGTACTATACACCCAACCTTTCTTTGAAGAACATCACCCATAAGTGAATATCCTTCTAGGGTGTTCTATCTCAGCATTTCCTCTCACAACTTCCTAATGCAAATACCTATTACTAGTCTCCTGTTCAACAACATGACCAAAACATTTAATATACCTTTTTCAATTCATATGTAGTTAATTCTCCAAAAGTAGAAATATTTCTGCAGTAGCAAAATTTCAAGTAATGTCAAATGTTTCATGGTTCTTTTTACTATGTTTCAGATGGGCATTCCTTCCTCTGACAAACTCAGATGGTGACCGAGTATATGTAAGGCTAGAATCCGAGGAGTCCTGGGAGAGCTCTCTGGACACGGGAGCTGAACAGATGTCCTTGCATGCTTCTTACACCAGCACTTGGGTAGAGGCTAGGAAGATCGTAAGTAGATATTGATTTGTTTCTATATATACATACTAGCAGTGGTATACGGGTAAATATCTTCTAAGAAGGAAATATAACGATAACGGAAATATATTGACGACCGATGTGGCGCGGTGGGCGATGGTCCGCCTTCGGCGCAGGAGGTTGCGGGTTCGATTCCCGCCCTGGGACAAATGTTTTTACGATCTTCAAATATTTGCTATGTACAATAAAAAAATATCTATGTATGTAATGTATTGTATTAAGTATATCAGTCATCTAGTACCCATAACAGAAGCTGTGCTTAGCTTGGGGCTAGATGATGCTGTGTGGATTGTCCAGCAATATTTATTTATTTTTATTTTTTATAAGCTACAAAACATTAAAGTTTTATCAAAATCCATTCAGTAGTTTTTGCGTGAAAACATAACGAACATCAATACAGCCTCACAGACTTTCACATTATAATATTGGTATGATATTAGTAGGATTGTTTACTTATTTAAAAATCTTTGCATCAGTCTCAGTGATTTCTTATTTTAAAGTAATAAAGTACTTCCTACTGAAAAAAAGAGTATCTAACCTAAGAATTATATAACATTCTTGCCGCCCGATACACTCCCTCACGAATTAGTAAAGTACGTAGACCTCGACACACACACTAACAGAGCCTGTTGACCATATCACTTTCCTCCAGGAAAGCAATAGGGCACTGTTTGCTAACGCATACCGCCGTCATTCCGTCCTCGCCGCCAAGGCCCATCGCGACGACCCCGTCACCACGACCTGAGCCCCAACACTCTCACATACACACATACTTACTTTTTACTAAATTTATCTTTTCAAACATTCCAGCTAGAAGACAAACAACAGCGTCTAATATCAGAAGAGGCTGCATCTCAACCGCTACCTGACATAGATGCAGATATCAACAACAACATGCTCTGGGTGGACAAATACCGGCCACAGTCATACCTGGATCTGTTGTCCGAAGAGCCTGTGAACAGGGCCCTGCTGCATTGGCTACATTTGTGGGACAAGGTAAGAGTGAGAAGAAGAGTGCAGCATGCTAGTTGCTATTTGCAATAAATACAAATTGTTAGCTTACTATTGATAGCATGTTTTAAATACGTTAGCTTATGGCAAAAGGTTCGCACATAAGCACTTTATACCTTAAAGTCAGCGCTCAAGATCTGTGCCTGTATTAAGGTTTGCTAGCTCACGTTGTCGTGAGAGGTTTCCAAGATAAAAATGTGACTACTTAGGTCAGCATTATGCAACTAAGCTTGCTGTTATATACTAAGTGTGTGAAGTGTTAGTATAGTTACAGGCACAGATCATGAGCGCTGACTTTGAGTTGTGCAGTAGTCAATTTTATTAGAAAGTACTTATGCGTGAACTTACCCCCACTACTGCTACCAGTGCTCAAGATCCGTGCCGTCAGTAATATGTGTATTTATCACCGATCATACACGTACTTTACAAATCCGCAGATAGTCTTCAAAAAAGAAGTGAAGACCAAGGAACCTCAGCAGCGCACAACATTCAGTAAGAAAGCAGGCCAGTTCCAGTTGACCAACAAATGGAAAGGGAAGAAGGAGGAAGAACCTGAGATGGGTGAAGATGGACGGCCTCACCACAAGGTGGCGCTGCTGTGCGGACCACCAGGAGTCGGGAAGACCACACTGGCTCATCTGCTGGCGAGGATAGCTGGTAAATGAGCTGTAATACTTTGTTTGTGGGTATGAGAAACAGTTTGTATAGTTCCTCATCCACCATTGAAAAGGGAGGATCCTCCGACTTGACGGGTGTTTTATCTGGTGGGCTACTGCCCGACGGTTGCTGTCGGGGTCTTGTTTGTTCAATGGCGTCGATAACTTTAATATCGCGATGTAGTTTACGTCAGATTGACTTCGTATTTAGCGAGATAGACGCGATTGCGAATACTCACTCTTTAAAAAATATTTTTTTGCAAATACAGCCCTAATTTGAAACATGGTTTTCCCATTATTGTAAACAACGATCCCAATGGGATAGACGAATAAAAGTAACATTCCGCTTTTAAGTACAGAGGAGAAACCCAAAAAAATAAATTTTACCGGATGGAAAGACAGACATGGGGAAACCATAAGGGTTTCTCGTTTACTATGGAACCCCTAAAAATGAGCCTGTCTGGTTGGTCCAGTAGCGCTACTACTAAGCATGAGCTCCGGTTAAGCGGTTAGACTCCCAGGTCGGGCAAAATGTTATTGGGCTTTTCCATTTGTAATTTCCATGTAAATTGAAGAAAGAAAGTCCAAAGGCTGGATTTGCGTACGATAACTGGCAATAGGTTCCCTCCCAATTTAACTTAAAACTGTATAACTCTCGATATATGGGTGTATGTATACTGTTAAGGGACATCTCTGCTTTACCCTTTGAGAATACAGTACTTACATAGATCGGTAGTCAAACACCAAATTGCCAGATTTTTCAAAAAAAAAAAATATCCCTTGTAAGTACAAGTATTTAAGAATACAACAACTTTTTCCAGGATACAGACCTGTGGAGCTGAACGCATCGGACGAGCGCAGTACGGATGCGTTCCGCAATGCGCTGCAGAGCGCCACACTGATGCGGTCTGTGCTGGACGCAGAGAGGCGACCCAACTGCTTGATATTAGGTAGGTCGCTTTGTTGCAATGCAATTAGCACACAATAAATAAATAAATAATGCTGGACAATCCACACAGCATCATCTAGCCCCAAGCTAAGCAGAGCTTGTATAATGGGTACTAGATGACTGATATACTTAATACAAAACATTACATAGATAGATATTTTTTATTATACATAGCAAATACCCGAAACACCCGGAACAAATCTTTGTAGATCGTACAAACATTTGTCCCAGGGCGGGAATCGAACCTGCAACCTCTTGCGCCGCAGGCGGACCTCCGCCCGCCGCGCCATATCGGTCGTCGCAATCTTATAAGTTATAAGCATAGGCACCCTTACGCTAAATTGTATGTTTTATCTGTCAGTCATCATCTGCCTAGCCTTAGGATGAGTCAATGTACAATTAACAGTGATCTGAATAAATTGAAACAGACACGTTCAAAGCAAAGCTTTATGACACCTTTAAATAAATAAACGGCCATTACTTCAATTACAGTTGAAAGGAGTCGCACTACTCACGGGCACTTTGACAATTATAACATTGAAATGGCTGTTATTTACAATAATTTTGGGTGGCATGGAAAGTGGTATATAAGCGTATTGAATATTAATTCTCTCTATCAAGTTTATCTTGGACATCGCTGACATCGGTGAAGGAAAACATCGTGAGCAAACCTGGACTTATAATTAATATAAGTCTGAAATCGCCAACCCGTCTTGAGCAAGCCTGGTGATTAATGTTCGTGCCTTCTCTGTATGAGAAGAGGCCTTTGCCCTGCAGTGGGACAGTAATAGGCTGGTACTTTACTTTACTTTAAATATTAATTTAGCCAAAGTAAAGTTAACGCTAGACTAGAAGACAAAATTAGGAACCATTAGAGCATCATCATCCTCATATGGTTCTCACGTAGCCTTTTCTTAACTGAGTTGAGTTCGGCTTCCAGTCTAACTGGATGCAGCTGAATACCAGTATTTTACATGGAGGAACTGCCTATCTGACCTCCACAACCCAATTACTAGGTAACATGATACCCCTTGGTAAGACTAGTTGTCAGACTTTCGGACCCGTAACGACTGTCAAAGATCTACAAATGACAGCCGGGACGAACGGCATAACGTGTTTTCCGAGGCACGGAGGAATCTCGATATATAATGAACGGTCACCCATCCACAGACTGACCTCGGCTAGCGTAGCTTAACCTTCGATCGACCTGTGCGGCAGTTTAATAAGTAGACTATCGTATCGTAACGTTATCTACAACCTGTATAATGTTCATATTTACAATTTTAACATTAATACATTTTTCGAGAATTCGTTTTGACAAAATGAAGTTATGCCAAATCGAATCCTTCGTTTATTCATAAGGGTTATATGTTATTCACCATTTAAACTGCAAGGTTCTAATCTCTTGATGTATTTTGTTTTCATTCAAACAGAAGTTTGAGCCACAAGGTATGTACAATTTTACTAAAATTTCGTAGGTTTGTTTCTAGGAGATCTTGTCACGCCTGTACAAAATTAATTACTGAATAATAAATCAATAAATTGTTTGGACTAAAACACCAATCGACTAGCCCCAAGAATAGCCTGTACTATGCGGGATTTGTATGAAATGTTGTGAGCATATCGGGTAGGTCTGCGAATCGGCCAACATCTATTTTTCATACCCCTAAAAGATAAGGGTGACCCACCCCTAAATATTGTTTTTTGATTTGTGAATTTTTGATATTTTATTTTATTATGATTTAGTATTCAAAAATAAATGCAAGTTCAAATTTTCACCCTTCTATCACCAACCTCTTTTTGGCAAAACTACGTTTGCTGGGTCAGCTAGTACAGATATAAATATCCATACTCATTACACAAATATTTGCTCCTTATACGGGACTCGAACCCGCGACCCCTGGCTTCGAAGTCCGGAGTGCGAACCACTCGGCCAAAGAGGCAGCCAAATTGGGATTTGACGCTTATCAAAATACATGATCAAGTAGTTCTATTTAAAAAAGATTTCTAGAAAATTGGATTAGTCAAAATAAAAAATCGGTGGAACGCTTTTGAAGTTTTTCTTCCATTCTTGTCACCTTGAACGGCATTTGTAGTGAATAGTGCGAAGTGACTATGACGTTTCTTTTCAGCATACATTTTAAAACACAAGATATCTTTAAATTTATTTTTAACCGTGGCTTTTCTTTCTTTTTAGATTCGGAAGATCTTTAAAAAAATAACTATTAAAATGAATTATTATATTGTACAATATTGTAATCTCATAATAAATTGCTATACTCCCCCAAAATTTTAGATGAGATAGATGGCGCCCCTCTCCCGACAGTGGAGCTCCTGGTGCGCTGGTGCACGGCCACTGCGACCGAAGGCAAGAAGAAGACCAAGCAGCAACCCCTGAAGAGGCCCGTCGTCGCCATATGTAACGACTTGTATGCTACCTCACTGAGGCCTTTGAGGTAAGAAAAAAACCACTTAACTGGAAGATATACAAATTGAAAGATAGTAAAGAACCATCCTCCATAGTCCCATACACGACAACAGGAAGGTGGGCAGAGTCGCATCACTTTATAAAATCCAGCACCCTCAGGAGCCATGTATGTTGCACGGAATCATATGCCTTCTTGTAGTTCAAACAGTATGTCGACAGATCCTTTCGGGAACGACGAACCGGTTGGTTAATGGCAATATCGAAGAGGGCTACTAGCTCCTTAGTACCGCGGGACCCCTTCTTACATCTATTTTGAGAGGCCGACATGATCGAATTGCTGTCGAGGTGTTGATTTTACTCTCGAAATGGATATAAAAACCTTATAGACTTCGCTAGATGACTTGCACCTGATCCGACAGTCGTTGCGCCGACATGTAGACAGCTTATATTTTTTGTTCGAGTTGCAAAATTCTCATGGTGATGACTAAAAGCAACCCCGGTGTCGCGGAAACGTACGAGCTTTCTGCAACCTTTGCGGTTGGTGAGGTTTTCAGCGGGCCTAAGAGGGCCTCTCCGTCGACGCGCAGGTGCTGGCGACGTGGGCTAAGGGCTGAGTAATGCTTGTCGCTCGAGCTCCTACATATGCAACTACCACGGCCGGTGTCGGCAGTTGATGTTCTTGACGTTGGTGTTGCTAGCTATTGATTATTTTCCTCCGTATTCTTTTAATGTATATATTTTTTTACATATTTTCTCTGCTATTATCTGGCTCTTGACCCAACTGTTTAGCAAAAGTTTCTCCAAATGTTGGTCGAAACTTTTCGCTATCAAACCGTTGACTGATATGACTATCGGCACTATAATTGTTGAGTTCATATTCCACATGCTGGTAACCTCGTGAGCAAGATCGAGATACTTTATTATCTTGTCTTTTTAAGATTTCACTAGGTTCTCATCATGGGGAATAGTGACATCAACAATTACCTAGCTATTGATTATTATTATACTGTTTTTTATCACCTTCAGTATATTTTTTTGGGTAATTCAATTAACTTGTGTTACAGGCCTATAGCCCTAATCGTGCAAGTGGGCGGCGTGTCTATCAGCCGCCTGTCGTCCCGCCTGGCGCTGGTGTGCCAGCGCGAGGGCCTGTCCGCCAGCCCGCACGTGGCGCACGCGCTGGCGGCGCGCGTGCACGGCGACGTGCGCGCCGGCATACAGCTGCTGAGCTTCATGAAGGCGAGGGCTAAGGCACAGGTGACTATGTGATACCCAACACACTGTCTTTCATAATAGCTAGTCTGTTGATGTTTGGAGAATACGTGTTTCCGTGGCGGTTATCATCTAAGCTAATATTATAAAGAGGTAAAATTCTTTCGTCTTATAAATTCAGCCTCGTTGCTCTAGTGGTTGGAAGCATTACTGCTGAGCTCCTGAGTTGGATTCTGGGGTAAGAAAAGTTAGATTTGTGCCCAGTTGATGGTCATAGCTTTGACTTGTATTACATAAGGCTTGACCATATCTGGCGAAATTTGGGTGTACTTACCATAAATAAATATCTGCCTTAGTATTCGGGAAGTACTATTCTCTAGAAGTACTGATCTGATTACAAAAAATATTTCATTAATCCAATAGAAAGCAACGTGATTGCTGAGTCCCATAGGATAAAGTGTCTGTCTTCTTAACGGAATGAAATGAAATGATATTTATTTCTGTAAACAGGTTTTAAAGAACACTTTAGAAGTTCATAAAATTGAATTGAATTTGATAAAAAAACACAACCGACTTATAAAAAAACACTAAAGAGATTAAAATAATTATAATGAAGGAAATCAGTAGCTTTGGTTGTTTCATTTGATTTATTTTCTGCTACCGTTTTCCGAAATTATAGTTATTTTATACTTTTCAGTGTTTTTTAAGTCTTTTTTTTTTTAAAGTTATTTATTTTATCTCTCAAATACTTTTTTTAAGACTTGGATGTATCTTTCCAGGTGAGCATGGCAGACGTGGAAAACGCAGCGATTGGCACCAAGGATTGCAACAAGAGCATTCTGCAAGCGTTACAAGCTATCTTCACTACCAACGACCGCGAGCCTCAAGCTATTCTCAAGACCATACAATCTGCTGGAGAGTATGACAGGTAGGTACTTACAAATAAGTCAAAATTATACAAAGATTAAAAAAAAACCTGGCCGAGTCCGGACTACGCACAGTAAAGGTGTTTGAATTGGTGAATCAACAACAATATTTAAAGTACATATATTACAGCTGTTCTAATCAAATCAAATCAAAATATTTATATGGCACATAAGGTGTCATAGTAAATTAGTTTCATCATAACTTACAAATTACAGATTCTATTGACTTGTAGTCTAAATGGTCCTTAACGGTATTCTATCTTTTAATTAATAAGAGTTTGAAAAGTTTTTTTTAAATATTATTAGTGGTAAATCTTGAAAACTATTTGATAAATGATTGAAAATAATAATCGACATACAGTATACATTTTTATTCAAAGTCAAAGCATTTATTACAAATAAACCAATTACAGGTACTTTTGAATTGTCAAAGAATCGTAAAAATGAAGCTAGTCGCCCATTCCAAAGCGTAGGTACCTATGGAGAAGAACGGGCATGAAACTCCATGGCCACTCTTTTTAATTTTGGTGGCATCCGAAGTCTATCTTTATGCCGTGTTCGGCTATTTGGTCTGTCAGTGCTAGTTTCAAATAAATTGTAGGTTCTCCTAACAAAAACACATATTTCAAAAGTATATAGACATGACAAAGGTAGAATGTTTTGCTTTTGAAGTAGTGGCTCCGAAATTGCTCGGATATATTGTTTTGACCTTTAAAAACTCTGTCAAAATCTACTGAGTTACCCCATATTACAATGCCGTATCGTACGGATGATACATAACCATGTTAAGCCAGCATTGCAGTGTAAGTAGTGTTACATAAAACGATCTATTTTTGCAAGAATCTTATCGTTCTCCTTAAACTTAAAGGGAAGATCTATAAGACAATGATTAGACCTGCTGTCTTGTATGGATCAGAATGTTGGGCCACAAAAGGAATGAATGAAAGGCAGTTGCATGCAGCTAAATAAATAAATAAATAAATAAATAAATATTGCTGGACAATCCACACAGCATCATCTAGCCCCAAGCTAAGCAGAGCTTGTGTTATGGGTACTAGATGACTGATATACTTAATACAATACATTACATAGATAGATATTTTTATTATATATAGCAAATACCCAGAACACCCGAAACAAATATTTGTAGATCGTACAAACATTTGTCCCAAGGCGGGAATCGAACCCGCAACCTCTTGCGTCGCAGGCGGACCTTCGCCCGCCGCGCCACATCGGTCGTCAGTCGTCAGCTGAGATGAGAATGCTAAGGGGGATGTGTGGTGTTACGCGAATGGATAGAATAAGAAATGAGTAGATAAGAGGAAGTCTGAAATTTGTGACAGAGAAGTTGTCATGGTCACACACGTGATGCGAAGGAATGAGGATCATGTTGTGAGGAAAGTTTTGAGTATGAATGTAGAGGGTTACAAGAGTAGAGGGAGACCCAGGAAACGATGGATGGATTGTGTGAAAGTTGATATGGCTAAGAAGGAGGTGAGTTCTGAGATGACGGGAAATAGAGATGTATGGAAGAAGAAGACATGCTGCGCCGAACCCAAATGAAATTGGGATAAGGGCAAGAGGATGATGAGGTCTCTGATTAGTGATTTATGTCTATTATTCGAGATTTGATTAAGATTGTTGCGTATTATGTTTTTAAAGACTTATGACTATAAAAGTATGTAGATGGGTCTTACTAAGCGGGTCATGGCTAAATAAAAACAGGCGCACGGGTTGATCGACGTTTAGGTTTCCTGTCCACCGGTGCTGACCGAGACTGTGGAGCGGAGATACGGAGAAATATTAACCAATAATCTTTGTCCACTGCTGCGAAGCGGAGATTTTATGCAGTCCTATTGCTTGAAATTTCTCCGTTTCTCCGCTGCGCAGCATCGCTTTGCTCAGGTGGACAGGCAGCCTCAAGCTTTTGCTACAAAATTTTATTATGATTGATTTCATATCTTCTAAATCATTTTTACTATTAATCCTCAGACTGGTAGACGGTATCTTCGAGAACTACCTGACGGCCCGCGTGGACGGCAGGCTCCTGATCGCCGTGGAGACGTTGTCCTGGCTGCTGCTGCATGACGTCATCTACAGCTGGACGCTACGTCACCAGAACTACTCGCTGTACGGCACACTGCCGCTGCTGGTGGCGCGCTGCCACGCCGCGCTGGCGTCTCGCACGCCGCAGAGGATTCGGTTCCCTTGGCAGGCGCAGGAGGTCCGTTTTAGATCAAAGTTTTTTTTGCAGTGTCAGCTTTTTATTGCCCCACTGCAGGGTAAAGGCCTCTTCTCATATAGAGAAGGCACGAGATTTAATCACTACGCTTGCTAAAGGCGGGTTGGCGATTCCAAAATTAAATCACTCATAGTTTAAACAAAGTCCCCCGCTGCGTCTATACGCGATAAACTCTAAAACTACTATACGGATTATTATGCGTCTTTCACCAGTAGAAAGAGTGAAAAACGAGAAAAGTTTTTGTACATAATTGATCACGGGCGAATCCGGGGCGGAGCGCTAGTTAATTATAATATAAGTCCAGGTTTCCTCACGATGTTTCCCTTCAGCGATATTAGTGATTACTAAGATAAACATAGAATATTAATTATTATTACTTCATTTTGTTACTTTTATTCAATTATTATTCTACCCTCCACAGATGTACCGCAAAAAAGTAGAACTAGAGAGCATAGTATCGTCAGTACTGCGCGGCAGTTCTCCTGCGGTGTGCAGCGGCCGCGCGGCGCTGCAACTAGATGTGCTGCCAATGCTGCCGTACTTACTGGCGCCGCAGCTGCGCACTGCCAATGTGCAGGTAAATTATTAAAAATACAGACACACACAGTCACTAACCCACTCACTCAATCACTCACTCTCTCACTCACAAACTCACTCACTCACCCACTCACTTACCGACTCAATCACTCACTCACTAGGGGCCGTTCAAGTATTACGTGAGCAGATTTCTTACCATTTTTTACCCCCCCGCCCCCCTTGTCATCAAAAGTAAGCAAAGCACTTACCCCCTCCCCCTATGCTTACGTAAACATTTTTAGTAATAAATGTTTTTTTATATTGTAATTTTTAAAATAGGAAAATCATGAAAATATTAGGTTTAACTGATACACATAGAGTAAATGACAAAAAAATATAATCAGAAATAAAGAACATAACTAACATAAAGAATATTTTCGGAACACATTAACAGTCTTCAGTCCATGAAACCTGAATCCATGATTCTAAGTTATCGATGACATTGGATTGCTGCTCAGTGTTCCGATTTTGGAATGTCTACGTCACTCTCATCGAGCCATTCAACATCTTGGTGCTCTAAATTTTGAATAATGCACATCAGTTCATTAGCACGACGAGCAGCGACTCTTACAGGTCTAACTTTTCCCTCTGTGGGCGTGTTTACTTTTTTATGGATCTTCTCGATGTGACGATTTAATGATTTGACGGAAGCATGATAAATACCACACGTTTTGCATGTTCGGCTTGAGAGCCTCAATTTTACCGTCGGACAAAAATAATCGTAGGGCATTTGCAAAAAATCTTTGAGGGTAGTACTCAAGCGTAGAGCTAAATGGACTGGAAGATCAAGAAATTGTCCTCCTTCATCCAAAACCAAGTCATCAACTGTTTGTTTTACTTTTGCAGGTGGTGGAAGAAACCTGTTGTCTAGTAATCTGAATAGGCCACTTCTTGGACGACAGCATTCTGTATTTTTACATTTTACAATTTGAAGCCCCGAAAAAACTTAAATAACTAACGATGACGTAATCATCATCTAGACCCCCCCACCCCCCATGTCATCCAAAATAAGCAAAACAGAGACTCCCCCACCCCCCCCTTGGTGCTTACGTAATACTTGAACGGCCCCCTACCTACAATCATGCCAGCACACCTTCACACTTACTTGTTATGTTTAAGACATGACATCACTCCTGTATTCCCCGCAGGATTAGGCAAACCTATATTTTACCAGTTATATTTAAGTCCCATGTTATAGAGTCCGAACCTATTGCCACTAACCGGGTACAAATTTAAACTCCAGTCTGATACTGAGCAGTTCCAGATCCAAAAACCCAACAACACTGCCCGACCCGGCATCGATAACAAAGACCTTATTAAATTGTAAATATTTTTATTCGGTTTCGACAGCTTTGCAGTGAGAGCGAACGCAAGGCGTTACGTACATGCGCGGGCGCAATGTGCGACTACGGGCTGCAGTACATACAGCAACGTACGCCGGACGGACTGTACGCCTTCGTGCTGGAACCGCCTATTTACAGGATTGCATTCTACGGTCAGTATTGTATACCGGGTATTGACGCACAACCAGATACCCTCATGGGATCTGGTTGTAGGTACATGATTCTGGACGGTTGAAATTTTGTCTAAATGTCTACGTTTTTACAGTTTAAAAGAAAATATCATCATAATTAAAGGTAAAAATTAAGAAAAAGCCGATAAAAAATTTCAACGCTGTCCAAAATCATGTATGAAACTCATGTTTGTGTATCGATGTCCCATCCACCCTGTAAAAACATAAAAATATGTTAACCACGTTGATTTCACTTAAACTATTTACAAATTAACTACGATAACATGGCGCGCCCCTCCATAGTAATACTGATAAACGATTATTGGAGCCGCTAGACGAGCAACTAATCCTTGGAGCCGCTGGACGAGCAACTAATCCTTGGATTTTAGTTTGACGGCCGTCGCAGTATGCACACATGCGTTGTGAGTATTGGTGGCGCTTCGTAAATACTGTCACTAATACTCACAAACGTTTGAACTCACGCCCCGCTCGCTAGTCCGACCTGTAGCCGTTGAATCACTGCATTGGTTTTAGCAATATAATCAATCAAAAAAGAAATGTTATGTAATGTGTAAAAGAAAATGCATTGTTGTTTAAATTCAGGTTCTGAAGAGAAGGTGCGTCCACCGCCGGCCATCAGACAAGCGATTTCTCGCGAGCAACAGCTGGAAGTTATCAGACGGAGCGAAGAAATGGTGAGATAGTAATAATTTGTGTTTTGGTAAAATAAACTAGAGTCAGTTTGTGAGTAGTGCAATAAAAACCGGACAAGTGTGAGTCGGACTTGCATACGGTAGGTTCCGTAGCTTGTTTCTTGTATTGTCCCCAATATGAAATTTAATTTAATTTATGAAAATAATTAATTGATGTTTGTAAACGTATACTGGAGAAATGCCTAGTGTGGGGCAACGTTTAAAGAAAAGAATGTTGCAATAGAGGAAATAGAAATACACTGAAATTTCAACTGTCTGCCTATAACGGTTCACAAGATACAAGACTGGCAGACGGATTTAGGGATGGACTGTGCAGGCTTAGTAATTGGATCCGGTTGGATATGTTTGGGTACGGAAACCTAACAGGCATTGCGTTAAATGTGTATCAATTGAGATTCATACTAAATTATTACTTTGGAGCGATAAACATCGCAGTTGTCTGTGTACTGTTGAGTTTTTGATTCATTTTATGTCACTAATCTTTTAAACGTTCATTCTGGAACGAAACTGAAAGAAAATTACATTTTCACTTCCATTTTTAATCTATGTTATTGACTATGCGACATCATTGAAAGAGGAGGATGCTCCAATCTGACAGGTGTTGCCAACGGTTGTCGTTAGCTTCTTACATAATTATATGTATGTTCAATCGCACGGATAACTTTGATATCGCGATTTAGGATACGTCACTTTAGTACGTATGTGACGATATAGATGTCGCTACACATAAAAATCTGATTATGATAATGAAGCCTTTTTAACATGATAACAATGATAAGACATGCTGTCTTGTATGGATCAGAATTTTCATGCATTTAGATAACCCTCTTTAAAATTTTGACCTTTCAATTCGGCTCTTATTGTATTGAAAAAGAATTGAAAAAATACATACACACATAGACGGACATGCATTGATTTTTAACTATTCCTGAAGTCTAGAGCATTCGTAGTTTCTGGAACAAACACCTGTGACAGACACTAGACAGGCAGACGAAGTCATACTATAAGTAATAATTTTCATTCTTATATTATTATTCATATTTCTGATACGTAGCCCTGAAAACTGCTATTTGCTACGACCGCGTAGCCCAGCTGCTACGGCAGCTACGCCGTAGCGACTACTTAACGCGGGCGCCTACTGGCGGCACGGCATGTCAAATAATCTTTGTAATACAGATGATTTCGAATCTTATTTAACACTGTTAACGCTCATAATTCATTGATACGTCACAGCCTGCTTTGGCATCCTTCGGCACGTTCCGGCATGCCGTGGCTTACCGAACTGTGAAGGCTAAGCATCATAAAATAAGATCTCAAATCACGGGCCTTTAACCCTAAGTTACGTATTATTTTAACAATATTTTCCCTTTTTTAGGCAAGTAGAGTGCCAGCTAGAAGCAATACCAGCACTAAGCCGAATAGTGATAAGGAGAAACCATCAACTAGTAAAGAAAAGGAGACGCCTTTACCTAACCACCTGCAAAGGCTGCAGCCCAAAGCAGTCAAGAGAAATACTCCACAGGTAAGATATTTCAAGTATTTAACATAGTATAACACCACGCCTGTATTCCCTGAAGGGAAAGGCAGAGGTGTACTTGCAGTACAAACACTGAGAGATCTGTATTCAAGTCCCATGTACTAGGGGGTACATGTACCATGTACGAGCTTATTGTCATCAGCCGAGCATAATCTAGCCTCTGGGCTGCTACTGTGATATTTCAGATGGAAAATCCCAATAAAACTTTGCCTGACCTGTGAGTCGAACTCAGGACTTTAATCTCAGCAGTACCGCTTGCAACATTTAGAGCAACGAGATAATTTAAGTATTTATTACATAACATCACGCCTGTATTCCCCGACGGGTTAGGCAGAACTGTAATTATAGTGTCTCCACATTTAGCCAGATACGTGGTATGTATTTAGATTATTTTTTTTAACTTCGGCCCACTCTAGGAATTTCTCTGTGTTGTGGGTGCGTGTACAAATGTGTGTGCATGTGAATTTTAAACATGGGTAGCACCGCGGGGCGCAGCTGGTTTATTGTAAACCCAGGTTTCCTCATGATGTTAACTTGCAACGAAGGCGGAGATGTCCAAGATGAGCAATGAAAAATAGTGGTGCCGATTCCTTTGTCGACCAGCTAAACTAAATTTGGGGTATTTCCATCTTTCGCTTTCCTATAAAACAAGAAAAGGACGGGCTAACTGAGAGCTGTCAATTTTGGTGAAACTTAGGCTTCCACACCAACATTGTTCACATTTAAGATAGCATTGATTAAAAACACGACGAAGTTCAAGTTTCTTTACTCAAGTTGACTGTCAGAGAGAGAGAGAGAGAGAGAGATATCAATTCTCTAATTTTAGTTTTACAAGAGAATAAAAGTGAATTCCTATTTACCTTGGTCACGCCATAACTCGAGAACGACTTTACCTATTACATTCATATTTCTTTTTATTGTTTCTATTACTTTGTCGAAGGTTCTTACGGAAAGTAAAATTAAGACAATAGGGATGTGTTCTAGGTAAAAATATATTAAGTCTATTTAGTCCGTCAGTAAGATTACCAAAAAATATTTTTTGCTTACTCAAATTAATAAAAAGTGACAATGATATGATATATGCACATCAAAGTTCTGGTGAAGGGGCGTGTGACGTCACTATTACGTTAAAAGTGTAGCACGGCGTGACGTCACGCGCAATTTCAACGCACTACATCGTCGTCATTTTTGGTTTACGTGACATCATCATCCTCCATTACCATGGGTATGTATCATCCGTATTTACATCATCATCATCCTCTTGCTCTTATCCCAATTTATTTGGGGTCGGCGCAGCATGTTTTCTTCTTCCATACATCTCTACTTGCCGTCATCTCAATAGTCACCTCTTTTCTAGCCATATCATCTTTCACCCAATCCATCCTTCTTTTCTTTGGTCTCCCTCTACTCTTGTAACCCTCCACATTCATACTCAAAACTTTCCTCACCACGTGGTCCTTGGTTTACGTGACAAAAGAAAAAATACGTGTCCAGTATTTTTGAGTAATCCAACTTTCGGAAAAATCATAAAATTTAATTTATTGCGCAGAAAATTGGAAACTTTCAGAAAACATAACGACTATTTTCACTTGGCGCGTTTGATGTATGTTAATTTGAACTGCGGGCAACACAGCGGGGCGCAGCTAGTTATCAATGAAAAAAGTCACACGGGTACTTGCCCGGATTTGAACCCACAGTCTTACAAATCAATCGCGAACTTTAACCATTTTAATTAATTCTAAGCTTGTCATAACTTTACGAAGAAATTTATCACACCGTCAGCTAGGAGGGCGTGTAAGTAAAACACACAATTTTGTACCACACCTTACATTACACCCTAGTCCTTTACCAGCCCCTTCTAAAAAAAACCCAGTACAACACGAAGCACCACAAAATTCTTGCAATTAAAAAGCAGTATCAAATCCGAGCGTGAGTGTTCCGTACACAAGCCCGCTAATATATTCCATCAGTCGAGTAAACTTCTTCTGTTCGCGCGCTATTCAGGCGTTAACGAGTTCTTTCTTTACGGAACCCTGTTAGCTGGCTGTATTGTGCGGGAAGATGATATTTTGATTTGTGATATGAGGTTTCTATTGCTTTTCTTGCTTAAAATAAAACGGGACAGTCGTGGTTAAAAGAAGAGGTAGACTATCTATAACTTCTAAAGATATTGTGAATGTAAAATGTATCCTGTAGTTAACGAAACAAAGACGGTTTTCCTTTTTTTTGGCGCCAATTAATCTTTATTAGAAAGACATACAGGCACATACACTGACCTTATCGGTGATGTTCTTCAGATCGGTCTGGTGCTTAGTACTTTGAGTATCGGCGTGCTGTAGATTTTTGAACGTAAACGATGCAACGATTTCTGTAGTTTCTGCCCAGCCCCATGGGAGAAAGGCTTGAGTTTATGTAGGTATGTATGCATCAGAAAGACAGATCGTAACAAATACGTCAAGGATGACATACTTTTATAAGAAACTTCTCGGTTTTTCGCCTGCCATCATTAACAATTTTAATTATGTTCAAATCCGGGCAAGTGCCAATGTGACTAAGTTTACCTATCACTGACATGACTGTAAAGGAAAACGCTGTAAGGAAACCCTTGAGCAAACTTAGTGATTAATGCTCGTGCCTTCTCTGTATGAGAAGAGGCCTTTGCCCTGCAGTGCTGTCCCCCAACTGGAACAGGCTGGTATTATTACTAATTCTCACATTATAACCCTAATTACCTACCGTTATAATGGAATATTATTCTATATTCTCAGTACAAAACGTTGTTTATCACAAGTAATAGGCCCGACTACGTCGAAGCACTCTGCGAATCTCTCCTAATTAAAACTGTGTTTGCCTAATCCGCATCGCGTATTGTGAGAGCGTGAAAGCACTTCAGCAACTTGCCATAGATCATACGGAGGCGAAGAAGGGGCATATAACTTGCTAGATCTTTAACACGTGTTAGATTATTGTAGCTGCTAGAACGAGTAATGTTTGAACTTGTATAAGCCTGTGACAATCTTGGAGCTTCACATTTAAGAACAGGCGATTGACTCTTGAAAATCCTCCTGTCAAAACTTCCGTGAAGGAGCTGTGAAATGAGCAGTTAGTATCGCCCAGCTTAAGTAGTACTCTTTGACACTTCAAAGAACTTTAAAACATTATGAGATTATTATCAAGAGCGTTAGCATACAAGAGAGTATTATTACGAGTAGGTCATTTTGATAGGTAATTTCTATTCTGGATTAAGAGATTTTTTTTGTTGATCCCGAGCATTACATGGGTGATTCCTAATGACAACTCACTTCATCGCCCACTTCACCCAACTTTTCACGAGTGTGCGAGAGTGTTTACTGAATAGCCCTTCATTTTTGTAAAGTTTATTTCGAATGGCAGGAAGTTAAAGGCAAAGTCAAATAACATATTTCAATTAGACCATGAAAAGACACTTTTGAACGTGAAGTTAATATTAAAAATAATAATTAAATAAATAAATAAATAAATATTGCTGGACAATCCACACAGCATCATCTAGCCCCAAGCTAAGCAGAGCTTGTGTTATGGGTACTAGATGTCTGATATATACTATACTATACATTACATAGATATATATTTTTATTATACATAGGAAATACCCAGAACACTCGGAACAAATATTTGCAGATCGTACAAACATTTGTCCCAAGGCGGGAATCGAACCCGCAACCTCTTGCGTCGCAGGCGGACCTTCGCCCGCCGCGCCACATCGGTCGTCAGTCGTCAGTAATTAAAGTAGTCCTTTTCACATGGTAGTTTCATATGGAGAAGAATGGGCAAGAAACTGCGTTACTCTCTCGTTTACCTAGTGTTATATGAAAATACGAATTCTGGTCTATCAGAATATCTGTTTTGAGAAAAAAATAGATCTTCATTCAGGCTGCCTTACCTCCTATCGCCTGGAACACAGGATTACCTAGTTCAGGCACAAATTATGAGTGAACTTAACAGAGATTAAAGAAACATGTATTTAACGTTATATCTTATATTTTTGAACAAATTTATAATTATTATTACTGCATAGGTAACATTTAAAAACTGTAAACTTACCTTAGACAGTAGTTGTTTAAGCAATATTTCCAATAATTTTCGGAACCTATCGCTTTACAAAGTAGGACAGCGACAGACTCATTACAAAAATCTATGAATAAAAAGTCAGCTATATTCAATTTTAAAGAGTACTCAAAATAATAATAATTATGAGGAATAAACGACCTCCTTCCTCACTGAGGCTAATCTAGCACCAAGCACAAGCTCTGTCACGTCTGCCTCACCTCATCACGTCTAAACACGTTCGTAGCGCGAAGTCACGTAATCACAGCAATCTCAGAGCGAGGGCTCGCACAAAAAGAAATAATTAACCCATCCGCGTCGCTGCACTTGTCACGACAAGTCGCAGCTTTTAATGTTGCCACTGTCACTCGGCGCTTGGTAACACGTTTGGTAACTGTTTGTAAGTTGGTATTCTGTTTTAGTTGTGACCTATTAGTGTTGCTACACGTATCACTATAAGTTGGTGCCCACTGTCACGCTGCGTTTGGTAACACGGTTGATGTAACTCTTTGTAAGTTTTCATTTTGTTTTAGTCGTGAATGACATATTAGTCTTGCTAAACGTATGACTATAAGTTGCAGCTTTTAATAGTGCCCACTGTCACGCTGCGTTTGGTAGCACGTTTTGGTGTAACCATTTGTTGGTGGAAAAATAAAAAAATAACGTAGTCCTGCTGATGAGCTTGTCACGTCAATTCGCAGATTTTAATGCTTCTATTGTCACGCTGCGCATTGTAATAAGTTTAGTGTACTATATGTTTGTATGAATACATACATACGTAGTTATTTAATCTATCTGCGATACTCCGATTATCGGGTCAAGTCGCAACAATATTTCCCGCTGTCACGCTGCGCTTGCGCGAGAGCAGTGGTAACCAAGTACTATTTAACGGCCCCGAATTACGACTTGCACGTCGTGGGTTTGAAACCAGGTACCAGCGCTTTATTAAGTCTATTTTACTTCATCACCACTGCTCTGAAAACGGTGACGTTTACCTTGCGATCAAGGTAACCGGATTTGTGGTATCCACCAACGCGCTCGGGGCCCGCGTTTTAGATTACGGCCCACTTTCTCTCACAGAGAGAAGCATTTGTCCAAACAGTTGGAATCTTATAGGCTGATTATGCCAGGCTGCAGTTGTCAACACCCTTATGGTGTATCGCTATGTCTTAGTTACCAATTACCTCATCATCCTCCATCATCCTTCGGTCAATTTATTAGGGGTCGGCGCAGCATGTCTTCTTCTTCCGTTCATCTCTATTTGCCGTCATCTAGAGTGTCACCTCCTTTCTAGCCATGTCATCTTTCACACAATCCATTCATTGTTTATCTGGTCTCACTCTACTCTTGTAACCCTCCACATTAATAACAGGAATTTTACCACAGTATGATCCTCATTTCTTCGCATCACATGCCCAATGACAACCGATTTCTACACAAGTTTTCGATCACATTTGTGTGCTTAAAGTAGGTTTTAATAATTTTTAATTGTGTAGGATTACACACATGCCTACTCAAAACTTTAAGTTACCACTTACCTATACAACAAAGTAGGTTTTATAACATTTGACTTCAAAGCAATGAAACAAGAAATTTTGGCAATGTCAAAAATATTTTGTTTTTAACAAAAAGTTATGAAGTAAAATTAAAAATATGACGCAAAGTTAACGTCAAAACTTTTTAGATATTTCAAAATGAAATATCCCTTTTTCCAAAGATAGTCAAGTTGTTTTTCCCTAATTATAAATCTTCCATTATTTAAAGAGCCCGTCAGAAAAGATGCGTAAATCAAAATTTTTCTTAAAGGCTTGAATGTCAAAACTGAAAAGTTATCATTTTTTGAATGCGCGGCTTCGAAGTTAGCGATTTTGGTAGAGGAGCGGGTTTATCATTTTGCTAAAGAGCGTTCTTGGTGCCGTTGCATCGAAGTTATCAAATAATTTCAATACTAAATAACGATTAGACGATGTTAAATATTGCACACTAAATAGTCTATAGTAATGTAGGTATGCTGTACCCAACTAATTTGTAGAGGTCGGATAGGCAGTCGCAGCTGCATCCAGTTAGACTGGCAGCCGACCCCATCATAGTTAGGAAAGACTAGGGAGATGATGGTCATGATAAATTGTACGCACTTCCATTGATGCCTCATCTAATCAGCTGACGTATTTAGATACTAGCATTTGGGCCGCGACTACGTCCGCGTGGATTTCGTTCTTTTCCCTCCAAACTTTAACATCGTCTCCACCTCCTTTAATCTTAGTTTTGTAAATAGAATATATCCTAAGTTACTCACTGATAATGTAGCTTTATATACGTGAAAGATTTATTAAAATCGGTCAAGAAGTTTTCAAACTAATCCATTAAAATCAAACATCAAATCTTTCCTTGTTTTTTTTTGTAATACTAGTTTATGTTTAGATAACAAACAGAAAAAACCACCGCATCCTTGCCTCTTGTTAACCCTGATCACAAGTCTGAACGATCAAGCATTAATTGCTTGACCACAATGCCCAGACTTGGTGGTGTGACCAACGATCAAACACTACATCCAACATGGCCGATGTTGGTTCATCATTTCACAAGAAGCCGCTTCTCTACTACCCCTTCAGTAATTCCCATTAAAGTCTCGAGTCAGTTCCGTCAATATCCCGGACGGACAGCCTCCCCTCACCCCTCTCCTCTCGTAAATACAATAACTAATCACACTAAAAGGGTTGCGGCTGTCTCTATTAAAAACTCGCTAAGAATATCATCGGGGAGGCTTGGGAGGGGCGCACACTCGCCGGTGTCTTGGTTTCCCCTTAAATCGGTGGTTATCTTGGTTATCTTTCTTTAAACATTATAGCCGTAGCTATAATGTTTAAAGAAAGAAAACAAAATAAATATTACCGATAATTTGATTGTTTGATCCTGAGATTGATTCGTTGATCACCCTTTCGATAATTATTATAAATATCTAGGTACAATGAAGGAAAAATATAGGAAATTATTCTCATAGTTTAAAAAATTGTAAAAGCTCTATCAATCTCAGGATAATTTTATATCTGCGGAATTAAAATTAAGGTTTAACAGCTTTGCATACAAAAATGTCAAACTGCCAAAGTTATCTGAGTGCCTAAGTGAGTTATTGTAGATACCTTATTTGCACCTAGGTTCATAAGAGGTTTGTTAAAAAAAAGAAAAGAAGGAAGTGGAAACTTTTTAATATTTTTCATGTTCAATTGGAAAAAAAAGTCAGTTTCCGATAGCTTGATGTGCTGATGTCTGTAAAAAAGATTTTCTATGTTCCTAAAGTTATCCCAGTGTGCGTTCTGCATTATTATTATGATTTTTCTCCGCTTTTCCAACCGCTAATGGCGTTGCGATGCCGGCGGCCGCGTCGATTCATTGCGTCACTTGTTATCCCTTCTGCCTTCATTATTTATTTATCATGTTGTAATGTCGTGTCATCGCCCCCTTATGTTTGAAGATTGGGTATTATCATCTTAACCAGCTGTTAGCAATGGAAGCCAATCTAGTATTTTCTCCTGTATCACTTACAATGAAATCTAAACTCTGAACAACATTTCGTAGATCAAATGAACAAATCTCCTCGTAACAAATAAAGTCCATCCAAAGGTTGTCTGTAAGATATCGCTTTTAGTGATAAGGCCGCCCATTTCAACACCCTATGTGGCACTTAAACTCATTATTTGTACATTTTCATGGTTTACAATATAATAAAGAGTATTCTATTCCATTCTATTCTATCAAATCTTCAGGTGTTAAAGAAATTATGTAAATCATGTTACTTAATACTACTACTTTACTTAATCTATGTAAATAAGTTCGGTGTTTCCTAGCCAACTACTTTCAGAAGAAACACAAAGGAAACTCTGAATCATATGAGGCCCGTGCAGATTACTATCAGAGTTGGTATTTTGAGGTAATAACCACAGAGGTTTGAGAGAGGAATTCGTTGTAAAATACAAACAGCCGCGCGGCTTGATCGAAGGTTAAGCTACGTTTGCCGAAGTCAGTCTGTACATGGGTGATCGTTGGTAACATATCGAGACTCCTCCATGCCTCGCAAAGTTCACTAAGCCGCTGGTCCCGGCTGTCATTTGTAGATCTTGGAAAGTTGTTACGGGTAGCCAGAAGCCCGAAAGTCTGACAACCAGCCTTACCAAGAGGTATCGTGTTGCCCTGTTACTGGGTTGTGGAGGACAGATAAGCAGTCGCTCTATGTAAAATACTAGTATTCAGCTCCAGTTAGATTGGAAGCCGACCCCAACATAGTTGGGAAAAGGCTAGGCAGATGATGAACCACAGAGATTTAAGTAGAGTCTAGACATCAGACGCAAAATTTAGTAATAGTGCAGCTCAATTCTGATAACAAACCTTATCCTTATTTATTTTGACACTGCGATGTGATAGAAAACTATACTTTGTAAAGCTTAAGAGTTTTCTTGTTTTTTTTTGTTCGAACGATATTCGAATTTCAAAAATTATTTTTGCATTTCACAGGAAAATTTATTGACGAAAGTTACATGCTGTTTAACATAACGCTACGACTCTTATAGGGTTGTATAAAACCGCGGGGAACAGCTAGTGTCCCCCTTTAGCGGCCGATATCACCACAAATAAGGGACCCATGATATCATACACCGAAGTACCTACTTTAAAACATGTGAACCCACACATTCAAGTAGATTTGTTGAACATCGCAATGAATACTGCGGTGCGGGTAACATTAGGCGCCGTGGCGGCTAAGTGCCTCTGTACTAATTGTAACTATCGCTTTTAACCACTTTTCTGCGCCAACTGGAAATTCTTCTGTTATTTCCAACAGACATTGGGATGTAGTCTGAGACGAGGTCGGAGCTAGAGGGCTAAATCTGTTTAGAAGTTCTATATCAGGTTTGTATCTGCGAGAGACTGCTGGCAGATGCTGGATGCGGCAAGCTGAAGACGGCGCTATGGCGCTCATTAGGAGAGGGCTATGTCCAGCAGTGGACTAATATAGCCTGATGATGATGATGATATCAGGTTTACATAGGCCTAGTAAACTTTATGAATTAAACAGGGTACAAGGGACACCGACGCACTACCTGCAACTACGAGTTTGGTACACGATTCAGGACCCTCATCGTATTCGGATTTTTCCGAATTATGCTTTTTTTTCTAAAGTATTTTTTATTTTAAACTGTAAAAAAAAACTTGAGGGAAGTTAACAATTTACTTCGTAATATAAAATCTCATTGGGCTAGATATAAATCATGATTATTAGAATTTGTGATGGGACATCCCTAATGTTCCACCCTGTAGGTATGGCCCTGCACCTAAACTTATTTTAATTCAATGTTCATGACGACAACGGCAAATGCGGCTTCTTATCATAATTACAAACTCTTCTAAAGCAAAAATTCCCTAGTAGTAGATGTCATCGATTTGTCCGGATATTTATAACAGGTTGAGTTATAAGAAAAGCTGGTTTTAAGATTATCTTCGTAGGTACATCAAACTCTACGCACCCTTTAATCGAAAAGCTCAACGATAAAACAAACCCGACAAGAAAAAAGTAGAAAAAAAAACCCCATTTGGCCAGTTTATTAGCATCTATTAGAGCAAGCCCCGACCTACCCATTACACTGGCGAGCACAAAAATGTGTAACGCCCACCTAATAAATTTACCGGCAGTTACGTCGCGCACGCGACCCAAAGTGGATGGTTAGCTGGATCCGCTGAGTGCTTTGTACGGATTTTATGTTCCGCGATTAGGGCATTTGATGCGATACACTGTTGTAATGGCTGGGTCAATTAAATGGACTTAAGTGTAGATTTGGTGTTGCATGGTAGTTGGTATGGGTGGTTTTTGGTATTGGGTTATATTGTTTGTTGAGTGTAGCCATAGTAAGCATCGTTTTGTACCAATTTTTAATGGTCACCAAGCAATTTCAGTATGTTCCACGGATACTATCTACTAATGACATTCTATACACTAATGATCATCCTAGAACTGTGGAAGTCAGACCACATAATTATTCTCTATGGTAACCCAAAATACTACTGAATAACACTGTACAATAGTTACTCCTCTGCCTAATCCTTTGAGGAATAGAGCTTATGATAACCCAAACGTTATACCTAAAAAAACCCACTACCCAATAACTTTTCTTTAAGGTTTACCAAGCCCATTATACAACAAGCACTAAACGACCGATAACCCGATTCACATCCGACCTGAAACAGAGAAAAAAAATCGCTTCACATTACGTCTTATAACTAATGTCGGACATTAAGCACTCGACTCGCTCGTGATAAAAGCAATAACACTCCGAATAGGAAAGAGTGCCTCTATAATGCGTTGGGTAAACGAATATGTGGGGAAATTGCTCTGGAGCGAGCCTAGATGCGATTGAGGGAGCCCGGATACGGGCAATCATCAATCTACCCCCTACATCGTAAATCACGCGTACAATGGACGAGGGAAGTTCTTAAGAAGAAAAACTATAGGTTTACATCCTTCCTGGGATCGGCCAATCGGAAGCCGGCGCGCATTGCCCCCCTGCGCGGGAAGGGTTATCCTCGGATTGTGTTAAAGGGGAGATACGGCGTAATTGGTCAGTGATGAGCGTTATGGACTCGTTTTGGTTTGAAAAGAAATGCTTTAATATTTATGCGGTTTTAGAATTTTGTTAGTTTGGATCAAAGGAAAGAGGAGATTGTTTAGCTCTGACATTTGGAACGAGGCATTTGAATACTAGTTATTACAGTAATATAATAATTGAGAAAGTTTGGATGGATGTTTGTTACTCAATTCCGTCAGAACAGCTGAACAGTTTTGCATGAAATTTGATACAGAGATAGATTTATTTATTTATTTAATACTTTAAGCACACAAATGTACAGAGGCGGACTTAATGCCATAGGCATTTTCTACCAGTCAATCTTTGGGTGATGCAGAGACAAACAGTGGCATAGATTATTGTATGGAATACATTTAATCCCAAAAAACGGAATTATTCTCATGGATAGCAACGGCAGCTTGACTTTTTAATCGCGGGTAACAACGCGGGGCACAGCTAGTTAGGATATAATCTGTTCTCCAATAATTTTAGTTTTAAAATACATTAAAAACTCAGAGTTTACTAAGGATTTACAAGTCAGGTCTATCGGTATTTGTTTTTTCTGAGCGGCTAGATTGGCCTACAGTGGATAGGTTAATCAATCTACATGTTAGATCTGTGGCTAGATGAAGCTTCTAGAATATTTTTGGGTAAGCATGATAAATGTTCTAGGTACTAACTTTCTTAAGTAACTTTTAATAATAACCAGCTATGGGCCGTCTATGTATAAAAGATTTTGATTTAATTTATGCACAAACTGTGCCCCGTGGTTTTATTCGCTCCTTAAGGTCGTAGTCCGTAGGTCAATAAGCTTTCCTCAAGAATTGGGCTATCACATGCAAAATATTTTTTCAGTCCGGCTGTTTCAATTCCTCAGCTGTTTTTTTTTATTTGATCATGCTTTCAAATAAAAAAAAACAGCTATATTGTCTTAGTATACATATAAATGGGTGTGAGACATAATTAATAAATAAAATGTCTATGTAATGTATTGCATCTAGTAACCATAACGCAAGCTCTGCTTAGCTTGGGGCTAGATGTGTGGATTGTCCAGCATTATTTATTTATTTATTATTTACATATTATGTTCAAATTAATCAACTCATTCAAATATTAATCATTTCTATCCATCTGTCTAGTATCTATTGCAGAATACGGGCTGTATTCTTTAATAGATAACAAATAACAAAGAAAACCTTAGATAATTTATTCAGATTTCTCGTAGTATTTACACAAAACAAAAACCTAAAATTCCCTCTAAATTTTCCATAAAAGATTTCGACACAAGTGCCTTACCCCGGCGTCGTGTACATTTCCCGCTCTTTCCCCCTTTTCCCAATCCCAAGTTATTCAGTTAGGGGTGAGATTTTTCCACGTCTGTCGGCCGCTGGCAAACCGTCCGTCATCCGCAAGGATTACTGGTAATCCTCCAAAGGCGATAGCGTAATGACTCCTGATGTGACGGCTTCATTCCAATTATTTATATTGATAAAGGTCTTGGTTTGGGACGCAATTGGTTTTTCGTGAGAGGTGAGTGAGATTGACGGCTTCAAAATTAGATAGGTCGGTATATTTTTATTTCTGTGATTTATTGTTATTCGTGGAGGGGCTCGTGGCTTAGTAATATAAGCCACGCGGGTCGATCGAAGGTTAAACTACGATTGCCGAGGTCGGTCCGTGGATGGGTGATTCTCGGTAACATACCGAGACTCCGCTGTACCTGAGAAAGCTGGTTAAGCCCTTGTTATAAATAAAGCAAGGAAATTCTGTCAATCAGTCTTTGGTAAGACTGATTGACAGACTTTCTTCTTCTGACTATCGTTATATCGGGTATCGTGTTGCCCAGTTGTAGAGGTCAGAGGTGACGTACTGGTTGTCAGCTGCATCTGGTTAGACTGGAAGCCGACCCCAACGTAGTTGGAAAAGGGGAAGACGGGTGATGTCGCGTGGATGTTTGAGATTGCTCTAAACCTTATAAGAATAAGAATAATTTAAGAATAATTTATTTATTTATAAAAGTATTACAAAAAATGTACATTTATGTGCAGTAGTGTTATTTCTAAAACAATGGTATAATTAACTAAAACTAAACTAAAATATGTTTATTACAGGTGCAAGTCGGTAATGATGGTTCGAGATTACAATGTTAGATAGCGACCCGCCCGATCTAGGTTAATTCAAACCTGTGTTTCAGGCCATCACTTTACATTTAATTTAAAGAAAGCACTAAAATTTAAAGTTAAACTGAAATAAAATAATCTATAGAAAAAACTATGGAAAAAACTATGAGAAAAAAACCTATTATGGATTGGAACAGAGTTTATCATTCATGAAACATACATATATCATATTGTAGTATTTTCAGGCAGTGGGCAATGTTCTATGCGTTTATTTCCCAAATATATAATCCATCAAAGTTATTATTTTGATCCAATTTGTTTCATGTAAAAAACTATAGTGAAAATAATATAAAATCGGACCACTAATTAGATTCACAGAATTAGATTTCCCAAAAGCATGTAACATTTGAACACAATTTACTTTTTCGAACGAATTCATTTGCGGCTGGCAACACGTTGGAAAATTTGAATTTAGAACGCGTTCGGGGAGCGCGGGCCGCCGCGGCAAATTGTGAATTAGACCGCCGCGGGCGCACCGCACCACCGCTTGTTAGCTAGTTTTTACGCTGGCAACCCCTTTGTCAGGGAAATTGCATCAATGCCGTATTGCACTGTGTAGTCGGTTATTTAGACCGCGCGGAAAGATTGCTATGATATTCCTTTTATTGCGGTTTTCAAATTTGTAATTTTGTGGTCATGAATTTCGGATGAATTTATTTTTACTTTCAATTTTATTGATTCTATTAACACTGAGAAAGATGCAAACAGTATGAAATGAAGTTATAACCTTTATTTAAACAATCATAGAAAAACTTTGAGAGCAGATTTAGGTATATTAGTTGTCGCCCAGTGGTCGATCGTTTTCGCTTTCTGTACTCCTCCATACATAAATCTAACTATGTCAACTTTAACCCTGCTCCGACTTACACTTTTATTTACACGTATTAAGCTATAGATTTTTCGATTTGTAACTGTCCCTCGTGCTTCCAAGTGGGGACTACTCAATCCTAGGTTTTATGTCCGGATCGGGCAGTGCTACTATATTTTTTTGGAATTCCCGTTCGTAATTTGAAAGATGGTTTGTGTGAGACCCCAGTGCCATTAAAGGATAGCAGTAAGTCCTGCGCCTGATCGTTTCCCGGTCCTATCGGAATGAAGTCCCATATACAATGCGATTTAAAAATATGGTAAAAAGGGGTACACAATTTTCTCTTCACCTATTAAATACATACAAAATTACATCTCTAGAACATTTTTATTCAACTCATTAGTATCCTTACTCCCGATATAGATGGCGACTATGCTACTAATTGCCCTTAGGCTGAGTGGGCCGTTCGTTTTGAACGTTCAAATAAAATGATATAATACAACACGCCCTCAGAGGGCGACGGTATCCTGCCGCGATGCAATCACAATGGTAATGATCCGACATTATTATACAGATTCATTAACAGTTGGTTATAAAAACATGTTCTTTAGAGGATTATTAGGGGTCCCAATATTTTTTTGGTAGTTTTTGTGTGTGTGTCCCACTGCTAGAAATAGGCCACCTTTCTCCTTCCAAACCTCTTGGTCTTATGCGATCTTTGGCCATAATTGCCCCTCAAATATTGAGTTATCTCTATTTACCTAGGGATTCCTAGTTAACATAAAACCATCAAGATGGCCGGTATTTCACGAACTGTTAGGCTCAGGTGTACCTATTGGTAGTACACGACATATTTCGTCAGTCATTTTTAATGTCCCATGTAAAACATGTTTTATATTACTTTTCTTCACAATAAACTCAGTAGGTACATTAAACTAAATATCGTCATTAAGCGGCATTTGTAGATTAATTCCGAGAAACACACTCATTCATTATCATCTTAAATTATTTATGAACATCATAAATAACACTGTAATTTTCATTTCACTTCGCATTACGAGGATAACGTTCCATTTTCTGTGTTCCCCTTTCTATTATTGTAACTAATCTTGTCACTAAACCCTAGTCCGATTATCCGAACGCAGCAAATAGGCTCAAATAATGCGGTTCCAAATTTAAACACGCGTATAATTTTCAAAAGTGTATGCCATATGTGTTGCCAGAGGCGAAAAGTTTTTTTTTTGGCGCCACGAAGTCGCACCCGTTCGGATACGCGCTACTGACACCCGTTAAACGAGCATTAAGAACACAAATGTATTCACGAGTGGGGTGAGCGGATAATAAACGGTTTTATTGGCTTTATCCCGTTGTGTCTGAGCCTGAGCCAACATTGTTACTCGGTTTCTTTTTCGGTAAAGTAATTTGAATATTTTATTAGAGAATTTTTGGCTGATAAAGCGGGTTCGTTTGGATATTTTTACTATTTTTGCTGGAAGCTAGTCATACAAATATCATAAATTACTGTCATTGTTATAATGCCTTAAGAAAGACGTACAGGCAAATTATATGATGGAGATTTTTCTTTGAAATCTACTTATTCACTGTTAAATATAATAAAACTTGTTTCCCAATTTTTTGCCGGTTCTAACAATTGGTTTTGAATGAATCTTGGTCTAGTCTGCGATCAATAAACATCTTTTATTTACTGTTTCATCCACCACACATATTACACCCAACATTAGACCATTAATACCCCCATAACTACTCTTAACAAGAACAAACACCATACTCTCCACCGCAGGCTACAAAAAACACATTAAAACCGCACTTTTTTCTATAAAGCTGTGCTGTAATCATCTTTTGTGCGTAGTGCAAACATGTGGCATATTGCGGAGCCCTATCTGATTAGCCAAACAATTTGCGGAGCAACCCCCTCCCGTCGCGGCTTTGAGTCCAGGCTACCCGCGAGCCAAATGACTCCACGCAGAATATAAGGGTTAATCGCTACGTTTTAGAATATACCTCTTTGTGTCTGTGTGTCTGTTGTTTTTCTTTTATGTGCCAATATTAGAGTGTCGCGTAGGTTTTTGATTCTTAAAGAAAATTGTTGTTGACGTTTTGTGCTTCACATATGAATAATGTCATTTTTTTTTGTTACTTGGTTTTTAACGCCTAAACAAGCAAAGAAATTATAACTATGTGAGGTCGGTGTTTCCTACCTCTTATATCTACTCTTTGAAGTAACACCGAAAGAGACTGAAAACCAAACAATGAATCCAATAATATTAAGAAAAAAAAACGTATCCACATAGTGTTCGCACACATAGTCTTTATATATTAAATAAGAATATAACATAGATCCGAATAATAAAAATCAAAACTTGTGATGCTAGAAACAAACCGTCTTTTTAAAAAGAAAGAATGAAAAATAAAAGCAATCTTAAAGTGTAACAATATCACTTTTCTCAGAAACTGTGAAGAGCATCAACTGCCTCGTCCGTGAGGCTTATTTTACGGACTATGGGTTCTGTAGAACAGTCCTCGTAAAATACTAAGAAAAAGCTATCATACAGAATCAATTAAACCTCTTTTCTCTCAACTAAAACTAATATTAATCTCTCATTTCATCGAAATGAGAAAGTATTGTTTGAATAAAATTTCAAATTCAATTTTGTACATATTTCGGTACTAATATAATGGCTTTAAAACTGGTTTGAAAGTTAGTTATGACGAGGCGCTCAGTTACTGCATTCAAATTGTCATCATCATCAACCTAGCCTTTTCTTAATTATCTTGGGGTCGGCTTCCAGTCTAACTAGATGCAGCTATAGTATTTTCAGTGGAGCAACTGCCCATCTGACCTCCACAGCGCAATTATTGGGGAACACGATGCCCCTTGGAAGACTGGTTTCTGACTATCCGTAACGACTGTCAAAGATCTAGAAATGACAGCCGGGACCAACGGCATAGCGTGCTTTCCGAGGCGCGGAGAATCCTCGATATGTTACGAACGGTCACCCAACCACAGAGTGACCTTGGCTTAACCTTCGATCGACCCGTGCGGCTGATCTTATTTATCTCCTCATAAATTATAATAGGTACAAAAAAATATATTTTAATTGCAATATCTTTTCCTGGGATATTTTATCTTGATTTGCGTACCGAGGATAGCTTTAAATTAATTATAATCAAATAGACATTAAACGCAACCAATAATGGGATTACGCAGAGTGCAGAAAACACTGCATTACCACTTTTCATGTGACAGAGATTAGAAATACGCGCCTTTTTTGTCTTTTATTTTGTGTAATTCGGTTTTTCCGTCTGATTTCTCAGTAGCAGGACGGACTACGGTATAGTGCCCGGTAAACGTAACTGGCAAAATGTGAGTGTACTGTAGAAGTGCACCTCTGTCTAGCCCTTCGGTGAATATAGGCGTGATGCTATGCCATGTTTCCCTTTTAATATTCCACAATATTCTTACAATATTTTCTTAAAATTACGTCTTAATCCAAGTTATTGACAGTGATAGGCGATCGATCACGTTCCCCGGGGAGTATCAATACAATTTTAAGTTTAACAAATCGTTCGGCGCCCAATGTAATTTGCGTGAGAGCATTGGCTTGCCTTCGTTTATTATGTATTTTGCGGAGTTGGGAAGGTGCTGGTATATTTAAGCGGGTTTTTTTTGGGTTTTAAAACGTAGAAGTCAAGATCCTGTGATAATTTTGGGGCTTGAGGCAGGACTGGTGACTCAAAACTGACTTTATTCGAGAGGAGGTTCATGAAGCTCCTCTGAGTGATGTACCCTCCTACCTCTGTTACATCTAGCAATCGACTTCTGTCGTTTGGCTAAGGCCCTTAACACACGGCGTTTTTTTAACGCGCAGCCGACGCGCTTCTATGCCCTGCAAGCGTAACTAGCTCTGAGTCTTCAAGGTAAAATATGCGCCCGTGTCGGGCTGCCTACGCGCGTTTCGCGAACGCGCGTACAATTAACGCCGGGTGTTATACTTTCAACACGGTGAAATATAAGTTCTAATCGGCTAAATTTTTGACTGACAAAACCAGCAAAGATAAATATCTCAATCCGTCGATGTGGGTCGGGAAATTTAGATTTACTGACTAGTAATATTAATAAACCAGCTTTTGCCCGCTACTTCGTACGCGTGGAATTTAGAATCTAGTATCCTGCTGTGAAATGGAGCTTTTATTTTAAGTTAGACCTCTACCAATAAACCGGTGAAAACTGCATTCAGATCCATGAAGTAGTTTTTGCGTAATGCTTGTACAAATATACAGACAGACAGATAGGCAGACAAAACTTCTAAAAACTGTTGTAGGCTTCTGTTGCTCTACTAAAGACGGAAACGGTATTTATTAGAACAATAATAGTTTTTCTTCAAAATCAATTCAATTCTCTTCTTCAATTTTATTATCTATACAACACATAATTATAATTATATGTTATGATGGATTATATCATAAAAAAACCAAAGAATTCTGTGCAAAGCTTCCAACTTTAGTTACGCACAGCCTTAACAAAATCATTTAAAACCAAACAAAAACAGATTGTGGAGAACAAAGTAGGACATTACTCCCCCTAACGACAGGAACCTCCCCTGAATACTTTATGGACTTAAAGGCTATTTAGCTGCCCTGTCAACTGTTACTTTTATTGTCTTTTCACTCCCACTATGAAATAAAACATCTATTGTAACTGTATCAATAAGGCTTTTGAAAGAACAAAGGACTCGATGATGTAGTAGTGTAGCGGACTTATGTGGTCTTAGTTGTTATGTAATGTTTTGCGGTTGGCCATTGTTTTATTATATACTAGCTTCCGCCCGCGGGTTTGCCCGCGTAGTTTGTTAATAAAAAAGTAGCCTATGTCCTTTCCCGGGGTGCAATCTATCTCTCTGCCGAATTTTAACGAAATCCGTTCAGTGTTTTAGGCGTGAAAGATAGACAAACCGACACACACACTTTTCCCATTTATAATATAAAATATTAGTATGGACTAGAAGCCATCCGTGACTTCGTCTGCGTTTGTACCTTAATACATCATATAGGCTATGTGTTATCTAATATCATAAAGCAAAATAGTTTGTTTGTTTGAACGTGCTAATCTTGGGAACTGCCAGTCGGAGTCATTAAATTCTTTCTCCAATTGATAGCCCAATTTTCGTGGAAATTTATATATATTTAATACCACGCTACGTCCCTTAGGAGTGGATGAAACCGCGGAGCACAGCTAGTAAGTATATATTATAAATACACTTCTCAACAAAAAAAAGATTTTTTATTAGCTGGCAGTTTGGCCGTTTCAGTTAGTAAGAGAACTCCAAATTTGAATTAAATATTTGGAATTTTATGGACCCCTCCCTGGTTCGGAATGTATTTTAAGCCGTTAGTTTCGGCTGTCTTTTGTAAATCTTTAACTGTCGTTATGGGTACATAATCAGTAACTTGACAGTTTCACCACTATACTTGCCAAAGGGTATCTAATATACTATGTGATGTTGGCACCCTAAACACAAGTTAAATCTTACATTAGGTGCCCGAGCTCATCAAAGACACTCTGTTCTCTAGTTGTAACACGGCATAGTGTCTATATAAGTGTTTCTTATACAAATATTGAAGGTAATAACATTTTTATTTATTTATTTATGTTACCCAGTAACCAGCAGTCGCTCTACGAAAATAGTGGTATTCGTAGTTGGTTAGGCAGATGTCTTATTTAAAAAGTAGGTTACATTAATACCATTACCTATGCTGCTACACCGCACACCGCAGTCTAACGTCTATGCCTATATGTGGACCATTAAATAAATATCGAATAGGTTAACGTGAGATGGGCACACGATGTATGGCCGGCATTACAAAATAAATGGCCAATTTGTACATAAATATATATCTGCCAACGTGAAATATTGTATTGGGATATAGTGGGCGTATTATAGGTATATTATGTAACAGAATTGTTATATAAAAAGCAGATAGAAAGACTTCAGAAAACTAGTCTGACATTATGGTAGGCTAGAAACTAGACAATATGATAATCAATCCATTTCTGACATAATATTATACTTAATTTGGAACGTTTGATTAATAGATTAAAAGACAAACTGTAACGTCTAATGCCTATGGCCACCTCTTTGTAATACTATTGTCAATTTACTTAGATAACAACAAAATTTGACTCTTTTGAATGCACGTCCTTCGTAACATTCAAAGATTTTTACGTCTCTAAGATCAAACATGGCTGACCTAAAGTTTTTCTTGAACAAGCATGACAACTGAACAACTTGACTGTGCATTACTATGTCACACACAGTCAAGTTTAAACTAATAATAAAGAATTGTGTTGAATCTAGTAGATCAGTAAGTGCATATGTGTTGCACAGAAACTGCGTCAGAACCAGAAATAGATAGACTTAAAACTAGCTGGGCAGGTGACCCATATAGATCCGTAGACAAGCCATACAATCGCGGTCTAAAAATGTTTATCTATTTTCAAATAAGAGTCTTTATCACATCGTGTGCAGTAAAATAAAATAAAAGTATTCTAATCCCGTCACAAACACCATCGACCATGTGACAGATTTGTGGCTCAGAATTGAAGCATATGCCATCAAAGCAGGCCTGTACTTCACAGCACTTATCATTTAAAGTAGTAGTAAGTAAATGTGAAAGTTGCCAAAACTACTTTGGTTCCCGACAGATTCAGGGGCATAACCTTTTATGGATACAATGATAAATTTTACTAATTTCTGTAAATGGGTTTTACACGTCATCAAATAAAGTAAGTAAATTAGAACTAGATGAAGTCGATTTTACGTGGCCTGATAAAAAACACCGAAACAAACTCAGAGGTCAGTCTTTTTTAAATTCCAGACATGATCTTGATTAGATCAATCAAATGAGTACCATGCAGATTAGTGTCTTAGATGGTCTTTTGAGGAAAGAACCACACAGATTTCAGAGGACCTGTCCAGTCAGTGCACGCGTTTATCAGTAATCGTGTAGCTTAACAAATTCAAGTTACTTCCGGGATTTAATAACCGATTCCATAAATCTAAACAAAACTTCTAACAAACAATCATACCATAAAGCCTTTCAAACTCTTTTCTATCTCATATCGGCGCAAGTCGTAAACACAAACTCTTCTTTATCCGCGCTCTATTTACGATACAGAACAAATAAGTATCGGAGGAGGGCCAAGAGGGGCGAGAGGACAAGAAAACAATGAGAAATGACCGGCGGAAAATTGCGCGGATTCTGAACGCAATCCGAGTGGGGACGATCGCTGCTTAAGGAAGTATGCAGGGTCGGAGCTGAAGCTACACATTTTTTAAGGTTTAGTTTGAATGTGTTGTGTGGTGCGTTGTGATCTCTTTGTGTCGAGTTTTCTGTTTGGATCTGGGCCCTGTTTAACCTTTTTACCGTCTTATTTTTTGAGGTACCGTGCCCCGTGTTAAAGTCAGATCGTGTGAGGATCATGCAGATTAGCGTCTGAGATGGTCTTTTGAGGAAAGAACCACACAGATATGATTGGACCTATCCAGTCAGTACACGCATTTGTCAGTAGTCACTCATAACTGAACTCATAACTCCAAGAGCTCATCGCCTACCAACGATGTTTTTAAGTGACACATCAGGAAATCGCACCACATCGCCTTCTGACTATAATTTCTGTAGGACCTCGATTAATGAACAGCATAATCACCCCGTCAATTACGTAATCTCCGTTCCATGATTGGATTCAATCGTCCCATGTTCTCCAGCAGCTTCCCAATGCACGTCTGTAGTCAAGCCCGAGGCGTCCCTGTGTTGGCGCGCACTCTATTTTCCTATTTGCGCGGCAGATTGGCTCTGATTGTATTGTTTGCGGCGGGGCGGGGCATTGATACCCAGGGCCCGCACCCCCGCACCCCGCACTACACCCCGCCGCCCCCACAGGGTGCAACCGAGCGGAAAAATGTTATCTACAACGTGAAATATCGCATGTTTGCGATAAATATTTGATAGGAGAATGGATTTTTAAATTTGTTTCGTGCGGACATTAGTTTTGCGGCCGGTTCTCGGGAGGTTCGTGTGTGCGAGTTAGGGGTTTCTGTTTGTAATGTGGAGTTGGGACACGAGGACACACGCAGAAGTAGATGGAATTGAAATTGGGTTTAAAAAAACACGAAAAGATGGCGGAAAAAGATACTGATATAATTACTATCCCACTGCAGGGCAAAGACCGATCCTCAAACAGAGAAGGCACGAGCATTTATCACCATTCTTGCTTAAGGTGGATTGGCGATTTAAGACTTATACCTAAGTTTAGGTTTCCTAACGATGTTTGTCTCCACCGATGTCAGTGGTGTCTAAGATAAACTTAGAAAGTACATACATATGAATTGAAAAAGTCTTATTAGAATTTGACCGAAATAACCCACAACCTCGTACCAACAGGCAACACCACTGGGTTGATATGACACTGATAATTCCTACTTAATTCCTTATATTCTACGGATTACTTTAGTCAGTCGTATAATGAATCACATCAACCACAAATAATACGTCTAATTTTCTATAACCGAACCCCGAAAATACGACCCAACACTTCCTGAACATATTTTTCCTATAAAAATCCTCTGCAAACCCCTATCATAAAAAAAATCCTACACCCATCAAAACGATATAAAGTAGTCAAAACAATACGCCTCCCTGTAGATACGGTAATTGACAATATCGGCACATCTGTGTGTAACTACCTCCTCCTGTATAAGGTGACACCGCCGGTAACTTTTATGAGTGCGAAATTGTGTTTATGCGACGGTGGCGCGCGATTTACCGCCGCCCGCGCCGCTCGTACACCGCGTAATCGGAAATATTGCACGAGAACGAAGTTAGGGTGTGGTTATAGGGATAGGAGATTGCGGGTATTCCGCTCTGGTAATCATAGCTTTTTCAGAATAATTATGTATAAAGATGATTGACAATTTTTTTTTTGACATTATCTTGTATAGATTCAAGTTCTTCAAATCTATCAGACAGGCGTGTTGCTGGGGAGTTTATTCCGCCACTTCTTCTTATTTTTGTTAGCCGCAATCCATTTCACTCAGCACAAATGCACTTAAACGTTACGTAAACTGGAACGTAAAACGCGAGTGTTTTATCAATTTTTAAAATACTTGCGTGTAACATTATAAATAATTATTTTTTCAACTTTAGTATACTTTACTAATATCAACTTTTGCCTTCTGCTGAGGATGGGGTCATGAGTTCAATCCGAGCAAAGTGTTATTGAGTTTTTCCAATAGGATTTTTCACATTAGCTGCCCGGAGCCCGGATTTGTGCCCGATTGATCGTAATCGGCTCACCCCCTACTATGGGACTTAACTGATGAAATGTGGGTGTTACTACAGGTGCACCTTTGCCTTACCCTTCGGGGCTTACAGGTGTAATGTAATGATGTGTTAGTTATATCTATAGGTGATACCTATGCACTGATCTCATAAATTTAAACCAAAATGCTATAGGATAGTTATCTTTTCGATTTTAAAACTTTTCAAATTAATTTTCCGTTTACGTCAAGAGTTTTCGCTTGTCACACTTGATCCTCTGTTCTATCTACCACTACCCGGTTTGTAGAGAACGCTGCCGCTTATGACGTGGACCGCGAAGTGTGCCGTCGGCCGCATCTGTTGGTATTGTCGATAGTTTTACAATGACTCTGTAACTAACTAGTAATTGGTTTGCTATTGTCAGTTGATAGCTTGATATCTTTTGTAATATCATATCATAGTGTATGACTGCCTCGCTGGTATAGTACTCGCAAGCGCTATTGCTGAGCGTTAGTTCCTGGGTTCGATACTCGGATCACCCGAAGTGTTAACGGCTTTTACCATCTGGAATACTTCAGTAGCAGCTCGGAGTCTAGATTTGTGTCAAGTTGTGTCGTCGTTACTGACAAGAAGGGCTCGGCATGATGCTGTGCCATTATGATACGGGGTTTTTCTGTTTAGGAATTACTCTATAGCAGTCCGGAGTCTGGATTTGCACCCAGTTGCTGGCAATAGGCTCGCCCCCTGTTACATGGGGCTTAAACACAACGGGCGAAATGTGGGTGTGCAATCGGTATTACCTTTAAGTAATCCTTCCGGGAATAACTTAAAATATGTTTGTATGCGTTATCTGTAGTATTAGTACATAAATTGTTCATTTTACTTTATTCAAGGAATAAACTTGTTACATGTGGAAATTTACGGCTTCCAAGTTTTCAAACATTATTGATTTATCATACGTATACTACAAACGCTACGAATCAATGCTACGACTTTTCGTAGCGCTACGAACTCTGCTACGCTGTTTTTGCCCTCATTTTAATTCCTACTATGATTTTCTTACGAATCATTTTTCCTTTTTTCTTTTGAGACAAAACTCATTGCCTCATCTCGTCAGTTTCCACGTTAGAGGCACAAGTGTACCAAGGGTTGTTTACGTGGGCGACGTCGTTAACGAGTCTGCGGCGAGACGGCGACGATACGTCGTTATCTCTGTGTACAGACTAAACTATCACTACCTTCTCCTAGTTGAATTGTTTAAGAGAAATGTCTGTTGGATTGTGTTGTTTAAAATGGCTACAGATTTAATCGATTATTATCACTTTCACGTCAAAATCGGTTTTTAAAAACCGGCCATGTGCGAGCTGGACTTGCATACGAAAGGTTCCGTAACGTCGTATATGATTAGAAATACAGCGTTATAGTTAAGCCCGAGGAAAAAGAAGAAAATAAATAAATAAACTTTTGAATCGCCGACTAATCAGTCAAGTGCATTTAGAACAGACCGCTCCAACCCAATTATAACTTCTACTACCCACAGAATAATGTCAAAAATCTTTCAGAACTAAAAGGAAACAAGTCATCTTACCCTTTCCCAACTATGTTAGGGTCGGTCGCTGCCTATCAGACCTCCACAACCCAGTTACTGGGCAACACAATTTTTTTTTTTTTACCTCTCGGTAAGACTGGTTATTAAACTATCGGGTTTCTGACTACCCGTAACGATTGTCAAAGATGTACAAATGCCAGCCGGGACCAATGGCTTAACGTGCTTTTCGAGGCTCGGACGACTCTAGGTATGTTAGGAACGGTCACCCATCCACAGACTGACCGTTTAGCTTAAGTGTAGTTTAACCTTCGATCGACCCGCGCGGCTGTTTTTATTTAGCCACGAGCTCCTAAGACGAAACAAGTGCTGTCACTAATTGGACTTTCTGAGTGTAACACACGTAACGCTATGTGCGCATAGCAACAAAATGCGGTTTTGTTTTTTTTTAATTGTTCCTGAAACGTAACACCCGCGTAATGACGACTGTTATGGGCAAGACAAAGGTGTAGGAAGGTAAAGAAAGATTTGTGTTTGTGTGTGTGTGTGTGTGTGAGACAAGTGTCTTTAGCGTGTCTTTGTGGCAACAGTTGTTTTTTACTTGTTAACTGCTACTGGTGAATCTTATGAGGATCTTACTTGAAGAGTGAGATATGTCTGTGGTTATGACCAAAGGCATTTTTGTTTTTAAATATACTGGAATCTCAACTGCATCGTAGTATTGTTAATAGTCACAAATCTACAAAACTCGATGACACATCCCAAATTGACACACACACACACAAAACAAATACACACACACATGCACACACATGCACACACACACACACACACACACACACACACACACACACACAACACACACACGCACATAAACACATTCACTCACTCACTGATGATTAATTCATATTTTTGTAACGTTGCCCCATTTAAAGTCATACATGAACAGCCAAACCCGGAACAAAAAACAACAAACAGTCTATATTGCTTATTTAATCAACTTATTTTGTTACAGGTACACAAGGATTTCTTCGGTCGAATAGTTCCACTGTCACAAGTACAAAGAAATGGTAAGTTTTCTAATCGTTTTATTAATAACATAATATTACATGAAGAGGCTCAGTGGTAGGGGCTTCTCCTCTCATGCACGGGGTGGTGGGTTTAATACCGGGCAAGGTACCAAGTGTATGTGACATTTTCAATTTACACGTGCTTTCTATGTTTCTCTCACATATTAGTGGCATTTGTGAAGATCGTGAGGAAACCTTTATTTATCTATAATTGTCTATCGATACAAACCATAATCCTCTAACCAAAAAAATATGTATGACGGCACTATATATGGCCTACAGGTATTTGTTCCGGGTCTGGCTGTTTGTGTATGTGACTATAAATGTTTGTACACCCACCCACACACAGGAAAAATTCCTAGTTTGGGGTAACGTTTTCTAAAATAAAACCAAGTAATACAAATAAAGATTTAAAAAACTTGAATTGTCTGTTTGTCATCGCCCTGCTGCCCTGATCCCAATTTATTTGGGTTCGGCACAGCGCAGTCCTCTTCTTCCATAAATCTCTATCAAAGAAGAAGAAGAAAGAAGAAGTGTCTGTTTATGATGTCTAAATAACATCTCTTTACTAAATGCATACGAACGTACGAGTATATACGGTAGTTATACCAAAAAAAATGATTTTAAAGAAAATTGTCTTGTCTGTCTGTTTGTTTATGTGGTGATGATATAAACGACAGACCATCACTCGTCTCGGAACTCGTTGAGCTTCATTGACTCGACGCTTGGCCACTGTTAATTCTGGATTTCAGGAGTTGCAGTGGTTGGGAATAGTGTGGCAGTCTTTTCCCAAAAAAAGAATTACCATCATCGACCTAGTTTTTTCCCAACCAAGTTCTGAACAGCTTCTATCTAGTAATTAAAATAAAACCCAGCAATCACTGGGTAATACGCTAAGTTGACAACATTTTTTTGGGCTTTTGACTACCCGTAACGACTGTCAAAGATCTACAAATGACAGCCTACCTGTGAGGTACCTCAACCTATCCACGCACCGACCTCGGCAAGCGTAGCTTAACCTTTGATCCACCCGTACAGCTCTTATTATTTAGCGACGAGTTCCTGCGTAATCAAACTCACTATCAAAATAAAACGTGTTTGTTTTTCTAGCAATTCTATTTTCTATCAAAATACTCCCGCACCCTTACCTCAACACACCACTTTTAACATTAAAACAATTAAAATGAAACCCACACCATATCGCAACACACAACCAACATTTAATACCACTTCCCCAGCGTTTATCACATAAAGTTAATCATACGTTCCTCTATTATTTTCAATTACTACCCCCGTTTCTGCTCAAAGGGTTGTTAATATTCGTTTGGCCGACAGCCGAACATAGGAACACCTGAACCGCGAGATGTAATAAGGCCCGCCTCGCCGATTGTCTGACATTGTGCTGTAAGTACCCTAATTACGTCACGGATGGCGAAATTTTAATAGATTGGAAATTGTATTTTAGTTAAATAAGGCTGGGATATAATCTGGATTTTATTTCTGTACTGCGTTGTATGGTTGGTGTTTTTAACAGTCTTCTCCATTACGACATGGTGAATAATACGGGTTGGTCGAAAGTTAAGCTACGCTTGCCACGACCGGTTTGTGGATGGGTAACCATCTCATATCGAGATCCTTCCGTTCCTCCATCGGCTGTCATTTGTAGATCTTAGTTTTTTTCTTTAATTGTATTTATTTAATACTTTAAGCGCAAAAATGTGCAGAGGCTGACTTAATCTTTTCTCAAGACTTTTCTACCAGTCAAGTTCTTTTGGGTGTTACCAGACAACAGTCACAGAAGCAGTTGACAGTCGTTATGGGTAGTCAGAAGCCCGAAAGTTCGACAACCAATCTTACCTGAGGGTATCATGTTACCCACGGGGTTGTAGATATCAAATAGGCGGTCGTTTCATGTGTCATATTGGTAATCAGTTGCATCTGGTTGGACTGGAAGCTGGCCCCAACATAGTTGGGAAAAGGCTAGGCAGATTGATACGTCCTTGCAAACACTAGTCAGTCTGCTGTTGATAGCTCTGACAACGGCAACTTAATCTCAAATCGTTATGTTCTGCAATTCGTTACCATTTCCAGTCTAAATTTATATACTAATTAAGTAACTAGTATTTGAGTTAAAGACTTTATGTGAGGTCCATGAAGTCTTTACATCGAAGTCTTATGTTGACTAGTTTCGGAGTCGTCAATCTCTCCTTTTGGTTGAACATTAGTTATTGGTAACACAGATAGTTGTAACACATAAACTGCCAGAAAAATAGACACAAAAGAAAATGTATTGTTTGTCGGTCACTTGGCGTTTATACAAGCGGGTTCGCTGTAGCAGGTAGGCTGTGGGTACCAAAATCGGCGAAACGTCATTGAAACACTACTCTAAACCTAAGGTTGAGTTCACCTGTCATACTAAAAGCTGAACTCCGCCATCTTTTTTTTTTGTTCATTTTACCAACAATTCTCAAAAACTTCCAACTACCAATAATTCTCAAATAGTCGCAACTGCCGCTTATAAAACCACAATTTAAACCAAAATTCCAATCAAAAGACAAGCACCTTCCATTGTGTATTCATCCTAAAGAGGATCGTCTCACCCCCCCCCCCTCCCACTCCGCCTTCCCCCCCTTTCCGTCACAATCCTCGTTAAGGTGACTGTTTAATAATCTCAACGCGATTTGTAATGGGATTGAGCTGAAATTCGCAGGAGAACTCCCTAAAGCTATATTATTGTTTCTACAACTGAGTACCGTTGGCGAATTTGATTTTATATTATTCAAATTCTTGTGTTAATATTAATTTTGTAGGAGTTGGGTATAGGCGTAGATTTAGACTTGATAGTCTGTCTCTAGATTAATGATTGTCGAGAGTGTTTAAGATTAATTCAGTTTCGTAATTAAATTTAAGCAAAAAAAACGTCTTAGTATTTTTTATTAGGAGTCAATACTTGTAAAAATCCGTAAAGAATTTGAAATATTTTTTGAAGCCCGTTATCCCTAAACTAGCTTGCTAAGACTAAACAAAATTATAATATAATAGCATGATTGTACGCGGAAAATATACCCTTTCCTTTATGAGTTATAATTTTATTGTTCTACAAAAGGAAAATAAGAAAAATTACTGAAAGCTAGCTTCGTATTTAATTCATTGTAAGCGCTACGAAGTCTACGTGCATCCGTAGCCGGTGCTACGGTTTCTGCTACGCCGCTACGGGCTACAACTCGCTAGGGTTTATTGTTGAGAGTTGAGACGTGAACATCTTAGTGCTATTCAATCTTCTCGCTTGTCTGAATGTATTTTAATCTTGTTTTGAAAATAACTATTTTATTCGTTATGTGCAATATTTACTATTAAAAACAGCGGTCACTTTAGTTAGAGGCTTATGTTAGGCTGTGGGATTTATCAACTTAAACACTTAGATGCGATGACTAGACTAGCTTTTAAGAGACTGCTTATACGCAAGTAAGTTTCCCAAATGGCAATAAAATATGAAAAAGGTCCTAAAGAATTATTATATAAAATTAAATTATTTGGTAACTCGCAAAAAGAGTAGCATTTTTTAAACCTCATTTGAATAAATGTACACAATATTTTTGGTGTACAATAATGTGCATATTTTTTTTGGAGGATGATCAAAATCTGGGTCGAGATGCCACAAAAAAGAAAGAATTTCAGAGTGTTCTCCAGCAGTGGGATGTAAGCTAATAAAAAAAAAAGAAAAATAAAAAGCCCTTTAACTGTACATGTATTTTTTAAACTGACAAACTGAACTCCATTATTCCTTCATATTGTAAAATTCCCATTATTCGCCCACCATACCCTTACTGTCTGTACAATACAATACAAAGTTATAATGAGTCCCTGTATAAACTAATTGTTCGTTGTGTGCCCGCCGACGCTTGAAATCGACTCGTTGTTTGATTTGCTCCCACTTTATATTATATTGTTACATGGTATATTAAATGTTAAATACTCACTAGTTATGTTGATTGAAGGGTAATTAGTTGGAGGTTTCAGTTTTATTCAAACTTTTTGAACAAAATAATTTAGTTCGTTTGTGTTGAGAGTTTTGTGGAAATGGGTTTGCATTTGATGCAGTGAAAAAGGATCATGTTGTGAGGAAAGTTTGGAGTATGAATGTAGAGCGAGACCAAAAAAACGATGTATGGATTGTGTGAAATATGATTGAGATGATGGCAATAATATAATGATGGTAAAATAAGACATGAAAGAAAGAAAAACATTTATTTAGGATACGCGCATGTAAAACAACAGTAACAAACACCAAAAAAACTAAAACTAATTAAAATAAATTGAAAGACCCGTGCGAGGCCGAAAAGGCTCCTATCTCTGCAAATTAAAACCCAAATAAGTTGGGATAAGGGTAAGAAGATGATATGGTAGAGCTAAGTAAATGTGAATCATAACTGTATTCTTACGTACAAGGATCGAACAGGAGTAGTGGTGAATTATATTTTTTCCCAATCATATGATGACGTCTGCTAAACATGGATATTTTTATAATTACCACGGTTTGTAGACTTGATAGCTACTTCTAGATAATTGTTGTACAAGGGAGTTGAAAAACTCTTGGAAAATATCACGGTATCAACTATTTGAGCATGGTATAATATTATGGGTGTGATGGAAATTATCTAATATGCAGTATTATGGCACAACATCGCTATTTCAAAAGCACATCACTACATCAGACGTAGATACATATTAGTATTTACATTTTCATTAAAATAATATGATAACTTTTAATAAACAAATAAGTCCATTAAGTTCATAAAAAAATGGACAAAACAAACATTTCAAACGAGGCGTGTGATGTCTGTATGGGTGTGTTTGTGAAGCGACCGTCTAGACACAATAATACAAACTCAAAAGCGAATAGATTGAGGCACAATTGCAATTGTCTCGCTAGTTATTCCATGAAGGCATTAACTGCTTACCACACAATTCCCACTCGACAATCGCTGTAACTAGGCATTGTATAAAACTGTTAAGTTCTTACATACATAAATAAATAATGCTGGAAAATCCACACAGCAATATGTAGCCTCAAGCTAAGCAGAGTTTGTGGTATGGGTACTAGATGACTGATATACTTAATACAATACATTACATATACGGATATTTTTTTACTATACATAGCAAATACCTAGAACACCCGGAACAAATGATTGTAGATCGTACAAACGTTTGTCCCATGGCGGGAATCGAACCCGCAACCTAGTGCGTCGCAGGCGGACCTTCGCCCGCTGCGCCACATCGGTCGACATAATAGGTACGAACATTAAATGAATCTCTTTGTAACTCAGTACATAATACAACGTCGTGCGGGGGAGGCGTCTCGCCACAGCAATTAACAGCGGTAAATACCGCCATTGTGTCTGAAAACCGCCCCGCCACGTACCCTGTACCTACCTACTACAGTCACTAAATAAATGCCTCTTTATTACCTTCACACGGAGCTCCACATTGTCGGGTTTTCCCTTCGAATTTATCGTTTACCTCCACGTCATTTCTGCGCAGTTAAAGGAGGATTTATACATACCTACAATAAAAACACCAAAATCAAAATTTATTCAAATTAGGATGAGAATCAGCACTTTTTGAAAGTCAAAAACGTTGACAAAAGACAGTCCCCCAAAACGCCCACCCTGCACCAGCTTGTTAATATCCCACTGCATTGCGGGGCCAATACCTCTTCTCACACAGAGAAGGCATGCGCACTAATCACCACGCTTGCTCAAGGTAGGTTATCGATTTCAGACTTACCATGTTTCCCAATGACATATGTTTTAGGTAATCAAAGAAAGAAAATATGAATTCAAAAAGTCACATTACTTCTTGCCCGGATTTGAAGCCACTACCAAGTGGATGAGAGGTCTTGACTCCACTTTCAAACTTCCTCTTACTCTCTCTCTCTCCCTTCTTCCTCTTCTTTTTTATTTCTTCTTTTTTCTTTTCCTCTTTTTTTCTTTTGACTTTCTCTTTTTCTTATTTCATCTATTCGTGTGACATTACACGTCCCTCCTAAAAGATGTAGTGATAAAAATTTAAATAGTATGCTTAGATGGTTTGGTCACTTTGAGAAGACGACTGAAAGGTGACTATCAGCAGGTAAGGCAATGAAGTTTAGGATAAGGCAGATGTGTGTTAAAACGCTGGGAAAGGACGCCCTGGAAGGACATACACCTTACTGGTGATGTTTTTTTATAAAAGTCAGATGCGTAGTACTCGCAACTAGCGTGTGTAGAAAAGGATAGCAGCGGGTGGAGTTCTGTAGTGCCTGCCTTCCCCCATCGGTAGAAAGGCGTGAGTCTATGAATGTATTGCACTAACGTCATAATCTTATACACAGATCCAGTTGCCGACGTGATATCATCAAGCAGCGTGTTCTACCACTACCAGGAGGGATTTAACAACGCCGTGCGAAGGAATGTGCGCGTGCGCGATATACTATAAACGTTTAAAAAAATGTGTAAATATTGTACTGATCAAAGAAAATATATTGAGTTTTTAGTGTAAGATCAAATCTAATTGGGGGTCCAGAATCATGTACTTCTCTGCTACCCTGTATATAACAATAATTGTTTACTTAATAATAAATGATTGTAAACAGATATTGTATTTAATAAGGCAAAATAAATATCATTATATCCAAATTTAAATAAAAAACAAATAAATAATGCTCGACAATCCATACAGCGTCATCTAGCCCCAAGCTAAGCAGAGCTTGTGTTATGTGTACTAGATGACTGATATACTTAATACAATACATTACTTAGATAGATACTTTTTATTATACACATACCCAGAACATCCTTAAATAAAAAACATACTTAAATACTCAGCAAATTTAAACTATGCTTTGTCTAGCAATAAATAAATCGACACATCAAATGTGCAAATGTATCATAATTCAACCCTGTATGATATGTCTCTTTAAAATAGATAAGTAATATGTAAATAAACAGAAGTATTTGAATGTGCAGTAAATTATAAACTTGTGTTGTTTGTTTGCCTGCCACCTGAGATACTAACTTTAAACATAAATCATTAATGTTACTAGTTATTGTGTGTGCTTCAGTCATTTGTTTAAGCTACAGAGCACAAAAGACGCTATCTATACAAATGAATAAAAGAAAGAAAGAAAAAACCATTTATTTATCACAGACTCAGGCTCACAATGACAATACCAACTATCGAAAACAAAGGAAGAAGTTATTCTTATGATGACAGAAGTAATAAGAAATAACATAAAATATATTCATTATGTGCCAAATGGGTCCAGTTCAGTAAAAACCGGACATCTAGTGTCTGACGCTGGTTTTCAACTGGACATGAAGTGTGAAATTTTACGGACGTAAATAAGTTGTATAGTATGAGGATGTGACTACGTGAAATAAATAATTATAAAGGAATTAAAACGAAGGTTTATTGTTATGTCAGTAAAGTGTGTGTGTGAGTTCGAACAGAGAAAATAAAAAAAATTATAAAAATATCAAATAGAAAAAAAAAATCGGACGCATGAGAACTAATAAATAACTGCAAATGTACGTGATCAATGCGTATCAGATTATATAAAAAACTTGTTCTCGACGTTGCCAGACTTGTTATGCATATTCGACTATTAATCAGTGCACTTTTAGCAGCATTGTGATACGGTGCAAGCAGCCGAGCGCGACGGTATACACCACCGAAAGTGTTACCATACATAACCGTACAAAACAGGAAGTAAACATTATAAGTATTTGGGTTGCATTTAGATTGATATGATGGTATACATGTCATGGCGGTATATATTATCTTTCCTCAATATTACAAGCTTCAATTTACTAGAGAAACGGTTTTGAATCATGCTCAAGTGTAAGGTACTTATTTATGCTCGCAACTAAACATTTGTTGTAACTTTTCATTTACGAACATAAATTCCCTTTTCCCATTCCTATGTATCACCGCACTTAGCAGATATGAATAAACTCTTTAGAACAGACGCCGTAAAAGACATTTTATTAAAAACTTCTTTCATAAATACATCAAGAGCATAATTTACGATTCTTGTTACCATTCCGTAGTCAAATACAAGTGATTTAGTGTACAACTTTGAAATTGTTGTCAACTAAGAATATATGGAGTAATCTTGCAAGAGAGGTGTTGTGAATTAATGTATCTGAAAGCCTTTTCAATTTGATATGTTGGAAAATCTCATGTCAACTTAACGCATTGTCTCTCACGCGATAAACACATAAAAACTACACAAATACCAATACTCAATTAATAGAATACTACTAATACACTACATTAGTAGTAGTGTAGTATTAGTGGTGTTCTATTAGTACTACTACACTACTACTACTACACTACAACTACTACTATTGTTAACACAAGTTAACTCATGGTTCGACGCTTAACGTGTTAAGTAATTGGTTGTGGTTTTTAGCCAACCAATCAATACAGCTCTTATGAGAACTGACACCTTATTTTCGGATCAGTGATTTCAGCAGGCTTTACCGAATCATTTTCTACATAGAATTAACAGTAATGCGAAGTCTTTATTACGTTGTAAGTGATTTGATTTTGAAATAAACAATGGTGTTACTTCCATCGTTCACAAACTAAACTAATAAAATTAAATTGACATCCCTTTCTGACCTTGAGAAAAGAACAGTGACAGATAAGAACTAAGTTACAGATACCAAAATAGTTTGTTCCTTGAAGTTCGTCCTGGTTTCAGGTGACGCGTTTTGGAATGACATCTTATGGAATGAAGGGCTTTAGTTCAACTTAAACTGACAGTCCTTAATGCCTGTCCTTTTCCTGTTATATCAGAGAGAAAGAGATAGAAATAGACTTATTTTAGTTTAGCTTAACATCAAGGAAATCGGCACCAGTGTTGACTCAAGAAATCGTTTCTCGCCAATCGACTTTAAGTACAGAGGCCAGCACATCAAGCTACCCCAATCTGAGAAGTCTTTGATAGTAACTATTTACAAATAAATAAGGTTCATGTTCAAATGGGAAAATTTGACAGTTTGGGATAGCTTGATGTGCTGTCATCTGTTCTAAGTTGAATTCAATTGTTGATAGTGATTTTCAATAGCATTTGTTTTGAATAGAAGTTTGCCTAAGTTAGCAAATCAGATACTTGTTTTCGGTGTACAGAGGACTTTTGTATTAAAGTTGAAAAACTATCAAAGAAATTTGATAGATTGGGGTAGCTTGATGTGCTGGTCTCTGTAACTTTTAGGATCAATCCAGCCGAGCCTTTGGAGCCAGTGAGCCTGTAAATTGTGATTATGTATACAATATTTTGTGATGTGATACGAGCTATAGATATAGCCTTACACGCTTAACTTGATTCATCAATTCAACAACGCTTAATTTAATATAACACCTTGCATACCATGTTTTAAGCAAATAAAAATATCTTATCTTATCTTGATTGTGTTTTTTTTTTGTAAATAATGTTATTATTTTTAATAGTAAGTAATTAGGGATCACCTCGATTAAAAATCAATGTTTTTCTTGTATTTCATGGGATTAAAGATGAAGAAATGGACCTTTTGGTAAGATTGTTTGTCAGACTTCCAGCGTTCTGACTGCCTGTAACAACTGCCAAAGATTTACAGAGACACCCTACCTTACCCTTTAGTAATCATACGCCGCAGCTTCATAATGAAGGGCTTTAAAACAGTAATATTAGACCATGCTTTCAACGTGGTTTGCTGCGTCGCCGGTCTAGTTGGGATGATGAGGTCTGGGTTCGATTCCCTAAAGTGTTATTCGGTTTTTCATCTGGAATTTCTCAATAGCAACGCAGTGTTTGTATTTATGCCCGGTGGATAAAAATTGGCTCATCACCTTATGGGACATGGACTTTCATATCTGGCGAAATGTGTACTACAGATATACTTCTGCCTACCCACCCAGTTGTAAACGTCCCTTTGTGCCCATTGGCCTAGCTCTGTTCTGTCTCCTGCTTGACATGGAGGGAAATGGAAATTATGTATATTTTCTAATTCCTCCGCTGTTCTTTTCTGATTAATTTCGTTGCGGGATCCAAAACAACTGAATCGTTTCTCCGGGACTCGTCTGGCTTCTAATTTTTAACTGGCATTGGAAAACAATTCTTATTCCCATTATACAAAGAGATAAGTACTTCATCGAACGTTGCCTCATCCTTAAAGGATTGGAATTGATTCAACAGTCGTCTCTAGAGTGTTGAATTGATTATTTTGATTTTTACATGACCACATTGGTTACGGTACGCGTACAACCTTTTAAAATCGTACAACCTAACACTGATCTGCAATATACAACAATACTCTATCATCTAGCCGCTCTTTCCCATCCCTATTTCTGATAAAAAAAGAGATTAGTGCGAACACGAAACGTAAAACAAATTTCTTTAAGCACCAGCACGCATCTTGAGTGCTGTGCAACTCAAGGTCAGCGCTCATGAACCGTGCCGGTCACTATACTTAGCGCGCCTGACAACTATTCCAGTGCTTCGCTGTTCAAGATGAAAATTGGTACGTAACGTGTAGGCTTTTGGTTTTCCATGACTCAGCACGCGCTCCGCAACGTTCGTTCTACGGGCGCAAGCTCTGCATACAATACTTTGATGCGCCTCAAATAATAATAATAATACCTTTTATTCTGAATTGTTTTTTTTTGTCTTTTCATGGTGCTTTTAGAGTATTTGCCTCAATTTAGTGTGTCTTTTGGTAAAGGCATCCTCTAGCTGTTTCCAGAGTTTCTCAGATCTATCACGAGCCACTCTTACACTCGCCACAAAGTGTGGTAGTACACCGTCAATACGATTGAGGCGAGGCTGCTGCCTTTGCCTGCTTGTGACCGGCAATCCAGTGCAGTACTTCAAGCAATCCAGCGCAGCATTCGGTATCTATGTACGTCTCGTGGCTGGAGCGCAAGCCATTATTCGATATTTTGGCGCGCAGACGAAACTCACACCACACATAAATAACACGTAGTTCACACACACACACACACACTACACATACAGTACACAAACACACACACATGCACACACTACATAACTTAACATAGCTAAGTGCATGACTTTCAGTCCGTCATTTCAGGGTACAAGGTGACAAAATAAAACCATCAAAGTATCATTACGTAATATTATATTTCGCAATAATTAAAACAACTAATGGTACATTTCTAGTGGTATAATATTATGTATAACGCATTTACATGCCCGCGCCGACAATTCCACGGATTGTGCATAGTGCAGTGTTGACCGTCCTCTCTATGTACAGGGGTGGCGCGGGCAAACTTATGTAATAAGTATTAATATCACTAGTACGTGTATGAAAAAGATAGGAAAATGGAACGTGGCAAGATATTTGAGGAATGCATTATATGGAATTGTTAAAACTAAACATTTTTCGAAAGCTTTAAAATCCTGCTAAATGGGGAGAATGTTCGTAAGGATCCAAGAAGACGTAAAAACATTAATAATTACAAGAAACAAGAAAGATCTCACTTGTTAACGAGAAAAAAAATATGACAAGCTTCAACGTCACACATTATTCGATGCAAATTATAAGTTGACAGCTTAGGTACTTAAATTAGACACTAAGTTTCGAAAATACAGCTTAGAATATTTGACAAATGAATTAATTCAAGTTTTTACTCAAAGTGCTTATTAATTATATCTTAATTAAATAACAAATGGTTTTCATATTTTTTGTGTTGCTTATTATTACTTAACTAGGCTATTTAAACTGTGTTAACTATATACATTTTTGTGTACTACATACATACGAACATCGAACATTATAATCTAAATAATTATGTTTATTTACAATTTTCTTAAGATTAAAATAGAGTAAAACGAAATATTCACAACAGTTGGTCGAATACTGCAGCGGTGATGTAGATTATTTACAAATTAAAACATATTTTTTCCTATAGATTTTCTTGGATAAAAAAATAGTGATTTAAATAATAGATCTTAAACTTACAGGTAAGCTATCAAAATAAAAATAAATCAACAGTACCTACAGATCGCAGCGCTTAAGTTTGCCGCTCTGAAACTGGGCTTTCTGACGCACTGTTGTTTTAGTATAGACGCTATGCCCCGTGGTTTGACCCCTATTTAAGGGTCGTAGCGTGATGTTATATAGCCTTCAATATTCTTCAAGAATTGGGCTCAAGAATTCAAACGCATAGAAAAGCGCGTTCAAGCAAAAAACACTCACTTCAGCTTTATTACATTAAAAAAATACATACAGACGAACATATAAACTCCTCCTTTTTTTGGAAGTCGGTTAAAAAGTTAAATCCTATACAACTGCGCAGTGATTTACACCTCCTTCAGAACGGCAAACTTATATGACGCGAATAACTATAGATATTATAATGTATGTCTAAATAAATATGAAAACTTTGATTTATTTGTAGCGAATAAAAAAAAAATCAATAGTTATGGCACGAATTGTTGGCACACATGTAGTTAAAAATACGTATTGGTTTGTTATTAATACTGAAGGTAGATTATTCTTCTCAGTTATTGCTAGGTAATGGCACATTAATTCACAAGGTAAATCTTATTTATATATAGCTACTCATAACTCTGTATACATATAAATCATTTGTCATGTGTCTGTTTGTGTGTGTGTGTTGTTGTGTTGTGTGTTGTTGTGATGTCATTGTCATTGTCTTGAGCACGGCTCGACCGATTTGGCAGATTGTATTTTCGTGTTAGTAATTGTCAGTAAATGGTCTGTTTTATCGTTTTTTTTTGCGATATTTGTGTATGATTTTTGCCTGAAAATCACAACAAAAATGTATTTTTTGTAAATTTTTTAATGTGTATTTTTGCACAAGTGAGACAGGATGGGTCACTAGTATTTATCTAAATGTGAACGCCTGTATATTTGTGAATGTATGAGTTGTACGGATTTGGATGAAACATGGCTGTGGAATAATTTCCGACTTTTACGCGGGTGAATCCACTGGCAAAAGCTAGTATCCTATAAAATATCCTTAGGTATGTAATCATGATCGAAGCCTACTCATGTAAGTACATGGGAGCGTGTTCAATACTGATTTAATCGCAATGGGTTAGACTGGTACCTTACAGTCATACGCTCTAGATGATGCATGTGCTTATGTAGGATTTAACTCTTTTTAAAGTCTATTTGTGCAAAGAAGGTTTGCATGACACATGACAGAATGAGTTTGCACGTGCAAAATCCTTATTATTCCAATATCTTCATAAAATACTAGCTGCCCCCGGTTAAAAAGACAATATGAGACGTCGTTGACATCCCACGGGAATACTTTATTTTGTTGTGATTTGAAGTAGATACCTTAATAAAAAAAACATCCGTATCCATTCAGCCGTTTTAGTGTACAAGAGTAACAAACATACGATAAAATTTCGCATTTATAATATTAGTGTGATCTGTGTGATAGTTAACTGTATGAAGTTGAGTTTTTGTACAAAGTATTTTCACAATGTTTAATAATACCGTAAGCAAATTCAACATGGCCGATTTTTATTACGATCATTAATTCTGATACAAAGTTTTAAATAAGTTTGTGAAAACACTTTCCACAAAAAACGGAATGACACAGCAATATTTTATATAAATATTGGTATACTATTGATTTGCACACATCGTGCAAAGTCATTTGACATGTGTCATGCAAACCTTCACAACGCGAATGTAGACTGTAATTTGAAATATTTTCTAGGTAAGTGACACCAAGCTTTCACTGATTTACATGCCCAGAACAAACCAATGAACGTTTATATAGGTACATAGCTCTTGATAATGACACCTACTACATCCTACATTATCATCACGCTTTTATTTCTCCGAAGGGGTAAGCAGTGGCAGCACATTTCACCATATCACGTAGCACTTTCCTTCTTCTCCTAATCAAGATGTTTAGGGGGCTCGTGTGCCTGCGACGTCGGCGGGCCGTCGTGTGGCAGGAGCGGCAGTGGCGGCAGTGGCAGCGGCAGGGGCAGCGGCAGCAGGGCTCGCGACTGGAAGCTCGCGAGCTGGTGCAGCAGGGCTGCGGAGTGCTCGTGCGCCTTGCGACGGAGCTCCGCCACGCTGGAGGAACGAGCCTCTTCTTTTGGGCAGCAAGGGCAGGGGGCGCCCCATCCTGAGTGGAAACAGAATGGTTAGAGCAATGTTTTGAGTGAGGATTTAATTAGTTTTAACCTGTTAATAGTTCTCATTCCTTCTTCCTGCTAATTTTGAGTTTGATCTATTTAAGTGATAAATTGCCACGTATCGCTACCAGAACACATCAGATTATGAACTTTGAGTAATTTTTCGGTCACCAAAATACAGACTGTGCGTAGTTTGGGATCCACTTGGATGCTTACTTTTCAGTCACACAGTTTACAGGTCGTTGTAAGTTTAAATTTACCGCATTGATGTACGGTACGTCTAAAAAAGTGTTTTTTTTAATGTAACCTAACCAATTTTAGAGCAGGGAAACAATCTCTCACCGATACTGAGCTTCACCCTGAATACCCATCTGGAATCATCTAACCTTTTCCCGTCCGTGTCGGGGTCCACTCACAGCCCAATCAGATGCAGCTTGATACTAGTTATTAACAAGAAGCGACTGCCTAACTGAATAGCAGGTAATTATTACTTCTGGCAGACTGGTTTTAAGACAGCCATTATTCAACGTCGATTTTGCTAGAAAGAACATACTTCGGTACTTTACCTTTTAGCGGGAAGAACGGCTGTGACAAGTGGTTGAGGTGTTGCGAGAGATGCGACAGATGCGGCGGCAGGAACAGAGGCGGCGGCGGCGCCGGGGGCGGCTCGCCCGCGCCTCCGGGAGACGTGCGGAAGGCGCCCGTACTACGACAACAAGAGATGATGCTGTTAGTTACATGACTGTGGAGATAAAGGGCACGACACTCAAAAATAAATGTACATTCGTTCATTCAAAGCTGAGAATAAGACAGTCCCCCAAGATGCTCGCCCTCTACTTCCCACCACAATTGGGTATCACATGCACACCCTGGGTAGTTTTTTTTTTTTTTTTTTTATTTAAAACTTTGCCCCACACTAGGAATATCTCCTGTATCGTGGGTGCGTTTACAAACATTTTAACTCACATACACAAACAGCCAGACCCGGAACAACTACCTGTAGGTCATACAAATATTTGTTCCGTGCGGGGATCGAACCCACAACACGCGGCGCAGCAGCCGATGGCTCAACCACTGCGCCAACCGTGTCGTCAGTTTACCTCAGTTTACGTCAGTTTACCTTTGACCTTACTACCAGCCTTACTCATTATTGATATCCACGTAGCCTACCTACGGTATTCCTAGAAAGATTACGAAATATATTGCGTCATACCTATTTTCAAGAAGACCTAGGGATTAGCGGTTCACTTTACGCTTACTTCACACGGGAACATTTTCTCAGAACATACGCGAGGCTGTTCTAGATTTGTTAAATATATCTGTATGATTATAAAAAATGATGTCAGAGATGAGATGAGAGAGACGACCGATGTAGCGCGGCGGGTGAAGGACCGCCTGCGACGCAAGAGGTTGCGGGTTCGATTCCCGCCTTGGGACAAATGTTTGTACGATCTACAAATATTTGTTCCGGGTGTTCTGGGTATTTCCTATGTATAATAAAAAATATCTATATATGTAATGTATTGTATTAAGTATATCAGTCATCTAGTACCCATAACACAAGCTCTGCTTAGCTTGGGGCTAGATGATGCTGTGTGGATTGTCCAGCATTATTTATTTATTTATTATTTTATTTATTTATTTTAGATGGCTGATGTATCAATTAACTTGCAGTAGATACTACCATTCAATATGCAGCATTATAGTAGCATACCTATATTAGGTTTGCATAAAATCATCAGAAAAAAAATTGAAAACAAAAATTACATTCAAGCACTCTGCCAAAATATATGATACACATCGCGTAATTTGATCAAAAGCGTATTCAATTTAGTTTGAAAATCAACCTTTTTTAAATTTCCATATGTCTAGATAAATAAAATGTTTTATTTAAATAAGTTTTACGTTGAAAGTGTGTGCGATATCGATGTGAGAGGGCTGGCTTTGATCTCGCAAACGTAATTTGTGGGCAGTCGAGCGACGCCGATTTGAGACGAGACCGGGGTGACTCTGAATCCGACGCCTTCGAATAACTAACAAGAAACAAGTAATACGATCAATTTATCTGATCTAATGATATTCTAATTTCGATCTGACGTAATTCTGATATCATTACTCAACTATTAAAATATTCTTGGATATTGATAATAAACTATGTCAGATATACCGATAAAAAAATGGAGAAAGGCAGTAGCCTTTCTCCATTTTTTTATCGAGCATGGTACTTATTTTGGATGTAAGTATTTATTGAAAAATCATAACCTTTGGTAAACGCACAAGCAAGCCAACTGGACCAGAATAGAGTTTTTTAACACTGGAAATTTTATCAAAACGATCGTCAAATATAATATATAATTAGTAAAGTTAGGATAATCATAAAATGAGGATAAAATTATTTGAAGGGTACATAAGTATATAGTAGACACACCTGTACAAAAATTTCGTTTGCAAAATTCATCAACATTCATTCACGCACTTCTATAGTTTTGACAAAAAACCTCTGAAAATGACACACGAACTTGATATTTGTATCGATAAAAATGTCGAAAGAACCACGCTTTCAACATCGCAGCATTCATCGTCGAGTCTGTGTATGTGCCAGTTACAAAGAATACCTGATGGATACTACATACAGTCAATCCATAACCTGTCAGTCAAATCTGTCAGTGAGACCTAACATCCAAATCGATGCAGCTGCTTTTGTACCTAAAAAGTATCTGAAATCTTCCCAAACGAATACCTTCATATTGAATAAACGAGACTAAAGTTATGCCAAACTTAATCCTCGATAAATCTATAGCTAATCTGAAAGTAAATTTACTTGGTTAATTAATAAGGGTCTATATAGCATTATAGTATCTAGTAAAACCAATGTACAGTACAGGGTTAATTTTAAAACACTAACAACCTTTCATGGGGTAAAACTACCCATGATAACAAATTTAAAAATCAAAAAATAAATCTGCTTTTTCTTACATATTTCTCTGGTAATGATTGCTTTTTATAGAACCAGTCGATTTTTTATAAATTTCTCGTTTTATGATCAACAGTTATTTTACCTCCTGAAAGATTATTAGTGTTTTAAATAACCCTGTACTGTACATTGGTTTTACTAGATACTATAATGCTATATAGACGCCCTAATGAATAGGTATTAGGTAGTTATGGGTATACAAAACTAAGTTCGTGTCTAAATAAAAACAGCCCCATGGGTTGATCGAGGATTCAACTGCAATTGCCGAGGTCAGACTGTAGATGGGTGACCGGTTATTACACATCGAGACTCCTTCGTGACTCGGAAAGCACGTGAAGCTGTGAGACACGGCTGTCATTTGTAGGTCTTCGACAGTCGTTACGGGTAATCAGAAGTGTGTCGTGTTGTCCAGTAACTGGGTTGTGGAGGTTAGATAGGCAGTCTCTCCATGTAAGATGCTGATATTCAGCTACATATGGTTAGACTCCGAAGCCTGGGACTCTGAATCTGGGAAGCTGACCACAATACTCGTATAGTTGGAAAAAGGCTAAGCAGATGATGAGGATGATACAAAACTAAAACACATCGCATGTTGTTTACAGAAACTATTGCAAAATTCAGCGCTAGGTGGCGCGGGTGTCGGGGGAGGTGGGGCAGACAGAGACAATGAAATGAACGCTGGGCCGAGGTGTCGCGTCGCTCCCGCATTCCCTCAGTGCATACTTGATGTACCGCGACGGAGGACGAGACAAGGCATAAGCGGGAGCGGGAACTAGGAACAAGGTAGATGGACTGGCATCCTAACCTGTTGTGATTGGTGTACCGAATGAATCATAGCCAATTAAATATGAAGCAATGTTGGGCCACTGGGAATGGCCCTGACTTACGTGACTTAGGCGATCGGTTTGAACCTAGGCTGACATTTTGAGTACATTATTTGATCACCACGGCTCTCAAAAGGGTTAAGGACATCTTGGGTTGGGAACCATTAATTTGAAGACATGTGATGTAGCATATGGCTCACTTCCTCTCGCAGGGAGAAGGCCTCTGTCTCAGCAATGGGAACGTTGTAGGCTGATTATAATTATCGAACATAATGATTTAAGATTTCCTAGTCACAGAGTAATTAGCACTTAAATGTAAATAATTTGATACCCCTACAACTATAAGTACAAGTGTTACGACGTGTTATATGTATGTTTGTGTATTTATGTTACGCGTATGTTTAAAGAGTCGAATTGAAGAAAAGTCGATTGAAAAAAAAACCAAGTTGAGATCGGTGGCGTTAACCTAATTTGACGGCACAGTTGGCGCAGTTGCTGAACTATAGACTGCTGCGCTACGTGTCTTGGGCTCGATTCCCGCACGAAACAAATATTTGTATGGCCTACAGGTAGTTTTCCGGGTCTGGTTGTTTGTGTATGGGAGTTTGAATGTTTGTTAACGCACCCACGATACAGGAGAAAAACCTTATGTGGGGCAACGTTAAAAAAAGTAATAAATAAAGAGTCAAGATCTGCATCGTAAATTTTATATCGATTATTAAGAATGAACAACTGCGGCAATTGAACTTTCACACAATTGAATTCTTCACAAAATTATCAACCACCGTCCATTATTTCGACTAGCATCAAAGCAGCCCACCAAAATCGCTATCGCATCCGCTTGTTGCTTGCACATCATCACACAAATTCCCTCTGGCACTCGTTCAATGGAATCAAAGGATTTGCGTTCATTACAGGCCCAAATAATTGATGTGCGCCCGCGACACTAACGCTTTTAGTGTCGGCTTCTTATTTGTGCGCCATAGATACTGATCTGTATTGGCGCTTCATTTTATCGTTTTTTTTTTTTTCTGTTCGATTTTTGAACTTGTCAACGCCAAACATTCCATTTATTCTTGTGGTACAAAACCTATACATGCTCAAACAGTACCTACCATAGTATTCATATGTAGAAGTTAATGGAATGATCTGAGAAGAGAGCCTTTCACGCCCAGCCTTCCCGGCTGGGCGTGAAAGGCAAATACTTAGAGGCATTAATTTACACTGATAGTATAATAATATAATCATAATTATTTTCTAAGAAAATAAATTAGTACCTTTACTTGTAGGTTTATTTAAACCAGTACAGGCATCTAATATTCCAATCCCTTTGTGACATCAGTAAGATTTTTAAATGCTTATTATTTTACGTTTTTTGATTTTGAATAAATTTTATTTTTCTCATTGGCTCGATTCCCACGTCGCGTCGGGCAAGGTGTTATTTAGTTTTTCGATTAGGAATTTTCTCATTAGCATCCCGGAGTCTGGATTTGTGCCCGTTTGATGGCAATAAGTGCGCTTACATGGGACTATATACATAGCTGGCGAAATGTGGGTATTACTATAGGCATCTCTGCCCAACCCTTCGGGGAATACGGCCGTGATGTTGTGTGATGTTTTACCAGTCCCTCTCAGAGACAGCGACCGTAACTCAAAATACATGCCTACACTGGTGAAGTCAACTTGTAATCTAAGTACTTGTAGTGGCTTGCAGTCGATTTCGACGAAAAAGTATCTGGCAGAGAACTCATTTTATAAGGAGTAACTTAGGCTACTTTTATTAAAAAAAAAGAATCAGGGTTAAAATTATAACTATGTTTTGTTAAGTTCTATACGGACGAAGTTGCGGACGCAGATAGTATTTTTTTTTTAAAGAAAACGTTGCCCTACACTAGAAATTTCTCTTGTATCGTAGGTGTGTTAACAAACATTGAAACTCACATACACAAACAGCCAGACCCTTAACACCTATATGTAGGCCAAACAAATATTTATTCCGTGCGGGAATCGAATCCAAGACACGCAGCGCAGCAGCCAATCTTCTCAGCCACTGCGCCAACTGTACCGTCTCGTATAATGTCTGTCAGCACGAGGACTGTCAGAGCAAACCTCTGTCTACAAATAACTAGATACTTGAACATCGTTTATGAATATTATATGCCACTCAATTTCAGCAGGCACTTCTTAATCAAAACATTAACGCTATTAGCTGTAATATTAATTCTCTTTGTTACAACCAGGCCGCTTCCACTCTAGTTGAATATTCATATTAGTGGGGACTCAAGGAGGACATTTTCCAAATGTCCCCTGCCTCCCCCGGCCCTCTAAAATCAATTAATAGAGTCGCGCTTCGTTACACAATCCTAACTTGACCCCTGGCGTACATAATGGAATTGCAAGGAGAACCATTGGTAATGAAGACTGTGGGCGAAAAAGATTTTCTTAGGGTGCTTTGAAGTGTAAGGGGTTGTTGAAATAAAATTGTGGTTTTGTCCCTTTGTGTCTATTGGGTGTACTTCAACCGTTCTATAGCTTTCTGATCTCCTTCTGCATTTAAACTTTATCTATGCTGAATTTCAGACTCCTCCGTGTAAGCAATATGCTTAAAAAGGGATCCGATTTTATTGCTTCGCGTAGGTTTAGTAGATATAATAAAGATGAAGAGTTCGTTTGTTTAAATGTGCTAATACCTATCTGAATTTTCCTTTGATAGTCCAATTCTAGGGGAACACTACCGGCTATTTAACATCACGCTAACATCCTTAGGAGCGGGTGAAATCACAGCTAGAAATAAAATATATCTCAACATACGTAACGTACCTTCTCTGTATAAGAAGAGTCCTTTGCCCTGCAGTGGGACAGTAATAGGCTGGTATTATACGTAACGTTAAAATACCTTTTAATACCCTCCGCAACAAAACCAGCCAGACATCTAACTAATATTCAGGAATTGCCCTATATTTAGTTGTGTGTGACGGCGCGCGGTCGCCACGGTAATGACGACGTTCAATTATTCATGCAATTAACTGATTATAGCAACACTCCGACCGTCCCCCCCACTGCCGCACCTCCTCCCGCCATCCCCTCGTAAGTAGGCAACTAGTAGATGTACCCTATGTAGGTATATGGGCGTATAAAGCTTGTGCCATTCTTCGTTGCGAAGCCATTTTGGCCAGCTTAGACCAGGACAATCCTTTTACATAAAAATTACTTTGTTTTAGTCTAAAATCGGTCTTCTGAAAAATGATAGACGCATAAATACATAATGTTTACTTTTTATTCTTTTGAAGCCCTTTCTTTTGCTTGAGCTCAGAGGAAACCACTAAGAGGCTTAGAAATGGTTATGTTAGTTGTAAGGCTAGTATATAGGGTGGGACAAGCTATTGACTAGGGTTAGACAAGCTGGAAGACAAGGTTATGGCCATAGTGAGACAAGCTAATGACCAGAGTGAAAAAACCATTGCACAGTGGGATAAGCCCACAGTTGGGTTAACTTACCAAATAGCTTTTCACAAGCCATTGAATCACCATAATCACAAAATTAAGTTCATAACGTCCATCCCCGAAGCGATCCCACACACAAACTATTTGTATCAGCTTGTGTGATAACATCATCCAAATAACAGTTAATGCTACACTTTCCACCAGACTAATTAACACCTAAACCCAATAACTCCAAACACAAACTAACTTCGAAACACCTACTAGAGAATGTACACATGAAACACGAAACATGACCATAAGGCCGTCGGCACCCCATATCACGTAATTACTGTCAATTTATCACTCTGCATTATTAATTTTCATTTGTGCAACAGTAAGCGAGGTAAGTGTGTATTCAGTTAGTAGGCCGACTATATTTCTATTATTTATTCATGGGAACGTGTCAGGCATTTCATGAGGCTGAATATCAAAGGCATAGACAATCAAATAATAGGGAATTGAGACACGCCCGCTCGTGTGATGTAGTGGCTGAGCTCTTTGGCACATGTTGATGTGTTTTTGTTTTGTTGTCTAGTTTCGTGAGTATCTGGGGTATGCGAATACCTTCTTTATTTTTCACTTTGGAGTTTTCTTCGCCAATTTATTTCGGATTAAGTATACTGTTTAAAAATGACCTTGAGAAACATCATTGTCATTTTTCACTTTCTTTATAAAACCTTGGATTTTTTGTTCAAACTCTTTGGAAACGATTTAAATATACAGCACAAAAATCAATAAAAATTGACATCTGCTACCTTTACCATGTTTTTTTTTCTGTACGTTATGATGGCAAGTCGCCGTAAAAATAGATACCTGCAAGGTCATGGCATTGTGAAAGAACATTAGGTAACAGAGATGGATTTGTGTAAGTAATTTCATACTAAATAAAAATACCTACCTACCTATAAAGATACCTGTTCTTTACCCATTCATAAATACTAACGAAAAGAGAATAGAAAGGATTACAGTAGGTAACATGCAGCGTGTTGATACTACGTGTGTAACTACATATCTCAAGAGAAAGCAACACTAACAGACATATAAGCTTTACACTACAAAAAGCAGACTCTCGTAGCGCGTAGGTCTCACGCGTTTTACTACCAAATCTCAAGAGAAAGCAACGCTCACACTACGCTACGAATAGTGCTCATATTTATAGTTGGTATGAATGCTAGGCGTAACTTCATAATCTATAAAGAAGCGATATAAATAAATGGAAAGAAAAAGTAAACAACACTAATATAAATGTAGGTATACACAGTTATGAAACAGAGTAACCACACAAGTCGTATACATTTAAATTAGCTAATTTACAGAGTTACTCGCAAAAGGAAAATATTAAAGCATCCTAACACTCAATTTATGTATATCTTTAAGGAGCAAATTTAATTCTTGTGCGAAGGTGGGAGGCGGCTCGCGGAGAGGGGTCTAATTGCCAATTTTCTCTTTACGCCATTTTTTTCAGCTTTTAAGAAGAAAAATTCGTTAATGCATATTTAATAGCCGTAATCGTCTCCCCCTGTCAAGATATTACAAGCCACCGACTCCCTCCTTTAAATACAGTGGTATGTTTTTAAATTTTAAACAATTTGTTTATTTAGTCATTCATAATCTGTTTCGTGGAAGATGGTCAGTTTGTTTTGTTTTTGAGTGTTGTTTTTCTTCGTTTTAGGCTGATAACAGAAAATGTATAAGATAATACTGAATGTTAAGCACTGTTTTCTATCCCGTTTGAATATTTTGCTGGATTGACCTCGAACTGGCGGGATCCCGCATAGCTTATAGTATTTTTATGGAATTAAAAATAAATACTATAAACAAATATTTAAAAAGTTCAAAACAGTTCGGCTACTTATTTATTAATAAAAAGTTCATGCGGTATCCCGCGTATCCTAAATTTATATTGGACCCCGCGGATTGTGGGATCCCACTTTGCTGGATTGTAATACCTAAGCAGTAGACAGTAGGTATTTTAATGTAATAACTACATATGACTACTTAACCTGCTAAACTGACTCGTTGGTGTAGTGGTTGCAAGCGTTACGGCTGAGCATAAGGTCCTGGGTTCAATTACCGGGTCGAGGAAAGTATTGTTTTGTGTGTTGTGTGTTGTGTGCTGTGTGTGTGTGTTGAGTTGTACGTGTGTGTGTGTTGTGTGTTATTAGGTTTTTCTAAATCCAAAGTGTTGTTACTTGTCAATATTGCTATGTCTATGCTCGGAGTTAGTGACGCATTCCTGTCATCACATCCTCTTTGAGATGGGTTAAAATCAATATGTTAACAATACATGTAGCTTTGATTCAAGTTAAAAAGAGTGAATGAGTGTTGAGTGATGTGCGGAATGAGAGAGATGGCTCAGATAGAAATCATGATATTGGCTAGTTATTTAACTGTACATTTTTATTACTTTTTTAATTGCAAAAGAACGCAGAAAACAAAAGTGAGGGGCTAAGTATCATGTACTGAACTCATAGTATCAATTTGAGCGTCAATGTCTCTTCCACGCTGTATAGATTGCCATCTTAATTAGAAGAAGATCATCATCTGCCTAGCCTTTTCCCAACGGTGTTGGGGTCGGCTTCCAGTCTCACCGGATGCAGTTGAATACCAGTATTTTACATGGAGCGACTGCCTATCTGACTACCACAACCCAGTTACTGGGCAACACGATACTCCTTGGTAAGATTGGTTGTCAGACATTTAGGGCTTTGACTACCCGTAACGACTGTCAAAGATCTACAAATGACAGCCGGGATCAACGGCTTAGCGTGCTTTCCGAGGCACGGAGGAGTCTCGATATGTAACGAACGGTCACCCATCCACAGACTGACCTCGGCAAGCGTAGCTTAACCTTCGATCAACCCGTGCGGCTGTTTTTCTTTAGCCACGAGCTCCTCTCCTCTTAATTAGAAGACGATGAATATGAATATTAAACTATGTAAGTGCCTATTTTATATTAATATTACCTAATACCCCGATTAATATTGCGACCTACATACATATGTGGCGCAGCGGGCGAAGGTCCGCCTGCGATGCAGGAGGTTGCGGGTTCGATTCCCACCTTAAGACAAATGTTTGTACGATCTACAAAGATTTGTTCCGGGTGTTCTGGGTATGTGCTATGTATAATAAAATATATCTATCCTTGTATTAGATTGTATTAAGTATATCACTCATCTAGTACCCATAACACAAGCTTTGCTTAGCTTGGGGCTAGATGATGCTGTGTGGATTGTCCAGCATTGTTTATTTGTTTATATCACCACTATCTATTACAAGACACACTCCATTAATTGATACAACAATATAATTAGTGCGACTCTTATATTACAAGTTTCCCAATTTGGATTCACCCAGTGAATAACATTAAGTGCTTTTAAGTGGTATCAATCTCCCTACTCAGTTGAAATAAACATTTGAGTATTTTACTTCATTGACTGAGTTCGAATAAACATTAAAATTGAATCCGATTATTAAATACACAATAAACTGATATTATTTATCTGATTATCGGATTAATATTGGTTTACAGATCTCGACTGTTGGTTAACAAAACAGGTGTGCTCGTATTTTCTTGTCCGAATTATTATTATACAAACTGTTACTGAAATAACTGAACACTTCATAAGGGGTTATTTTAAATAACTTTTATTTTTTAATAACTATTTTAGACATTGAGACTGTAGTAGTTTTATAGTTTATAATCTGTGTATATATATTTTTTAGTCTCTTTTTTTTTAAGAAATTGCACCGCCCACTGTTTGTCTCTGCATCACCCAAAGGTTGACTGGTAGAAAATTCCTATGGCATTAAGACTGCCTCTGTACATTAGTGTGTACAAGTATTTAATAAATCAATAAATAAAACTCCGGGACCAATTCAGAAATGAGACAAAAATCTCCCGCTTCATACATTGATTCATATTAATTGAATGTGTTCCATAGTATTGATAAGACGTTTCATAAGCGCTAACGTATGACCCTGTTTGGCTATAGTTAGGATAATAATTATTGTAACTATCAAACTCCCTCAGTTACACAATAATGAGTTAAAGTTAATTAACAGCCGATTTTTATTCAGGTTTGGTCCTATCGTATAAGTCATCGTATGACTCCTTAAGTGGTCTTCGCAGTTATTTGAATGACCTAATTTCTATGAATCTTTACTTATTAAGTTACTCAGCAAAACAGCCTAGCCCATAAGAGAAGAAGAAGAAGGCTCCAACATGATCTTGATAAACCATTTATTTCCATATAATTTCCTATCCAGAACTCCAAACTTTATTCCATAGAACCCATCTCAGCAAGATCAACAGTCCTTCTCGATAATCTAGAAAGATAACCCGTGCCTGACATCCCTCCAGCAACTATCTCTCAAGGGTCCGCTGGTCCGCGATCATTTTCTTTGAGTCGGCCATAAGCCCGCCTCATGTATAATGCGCGCATATAAATTTCAATTTTAAACCAGTCGGGTTCAAGTTTCACCCATTTGCGGAATTACGCGTAGGGTAGACCGGGGTAATCTGGTAATGCGTTTGCGACGCGACCTTATAAATAAACAAGCTTTCGTTTGCACTCGTCTTGAATTTTTCTTACGTTTTTTTTTATTATTTTTATTTTTGGCGGGTAGGTACACTGTATTATGTAAAAGTCTGAAGCTGCAGTAAGGAGATTCGAGGAGCACTCACATAAATTAGACTGAAGCACTGAAATAAACAGCTTTGTTTAGAATTATGACTGCTGCTGTTTTCAGTTCGTACTTATACAATTCATATTTAAATACAATTTTAAAAAGAATCTTGTTTATAGAATAGAATACAAATTCTATGCTATGATGCTCTCATCTTGGAATATAATTTCTATTCATCGTTTCTTTAGTAGTCCTCAGAAGACCAAAGAAACGATGAATATAATCTATGAAAGATTATTTGCTAAGAAGGAGGTGACTACTGAGATGCCGCCAAAATGGTATAGAGAATGGAGATGTATGGAAGAAGAAGTTATTCTGTGCCGACCCCCAAGTAAATAAGGATAAGGGCAGGAAGATGACGATGATGATTATATCCAAAGATATAAAAATAACTGATTTAACTATTTGTTTGTCCGGCAACAAAGCAACAAAATATAACAAAAAAGAATTTTAAGTCGCCAGTATTTATTCATGCTTCATTTTAAAACTAAGCAAGTATAAAATTAAACAAATACTTGCACAAGTATATCTAATGCTAACTGACGGAGCATCAGCCCCACTTGATTGCAACAGTTGTACCAACCGCAGTCAACCCTAAATCGCTCGAGGTTATATCAAAAGTCGATAACAACGCTAATACGAGGGGGTAAAGGGAGAAAAAAATATAGCGGCTTTGTACTGGTGATTGTGGCAAGCGGGTTGTTGAAATGTCTGTTGTGTAGAAACTATAGGTACCCAATGATTTTGTTTTGTTGGTCGTTTTTTTTATTGAGCTTTTAAAGTTGATCAGGTTTGTAACTAATTGTAAAGGCTGAGTATACGTTTACCAATTTGTTAGCTATTAGTGTTTTTATTTTGTGAGCTTTTTAAGTGTGAAATTGCTACAGTAAATTTTTTTTTTTTTTTTTTCTTCTTAAAAAACGTTGCCCCGCACTAGGAATTTCTCCTGTGTCGTGGGTGCTTTGACAAACATTTAAAGTCACATACACAAACAGCCAGACTCGGAACAATTACCTGCAGGCCATACAAATATTTGTTCCGTGTGGGAATCGAACCCACGACACACGGCGCAACAGTCGGTCGTTCAGCCACTGCGCCAACCGTGTCGTCAATGAAGCCTGGTAATCTATAACACAGGTTTTATTTTGAACAGGCAACAGCCTCTATACTAACTAAGTATAAGTTTTCTATATTATTACTATAATAATTAAAAACGGGCGACAATAGAAAGTGTCAGAAAGTAATAATGCGTTAAATAATTCAGTACTTCATGAATATTTATTTTACATATCATATATTTTTTCTTGCCAAATGCATTTTAAAATCTGCATTGTATGATATTGAGTAAGTTAAGTAATAGCGGCTAGAAAGATTAATTTATGGCGTTTAGTCCTTTAAGGTAAAAACTTATAACAGTTAATAAGTTAAGAAGCATACAATCGTACGCAAAGAGATGAAAGTCGTCTTTGTGTTCGTCAAACGAATACTGCCTTAATGTATAAGAGTATTTTTCATATGGCACCTGTCGTTTATAATAAATTGCCTAAGGACCTAAAAAAATGTAATGTTAATTTGTTTAAGCAAAAATTAAAAACAATGCTATGTGAAAAATGTTATTATAGTATCTCAGATTTTTTAACAGATAAATTTTGACATTATGTATTAAATAAATATATTTAATATTATCTGAATAATTGTTTTAAGTAATTCTAATTTGACTTTCTGATAAAATTCTATAATAATTAGGTATAAGTCAAGTATAGGTACTATAATATCAGCAAAATCTGACTGAAGCATTTTTTATTTTATTTTTTATTTTTTTTGACATAGACTTTTAGATATTTTATGATTTGTGAATTATTTTCTATTTACTGTTGACATTTTATGCTGAATTCACTTTAATTTATTGATATTGACTTGAAATCGATTATTAATAATCTTAATTAACTATTACATTTGTACGCCTTAATAATTGGCAAACATGTCTGAACTTATTTTTTTTCTTTGTAATCCTGCATGCATATCTCTACTATTGTATGTGTACACATGTTTATGCAAATAAATATATTATCTTATCTTATCTTATCAAAAAAAAAATAAAGTGAATTTTATTCTTTAATATTTTTTGTACGTAACGTACGTAAAATATCCTGTACTCCCTGCCAAAGCATCAGCCGTCAATCGGCGGTAATCCGTCAGAAACAAATAATAACATTTGCCCAAATCCACCGCTGCTAATGTAGCCGCGCCTCCCCGCGGACTTTAAACTGCTTACATTTGGTTTAAAAATCCCCGACCTCCCCAATAGAGCTTATAAGCCGTTCGGTAAGAGCTCCATCACAACAATAAGTCAGTGTGATTTAAAAAAGATATTTTGTCATTATTTATTTATTGAATTTTCAGATGGAGAATATGATGTGAGGGGATTTTCAATTCTTTGAAATAGATACAATTCTTTCAAAGAAACGGTCTTACGAAACCACTGCTCTGGTAAATTAACTAAGTTAAACTTTTCTTATACTAATATTTGGTCCGGGATTTAACAAATGTCCATGAACGTTACTACTGGATCTCAATACTTAAACGCCGACACCCCATCAAGTAAACCATAACGAATACTAATAAAACACCAAACATATTAATCTAATAGACGTTTATTCTCAACTCCTCAACAGAAGTGTGGGGGCTATTCTCATGAACCGAATCGGAACACATTCGTTCATATTACGCATATGAATTGAGACAGCATTGTCGTACTGACTCATAAATTTCAATGAGAACATCGCCAGTTATCAAATTAGAAAAATTAAAAGTGATAAATAAAGTCCAATTAAGCGTTATTGCGTAAAAAAGGCATAAATTAATGCGTTAGTCGTGCGTTCCGGCGGGAAAACATGTGACGTATGACAAGTGACGTAGTGATGTGAATGATACGGTAGCGTTACGTGACTTTTTTTGCGAATTGTAAAATGTTATTATCGCTAGTGCGATATTTTTTTGTGTGTATATTTGTGATTTAATAATGGACTGTCTTGTTAATACAATTTTCAATATTGGAACATGGTTCTAAAGTGTAGCTCAGTGATACGTATAATATTGGAAGTGGGTAATGTTTTGCAATTTTATACAATATCCATCTACGTTAAATATCGAATAGTAATCTTAATAGTAATCTCTTTAGAACCTAGAATAGACCTACTAACATTTGCTGGATAAACTATGAAGTATTTACGATTGTGAACGTTCGATCTCCTTTTAGGTATTTAATAATGCATTACATTGAAGTGTTAAAAATGCAAGCAGATATACTAAGTACTACCGTAAGTACTATACTGAGTAGTGCGTACGTAAGTACTTTACTGAGCAGATACACTAATCCTAACCCGTGGGGGACCGTAGTGATGTTACGTGTTATCATTTTTTATCCTTAATGATGATCATAAAAAACGTTAGCCTCAAGTTTGTATATTATTATACTACTATGCAGGGCAAAGGCCTCTTCTCATACAGAGAAGGCAAGAGTATTAATCACCACGCTTGCTCAAGACAGGTTGGCGATTTCAGACTTATATTAATTATAAGTCCAGGTTTCCCCACGCTGTTTTCCTTCACCGATGTCAGTGATGTCCAAGACAAACTTAGAAAGTACATATGAATTGGAAAACTCACATTGGTACTTGCCCAGGTTTGAACCCACAACCTCGAGTTTCTATATTACTACGTCACTATTTGATTAATTGTATTTGTAAATAAATGATTAAAATTTGAACAAACTAAACTACAGTACTTCTATACTAAAAGCTCTCATACACTTTCAAGTTTTAGTTTGTTTGACTGATTCGCAAAACTATATGATTCACTGAAGACTGTACTGCACTAGAACTTCTTTAATGATTGCCATGTAGTATGCAAGTAATAAATTGGCACATTACTCAGGGCGGTCATAAAATTAGGTTTAATAAAATGCACATCTAGCCACTTAGAACTAACGCCATTATGATTTGCGAACTAACGTCAGCAGCGTGTCGCGAGATTGTTATTGGATGTGCTTACTGTTCAATCAAAGAGCTATCATGGGTCTGATTGTGAATCCGTTCATACATTCCACGACATCATCATCTGCCTAGTTTTTTACTAACTATGTTGGGGTCGGCTTCCAGTCTAACCGGATGCAGCTGAATACTAATATTCCACATGGAGTGACTGCTTATCTAACCTCTACAGCCCAGTTACAAGGCAACACGATACTCCTTCGTATGACTGGTTGTAACTGTAAGACTTTCGGGCTTCTGACTACCCATAACGACTGTCAAAGATCTACAAATGACAGCCAGGACCAACAGCTTTACGTGCTTTCCGAGGCACGAAGGAGTACTCGATATATTACGAACGGTCACCCATCCACAGATTGACCTCGGCAAGCGTAACCTTCGATCAACTCGTTTATACATTTCACGACGTAATCATTAATAAAAAAACATAAATACCTATAAAAAAGTGACTGAACTTTTACCGATTTCCTACTACCGAACTACACAAAAGTTTAGTATTCTTGTCTTAGATTGACTTAACTATAGCGACTGGGACTATATTTTCTGATTTGAAATATATATATAAGTGAAAAAAATAAAGGGTTTCAGGACTACCAAACAATATGGTGTTTTGTTTTAAAAATGGATGTCTTTTGTTTTTACGTTCCATGACATAAGATGAATCATATTTGTTTATGATATTGGTATATCACAATCCATACATAGTTCATAATGTCTCCGGGAGTAGTCGGGCTTCATTGTCTCGACATTATTCTGATGGTCGCCACTGTTGATTCTGATTTTCAGGAGTTGCAGTGGTTCGGGTATATTATGGCGGGCTTGTCCCAAAATAACTCCATAGTTCATTGTATATATTGAGGTGATTCCAGTTTTTTGCTCGCGAGTGATTATTTAAAACGTCGTGAAGAGGTCGTGATGGCATAAAAAGGCCTCGCCTCTTGTGAACGAGGTTATGGCTTCAAATCTGGGCAAGTATCAATGAGACTTTTCACCGACCCGCCATAAGCAAGCATGGCGATTACTGCTCAAGCCTTTCTGTGTGAGTGAGAGGCCTTTGCCCTGAAAATATTGATAATGCCCTGGGATAAAACTAGGCTAGTATTTATATTAAATGAAGAACCCAAACCCAAAAGAACTGTAGGGGCCCAGCAGGGTCGAAGCCTACTGAGGCCAAGGGTCTGATTCTAAAAGGAAAACTCGGCCCTGGTACGAAAGGCAACGAAGGAACAGGAGAAGGTTTTTAGTCAGTAAAAGTCTGACACTATCTCCCGCCCCTCCCAAGAGCGGGGTTGTCATAAGATGATTTTCCCACACGAAAAAAATAAAAAAAAACCCAAAAGAAAATGGTTTAATTCAGGCCTGATAAAGTTTTATCCCAATTTGTATTCAGTACCATCGAGCTGATTGGTTATCAATATAGAAGATATACAATACGTTTATTTGGCATAAAGATAATCTGACTAATATTTTTTACCTCACAGCAAAACCAAATAGGCCCAGATCTAGACTAGTGATCCAAAAACATCGACAGCAGGAATGCTCGTTCCCATCACTATAGCCCATCACACGTGTTCTCTAATTACGCGCTTAAATTGTATTAATTAGTGCGCGACTGAAAGGGTTCCGTCACAATTAAATGGCATTTTAGCTGGTACAGAACCCGCCGCCATTGTTCTCAGTATGGGGGTCATTAGCATAATTTTAATTTTATTTGTTAATCATACTTGATATGATATCGTTTTAATGTAAATTTCATATTAATATGAAGAGGCGTTTGTATAATTTATTTGACTAATGAAATATTTATCCGAAAATCCCTTATCGCGAAATCTTATTCACTGATAGGCACTTAGTAGGATTAGTGCTTGAAGCAAACCGTCTTTCTGTTATCTCCTGTTACCAGATAATACTCGTACTTATACATAATACATCTTACATGCAAAACAAACTATCTACTAACAAATTCAAGAACTACAATAACCCAAACCGATTTATTCAAGAACAGGAATATAAAACTAAATTGCATAACATAAAACTTGAATTATACGGGGGGGGTGGAAACTGGGAGCGATACTAACATCAAAAGGCGACTATTATGAAAAATCGTAACACGTTTACTGGGCGGACCGAGCTACATTATTCATGAGTGAAATTGCTCCTTCCCCGCTACCTGTGAACGGAACTGTTATTTATACTCGTTCCGGATAATAACTGTTATTGGGGGTGTAAGCCCCGCCCTTCTCGATGTGCTAAAGTAAGGTTATGTGGTGGTTATTTATTGTTTATAGGTTTAGAATCGTTTATAAAATGTTTTTAAGTTTAAATGGGAATAAAAGATTAATAAAGCATAGGTATTCTGTTAAACGAAAGTTCTAAAAATCGAGATCAATTTTTTTTGTTTTTTGTTTTTTTGTTTTTTTTTAAAAACGTTGCCCCACACTAGGAATTTCTCCTGTGTCGTAGGTGCGTTTACAAACATACAAACTCACATACACAAACAGCCAGACCCGGAACAACTTCCTGTAGGTCATACAAATATTTGTTCCGTGCGGGAATCGAACCCGCGACACGCGGCGCAGCAGTCGATCGCTCAGCCACTGCGCCAACCGTGCCGTCAATTCACTCAAGTATTGATTTTTAACTGCTTCTCAATGACTTCTTTCTGAGCGTCTTTGGGGTTTTCCATCAGGACATTTTTAGTAGATGCCTGGAGTCTGGATTTGTGCCCGGTCGATGGCAGAAGGCTCTCCCCTTATAAAATGGGACTTAAAAATAACTGGTAATATTTTGTGCTATAGGTAGGTACCCCTATTCTTAACCCTTTGGGGAATATAGCCGTGATACCTTACATTTCATCAATTTTCCAAGAGATTATTTCATTAAAAAAACTGCATCGGTGGTAGCCGATTCTTTTCTTTTGTTTCGATTCTTACCATGACTACATCTTCTGTCATATATTCCATGCCATTACATTTGAAAAAAACCCAACACCCTTCATTAAAATCCCACATAAAACCAACTAAAAACAAGAATACTATATGTCACAAATCCACGTGCTCTACGAGTATCTCGACTTCCCATCTTCCTGTCATAAGGAATCGAGTCACGACCCACTACGACTGTCGCCAGCCTAACCTGCTTACGGCACAAACACTCGTGATTGCTAACGATACCGACACGGCGACGCGACGACACGGGAAATTGAATCTAACGTTTTTCTCTAAGGGAGGATTAGTAAGCTATTCAGAGGTTTGTGTACTGAATTTTTCGTGTTTTTTGGTGCTTTGTAGGCCACGTAACGTGGGCTAAGATTGCTTAGTCTTAGATTACATAATCTCTACAAACACTTGTATTCTGGAAATACAAGACGAGGTCGATCTTCAAGGGATGGGATCATGAAGATAGGTGACAATTCATTTCATTTCGCGACTCCTCGTACCTCGGATTGCACTTTAATCCGCGTCCCGGCTGTCATTTGAAGATCTTTGACAGTCGTTACGGATATTCAGAAGCTCGAAAGTCTGACCAAGGGGTTTTGGAGGTCAGACAGGCAGTCGCTCCATGTAAAATACTGGTGTTCAGCTGCAACCGTCTATTTTATTTCGTTTCACTCTATTTTATTCTGTTCTATTCAATTCTATTACGATGATGATGTTCTATTAGGGTTATACCAATTGACGTTTACACGCGACGGGAGTTTCAAATTTATTAGACTGGTTCAGTTGTACAAAGACTAAATTGATGTATAAGAATTAACGTTGAGACTGCTGCAGAACAAATTGGATATTGTAACCTAAATAGCTAATAGTTAGCTTAGTCCATAATCACAGAAAATCTTCGAACTTAAAATATCCCGACGATCAATACCCTTGATCCGATTATTCACGATAAAACGCCAGCGACGCAAACACAACGTTCATTACAAAAGTGGAGCAGAACAAACGAGATGATCCTGCCTGTACGCAATAACAGGCGGCGACGCGCAGCCCGGCGCTCACCGTAAGCAAAAACTCAATTATCATATTTTATACCTCATAATACTTACGAAAAGATATTCAATTATATAATTTTTCCTCTGAAAAGGGAATCCCTTTTCATTTCTCATTTGGATTTTTCTCTTAAGCAATTACGAGGCAGCCCGGGGGAGCGCGAGATTGGCTCCGCGAATACATTTGCACGCCGGACGCGCCCGCTCTAATTTATCTTTTAACAAGGAATGGAATGCTATGTTAACTTATGCGCAGACCGCGTTAGCTCTGTTTTCGTTTAATAAAAGTGTGTTTCGCGGATGATTTTATGAGTTTCGGTGAGTTGTGAATTTGTTTTTGCACGGAATAGAAATGAGCTCATTTCGTGCACCCCGCCTGGTGTGTTGTTACTTGTGTGGAGATTATTTTTCCATTATTTATACATCAGCTTTACGTATAAATGTTAAACTGAATACAGTCTGAAGTTATTCCCATTAGATTAGCATAGCTCTGTCAACTCCAAACATAATTTGCTCTGGAAGGACATAATGTTTGTAACAAACGAAGTTCTCGCTCAGCAAGTCGCTCAAGCGGCTCGGCACAATTCGATTCCGACAAGCGGCGGATCGGATTCGGGCGAAACTCGTAATCGTATCGCGCGGCCGGGAACACAAATTATTCGTGTACCGAAACTGGCTAACTTCGTCAACCCTATAAAGGAGGTAAAGAACAAAGCGGAACCACAATTGGCCGTGGATCCTCTACCTGAGTCGATGGAAGTTTTAAAAATGGCGGCTCTTTGAGAGCAAACTCGATAAGGGCGCGCCCGCGGGACGCGTAAATGCAATTTGTAAGGAATCGCTCGTGCCTTTGACGTGAGTCGCGACTTGTACAAGGCGCTTGTTTGGCCCTCTCGCCCCATTCGTCCGCTCTGTGATACGTGTACGACCCGACTACGCCTATAAGTGAAAAATCTAATATAACCCCGATGAATATTTAGCGTGCTCTACAAACTAAGCTAATGCAATATCAATTCCATTCGTTTATTTAGTTTGAGATGTCTGGCGCAAAGGACTTTTGAGATTTCTATAAGTAAGTTTGACATACCTTCTATTACTTGTTCTTTTGAGGTGTCCTATCTCGATAGTTCTCTCGAGCCTTTTGCCTTGTCTTAAACCATTTGATGATGATCATGACGATCATCTTGGAACCTTTGTAAACCTTACTCGTAGATCAGTATAAGATCTTTTGAATCCGAAAGATTTATTATATCCTAAACTTAAAGCCACTGTTTCCCATACTCTTAAAGATCGGCATAGTATTTTAAATCAAACCGCAACTCCACTCTTCAATTTGCTGATCGGCGGCACAATTAATTGAAAGCAACTTCGACTTCAAACGGATGTGACGTAGCGACTTCATTTGATTGATGCAATATAAAAATTGTTATTGGATTGAAATACGGAATGAGATAATTAATAGCTTCTTTACAACTTTTGGATAACTTTATACAAAGAAAATATAGAAGAAAAGTTTATTTGTGCTCAATATGACGCATCCAAAATTTAATCTATCTGTCTATACATAGATACGCACATACGTAAACTCACGCCTTTTTCTCACGGGGGTAGGTAGAATTACAGAACGCCACCTGTTACGATCCTGACATACTCCTTTTGCTTCCTACACGTTCATACATCTAGTCACACCTGACCTTTATGAAGAACATCACCAATAAGGTCAGTATGTCCTTCTAAGGCGTCACTGAGACCAAGTTTGTGTCATAATGAGTCATTGAAGCTTCCAAGAAATGTTGCGCTCATCAAATCGTGTCATCATTTTGCATTTTGACATGTATACATTGATTGGCCATATTACAGTAACGGATTCGCGAGGGAAGTGGAAATTATGTATTTTTCTAACTCCTCCACTGATCTTGTCTTGTGTATGTCCTTTTTAGGGCGTCCACTCCCGGCGTTTCCCCTTATACCTACCATACGCCATAAACCTTTTGTTGGTCGTCTTTCATTCTGTTATTCTACATAAAAATCACTTGAGAACGGCTCGACCGATGTGGAGGATTTTTTCTGTGTTCGTAATTGTCAAGACAAGATTGAAGCATTATAAAAAAAAAAAAAACTTAAAAGATATTTTTACGAAATATTTGAACTTGTCACTAATCATCATCATATTAGGAAATATTTCATTTGCCATAGAAGACGTGCATATTTAAAAACTAAAACTAAAAAGAAAGGAGGTTCTAATGATAGTTTTAGAAAGTATCATCATCATAATCCTACCATCACTAAATGACACTGCTAACAGGATTGATGACTGAAAAAATATTGTATGTGTTAGATAGTTTAATTGAAGACCACGCTAACGTATTAGGAATTCCCTGTAATATTAGTAGTGGTTGTGATAAATTAATAAAGAAATCACCAACTATGTTGTGGTCGCGTTCAAGTCTAACCAGAACCAGCTGAATACCAGTATTTTACATGATGTTACTGCCCATCTGACCTCCATAACCTGTGAATGTGCACGCCAAAATACCTAGACAAACACCCACCACAAACTCTCTAATACCTAAACTTAACCCGTAAGTTATCGCGTTACCATGGCAACCGTTAACACTCCCCTCTGCCCCATTTTCCCCACAAAATTGTACCATATTCTTTGACAAATAAAGTGTCAATTTGAATGAAAGGTAAGGGTAAAAAGAGTTGGCGCTACACACGATGGTAAAGTCGTTAGGTCCCCGTTTCGGTGTCGCCTCGTCTAGTTTAGTTACGTTAACAAGGCTGACTGTGAACTCAGTTAAGTTTAGCGTCCTGCCAATATTTAGTTTAGGAGTTAACTCTAGATTGGTGCCTTTTAACTGTTTGTAGTTAGTGTGCTATGTTATTCGAATTCGTGAACAGTTGTAAAAATGGTAAGCAAAAGAAAGCAAAACAACTAAATTAATGTTTTTTTTTAATGGTTAAGTAGTTTTTGAGGTTATCCATTACAAACAAACATACGAACAAAGAAATCCCTCCTCTTTATATATAATATTAGTTTAAACAGCTAAAAGAAGCATAAGAAATCAGTTATGATTCTTTCGACCAAACGTTTTAACGTGTCCAGAACAGCTCGCGCCCCAAAAATAAAAACCCAAATCACAAAAAGGAGGGTAAAAAATAATACACGAAGTGTTTAATTACCCTTGTACCATTTTACCCGCATATGGTCAGTGAAGGGTTAGGCCACCGTTCAATCTCAACCCGACACCGATCACTGGGCTATTAGATTTATTTTTTATAGCCACTTGAGGCTGCGGCTCTACGAGTTTATGCGATTGTATGCAGGCGTGGCTAATGTGCGTAAAGGGTATTTTATGTTTCATTGAATTGTACAATAACTATCATGATAGCCGAGCGGTTAAACTCTCACCTCTCATGCCCGAGGTTCTGGGTTCAAATCCGGGCAAGTACATTAAGTTTATGTGGACTTTCTAAACTTATCTTAGACATCACTTACATCGGTCAATGAAAATATAGTGAGGAAATCTGGACTTATAATTACTACAAGTCTGCTATCCCCAATCCGCTTTTAGTGTGGTGATTAATTCTCGTGCCTTCTCTGTCTGGCAAGATGCGTTTGTAGCAATAGGACAGTAACAGGCTGGTATTATATTTATATGTTGTTGTACATCAGTATCTACTATACGTAAGACAAGCACTGAATACAGGATAGTTTTGTATATCTTAGTCATATAACTTAATTTATAAGTTGCCAAAAATCTTTAAAGGCCAATCATTTATAGAAACAAAACTAAACAAACAAAAACATTTATGAAACAGTTTTTTCTGTCTATTCATTAGCATTATAAAGGCGACTTCACGCTGTCTAGCAGATCACGGCGGCACGCGCGTGTTATCGCAAAATATTGTCAATTGCCCGCAGCGCGCAGCGGGAGGTAAGGTCATTGTGTTTGATTCGGTAGCAGTGGTAAGTGTGAACAACTGTAAAGTTTGGGCTAGTTATATGAAATAGGTATCATATGACATATGTTTAAGACCTGTTCAGTGACTGAATTGGCATTTAAAGAGCTATAATTTGACTTATTTTATTATGTGACAATTAAATCATCTAACAAACAGAAGATTGAGAAGTAAAACAAGATATGCCTACTCTATTAAATAAGATTTCTACGAAACACAACAAGATTACTCTATTAAGACGGCATCAATACAACATTAAATGAGTCATTGAGCGTAATTTAGTCTTCGCAACAAAATCAAGATCCAATTACGGTACATTTAGCATCAATAGTCCACTTGAGCACACGCTCGAGTCACGTGGCGTCCGTGCGTTTTGTTTATCCACCAGATTCGAGTCAATTTAGCGTTAAGTGATCGCCTATTGCGACTGTAGGGACACACCCTCGGCTTTCCGCTTTTTTAATCGCGTCGCGACGGGTCGCCGCGATTTATTACGGACAGTGTGAATGTGCTCTATTGTCCGAGCGATTTTTGTTGCTTGATTGAGATCGGTTCCGCTATTAAAGCGCTGTTTGTGTGACATTTTTATTTTTATAGCTTCGTTTTTGGGCGGGCGTGTGGAAGCGTTGATTTATAAAAGATGGCATGATGTATGGGCTATTAGTGTTAATGGGTTTTCGAAACACTTCCATTAAGATGATGCTTTAGTGAACACCAAGTTACAGGCCAATGCCTAGTTTGGGGTTACCGTCCAATCTCATCTCGTATAGGTAAGTACAATTTGATTGATATATTTGTAACTTGAATTTAATTTCAAACTTGAATTTATTGGGTTTTTTTTTACCAAGAACTTCTTTTTTTTTGTTGAGTTGGTTTATGACTCTGCAATAATCGTTGATTAAAAAAAAGGGTTATCTAAAGAAAGCGTAAGCGTACTAAATACTTTTCTATCTAGAGTCTTACAAAATGTCTACTTAGTGAACTTGGGATTACTTAAGTAAATATCAAATTAAATATGGATTACAAACCGGAGATCGAACAGAGTAGCGAAGCATTGGAGAGGAGTCTGCCCATTGGCAAGGTTGGGCGAATGTCCGCTGATAAAGAAAGAAAGGAAATTATAGTCTTTCTAAGTTTCCTAAATAAATAAGGATCAAGCATACATTCATTATCAATAAATAACCTGTTTCCACATCAACTTCTGTAGTAAAATACATCGTGTTCACAACTCTGGTCCCCAAGATACGGAACCACCGTACAGACTGAATGAACGTTATTTTCAGTTGCAGATCGATTTTAAGTTGAGGTTCTTATAAGACAGTAAATTTTTACCATAGTTCAATAAAGATAATTATTATTATCACAAATGTCCAAACAAAATACGTCTCGTAATTTTGGTTTTTGTTTATAAATGTCACATTTTAAGAGGGTTCCTGGATCGAGCAGAAAACAATCTTACATTGCAACTATCTTTCTCTGAAACTGTTATTGCAATAAATACTGAAAAAATACATGTCATTATTTATTGTATATTTAATTTCAATGGAATAGTGGCAGTGCAACGTGCAGTATAATTTAGTGATTAAAACCATTTCACTTGTTTCCTTTAAAACGCGGAATCCTATAAAAACAGAATTGTTATAAAATAAAACTGAACTTAGAAGACTGTTGTTTATTTTTGTAATTATTGCCCCACATAATGAATACTTTTTAATAGCGTAAACCCTGAATAAATACTATTACGTTGTTTCCAGCCAATTTTAGACCTTATAGGCAGCTAAGAGTTATAAGGAGCATTCCATAAAAAACTAGTTTTTAATTTAGCTCAATACATAGTTAGCTGCCTAGGCACTGAACTTAAACAGTGCAAAATAACTGATAATGGCTTTTTTATATAATATTGCGCGTTGAACTCTTTTATTTAAAGTTCTCTTAATAATTAGGTATCAGTGTTGGGCAAAAGGTAATTTTAAAAGGTATTACAAATTAATCATTACGATTACTAAATGTAATTGGGATTACGATTACAAATTACTCGGTTAGTAATCGTAAACTTAGATTAATGATTAAAATTACATGATATAGTTTGTAATTGTTTTTTTTTGTAATTGTAATGCTAATCGCTTATTGGTTACTTTTTTAATACGATTACTTTTGTTTCCTATATACACGGTAGCATGGTAAAATAATTCAATAAATTGTACATAGGTACCATCAGTTTGTATTTTCATTAATTTAGATTTTTACTTTAAATGACATTTGAGTTATCCTAAAATCCATTTTAAAGGTAAAATTCTCGTTTTATTTCATATGAAAAATCATGTAAATGCAATACTATTTCAATTACCGATTTAAGATTACAATTATTTAAATGTAATACGGATTACAAATAATCCAATAACAAGTGCTTCTTATGATACTGGTACAACCTAGTTTCTAGTATACGTCATTTTGCTCAGATTTACAACATTAACTTTGATTGTATTAATAACTACACTTAAAAATCACTGTATCAATCTGTATTTTTTGGATAAATATGCTTTATTATATATCATTATTAAATAACTCGATAACATATAATGCCAATTATTAATGCAACGACTCTGATCAAACTTTTCAGACGGAGAAAGTTTTTCAAATGACTCTCATAAGCCCATTAACACCCTTCACACATACATGACTATCACACCAAAAATAGACAACATACTGAAACACAAACGGGTTGAGTCAACGCAGAACAATAGACCGGCTCAGTGTTCATACTGTTCATTAATGGTATTAATTAATGTTTAATTGAGCCAAATAGAGTATCAATTTAGCGGACGGCAATTGGATCATGCATCCCGGCACACGATGTGTGTACTTAGTGCGGCGTGGTTAAATGTTAGTTCGTGTTGTAACCAGTTTTTGGTGCGGGATTTCTTGGGAATAGTGGCAAAGTTTGGAGGGTTAAGTACTCCGGTTGAGATTGAGTGTTATATGTTTTTTGTATTTCGTCGATTTTATGACATAAATGGGAATAGAGACGAATTTTGGAGGGTTAAGTAGGTACTCTGTTTAAGATTCAGTTTTATAATTTTCCGTGTTTTGTCGATTTTATGACATAAATTGGAATAGAGGCGAAGTTTTAGGGTTAAGTACCTACAAGGTATTGGTCTCCGGTTGAAATTTTGTAGAAAACAGTAAAAGTACCGTCAAAATCGGTTCAGCCCTTTAGGAGAATACCTCAAACAAACCGAACGACACACACATAACAATTTTCAAAGTTGTGCATTTGTTACCGTAGACCTTATAAACTTTCATATGCATTCAGTAATAAGCTGTTATATTGACATTACAAACAGACACTTCAATTGTATTTATTTGTATGGACTGTGTGCCTAAGCTTGTACTTAACAAATCCTTTTTTTCTTCTCTATTAATAGATGTAAAACCTAATATCTCTGTGCCTGACCTAAATTAGATTCAATAAGGAAATTTACTTTAAGTTAACAATATAAGTGATAAACGATAAATGAAAAATGATGAAAAATGATATTCATTTCTGTAAAGAGGTTTTTACAAACACTTTTACACGTCAAGTCAAATATTTTTTTGAACTAGGTTGGTGTTTCGCGATCTAGCTACTTAAAGGACAAACACTGAAAGAAACTCAGAGATAAGAAATAAATTTCTCGTCGTCCCTATTCCTAACTCCACGAGGAAGCTGCAAGTACAACAGCGGGAGCGTAGTGCGTCTCATCGTTTAATTACGACGTTAATTACTCGAATTGACTTAAACAGACATGCGATTAGTTGCGCGACAATCAACAACACTGTGGGCGAACCTTACTAATTGAACCTCGTGTAAGTAGGTACAGCAAGGACAGTATATGCGTGTCTTGTTTATAATAAACCTTGTTTATAATATTTATTGACGACCTATGTGGCGCAGCGGGCGTCTCCACCTTTGACGCAGGAGGTTGCGGATTCGATTCCCGACTTAGAACACATGTTTGTACGATCTACAAAGATTTGTTCCAGGTGTTCTGGGTATTTGCTATGTATAATAAAAAAGATCTATCTATGTAATGTATTGTATTAAATATATCAGTCATCTAGTACCCATAACACAAGCTCTGCTTAGCTTGGGGCTAGATGATTCTGTGTGGATTGTCTAGCATTATTTATTATTATTATTATAAACTTTGTATGCGAAAGAGGTAAATTTACAGGAAGAAGAAAAAACTAAATTTACCCTATGTAATTTTATTACTACAACTTATTCCCACTCGCGAGTTTTTAAGAGATTCTCATTAATCGTCATAAAGGGCGGTACCATTTAATAAACTTTTTTTGAGTGAAACTAAGGCGTGAGTCCCGATGTTTTCTTTCCAAACATAAAGTAAAAATGACCAAAATTGCATTGTTGCGATCTCCGAGTTTCTTTCGGTGATTTTTCTCAGAGTAGACGGATAGCGAAACAAACCTAGTTTAAAAATATATTGAACTTGTTGACGTGTAAAAGTGTTTGTAAAAACCTATTAACAGAAATGAATAGCATTTATTTTTGATGTGTTAAGCTTGGCAAAAATGGAGGAACTTGTGGCTTAAGTGTAGGTGGATGGATGACCATTCATTACATGTCGAGAAACCTCCGTGCCTCAGAAAACACGTTAAGCCATTGGTCCCGGGTGTCATTTATAGATCTTTGACAGTCGTTACGGGTAGTCAGAAGCCCGAAAGTCTGACAGCCAGTCTTACCAGAAGGTATGGTGTTTCAGTAACTGGGTTGTGGAGGTCAGATAGGTAGTTGCTCCATGTAAAATACTAGTATACAGCTGCATCCGGTTAGACTGGAAGCCGACCCCAACATAGGTGGACCTTGGGAATCGCTAGACTGATCGTTTTAATTATTATCTGACAATACACCTGTATCTACTGTTTTTTTTTAATTCACTGCAATGTTAGTCTAGTGCCGTAAACGCAACTGCTGAGCATGAGGTCCTGATGATGTCCTGAGGTCGGATATGATACTGGTTTTGTCCACTGGCAAAAGGCTCGCCCTTAATAAATGGGATTTATACGTAACTGGCGAAATATGAGTGTACTATGGGTACAACTCTGCCTTACGCGTCGGGGGATACAGGTGTGATGCTAATGTTTATTTCATTCATATTTGAGAGGAGCAAAACGTAATTGCTATTACTATTGCCGGATTTCTAACACATAGTTTTCAATGTAGCTATTCAAATCCTGTCCAATACTTAAACAGTATTCCTTCTGTATAGGTTGCTCCGCCGATTTACTCGCTTCTCAGGGTCGTTTGTGATGTTAAATATCCTATAACCTTCTTCTAGGATTGAGTTAACTAATGCAAAAAGATTTTTTTAAATCTAACGGGCAGTTGCTGTAAATAGCGCGATCAAACAAAAACAAACTTCAGCTATATTTATATAGACGTGTAGATGATAGATATGCGTTGTGTTTACGAGATAATTACACCTACTTACATTTCCTTTTTACTGAAAACTTCCACAAATGGATTTATCAGTAGACTTCCCATTTAAGTCCAATAATCCTCTCACAAAGAATGCCAAATAAAACACACAACCTCGCCATATCAAAAACAAAACACACTCAACAATGAGCGTGAAACACACAAACAGACAAAGCGATTTGTCGCTCGACATAGGATTAAACAAGGAGGGAATTAGCGACGCGTCGACAATGAACGCCTAACGTATTTATGTCGGCGACAATCGTATTGTGTCGCGTCATGTCGAAGGATTTGAAACCAGAATTATACTGCCAATGAATTTAAGGCAATTTGGAATTAGAGATACCTAATTAAATGTTGATAGCGTTTAGTTAAATGTATGAAAAAAGATACATAGAAATTCCGTTTAGATACTACAAATTCCAGATCTACATACATTTTTTTTAAACTTTGCCCCACTCTAGGAATTTCTCTTGTACCGTGGGTGCGTTTACAAACATTTAAACTCACATACACTAAAAGACATATTATTATTTAAACTCACGCATTTTACCCAGGCAGAAACGATCGTTACAATCCTTACTTTTGCTTCGTTTGATTTATAAATTACGCTCGCGCCGGTTGCTAGTACACTTGACCTTGAAGAATATAACCAGTAAGGACATAAATATATTTCAAGTACAAGAGGCCAGGACATCAAGATACCCCAATCTGAAAAAAAATATTTGATAGTTTTTCAACTTTATTTTGAAAGAATAAGGTTAATTTTCAACTGGGACAATTTGGCAGTTCGGGATAACTTGTATGTGCTGGCGTCTGAATATGCTAACTAAATGCACATCTATATTATTAATATAAAAATTACTCCCTATTTCCCTTGGTCACGGCATCACGCGTGTACGGCTGGACCAATTTTACTTATTATTTTTGCTGTCTTATGAAAGAAAAAAGAGAATGTAAGAAAGTTGCGCGCAACATTATAAAATTTAAGAAAACTTAACGACTTAGTTTTCCGACATCCACGCGAACGAAGTCGTGGCCACAACTTGTACAAGGTTAGTGTATGTCTTTCTAGGGCGCGAAGATTTTTTTTGTTTTTCTTAGAACGCGCCAATGTACGGAAGAATTTGAAAAATAAAGCTCAACTCATGAGCAAGGTTAAAAGCTATTTAACATTACGCTACGGCTCTAAACAGCAGGTCTAAACACGGGGCATAGCAAGTAAAATATAAAACAACATACATCAAAACAACTCTTTCAATCAGTATCGAAACCGCTGCACTGTCAGCGAACCCTCCACCGCCGGTGTCGGGTACAAGCGACCGATGTTAATCTATTTGTCATATTAATGTGGACAATTACGGCGAATGCGGGCGGCAACCCTTGCGCGCGAAACCGCCGCGGGGTTCATTACACCACTCAATTGTACGCGACGCGATCACGGTTAGATGGAAGACCAGAAGGACCATTTTATTTGTTGATTTTCCAAATGCTACACAAACACAAGGGGTTTTACTAGTGTTGACAAATCATTATGACTCGTTGATCTAGAAGACGAAAACAGTACTGCTGAGCATGGGGTCTCGGCTTCGATTGTCAGGTCGGGCAAAGTGTTATTGGGTTTTTTAATCTGGAATTTCTCAGTAGAAGCCCGAAGCTCGGATTTCTGCCAGATTGATGGCAAGGCAATGGGTGTAGGTACTACACTACACCTCTGCCTTACCCTTCGCAGAATACAGGCGTGAGGTTATGTTATGTTAACTTTGAGAAAAATACAGAAACAAACTCAGAGGACACAGTCTCTTTTAAACTCCAGTCAGGCGACAGTCATCTTGGTCAGATCGATCATATGAGTACCATGCAGACTATTCTTAATTATTAGACTTTTGATCAAAGATACACACAGACTTGAGTGGACCCGTCCACTCACTACACGCATTCATAGGTAATCCAGTAACTCATCTTCGAAATTTAATTTTTTATTCAACGACTCGATGAATAATACTAAAGAGAGGAATCATTAAAATTTTGCATTGTAAAAATAATAGAGCTTTTGGCACCCATTTAATCATTTCCTAAAGAATTATTTGCAAGAGTAATGTTATTTCTGTTACTAAACATTAAAAAGTAATATCGACGATTAAGTACCAACCTCCTAAGTACCTTTTTTCGATTTTTGTTTTGAATGCCAATCGACGTAAAATGTTATTTCGCCTATACTGGCAAAAACTAACAAGATATTTAACTATTTATCCCATAAAATGCTAATAGGTACAGTACGGTATACTTCCAATTGAAAAATGAGATTTTGTGTCTCCTATAAAGTTTGAATTTTTTAGATAGACGATATTGGTCTTCGATATAATTAACCCTTTCATAATTCGTCTTCGATATAATTAACCCTAAATACTCGTAGCTACCACGATGGCACATAAACGTGAGCTGTGAAGAAAACCACGGTTGACCTTCTGCTGTTATTTTTATCGTGACTGTACATGCTGATGGCGTTTTAATCGCGTCTAATTAGATTTGACGACGATATTGTTTAAAAAAAATAATATAATAAAAAGCGAGTTTAATTAGTTGTGTCATTGCTCGGTTGGATTAATTTGGTTTCGTGTACTATGTGGTCGCCAATTTTTATAATTGCTGGAACGGCAACGTTATACGTACTCGTTGTTGCTTACTTTGAGATTTACCTTCATCTATCAGCCATTTCCAACTATGTGTACCGACGAACAATACCAACGTAATAAAATAATGGTAGGTATTCTCATAATAATGTTACGGGTGAAGAATATGAAGGCATATTCTTCACCCGTAGTGTAATAATAGTGTAATAATATAACAGTATATAATTACACTATTATTACACTAGCACATCGCCCGTGACCTCATCCGCTTGGATTTCGTAATTTTCCCTTCAAACTTTAACATCCCCTTGTATCATCTGCCTAGTCTATTCCTCACTATGTTGGGGTCGGCTTCCAGTCTAACCAGATACAGCTTATCGAACCTCCACAACCCAGTAACTGGGCAACACGATACCCGTTGGTATGATTGGTTGTCAGAATTTCGGGATTCTAACCTGTAACGACCGTCTAAGATCTACAAATGAAAGCCGAGACCAACGGCTTAGCGTGCTTTCCGAGGCACGGAGGAGTCTCGATATGTTACGAACAGTCACCGATCCACAGACCGACCTCGGCAAGCGAAGCTTACCCTTCGATCGACCCGTGTGGTTGTGTTTATTTAGCCACGAGCTATCCACGAGAATTTCTGTCATAACTAAATAAATAAATTCAGATACATATCAATTTCAGCGACAATTCCGTAACATAATTGAATACAAGTAAGAGCTCAATTGATTCGGCGTCGCTCGGCGTTGTTCGGCGTCGGTCGGCGTTGATACAATTATTATGATAATTCGTGTGAAACTGTTGTGTAATTGAACGTGCTCGCTTACCGAGAAAGTGAAATGTGGATGAGGTATGTTTGTGACCACCGGCGGAATTTTAAGGGTTAAGTGAACATTTCTTAGGAATGCAGTTTCAAATACCTAGGTTGTCTTCATCATCTGCTAAGTCTTATCCGAACTATGTTGGAGTCTGCTTTGCAAACTAACTAGGTATTTAGAAAATACTTCTATTGCAGACTTCCCTTCTGTTGTAATAGTGGATGCCCGTTAGCAGACATGACTGTGAACTGAGTCAAATCAAATATAATACTGTATTATTTTTAAAGTATCGAATCAGACATTCTGCATCAAAGGTAAGATTGCCATCTTGGAGTTTCAAAAAAGTAAAAGTTTCAAATTAGGCTCGGTATTGGTGTACATACCGTAAAACGGGGTGAATAGAAACAAAACTTTGAAAGGGATTTACGCGTTAGTTTAAACATTGTTTGCTACTATAAGTACTCTATATAAGTTATTAAGTAATTGTACTGAATAATTTCCGACATCTTGTACTGACAATAAATAACATTGAATCAATCTAAAAATCTCAAATAAAGCTTTGTTTTGATTCACCCTGCCGTTTCGATTCACCCTGTTTTACTGTATCTATATTTAACACAAAGTAATTTAGTAAAATACTTGGCTTTTAAAAATAATTTAAAGACCGTTCAATATCACTGCCAAAGAAAACCGTCATAATACATTTATTTCATACCTCCCTGTCTCACTGCCGTCACAACACAATTGATCGTAAGCGCACGCGCCGGCCGCCATTCGTTCGAAATTCAAACAATAGCCGTTACAGTGATAGCTAAGAATGTATTGTTATTAGGGTTACAGTCGCAAAGGTCAGTGACACTAATTTTGACTACGTTATTTAAGAAGTGCTTAAATTAGGTGGTGTATTAGAAAGGACTGGATTGATGGAGTAATTGAAGTATTAGGGTATCAGCTGACTGATCGGAAGACTAGTATCGATACACAGTGTAAATAGACACACAAGGGTCCATCGAAAAAATATTTTGAAGAATTAAATTTTGCAGATAAATAAATGATTTCTGATTTTTAAATACCTACATACATAAACTCAACTTTTTCCCATGGGGTTAGGCAGAAATTACATAACGCCACCTGCTACGATCCTTACATACTCCTTTTGCTTCGTTTGCGTTCATACATCTGGTTGTATTCATCAATTTTTAGAGTAAAATATTATTGCTTCTTTATTAGAAGTAAAAGTTCAATTCATGTATTTCGATTAGACCATTCAAAAAGGCACGTTTGAACGTACTCAATAATTATGTATAGTTGTATCACAATAATTTCGATACATTGTTAGTCTCAGTCTCTCAGTCAGGAGCTCGTGGCTAAATAAAAACAGCCGCACGGGTTGATCGATAGGTTAAGCTACTCTTGCCGAGGTCAGTCTGTGGATGGGTGACCGTTCGTAACATATCGAGACTCCTCCGTGCCTCGGAAAGCACGTTAAGCCGTTGGCCCCGGTTGTCATTTGTAGATCTTTGACAGTCGTTACGGGTAGTCAGAAACCTGAAAGTCTGACAACCAGTCTTACCAAGGGGTATCGTGTTGCCCAGTTACTGGGTTGTGGAGGTCAGATAGGCAGTCGCTCCATGTAAAATACTGGTATTCAGCTGCATCCGGTTAGACTGGTAGCCGACCCCAACATAGTTGGGAAAAGGCTGCAGATGATGTTAGTCTCAGTCTCAGTAATCATACTGAGACTGAGACTAACAATGTATCGAAATTATTATGACTATAAAAATATATATAATAAATATATATAAATGACCTTCCATATCAATGGAAGGTCACCAATCCACAAACCAACCCCGTAAAAAGTTGGGGTGGGCCATCATCATCTGCCTGCCTAGGCTTTTTCCAACTATGTTATGGACGGCTTCGAGTCTAACGGGTTGCAGCTGAATACCAGTATTTTACATGAAGCAACACGATACCCCTTGGTAAGACTTTCGGTGTACTGACTACCCGTAAGGACTGTCAAAGATCTACAAATAACAGCCGGGACCAATGTCTTAACGTGCTTAGGCTTGGGGCTTTAACTTTACCTCGTAAACCTAGCGTCGTCTACCTCGACATACATTTGTTTCACCATAGGTTGCTACGGTATCCCCGTATCATACAGAAATACAAACAAAACTCTATCAAGATTCCTAATCCTTATCTCTCGCTGTTTATTTTCTTGCCAAAAATCACCTCTTTGTGGAGCATGTGCGATAACTCCCCGCGCCGGCGCTATAAGCCGGGCTCGACGCTACATATCGCATTAGAGAGCTTCCGGTCCGGCCGGATGTAGAGCTAAGTTCCGTAAGGCTCTACACGAAGATTTGTAAGTGATTTCAGTAAGTCGAATGAATTTGGTTGTTCACAATATGTTGCTCTAGTTGTAAATTTAATATCTACGTTTTGGCAGGTTTTAGCTTGTCCGAAATAAAGGTTGTTATTTTTGATTGTATTAAGAGCCACCACCTCCGGATAAATTTACGCTTACTTATTAAGTGCCAATTTTTCAATCGTGAGATAACTTTAATCTGAGAAAGAAAAATGGCGGTTTGACAGCTTGTGTATAGAAAATATTTATATAACACAGCAATATTTATAACAGTTTCTTTAGAATTAATAAAAATGCCATGTAACTATCCTATTTTAATGGTGGATTTTCCAAAAAAAAACTATTCTGCTTTGACAGTTACGAACACAGCAAAAATTTAACGAAGTCGGTCAAAACCGAAGGGACAAGGATTTGTAAGTCCCAATTTTAATCATTCATCTCTTCGACGACACGGTTGGCACAGTGGCTGAACGATTGGCTGCTGCTCTGCGTATCCCGAGTTCGATCCCCGCACGGAAAAAAATATTTGTATGGCCTGCAGGTAGTTGTTCCGGGTCTGGCAGTTTGTGTATGGGAGTGTAAATGTTCGCACCAACGATACAGGAGAAATTCCTAGGGTGGAGCGAAGTTCTTAAAAAAAAAAACTCCATAACATAATATCAAAAATTAAACAGCTTACAAAAGTATAACTAACCCATAATGAAGTTAATCAATACTTAACTAATTACGCTTAAACTTTCCAAGTTAATTTCTCAAGTGAAACAGAGTTAACCCGAGATCATTATTATTGACAATTAAACTTTGTCTGATTTGATTAAACTCAATCTTGGGAGTTCGACGGGACCGCGCACAACTCGCAAAATGTGGAGTAAGTTAATAGAGAATTCATTTATTTGTCGTAATACTTATTAAGGTTTCAATCGTTAAACAAATCTCCCTGTTAATAATCGAGTGAAGTGAACTGTCACTGAGATCCTCCTAATGTTGACAAAGAATGACATTATTACAATCGTAATCAGGAATACAGTAGTATTTTTTTGAATATGTAGTGTTTTTTTGTATATGATCATTTTTAAAAGGCTTAAAAAAAGGTGGATTCTATGTTAGACGGTATGTATTCTTTTTTTGTAATCTATTTCTCTATCGGTTGTGAAAATTCTTTTTTTTTTAAAGAGGGGGCTCTTTAAAAAAAATGAATTTTCAAAATCGAGTTGGTCCTATTGTCATCAGGATTTAAGAATGGAATCGTGGAGATATCTAGGGAAGTGTTCAAATATTATAGACACACCTATGGCGATTTGGGTATTTTTTTATAGTAACTCGTGCATTTGGAAAGCACCATTTGGTGAAGTGGATCTGATGATGAAGACCACAGATGGCCACTGTAACTATTCAATAATATATATTTCACGGATTGCGACTCGTTTTTTTTGGGACAAGCCTTCCACACTATTCCCGAACCACTGCAACTATTAAAAACCAGAATCAACAGTGGCGACCACCTGAAAAGCGTCAAGACAATGAAGCCCGAAGAGTCCCGGAGAAATAATGCAACAGCGCAACATTTCTTCGAAGCTTTAATGACTCAGTATGTCACAAAGTTGGTCTCAGTGACGCTCTAGAAGGACATACTCTGTCCTTATTGGTGATTTTCTTCGGAAAGGATAGTATGTAGTACCGGCGTGCGTGGAAGACTAGATATATGAACGTAAACGAAGCTAAAGGAGTATTTGAGGACTTTGGTTGGTGGTGTTCTATAGTTTCTACCTATCCTCGAGACAAGACTCTGGTTTCTGTATGTTCAATAACTTTTAAGAGTTACATTTGTATGGATTTGATAGAGAAGGAGAAAAGGTATGTGAACAGTCCATAGTATACTATTTACACGTGGACATAATTATTTGAGGGAGAGAGACTAATCAATAACAAAATATGTACTATCAATTCAATCGACCTCACGATTGACACGTCTGTGACTTGCGTTAGTCTATGGCCTACATACCGACTTGTTACAACAACTTAATTTATATGGAGACCGTTGAATCAATGTCAATCAGACACCGACGCTGATGTGCTCCTGATTTTGATATCAATGCACTTTGGATGGGAGTGCTTCGATAACAATTCTGACACAGTTTTCTATAGAGCTGTCAATTTCGTAATTATATTTCATGTACAGTTACAGGCATAAAATATCTCTCATCATCATCATCATCATCATCATCATCATCAGGCTATACTAGTCCACTGCTGGACATAGCCCTCTCCTAATGAGCGCCATAGCGCCCTGTCTTCAGCTTGCCGCATCCAGCATCTGCCTGCAGTCTTTCGCAGATCGTCATCCCACCTGGTCAGAGGGCGTCCTACACTACGTTTGCCAAGTCGCGGTCTCCACTCAAGAACACGTTTACCCCAGCGGTTGTCGGTTCTTCGCGAGATATGGCCAGCCCACTGCCACTTCAACTTGCTAATTCTTTGAGCTATGTCGGTGACTTTGGTTCTCTGTCGGATATATTCGTTTCGAATCCTATCCTTCAGAGAAACTCCGAGCATAGCTCTCTCCATAGCTCGCTGAGCGACTTTGAATTGGTGGACCAACCTTACCGTGAGTGTCCATGTCTCGGCTCCGTAGGTCATGACGGGTAGGACGCACTGATTAAAAACTTTCGTTTTCAAGCATTGCGGTATGGATGACGAGAAGACTCGGCGCAGTTTCCCAAACGCTGCCCAGCCCAGCTGGATCCTCCTCTTGGCCTCCTTCTCGAAATTGTTTTTACCTAACTGCAGAATCTGCCCGAGGTAAGTGTATTCGGAAACGATTTCGAGAAGGTGGCCATGTACGACGACCGGTATTGGATCAATGTGGCCATTGATCATGACTTTGGTTTTATCCAAATTCATGCCAAGACCGATACGCCGCGATATTTAAATATCTCTCACTTACGCAAAATTCAAAATTGAGATTGGCCTAAAGTATTAATACATGAAAAGAAAAAATAAAATAAAAAATCATTAGGCATCGAAAAATTCACTTTCAACGGGAAGAGCCCACAGAATGCTGGCAGCATTGCCACGTTGAATGGCAATGTTGACTCTGATTTTTATTAGATATTTTGCCTTGAAATAAAACAGCCATTACGTCTTCACGACTGTGTGTCCTCGAAGAGTTAGTGAGAGATGTTCTTACTCTATAGTGGTTTACCCACATTTTTACTTATATAAACTTTCCCCCACTCTAGGAATTCCTCCTATATCGTGGGTGCGTTTACAAACATATAAACTCACATACACAAACAGCCAAACCTGGAACTACCTATAGGCTGTACTAATATTTATTCCGTGCGAGAATTGAACCCGCAACACGGCAGGGCAGCAGCCAATCACTCAGCCACAGTGCCAACTGTGCTCACAGATTTCGCCAGTTGTGTTTTAGTGTAATGGTATTTGTGTAATTTATTTAATTATCACCACTTCTAAAACAGTGAAGGAAAATATCGTATAAATATCGGACCTCCAACTCTCTTTGGCCCCTTTCTCACCATAGAGATCATATTGAAACAATGTTGGACACACACACATTATACGCTGAATGAAGATAAAAATAAAATAAAATTGTTTAACCCTTCTTTGCATGGTGATGGAAATTTCAATCATAACATTTCATATTATTTGTTTATATTTGGATTTTTTAAATTATTTTTCCTTTAATCTAGAGCATGAATTACATCACCCTGATTTATTTCACAAAAATAGAAAAAATCATGCAAAGAAGGGTTAAGAAATAACCGCTGCTCACAAAATAAATAAAATTAATCATAATTTGTTTGTATACTCGATACATAAATTAACACACACACACAATCTCGTGTTTTTGTCTATGTATGTAAACCTACCACCATGATATAAAATCATAATCGCCATCGAACTAATAAAACGCCAACGATTCAGTCAACTAACTTCATCACAACTGGTAGGGTACCTACATATTAATACTTCAGTATGGCAGCGCAAGCGCAATATAATTACGGTTGATTAGCGCGGGGCGGGCAGCGCGCTCTTAACTCAGTAATTGCCTTCATAAACTCTACTCGTCACAAGACCACCGAAGATGTATGGAAAGAGATACAGAAGATCTATTTCACTTGGACACTAGACTTGTGTAAGTAATGCGATGCACGTCATGGTGTAATGAAACATATCGCGGTACTAAATGTAATGTCATGTTTCATCACTTTATTAGGCACTGTTTTGCGCAGGTCTATGGGACACCAAACAAAAGTCTAAACGTGCGATGGCTGCGAATACGCAGGAAGTAATTCTTCATGTTTGGAAAAATGCAGGGTAGTAAATGAAGTAACTGATACATTGAGTTCAGTACATGATTTCCGGGCACGCCAGTTAATTTAAAAAAAAAAATACGGTTTTACAAATGTCTGTTTTACTTGAAACAGTTAAAAGCTGTATTTTTAATACTTTATACTTCCACGTACGTTCTCAAGTCTCTCATTCGGTAGAAATAATATTTTTTTACAGTTTAAATAAAAACAGTAAGTAACTGTAGGAAATCTATAATGTAATTATCAGAATTTGTTATCTTTTGTTAATCGAGAATAACTACTGGCAAACACATAATGTTTGTACATAATGGTTAATGGTAATAGCATCATCCCTTATTAAATGGGACTTAAAAACATAAATGGTTGAATGTGGGTGTACTGTAGGTACACCTCTGCCCAACCCAACGGGGTATACAGGCGTGATATTTTATTACAAATAAATTAAATTGAAGTGTCTATTTGTAATGTCAAAATAATAGCTTTTAACTAAATGTTTATAAAAGGTACATACGGTGGAACACTACCACAGAGTAGCCTTTTTTTGTAGCGACATTTTTTTTATCCGCTTTTTTATGTCTGTCTGTTTGTTTCGTCTAATGTCCGAAACGCCTGTGCCGACTTTGACGGAACTTACATTGGTATATAAGCTGATGTAATAAAGACTAAATTATGAAGATTTGGCTCATTTTACTTTTGATCAAGAATTATTTCGAAGCGCAAATAATAATGAGTTAAATTCCATGTGGGCAAAGTCGTGGGAGACAGTTATTTTTTAATAAATATTTATTTATTTATTATTATTTATTTATTTATTTCTAAGACACTTAGATATTTTTTATTAAATCTAGCCAAACAACGAAAACCTCTCAGGGTTTATCTGTGTACTGGCGAGCCGATAAATACAGTCATAGGGGATGTTGTGTCCGGAACATTTGATTTGTACTAATATAAGCAAATATAAAAGATGAAACCCATCATTATCTGTTTGTTCACCTTCTGTTTATATTTTTTTTTACTGTGTCACCGATGACACACGCTTGCGTACACTTGTAACTTTTGTGTATTTGAATAAGGCATTACGTAGATTAGTTAATTAAAAAGGTTAGTGGCTGAGCTAAGATAATAGTCGAATTAATTACAGTAAAACTGGAAGTACTTGTACTCTGATGTTTCATGATGGGTTTGTTGAAGGATGCGCAGGCGTGCATAATAAACATCTTGTGCCTAGCCTTTTCCCAACTATGAGTTCGGCTTCCAACCTTACTGAATGCAGCTGAATACCTGTATTGCACATGCAGTAACTGCCTATCTGACCTCCACAACCCACTAAGTGTGTAATACCCATTAGTAAGACTAGTTGTCCGACTTCTGGGTGGTGGTCGTTCCTGATCTTTTTGAATATCAGTACCAATTAGGTCAATGTATGTCCTTCTAGGGCGTCCTCTCTCGGTGTTTCCACGTACATCTGCTTTATTAATAAATACAAAAAAGTAACAATACTTTTTTCAAAAAACATTGTGCTGTATGGCGGATCATAGAAGTACAAACTTCTATGATCCGCCATACAGCACAATATTTTTTGTGCCTATGTATTTGTTATATACCTATTTTACCACAATGTCTCAAAAGAATATTTCAAAATATTGTTATTTTAGTCAATATAAAGGGACTTACTGGTCAAAGGGTGAGAAGATGTGGTGTGGTGGACGCTGATCCATGGCGCCGTCTCTAGAGCTCGCACTGCCCACCGATGGAGCAGGAGACGGACAGCTGGCTTCAGACCTGGATAGATCACCAGATCTTTTAGTATATTGAACCTTAGTAATTGGCTGAACTTCCAGACTAAAACAATTTGTTATTTAGGAAGTGGTGTTCATAAGATCCGCCAGTCGATTCTGATCCGGAAAAAAATCTCACGGTGAAAACGTGGGTGAAATGAGCTGTGAAGTGAGCTGTCAGTGTCACCCACTTGATGCAAGGGATTTACAAAATGTTTTAATGTCTCCAATTCAAATTGAAACATAAACTGTCCCCAAAATTAATATTATCCCGTTATGAAGATAGTTTTCAAGCTATCTATTAATACTTCAGCATATATCATCAATGACTAGCTACTGAAGGATATTATCCATACCTCTCATGTCTAGGCGACCTATTTGGTGACCTGTTCGGTGATCTGAGCGGGGATCGGCGGGGCGAGCCGGGGGTGACGGGCGGGGAGGCGCGGGGAGAGCCCGCCGCGCCCGACACCGGTGACGCCTCCGCTGATCCTCGGGACATACCGCATTCTGATGAACCCTGGGTAAGAGATTAGAATGTGGTTACCTGACTTATTGTTTGTAAGAGCATAAGCGCAGAGTCTATTGTATAAGGGAACGCATCTGCAATGCCACAGGTAGTTTCAACATCAGGTGGAACGCCGGCGTGAATTACATCTTCACATATGTGTGTAGAGATAGGAAGTAAGTTGAGGCCTAGATCTTTGCCGTCGATCATTTCTTATCAGAGCTTTATGGATTAAAGAAACTCTCAAGGAAACATACTTAGTACTTATTTAGCAATTCAACATATACCTATATAAAACATAACAATTACACAGTAGGTACAACGAATCGAGTACAGTTCCGCAACATGTTGTCGTCGTCAACTCCGATGCGATCAGACACTGAATATCATCCTCGCCGTGAGCTAAAAACATCACGAGTCTGTAGAAGTGCACTGCAGGTAAATAATAAATAAATGATGTCTATGTCTGATGTCTATACATAGGAGATATTTAAGAAACCTTGATCATCAAATCAAACAATATTTTTTAAAACCGTGTATACCCCTTTTAACTCCCGAATATTTTCTATGAATATTCAAGAAGATAACGTAACAAATCAGCAAGCTATTCACTGTCAAAACAAACAGGCACTCCTGCTATCTTACCTTGTCATCGGTGGGGTCCCTCTTAGTCAGCACGTCGCCCTCTCGCTTCCTCTGCTCCTCCTTCAACCGCTCCGCTTTCCTCCACTTCGCTCGCCGGTTTTGGAACCACACCTGGTGACAAGGAAACGACACGATTAGATTTTTGGCCTTCAGGTACGATGCAAACGTTTTTATATAACTGCGGTATCTATGATTATGCAGCTTCAGGCTAAGTAATAAACACTGATGGGTTTCAAGGTTAAGCAACAGTTGCAGTTGCGGGTTCGATTCCCGCACGGAACAAATATTTGTATGGCCTACAGGTATTTGTTCCGAGTCTGGCTGTTCGTGTATGTGACTTGAAATGTTTGTAAACGCACCCACGACACAGGAGAAATTCCTAGTGTGGGGCAACGTTTAAATAAATAAATAATGGTAGTAGATATTTACATTACCAGCGCGGTTAATACAACGCTTAAACTATGAGAACGTGGAAGTGGGCAGCCAACCTGACGTCAGAATTGCTGACCACTTTATTTCTTTGGTATATTTCTTTAGGCAAAGATAGCAAATAACTAATAGGGTAGTGTCCTTAAAGGTTCTGATTGGTGCGAAAGTTGGATTACTATGTTGGATTACACGTATTTAAAAAAAAAAACGACGATATAGTGCGTTGAAATCACTCGTGACATCACGCCGTGCTACACTTTTAACGTAAAAGTGACGTCACAAGCCCGCTCATGAACTTTGATGTACTATATGTATGTTTGTCACTTTTTATTTATTTATTTATTTATTTAATACTTTAAGCACACAAATGTACAGAGGCGGACTTAATGCCATAGGCATTTTCTACCAGTCAACCTTTGGGTGATGCAGAGACAAACAGTGGCAGGTGCAATTTCTTAAAAGAAAAGTGAAAAGAAATATATATATTATTATAAACTATAAATATAATACCTACATAGAACATATACACAAATAAACATATACACAAACACAAACACTTTTTATTGATTTGAGTAAGCAAAAAATACGTGTCCAATATTTTTTGGTAATCTAACTGACGGACCAAATAGACTTAATATATTTTTACCTGGGACACATCCCTGTTATAAGAGGCAGATAAGTATTAAACAGTGGACATGGTCTCATGTACATATTTCGTTTGCTCCACCATCCTTATGGTCACAAATAATCTATGATTCTATATGAATAAGCGAAATATTATTTTTAACCAAAGCTACCATTTATAAACCTAATAAAATTTTATTCCCATCATAAATACGTCTAAATAGAATTTATAGACCATCTCAGTAATTCTCAATAGGCGAGCTGTCAACACGGAACCCAGTAACAGCACATCATTACGACCCCATTTTGTACTCGTTATAACTCCAAGATAACAGATCATCCAGCCACTCTATCGCATAAGGGCGCCCGAATCACCAAATCAACAAGACCTTTACACGACAACAATCTCTTTGCTACGAGAGTTCTTCTTAATCTGGTTGAGTCCTAATACGCGCCAATTTAACAAGATCCCAGCTGTCAAACAAATTGTTAGCTATAGCAGATCCTGTTATGTTGGGGCTTTTAAGCCGGTTAGCAAAATACGTCAGGGCCACATTTGCACTGCAATTTTCGCAATTTAGTTTTAATAAGCTTCGTTGGGTGAGTGCTACGAAATCTAAGGGTGAATGGGTAAATAGTGGATGGGTCAGTAGGCAGAATACTAAGAAAAGTGTATTTTGCTGACAATAATGTCAAGATTATTTCCGATTAATTTATTTAATTTATTGGATCCAAGAATCGTTTCTCAGGGACTCATCGGGTTGCATTGTCTCGACGCTTATCTGGTGGTCGCCAATGTCGATTCTGGTTTTCAGGAGTTGCAGTGGTTAAGAAAAAGTGTGGCGGGCTTGTCCAAAAAAAAAATTATATTAAAAATCTGTTCACCGGATTCTTCTTTAAACTAGGAGTTAGAAGCTAAAGTCATATTTAAAGCCATAACATTTCCAAAAATATAGGTTTTAATATTTCATCATCATGATGGATTCCAGAAATAATTATACCAACGAAATGCATGTCTAGTCTACACTTAATCTTTGCCCTCTAAGAGCTGCACAGTCCCTTAACACCAGTAAGCTAATTTCGTTAAAATAATAATCTGCCCATAATCCCGGCCCGCCCTAATAGTTTTTATCTCTTACGAGGGTAGAATTAATATTTGAACGTGTCGAACACCCCTGTTGTGCCACCCCTGTGAAGTTTATTGTTATTAGGTAGAATTTACTTTGTGGTATGTTTTTATTATTAATTTTCGTGCAAAATTGAGGTCTTGTAACGGTGGTCACCTGGACTTCTGATTAAGATTCAGGGACCCTCCGGTTTATTCTGATAAAATCTTCCCTATTATGTGAAGGCAATGTGATCTGTCATTCTTCGAATTCTAACGTCAATTCAAACGATTTCAAATTTGGAAACATAACCTGCAGAATTTATTTAATTAATTTTTGAAGTGAAAACTTTTTAGCCGTGTTGTGACAGTTATCCCAAAGTTTTAAGTTCTCACTTCGGACGGCAGTCTCCATGACTGCCAATATTGTTTTTTTAACAAACCTTGGAATTGAACCCTGGACCCCAATCTCACCAGTCAAGCCGACGACTGTGAGGCCAACGGGGCAGTCAAACACCTATATTTACACTTCAAACTCATGGTGGTTGTACCCCAGATGACCAGCTTCAGCTCAAAGAGCTCTACTACTACCAAACAGGGGTCAACAAAAATGGGTTCGGTCCCTCTCATTAAGGGGTGTGCACAGTAGGGGTGCGGTAATTACCTTCTGTTACCAAACGTGGATTGTTTGTCATCCTTTACACGGCACATTGAGTGCGCTTGCGTTGAATAATAACAAATATTGTTTGTGTGAACGCCGCTTAAGAGCGGGCAGTTTAATTACTTCTTTTGTTCAATACAATATGGTACCTACTTGTGAATAGGTACTTGTGAACTGGCGAAGTGTTGATGTCATTAATAATATATTTAGAGCTAACGATCGAAAGTTTTCTTCTCTTACTAAAACCAAACATAAAATTACGCCTGTATTCCCTGAAGAGTTAGGCAAAGGTGTAGCTCTCTATAGTACACCCTCATTTCAGACGAAACAGCACCATCTAGCCCCAAGCTAAGCAGAGCTTGTGTTATGGGTACTAGATGATTGATATACTTAATTTTATTAAGATATTAATTAAGATATTTTTATTATGCATAGCAAATACCCAGAACAAATCTTTGTAGATCATACAAACATTTGTCCCAAGGCGGGAATCGAACCCGCAACTTCCTGCGTCGTAAGCGGACCTTCTCCCGAAGCGCCATATTCAGTCAAATACTATACTATATACTTAAAAATATGTAGACAATAATGCTTGCGTATGTGTATATACATATATGTGCATTAAGGTACTGCTTGATGATAATATCGTTTCTTGGCAAATACCAAAACAATAAAACTTTGGAGGATTCTAGAAATTCATTTTAACCCGACCAGCGGAGTAGTGCTTTGAGTGACTGTGTTTGTTCACTTTTACAAATCATTGTTAACTACAATAGTTATAATCTCTTAGTTACATTTTCTAGATTTTATGAACTTTATTTCTCAAAAAGAAAACATTCACATGCATGAGGAAATAACTTATTACAGATAAAAAACAAAAAACAAGTAGGTTTGGTGTACCTACTATTTACAGATATCACATATGATATTATCTGTAAATAGTGGGTACTCGTATTAAGTTTATATTGTGATGCATACGTAACTCAGTCTGCGAATATACGCCGTATAGCTAAGTCGTGGTTTTATTGTTTGCAAACCTATCAGTTTGCACAGACACAGTACCCGAACAGAACAAATTTACTTTGTAAAGTGAAAACTTCTTTAGCCGCGTTGAACAATTTCTGGTAGAGGTAAAACTTATAGGTTCGCGTTACCGACATGCTAATAAGACGACAATTATTCCAAAGTTGTAAGTTTCCACTTTTGTCGACAGTCACCATGACTGTCTATTTTTAAATCTTCCAAAATATGTTTCTAACAACACTCTCTTCTATTTAAAAAGAGACATCACAGCGTAAACAAAATAATGAATCTCTAACCTTAATTCTTCTAGTTATAAAACCCATTTCAAAGCGCAGACACGAAGTTAAAACAGAATTTAATTTCAGACGTAAAAGTTTAATTTAAACTCTCCACTTAAAACCAAACTCACATGCATCACCTACTTAAAACTTACTACCCCTTAATTGCGTCACCACCAGTAATGTTTTAAAACACTTCATACGTAGACTCAACGTGAAAGTTAACGTTAAAGACTCATGGAAATATGTTAAGAAACCGCGGCGAAACTGTTTAAGTAGCGGGGAATGTTTTCGCGACTCGTTTTAAGTGACAGCTCGTGTGTTAAGGGGGGTTTACGTTAAGTGATTATACGGTACGGTGGTTTGTTTTCGGTTGATGTTAATAAATATGTCGATGTTTTTTAACGGCGATGGCATAAAAATGCGCATAGCAATTTTTCTGAAGCGTGTAGCGGTTTATTTGGTTCGCGAAGAATACAAATTTCCATTACGGTGTGTATGTTTTTATATTAAATAGTCGGTGGAGCGACATCAACGCACAACCTTATACCATGAGTTAATTACCTACATGATTTAAAAAAAAAAAACTTGCGTTGAAATTTTTCGTCAGCATTTTCGTAATTTTTTAGGCTTTTTTCTAATATGTATTTTATTTTAAACTTTTAATATTCATGTGAAAATCATAATCCCAATGAATTTTTTTTTTCAAAAAGTAAACAAATAAGTTCTTTCATAAAAAAATCTCATTTATTAAATAGAAATCAAGACTTTTGTTGCCTGCTTAACCAGAATTTCCTGGGTATGGTTTAAAATAAATTAACACATTTTCTATACTTGAGCCATTATGAAAATGCTGCTATTTGTATTTATAGACACTATTTTTATATAAATTATGCTAGGTCACCTCCTTTTACATATAATAATAATATAATAATACCAGCCTGTGACTGTGATGCAGAAGACCCATATTCCATGTCAGTGATATTTTTTTAATGATGAGCTTTTAATTTAAAATAAAAAAAAAGTAAAGTACCAGCCCATTACTGTCCCACTGCAGGGAAAGGCCTCTTCTTATACAAAGAAGGCGCGGGCATTAATCACTACGCTTGCACAAGATAGGTTGGCGATTTCAGACCCATATTAATTATAAGTCCAGGTTTCCTCACGATGTTTTCCTTCACCGATGTCAGTGATGTCCAAGATAAACTTAGAAAGTGAAAATATGAATTGAAAAAGTCACATTGGTACTTGCCCAGGTTTGAACCCACAACCTCTTGCATGGGACTTAAACATAACTAGTTTTAAATGTGGGTGTAATAAAAGTACACCTCTGGTTATCCCTTTGGGGAGTACAGACGTGCGTGATATTAATTTTGGTGTCGAGTAGTGTTAGTGAAAATGGACATACAATTTTTTTATACAATATTTTGTGAGTACAGAGCCTTAACATCTAAGTCCTTGCACACACAGACGACCGTGTCTTGGTGACTTTATCAAAGACGCTAATGGCGCACCGCCATACCGGCAGCTAATTTGAATAACTTGCCAATCTGCCGTGTACTCGATCACTTGGCGTAGCGGTTAAGTTATAACTTAACTCTGAACGACAGTTTACGTCGCATGTTATCCTGGTTATATAGAAATTGAGTTAACTTTTTTTTAGCTGACAAAAGAATGAGGCTGATGCCTGAAATTCATAGCTAATAGAGACCTGGACGTCTTGCAGTTCTAACATAGGGCTACATAAGTTTTTTTTTTTATTATCTTGGGACAATTCACGAAACAAAGTTTGCCAGTTTTAAAAATCAGAATCAAAAATATTTTTAAGTCCAGTTATTCTCACGAGATTTTCCTTCGCCAATACCTAGTACGTTTGAATTGAATAAGTCATATTGTTACTTGCAACTTTGAACTTGCAGATTTGAATCTAAAATCTCGTGCATGACAGGCCAGGCCTATACCACTGGGCCATCACCTTAAGAATGGAATAGATCTAACAAAAACCCACAATGTACAGAAGCCAACACATCAAGCTATCCCAAACTGTTGGGGTAGCTTGATATACATTCAGAAGGTATCGAACAAGAAAAAATAAACCCATTCTAAAATTAATACCTACACCAATAATAATTAATCCCATATACATTCAAATTAACGTAATAAATAGGCCGGAGTATTCCCAAAACTGATTATATACAATCTACTTGAGCCGGCTGACGTTACATGCGGTGTTAAGTTTTTCATCACATGATTAGGGGCAAATTGCCCCCCTTCCCACCACCCCTGGGGATCCGGCAAATCTACCGTTATCCCCACTAAGACCCGAGGAGTTTTCTTAGCTCGCGGTTCAAAGATGTGTTATTAATGGGATGTGGCATTTTAACATTATTAAGATGCACTATAGTATCGCGAATTAAATTAAGTTGTGTAATAATTTTCAATTTTTTTTTAACATGTGGATCGTGATTATGAGATAAGTCAAGAGTGTGACCAGGTAATATTCCATTTTATTCCATTTAATTGTAATCGGTCATGCAAAATGAATTAGGAAATCGCGAAAACCCATTCATTGAAGCAAAAAACGAGGCCCATGTTCGACTAGAGATATTTAAATGCTGATATAATTTAAAACCAGTAAAAACTACAGCTTATTCTAACTTAGAATCTTTCAAATACCTTTCTAAGTAAAGATATAATGTTAAATAGCGACGTACATGATTTTTCAACCCACACACAAAACGCCATAGACAAAAAATCACAGCACAACCAACCTCAAAGCCAAAAAAGAAACAAAAGAGCTTCATACGTAATTCCATTTTCAAAATACCGCCTCCATGTTTAATCCGTTTCACGGTCCAACCGCCTCGTAATTAGATTCCATCGCAGAGTGGTGTAATTCGCGCAAAATGGAAGACGTATCGCAGATAACATGTTTATGAGAAATTATCTTTGGGATCATATCGGCTGGATTAGCTTGCAGTCGTATCTAGTTGGGACTTTGTGATAGTTTCAGTATTTCTTGGGTGTTTAGTTTGTCAACTAATTTTGTAGTTTGTGCTGTGGGTGGAGTTAATGTGCTTCAGTAGGTAGAATGAGAAACACAAGTGTTTTGAGCACAGTATTCCTTGGTGGAATGCTTTTTATAATTATTATTTTCCTTTTTGTTTAAGTGGAGATTCCATGAGTAGAACTAGCACACCACCAGGTACCAGTGTGCCTAGATGCTTGACGTAAATAATTTAGAATTAAATTCGAACGATTTTATCTTGTAATGTATGAGGCAAGAACAATTAGTATCACCCCATAGACCCTGAAAACAGTTTTAAAAACAAATTATTATTTTACTTATACAAAACGAGTATTTTAAATTTGTTTGAATTGTCGTTAAGATTACGTCAAGCGTACAATTTATTTTGTCAATCAAAGGACGGTTGATTGACAAAATAAATTGTTGTTTATCAAACCATTCTCTCGTGAAGAAATAACTTGGGAAAATTTTAAACGATTTTAATTCTGAGTAAAGTTCTTATTATATGTTGCACTGCATCTCCAATTATTCATATTGTCAAAAGTGTACAAGTATCATACGACAAATATTTGTCAATGGTAATTTGCGTTGCATGACGCGCGCACGCACCGAAGGGGTTAGTATGAGGGTCCCAGCGAGGGTTACACCCATCACCCACTTGTGACTAGTGTCGTCTCACGAGTATGGTGTTGCGACAAATTGTATTAATTCCTCATGTCGTGTTATGACAGATGATATCAAAACTGTATGTTGGGTTTTGAGTTGAATCCGGAATCATCGATATTCGCTAACTTAGACATCTTCTTCAACGAATATGTTTAAGTTTGAAAGGATAGGTTTTAGCCGGAATCACTAAGTTTTATTAATTATATTTGAATGTCTTAGACACATCTTGGGTCCCTGGAGTCCCGAACCTTTGGCAGGCGTACAACCGTCCAAAGACAACTCGCAGAGGCCCGTTGGACACTTAAAATGGTAGAAGGAATGAGGCTCCTTGTATGCACTAAGCAGGTGCAGTAAACACAGCCCTGGGTGTCGCAGAACTATTCCAGGACAAGGAAACACGGTTTGATTGCTTTTAGTCGACTTTATACCTAGAACTATGGAAGGACTATGGCCCCTGCCTGATCGATGCTATAATATTACATGGATAAAATGGTAGAGGGTGACTTGCACACTCAATACGGTCGCTAGCAGATATGGCATAGCAACAAGGGGGCAACATGTCCTGACGTGTTTGAAAAGTGTGCGGAAGTGCGGTCAAGATCCCTACTTTTATTAATAGCCCGAAATGTCCCATTGCTGCCTTGAAGCCCTTCGTCCTGCCGTCGATCGGTCACGATTACACTATTTCTTCCCAATACTTTACTGGTCGTCCCGCCATCGCCTTCGTGGTCTGTCCCGGCCCCGTGTCACTGTTTCAGGGCACGGATACTGTGTTTTACGGGTCCCCACATCGTTCGGCATGTGGCAGACATGTCCTGCCCAGCCACATTTTTGCTGGGTAGCCTTTTAAGCAACGTTGATGATTTGCGTTTTAGAGCTCAGTGTACTCGTAGTTTATAGTTTAGGAGCTCATGGCTAAATAGAAACAGCCGCACAGGTTGATCGAAGGTTAAGCTACGCTTGCCGAGGTCAGTCTGTGGATGGGTGACCGTTCGTAGCATGTCGATTCTTCTCCGTGCCTCGGAAAGCACGTTAAGCCATAGTCTCGGTTGTCATTTGTAGATCTTTGACAGTCGTTACGGGTAGTCAGAAACCGAAAGGCTGACACCCAGTCTTGCCAAGGGGTTTCGTGTTGACAAGAAACAGGGTTGTGGAGGTCAGATAGGCAGTAGCTCCATGTAAAGTACTGGTATTATTATTAGCTGCATCCGGTAAGACTGGAAACCGACCCCAACACAGTTGGGAAAAGGCTGGGCAGATGATGATAAGTGTAGTTTATAGTATTACGTATTTCCAAAGTTTGCCTTTCAAAAGTTTAACACTGAGTGACCTTCTATCCACACAAGATAGTAGGAGCGTTCTTAATGTCATAAACAATAAATTTCATGTCCGATTTTCTAACAATCAAATATTATGTATTATTGATTTGAGCTAGATAAGAATACCAGAAGGACGATTGGCATTCAGACATGAGCTTTCCAAATTTACTAGGAAAACAAACTAGGCTTAAGGTCACCTTAATGTAAAGATCAATACCTACCAAAATCAGAAATAGAACCGTTCGAAGGCTGCCATATTGCTAATAGATTCCTAAAATAACTTTTACATCGATCCGACCAATCACAATATAGAAGGCCCTAGAAGATTCCGAGAATGTCTTCGGTTTATTTTATATGTTGTCTCGAAATAGAATAAACGATAGTTTTGCATTATTCTTAAGACATTAAGAAATTATAAAGATACATAAACTCACAGCTTTTCCCATGAGGGTAGGCAAAAACTATAGAACGCCACCTGCTGTAAAAGGTATCAAACAAACAAACAGAGTTACTTTCGCATTTATAATTTTAGTATATATGTGAGTAGGTAAGATTGTATATAATTCAATTCTCACATAGCTACTTACTCATACATACTCGTAACTTTCCTTTTCAAACATCACAAAAACGTACCCAGTCAAGCATCATTAAATCCAGCTTCCAATTGTTTTTGTAAAAAGTGACATATTTCATTTTCACCCCTGATTTAATTTGAGAAGGAAAATGATTGATAAAGTACAACAGCCAAGTGCGTGCCACGTGGAGTCGAGGATCAAGTGACAAAAGAAAATGAAGATGAGTGGAAATACAGAGTGAGTTGTTATGAACGGTGACGCCAGACCGTAGATACGATTCTATATATTGGCTATTCTGTGGTGGTCAAAGCCAGTAGTTAATTAAGTTGTATCGATTACTAGCTTTCGCCCGCATCTTCGCTCTCCGTTAGGAAATGGGGGGTTAGAAAGAGACAAAAAGTTGCCTATTTCACTCTCCATCCCTTGAACTATCTCCACTTATAAATCACAGTAACTGAGTCCACGATGCTACTCTAATCACAAGAGCCCCGACAGAAATACTGCTATAGATCTACCCTTGCACGAGATTTGAGAAATAAAAAGTAGAAAGCGTCATCTAGTTGCTCATACAATTTAAATAACTATCCAGTCATCATCATCAACCTAGCCTTTTCCCAACTATATTGGGGTCAGCTTCCAGTCTATCTGAATACCAGTATTTTACATAGAGCGACTGCCTATCTGACCTCCACAATGGGTTGTGCCGTAACTGGGGTTACGGCAACACGATACCTAAGACTAGTTGCCAGACTTTCGGGCCTCTGACTATCCGTAACGACTTTCAAATAACTAGAAATTACAGCCGCGAACAACGGCTTAGAGTGCTTTCCGAGGCATGAAGGAGACCGAGCTCGGCAAGCGTAGCTTAACTCTCGATCAACCCATGCGGCTCATTCATTTAGCCAAGAGCTCCTTAGCTAAAACTTATTTTTTCATGTATGTAATGTAGTATGCACATAAACACAACATAAAAGAAAATACAAATGATGAAAAAATAAAGTGTAAAAGTTGTTAATTGTCACCAGGAATATTGACAGCCGTATGCAAAAAAAAGGTAGTTATCTAACGCTACGCAACAGTGCGTAACATTGTCACTTGTGTTTTATAGTTTTGTGTGAACAAAAGTTCGATACGACGCGTCGTTAGCTCCGGTCGCACGCCGGTAGGGTTACGCCGTACGCCCCGTACGCCCCCGGGATGGTGGCTAATTGGCTTAATTTTAAACAACACTATTTTGTTTTTTATTGTTTTTCCAATAAACGTGGTGTAGCGTGTTTGAAGATGTTTATTTATTATCATGGCACTGCAACGACTAGTTCGTTTTAATATTTACAGAAATATAATTTTAAATTGATAATAATAATGATGACATGATGGCCCAGTGGTTTAGGCCTCGACCCTTGTGCACGAGGTTGTAGGTTCAAACCTGGGCAAGAACCAATGTGACTTTTTCAATTCATATGTACTTTCTAAGTTTATCTTGTATATCACTGACATCGGTGAAGGAAAACATCGTGAGGAAACCTGGACTTATATAATTAATTTAAGTCTGAAATCGCCAACCCGTCTTGAGCAAGCGTGGTGATTAATGCTCGTGCCTTCTCTGTATGAGAAGAGGCCTTTGTCCTGCAGTGGGACAATAATGGGCTGGTACTTTGCTTTTTTTTTAATTTTAAATTAAAAGGTCATTAATAAAATATCACTGGCATGGAATATGGATCTTCTGAATAATTTTGAGGTATTTATTTCTATGGCGACTAGTTGTTGAGCTACAATTATCACTCTCACCATATTTATTAATCTCAAGTATAATACATTTTTAAACCACAAATTATTAATACATACACAAAAAAATAAATGAAAAAGCTTCACATTATGAAGATAAATCTCAACAATTTACCTCGCCACTCGAAACAGAAACAAATAATAATTAAGTACTCGTTACTGGCAGCCCTAAGCTCGAGTACTTGGAGTACCATTGTAATGTTGTGATGTTTACACGCTTGACAACCCTATTGTTTTACACGAGTGCCTCTACACGTCATTGGGGGAGCTATAATTTTTTTGAGTGATTCTGTTTTGTTTTTGATTTTTGAATTTGGATCTGTCATCTTTATTTTGAGTGTGTTTTGTTTTTGTTGGAGATGTTTCAAATGGTTATTTTACTTCATTGAAGTATTACATTAAAGATTATTTTTTGGAAAAATTGTTAGGTATTCAACCTAGTGACATACACTATATACCTTCACTTTAATAACATTAATTAATTATTTGACGTATTCACATCATCTTACTATACATCTGATTTACGTCCGTGACATCTTACAACTTCAGGTCCAGTTGAAAACCAGCGTCAGACACTAGATGTCTGGCATTTTTGCTGAACTGGACCCATTATAACATACATTTTATTTTACTTCTGTCATCATTATTATTTCTTTCTTTGTTTGCCTGAGGCTGTTCTAAAGAAATGTATATTTTTTCTTTCTTTTCTTTTAGAGCTCTGATGAAAATTCTTATGGTTAGAACATGGCACGTCTTCAAGCGTTTTCCATCTCGGGACGTGGCAGAAACATTACCTAAGCTAGTAAGTATGTAAGTAAGTATTTTATTTTTTTAAACATGGTGCTAGGGAGATGAAATACTCTTTATCTTACAATATAAAAACTAACACATAATAACTTTAAAGAACTACATGAGATGTTGCTATGGGTGGTAAGAACGCTAAAAGCCATCTCTTGCAGACAACAGTAAATAATTTATGTCATTTAGATTGGAGATTGATTGCAACATTGCACTAATGTCTAAAGGTCTGCTAGAACCACTCCAACAACCAATCAAATAAGATATCATTAGACATTTAAGATTATTTAAATTGTCACTTACAACACACGCATCCTAAAAAGTAAATTCTTACTAATAAAATACACCCACAAATCACTTTCAAACGCAAAACTAAACACTACTACGCTATGAATAGGGATAGTATAGAACTGCTTTCAGTTAGAACTTTGTACGGAAGGAGACCCATACAGTTTGAGGGAGCGCAGCTTTATAATAAGTTACCTAAAGAAATAAGAGACTCCTAACCAATGACCATTTTAAAAATAGATTAAAATTGTATTTGGCCAACCAACAATAATAAACGACTAACACTATAGAACGATAACTATGTATATAATAATTTTAATTTTATTTTCGTTAAGTTTCTCATATTTAAGTGAACTATGTATGTTCTTTTTTGAGAAATAAAAACCGAAAATTGTCAAACATGATCCTAATTTCCGACAAGCGACATTAAAAATAGCCCTATCTCCCAATCACTTATCGTACGACCAGTAGGTACATTCCACTTGGTGCCAGTCGTTCGCACCCACCTATGTATGTACGTGTAATCCAATATAGCAGACAGCTGCTCCCAAAAGCTTCCTTTTTATATTTTTCGGGCGAATTATCACCGACACTCTGCAGCCGGACGAGGATGCGAATCAAATTGAAAGCCGACTCAATTATATTACCAAGCTCTTTTAGGGCTGTCCAAGATAGTATCGTGGTATTTGACGTGTGATATTCTTATAACTACATTAAGTACTGACCCTGCTCAGCTGTTTCTCAGATTAACTAACGTGTCCTGGTAAGCACCTACATGATTTGAGTAGGTAATTGATTTGAATGTTCCCAACAATATGTTGTAGTACTTGCAATTGTTAATAAAATAATAAGTTTCCCACTGTTTTGTTTACAACAAATCTTTCCATCTCCAACACCAATTAATGGCTAACATATCGTTTATTTATTAAACTGTCCATCGATCCATGAAACCATCCGGATTCATCAACCAAATTCCTATACCTAATCCTTAAGTCCTCTTCATACGCGACACCCCTTAATCCCAGAAGCACGTGCCGTGAGGTGTGAGCGGGGGTGCGGCGCGAGGGCGCGGGGTAACAGCCTCATACCGTAATACCATTCCGAGATGAGCGACTTAAACGCGTTACAGACCACCACTCCTCCATGACCTGCCCCTCCCCCGGCACCACTCACATATCCACAGATATTCCAACATACCAATGAACTATCGAAGGCCAATCTTATATGGACGCATACCGTTCAATTCTCAACTGTTTTGGTGGTTTCGCCAACGAACTAGAGTAGAGTGGGTTTTGACAATGGTAGTTAAGTAATGGAAGTGGATGTTCGACGCGGCGGACAAACCAAATTGGATATTGTCTTACGTGGCTGGTAGTTACGTCGATTGCCCGTGTTACTGAGTAGCCCGGTCAATGCTGACGTTTGACATGTGTCTGTAATTACGTTGGTAACTTTAGAGTTTCTGTCAGGTGCAGCTCCGGATGGGAAATGGATATCATGATTAAGCAAATGGAGTTCTTATAGCATCATATCATCTGCAGTTGAGTAGAATTGGCATGTTACTTTAAAGGGTTAAGTTCTCCGTACATTAATAACTTTGGAACTCTGTCTCCAAGATTGGTTATTTATCGACAAACCTGTGTATTATTTATTTATTTGATATCTAATTTAAGCACACAAATTTGACTGCGAAGTTTGTGGAAATCGGTTGTCACGGTATGGGTATGTGATGCGAAGAAATGAGGATCATGTTTAGTAAAATTCTGAGTATTAATGTGAAGCGTTACAAGAGTAGTGGAAGAACAAAGAAGCGATGGATGAATTGTGGGAATAGAAAATGTGATGTATAAGATAATGTAGTTTAGATACACATATTGACTACTAGCGACCCGCGACATCAAACGCGCGAACTGTCAAAATACTCGTTGACTACGTTTGACTTGGGGGTCGAAAAGCAGTTTGCCATTTTCTCCATCAGCCTGTTGCTGAGGAAGCGTTTAGGTAGGTTCTAGGAGCAAACCTACCTAAGCGCTTCCTCAGAAATAAACGCTGAAAGGAATATTGACAGAAAATCTTGTTCTTATTGATATTTTATTCGCATATCTTACCTACATAAAATAACCTCTAAGCAAACACTTAACAGGCATTATGATTCAGCAGATGCGCAATAAAAGTGTAGATCCCGAGCGACAGCCAGCCACTAAATTGTGGCTGTAGCTGCGGGAACGACGGAATTGGGCAATTTTTATTTGGGCATAAATAAAACACGGAGGTAGCGTCGGGCAATTTGGCTAAAACAGGCGCCGCACTGCACACGGAGTGGGTAGATAGCGGGGCGATTAGGTACGAAACCGGGTGAGTACCGAGCCGGTTATGTAAACTGTTGGAAGTCGTTTAGAAATGGGTGGAAAGTAAGATAGAACTATCGTCTTCTGATACAGACGGTAGCAAGCAGTTTTTGCATCAAAGAAAAAATCTTGATATGGGAGTTATTAAGTAGTTTTGCACAGTAGTAAACTTAATTTGTTTTTAATCATGTTCATTGTTTTCATTCTTATTTCAAATAAGTATCAATTTGATAGTTTTATTTTATAGTATACAATTTTACGTATTGCGCTACGAATAATACCAGCCACTTCTCAAATAAAAAGTCTCGAGCAATAATCACCACGCTTGCTCAAGGCGATTTCACCCGTATATAATTAATAGCGATTCGCCCGTGGCTTCGTCCGCGCGGATTTCTTACTGTTCCCATCGAACTTTAATATATAATATACCTAAGTTACTCGCTAATAATGTAGCTTACATAGATGAAATAATTTAAAAATATTTTTATCAAGTTTTTGAGTTTTTCCATTACAAACAAACATACAAACAATCAAATATTGACTTTACATAATTTTAGTTAACATTTAGAAAAGTCCAGATTTCCTCTCGGTGTTTTTCTTAGCCGATGTGAGTGATGTTCAAGATAAACTTACTACTCTACTATTATGAATTTTGTACCTAAAACATTTTCCTTCTTTACATGCAGATAAAAGAATTAAATAGTTCCATTCAAAACGAAGTAATAACCTTCATTCATTCGGATCAATTTCGGAAAAGGCTTTTGGACCCAATAGTACCCTCGTTCACGTCCGGGTTACCGAGCACTCGCATTACATTCGGTCTCCAGCTCAATATCATTCACTCTTCGCATTGCACGCTGGCGAAAAAATAAATCGAAAATGAATTTCGGTTTGCTAACCCTATATTGAATCTAAATGGATTCTTGTCGCGAAGTTTTCTGTAAATTGTACAGTTAACCATCTTTATTTCGATTCTCATGCTTGGCAATTATTTGAATAGTCTGCCAACTTAGTCTTGTCAGGTGAATATCATAGGATTATTTTCGACAAATGATCGGAAAATATAGATATAATATGATGCAGATGTAAGCGGTAACCCCCCTAGGACGTAAACTGACCTTGTTGGTGATTGTGTTCTTCAAAAAGGTCATATGCGTAGTACTCGAAACCGGCGTGTGTGGGTGACCAGATTTATGAACGTCAACAAAACAAAAGGAATATACATAAAGATCGTTGCATGTGGCGTTCTGTAGTTTCTGCCTACCCCCATGGGATGGCTATGTTTGAACATGTGTGTATCAGACGATATATTCAGACGAGCGATTTTCCAAAATTTTAATTATACCAGACCTTACAGAGATCTTCAATCAAAATCTTATTTCAATTTACTCACTCTAATATACTCGTACTACTTATATGCCTTAAAAAAAAGTAACTGAAGTTATGTGATGCTTTTGCAATTACGAGAAAGCCTCCCCTCGCCCCCAATTATACGATGTATGTGGAGAAAATAAACGATTTTTGTATTGTATTGTTTGTGAGTCTTATTACTATCTAATACCTTTAAACGAGCAATAAATTTAAATATACATATATCTTATACCTTTAAACGAGCAATTATTTTAAATAAATGTGTACAAATATATATATATAATCTGAATCTCGGAAACGCCTTCACCGATTTTCATCAAATTTAGTATGTAGGACGTCATAATGAGGAATGGATGGATGAACAAGCTTTGCTCGGATAAAACGGAGTTTTCTAAAAATGAAATCTTTCTTCGATTTATCGCCCGAAATTTAGTAAGTACCCCTACATACTAAATTTTCATCCAGGTACTTACATATTATACAAGGTGGAATGGACATCGACGTACAACCTGATACCAGGAGTTTAGTACATGATAAATGAGCATATATACACTAGCATCTTGTATACTGCAGTATTTTTAATTCATCATTTGTAAACCTAAACTATCATATCTCTGAGCACGTCGTTTAACCAATCATAATGTAGAAGGGAGGCGACATTGCTGAACGAAATGAGGTAGGCGACATTCCTGAACGATATCAGGCAGGCGACGTTTTTGAACATTATTGAGGCAGACAGGTTACACGTGGCGCGGTGGCGACGCGCGTACATTTTACATTTTATGTAGAACTCGAGGGTTAAAATACAAAATGATTTTGTTGGGTTAAGAGGAGTGGATGTGATGTAAGTATAGCAGTGTTTGCTGGAATTTGTGTTAGGATAGATGTGTCTTATGCCTAGCCTTCCGAACTATGTTGAGGTCGGCTTCCATTCTAAATAGCAGTATTTCACATAACGACTGCCTACCTGATTTCCACAACCCAGTAACAGGGCAATACGATACCCGTTGGTAAGACTGGTTGCTATACGTTCGAGCTTATGACCACCTGTAACTACTGTCAAAGATCTACAAACGACAACTAGGACCAGCGGCTTAGCTTTGCGAAGCACGAAGGAGTCTGGGAATATAATGAACGGTCACCTTTGATCGACTCGTGCAGCTGTTCTTATGTAGACACGAGATCCTTCCTCTTAAGGATCTATCTTAATAGATGTGTGTGAGAAGCATTTCTTCCAACGCCTGCATCAATTAAAAAAACAACAATCATTCAACTTAAAAAATCCTTCTGTGTCTGATAGCCCAATTCTTAAGAAATTTAACATCACACTACGACGTTTAGGAGCGAGTATAACCGCAGGACAAAGCTATATATAATTGTATTTAGCATGATATAACAGAGTCGTACTCATTCAGTAATCTAACGCATTTGTCGCTTAATGTTAGGCATGATTAATGTCCCTAAACCAGCTTAACAACGTGCTATGTGTTAAGAATCTATTATTCAGTCCTGAATCTACCTGAAACATAGTCACGAATCAACACCATCATTAATGATGAAATACGGAATTCAACTACATATACAATGAATAATTTAACCGTTTTCTACATCACCCTATCATGTGGGACTTAAACATAACTGGCGAAATGTCTGTCTTATTCAAACTGGAAGCGTTTATTTCGTGCACACATACATACATACTTAAACCCATGCTTTTTTTACATCGGACTAGGCAAGAATTACCCAACGCCACCAGCTAGGATGACATACTCCTTTTACTTCGTTTACTTTCATACAGCTAGTCATACACGTACGCCGGTTCTTCTTCCGGAACTTCACCAATAAGGTATGTCCTTCTAAGGCATCCTCTCCCGACGTTTCCGCTTAAATCTGCCTTATAAAATAATTGATTCCACGCTAAGATATAAGAAGTTGTTAACTGACCTGCACCCTGGCCTCAGTCAGGTTGATCTTGAGCGCAAGGTCTTCTCTCGTGAACACGTCGGGGTAATGAGTCTGCGCAAACGCAGTCTCCAGCTCCTCCAACTGTAAGATAAGTTGTGTTAATTTTTATGAATACCAATTGATGTGACCTGTAATAAAGTGTCGCAGTGAACAATTTTTCGCTCTTTTGTGGCGATTTTTGCATTTTAGATGCCAATTTTTTTATACATTAATATTTTGTCTTGAATTGTGGGTGCATTTGCAAACATTTAAACTCACATACATAAACAGACCCAGACCCGTAACAAATCATTTTATTTTTCGTATTTGTTGTATTAAATATTATACTTTGATATTTTTATTTCAGTTTTAGTTTTTGTCGTTTATTTTACTTGCGTGTCTCAAATAAATATTATTCTTTGTTTCTAATGGGCTGGTATTATTATTGACATACGTCTGCAGTACAGACGCCAGCTCATCAAGCTAACCCCGAACTGTTTTCCCAATTGAACATGAACCTTATCCTTTTGTAATAAAGTTGAAAAACTATCAAAGAAATTGAACAGATTAGGGAAGCTTGATGTGCTGACCACTGTAAATAGATTACCTGTTGCAAAGTGAAGGTGGTGCGATTGCGCCGCTGTTTCCGACGAACGAAAGTGTCATCATGTATCGCCGGGTGATACGAGTAGCTTGTATCTGTTGGGCAAACATTATAACATATTAAAAAAAAAATACAATGAACTATCTTAACTCAATAAACCTAATACTTAAAGTAAAAAAAAAGTACCAGCCTATTAATGTCCCACTGCAGGGCAAAGGCTTCTTCGCATACAGAGAAGGCATGAGCATTCATCACCACGCTTGCTCACGACGGGTTGGCGATTTCATACTTAAATTAATTATGTATGTCCAGGTTTCCTCACGATTTTTTCCTTCACCGATGTCAGTGATATCCAAGATAAACTTAGAAAGTACATATGAATTGAAAAACTCACATTGGTACTTGTCCAGGTTTGAACCCATAACCTCGTGCACAAGAGGCGAGGCCTAAACCATTTGGCCATCATGATATCGACCTAATACTTATCATATTTTAATAAGGCTTCGAAATATTCATCCTCATCGCTGTCAACTAGGTACCCAAAAGACTCACGGCATTGCCACGTTGAATAGCAATGCTTAGCCTCTGGCCAAAGTAGAAGTCAGTCCCTGGGATATTACATTCATATAATTAAAAATGATCCTGCCTGGAGTGAGATATACCTTTATAGTACACCCACATTTTCCCAGTAATGTTTAAGTGTTATGTACGGGACGAAGCTTTCGTTATAAGCCAGGACCAATCCAGGTTGCGATGAAAATTTCAGCACTACGACTAGCGGTTTCAAGAGGAATGAAGATTGGGAAAAGAAATATATTTACTCCGTCAGTCATGTAACAAAAAATATTAGTTACGCATTTATGCTTTAAAATAAACTCCAAATTTAAATATCAACAATATCTTACTGGCACATAACACTGTTCTAAACCTAATTATATGTTCTCTATAAGTGAATTTGTAATTATTCTGAGAAATAAACATCTCATACATACTGACAAACTTATTTAATTATCTTCACTAATCTCTCTTGAACAATTACCAATATTTGTAACGATTAAAGACTCAACACACTGTCTCAAAATCCCCGACTTTGCCCAGACAATCACTAGTGGTACCAGGAAGTGCCGGGCCATTACGCCGGGAGTGCCAAATAGCCTCCCCAACATTTATTAAAGCTATCTGAACGCATGTCCGCGGGAATTGATGAGGTGGATGTGACAATGTGGGGTGACCAGGTTTTCTGCTAAATCTTCTTTACTAATATAACGTAATGAAGCTTAAGAGTTTGTTTGTTTGGACGCGCTTATCTCTGTATCTACATGTGTGTTTGCATTTGATAGCCTTATTATTGACCCATTAGGAGCAGATGAAACTGCAGCTTATTGATTTCAAGACTTATAAATAGTATGACCTAAAATATATAGAAAGTTCAGACGCTTTTACAAAGCCGAAAACAGAAAGATGATTCCTACAATCAAAAGCGTTCAAAATCTAATGGCCATATCACTCAGCGACAATCAATATCAAAATTATGTAGAATTTTTTTGACAGATTGAGACTGAGATCAGAATGCGAATGTTCTTAAAAATACAGGAAATGCTCCTCAGATGTGCTCCGAAGATTGTAGCGCGTGCGTAACGCGCTACAATCTTCGTAGCACGTCTACGGTTTTCGTAGTTATGTTAATTTTCAATGTGCTACGTAGCCTTTAGAAGTCTACACGGATTGTTTTGGTTTTCTATACTTTCCTTTGATTTAGTTTTATTATCTATACAAATAGATAAAATTTAAGCGTCTGTATGTAATATTAAAATAACAGGTTTTACTAAGATTTGCTCCGGGTGCTCTGGGTATTTGCTATGTATAATAAAAAATATCTATCTATGTAATGTATTGTATTAAGTATATCAGTCATCTAGTGCCTATAACACAAGCTCTGCTTAGCTTGGGGCTAGATGATGCTGTGTGGATTATCCAGTATTATTTATTTATTTATGTTTATACAGTAGTTATACCAAAAAAACATTATTTCTTTGTTTGTATGTCTGTCAGTTTGCTTGAGGTAATAGCCGAAACAGCTGGAATGATTTTGACGGGACTTTCACTGATAACGACTAACTTAGGCTACTTTAATTTTAGAATAAGAATTAGGATCCCGCGCAAAATACTGAAAACCCATGTTTTGTTATTATTCCGGGCGTATAATAGATTAAATAATTGCATTCCATAAACATTTCCACAATCTATGGTCACCCTACAGTGACGTAATATATCTGGTGACAATCGCTAGGGTAGTCCACCCCAATGTTTCTATTATTCTTAGGGTAATGTCGTTGGGAACATTACTTGACGAGAATTGCCCCTAATAGCCGTATTACTGGCGATGACTTTAGTTTTATTTGTTCGTGATAATAGTTTTTGTTGATTTGGAGTAATTAGGCGTTTAGTTTTGTAAAAGCTACCCGTTTTTCTATAGAGGGTTGGTTGTTTTTCTGACAGATTAATTAATATGAGGAATGTATCAACATGCTTTCCGATGGACATCGCTGAAGCATCTATCAGAGACAGATGATTTCCCCGATTGTTTCGTATTTTGTCATACGATTACAAAGAAGAAATATTAATTCGAAAACACATACCTAAGAATACATAACATCACGCCTATATTCCCCGTAGGGTTAGACAGAGGCGCACCTTATAGTAACACCCACATTTCGGCAGTTATGTTTCAGTCCCATGTAATAGGGGGCGAGCCTATAGCCATCAACTGTGCTCAAATCCGGACTTCGGGCTGCTAGTGAGAAAATAAACTAACTACTCGTGACTGGCTCGTGGCAAAATAATAACAGCTGCGCGGGTCAATCGAAGGTTTAGCCGTGTTTGCAGAGGTTGGTCGGTGGATCGGTGACCATTCATTACATATCAAAACCTGTCCTTGCCTCGGTTATATGGAAGAAGAAAGCATGTTGCGTCGACCCCAAATCAATTGGGATAAGGGCAGGAGGATGATAAAAAAATCAATTTGAAAATAAATAAAAATAACAAGGTTTAATGCAGAAGCTTGTACAACTTCTACATCTTACATAGGGACCACCTTTAAAGTAAAGTTAATATATATATGCACCTGTGCTTAAAGGCTCTTCAATGTCAAATTAAAATGATAAAAGTGGTGTAAGTACCAAAACAAAATAGGTAAAATAAATAAATAATAAATAATGCTGGACAATCCACACAGCATCATCTAGCCCCAAGCTACAGAGCTAGCAGAGCTTGTGTTATGGGTACTAGATGACTGATATACTTAATACAATACATTACATAGATAGATATTTTTTAACATACATAGCAAATACCCAGAACACGTGGAACAAATATTTGTAGATCGTACAAACATTTGTACCAAGGCGGGAATCGAACCCGCAACCTCCTACGTCATGGGCGAACCTTCGCCCACTGCGCCACATAGGTCGTCAAAAATCAAAATCAATATTCAAATTAGGCTGAGAATCAGCACTTTTTGAACGTCAATACGTTTACAAAAGACAGTCCCCCAAAACGCCCACCCTTCACCACTTCCTAGTGTTTTTGCTGGGAAGAAGAAAAATAGGTGATGATGATGAAGTTCAAAAACAAACAGAACAACACATTTTGAATACACACCACTCACCCGTACCGACCACGGAAATCAATTTGTTGATAATAAAAGGCTCGTATTTAAACTTGTGTCGCACAACTTCAAAGCAAGGCACCGGCGACCTAATGGACCGAATTAATTGGTCCAATTTGTACCGTGCGATTCACTCAGCGAATTAAATTTTGTTATTCGCTTATAGTCGCGAATTTGTGACGTCACACACATTCGTGCCGGTTGTACTTTTATAGAGACGGATTATTTCGTTTTGGATCGTGGAAACTGGAAATTGAGAACTCCAATTTCCAGTTTCTATGATAGATTTATTAGAGATACCGGTGAAATCACTTATTCACACGGCTCTTTATTGTTACAAAAACGTTAAATAATTGGGGTACGAGCCTATCGAGCTACCCCAAACTGTCAGATTTACCCAATTGAACATGAACCTTATTCTTTGGTTGTAAAGTTTAAAACCTATCAAAGAAATCAGACACATTGGGGTAGCTTGATGAGCTGGTCTCTGTACATCAAATTATTGAGTACTAGCTTTAGCCCGCGATTTCGTACGCTTGGAATTTCGAATCACGTATCCTGAGGTATAATGAAGCTTATATTTACTCGTAGTTAGTCCTCTAGAAATACATCGGTGAAAACTGCATTTAATTCCATGTAGTTGTTTTTCAGTGGTGAGTGTACAAACATAACAGAGAAAAATTCAAAATACTGTTGTTTTGGCCTTTGTAGAAAACGATCTGCTAAACGACCCTCCCCCATATTAGTTTTTCTATAATGTAAAAATATCGGCATCACAATTTTATTTTATGTACCTACCTACAGGTATATACAAATTTAAACAATCAACTAAGAACTAACCGGTGCTCACCAGGACTACTGAACGGTGTAAGAAAACATTGTGAGGAAACCTATACTTATAATTGGTATCTTCAATCACTAATCAGTCATCATCAGGCTATACTAGTCCACTGCTGGACATAGCCCTCTCCTAATGATCGCCATAGCGCCCTGTCTTCAGCTTGCCGCATCCAGCATCTGCCTGCAGTCTTTCGCAGATCGTCATCCCACCTGGTCAGAGGGCGTCCTACACTACGTTTGCCGAGTCGCGCTCTTCACTCAAGAACACGTTCACCCCAGCGGTTGTCGGATCTTCGCGAGATATGGCCAGCCCACTGCCATTTCAACTTGCTAATTCTTCTAGCTATGTCGTTAATCACTAATCAGTAATCAGTCTAAAATCACCAATCCGCCTTGAGCAGCTGTGGGGCAGTAACAGGCTGTCATTATTATTTTATAATTAGGAGTTCTTGTTCCAGATGATACAGGGGACTATTAATCTAGAATATGAGACTATCAACCTAGTAGCGTGAATTAATTGGTCCAATTTGTACCGCTGCGACTCACTCAGTAAATTATTATTTTTATTCGCTTACAATCGCAATGTGTGCTCGGCTTTATAATTGATTTGTTTTGTGAGTTATCTCTTTAGTCCATGTTCTGAACTAAAGTAATTACTCTTAAATAGATTGCTGCTTATACCCAAAATGACTGATTGAGAGTGATGATTTCTAAAAGAAAAATATAGGACACTTGTCATGGGAAACTTTGGAATAACTGTCAGTCTGTCGCAACACGTCACATAAGCATGTCGGTGACGCGAACTTATAATTTTTGCCCTGATTAAAAAACGTTCAAAGTGACTAAAGAAGTTTTCACTTCATAAAATGTCATACTCATCAATATAAAGGGGCTAAATAATGACAGATCGAAAGTTAAGCTTACCGAGGTCAGTCTGTTAATTGGTGTCCATCCATGACACACTAAGGCGGCTGAGCCAAGTAGAGGATTGCTTTTCAAGGCAAGAAAGGTATCTTTGCCTCGGATAGCACATGAAGCAGTTAGTCCGCCTATCGTTAAAAGATCTTTAAAAGTCTTTACAGGTGGTCAAAATTCAAAATCAAAATTAAAATTAATTTATTCAAATAAGGCTGAGAATCAGCACTTTTTGAACGATCGTCCCCCAAATCTCTCACCAATCAGGCAAACGGTATCCCGATACCTAGTAACTGGGCTGTGGTCAGAAAGTCAGTCGCTCCATATAAAATACTTGACCCCAACATAGTTGAGATAAGGCTAGACAGATGACGAATCATAAACAAATACTTGCCAACGTAACGTAAATTAATCATTATTCTATTATGGCGTTATTAAAATACACAATTAACGAACAAGACAGCACCCTCAACGTCCATATTACACAGATTATAAATATTTTCATTAATTGAATGTGAATAATTGAGGGCCCATCAACTTCGGTGTAGAAAAATCCCTCCGCAACGGAAATTAAAAAGTGTTTCACATCCGCCGGAAGTGGGTCCGGTCTGAGCTTGAGTGCAGCGGAAAAAGTTGGGCGAAACCGGCTGGATTAACTAGCTTTCACATTTAATGGAGCGCTGTGCTAACAATAATTCGATATTTATAAGTTTTATGAATTTTTCGTTGGGTGAAATTGTATTTTGCTTTTATACTTGAATACTTTTTAATTTATTCACATAACTTCTCGCCTGTGTTTCCCAAGGGTTAGACAGAGGTGTAGGTTATACAGGGTGGAAGAGACATCGACACACACTGACACCATGAGGTCAGTACATGATTCTGGACCCCCAAGCGACTCCAGGCTGCTAATGCCAAATTCCAGATGGGGAAACTGATAATACTTTGGCTGACCCAGGACCTCATGCGCTAACGACTACTAGACAGACTAAAGACATTTTTGTTTTCGGTAGGGCCACTCGCAGTTAACTCAAGAAGCTGCTAACTTCCCAGCTGTTTACTGTTTAACCGATCGGCGGTGACCTTACAAGAAGGCCCCCAGCCAGGGCTAACTACAAAGTTACATTTAAAACTAAAGAGACTGACATTTCAATTGTTATTTCACACATGTCAATTTTTTCAATTGTGTATTTTTATAGAGCTCCCAGATACAGATCTGCGAAGGAATGAGGATCAAGTTATGAGGAAAGTTTTGAGTATAAATGGTTACAAGAGTAGAGAGAGACCTAGGAACCGATGGATGGTTTGTGCGAAAGATAATATGGCTAGGAAGGAATGACGGCAAAAAGAAATGTATGGAAGAAGAAAACATGCTGCGCTGACCCCAAATAAATTGATCTGCAGTATGTGTTTTTCTTGAATACTTAATGAATGATTTAAAAAAGTAGAACTAGAACTAGAGGCGAATGATGTTTTACACATAATTCCGAGACAGCGATACGCCGGCTTAAGCTGAAAACCAGCGCCGTGGTTTCATGCCTTCATGCACGTTCCATGGCATTATGCTGAGGGTCAACCGTTTCGCACGTGGTCTAGGGCAATATTTATTATTTTAAATTTTATTTTTAAAGTGAAACTTTTATCACATCCCCTGAAACATTTTCGTCGATCTATTGCATGTCGCGTGACGGTCGGCCGCGGAGTAGGGGTAAAGTGAAAGGCACTCGACGGATCAGCCAAGGCCAATATGGTGGCGCCTATGGTTCGCATCAGCTGACCTTGTAGTGTATATACTGTGAAGGGTGGGCGTTTTGGGGGACTGTCCTATGTAAACGTCTTTGACGTTCAAAAAGTGCTGATTCTCAGCCTAATTTGAATAAATGAATTTTGATTTGATTTGATTTGACTATTACTTTTACCGCGAAAAAAGTTTCACTTATACCGTGGTTTCATAAACACACACAATTTGTTTTTTAGATTTAGTCCAAATTGATCATGTTATGGGATTTTGTAAACAACAATTCTTATGTATATGCGTTACTTTCACGTGAATAAACAGCTTTTTCTTTCTTTCTTTTTTTATAGCTTACAAAATGCAAAACCAAAAATGAGCTTTCACCCCTACGACACTAGCGCCAAACTTGCAAAACTAATAAAGGTGGCAGACTACGTATGTATTACACAACTTACATGTTAAACATATGAAACACTAACTAAATAGCACTGCGAAACGAGAAATTAAGTGGTTTTCATCTGAAATGAAACTACACTCCTACCTGACTTGAAATTATCATATTATTCCACGCTAACTAGATTTCTCATATTTCATTTGGTTTTACTGTACACTAAGGTACATAATTATATGCGTCGCAGGGTAATTAAATAAATAACAAAGTAACATCACGCCTGTATTCCACGAAGCGTTAGGCAGTAGTGTAATTACAGTTCATCCACATTACGCCAGTTTTGTTTAGGTCCCGTGAAAAAGGGGGCGAGTCTATTGCCATTAGTCGGTCGCCAAGCCAGACTCCAGGCTGTTACTGAGGTTATCCAGATGGAGAACCCTAATTATACTCTGCCCAACCCGGGATACGAACCCAAGACCTCATCATCAGCAACTCGTACCGTTGCAGGATAATTAGAATAATATATCCCAATATACCGGGTATTTTACAAAAATCTTGTTATTAACTCGTATAATTATGAAAATCGTTTCACTGACCTATAATTTCTTAAACTCTAAGAATTTTAATAAAAATGCGATATTTCCCATGAATGCCTGGCGTTCTTAATTCTTCGTTGGTCTAGTAGGTATAGTTAGCGCGACTGCTGTTTACGAGTCCATTGATTCAAACCCAGGTCAACCAGTGTTATCGCATGATTTTCCCATGAATGATATCTCAGTATCACGCCGAAGTCTAAGCTTATGCCCGATTTGCCGCCATAATTAGCGAAATACGTGTGTAGCTAAACCTCTGCCTACCCTCTTCAGTTAAGACAGGCGTGAATTACCTAAAACCTATATTATATAAAATACATGTATACTTGCCATGTGTATACAAGTCTTATACAGCAAAAAACAAGCCAGAAGCTTGTCAGTTAATTAAACCCACATTCTCATACAATGTAGAATTAATAAAGGTGTTCGTCGACCGCACCGCGTCGCGTCGCGTCGGTGTGATTGCGCGCTAATGAGCTCCCGCTCCGACATCGCGCTGGGAAATTGCCTTATACATTTTTAATAGATTCGTTTAAGCCGCTTTTTTATTCACTAGCTTTTTTATCCTCGGCGCTTTAAAACTTCCCCCCCCATTTGAACCTCCCATCTTAAGCACCCGCGGGTAGGTACACCCGCAATACGTTAATAGATTTTAAAAATTAATACTTTTACCCAATTACGAACGGACAGACTGTCATTTTGGAGGGACCTAATGAAATAACGCTACTTCATAACTGCATTAAGGGTCCTTTGATCGCTGTTGTGCTAAGTAAAAAATTGTGACGCTCAGGGAGTAATCAAAAGTGACATGATGCTTATTAAGTTAGTCGAAATAACTGTGTTAAAACGACCGGCGGCGCGACTCAAAAACTATTATATGAATAATAGATGGCGCCGCTAGCGACCAATCCCCGGGGAGCACCGCCCACCGGCGCCCCCGGCCGGCGCCCCCCCGCGCCCCGCGCACCCCCGCGGTAACCCCGCGACACCCCCGGCCTGCCTTCTCTATTCATTAGCACATTACCACCCCTTAGGCACGCGAGTCAGTTGGGGTAAGAAACTGATTTTTGTCTTTTGAGGATTTTTTTAACCCCTTCGACGATTCGATAAGAACTTTCGAAGACCGAGTGTCTTCTTAAGTGCTATTAAGATAAAGTTCCTATATTTTGTTATACCTTACTTTTGTATTGTTACAACAAAAACTTAGTACAATTTGAGTGGAAAAAGAATTATAAGTACCTAAAATATATTTTCTTAGTACTTATAAACGCTTTGCATGTCTAATCAGAAATTGTGTTCTCACAAAAAGGGGTCCAGTCCTGGCTGATCATGACCCTTTCTTAACGTTCACAAAAATATATAGGGACCTTAATAAGTACCAATGATGCACTCGCGGCCACAAAGTTCAATGTCACGGTATCAAAAACAGATTTCCAAATTCAAAACAGCGAATAGGACGAATTCATTGAAAAACAATCATAGATCTTCAAATGAATCAATCAAAAAGAGCTCAAGAAAAGGTACCATCGACAATGATTACATCACAATTCATAAAATTCATTGACATATTATATAATTTTCCTTACATGCACAAAAACGTAATATGTTAGCGTAATAAGGGAATTTTTAGGTGTTTGAAGATTGCTCGACCTATTAATAACATGACTGTAGCTGCACTCAGCCAGCAACAATAAAAAAAAAAACATCAAAAAGTAAATCCGGGCCAGTCTATTCTGTCAAAATCTCCCCGCGAAATGTTAGTTGAAATGAGCGTGACGTAAACTGTCAATCCCCAGCATTAGCATGGGAGACTATGACTAGCCTACTGGCTAGTCATATCATCATCTGCCTAGCCTTTTCCCAACTATGTTAGGGTCGGTATCCATCCTAACCGGTTGCAGCTGAATACTACTATTTTACATGGAGCGACTGCCTATCTGATCTCGACAACCCAGTTCACTGGGCTGCATGATACCCCTTGGTAAGACTGTGTGTCAGACTTTCGGGCTCGTGACTACCCGTATCGAATATCAAAGATCTATAAATGACTGCCGGGAGCAACGGCTTTACGTGCTTTCCGAGGCACGGAGGAGTCTCGATATGTTAATCGTAAAGCACAGGCTAGTCATGCCGAACTTAAAAATCGTAAAAAACGGCTATTTCTGATTTTCTAATAAGTTGTTGGGGCCAATATCAGTAGCGTATATCAAAGTTCGCAGCTTCGAAAGATCTGTGCTAACTTTGCAGCCCCCGAAAAACTGAAATGGAAAGTTACAAACTTTTTTTGGTGTTCTTAATATTAGTCCTTTACCATGCGTTTATTATTAATTATACGTTTTTAAAGTAGATAAAATTTACGACTATTTGAGGCCAAAACCAGCTCTGTAGGTCTAAAAAATACTAACATACAGCTCTCCAAAAATTGACATTTTTTTCCAAATAAACGAAATTTCAATAATCATTATCGACTCGTGAAACATAACCGGGTTGTAAATCTGTAACCAGACAAGAGTATTAACTAAGAATAACGCTATTAGGCCGGGAGCCGGCTCGCTAACTGAGTTACGCAAGTTTGTGCCGATAAGTGGAATCGACGCGACTCCTGGACTATGCGGTTATATTGCCACTTGAAACTTGAAATTTTAAGTCGATTTACGGACTATAAACAGGGAGTTGGGTTAATATTCCTCCGACTTAGTTTATGTAGTAGAAATTGTTCAATCATTAATTATATGCCTACCTATAAGTTGGGTGAGTGTCATTAACAACAGTTAATTATAGAAAACATGATGATTGAGTGCCTAAGTGGTTATAAGTACTTTACTACGTACCTAAATTATAACTACACGTACAAAAAATCAAATAGGCACACAAAGACTAGTCAAATACCTACTGGCTTCCCTCCGGAGTTTTGGATATTGTAATTAGTCATGGTATCATCAGTTTAAAAAAGCGAGTAGATAAATTATGAAGAGTCATAAATTCTTATTTACTACCAATACATGGTTTCCCAAATGTATGCCTCAGATGCCATAACCTCTTCAGTGGTAGCTTATAAAAAAGGAGATCAAATGCACTGGCGGCACGGCACGGCAAGGGATTTTTGTAAAACAGATGATCTCGAATCTTAATTAACACTGTTAACGCTCATTGATACGTCACAGCCATCTTTCGGCACGTTCTGGCATACCAAAATGTGAACGCTAAGCATCATAAAATATCAAGTAATGAATGATTTGAGATCTTATCTGAAATAGTGTCGTGCTTCCAATCAAAATCAAATCAAATCATTTATTATCAGGTAACAAAAGACCCATAGATAAATACGCAACGACCCTATATTGTACTGAAGACAGGAGAAAAATAAGTTAAAGATCTACTTACAGGGGTGTGAGGCTGTGAAGGGGTACTCCAAGGTGGGCAAGCGATGCTGGTGCGGCGGCAAGCTCGGCGGACAGTGGTAGCAGAACAGGCCGCGCCCGCCTCCGCCACCGCTCGCCAGCTGAAACAACACAAACATAATGAATTATTGGAAGAGCTGTTTATACCCTTACCTTACACACTGAGAGTTAACTAGATTGCCAAAAACGAATGATTAAGAATTCATAGATTCTTATTAAACGTGTTAAGTTTCTCTTTCAGAGAAGCCACGAGGATAAATCATACTTGCTCAAAGCGGATTGATGAAACTCAGTATATTTTTTTCTTTGTTTCCTTTTCACGACTTAACGGCTGATCGGATCATTACAAAATTTGGCAAACAAATAGACTATATCCTGCGGGAGGACATAGGGTAGTTTTTAATCCGCAACCTTGTCTACATCCACGGTACTAACTGACGAAGTCATGACCAAAAGGTAGTTAATGATAATCCCAGGTTTTCTTATGATATTTGCCTCCTATATCAGTGATGTCTAAGATAAACGTAGATTCCTTATGAACTGAAAAATAAACATGGATACTTCCCCAGATTTTAACTTTCAACCTCGCGCATCAGAGGCGAGGCCTCAATCACTCTACTACTCTCTCTCTCTCTCTGCTTGTCGTACTTAATATAAATTAAAAATATATTTATCTTAACATAACGTGGGTGAGCACATAATTATGAAGGTACACATCTGCCTTACCCACTAAGGAAAACCGTGAAGATACGTTTATATATGCGTGTTATATATGCAAACTAAACCTGTCTTAATCTCAATTTGAAAGTAGATTAAAGTTGATATTAGAATAAAATCAATCCATTATAATCGGAGAATCGAGATTCATGACATACCATCGTGCAATAAGTAATGTCATAGAAAGTCGTACAATCTCAAAAACACCGCCACGCATTCAGGACAATATCACAACAGTAATTACGACGATCTAATACTAGCTGTGTACATTAACATAGAAATGACACCGCGTAATAATAAGGCGACGTATCGAATCTTTCAGCGTATGCGCAATGAATTTAAAGTTAGGGTATGCACACACTCACGAGCGCGGCCGCGGTGTCGCGTGATCAATTCACGCGCGGTGTTAATTCTTAAGAATGCAGCGCGCAAATGTTTCTGACACGCTTAGGTATTAGAAGTCTTAGGTCAAATATTTATTATTGTGTGCATGTTGGAGATGTGGGTCAAATTAATTTAACAGGAATAAAAACCTTAAACCAATCAATGTTTTTTTATTATTATACAGGAAATGGTAAACTGCTTAAGGTTGTAGGCTGATAATTGAATACTCTATGACCAAAGCCCTTGGAGGATTCAAAATAATTATGTATGTCTTCTCTATCAAGTCCATTGAAAGGTTGTTTGTAAGAGATCGCTTTTAGCGATAAGGCTGCCCATTGTAAAACCCTGTGTAGCTCTTAAAGTAAGTTTTTATATTTTTTATAAATACTGTAGAAACTTAATTCGTATTAATATATTTTTCTATTCCGTAACAAACGCTGACTAATCTCTTATTTTTTATTATTTATTAACTATAAATAAATAACTGTTAGTGTAGGGTCGAGTGCTACAGTACGAAGCAAACGCGAATGAGTTGTAACGCGCGAACCGTCTACAACACGCGCGGTATACAAACGCAATACGAGGCTAATGTGAGCGCACCTTTACAATTATTGTATGCAATTGTGAAGTGATTGTGACGGCATGCGCTTGTGATCATAGGCAGTTACTTAACCCGTGCGATCGCGGTCTCATTGTGTATTAAATATGAATTGTGTCTGATGAACAGGTGAAAACGGAATGTTAATCGTGCGGCGTCTCAAGGCACGTAGGAGAGGCGCGGGTTGCTTACCCTGTCATTACCTACATGATCCAGGTCTAGAATGTAACAATCTAGATCTTATTTAATTGATATAGAATGCACTTTGGCTGCGATTTTGGTCTGATAGACAATAACTGCTGAATACCTAAACCTTCTTTGTAATCTCTTTCATAATACGTGAAGAGAAAACTTGGGATCCCTTTTTAAGAATATTTCAAGCACGGTGGAGTGTGAGAATTGACATAGTTAAAGTTTATATACAGAAAAAGAAAGTTAAAAAAAGGTCGAATTTCGACCACGAGTTATAATAATACATCGCTTCAAATGACCGATTATCATCATCATTTCAGCGAAAAGACGTCCACTGCTGGACGTAGGCATCTGGGTTTCGCAACGTGAACCCGTCCTGTACATCTCATCACTCGGTGGACTCCCGAGGTCCTCATCATACACTCGGTAAACTTTGTGGGAACAGAACTGTTCTGCTTGCAATGTGCCATGTCCACTGCCATTACAGCCAGACAATTCTTCGGGTTATGTCAGTTATCTTAGTTCTTCTGCATATGGATATTTTTATTTAATATGATATGGGTTTGCTCTTGACTCTAGTCTAGGTCAGAGGCGACAGAGACAAAGTCGGCGATGGAGTGAGCTTACCCAGAAGAAACCTATTCACTCTTACTTTGAAGGGAGGGGATCTCTTCATTTCTGATTAAAACACGTGGGCAAACTCCAAGCTAAGCTCTCTCCATTGCCCTTTGGGTGAGTTAAACCACCATCAGGTGAGGTGTACGTGGCTATAGTTAAAAAACGCTTTTTCAATTGTTTGTAAAGTATAGTCGGAGTGCCTACATCTCTGTCTACCACTTCAAGTTGAACAGGCGTGATGTTACACAGATTCATTAATTTCCCATAAATAACACAACGATATATGACAGACAGCAATCTGTCTTCAGTTACTGTAGATCTTTTGAAAAATGGTCGACATCGGTCACACTTATGAGGTCTATCACAATAGTAATCTATCATCATTCCGTATTTAAATGGACCTGCATCAAAATATTTGAACTTGATAGACTCTATGACTTTTCATAGAGTCTATCAAGTCTACTTTTATAAAAATTATATCAATGGGGAGTTGAGTGACAGCTACTCATATTAAAATTAAAAAATTGAAGAGTATTTTTTTGTAACGGAGTGTTTGGATTCCTGGCTATAAGAACTTCTATTTAATTTAGAAAAATCAAATGACTTATAAAACATCTAAATTTTAAAATGCGTACAAAACTTTGTACTCCTTTGTACATACATCCTACATACATCTTGCGCGCGCAGAAGTGTGAGATTTGGCATATTAGAGAGAAAGAACGGTCGAATTTCGACCACTGGACGGCCACTGGTATTAATTAGGGTTAAATGGAGACATACCTACTAGAAAACGAATACTCTTATAAGACATTTTGGGACACGCACATAAGATTTAATCGCATTTTCGCAATACTAATCTTATAATTAAAGAATATATTCCACTTGGTAGTACCTATCTGCTAACCCTACTTTTAAAATACCCAGTCCCAAGTATTTTATTAAACTGTAGTTCGTATGAGCGCGAGCGCACTGTGGGACAGTGGAAGGACGTGCTGGCCATAAATCAATATTAATTTCGATGAATAAATTGCTAGATTGCTGTGCAGCGTGCGACATTCCGTCCAACGCAGCAAATTAGCAGATACGTCATCAAATGGGAAGGTGATAAAGACTATACATTTCAGAACTGAAAATAACAATTCTATGTTAAAAAAATGTAAAGTATTGAAACTTAGTTGTTGTTGTTAAGAATCTACTAAAATCTGTATGAATTGAGTAATGTCAAAACGAAATCCATTTTACAGAAAAGAAACACGTGGTATTGATGGTAAAGATAATAAAAGCCGAAAAAAAATATAAAAGTAAACATGCATGGACAAATAATTTAAATATTACCTTATTAGAGATAATCATGATGACATAATATGATTCGATAGTGCAAAGTTTAATTACTGTAGTTCCACTTCACTTAATTCATACTTACCGTTGAAAAATAGCCCAAATGTTATTTTTGTTCTTATTTTTAATTGATCTTAAGCGTATTTATTCTCTGACGTATTATTTCAATTACCTTTATCTTTTATTTATCGTAATCCGCACACTGACATAACTTTGTTTGCGAGAGGAAAATGGCAATGAAATTCAATTGCACGTATAACTAGAGACCCACGTGTAGACGAGCCGTCGGTATAAATGACATTAATGGAGCAATGAATCGGCTAAACGATGCGCGGGCGCATTCGATGCTGCGACTGACGTCAGCACACTGTGGGCGAAACTGTGATATTACTGGATAAAATTGATTTTTAAATTGTTTTTTTTTTCGGAAAATATATGATGATATCAAGTATTGTATTATGTATAATGATATCAAGTAATTAACGTTTAACACTTTACGTGTGTACTCAATAATATAACAAAGTACAGGGCTATTTTTTAAATACTTAACGGCCCGCCAAACTAAAAATCATTCAACGAAACTTTAATCCCTTCAATTAAAATTTTAACATTAATTTATATGTTCGTAATTTAAAACTTAACTTTAAACAGCACAAGGTCAACGTGGACCCATTACCGTTTTAACAGTGTAATACTAACTAATTCTCTTAACACTAAAATTCGTAGAAAACGACGCTTACTTTTAATACCTACATTAAATGAACATTCTGTGATAATCTGGGTCGGATTATAAAACATCAGACGGCCAATCTACTTAACTGGTACACCTTTTAATTATGGGATAACATGGTGGAGAAGCAACACTCTCTGTGTTTTGCTTGAAAGTCGACTCTACTGAATTACAATCTTGAATATTGTGGAACATTTCGTTTTAGTTGGACTGCTAAGTAAACAGTTACTGGGTTCCAGGGTCAAGCAAAGTGTTATTGGCTTTTACAATCTGGAATATCTCAATAGCAACCCTGAGTCCCCTTATTCCATGTAATACTGGATTCTGAACACCCCGAAGACTGGTAGATGCGTCCCTGCCTAACGCTTCGGGAACACAGGCCTGATGTTCTTTTGAATAATAAACTCTGCTCTTTAACCAAGAGAATAAAATCACTAAGTATAGTTAGATGACTTTAGCCCAAGTAAAATTAAAAGTGGTATAACGTCCTGTGCGCCATTGCATAAACTTTTTAATACTTTTTTTTCTCTATGGCAACTGAGCAGATGTCAACTAAAAAAAATGCCATCATCATGTATTGATGGCAGTTCAACGAGATGCAACGTCAAAGTTTGCATACTTAGTTGTCAATTGAAATTGTCACTCTCTTATCTTTAAATGAAAACATATTTAAAAATCAACAAAAACCGACAATATATGTCAAGAAATTCAAAACTTGTGTTTTTTTTTGTCCCCAGTGTAATCTGTGTCGGCACACAGTGTCAGTGCGTGTATTGGCTCGTCCTGTCTGCGCGCGTGGGGTCCTGATACACTAATCCTATTTATATTGTCGTGTCATTACTGTATTACACCCACCGTCGACCGCATCCGCGCTGCAACCATAACCTTCGCATTATATTTTTTTTTGCTACCGGCTGTTCTTTGTTGATCTTTGACAGTCGTTAAAATTTGACTACCAGTCTTACCTAGGGTATCGTGTTGCCCAGTAACTGGGTTGTGCAGGTCAGATAAACAGTCGTTTTATGTAAAATACTGTTATACAACTGCATCCGGCTAGTGTGGTAGCTGTCCCCAACATATTTGGGAAAACGCTAGGCTGGTGACGATTTTTTATACAAAAAAAATAAACAGCAATTTTTTTTTATAGTCATCTCTCAAGTGGATATCTGCGACTCTCTTCATTTAAGATTAGATGGCACTAAAGTAAATTGTCAAATAAAATAATAAGTTTCTTGATATATCCTTGATCTATCACACTTTGCGTATGCAAATTAAATACAATAGTAAAGGAAACTCTTTCGTGAATAAATAATAATTAAACATAAGACAGCAGTGACCCAGATATCACCCTTAATCATTATATCATCACGCCTGTATTTCCCCACTGAAATCTTAGGCAGAGGTGTATATCTAGAACACCCATCTTACGCCAGTTATGTTTAAGTCCCATGTAATAGGTGGCGAGCCTGTCGCCGTCAACCGGGCATAGATCGAGACCCCACGGTGCTACTGAGAAATTCCAATCAAAAACCCAATGACACTTTGTACGGACTCGGAATCGAACCCTCATGCTAAGCAGTAGTGTTTGCAACCGTAGACCCTTAAATAGATGACGGCACATAGATGAGCAATTGACTGCTACGCCACGTGTCGTGTGGGTTCGATTCCCGCACGGAACGAATATTTGTATGGACTACAGGTAGTTGTTCCGGGTCTGGATGTTCGTGTATGTGACTTTAAATGTTTGTTTACGCACCCACGACATTCACAAGGAGAAATTCCTAGTGTGGGGCAATGTTTTAAAAAAAAAAAAACAAAAGAAAACAGGTACAACGAGATTATCCAATCAAAGACTTGCAAGTAAATAACTGTGTTGTTTACAACAATCCCAACAACCTCAGATTTGTCTCCTAGGTCAGACCGTCAGAGTAAACTGACTATATCCGGAGTCTCCTATTGTCGCGTTAACAAACAAGAGAACTACTCGTCTAGATTTATAAACTGCGCATTATTAAATAACAGAATGATCCTGATAATCTTTAAACATCTCACTTCCAGAGATCTTCTTTTTTTTAATTTGTCTTTGTCCCTTTCACGCAAGCAAAATCACATACAGCCACTTACGTCATTAAAGGTATAGAATTTTAAATATAAAACCAGAGGAATTAACACTCGAATTTCAAAAGTTTTTTTTTTTTTTGGTGTATGGCAAAAGCACTTCATTTCGCATTCCCGTCTTGTCGAGGTGAGATTATCGTCACTCGCATAACACGGGAGGAGGGAAGAGGGCCCCGGGCCTATTGTGAGTTGCCGCCAAATGTGGGAACTGATGATTTATCTCGTAAACCTTTTCATGTTTATTATATTAAGAGCTTATTTTGAATCTACGAGAAGGATAATGTAGGACCTTGATATTGTTGAAGGTGTTTAGAGGTCTCAACACTATGTAGGTGCGAATCCAACGCTATAAATACAAAATGGTTCCTTGTGAAATGGTTTGTTAGTCGATGTTTTAGCAAAATATACCTATGAAGCAAACCATACAATTAAAACACACATACACATTAAAAATAGAAACAAAGCTTTAATTTTTTAGTAAGCGTGGTGATTCAGGCTCATGCCTTCTCTGTATGAGAAGAGGCCGTTGCCCTGCCAAGGGACAGTAACAGGCTGTTACTGTATACTAAGGCCCCTGTCAGGTAATGGCCTTCGCCAACAGATTCCAGAATGTCCTTGTCTTAGCTTAGTCTTCTCCAAAATTATTTTACTAGTGTCTCATTTCACCTTCAAATCTCCAACCAAGTATCATTTTAAAAGCACCCAATACGCGAATCGTTTCGAATGTAAACATGGATCCAGTTCAATATCGTGTGCAAACACAATTTACTCTGAAATTGTATTTGTACCGTTTAATTTGGTATCGACTACGATTTAATCAATTAATCGAGTAATTAAGTATCGGTATACCTTTAGCCGTTAATATATTAATTAGTCTCTGATGAATTGTGTTTGTTTTACTGAAAATGAGGAGCGAATGATGAGTGTAGATTATGCTTTATTTACTATCGTGTGTTGCTGGGATATTCTGTAACATATGTACTGCATGTAACTAACCAGAGGTAAATAAGCAATGAATTGAGCTGTGTGTCTAGTAAGAAAGACAATATTTAATAAACAAAATGAAAATACTAAGTATCGAAAACAAAGAAAGAAATAACGACGATGATGAATGATGACAGAAGTAATAAAAAATAAATATAATGCCTTACGCCTGCGTAATAAGGCCTTACGCCTGCACCAAATCCAGTCCAGTTCAGCGAAAAATGCCAGATTTCTAGTGTATGACGCTGGTTTTCTGGAACTGGTAGCAAGAATGCTTGAAACGATTTTAAAATATAAAATACTCGTTTTTATTAGCTAATTGTTTAGACTTTATACATTTTTATGGACGATAGTGTGCGTCGTAAATTCGAAATCAGTTATATTTTCAATTTGAAAATCGTTCAATTTGACGTTACGTCTCCGTCAAGTATTCGTGCTAGGGCCTCTGATGTCCCCCAACTCGAGTAAGAACAGGACAGCTTACGAGTACGTAGGAGCTTAAGTTACGCTTTTTTATATATATCGAGACACCTCCGTGCCTCAGAAAGCACGTTGATCTGTTGGTCCCGGCTATCATTTACAGATCTTTGACAGTCGTTACGGATAGTCAGAGGTCGGAAAGTCTGACAACTAGTCTTAGGTATCTTGTTGCCGTAAATGGGTTGTGGAGGTCAGATAGGCAGTCGCTACATGTAAAACACTGGTATTCATCTGCGTCTGGTTAGACTGGAAGCTGATCCCAACGTGGTTGGGAAAAGGCTCGGCAGATGGTGACTGTTTTCAGGGTCTATTCTATAGACTACGACTTTTAAGACCAATAAATAGTAATAAGTATCTTAAGAGTTATTATATTTGTATATGCAGAGATACTATTTCTAAAATAATATGATGTATTCATATAAAGGTATTTACTCTCCCAAATTGAGAGTAAGGTACTCGTAGTTAGAAGAAAATATGATTTTGCTGACTAACATAACATAATGCTATTCCGAATTCGACGTACAATGTTAATGATTGAATTGGAATCGCGATGCCCGTCGAAGTTCACTATATTTAATTTTACTGAAATTCATTCGCACTCAGGGCTGTCACAACTGTATGTGAAGAAAATAAGACGAGCATTATTTTGTTTTTTTGACCAGAAAAGTAAAAAGTGAACATGTAGATAGTTTATAGAACTCTTTTTACATAGTCTAAACATACGTGCCTAGTACTAGTGCTAGTACTAGTAGTGCATACTTACTATGCTAACAGCTAATGCTGGAGTTGCACATCACAATACCAGGTGACTTGATTTACTATTAATCTTTCAGAGGGTGAAAGTACTCATGAAGATGAACAAGCATTACTATTGGAACAGTCTAATCAGAAATTTACGCGAACTTTTTTTACCTTGCCGAGTAAATGCTGTTAATTTTCACAAGAACTCTCTCATCCCCTGAAAAATTGTTAAAAGTCATCATGTATATTTTTACAAACAAAAATACATTGAAAAATAAGGTCCTGTACACAAGAAAGAACCACTATTAATGAAAAACCAATATAAAAACACAACCATCCTTCTGAGGCAGTCGAGTAACAAAATAAAAAAATCAATTCAATTGAAACAAATTATTTTACGATTCAAACCCGCTTGGCGCTAACTAACAATCAATAATATTTAATCACAGTGCCACTGGCTCGTTCATTTGATATCGAACTTTTACCAATTGTAATGGAGATCAATTGAACGGTTTAAATTAACTATTAATAGTGGCCAATGGTTCAATCGGGGCGCGACAATCCAATCTATAGTTATCTATACAAATAAATGAAATCGAAATGTCTGTTTGTAATGTCAAATAGGTTTTTACTAAATGCATATAAAAGTAGTTACATATTATGGAAGTCTCATATCGTCTGTATTTATGTTTGTTCCAATTAATCTCTTAAACGGCTGGACTGATTTTGACAGGACTTTGGCAGATAGCCGATGTTATAGGGAGTAATAATTTTTTTTTGTTAAATGGGTTCCACGCGAACCTTGTAAACTTATGAAATTATGACCACAATCCGATTAGAATATACGCGGATAGCAGCTAGTAGATGGAATAAAAATAATGATCTGATGCAGATGTTACATGAGTAAAGGAAGACCAAAGGAATGATGGGTGAAATGATGGATTGTGTGAGACATGATATGTATAGAAATGTGGTGATAGTTTAGATGACGGCAAATAGAGATGTATGGAAGGAGAAGACAGGCTGCGCTGGCCCTAAATAATTTTGGATAAGAACAGGAAGATGATGATGTACATGATCTGGTTCAGTTGTGAAGAGTTTCTTCTTCTTTGGTTTTATAAGATAGTACATTTTTTTTAGTTTCAACTTAGTTACTTATAAAGCATGAAGGTATTATCATTAGCCTATACATAGCTGGGAAGACGCCTCTGCAGCTGCACTGAGCTACTGAGCACAATTTTCAGGCATTCACATCCATATTTTTCTAGTTATATTGATAGTTTAATGAATTAATCGTGTAGGTACATACAATTAGTTGTCTCCCTCATTTTATAGATGTAATATAGCAAGGACTTGTGGTTAAATAAAAATAGCCGCAGGAGTTGAACAAATGCTATCCGAGGTCGGTTTGGTCCTTCAATCCTACTTAACTTATTTTTTTTTAATCTTGTGCGATAGCGTGGAACCCTTTCTGTGCGAGTCCGACTCGCACTTGGCCGGCTTTTTATTTGTTTAAACAGACTTGAAATATTCTTCCATTTGATGCACGCTACAGCCCTAAGGAGCGGTTGAATCCGCGGAGCAAAGCTATCTCTAGTAAAATGTTAATTTGTGTTCAGCACAGCCCTACCACCACCTGTCAGTCATAATTTGCGTAACCGGCTCTATCTGGCCATTAATCGGTTTATGCGACGATACACACTCGCTGCTACATACTTTTGATTCAATTTTGTCCTCTTTTCATCTATACTCATATTATAAAGAGATAAACTTTATTTGTAAGTTTGTATGTAGGGGAATAATAATCTCTGGAACTAATGATCAAATTCTAAAAATGTTTCCACTGCTAGAAAGGTATAATATTCCTCAGTGTTATAGGCTATAATTATTATTATCAGAACTACGCTTAAAAGGGGCTGGACTGAACTTCGAAGGTAAAAGTCGCGGGCTAAGTGCTGGTTCGTTATAAACATAACATAATTCCACGGTAATATTCCCCCAAAGGATAGACAGAGGTGTACCTATGGAACACCCACATTTCGCAAGTTATGTTTAAGTCCCTTGTAACAGGGAGCGAAGCAATTGCCAAAAAGTACCAGCCTATTACTGTCCCACTGCTGGGCAAAGGCCTCTTCTCATACAGAGAAGGCATGAGTATTAATCGCCACGCTTGCTCAAGACGGGTTGGCGATTTCAGACTTATATCAATTATATAAGTCCAGGTTTCCACACGATGTTTTCCTTCACCGATGTCAGTGATGTCCAAGATGAATGAATATGAATTGAAAATTTCACATTGGTACTTGCCCAGGTTTAAACCCACAACCTCGTGCACAAGAGGCGAGGCATAAACCACTGGGCCATCATGACACACTATTGCCAATAACTAGGCACAAATCTAGACTCCGGATCGCTACTTACAAAAAGCAGGAGGAAAACCCAACGCAACAGTTCCCGACTGTCTTACGTAGATCTTTAAGAGTCGCTAAGGTTAGTCAGAAGCCTGAATCAACCAGTCTTAGCAAAGGGTATCTTGGCAGGTTGTGGAGTTCAGATATGCATTAAAGAATAGTATTCAGCTGCAACCCGTTCACGAATATTGAATCTGGTTAGACCGGTAGCTGAATCCAGCATTGTGGGGAAAAGGCTAGGCTGATGATGATGATGAGTAATCATACTTTGGTTATACTTAGTTAGTTTTTGACAGCCCCGTTGGTCTAGTGGCTGTAATCACGATTGCTAAGTATGAGGTAGGATAGGATTTGGGTAGGATTTGGGTAGGATACCTGGGTTGAAAAATGACTTTTTCTAAAAGAAAATTTTAGTTTTATTTAAAACGTTGCCCCACACTACGAACTTCTCCTGTATCGTGGGTGCATTTACAAACATGCAAACTCATATACACAAACAGCTAGACCCGGAACAACTACCTGTAAGCCATACAAATATTTGTTCCGTGCCGGAATCGAACCCACGACACGCAGCGCAAATACACAACGACGATGATTCATTATTTAAAAAAAAAGAGTTTCATTCGGTATTCCTTCTCAGGGGTCAATCTGGAAGAACATGCCAGAGACATCTACTGTTTAAAATATTGACATTACATTGACGCGTAACAGTATCTAAAATAAATAAATAAATGATCCTGGACAATCCACGCAGCATTATCTAGCCCCAAGCTAAGCAGAGCTTGTGTTATGGGTACCAGATGACTGATATACTTAATTCGATATATTACATAGATAGATATTTTTTATTAATAGAAAATATCCAGAACACCCGGAACAAATCTTTGTAGATCGTACAAACATTTGTCCCTTGGCGAGAATAGAACCCGCATCCTCCGGCGTCACAGGCTGAGCTTCACATACGCACATATGTCGTCAAATAGATCTTCTTATGGAAATAAATACCATTTCATCATCATTTGATAACTTCAATGAACTAGAATCTTACTGGTCTTTATGAATTACCAGATTGTGTCATAAGTAGCAACCCTAACCTTCGAGCTTGGAGTGCAAAACTTCAAGTAAACCTACTTCCCACAAGTGCTTGAAACTTTCTCCGCATTACATTACAATCTTCATATATATATATTTCTTGTGTGCGTGTGTATGTGACTGAACTCCTCCTAAACGACTGGACCAATTTGAATGATTTTTTTTGTATGCGTTTGGGTGGCGCCCTGGATGGTTTAGATTCACAATTGGACCCGGTAGGTGGCGCTGTACGGGCAGGACGACGTCTGTTCGGTCCGCTAGTCTTAATATATATATTTCTTGTGTGCGTGTGTATGTGACTGAACTCCTCCTAAACGACTGGACCAATTTTGATGAAATTTTTTGTGTGTGTTCGTGGAGATTCGAGAATGGTTTAGATTCACAATTGGACCCGGTAGGTGGCGCTGTGCGGGCAGGACAACGTCTGTTCGGTCCACTAGTAGAATATATAATTTTAATGAATAAATGTACATTCTATATCACGTCGCTATTCCCGTAAGCGTTAAACAGAAGTGTAAGTCGTAAATAGTAAACCTACATTTTGCCTACAGTTATTTTTATTTATTTATTTATTTAATACTTTAAGCACACAAATGTACAGAGGCGGACTTAATGCCATAGGCATTTTCTACCAGTCAACCTTTGGGTGATGCAGAGACAAACAGTGGCAGGTGCAATTTTTAAGTCCCTTGTAATAGGGGATGAGCCTATTGCCATCAAACGGGCAGCTATCCAGAGACCAGGCTGCTGACTAAGGAATTGCTGATAGAATAACCCAATACGACTGCACGGTTGGCGCAGTGGCTGAGCGATTGACTGAATGATTCAAGTCCCGCACGGAACAAATATTTGTATGGCCTATAGGTAGTTGTTTGGGGTCTGGCTGTTTGTTTATGTGAGTGTAAATGTTTGTGAACGCACCCACGATACAGGAGAAATTCCAAGTGTAAAAAAAAACTTAAATCACTTTGCTCGACCCATGAATTAAACCCAGGACCTCACGGTCAGCAGAAGTGCTTGCCAGCCTCGACCAACGAAGTCAACATTTTTTTCAATATAATTAAAGTCATGAATCCCGAAACAACCACCTTTTTTACTCCCCTACTTTGAACAAGGGTCGATAACCGAAAAACGAAAAAAAAAACCCTTTCAAGCGTACAGCAATAAGCAGCGTTTATTCGATATAGCGGTATCGACGCCAATTGAGTAGCGTCGCCGCGTCCTCTCGATAATTGCTCGTAATTGCTCGGCCAAAGGGTACCACAGACCGGTGAATTATTCTTAGCAATACAGTTTTCTTATAGAGGTTGAAGGTGATAGGATAATGCTTCGACTAAAAATGTTAATGGCCGTAACACGCTGGGCTGCCATAAATAAAGAAAAGTTAAAAACACCTAATAATTTTAAATATTATTGATTTGATTAAATTACTGTTCAGCCCTCTTCCTCTCCCCGTCTCCTTCTATTTTTCCGTGCCCGACAGGGTCCATATTGTATCTTTAACTTGCTTTTTACCATTTTTGTAACATATGGAATGCAATAAAAAAATAAGTATTGAGTAGTGAAATATGGTATTTAAATTCAATGCCACGATTGAAACTGATATATCATCATTTGCCGAGCCTTTTCCCAACTATGTTCGGTTGTACTAAAAGTGCATCTCTGCCAGATCCTCCGAGGAATACAGGCGTGATATTATGTATGGAAATATTACTTTTGCGTGATTTAAGAAGAAGGAATGTAATGTTGTAATTTTAACTCATCGGAATATTGTCTGATAAAAATTAAAACCACAGTAAAAAGTTTTTTTTTCGTTATTAGGGCCTCGCTTCTTAAGCAACGAGGTTGTCAATTGTATGATGGTCATGGTATGTTAATTCATGGTTTCTAGGCTATTTAGAAATCAGTCAAAGTAAACATCTTGAGAAACAAGAACTTATTATTTCATAAGTCTGAAATCGCCAACCCTCCTTGTGCAAGCTTGGTAATTATTGCTCGTGACTTATCTGTATGAGAAGATGGCCTTTGCCCTGCAGTGGACACTAACAGACTAATACTCTAATCTGTTAATATTAAAAAATAATATCACGCCTGTAATCCACGAAGGATTAGGTAGATGCGCACTTATAGTACACCCACATTTCGCCAGTTATGTTTAAGTCCCATGTAAGAGAGGACGAGCCTATTGCCATCAAGCGGGCTCAAATCCAGACTCCGGGCCGCTACTGAAAAATTCCAGATGGGAAAACACAATGAAAACTTTGCCCAACCTTGGTATTGAACCTAGGACCTTGTGCACAGCAGTAGCGCTCCCGACGACTAGACCAACGAGGCATTTCTGTTAATATTGTTCCAAATAATTCATGCAAAGGAGCTCAAAAACGATAACCACTGCTCAGCATTTCAGCACCAACTTTTGACATAGAAACACAGGTATTCAACAAACCCAAAACATTGAACTGAACACAAAGTTAAAACAACCAAAGTCCAACTAAGTTCAGCCAAATGGCTCTAAAACTAAACTAAATTCGGTTAACCAATCACAGTAACTGTTAGAGTGAATCTGAAAATTGACTGGATACTAATGCCGGCTAACTGTTTCGTCGATATAGTGATCGGCCGGCCGTCGGGCTCTCAATCCAATTACTAATCATAATGGAACATCAGAGAGGTCTGCACTAACTGATATATTTGTCCAGTAGTGTATTATTTGTCCGCGGCATATGCTGAGATAGGAGCCTCTTTGGACTCGCACAGGCCCGTTTATTTTAATTTTTTTATTTTAAATTGTATTGTTTAGTTTTTAGTTCCGTTTTTCTTTTGTGTTTTTTATTATCTATAAAAAAAAAGTACCAGCCTATTACTGTCCCACTGCAGGGCAAAGGCCTCTTCATTCATCACCACGCTTGCTCAAGACGGGTTGGCGACTTTTGACTTATATTAATATTATACAAGTCCAGGTTTCCTCACGATGTTTTCGTTCACCGAAGTCAGTGATGTCCAAGATAAACCAAGTCGCTCCGTGTAAAACACTGGTATTCAGCTGCATTCCTTTAGACTGGAAGCCGGCCTCAACATAATTGGGAAAAGGCTACGCAGATGACGATCTTTTTCTTTATGTATATTTTCTATGTTAAGTATTGTGTCGTTGTGTACCTAAGCCTGGGCTGAATAAATGTTTTTCTCTCTTCTTTCTTTATTCTTATAAAACAAATGACGCATGCGAGTTGAGATGTTAAAAAATAAAAAATAAATAAATAAATAAAAAATGCTGGACAATCCACACCATCATCTAACCCCAAGCTAAGCAGATCTTGTGTTATGGGTACTAGATGACTGATATACTTAATACAATACATTACATAGATAGATATTTTTTATTATACATAGCAAATACCCAGAACACCCAGAACAAATCTTTGTAGATCGTACAAACATTTGTCCCAGGGCGGGAATCGAACCCGCAACCTCCTGCGTCTCAGGCGGACCATCGCCCGCCGCGCCACATCGGTCGTCAAAAATACCGAGACACCTTATTTCGTGAGTCAACTACGGCCGATTTCAATAACGTATCTCAATCCCAATCAAGAGATCGATCTTTGTTTGTAACCAATCAATGGTCGAGTTTGTTTTGAAGCTGTAACCTTGAGAGGGCGAATCAGAAGCGTCAGTTTTAAATCACGGATTGAGAGATTGGCCATGAACTGATTGGTAAGACATATAGAAAGAAAAATATATAAGGCCGGCCAGAAAATTTAAATGTGTTTTGTTTTTATAATATCTATATGAATATCCTACTGCTCTTATCTCAATGTATTTAGTGTAGTGTGTCTTATTATTCCATAATATATCTCTATTTGCCGTCATCTCAATAGTCACCTCCTTTCTAGCCATATCATCTTTAACAGAATCCATTTGTGGTTTCTGTCTTTTGCGATGTTTCTGTTTCGGTGTTCTTCCTCTAATCTTAACATTCACATTGATAACTATTTTTTTCTGACGACATGTGAAAAGTAATTGGTATTTGAACTCGTTAATTGATAAATCGAGGAAGTTTTTTTTTGTTTTACGGACTTACATATGTATACACATTTTGAAACGATTTCAGAACGAACATTGTGCACTCATGTAATGCCTTCATACCGTCGTGCTATGAATTATTAATTAACTTGCTTTACGCTGTAATTACTTCGAATGGATTATAGTTCGCTTCATTGTCACTGAAGGTTGTTTAAGACACGAAAAGCTGGCCATCAATTATTAAATGCTTTATTAATTACACACGTAAAGCTTTGTAATTTGTGAGATATTCAGTATACGTATTTAAATAGAATGAGTCAGGCAGAACGATTACAATTACGTATCTCAATCCTAATTTAGAGATCGATTTTTGTTTATATCCAATCAATGGCTGTGATTGTAATCTGTTACCTTGAGAGGGCGTATCGGATGTAGCATTAGAAGATCGCGGATTGAGATTCGGATTGAGTTATGTTATTGAACTGCTTCGTTGGTCTAGTGGCAAGTGGTATTACTGAGCATAGGGTCCTGGTTTCGATTTCCAGGTCAGACGGAGTATTATTGGGTTTTTCAATCTGAAATTTATAAGTAGCAGTCCGGAGTCTGTATTTGTATCCGATTGATGGCAAAAGGCGCGCCCTCTATTACATGGGACTTGAACATAACTGGTGAAATGTGGGTTAACCATAACTACACCTCTGCCTAAGCCTTCGGGGTTACAGGCGTGATGTTATGTTATGTGTTATATTATTTAAATTGGCCGTAACTTGAAAAGAGGTTACATGGCTTTTTAGATAATACTCTGTTGTGACTTTTCGGGCCCGTGGATATATTAACAGACGCGCGATTCGGGTGAAAGTTAAGCTACACTAGCCGAGATACTTGCTGGTTATATACCGCGACCCCTCCGTCCTTAAAAAGCACGTTTAACACTTGGTCCCGGCTTTCAACAGTAGATCTTTGATAGTATTGTTACGAGAAGTCTAAGACGGAAAGTCTTACAACCGTAATTAACAAAGGGTATATTGTATTACTTAGTTACTAGGTTGTTAATCTCAGATAGGCAGTCGCTCCATGTAAAATGCTGGTATTCAGCTGTATCTGGTTAGACTAGAAGCCGACCTTCAACATAGTTGTGAAAAGGCTAGGCAGATGATGATGAGTCTGTTATGACTATTCTTACAGGCACATACGTGATATTATAATGAATTGAAAACCTATATGGACAAATAACATGATTTTTATTTCCATAATACCCAAATGCAAGAAGAAATGTGGTTTTGACAAACGACCCTTTTTCGTAGCACTTTCGTAGGCGTTTCGTAGCACTTTGCTACGCGGTTTACTTTTAAGTATATTGTGTTTTAAATCTATATCTTCATTATATTATTAATATAATAAAGATGAAGACTTTATTTTTTTTAAAACGTTAATCTTTGGAACTACCAGTCGGATTTCAAAAGATACTTTTGGATTTGATAGCCCAATTCTTGACGTCAAACGTTATAGGCTTTAAAATCACGCCACCACATTAAGAAACGGGTAAAAACGCGTCGCACTACTAGTGTTTCTTTTATTACTGTTAAATATTTCTACCTTTCTCATTTGCTAGAATAATTGTAAAACATCACTTCTGTGTCTAGCAATAGTGGTCTTTTCAGAACAAATCGCTAGACGATTCAATCAGCCATTCCTATATACCTACGCATAAGCAATATACCTCGTAGCGCCACAATAATTGCTCCGGGCGCCGTCCACGATTGCATATCAATACAATGCTCATATTTGCTAGTAATTGAGCTTATTGCTCGAGTGAAGCGTTATTGGCTTTTATTGTGTTAGGAGGCAACTGATTGAGACGAGCGTCTTGCAGCGTGACGTCGGCGGTGAGCCAATTGATTATGTACATTATTATATGCACGCATTTCGATACTTTTATAAGACATACAGGGTCGAAGGTGTGAGGAGCTCGTGGCTAAATAAAAACAGCCGCACGGGTCGAACGAAGGTTAAACTACGTTTATCGAGGTCAGTCTGTGGATGGGTGACGGTCGTAATATATCGAGACTCCTCCGTGCCTCGGGAACAACGTTAGACCATTGGTCTCGGCTGTCATTTGTAGATCTTTGACAGTCGTTACGGGTAGTCAGATGCCCGAAAGTTTGGCAACCAGTCTTACCAAGGGGTATCATGTTATCCCGCAGTTATTGGGTTGTGAAGGTCAAATAGGTAGTCGCTCCATGTAAAATACTGGTATCCAGCTGCATCCGGTTAGACTGGAAGCCGACCTCGACATAGTTGGGAAAAGGCTATGCGAAATACCTTCGACCCAGTCATCAACAATCTGATGACTGGGTTGAAGGTGTCTCGTGATTCAGTTTTTACTAGTACCTACGAGAGTTTAGGGCTAATTAGACTGCCAATGCCATACAAACCATATTTCAGTAACATTGCTTCAAAATAGAATGTATTACGAATATTTATAATATTACCGATTTTATTTTCGCTAGCCCGTGTTGTCCCACTCCAGGGCAAAGGCCTCCCCCCATTACCTTTCACTTGTCTAGTAATATCCTACTATTCTTCTTCAACAATATCATAGATTATAAGTATCTCTCGTTAGGTTGTTCGTTGTTTGAGCAATAAAGGAACATCGACGCACGCCTGATACCATGAGTTTTACACAGGATTCTGAACAACCCAGCGTTGGAATATATCGTCGGCTTTTTCTAGCTTCAAAGTTTCTTTTCTGATGTTCTTTTACCTTAAAACATCATCATTTCTGTCTAACCCAAAGAGATGTTTAATGGAAGGAGTGAATTAATAACTTTTTGATTCAAAAGTCTTATAAAGGTAGATAAAAATGACGAATACGGTTATGCGTTGTTGTTCCATATACCCTGAATAGTTAACTGTTGACAGCTACATGTATCTATGTGCACTAACACTAAGGTTTAAGTTTTTTTTTAATAACCCTATATGAGCCTTTACTTAAAATATACAAAATAAATCTTTACATAAAATAAAGTTTATGTTATTATTATTATAATAAAGTTGGTCTCTTGGTTGTTGATCTCGTGGTTGCTAGCGCTACTGCTGAGCATGAGAGCCGAGGCTCGAGTACCAGGTTGGCAAAGTGTTATTGGGTTTTTTCATCGAGAATTTTTTAGTAGCATCCCGGAGTTCGGAATGTGCCCGGTTGATAGCAATAGGGTTGCCTGGTATTACATGGGGAGTTAAATATAACTGGTGGAATGTGCCCGGTTGATAGCAATAGGGTTGCCTGGTATTACATGGGGAGTTAAATATAACTGGTGGAATGTGGGTGCACTACAGGAACACCTTTCCTGCCTTTGGGGAATTCCGGCGTATGTTTAACAGTAGTTTTAGTAGTAAGGTTTGTGGCTATTATTGTAATGGACTAAATGTGAAAATAAATTTATGATACCTTAGTATATACACGTGAGATTGAGTTGTGAATTTTCCTTTTTATATGTAGTGGCGATGGTGAACTCGCGACTTTGTGCAGGTTTAAACTTTTGTTTACTTATGATAACAGTCTTTAGTAGTATTTTCCCCATCGAATGTCTATCACGACGGTCAATCACAACGGAGATTAGCTAAGCTTGCAGAACTAAGTCGTTGTAGATATTATATCTTAATATAGTGGACTCTCTTTTACTCTCATATTCCGTTAGAATGGCATTAATGGCAGAATTTAACACGACCGTGGAGAGATCAGGCGCAGGACCAAATGCTTGCCATGCATTCCGAGCCACGCAAGCATCACTACTAGCTTCAAGTTCCTGGCTACTACTCAGAAATTCGTCATAAAACACCGAATAACACTTAGCCCGGGTAATATAGATAGGCCGATAGTGAACAGTCCACAATATTCATAGAACGCAATTTAGAACACAGTAAGAAATCAGATAAGATTATTTTCCACGCCTTTATAAAGATATTGAATTGGATATTGCATCCATTTTCCTGACCCCCTCCTTGTTATACTTTTTTTTTGACATGCTTTCTAAGTAACTATGTATCTGATATGATCCGCCGTAAGCGTCCATGGACCAACGGAAAGAGACAAGATACAAAACATTTAAAAAATGGGGCTCCATAAATACCTATAATAACCCACAAAGTAAATTCTAGTAAAGCAATATGCCGTTTATTTTATATATGCACCACCACAGTACATTTTTCAGTTTTTTTTGGGACATCAATTCTGTCAACATAACGCATCGAATTTAAAGTTTTACTTTAGTAGTTCCGTGCCACTAAAATCTGAAAATATGCATTATGTTTAAAGTTTCTTAAACTTGCTTAGTTTTTGCTAAAAAAAAGGTAAATGGCGTTTTTTGTAATATAAATAAATAATACCAGCCTGTTACTGTCCCACTGCAGGGCAAAAGCCTCTTCTCATACCGAAAAGGCACGAGCATTTATCACCATGCTTGCTCAAGACTTTTTTTATAATAAGTACTCAATACTCAATACGTTTATTGCATTCCACAATGTGAACGTAGGTGGTAGGTTGTACATAAAGATACATACAATAGTTTTGGATCATTGTGGGCCCTGTCGGGTAATTAATTATAAATAATTAATAAAAAGTTCCTTAAATACAGACTCGTTCGAGCTTTGTCATATCTATACTTCGTAAATGAACTTAAATTTTAACCGTTAAAATCATCTTTTTCTTAGTTTGCAGTCACGAATAATAATTAAAGAAACTTCTAATTGCTGGTTAAATTATTTACTAGTAACTGGTTTATTTAATTTACTAAATGTAGCAAAATAGGTTTGTATATCAGCTGATCTTTTTTCATCTTAACAGTTCAAGTCTTTTTCGTAAGATCATATTTTTCAGGCGAAATATAAACTAAGATTGAATTCGATTTGCAGATTTTCCAATTCACTTTGCTTTTAAACGTTTGCACTCGTCATTTTCAGCGATGCGCTCGCGTAGTCATCGCTGAAAAGTTTATAGGAAAATATGTAAAAAGAAAAATGAAACGTGTTTGAGTTCTTTATTTAATCTAATCTAATCTAATTTCATCTTTTAATTTACTTACCTAATTATTCGTCAAAAATCTTTCAATTTATTACTTAATTTGATTTGATGCATATGCCATAAAAATGTGGGTATATTTAAAATTTTGCAGCACAACTTCTAGAAGACGGCCCAAATTTTCGCGTCGTTATTAATTAGTTAAAATGCCAATATCCGTCGGATAGGAAAAGTTTGAAAACTGCAAAGTAACTTTCGAAACCAATATAAAACAACGAACACAAATCAAAAACTTAATTAACAAATTAATTACCTTATTAGCGTCCGAAAATATGTTGTCTTATTGTGGGCGGGAACTTTTCCCGCCGAACTCCACGTGCGAAAAAGCGCGGTCACCGCGCTGTCACTGACATCACGTTCCGATCCACGTACGAGCACTCGCGAGCCGCGTCACGCCGCGACTGCCACCGCAACGCCGCGGACACACTACTGCGAGTAATCGCTCTGAAACCGCCCTCGGCAAACAAAACCCCACCCGCCGTAAAGAGCATTTTAGCACGCGCGCCTCCCCCGCTCCGCGTCCTGATTTAATAGCCAGCGCGGGCACTGATTCACTTAACCGAACGCAACTACCGACTGCCTCTCTCTCGCTCCCGCTCAAACAGTAATCCACTACACATCCTCTCTCCCGCTCCCGCACGTTCGGATATTCAGCGGAGGAAAGAGATGGTGTCGCGGTCGCGGACACTTCTTTCTTCCAACTCGATTTGCATGCGAGCGGGGGTCGCTCCGCAAACTTTATGTCCTCGTTTCGTAAATTATTTATACGTTTGGAAATACTTTTAACGGCATGCTCGGCTGCTGAAAAAGATTGCTTTAAAACGAGTCGAATTAAGTGAGTGACCGGTATTACGGCGCGGGACGCGGCGACACTAATCACTTTTAATCTTGTTCACTCAAACGTTCATGATATTAGTTCCGTTGATTCTTCATGTGGAAATTCGTATCGTTTTTCAGCGTTAGTTATTTTTTTATTGTTTTAAACATGAACTGAATGCAATGAAATGAATTCGTAAATTATGATTTTGTTATGAGAAGCTTTTTTAGAATGTTATCTTTTATCGATTTTAATTTTTACTTTTCACGTCTTTCCATTCATAAATGTGTGAGGAATTTGTCATCACACAACAATTTAATCATTAAAAATGTCACAGTATAAATAAATTATCAGTTAAAGCGACATTTGCACACTCGCATTCGAAAGGAAAAAGTGTATTTTAAATGTTTTGACAATAACTCGTAATTTTTTGGCAGTTCTCGATACTGGCAGTAAATAAGTTGCATCAACGTCAACTTACATTCGAAATAGACTTAATCTCATCTTAAATTATAAGAAAATTATTTATAAAATTCGTCCTCAGTACCAAAGTATTCCATTTCTGTCTATCTATATGTATATTTAATCTCCTTTTCTATTCTGATTCATATTTATTGACAATTGAATGATAAAAAATTATTCAATAAGGTAATAAATCTATTAAGTTCATAAAAAAAAAGAAACAACGGGAAAAGTGTCCACAAGGCATTTTCTATTAAAATTAAAATCAATTTCCGCATGAATGAAAGATTTCTTGAGAACATCTCGACCAGATTCAGCTGACGAATGGATTTTTTTGGAAACCCCGTCAGAAATGTCAAAAATTCGTATTGTATTTTTGTGTGAATAGTTCAATAAAAAATGTCTGCAACCGTGCAAAGCCGGGCGGAACGCTGGCTTGTCATTTTTTTTATAAAACAATTATAAACTCCTTTACAGTGTTTTTCTTAACGAGTCCACAATCAATTTGAGCAAAGCGGATCTACAAATTATCTACCCAATGAGTTTTCCACTCAACCAGTTGGAAAGTTTCTTCAGATATAAAGCCCGTAATTTATCTATCAGGGTAGTTAGTTAACTATAGTTGGGAGAATTCCGAGCACAGCTAAGCTATCCAATTAGTTGTCATTGTGTTATCTGTGGCCAAACTAACTTCTAATGCCGTCCGTGACCCCTTTACTAAACTCTGGAATCGGTTGGTGCTCGGTTACTGGGTCCTACCACTGGTTAGTTTGATGTCAGTTTCATAGTTTCGTAGTTGTGGAGATCATAGAGATGTATGGAAGAAGAAGACATGCTGCGCCGACCCTGAATTAATTGGGATAAGGGCCGGAGGATTTTGATGATGATATTCATTATGATAGCCAATAGTGTTTGTGTATTATTTTCATGTTGGCACCTTGTGGCTATTTCCCATATGTATTTTTTGTTTAATCGTGTTTTGTATTTTGCGCTATGTCTATTGTCTGCACCATATAGGTAAACGATTAATCTATCTATCTATTTGATGAGTAGTGGAGATCATAGTTACTCATATTGGGTTGTGGTTCCGCGACCTTCATGTATTTAAACAACGCTTTGTTGCCGAGATCGGTCCGAGCGCCGGAATTACACCACGCCGTTAATCCCAGCTATGATTGGCAGAACTTTTACAGTTGTTACGGGTGGTCAAAAGCTCGAATGTCTATCAACCAGTCTTGCCAAGGGGTATTGTGTTGCGTCTGTTACCCAGAAACTGGGTTGTGGAGGTCAAGTTACCTGGACGTTCTATGTGCCAAATATTGCGTTCTTCATAATATTTGTATATCTTCCACCTGCATCAGCTTTTGTTTGGGAAACCCCTTAGGTACCAGCCAAATAAACGCCAGGTAATGATACAACCATATTAGACTTATTATACATTTTTAGGGGTTTAAGTTTGGCATAATATTACTCCATGTATATAGTGGGTGGTTAGGGTTTTTAACGAAGTATTCGAAGGCCAGAACTTATCTTTTGCTTCATCATGAAATAAATGACGGCATGAAAAAGCTCGCACAAAAGAAAACAAAATCAAAGTAGAAATCGTGATTAATTCATTTTGGAGTGATATCTGGGTTAACTTATAACAGCAAAACGTTGCACTGATTAAGGAAAAATATGATATGTTAAGAAGAACATATTGAGACCTCTGGAAAGCACGCTAAGCCGTTGGTCCCGGATGCCATTTGTAGATCTTTGACAGTCGTTACGGGTAGTCAGAAGCCCGAAAGTCTGACAACCAGTATTATCAAGAGTTGTTGTGTTGCCCAATGTGGAGGTCAGATAGGCAGTCGCTCCATGTAAAATAATGGTATTCAGCTGCATCTGGTTAGACTGAAAACCCGGTGGGGATTGGTGGCTAGGCAGATGATTGAGTATTTTGTCTACTTTCTTTTTATTTTAATAAATAAAAGTATGTTTAGAAGAAAATCTTTCAAGCACAATTAAGTTGAAGTATTAGAAGCCTGCATAAAAGTTTGGCAGATGTGTGTCGTGTCCACGCCATTTTTTTTCAGGTTTTCATAAGTAATAAATATTACTGGCAATATTTGCAAAAAAGGCTATAATCCACCATACTACTGTTTAATTTAATACCTTGATTGTTTTCACAGATTCACGCGGTACAGTAAAATTAATGGCTTAAAAACCGCACTTTGCACTTTTATTTCGTAGAAATTTTAATACCTTTAAGTGTTTTAAAATTAAGCAAATGTTGCTGGATTTATTTCATTAACAGATATTGAAGATAATGGTTTCAATTTTCGTCATATTTGTGTTTACCTAGACTGGATTTTCCTCTATAAATTCTTGATAAGAAGCTTCGGAATTTCCTGAACAGACACACCGGCGAGTTGTGTTCGAAAACACGCAGTAATGCCTGATTTCCTGTAATTGGTATAGCATCAAATTTACTCATTTACACCGATATTCGTTACGAGAAAATAAAATTATTTTCATGTCTGTAACCTACTAACACTAGAACTTAAGTAAATTGTTACTAACCCTATGGACTCCGGTCTGAAATAAAAACCTTCTATTCTATTCTAATACGAACAAGTACATAGGTTTCTCCCATCAAAGAAATAACTAAGTAGATACCTACGGAGATATTTAACGCTCTATAAGTCAGCCGTCTTAAGTTTCTTAAGACACAATAAGAAAACAATATTATTATCAAATATTCTCGGACGATCCAAAATAAGCATCTTAATACTTTATAAGCAATCGTTTCTGCGTCTGATTCTTTAATCAGAGCTCTGATTCAAAATTTACTTGTCTTGTATACTCCTGCACAATCTTAATTTTGCGGGTGACGGAGAAAAATACACGGGGTTCTCAGCCTTATGACTAAAAGAATAGTTGGCAAGATTGCGATCACGAAGATTTCAGCGGTAAACAAATCTTAGGCGAGGTGTAAGTGACAATAAAACGGGAGCTTAGCTCTCGGGGCCGTCTTCAAGTTGAACGGCGGCGGGTGGGGGAGGGCGCCGGGGGAGGAGCGACTATACCTGTCCCGCTCTGGCCGCGAGTCGCGCTCATCCGTTTTATTTCTTGTTTGTCCGCAGCGCCTTCCCAGTTCGCTACATAATTTATTTTGAGCGGGTACATTTAAAAAATTGGCTGAGCCGCGTACGAGTTTAGGCGGCGAAATGGAGTTTGCTGGGGTGGGTGGTGTTACCAAATGAAAATAATATGGTAAATGATTTCATTTGAATTGGCGTTTTGGCGTAATCGTCCGGGACAAGTAATGGGCCGTAGAAAGTCCCGGCCCATTGTCCGCGCTGGCTTCATTTACTCTCTGAATTTATGTTGCTAGGTTTCTTGGGTTTTATCGTCGTTTATGTTGAGCACATACATATTCAGTGTCTCTGTATCCTGTCTGTGCTGGGAACTATGATCCTTTGACACCCGAAGCTTTTTATTGGCCCGGTGTGATTTATACATTTTGTGGTAGCATTTATTGTTGGTTTTTTTTTGTAATGTACAGCTTTGTCTGAGCAAGTTTACTAATACCTACTCAGAACTTGTCATTTTTTGGAGAAAGGAATATTATTTAATTTATTTTATAGATGGATTATTCAATAAAACTATTTTGTTAATCACAGGGCATCAAAAAATTCATCCGCATCACTGTCAACAGGATAAGCGCCCAAAAGGCTGGCAGCATTGCCACGTGGAATGGCAATACTGATTCTTTGCCCATAAAAAGGCTAGCTTTAAGTTTAACAGTTTTGACTTTACTATTACAAGAGAAATCCAGGTTGGCAACTCTGCTAGCCTTCATACCACGCGATTCTCCTTAAGACTTGAGTCCAAACGGATTGGATCACAACCAACTGTAAACGCTTATGATAAGAGCGTAACCCACTTTGTACAAGAAACTAAATCTTTATCGGAAGTTACTCATAAATGTTAAACTTTCATAGTTTCAATAAAAAATAGAATGGAAATTATGCATACGACACCAAAACATGAAAATTCAGGCTTTGGTGCAGTTTCCGCGTAGCCGCTGGCGTAGCACATGTGCTACGACGGATGCCTGGCCAATGTACTAACTTGAAATAAAAAAAAAACTCAAAGTATGTATAAATTGTTTGTACCATTTGTTTTGATTCATTCTATTTAATTTAAACAACAATAAACGCATTTTGGGCACGTTGTAAAAGTGATTAGTACCAACAACAACAATTTATGCAAATTTGGTTCATGCAAGCATATAATTTTTGTGGCTAGTTTTCCTAGAGTATTGTACCATTTTGGAATATTTCGGAGTTGCGTCACTTTTAAAAAAAACTTTCCATTGTAGTGTTCATACAGTTTTTTACACCACGACGTGTGCAAGGACTAAAAGTAAGAATGTTTAAAAATTCTGGAGAAAAAAAAAATTGTTTAATTTTTGTGTAAAGTATACAGGCATTCTGGGATTTTTAAGGATTTTGGTGGAGAAATATTTTAAAAATTGGGGTCATGGCAGTCAAAAATATCATAAGGGGTGTCAATTTACGAACGATATAATTTTATTTATATAAATTCTAAAATAAATGGGATATTTTATTTCTTGCATTATCCCCCAGTAGTCATGAGTAAGTCCACCCTCTAGTGCCAGCTTTTCGTTGAATTTAGGGACACGTTGTTTATGCTGTTAGTAACTCACGAAGACAATAATTTATACTTAAATAATACTGAAACTACACTTACTTACGTTGACGTTCAAACTGTAGTGTGGGTGTCATAGAAGGAACTGAAAGAAATGCATGAGTGTGTTGTAAACATTATGACTAGAGGACAAAAGCGGAAGTTATTGGAGAGCAGTTCTTCGGCTTACTATGAGTTTACAAAACATCTGACCATACACGCACGCACGGTGCGAGTACTACGCACCTGACCTATCTGAAGAACAGCACCAATAAGGTCAATTAAAGTCAAGATGTCTTTCTGGCGACACCTTCAAGGGGCGTTTCAACTTACGTCTGCCTTATAATACTTATTTTTGTCGCATTTCATTCGTTTCTCAATTTAACCACCTTAGCATTTATTTATTTTTTAATTAGAAATTACACGGAGATATGTATAGTTACAGCACTAGCACAGCAATTCCAATTAAAGAATAAGATAAATCTTCTCGACAGGATGTAATTCAACCTTCATCTTCAACTCAATCGTTCAAACATCCCCTTAAAACTCTAGTCAATAAAAACCGTGTGAAATCACTCCTCGCCAACTTTTTATGACCACCATCAATCAAGTCGCACACTCCTCGAAGTCCTCCACCATCCGAAAACAATTACCGCTATGTCATAGAAAGAATGAAAGAATGACTTCGCCAAACACTATAATCTTCCTTTAATACTGGTGTAATTATATCTGTCTATTGTGAGTACTACCCCTAATGTTAGGGGTTTTTTTCTACGGTTCTACCCCTCGCCGCAACCCGTGATTTATTGAAGAAAGCTTTTAAACCCTTGCGGTGTCCATTGTATCTTGTGTTTGTATTATGCTCTGGATTACTGGTTGCGATTTGTGCTATTAATTCGATGTTTTTTGAGTAATAAGTGAGTAAGTCATTTTGTTTATGGTGTTTGTGAAGGTTAGGAATTATTTAACCTAAATTACTCATGTACCTCGTAAGTAACTTGAGTGGTTTTGGTAACCAAAAAACAAAAAAGAAATGCAATTGGTGCTATCTTCACAAAAGGTAATAATACAATGTCAAATAAATGTTTTGTCCGACTAAAGCCTCAAAAAGGTATGTTATACCTACCTGTGCTACAGCTCAAAAGAGCTCCACAAGGCTAAGTTTTATAATAAAATATAAGCACACCTAAGAGTAACTAAAGTGGAAGAGATACTTAAAAGATTACAAATAATTAATAATACGCAAGAAAGCAACAGATTAATAAGCAAGGAAAAGCTTGCATTGTGAAACAAATCTAGATAATTTAGTTATACTTATTAATTGAAACCCTTGAGCATCATAATTATGAAAAACAACCAGCTATGTTACTAGTGCACAATACTTAAAGGAAGGTATTTTTTCCTACGACTGTTTGAATTTAAAAAATCTTTAATAAACGAAAATTTCTTGAGGAACTTATCATGAATACAAGTCTGAAATCGCCAATCAACCTTGAGCAAACGTGGCGATCAATGCTCATGCCTTCTTCGTAGGAGACGAGGCGCTTTCAGAGACTTAACAGGCTCGTATTACTATTATTATTTTACTGTAGATAGATATTAACATTTAATTTAAGCATTTAGTCCCTCTCAAAAATCTTGTTATCCGTTTTTTTGGCCGACCAACTTTATTAAGTATAAATAATAATCAATCATAAAATTTACTCTGAATTCCACACTCCTGATGTGGTTTGCAAAACCAGGGCTGTTACTGTACTCCAGTAACTGGACAAGAGCTTGGAATGACGAACTATCTGAAAGCAGCAGGGTACCACGGTTATACCTAATTTAATAATAGTTAGAAAAGAAAAACCGGATAAGTGCGCACCTGATTCACGCACAGGGTTCCATACAAACGTTAGGCAATTGTATTACCACTTTCACTGAAATAAGTAACATTACAAAACACAGTTTTAATTGGTGATTAAATCTAAATTCACCGTTATCGGAATACAATTGTTATTCATAGAGCTCTAAGACCGTATTTGATATTAAATTCAACTAGATACGCCGGGGGCTCCGATTTTCCAATTGCGGTTCCCTAAAAAAGAAAAAAATGCGTTTATTGACATAAAAACACAAAACGCAAGCTATGCTCGCCGGGGTCGGTCCGTGGATAAGCCATTCACAGGTACTGACGCTCCCGCGTGCGTTGGCACGTTAAGCAGTTGGTCCCGACTGTCATTCGTAGATATTTGAAGGTGATTACGAGTATTCAGAAGCCTGAAAGTCTGACAGCCAGTCTTACCAAAGAGTCTCAAGTTACTCAGTAACTGGATTGTGGAGGATAGGCAGTTGCCCCATGTAAAATACTAGTATTCGGCTGCGTCCGGATAGACTGGAAGCCGACCCCAACATAGTTGGGAAATTTAATCAGGATAATGATGAGATACCTATTAGTAATTACATGACATCACTCCAGAATTCCCTGAAGGGTCGGGTAGACTAGAGGTGCACCTATAGTGTGACTAATATTGCGTCATTTATGTTTAAGTTCCATGTAATAAGGGGCGAGCCTATTGCCATCAACCGGGCACAAATTCAGACTCCAGGCTATCAATGAGAAAATGCCAGTTGGAATAACTCATTAACACTTTGTCCGACTTGGGAATCGAAACCAGGACTGCACGCGATTTACTTTCCTAAAACTAACGATGTAGGAGGAAAATAAATTAAGTTGGATGAGCCACGCCTAGAATATGTGAGATCACTCTTCTTTACTAGATCACTATTGTTACATAGATAGACCTATTGAGACTCCTTGCTAGTTTATTAGACTGTGAGATAAAAAATGGTTGACCCTGATACCTCCACGTAAGATCCGGTTCGGATGATAGTCAGTTCTGAATTTCGCGTTTCCATGAGCCAGCACATTAAGCTATCCCAAACTCACGGCTCAAAACTGTAGTTACCAATAAGGTTACAGTATTTGCGCCGTTTGAGGGTCTCAGCACCCGCCGCGGCAGCGCCAGCACAGCCTGCCGTGCTTGAAACATGAGATGGCGCAAGGGTATCGACGCAGGTTGCGTCCCACACCAAAGGCCTACCCATCTTCCAAGGCAACAAAGTCATGCCGTCTGGTCTCTTACCATCATCTCGTACCAAGCCGTTAGGTTCTAATACCGCTGGTACGCCGGCGGTACCAAGAGCTCGACGAATAATATCATTGATGCTGGCGTGCCGTGCTATGCGTCCTGCGCTCCTGTAACAGGACAGGCCATGGTGCCCGAAGCTGTCGACCGCTTCACCACAGTGACACCGATGCGGAGCAACACAAGGGGCACCCAAGCGAAGACAAGTAGCGAGCCGAAACGATGTGTCATCCATCATAGTACCTATGGTGGCTGACGGGAGTGCCTGAAGCCAGAGGCCCGACTCCCATTCTCCTACGGCCAACAGACTGGCACGCTCAGCAGTACTAGGTGACGTGTTCAACAGAGAATTCCGTATAGTACTGCAGAGCGGCACGTCCCATCGCGCCTGGGAAGACAGGTTGTCGGGCAAATCCGTATTGGGACAAGCCATTTTCCAGGCGTTCAACGCATCGGTCAAACACGGTACTTCAAAATCAACCAGTGAGGAAGCTAAAATATTCCTGTTTAATCTATCGGTACTATGGACCGAGGAGAGGAATGCCGGTAAACTTATACTGGAAATTTTGCGGACGCCGAGACCACCCAGGCGAATGGGAAGTGTTGCTTGCTGCCATGCTCGGTCGTCCAAGGCCACATTTAGGATCGAAGAAAGAGTGTTTCTAATAATTTGGTCTACTTTTTCTAAAAGTTGTGGATGCTTCCAAAGATGGGAAGAGCGTAGGCTATACAGTAGAACTCCAATTATCCGAATTAATGGGGACCGGGACCCATTCGGATAATCAAATATTCGGATAATCGGTTTTTTTTTTTAAATTGCCATTGGAGAGAAAAAAAGTTACGTTTTGATATTGCACTATTTTTTTATTGAATTAAATGAAAGAAACATGATATTTTCACATGTTTTAAATATAAATAAATTGTACTTATGTACAAGTTTAGAAATAAAAATCATTGTTTTTTAAACATCTCCGTCAATGTAAGCTGTTTTGCGGTCTTCAACCGTTTTCGGGCAGCCAGGTCACGCATTCGCTTGACGTGAAACTGATTCGGATAATCGGCGATTCGGATAGTCGGAGTTCGGATAATTGGAGTTCTACTGTATGTAAATTTTGGTCCAAAACAACAGTATCGAATAAGTGTGAAAGCCGAATGTATGTTAATTTTGTAAAGTCTTTCCGAAACATCATTAAAATTTTGTATTTTCTCCTCAATAAAAGTGGAAAAGGATTCGTCAAAAATTGGGGACCCCAGGAGGTGGAGAGAATTTCTCTCCATGATTTTGATGTTAGGTGCTACTGTGTTAAATTTTGCTATGATAGTCTGCCTGTCAGTGGCCTGGGGAAGATAAATTTCGCATTTCGAAAGATTAAGGTCTAGTCCAATGGAACTGAATTTTTCCTTTAAAAAAGATAAATCAGTCAAAACTGTGTCCACATGACCTCCTAGGGTTATGCTTTTGTAATAAAGTTGAAAAACTATCAAAGATTTTTTTCAAATTTGGATAGCTTGCGTCTTTACCTACGTTCTCACCCAACCAGGGCACCCAATTACATACAGTTACAATCATTATTGATTTCAGGCAGAAGTCAGAAAGCCAATTCTATCTGCGAATTATCGTGCGAAGTGAAAACCGGATACCGGAATGCGACGAGATTGTGAATAGACTAAAAACCAATGAAAACAAAAACCAAAAGCACCCGACTGTGTAAAAAATGAATGAACATAAAATACACTAAAAAAAAACAGGTTTTTTTTAAGTGTATTTTATGTTCAACACTAATGTGTAGCATTCTATTTGGTAATGTTGAATTAATACATATTTGAAATATTTTCATGAACACACACTAAAAAAAAACCAGGTTCTTTTTAAGTGTATTTTATGTTTAACACTAATGTGTAGCATTCTATTTGGTAATGTTGAATTAATACATATTTGAAATATTTTCATGAACACACACATAAAACAAATAAGAAAATCGAATGCGAAACGTAGCGTCTTTCAGTCGACAGCCGTTAAAAACCGAACGGACCTGCTCAAATCTTCTCAACAATGGCTCCCAATTCGAAATTAAAATAATAAGAGAAACCTAAAGATTTTCAAATACCTATTCAATCATACCCCATTTAATATAGGTACCCAGTTCTTCAACTTTTGTTTCACGATTGATATGGCGTTTGTATTTTGTCATATAACATTTTGATTACTTTTATGTTGCGACACTCGCAAGTCAATTGACGTAAGATTCATGAAAATATACGCGTTTGGTCTCTGGAGTAACACAAAGGAACACACATAGATCATCATCATCTGTCTAGCCTTTTCCTAACTATGTTGGGGTCGGCTTCAGTCTAACCGGATGCAGCTGAATACCAGTATTTTACATGGAGCGACTGCCTATCTGACCTCCACAACCCAGTTATTGGGCAATACGATACCCTTGGGTTAGACGTGTTATCAGACTTTCTGGCTTCTGACTACCCGTAATGACTGTCAAAGATCTACAAATGACAGCCGGGGCCAACGGCTTAACGTGCTTTCCGAGGCACGGAGGAACCTCGATATGTAATGAACGGTCACCCATCCACAGACTGACCTCGGCAAGCGTAGCTTAACCTTCGAACAACTCGTGCGGCAGTTTTTATTTAGCCATGAGATCCTCAAATATCCTTATTTACATATATAGGCCAGGCTGCAACACAATACCCTCCTTAGCGTCGCGCAGTCCAGTATTAATTTTATACCTATTCCAGTAATCTTGAAATTCGGTCTTTTCAAATGATTGTCGCAATATCACCGCTATCAGAATTTTGGTAAAAAAAACCTTGTTTTCAATTACGATGATACGCATAGTTTGACATTGGTGAAATTTTTATATTTGTAAATAAATAATAATGGTGATAAGTAATAGGTCTTTACCTATGAAATTGCCGTTTTGTATGAAAAAAATTAAATGAATTTTTTTCATGTATTTTTTATTTGTATTAATCGAAGTAATCACCCATGCAATCAATGCATCTTTGCCAACGCAGTGGCAGTTTATTGATGCCCTTCTTAAAGAAATCAGCTGGACGGGAGGCAACAAATTCTTCAAAGGCATTTTGTACTGCCTCTCGGGTATGGAATTTTTTTCCCGCCAAGAAGTTATCCAAATTCTGGAAAAAGTAGTAGTCTGTAGGCGCAAGGTCTGGTGAGTAGGGCGGATGACGGAGAGCTTCCAACCCCAGTTCTTGCAACTTGGAGACCGTCTGCTGTGCAGTATGAGGTCGCGCGTTGTCGTGCAGGAGCAGCGGAGACGAGCGATTGACCAATGCTGGTTGGAGATGTGCCAGCTTCTCCATCATTGTGTTCAATTCTTCACAGTACACATCTGCAGTAATGCTCACCCCGTTTGGTAAGAAGCTGTGTTGAATCACACCGGCGCTAGACCACCAAACAGTGACCATCACTTTTCTTGGGGTAAGTTTTCGTTTAGGGCATTGTTTAGGTGCTGAACCAGGATCCAACCAACTTGCTGAGCGCTTGCGGTTATCAAACAGAATCCATTTTTCATCGCAGGTAACAATGCGGTTCAAAATTCCTTCATTTGTGTGTCTGTTGAGCAGTGCAAGGCACGTCTCGACGCGTACTTCGCGCTGGCGATCATTGAGTTCGTGGGGCACCCATTTGTCAAGCTTTTTTACCTTGCCAATTTGACGCAAATGGACCATAATTGTTTTGACGCTAACGTCGAAAGCTGCTGCTAATTCAGCCGTAGATTGTGTATCATCAGCTTCCACAATCGCCTTTAATTCGTCATTGTCGACCAAAGTCTTCGGACGACCGCGAGGTTCATTTTTCAGGTCGAAATTTCCAGAACGGAAGCGAGCAAACCAATAACAGGTAGTGCGTTGGTTTGTAGTGTTAGCTCCGTAAACGTCGTTGATGTTGCGTGCCGCTTGTGCCGCGTTGCTGCCACGACGGTACTCATATTCCATAATTACTCGAATTTTTAACGTATCCATGATGACGAAAAAGATTTAAATGCGATGAAAATGTAACACTAATCAATAAACAAATGACTACTTTTGGAAAAAAAAATCCATGTTTTTAAAATAAAATTAATTTGAAATTAGAATTCTTAGCCAAACAAAAAATATTTTGATTTGAAATGGCCAGTACTGCAGAACGGCAATTTCATAGGTAAAGACCTAATATAAATGATAATTGTTGATCATTGCGAATAATTATTATCGTACCTAGTGTGGTAGATACATGCATTCGTATGTGGTCATTTGAGTGTGTTTTTTTTATTAGTCTATAGGTACCTACTGTCCCACAGCTGGCCAAGGGCCTCCCCCAAGTCCTTCCAAATATTCTATTCCCGCGCCACCTCGTGCCAGTCTTCGGAGTACGCGTCTAACTTAAAGTTTAAAAATAACTAGCGGACACGACAGACGCTGTCCTAGCCGAACAGCGCCATCTACCGGATCCAATTGTGAATCTAAACCATCCAGGGACCCACTCGAACACTCATAATTATTATTCTTATTAAAATCGGTCCAGCCGTTTAGGAGGAGTTCAGTGACATACACACGTACAGTAGAATTGTATATAAAAAGAAGATGAACTTAAACGAATAAAGACAACCAATTTCAACCCAGAATAGGTTACTACTATAATGTTCTGATTTGTTCACAATTAGAAGCCCCTTCATGAAATCTTTTTTTTTTTTCTACATTTTTGTACGAATGTAACGAGTATGTAGGTACAGAGGCCAGCACATCAAGCTACCCCAATCTGTCAATCTTTGATAGATTTTCAACTTTTTACAAAACAATAAGGCTCGCTTGGGAACATTTGTCAGTTTGGGATAGCTTGATGTGCTGGCGTCTGTACCCACGCTTATTATTTGTTCATACCTAGGTACCTACATTAAAAGTTATCGACTAATACTGCTTAAGTTAATGTAATAATTATGTAGGTAGATAATAATAGGTCTTTACCTATGAAATTGCCGTTTTGTATGAAAAAAATTAAATGAATTTTTTTCATGTATTTTTTATTTGTATTAATCGAAGTAATCACCCATGCAATCAATGCATCTTTGCCAACGCAGTGGCAGTTTATTGATGCCCTTCTTAAAGAAATCAGCTGGACGGGAGGCAACAAATTCTTCAAAGGCATTTTGTACTGCCTCTCGGGTATGGAATTTTTTTCCCGCCAAGAAGTTATCCAAATTCTGGAAAAAGTAGTAGTCTGTAGGCGCAAGGTCTGGTGAGTAGGGCGGATGACGGAGAGCTTCCAACCCCAGTTCTTGCAACTTGGAGACCGTCTGCTGTGCAGTATGAGGTCGCGCGTTGTCGTGCAGGAGCAGCGGAGACGAGCGATTGACCAATGCTGGTTGGAGATGTGCCAGCTTCTCCATCATTGTGTTCAATTCTTCACAGTACACATCTGCAGTAATGCTCACCCCGTTTGGTAAGAAGCTGTGTTGAATCACACCGGCGCTAGACCACCAAACAGTGACCATCACTTTTCTTGGGGTAAGTTTTCGTTTAGGGCATTGTTTAGGTGCTGAACCAGGATCCAACCAACTTGCTGAGCGCTTGCGGTTATCAAACAGAATCCATTTTTCATCGCAGGTAACAATGCGGTTCAAAATTCCTTCATTTGTGTGTCTGTTGAGCAGTGCAAGGCACGTCTCGACGCGTACTTCGCGCTGGCGATCATTGAGTTCGTGGGGCACCCATTTGTCAAGCTTTTTTACCTTGCCAATTTGACGCAAATGGACCATAATTGTTTTGACGCTAACGTCGAAAGCTGCTGCTAATTCAGCCGTAGATTGTGTATCATCAGCTTCCACAATCGCCTTTAATTCGTCATTGTCGACCAAAGTCTTCGGACGACCGCGAGGTTCATTTTTCAGGTCGAAATTTCCAGAACGGAAGCGAGCAAACCAATAACAGGTAGTGCGTTGGTTTGTAGTGTTAGCTCCGTAAACGTCGTTGATGTTGCGTGCCGCTTGTGCCGCGTTGCTGCCACGACGGTACTCATATTCCATAATTACTCGAATTTTTAACGTATCCATGATGACGAAAAAGATTTAAATGCGATGAAAATGTAACACTAATCAATAAACAAATGACTACTTTTGGAAAAAAAAATCCATGTTTTTAAAATAAAATTAATTTGAAATTAGAATTCTTAGCCAAACAAAAAATATTTTGATTTGAAATGGCCAGTACTGCAGAACGGCAATTTCATAGGTAAAGACCTAATATATATAGGTATAATTAGATATGTTGTTGGAAGGTAGTGAACCAACAAGGTGCATTACCTTCATAATAAATGAATAGGTAAGTAAAGTATAGTCTACTTCTTAACCATAGTCACCAAACCTGTACGTAAGGACACAAAAAAAATGAAATGTTTGCTGTAGTTGGCTTTTCCAATATGTAGATCACATATTATCTCAAATTCAGCCAATTCGGCAATAGTGACACGTAGCGGCATCTGCTTTGGTAGCCTGGAACTATAACAATGTATGGCAAGTGAAACGACTTTATCTTGTAGCATTGTACGTTAGATGGTGGTCCATCTAACGTACTGATATAGATGATGCATTAGCATTTTTAAAGACAATCTTGTAGTTGTGCCGGTTGAATAATATGTAATGAGATCAAAAGTGTATGTTCCTGCATAGTCTTTTGTAACTGCCAAAACTTAGTAGCGCCATCTATTACAAACCTTTAGAACTAATATTAACCACGCAAACATTCCATGTTGCGATGATGCAGTTGATGTCTTGTCATCACTTTGTGACGAATTTAATTATTGAAATGATGACAGTTTCTTTTTGTGTTTTTTTTTTTATAAAATGGTAATCAATGCAAAATTGGCTCAATCATATTTCTAACAAATTTGACTGTTTTTTTTATCTGTAATCGTAATCTGTTATTTTTAATATTTGAATAACATACTTATTTAAAATATTTAAAGAAACTTAAATAAATGATATACGCATTTATCTGCATAATATGTTCCAAGCTTAATGTATCTCGAAATTTCAGCATTTTATTAATTGTATAAATAGTAAGCTTCTTTATTGACTAAAAGCCATTCGCCGGTCAATAAATTAATGATATGTTATCTGTATTCAAAAGCTGCAATTAGCGCCACCTATTGGAATAAAGATGTAACAGGATGTTCTTGTCCGTGAAACAGTTTAAACGTTTGCTATCTTTTAAGCACTATTCATAGGTATAATTATAATTTAAAGTTCAAAACGTATATTTAATTATTTAAAATATTTTTTTGTTTTAGTATGAAAATAATTATGATCTTACAGTCCATAAATGTTGCATAAATGCATGAGTTCATATTTACCGCCAATAAGCGGCGGCGTTTCGGCCATTTTGTGAACCCCGCGACAGGAAGTGAGTGTTATAGGTGCTACGCAGGCGCAAATTGACCTTTCGGTTGAAGAATCCGTCGGTCACATGTGAGTGTCGATAAATATCTTAGTTTTATCGTGAATCCTTTAAAAATAGTTGTTATTACTGTTTTCGTAAGTATTTTCTATGGTGAATATAAATTTGTGCATAAACGGCGTTACTGCGGTGTGGAATTTGTGTAATTTATGAAAATGTAATGTGCCGCGGCGCCGGCACGTTTGTCAAATCGCTATTTTTTTTTCGTTATCTCCGTATTCGCAATAAAGATCAAGTTCACATTCCATTGCGTTCCTACGTGTTTAATTTGGTGTATAGGTGTTAAAACGGTTTGTGGTTTGATTATTTTGTGCGTTAGTCCTGAATAAGATATGGTCAAGATGTCTCTCGTGAACCACATGTTCGGGTACCACACCATCCACTCCGAGTCGTCACCACCGTCGTCTGTCAGGGTTGATTTCATTCAGTAACTTTTGTTTTTGCACCACATCTTTATGTTATCGTCATTAGTCGTCACCTTATGGTGGATGTCAAGTACATCCTCCCACAAAGGTTTTTCTTCGCACCGCTTTAGGTGGGGTTAGGTCGTGTCAAAATATTTTCAAAAAATTACCAATTACAGTCCAGACTTTCAACCCTTCAGTATAGTGTATGTGTTGTGTATTATATTTATAGCAGTGTGCCTATGTATGTAGCTTAACGTCGGACCACTGTGGATTGTTAGCTGGCTTTCCTATGCCATTACGTAAAAAACCACATAAAATGGAATGTAGGCCGTATACAACTAGTCGTTGCAACAAGTTTAAAGATAATGTAGCTCTAAAAATTACACCTGCATTAGTAGAAAACGAGAATCCAAATGGAATATATGAAGCCCTTTTTGAAGTTGTTCACTCGGAGTACCAATCCGCTTTCAAGACTAAAACCTTTAACGTTTCGGGTACCTCCGTTGGATTCAACCAATGGGCTACTCCTGGTATTTATAAAAGTAGAGCGAGACTATACGAGTTATATGGTTTAAAAAGATACAGGTTTGATACTCCCTTTCTAGAGTATGTCAAAAATTATTCGAAATTATTTAAAAAGATTTGCATGACGGCTAAATCTAAATTTTTAAGCGAAACAATTAAAAAATCTACTAACAAAGTAAAAGCTACTTGGAAAATGATTAACAATGAAACGGGTAAATCAGTAAAACAAGTAAATCAACTTGAGATTATTGTCGACAATAAATTAGTTAGTAACGCGGCTGACGTAGCTCATGCCTTCAATGAGTTTTTTGCCAACATACCTATAACCACGACTCGCTCCTTAAATTCATCCCCGTCTAAAGCTGAGAATCTTTTGCTCACTAGCGTACCTAAATGTAGCCGCTTATTTAGTTTCGAACATGTAACACCACGTGATATAGTAAATGTATTTAACTCTCTTAAGTCTAAAAACACTGGTGATTACTGGGGCATCTCCATTAAACTTTTGAATAATATAATAGACATCGTAGCCCCCTATCTTGCCATTACTTTCAATAGATGCATTGATTTAGGTACTTTCCCTGACCTCATGAAAAATAGTAAAGTCATTCCACTGTTTAAATCAGGTAACAGAAATGACATTGGCAATTTCAGGCCTATTTCTATCTTACCTGCCTTCAGCAAAATATTTGAAAAATTAATACTCAAGCAGTTGCTAAGACACTTCAATTTAAATAGCCTCCTCCATACCGAACAGTATGGCTTTACGAAAGGTCGTTCAACTACTGATGCGGGTGTCGCTTTGTTGAAACACGTATTTAATGCATGGGAGAACTCGCAAAATGCAATAGGGGTTTTCTGTGATCTCTCAAAAGCTTTTGATTGCGTACTTCATGACACACTTAAGCGTAAACTAGTTCATTACGGTGTCCAAAACGAAGCTCTTAACGTAATAGATTCATATTTACTTAATAGACTTCAATGTGTAGATGTAAATGGTGTGAAATCTTCCGGGCTACCAGTTCTATTAGGTGTACCTCAAGGTTCAATACTGGGTCCATTCTTATTTTTGGTCTATATTAACGACTTGCCATTCTATTTAAACGGTATCTGTGATGTTGTGTTGTTTGCAGATGATACCTCTCTCATATTTAAAGTAGAACGGAATAGACAAGATTTTGATAATGTTAACTTTGCACTTTCAATGGTCACGGATTGGTTTACGACAAATAACCTAGTTCTTAATGCCAAGAAAACGAAATGTATAAAGTTCGCCTTACCTAATGTTAGAAATCTTGGACCGAATATAAGCATTGGTGGTGTGGTGCTTGATACGGTGGACTCTGCAGTCTTTTTGGGCATAACAGTGGATGCCAAACTGCAGTGGGGCCCTCATATATCAACCTTAGCAGGGAGACTCAGCTCTGCCGCCTACGCTGTCAGGAAAGTGAGACAATACACTGACGTGGACACAGCTCGGTTAGTCTATTTTAGTTATTTTCACAGCGTAATGTCTTACGGTATGCTGTTATGGGGCAAAGCTGCAGATATTCAAAATATATTTGTGCTACAAAAACGAGCTGTTCGTGCAATATACCAATTAGGGCCCAGAGTCTCCTTAAGAGATCTATTTAAAGAGATTGGTATTCTCACAGTGGCTTCTCAATTTATTTTTGCCAACATAATATACATTAGGCAAAATATACATATGTACACTAAAAACAGTGACATCCACAATTTTAATACCAGAAATAAGCACAAACTGTACGCTCCTTTCCACCGGCTTCATAAGGTCCAGAGCTCATTTGTGGGGCTCGGTATCCGCTTTTATAACATGCTACCTCATTCTTTCCTGGATTTACCTTTTAACGCGTTTAAAGCTAAAGTTAAATCAAACCTTTGTTCTAAAGCATATTATTCGATCAACGACTATTTAGAAGACAAGAATAGTTGGTCGCTTTGTTGAACGCAGGACAATGTTGCTATGTTCTTTTACTGTTTAATAGTTCTTTATTTTTGTGTATGTTTCTTCTACTATCCATATTTTTATGTTATTGACATGATCCTCTCATTACATTGTGTGAATGAGTTGTATTGATATAATTCAGCATTGCACATGTCAGCGGGCACGCCCTTGGACTGCCTTGGAGGCTTTTTATGTATTCAGTTTAGCAGGCTTTGCTTGAGTTAATTGTCGATTTTGGTATATATAACTTTTTATTTATTTATTTTGGCATATTGGTGTGTGCTAGCTAACATGTAGCAAATTATTTAATTGAATGACGTATAAAGATGATTGACATAATTATTATTTTTGACATAATGTGTTGTATAGCTTCAGGTTCTTCAAACCTATCAGACAGACGTGTTGCTGGGGAGTTTGTTCCTCCACTTCTTCTTCCCAGCAAAAACACTAGGAAGTGGTGAAGGGTGGGCGTTTTGGGGGACTGTCTTATGTAAACGTCTTTGACGTTCAAAAAGTGCTGATTCTCAGCCTAATTTGAATAAATGAATTTTGATTTTGATTTTGATTTTATGACTTGACAGAATTTAAGCTGAACCTGCAGTTTTAAGTTGCAATCATTCATTTAATTTCTAGTGTATCTATTAATTTCAGAAATTTTACATGTTAAATTTGGGGGAATGTACTGTGTTAATAGTGAAACATGTTACTATCTTGTTGGTGATCATTGATGAAATCTCATTCTAGACCAGCCTGCAAATAAAGACAAGCAAATAAGTGAATGTCTGCAGCTGTTCCATTGTGGTGATATCTCTCCATTTACATAAATTCTGCAACTAAAATACCACTAATGCAGAATTTATATAAATTTGATAGCATATAATGTGTATTGACTATTTCACAAATGTTCTCTTCAATTCAGGTTCTAATTATTTCTTTGTTCATGCGTAATCAGAACCATATTATGCCATTATGGCTTGGGAGAGTTCTTATACCCAGTGAATTTTACTGTTTGACAAACCTTTAAAGCAAGATAAAAGAATTATGGAATACAATATCACATCACATCTATAATCCCGGAAGAATTAAGCAGAAGTGTACCTTTGATACACCCACATTGTACCAGTTATATTTAAGTCTCATGTAATAGTGGGAGCTTGTAGCCTAAGTATTAAACAATCCCTGGATTTATCTATTGTTGCCTTAGTGAAACATTTAAGTAAGGTACCAAATCAAAACTAATCTGTCAACTGACATGAGCATCTACCCAACATGGATACTGGAACACATTGGAATATGCCTAACCAAACACCATAACCTAGTTTCTGTTTCCATGTTTCAATCAAATAATTTAATGTATGGAATTGTAGGTCATCTATGATTTTCACACTGAATACACCTGTAAGTTATCAATATTACATTTCTGATTCATTTCATTCATTGGTATTTTCAATCTTGTTGTTAATATACTTACTTTATTTTCTTTGACCAAACCAGTTTTATTGACGGGCTATCATGAAATTATATATTTACATGACTGCTCTGATTTTAAGGAACTGTGTTTTTACACTTGGTTCACAAAAATGTGAGATTATTCAGCATTGGTGGAATTAATTAAATTCCTTGAACATTTATGTAAATAAGGCATAACACTTGTTGTATTAACATATTTTGTTCATTTGAAGCTTAATATCCTCTTTAGCGCTATGTTTTACTTTACTTGTTTTCTTTATAAAGCAGGTATCCTACCTAAAGTTTAGTCACAAATAATAGCATAATAATAATGATTGGGTAATGTACCATGCAGTAATTATTACATTTTAAATATGTAGTAAATTACTTGGTTCAGGGCCTGATCTAAGTATTTTGCTATTAAAAAGCATGCCCCAACTGCACACATACTTTTTTATATTACCTTTCACCAAAAGTAACCAATGCAATCATATCAGCAATATATTCTATGCCCTGATCAGCTGTTACTGTAGTTCATTGTCGTTCAGTTATCACAACCTGAGCCCATAGAGTCGCGAACTCAGTTCCATACTGTGTTCGTGCTGAGGGTACTCGGACATTATATACCAGGCCCGACTATGCGTCTCATTACACAACTGTGCTCTGGGATCACCGTACAAGGCCACAACTGAACTATACCACTACTATTAAGCAATTACTGGTAGCATGCATTGGCTTGCTACAACACTCTAAATAAATATCTGATGTTGCTTTTCTGGTCTAGTATTCACTAGCTTAAAGTCCTGGGTTCGAATCTACATTTTGTTAGTAGCAGTCTGAAGTCTTAGATATGTAACTGATTGATGTTATTGAAAAAAAAACTGGTGTACGGAACACCTCTGCCTAACCCTTAAGGGATATACAGGTGTGATGTTATGTTACATCCCATAAAGCATAAACTGCCTAGACATGCAAACAGACTAGTCTTAAAAATTCCATTTTGCTGGGAATGTGTAGGTACATACTTATAACAGAGTTTGCATGAGTCGTCTGTTATCACTAAAAAAATGTTTCTTTATTAACATATAAAATCTTGCAATGTCTTTACAACACTTTTTCTGATTGGGGAAACTGCCATACTCTTTTGCTCAATTATTAGTTTCACTTTTTACATGTCCAAGAGTTCATTGACATGCAGGTCAACAACCCATGTGCTAATTTTTTCATCACAGTGTGAATCATGTCTGAGATTGAATGCCAAGGTTTCATTGGTTAACATAACTTATTGAATTAACTGTCAATGGTCCTTAGCAGTTGAGTTGTCAGGTTCAGTGTCTAATTTCAAAAAAATATGATGTTTAAGCTAGGTTTTCATTGGATTATTAGAGATTTACTGGTTGTCATTTTCATTGGTGATAGAAGAGATGTACCCACTTATTGATCTTTGAACTAGGTGATTGTGATAAAACACGTTTGGAAATGATTAAGCATTAATTTGTTTTAAATCTTCGAAAACTTACTTTTAAGTAATATGTGAAATCAGTTACTCAATTTTTTTACTTTTTTGTTTTACCAGATCACTACTGACCGTATCTAAACTCGGCACACAACACAATGGCTGACATTGAGGATACACACTTCGAGACCGGGGACTCCGGTGCCTCCGCCACCTTCCCTATGCAATGTTCCGCCCTGCGCAAGAACGGTTTCGTCATGCTCAAGGGTCGCCCCTGTAAAATCGTCGAGATGTCCACTTCTAAAACCGGAAAGCACGGCCACGCTAAAGTTCACTTGGTTGGAATCGATATTTTTAACGGCAAGAAGTGAGTACCTTTTTATTTATACTTTTATTCGCATTTTTGCTGTGTCCAGTGTAACAGAGCTTATATCAACATCTATGGTCTTATACCATTTGCATTTCCTAGTCGTATTACTGCCTAACACCGTTATTCAGAATCATTATCAAATTCTAAGTATAATTAATTTCATTGACAAAGTAGTCTCATTACAATCTTGCTATTATCACATCACACTTGACCAGTAACCACTATCAAGTAGGTAGGGTCTTATCAATCATGCTTACATTGATAGTGCTGTCAAAACCGCAAGCCGAGCCCATAGAGTCGCGAACTCGGTACCATACCGTGTTCGTGCTGAGGTTACTCGGACATCATATACCAGGCCCGACTATGCGTCTCATTTCACGACTGTGCTTTGGGATCACCGTCCAAGGCCACATTCATACAAAACAAATAGTTTCATGCTTTACATGTAAAAATTAAAGGTCGAATCTACCTTAACTACCTACAAAGTTAATTAATTGCCTTAATTAGTATTTTGCGTTTTCCTCTTTGTATGGGTTTCGGTACGAAAATAGGACAGGTAATATTAATATGATTTATCCCACCAACTCGATAAGAACGATTAAATTGCAAAAAATGTGCTTATTACATTAGTTACGGTAAATACGTTTTAAAGAGAAAACAAAGATAGCAAGCAACACGTGGTTTGTCTGGTCACATGACTGCCGGAACCACATGAACCAATGCCAATAATTTCGCTAATATGCCACAGAACTGGTGGTGAAATTGCCAAAAACGAAAGCTCTGTTCAAATTGATGACTTGAGCACGTTACAAAGAAAACAAACCCATGCTTTTAATGTAAAGTAATCGAGCTTATTTTAAAATCTACTACTTACTAAAAATATTGTAATATTGTATAATCTCCTAAAATGAAATGGGGTGCTTCTAATTATAGCCACTAAGCCCTTAGAGTAATTCTTTGTGCCGCTTTGTTGCGTAAAGAGGACCCTCCATTTTTTTTCAATTTCGCAAATTTATCACAATAGAGACGAGCTTTTTCACAACCTTTTGCGGACTTGAATTTCACGTTACGTCGCCGTAGAATATCAAGTAAATAAACATTTCTCTATCAAACAATAAAATAAACCTTTCCGATGTTTTATGCTATAAATATCTAATGTTAGCTTCTATTCTCTGATATCCCAGTTATTCTTTCATTTGCCGAATCTTTCTCTCGACGACTATTTTAGTCCAGCGCTATCGATTTCTCTTTATCTGTCTTGTACAAGTGTTCATATTTGAACAGCTAAATCTCTTGACCTTACACTTGATAATACTTATTAATAGATGAGATTTCTGATATAATGTTTATTACAAGGTGTCTTCATTTACTTTTTTTACCAACTGCTAAGTACTTTGTACATCGGCACTATCCGCGTCCGTAAATTTAAAGTTACACATTATAAGTTACAGTTCATAAATCATTAGCTCATCATGACACATTTTGGCTATCTTGCGCCAAGTTTAATCACAGCAAAATCACTGTTTCCATTGAGATTATGAGCTCGGAGATTCTTTATCAAAATCTTAGATCATACTTAGGTAAACACTTTGTTTCTGTTACATTTCACGTTTTTAGAGACTATGTAAAGACGATTGAATAAATGAATAAGATTCACATTTGTCACAGCTGGCTATCAATAATGTTTAAACATGCCTTTCGCTTTTCTGCAGTTGGTAACATGCCACCTGCAACCCACCATTCAAGTTCATCACAAACCTAGCTTAACAAACACGCTCCTCTTCACCAGATACGAGGATATTTGCCCATCCACTCACAACATGGACGTACCTCACGTGAAGCGCGAGGACTACCAGCTCACCGATATATCTGACGACGGGTACCTGACTCTCATGGCTGACAACGGTGACCTCCGTGAGGACCTCAAGATCCCAGACGGTGACCTCGGCACCCAGTTGCGCTCCGACTTCGATAGCGGCAAAGAGCTGTTGGTGAGTAGTGCTGCGTTATCTTAGTGCATGTTTTATTGACCTCGGTACTAAAATTCAAACAAAAGTTCCTTAGACATATCCTCCTTATGGTAAGTCCATTAATTACGTGAGGTGTTTTTCTTGGAGCACCTCGCGGGAGATTAACCCTGTAGATGTCTTTATGGACAAAATGAGAAACCCATTTTTTAAAGAAGCGTTTTCTAATATAATGTACATTCATTAAATGAAAAAGTTAACGTTAGATTTTCAATAACCCGCCGACACCACTCCCTTTTACTGGGATTTTGCTAGAGATTTAACTAGAAGAGTATTTTATTGACATCTTGCGCGCCGTCCACGTCTTTAATGTGTCAGATGAATTATGTACCTATAGTTAAATAATTGCTTGAACTCGTAATCTCCCATTTCTTTCAAGTTCTTGCCAGGCTTCACCGTTGATCCTCCATTTCTGATTAGTGATTCAAAGTTCGAAGCTTGTGCATAAGGAAAAATCGCAATTTCGCAAGTTCCCCTTCTTGAAACATTTTCACCGCCTCTGAAGTGACTTGACATCTGATAACTTGACCTTTAAGACGCTTTGTGTTTTCCCTTTATAAGTTTTAGCCCAGCCTTTTTTTAATTAGGCCCAATATTTTTGAAAACAAAAGCAATATTTGTCTTTGTTTTGTAAGGAAAAAATGGTATTAATTTTCTGTTACGTAAACATTCATATTGTTTTGTCTTTAGACATCGTGCCTTGAGGTATACAAAATTAAAATGTCTAAGCCATTATTCACCACAACGACCTGGCTACTACAAACAGTTTTATAACTGAACAAATAAATTTAAAATGCACTCGACCTTAATAATAATAGGCTTAGAAAAGTCATGCCTTTGATGCCTATTTCATATTTAGTTTGTCGTTGTACCAGTGGCGAGTCGTCGATAATCGTAAAAGGGAAGCCGAAGAAAAAAATACTTTTGCATTAGTAAAGTTATATTGTTTGAATTTTAAGCTGTATTATATGTATACCTTAAGTGTGGCTACCTATGTTTTTTTGACAATAGTAGACACCACTGTCTACTTGTCACCATTTTCCAATGGCGGTACAGACGATCTTCAACTCTATAGGAAATCTGGTAGGAATCGAGTTTTATGGGCATATCGCTACTGCGTTGTAATCCATTTATTACGACTCCTGGAAACGAGAACTTGTAGCGTTATTAGCTCAAGACTGAAATTTGCAAATTAAGAAATTGTTTATCCCTGTCCCAAATAAATACGGAATTGTAATTTAAACACAGAATTCCAGTTATCAAATTGACAATGTTTCAAATGTCTCTTTTTAAAGAAAATCACTACACTTAACTAATTTTGAAAGAACAAGATAAGTAGATAATCATTTGGTAATGCCTTTTCCATTATTTTTATACCTCGTGTGGTTTTTCTTAGTCACAAACATCCCAGCAAAACAAAGCATTTATTTGATGAACGCTAATAGTAAACTAGCAAGAAGACGCGTTTATCTTACAACAAGCGTGACGCCTGTATGTTATTGACTCCGAACAATGCAACACGTGGCGCACGCCGATTAGTAAACCCATAAATATCAGTCTTGATTTCTGAGATCATAACACTTACGTAGCATTATCTATATAATGTACTTGAGAACTGAGTTTATTGTGTTTACACGTACTAGATAATCTGTAATGTAATATTACAGCATTCATCATCTGCCTAGCCTTTTCCCATAGCATGCATATTACGGCATTGATCTAAAGATTTAAGAGCATTACCAGCGGTTTCAAATTTTCAAGAATACCATTCTCGATTGAGGTGTGTTTTTTAAAATAAAAGACGATCTCCATTTTTTGAAAGGCATGTTTAGAGTCATCAAAGAGGCACTTCAGTGGTCACTGCTAGAACCGCCATTGTCAACACTTTTCTCACAAACTAGCCGTGTCAACGTTTTCTCGCAATACCACGCAAACCGCGTTAAGGAACCGACGGAAGTTGTGCGCTCAACGCACTTTCGGCGCCACAAATATCATTAGCACTGCTGTCTCTAAACATTTTCATCAATTCTGTGCTCGATTTTACCTGCTATTGGTTCATCCACTGTCGTTCCATACCAGGTGGTATGATGCTGTAGAAATGTGGACCAAAACCAATCTTACCAAATATTATACTTAATAAATATTTTCGAGTATAGAGTCTCTGACATGTTCCTGTAACTAGTTGGTGCTAAATCCACTCGTAAATTAAATCTCTGCCCCATTCCCTGGGCTAGCATTTATTGCCAGCTATATGGACAGTGGGTTTTGAGGACATTATACTCAATCGCCTGTACAAAAGCGCAGGTCTGATTCTCGCAACAGTTTAAAACTGATGAATGCTAGGTTAGAAAATATGTTGGCGAAAGATGACACTATTTGTATTCTGTTATGATCTTTAACCTCTCGACCACGTGTAGATAACGTAGTTGGAGAGCAGCCAACTTCAGTGAAGCACGGTTAAAAGCCCGGTTGAACTTTCATTTTTTCCCATATGAGCAGGGAAGTAATTTCGTCATACTTATTACCCATACACATGTTTTGTCCTTTAATGCCCCTGTGTATGGCCTTATGTATTTAGATTGTACTGAAATACGGAAAAAAGTATTTAAAACATTCACTATGTTACCTTTGTAGGTATTATATGACACAACCTTACTACCGATGTCAAGTTTAGAAACTTGGACATGTAGAACCCGATATATCAAATTATTTCGAAATTTTGCTCTTGAAACATGAAAGTACTGTTTCATAAGTTATTTTTGGACCTACTTTTTACTCAAATCAATTAAGTAAATACATATCCTCCACATCCTTAACCTGAATATATAAAAGCCAACGTGAGTTTGTTTCTTACGCTTTCTGCCGCTTACGCTTTAACGGCTTAACAGATTTGGCACACGGATAGAGACACCTGGTTAAAAGAGGTTTTATTTCTCCTACCAGTACGATAATATAATTTCCGTCCTCCACGCGAGCGAAACCGCGGACAAGAGCTACTAGTTTGAAAATATACACCGTACGGCTAAATGCACCACTTTAAACTACATTCACAGTTTCACGTCTTCGCACATTCGTATCGATCACCGCAATCTATTATTCAGAGCATTTTGAATACTGAGCGCTTAAGTCAGGCGGGCCTAGTGTGTTACTATCGTAAAGAATCAATAACGTTCTCCTTACTTTGCATGATAATGATAAGGCTTAGAAATTCTATTTTCAGTAGATTATTAATATTAAATTTGTTCTTTGTGTTCATACTGTTGTTGATTTTTCTAATCTGTTGTCAGTTTTTATCTATACCTTTAATGATTATGATAACTCTTGTAGTACTTGGAATTACGGTTTTTCCTTCCAATACGAGGTATCCTTTTCCTGTTGTTTACGTATTCGATAAAGCCCATTTTCATGGGCGTTGTCACTAGCTAGGTCAGTTCTTTCGTCACGTGGCGAGTTTCGCAAATTATGTAATGGAACCGGTATCATTTGGAAAGCAGGTTGTGAATATCGCAGAATGATAATTAAATTGCACAAATGCATTATCTTAAAACATGTGCTGTCTTAAGATGGTTTTAAAGAAAGTTTGTGTTTTGTACTAAATAGCTAATCCCGACTGAATTAATTTATTATAGGTTCGTTTATTGTCTGTATGACTAATATGTTAATTTGTCTTCTTTCAGTGCACCGTGCTGAAGTCTTGCGGTGAGGAGTGTGTAATCGCAGTCAAGGCAAACACAGCTCTCGACAAATAAACCAACTCAGCATTTATAGGGATATACATACATATAATTTTTTTACAATCAACAGCTCTTACATAAATGTAAAACATAATACTATGTATAATTTAACATAAAATATTATGGTGTGACGTGGTGCTGGCTTGTTGCCGTCCACTCCGCGCCCGGGGGCATCTCATGACGATATGGCATTGGTCTAATGGTCTGCAAACCATACCAATGATGCGGTCCCATTGTTGTAAGGATAACATTCTAGAGATAGTGTCAATTTTCAATCGTGTGAGGTCTCTAGTCGTTGTATTGAAAACTCGTCGCCACCACCTTGTCACAGTCTTGTGAGACCACAGGGTGTCGGCGTCTGAGTTTTGACTACAGTGAATTGTTGGCCGACCAGCATTACATGTACAGCGCACGATTATTGCACACGAATACGATAAATGTAATGAATTAACCCGTGCGTGGGACGCTGATGCATTAATTTATTTATACTTAAGTGTAATAGTGAGCCCCCGAGTGGAGTGCGACGTCGGCAGGCGACTGCGTGCGACCGGCCGGAACTTCACGTTTGTTTTTGTTTTGTTTGTTCTCTTTTCGCTTACAACGTCTACTGAACGTTAAAGTTACGTTGCGCTCCGCGAGCCGCCGAAGGTTTGTTGATCGACATCGGTGTGATAAAAATTTCCCGTGGTGGATATTAAAAGTTTATAACGGTAAATAACCCGAAATAAGAGATGGACGCAAACTTGAAGTTATTACCATATTTTAATGCTAAATTAATTAATACAAAAAAAATCGAGAAAATGCGCAAAAAAATAGAAATAAAGAAAATTCTTGAATGTGGTGTGTGATTGATTAGTCCTCTACAGGCGCGCCACGACACGCACGTGGCGCTCCCGACATGTGTAACACTTGCCATCTGTTCAAATATCATCCCACAGACTTGTGGTGTGCATTCCATGGCGTGCAGTGTTCTGCTCCTCTCGTTTAACCGTGACGTGCTAAATCAATGAAGACTGACTTGAGAATGTCTCCTGATTATGAATATCTTCAGGCAAGACTGACGATGCATTTTGTAGAAGAAATAGTTGATTTTATAATGTAAATTTGTGCTCACTCGGCCTTCCCTTGCTCTCTTAGTTTGCTCATTTGAACACATGAGATGTTACACATTATCGAGTGGCTTAAGATTGCCTAAATTCCATGTTTTAAATGTAGTGATTCTCGACGGCCACTCTCTAGCAAGTGTTGCCTTCAAGGGCTAAATAGGGTACCATTCATTTGTATGTTAGTGGACTTATCAATATTCTTTTAACATCAGATTGTCAAAGACGATATGATTACGAAAATTAATGTAAGAATGTAAGGTAAGGCCCTATGGGAGAGATATTTTTTTATGCATTCAAAATTCGTACATTGCAGGTTGTAGACTTAAAAGTTTAGGCTGTTCATAGACAACAGTTTATGTTCTCTGTACATTTTTTTTTCGAAATTGCATAATCGTTATTGTTGGTAAAGTTTTTATACTAAGCAGCTTGTAATCAGGTTTTTATTTTATGAAAAACCTAAAGTATATATGTAAAGACATCGGGAGGTGTAAAATAAAATACTTTAGTAAAAAGGTAACTTTTCTTTCTGTAAAGATAAGCTGTTGTATCCCAATGGAACCTTGAATCGATGTATTCCTTCATTGTTGGATATATCTTTAATATCCGAAGCTTAGAATAGTGTTTGCGGATTAAATGTGAATTTATTCATAGCCGTTAGAATTAATTAATTGGTGCACCTATAAGTTATTATTAGGAATTGATTCTCTTGCACACATGGTCTGTTGCTTAAACTAGAGCAGTACTTAGTAGATTCTGTGAAGCGAGCTATAACACTGGACCCGGCATTAGTTTCTGAGCTTTCCGTTTCACTAAAGAGTTTTACTCAATGTGCCACTCCTGTGTATAGCTTGTGTGTCAAACATATTGCGCTGTGCGAGACGGTCGACTGCTAGGTCGTTATCATAAGACCTTGTGAAGAAGAGATGGTTTAAAATTGTAATGATCCAATAATCTGCGGATTTTAATTTAGGAAACTTAAAATTATTTTTTATATTGGGGCGTAGGACAGGTTGAATAACTAATGTGACGGTATTTAGTGCTAAAGTTCTGTATATACGTAAGGTTGGATAGATCGATGGATAATGGACACTAGTTAAAATATTTCAATATAACCCTCTCTTGATGCAATTCTATGTTTGTCATGTTGTTTGAACAAACTGTACCGAATTAGCAACGGCCAACAAATAAATGTAAAGCAGTAATAAGTACCTATATAACACAGTCTGTCGAATTAAATCTGTACAAAATGAAATATCGTGAGTTGTGATTCATAGCACCCTCTATGTAGATTTTATTTAGTTTCTTTTTAACTTTTTTGTTATTTTATTTTACACCCTTACATTATTTACTTTCATTAAGAATTTTACGTACAATTGTCCTACTCTGCTATTAGTAAATACTGACTTATATGGGCAACAAAAATTGACGCAACGGCGTTTTAAACAAAAACAATTTCTAGTTCTCGAAGTTGCTGGAGCAAGGCAGTTCTGCACGGAGTAGGCCTGTGCAAGAAATACAGTCAACCGCACGTCCATGGTTTAAGATTAAACGAGAACACCTTTGTCCCAGCAGTACAAGCGGTTCTCTTAGTTGGAAGTGTCACCGGTGTCGTACAATACCTGCGCAAGTCGCTCTGAATTGAACTTCGGAGTGAATAAGAAATGGAGAAAAATCTGAAAGATTGAGTCCAGTAAAGATCTATGTGGAAATGGTCTACGGAATGACAGCTACTCCGCAATGCTGATTTCTACCACAATGTAAATATACCAGCTTGCGCACCAATTGGGTGTGCGCTCTAATCTGGAATAGGAAAAGAAGCCCGAAAAATATTAAAATTATTTTCACTGCCACATGCTGGTCAGTATCAGGTTGTGTGGTAATAAAACGTGAAACGCTGCCGTATCAAACCTTTATTTACAGAATTATAATCATTCCAATCATCAATATAACGAGATGACTGAAAAAGGAATCGCAAGACTTTTAGTTCAGTGATTTGTGTGAAGTCTAAAAAATCCAATGGAAATCTAGATCTGAAATATGTTATCCCTCTTGTTTACATAAGCTATCGAAGATTCAAGTATGAAATTGGATATTTAGATCTTGTTACGTGAACGTTGGATTTCTTTGATACCCGGGTTGTACGCAGATATTGTAATGGATGGAGTAAAGCAGTGCCTGACATTGTGATTTGAATTTTCGGCTGGATATAGATGTGGTTTGTTCCGCAGCAATATAACGGATCGGCAGGTATTATGCAGAAGACGAAAAAACCTAGCATAAGGTCTAAAGAGCGTGTTATTCTATATATGGTTGTAGCAACTTATATCGACGAGCTACGGCAGCGGGCAATATACTGAGGTCGGCCGGCGTATATGTGGCGCTCGTATAATAGAATGGAAAGGTTTCATATTATTTACACTTAATAAATAAAACGATATCCTCCATGCGTCGCGCGGTCGGGTAAATCCTAAATATTATTAGCCGACCGCCACATAAAGCGCATCGCCGGCCTACCTCGGCCCGATCAGATCCAGCCTATCATTTTACTGTTCTCTCCCAGCGTCGTCCTAAGTAGAGGCCCGTACCCCACAGGGGGTGCCCTTAGCGTGTAGTCGCTTAGCTTGTAAGTTTTTGGTGCCTGTTTCGACTGCTCGGACACAGTGTCGTAGAAGAGATACGACTACGTCAACATTACGAAGGAATTTGTAAACACTGACAATGAAAGTCAAAATCGTAGATCCAATATTGAGAAGTTATAAAGGTAGCCATGGCCGCGCGATCGAAACACGGAGAACCGCGCAGCCAGGTAGTACTGCACTGATACGATTTCTAAGAAAATGTAGACTATGAATAAAGCCCTAATGTTTGGACTTCACGACACGTCTCTAATGTAGAAGGAGAGAGAATCTATAATGCAGAAGGGGTAACCAAGATTTATGGTGCGTCAATGAGACATTTTCAATTTTATTAAGGTAGGTACTCTTTTTTATTGTAATAAGGATTGATGATTGTCTATTCGATTAGTACTTATCTACCAATCCAAAAAATATACCTTCCTACCTCCTTTTGACGTAAAAACTGCTATTTTAATAAACAAAGCGTTGGTTTAAAAACGGTTGTAACGATAATTGTTATTAATGATGCCTAAGTAGTCTTCCAATCATCCAAGAAATTATCCAATGACTTCTCCCGTTCTGGTTGCAACGGGAGGGCGTGTCAGACTTTTACCGAGTAAAACCCATCCGTGTTCCGGCCTTACCCTTTACTTTCCAATAACTCGAACATCCTGCAACCCTAGCAGGCTTCGGCCCCCTAGTGGGCCCCGTCAACATTGCTGACACGTCTTCTAGAGGCGCGCGTAGAACACGACATGCCGTTGACTTTGGCAGGCCGGTGGCAGTTAATAACCCTAAAGGTTAAACTGCGAGATGGCCATTCCAAAAAAAAGCTGACCTCAGTATGCCTGCTACCGTAGCTCGTCAATGTTAGCTGCTACATGGAGATATTTCCATACTTTTGTAGCGCAATTTGTAATGCATTATTATTCAGTCGAAAGACTGGACATCTTGCTGGATAAATCTCGCCCAAGCAATGCATGAACGTCCGATCATGTGCCTATTGTGCTCTTCGCAACCAATTTAATTAACCAGTTCATCTAGGACGCATTGTAGAGCCCCAGTGCCAGTTTGTACATTCCTCGGACTGTGTTGGTAGTTTTTTCGGTATCCCTACCTAAATAAACGAAAGAACTGGGCTTGCTTAAATTGATACCTCATTCTATTTGGACCCCTGAACGGTTTCAAAAGTACGTAACTAATCAGAAATCGGTTGTCACAATGACGACCGCAGGTGCACGGTATTTACTAAAGTCAATGTTGAGCCCTGCGTATAAAAATCATTTTATCATTAAGGTATTTTATATTAGCACACGACGGACTTTCTTGGGTTTGTGAACATGCGCAGTGCTTTACCATAATATTTAAATTCTTTCTGCCTATCTCTACGAGAAAAAGACAAGAAAGTTAAAAAATGTTGTTTATACGACAGACCCTTAATAAAACGCTTTTATTTTTAACTTCATTACGTGGGTTTTTTACTCTACCCACGTGTTTATAGTAAGTACGGTTAAAGGCAATACGAAACTGCTTTTGTTCCAAGGCACTTCCAAACGCAGGACAAAGATACCTAATAGCACTGCCCCGTGGGCGGTGTTCGACCTGGACATCAAACCTAGGACTCAGCAGTTGAATTTGCGACTGCAAGACTAACGGCGCAGTCCAAAAATTAATTAAACGTTAATAGAAAACTACCTACCCATTTTAAAGCAAATAGTTTTTTTTAATTGAGATGGGGTTTGCTCTAGACTGTTGTCTTGGTCAGAGATGACAGACAAAGTGGACAATGGAGTGAGCTTACCCAGAAGAAGCTTGGTCACTCGAATTTTGCAGAGATTCGTGAGGCTGTTTCCGAACGCAGTTAATCCTCATCCTGATGAGGTGGAGTTCTTGAGCACACTTACCGAAGTGCAGTCTGTAAAAGACTGACAACCTTGCATCCACCAGTTCACAAGTCGTCAATGAGCCTCTTAGCTATATTGGGCGCATTATACTAATATCAAATCGTAATAATACGAGCTGATGTCGGGATTTACGCAAAAGACCTGGTTTATTTACTATGATTGGAAACTATTACGGGGTCTTACCGCCGCTAATACGACACGCCCTGTGCTCTCAGGACATGGGTTGTTCGGAATGTACCTGTACCGTATAGGACGTGACCGAAACCCGTTTACCACGTGTGATTGACACTGGCTTGGCCACCATCAGGGATTTTAATTTTGATAACACAAAAAATAGTCGAAATTTGTCGTCAAATATCAGAATTTGTCGGTCACTGGTTCAAAAGATAGGGTTTGTAGATGGCCAATCTGGAGTCTCCTCAGCTTGGCCACATTTATACACTCAAAATGCAGTCGGTGTGCAATTAAAAAGAGATTAAAGAATTCAATTTCCCCATTCAGTGGTACAAACATGTACAAAATATTTTATGTAGTTTCTACACAGTATCTACATATGACGTCTTATGGAGGACTAACTGAAATGTCCAACATTAGTTAATAACGCTCATAAAATCCTACAGGCTCCGCCTTGCTCAGGCCCTCATTTTTATTAGTTGTGCTTAATTATAGCTGCATTTAAATACTGTTCAACATATTATAGTTTTAAGGAGCAATAAATAAACTTATTAAACCTTAATTAGAGCAATATTAATACTTATATTATGTATTATTTACATTTTTGATATGAGATTGTTTGGTAAGAATATATTTTTTGCAACGCATTGTAGTGAATTTCAAGCAATGGATTGATATACCTACTTAGGTACAATACGTAAACTAGAGCTGAACATTGTAAATTGGTAAAACATTTGCATGCGACTGTACCTACATCTTGACACCAAATCACAGATTACTGAATAGTTACTACGTAACAGATACTTCACTCAGTAGAAAATTTCCAATACCTATTACGATAATTGCCTACTCCCTCGCGTCAACAACCACTGTATGCTAAAATGCGCCTAAATGCTCAAGCGTACAGCAGTGATTGCTTCGCACCGCGCGATTCCACAGTAATCGCAGGGCTGCCTCTTCGATAAAATTAAATTAACATAACTTTTTATCTATGTTATTGAGAACTGTGAATATGTTCTGACTTTTATGTGGCAGTTAAAAATTTTATCATTTATAAAATATTTAACCAACTTAAAAAAAGGAGGTGATCAGACATACAGACCAAACTGAGAAGTTTGACTTGTATGGTTTGTAGGTAGTATGTATGTTTGTGCGCGATAATCTCGCGTTTGGCTAAACCAATATCGATGCGGTATTCAGAAAAGGATTAGTTACATTTAGGACAACGTTTTAAAATAAGTATAATACTTCTTAGTTTGATGATGATCTTCGGAGATGTTCACTAGAAATGAAAAAAAAGCCTTCAAAAAAGAGAACCGACTTCAAATAAAGCACTAAGCCGTAATTTTTTTTTTTTATGTTAGTGCTAACAGCTGGTAATTACGAATCGAAAAAGCACCAACATCAAAGGAGAAATTATTTCTTACGGTTTATTGGTTTCTAAAAATGTAAGGTTCCCTTCTTTTGCTTGATTTAGGTACACCCATCTGCAGCACATAAGGCACCACACGGCATCGTAATACGCGTACGAACGAACAGCACTATTAAAATTGAACGGCGTGCGCGCGCTTCGTTGCGAAAACCGCACTGAATTTGATCCGCCGGCGGACCGAGACCGCTCGGCTGGGCGGTAGGCACTTATAGCGCACAAGTACATGGAGTGACGGAGGCCTGACCAAATAGACCAAGAGCAAGGTTTAATGCTTTCTAATCTAAGAATTTTAAGCCACTAACCTAGTAATTTAAAACAAAAATATGTATTTAATTGATAATTTATCTCTTTCGGACATTTCTAAGGACCTAGAGGGGCGCCGTCGTCTTTTTTTGTGAGCAAGTGATAGACGCAATAGAGGCGGCGTGTGACAGCGGCGTCTTTAGTCCCGCGCTCGCCTTCAGAGGAACCGCTTCCATAGGTACAATGACGTCCGATCAAACTACTATATAAAATATCTCAATGGTCTGTTCGGATTGCTAACTCAAAGCCCTGGATGATTTCCAGTCGTCAAAGCTTACTTGGCCTATTTGCCCCCTGATCAAAAACCTAGCCTTTCTGAAACAATTTGATATCTGTAGGTAGGTACCATTTTGGGTGTAAATATTAGATTTCTGGCCAGGATGGCAGCATCTGCACCTAAATAATAGCTAGTACATAGCTGTCTCAATCAATAAACGCACGGGCACTGAAAGTGAGTGTCCGTTTCGACCGCGCGGCCACGGCGAAATTAAAAAAAAATAACAATGCCAAGATTTTGTAAAAATTTGTAGAAGTTGATTCCCAAAACCATAAATTTGTCAAAGTTATGGTTAAAAAGTTATAAGGGTTTGAACGTGGCCGCGCCATTGAAACGCAGCGAACCGCGCGGCCACGGAGATCTTTAAAACTAAGCGTTGCAGAGATCTGAAATTCAGGTAAATAACAGATTGAATTTGTAAAAAATTTGTAAAAATATAGAAAAAAATCCTAGGTTTATATTTTGGGAGCTATAAGACTAAAACTCCATGGCCGCGCCATCGAAACGATGAAAAATACGTTATCGCCGATATCTCGCTGAAAAAGGATCGCAGGGGTCTGAAGTTTTTTGTAAAACGTAGATTTGGATTTGTCGAAACTTGTAAAAATACTACAAAAAATCCTAGGTTTATGTTTCAGGAGCTGTAAGACTAAAACCTCATGGCCGCGCCATTGAAACGGTCAAAAAACACGTTCTCGCCGATATCTCGCTGAAAAAGCATCGTAGGGGTCTGAAGTTTTTTGTAAAACCTAGATTTGAATTTGTCGAAACTTGTAAAAATACTACAAAAAATCCTAGGCTAATATTTTAGGAGCTGTAGTACGGTATCGCGTAGAAATAAGTCGTGATTATTTATCGAAGAAAGTAATTGTAAAGCGAGCTTTTTTTTGTAAACAACACCAATTAATATGTAAAACTACTGATACTAGGCAAAAAACATGTATTTTTCGGTATTTATAACTTTCAATACGTTTTGAATATTTCGATAGGGTGACCATGGCTTTTTGTTTACAGAAAACTTTCCACCTATCGTTTTAGAAATTGTATCGCAAGGATTCTAAATTCAATTAAAATGAAACGGATAAAATACAAAACCTTATGTTTATTTCTTTTAAATTCACTTAAATCATTGCTTGATTTGACAATACTGTGGTTTTGAGTTTTGACAATTTTGACATTCTTTCCGTAGGAATGTCAAAATTTTTGCACTGTTTCGGAAATTTGTTATCTTTGATTTGTGACTTTGAAAGAAATATATATAGTAAAGTAAGTAAGTGTAAGCAAATAATCTGTGATTTGTGACTGAAAGAAATATATATAGGGTGACTGGTAATTAGTGACCGATACTTAAACACGTGAATTAGCTCATCATTATGAGCATGGCAACAATGGGACCAAACCTGAAATCGCGAAAAAAATATCAGCTGTTCCATACATGTTGACGAGTTATGCGATCGTAAATGTATGGAACAGCTGATATTTTTTTCGCGATTTCAGGTTTGGTCCCATAGTAAAAGTTGTTCATAATGATGAGCTAATTCACGTGTTTAAGTATCGATCACTGCTTACCAGTCACCCTATATAGTAGTGTAAGTGTAAGCAAATAATCTGTGACTTGTGGGTTTGAAAGAAATATATGTGTTAGGGTAAGTAAATAATCTGTGATTTATATGACTATAAAAGAAATATAATATGTTTTTTGTATCTTGTCGTTTCATTTTAATTTAATTTAGAATCCTTGAGATACAATTTCCAAAACGATAGGTGGAAAGTTTTCTGTAAACAAAAAGCCATGGTCACCCTATCGAAATATTCAAAACGTATTGAAAGTTATAAATACCGAAAAATACATGTTTTTTGCCTAGTATCGGTAGTTTTACATATTAATTGGTGTTGTTTACAAAAAAAAAACTCGCTTTACAATTACTTTCTTCGATAAATAATCACGACTTATTTCTACGCGATACCGTACTACAGCTCCTGAAATATTAGCCTAGGATTTTTTATAGTATTTTTACAAGTTTCGACAAATTCAAATCTAGGTTTTACAAAAAACTTCAGACCCCTACGATGCTTTTTCAGCGAGATATCGGCGAGAACGTGTTTTTTGACCGTTTCAATGGCGCGGCCATGAGGTTTTAGTCTTACAGCTCCTGAAACATAAACCTAGGATTTTTTGTAGTATTTTTACAAGTTTCGACAAATTCAAATCTACGTTTTACAAAAAACTTCAGACCCCTGCGATGCTTTTTCAGCGAGATATCGGCGATAACGTATTTTTCATCGTTTCGATGGCGCGGCCATGGAGTTTTAGTCTTATAGCTCCCAAAATATAAACCTAGGATTTTTTTCTATATTTTTACAAATTCAATCTGTTATTTACCTGAATTTCAGATCTCTGCAACGCTTAGTTTTAAAGATCTCCGTGGCCGCGCGGTTCGCCGCGTTTCAATGGCGCGGCCACGTTCAAACCCTTATAACTTTTTAACCATAACTTTGACAAATTTATGGTTTTGGGAATCAACTTCTACAAATTTTTACAAAATCTTGGCAGTTTTTTTTTTTTAATTTCGCCGTGGCCGCGCGGTCGAAACGGACACGAAAGTGAAGACATACTTACCAAATTACAGAAAGAGTACACAAGTTTTTTTTTTTTAACGAAAAACGTTGCCCCTCACAAGGAATTTCTCCTGTGTCGTGGGTGCGTTTACAAACATTTAAACTCACATACATAAACAGCCAGACCCGGAACAACTACCTGTAGGCCATACAAATATTTGTTCCGTGCGGGGATCGAACCCGCGACACACAGCGCAGCAGCCAATCGCTCAGCCTCAGCGCCAACCGTGTCGTCAAATATGAGTGACAGAGAAGACTAGAAAGGTTTCGAAAAGTTCCACATTTAGGCGATTAAAATTGCCACACTGCACCGCATCATGCAGTGTAGCACGGGAGTGCGTGGTCTTACGTTGTTAGCAAGAATCTGTATTTGTGTACAAAACGCGTAGTGCAACACACAGAAAAAGCATTGACGCACAGTGTTCGTCGTTCGCCGCCACGTACCCCGCTGCGTGATGCTGTGCTGTGTGCCAATCGCAATACAGTTGAATACCTACTTTTTGCGGGAACGCTAGATAGAAAATCAAGCGAATAATAATAGTCTTAAGCAAAGATAACAATACATTTATTATAACTGATCATCATCTGAAAAACCATCTGAAGATATATCTATGACTAGGAAGGGGTCTTCAATATCAAATACCTCGCATATAAAACTATCTCCTAATTCGTTCAACATACTTTGAATATCAAGTGGTTGATTCCTAACATTATCTTCTGTTTTAACTTGAACACTTGTATAAATACTAGAATCAGATTCGGTACAAGCACCTTCACCTTTTATACTAGAAACAATGCTTCGTACATCATTCGCAATACATGGTTCATTATTTGCTGGACGCTCTGCGCTTTCAGTATTTTTCGTAGCACTTATTAAGCTCATCTCACAATTTTCATTCCCTGCTTCAGTGTTGAACTTGACAACTGTTTCCGGTATCGTTAATTCTGATTCAGAATCTATTTCCTCTTTATCTGAACACTCCATTGCTTCCTTTTCATCATGCATTGTGTCAGGTGTTGTAATTTTAGTATTTTTTGGCAGACCATTTAAATGGCTATCACTACTACTCGTAACATCACTAAATATTAAACTCTCTCTTATTGCACACTTATTCTCATTCGTGGTGGTATCTTCATCAAAATTTTGTGGTGTTGATGGAGCAATCAGTAAATTTGTTGCAAGCATTGGACTTTGTGGGGATGACGAAGATACAGTATCATCATTCGTTTTCGACCTTTGTCCTGGGCCGCTTTGGTCTTTACAGGACGAAGAAGTTATGATTGTATTATTTGTTAGTAGTAAAGCTAAACTAATGTTACTTCTTGACCATTCTTCTGTTTCGGGTTGGTTATTAGTAGCAGTTGTCATATTACTTGGTAAAGTAATATTTTGTTCACTTTCGCTGTCTGAAGAATCATTGTCTGATTCGAATGTCGCTGAGTGTCTTCTGGGTGGAATTTTAAATTTTGCTCTTCTTGATGACGAGTTTTTCTCCATACCAACGTATCTGTAAATAATATATAAATCATGATTAACACGACTGCTTTCACGGCAGAAAATAGCAAACTGCTCATGGGATACCTAGGACCATAGAAACGCAGTGGTCTTCTTGCATTGTTAAATTCATCATCAACGCCGCTAGTATAAATAGGTCCACAGAAGTCAGATAGAGTTAATAAGTAAGTCCTAATACACTACCCTGAGGCACGCCTAGGGAAATATTTCTTTGTTATCATTAGCCACAACGCCAGATTTTGTGCGGGCTTACATAAAAAGTTAGATAATTGGTCAAAATCCAATTAGCATCTAGAGATCAAGACCGTACAACATAGAAAAATTCAATGTAAAATTGAAGTTTTCGATATAGTATCAAACACCCTAAGTGCCTACAAGGTCACAGAAAGAAACGTAAAAGAAGACCCGGTACCTTTCTAATATTTCTTCTTCTTTTTTTTTAGCAATAAGCTTATTCTCTTCCAACTTAGCAAGCAGAATTGGATCTTTTTCAGCAGGGTCGTCGATTTCTTCGTTGTCGCGTATCAAACTCAACAGATCCCTGTACTCTCGCTTCTGCCGCCGTTTACGCAGCGCCTGCCCGCATTGACGGAACAACGCTACGGCTGCAATATTTAGTTTTCAACATTAACAAATGAACAACAAGCCGCAATTCATTCAGTTCCGCTTCCTACCTTCTCGAATCACCCGCTGTCTACTCCAGGCAAGATTATCAGCCCGATTTGATTCTACCACACATTTAACTACATCAGAAAAGTCAGGGAATTCCACTGCTCCTGTTTTATCTATTGTACTGTTCAGGAAAAATTCCAGCATCTTAGCAGGTCCAGGTGGATGGCCATCAGCGACATGCAGTCTAATCTCACACCGTTTTACTATGTCATTACTGTTTCCTTTTATTTCACATATCTGCTTGTAGCATTTCACAAGGTTTTCTTTGTACCTGGAAATGATAAAAAGGTTGGATTTAAGCTTTATATACTGAACTATTTCATTTATGTTTATACTAACGATCCGTCCCGGCTTACTTAATATTACAAAAAAACTATCTTTTTTGTCACTGTTGGTATTGGTGAAAACTGCATGAAAATCGATTCACTAGTTTTTGAGTTTATTGTGTACAGACGCAGCAGGGGGCTTTGTTTTATACTATGTAGTGATTATTAAACTCACTTTGCACATAAGCAATATGCTGAATTATTGGAACTTTCAGTTGTCACCTCTGCCTCCTCATAATAATCAATCATCTTCTTATAACTTGCAATTTTCTTCTCAAGGCGTGTGACTAATTCTATATTATTGAGCAGAACTCCACTCTCCTCATAATCTATGGGCAAAACCTTTGCATGTCTCTTGGGAATCAGAAGCTCATAATCCATTTTGAAATCTGATGAAATACTGTTTTTATCATTATTTTCCTTTTTAGAATCTTTTTCTAATGTTCCTTGTGGTACTATGTTTTGTTCATCATTCTTATGGTCACTAGATTCTGTTTCTTCTAAGATAATTACGTCACCAGGGCAGTTATCACTTTCTGAACTATTTACGTCTACAGATTCTGTTTCAGAATCATCTAAATCTATAATATCAGTCTTTTCCTGGTCACAACAAATAACTCTTTTTCTTGTATTGTGATTTCTTAATGGGTCATTGGAATAGACTTTATGGCTTGATATGTTTTCTTCATTACTTTGATCGATTTCTCTACATATACTAGTTATTCCTGCAAATTATTAAAATATCACATGAATGTGTGCAAAAAGTAAATTAAGGCACTTTTAATTCTTAGAAGACGAGGTTTCACATTGCTGCCAATAGCAAGATAGAAGCGAAATACAGTTTTTCCATAAACAATGGTAAAAATGGCTGGATATACATTGGTGAGCTGGTTTACCTACAATAAATTCTGGCCCAGCATTAAAAGATATAACAATATGCTGAATGGGCCTCCTCTTAAGTTGCCATGTAACATAATCAAATAGTCTACAAGTGGCTAAATATAAATAACAGCAACAAACCTTCATTATCCTGCTGAGAGATATTCTTCTTTAAATTAGTAGCTAGTGTAACAAAAGGCACTTTTTTCCTCAACACTCCTGATTTCAACTCCTCACACAATGTCTTTATATGTAGAAACTTGTGATCAGGATCTCTAGTCAACTGTTTGTAAGTCTTCTTCAACAGTGTTCTAAATGAATCCGATTTCTTAAATGTACTATTTGTATCTCTGTACAAAGGCAATAGAGTTTTATATATAACTCTAGGCATTCCAATTGCATTTTCCATACTAACACATCTCTTAACTATTCTGTCCATTAGCCTATTGTTGTTAAGATTATTTATAAAGTCCATTTCAGACTCGTTTACATTTTTCGAAGTATTATTATTCTCAACTGTTCCGTCTCTAGTTATTGATGGTGTTTCATCATCTAAATCAATTGTTTCTACTGTTGTTGCACTTAGGCCATTAACCCTTTCTTCACTGATTATTTTTACATCATCTTCATCTTCAATTACAACAACGGGTTGTTCCTGAAAAATAATTAATAATAATAAATAAATAGTAATAAATAATGCTGGACAATCCACACAGCATCATCTAGCCCCAAGCTAAGCAGAGCTTGTGTTATGGGTACTAGATGACTGATATACTTAATGCAATACATTACATAGATAGATATTTTTTATTATACATAGCAAATACCCAGACCACCCGAAACAAATCTTAGTAGATCGTACAAACATTTGTCCCAAGGCGGGAATCGATCCTTAGCCCGCCGCCCCACATCAGTTGTCAAAGTAATTATATAATTTCCTTAAACCATTAACCATATTCATCTTTGATTTTAGTTATAAGTCAATTTTTTTAGCTTCCACATGGTCATCATCATCATGCTTCATTCCCAACTAGGTTAGGGTCAGCTTCCAGTCTAACCGGATGCAGCTGAATATTAGTATTTTACATGGAGTATCTGCCTGTCTGATCTTCATAACCCGATTACTGGATAATATACTATCCCTAAGTAAGACCGGATGTCATACTTTCAGGCCATTTCATATAGTATGAAAGTATTTATATCTACAAGTTTAAATGTCCGCCCCTAAGACGACCCACCGACCGAACAAATGCACAAACTCTTGTTATTGTTGTTGTGTGTCTCTTGAACAGGTACTTACCTATATAGTGTTAAGTAAGTACATGTGTGCTTTTAGGAGATCGAGAAATATTAACTTGGGCATAATAAACTAAACTCAAAACTCTACTTTGAAGTAGGTAAGTCGTAAGTTAAGATACTCATAAGTTAAATTAATACAAATAACTTAACATACAGTATAAAATATATAAATAAATGTTAAAATGAAGTGCTTACTATCACTGCTTCACTTATGGTTACATTTTACCGTATTTACATGAAGAGAGACACGATAATAAATCACCCACCATATCAACATCGTCGTCCTCTATCAACACGGGGTCTGCATTCATTATTAGGGGTTAGAAACAAATAAAATCCTGAAATTAATATTATTATGAAGACTTTTTGCAACTATAAACTTTGGCGAATTTGAGATTTGAGTAGTTCTGCATTGACGTTACTTTGACAGTTTGACACTAACAGTTGTACAAACAGTTTTAGCAAAGTGTGGCTTGTTGAGGTTGGCGAGTGTTTGGCACAGACTAAGTAGTACGCATAAGGGTTTCCGTCTAAAGAAGTAGGGTATCCCTAATATTGGAGAATACTGCTAAAATTAAAGTGAAATAAAAATAAAATAGCTAAGTGTTTTATTATATTTATTTTACTACTAAAACAACTTTGGATTGACCAAAATTACCAATATTCTTGGAAATAAGATGGATAAAACTTGAAGTGACTATTATGAAGACAGTTTATATTAGGAAGACAGTTTACGGGTCGTTCATCGATAAGCGTCTCTTAAGCTGCCCGTGACTATGTGGTAATCACGATGGTTAAATGTATGAATTTCAAAAACATGGAAGTGGGAAGAGAAAAGGGGCTTTAGAGTGAGGCCACATGGGTCTTGACGAAGTACTGCATCGTCGCACCTCTGTGATTGCGACGTTATACTGAGTTCCATCTGGGTACAGCGTTGCGCTATGATGTATGACATGGTGAGTTATGAGAACTCACCATGTGGCAACACACTTACCTAAAAAACTAAAGGTGCTGCCTTGTCGCACGGCAGGGAAAAGCAAGGGGCTAGTAAAAAGAAAATCGATTACAATTATTGCATTTACACGTTTACGGGAATGTACTTTTAGATGACTTTGAGTTGGGGCAGATGGTCCCGCAGATGGACCTACCTTGCTACGCCCCTGCGATCCAGGTAATTTAACTACGTTAGTAAAAAGTAATTACGTCAGCAAAATGTAATTATGTCAGCATCACGTCAGAAAAATGTTGCTATCTGATTTCATTTGACCCCGTACATGTAGAAATCGTAATGGTATTCAGTTCAGCTGCATACGATAGGACAGGATGTCGACCCGTATGTAGTTAAAGATACTGTAAGCATTTATGTACTTCTACATGGAAGTTTTTCGACGTAAACGCGGGCGACACTGCTCTCAAAAGATATAATCAATTAAAATCTATTTGGTTAACGCACTATGGGGAAAAATACAGTTAAGTACTTGTGCTACTAGCGTCACTAGTGGTGAAATTTGGCAATATATCTAGAGTTTTAAATTGTTTGCTGAGACTAAATGCCCTCGAGGAAACACTTGCATGACATAGTAATAATTCTATCACTCGTTCCACCTCTCTTTAATGTCTTCTCTCCCTTGTCTTTCGTATTGAAACTGTGCAAATTTATAGAAGTTAATAAAATAAAATTGTAACATAACACAAGTTGTATTTTTAGGCCTTTTTTTTATCTGGATACACAGGAAACTCTGTGCAGAAAAAGTCAGTTAAATATTCTCTGATAGTGTCTCCAGCGTTTGGTGGTCTATCATAGTACCTACGCGATGGGCAAAAAATCTTATATGCACAAAAGCCATTAATGAAGAGTTGAAGTAATAATTCTAGACAACAATAATTATGAAACCCTGTCTTTTGGCGAACGCTCTTAGTATACAAATAGTTTTAATTTATCTTCGGTTGTTAAATAACCTGAGAATATCTTGGACAGTTCATACCGTAAATAATAGAATGGATTGGGAATGTGGAGGGCAGAGTTTTGAGGCGTATCTTTACCTACATATTTTTGAGCCCTAACTTCAATGTGATAGTGATCATGTAGACTGATGATCACTATCCTTTTCCCAACGATGTTGGAGTAAACTTACTGTGTATTTTACATGGCCCTATTGTCTACCTAATGCCCACAACCCAGACTCTAGGTATTACATTATCCTTTGATAAAAGATCAGACTTCTGGTCTTCTACTTGTAACGGCTTTCTAAGATATACAAATGACGACAGCCGGGACGGTAGTCCCGGCTGTCGTCACTTGAAAACCACGTCAAGCTTGACAGCTTGACGTGGTTTTCAAGGCACGAATAAGGTCTCGATATGTAATAGATGGTCACCCATCTACGGACCGACCTCAGCAAGCGTAGCTTAACCTTCGATCGACCCGTGCGTGCAACTGTAACAATTTAGCCACGAGCTCCTAACGTTACTTCATGACTCTCTGGCCAACATACATGTTTGATACAAACGTGGATATCTCCATTGGTCTGCAAAAGGGTAAAGGTCACCAAATAAATAGCCATACTGCGGATAAATATATATTTAGAGAGGCCAATTAAAATCTATTGTTATTATGTGAAATAAACTGCAACATTAAAATTGGCTTGTTGCATTGCCTTAACGTTATTATAATAATGTATGCTGTATCTCTTATATAGAACCTTATAAGTTAAAAATACATTTGTTTATAAACTACGATAAACGAAAATACTAAGCAATGAAAATGCAACTGTAATGGAGATGGATGATACTTGGGCGAATTTTATTCTAAAAGAGTGGAAAGGGCATGGACGTACAAACTGATGCCATGAGTTTAGTACACGATACTGGACCCTCCACCAGTGTTGCTATTTTTCGTTGGCTTTTCGTTATTTTCTGATGTTATTTTTTACATAAATCAGTGAAAAGTCGTGAGAAAATCATCGTTTCTATATAATATATAGAAACGATGATTTTCTCACGACTTTCGAAAATCCTCGTTGGGTTCAATACATATTATGTATTGAACCCAACGAGGATTTTTCATCAAAAAGTTAATACTTTAAGTCTCTCATTAAAAATCTCATATAGTTAGTTAGAAATTATGATGTTTCAGTTTGAATCGAATAAAATAATCGAGTGTGAGTTCAGACGCGGTAGAAGTGAAACTTTGTATTCTGTTTCATTCGTAAGAGACAGAGATGAATAGTGAATACACTATGGAAGTGGTAAACAAACACAGACAGAGAGAAAAACATATATAGTACTCTTTTTCTTTTCATAAAATCGAATTTCCACCGTCTCAAGGGAATTTTCACTTCATAAACATCAGAAGAACACGCTAGAGGGTCCAGAATCATGTACTGACCTTATGGTATTAGTTACTCCGTCGATGTTCCTTCCACCCTGTACACATTATGAGACATTTTTTACATCGTTTACATGCTTACAAGTCCAATAATATCTATGAAGAAAAAATATATCAATATAAGGACTATTTTGTTCAAAGCACCATACTGGCCGCATTGATTTATTTCTAAATTCAATACACTATTTTATTAATAATAGACGTGAAATATATTTTTTTTATATTAAATTATCCTTCATAAGTTTCCACAATTTCGTTAGTTCACATTTATTTTCGTGAGCGATCCTTAATTAACACAATTTACCCAATATCTCCATCTCATCTGAAAAAAAAACATTATTATTTCATTTTTTTTAAACATTAAAAGTCGGAATTATTATATATATATATTTTTAGTTAAAATTAATATAAGGAGGGTTTGATCATCTGCAACAAAGAATCCTACGTAGGGCCTCGGTAATCCGGACTCTCGCTTGTTCGGTGATCGCTGTAATCCGGCCGGGCAATGGGATACGCGGGGGAGGCCCGGCGGCGTGTAGGTGCGGGGGCTGTCATGAGCCAATGCGCCGTCAGTCTTTTGTTTATCGCCTTTCGTGTAATACGTAGTGTCAATTAAGTGCGCTCGCTAACATCATGGCGCCGCCACGTAAACATTCGACATTAACAATAAAAGACAAATTACGGATTATAGAAATGTTAGATAGGGTGACAGCTACCCTGTCATTGCTCGGAAGTTTGGTATAGGCAGGTCAACTGTAGGTGACATAAAGAAAAACAAAGACAAACTCTTGAAGTTTGTTAGCCTAACAGAACGTGGTCCCGGTGTACGAAAAACACTAAAGAAATCGGAAAATCCTGTTTTAGAAGATGCTTTGTTTACGTGGTTTTTGCAACAAAGGCGATTGCATGTTCCTGTAAGTGGTGATATGATTTGTGAGAAAGCTCGAATTTTTCATCGCCAGATTACAAACTCCAATATCGGATTTAATGCAAGCCGGGGATGGTTAGACAAATTTAAAAAACGCCACGGAATAAGACGTTTAAAAATGGCCGGTGAAAAACTGTCAAATGATGAAGCCGCTATCGGACCATTCCAACTAGAGTTACAGAAAGTTATTAGAGAGAAAAAATTAACAGCGGAACAGGTTTACAATGCTGACGAATCTGGTTTGTACTGGCGATTATTGCCAGATCATACATTAGCCTCTGGCAATGAGCAGTCGGCTTCCGGAAGGAAAATGATGAAGATGAGAGTGACATTCATGCCTTGTGCAAATGCGGCTGGAACTCATAAACTTCAATTGCTTGTTGTCGGCAAATCAAAAAACCCACGAGCATTTAAATCAACACGTCTTCCTGTTTGTTATCGTGCACAAAAAAATGCTTGGGTTACGAAAGACTTGTTTCTTGAGTGGTTTAAAACGGAATTCGTTCCCGCGGTCCGCCGCCATCTTTTGTCTGTTAATTTGCCTCCTCAGGCACTGTTATTGTTGGATAATTGTCCTGGGCATCCATCAGCAGATGAACTTGTCTCTGAAGACGGCCACATTTTTGCAATGTTCCTGCCACCTAACACCACGGCGTGTATACAACCAATGGATCAGAACGTTATACAAAATGTGAAGTTAAATTACCGCAAATCACTTTTGGTTAACTGTCTTGCATTATGTTCTGAAAACCTCATGGACTCATTAAAATCGATAACTTTAAAGGACACAGTTTTTCTTTTGGCTAATTGCTGGGCCAATGTTAAGACATCGCTAATTAACAAATCATGGAAGAATTTGCACCCTGAATTTCTCACTGATAATGACGAACCAGAAGATGATGTTCCTTTAGCCCAGCTTTTTAACAGGTTGAGGGGACCCAATGATCCTCAAATAAGTGAGGCAGAAGCTCAAGAATGGGCTGCTGGTGGTGCCGAAAGCGAGTTACAAAGATATGAAGTGTTAACTGATGAGGAGATTGTGCGAGCGGCTATGTGTGAGGACGATGAGGAAGATGAGGACAATAGCGTTGAAATTCTAAAAATCACAAAAGTTGGTAATTCAGAGGCAGTAGGAGCTTTAAACACAGCTTTAAAATGGGCTGAAGATAACGAATTTGATAGCCACGAAGTTATGTTTCTCCGTCGACTTAGAGACCGGGCTTTCGAAATGAAGTGCGAAAATTATAAACAGAAGAGTATTACAGACTTTTTCAAGAAGAATTAACTAATGTTTTATTTTAACTTGCTGATTTCCTTACATAGTTGTTTGTATGTAATTTTGAACATGTACATTTTGACTGTATGCTATAATTTAAAAATTGATTAAAGAAACTAAGGTTAAACATGTGTTTTATTAACATTTAATATGGCATACTATAATCCGGACGCCTCGATAATCCGGAAAGGGTCTTGTTTTTGCCTCTCCGGATTAACGAGGCCCTACTGTATACTACTTAATATTATAGATTTGAAAGTTTGTGAGTATGTATGGTTGTTTGTTACTCTATAAGAAGTACTGAAAAGATTTTGATGAAACTTACAGCATCATAGCTTCCCATATTTCAGAATGAGACATTGGCTCTAACTTATAAAGATACATCGACGAAGTGTATGGTGACAACTAGTACTGAGTAACTTCACAAATACTAGAGAAAAACACTGAAAGGAACATAAATGTGACATTAAAATATTTTAATAAAATAAGGTTTTATTTGAGGTATATAACTTTTTTATTCCTCAACATCGCATTACAAAATAAATAATGTCACAAATAACAGTTATCTTAACCATAATCCTGCTAACTGTTCGAAATGGCTACCATTTAGTTTTGACCCCAGATAAACTCTTTTTTATCTTGTTGGGTCACATTAAAAATACCTAAATACTAAATCAGTTTCATTTTACACAGTAACACAGGCTTTTTCAAAAACCTACTTCAGGCGCCAGTCTCTTCCATTGATGGAACATAACGTTAGACCATGACATTGTTACTTTTAAGGAATCCATTATTGTGAAGAGAGAATAAATAAATGAACGACGGCACGGTTGGCGCAGTGGCTGCGCGATAGACTGCTGCGCTGCGTGTTGTGGGTTTGATTCCCACACGGAACAAATTTTTGTATGGCCTACAGATACTTGTTCCGGGTATGGCTGTTTGTGTGTGAGTTTGAATGTTTGGAAACGCACCCACGATACAGGAGAAATACCCAGTGTAGGGCAAAGTAAAAAAAAAAAAAAAATGAATTGAATTTTGTTTTATTTATTTAAAAATAATATTCCATCTTAATTTCTTTAAAATGTATCTCATGGTTCCTTTCAGCGTTTATCTCTACAATGTGAAAGGGACAGCGACGCACAACCAAATACTACGAGTTCAGTAAGTACATGATTCTGGACCATAGAGCTTTGAAATTTATAAGTAGTCGACTTTTCCGCGCACAACGCTGGGGTCCACAATCAGGTTGTGCGTGCATGTGCCTTCCACCCTGTACAGGTTGTTTGCACAAAATAATAAATAAATAAATAATAACTAAATATTGCTGGACAATTCACACAGCATCATCTAGCCCCAAGCTAAGCAGAGCTTGTGTTATGGGTACTAGATGACTGATATACTTAATACAATACATTACATATAAATATATTTTTTATTATACATAGGAAATACCCAGAACACCCGGAACAAATATTTGTAGATCGTACAAACATTTGTCCCAAGGCGGGAATCGAACCCGCAACCTCTTGCGTCGCAGGCGGACCTTCGCCCGCCGCGTCACATCGGTCGACAAAAGAATTCACCATGTATGTAAATCCTAAAATTCGAGCCTAACTCAGGAATTAAATAAGTATATGGGTGATATAGTAGTAACCAGTCAATCATCAGACTTGTCACCAAGGCCCCTAAAATCCCTTTTTTGGTAAAAACATGGTACGTAAGGCAATTTTTTGATTGGGACAAGCCCGCCACACTATTCCCGAACCACTACAACTCCTGAAAACCAGAATCAACAGTGGCGACCACCAGAAAAGCGTCGAGACAATGAAGCCCAACGAGTCCTGGAGAAACGATTCAAGTGTCTTGGATCCCGCAACGAAATTAACCAGAAAAGAACAGCGGAGGAGTAAGAAAAATACATAATTTCTACTTCCCTCCATATCGAAAGGAGACAGAACAGAGCTAGGCCAATAGGCACAAAGGGACGTTCACAACTGGGTTAGGCCCAGCGTAATTTTACGTAAGGCGATTGGCAAACTATACCGCATCACGCAGCGTAACGCAGGACTGCGTGTTCTTACGTTGTTTGCAAGTATCTGTGTAAAACACTCGTAGTGCAACACACAGAAAACGCATTCACGCCCAGTGTTCGTCGTTCGTCGCCGCGCACCCCGCTGTGTGGTCCAGTGCAGTGTGCCAATCGTCTTAGTGAAAAATACTCACGTAAACACGGCGTTGCACACGAGCAGGCGTCTTCTCAGTCGTCGCGTGCCACGTGCCTGCGTTGTAGCGCGACGGCCAGGTCGTGCTGCAGGGCCGCCTTGCGACGCACCACCTCGGCTGGCACCACTGATCGCAGGCCGTTCACTATGTCCTTCGTTTTACCTGTGTAGACACCAATGTTAGTAGAACTGGCCATAAAACATGGACTAAAATGAGGCATAATAGCCACATTTTCGAATTTAAAAAATATTTAATTAAAATATTATTATTTTTTAATTTTGGTAAAGTCAATTAAGTCTAACTGACATGATGAGTCTTCCGGTCGAACCGGAACACCAAGGAGCCACTGCCTATTCAACCTCCACAGCCAAATTACTGTGTAACAGGATACCCTTTGGTAAGATTGGCCGTCTGGCTCAAAGTTCCATACAAAACTTACAACCGGAATCAACGTGCTTAAAATGCATCTCGGTATGTAATGGATGGTCACCCGTCCACGGATTGAGCTAGGCAAGAGTTGCTTAACCTTTAAAGACTATTAGTTGAACCTACAGTTGAATGATGTGCATGATAAAATACATGAATCTACTGAACATTTTAAGGAAATATGATAACACAATATGCCTTTCCTAGACTGTTGGTAATATGTTATCTCGTATCTGAAAGGTAACCCTAGCATAATCACACTCTACATAACAATTTATTTGACTAAACCTGTCAAGTGCAGCAAAAAAAATGTTCCATCTAGCTATACATTTATGAACCAATGAGGTTCCTTCGACATTTTAGAGATGAGGACTTTGGTATGTATATAAATAGTGTTCGTATAGTTTGTTGTACTAATAAAAACGAAATATCTGTCTTATCGTGTTGGGCCGTTGATAAACATCGGTCTAAGTATGCTAAGCTTAGTCTTACAAAAGCCGGGCACCGTTTATTTTGGCCGAACACCTTATCAAAAAGCCTACCTATGTCCGGCTTTATCCGGACGCCTGGAAACGCTATATGGAGGCAAGACTATTCTGTCATCAACTGATTGGGCAGTCCAATTTTTCATGTAGTTGCATTCAATTTGGTTTGCAGCTGGCTCGCAGTTCAGCACCTCTTATTTTTGTTCTTTAACTAGACGCCTGGCAGGACTACGACCTCCTACGAGCCAGGTGCTTATTTAACTTGCATGGGTAACTATATCCATGCTATATTTTTTGTCCAATATCTGTGGATTTTTCTCCTAAAGCATTGATTACCAAAGTAGATATCGTTGAGCGTGTTCCTGATCTTGTTCTCCATATCCTCGACCATACGGCCGATGTTCACGATGTGCGGCGTCACGTCGCTCACTGCTGAGTCCTGTTCGGCCTGAAAATTATATACGACCTCTTTTTAATAAACAGGATACTGGACCCCTAGAATTTAATTTTTCGTCGGCATTTTCCTCATTTTTACGTGTTTCTTAAACAGTAAAAAAATCATGAACTCATGAGAAACATCATTTCTACCGAACTAATAAGATTATTCATTAAAAAGTTGATACTTTGTCTCACAGTTAAAATTTCACTGGGTTAGGCTGAAGTCTTGACTTTTTAGTTACTTATTTAAAAAAAAAACATGAGAAAAAAACATAGAAAAAAGCCTTCTATCTATCTATGCATGTGTTTCCACATTAAGTCCCTTAAGTGGATCATTGTGCCTGTTAAAAGGTCTTTCTTTTTATTGAAAACTTATGCTGTGCAAAAGCTGGGATTTATGCCTGTAATATAAAAGGAACCATAGACTGGCATTGACCTCTTTTCTTTCCAAGATCTACACTCACTAAGTGTTAATCTGAAGAATTTATTTATTTGAATGTGATGATCAATTTGCATTTGATAGCTCATGTCTTGAGTAAGGTTATAATTTATTTAACACTAGCTGATGCCAGTGGCTTCGCCCGCATGGGTGTCGGTTAACACAACCAAAATTAATCATGAAATTATCGACGACACCTCTAACAAATATCATGATATTTGAGCCAATGTATACAAAAACTTGACAAATTATATACTAAAACTTTCGTAGAGAACCACTCTAACCATTGGTGAGAATAGCATGAAAATTGGTGCAGTAGTTTTTGAGTTTATTGTGAACAGACAGACACATTGTTTTATAAAATGTAGGGATCACGCTAACGCTTAGGGGATGAAACCGCAGGGTAAAGCTTGTTTAAAATCATATGGTTACCTGTCTAGTAAGACTACCACCAAGGTTCATAGTCCCGCTGCTTTCCTTATTAGTTTGCAGCCACAGCATGGCTGTTGATGTGAGTTTGTAGTGAGCGTTGCGGCCAGAGCTCTTCTCAATCACTTCTACTACGTGGATGGAGTCCCAGCAGCCTTTGATCTTTTGGGAACCATCACCAGCTTTCTTTATCAATATTACACCTGTAAGTTTATGAGGAGTGGCTTATTAGATGGAAAAATAGTTTATTTATACAAAGCATAGATTTTTCATTAACTGGAAAAGATTTTTTATAAACTATTACAAACGTGGGCCATTAAATTTTTGTACACAATGGAGGAGCTCCTGGCTAAATAAAAAGGTTAAGCCACACTTGCCAAAATCAGTCTGTGAATGGGTGACCGTTCATTATATGTTGGGATTCCTACATGAATTGGAAAGCATGTTAAACCGTTGGTCCTAGCTGTCATTTATAGATCTTTGACAGTTGTTACGGGTAGTCAGAAGCCTGAAAGAATGACAACCGTTTTATCACAGGATATTGTGTTGCCCAGTAACTGTATTATGGAGGTCAGATAGGCAGTTGTGCCACGTAAAGTTAATATTCTATAAAAATGAGAAAAACTGGAATTCCACTGCATCCGGTAAGACTGGAAGTTGACCCCAACGTACTTGGGAAAAGGCTATGCAGATAAATGGAGGCGGCCATTGTTTTATATAATAGAGAGGGAAGTACCTTATATTACTTTTACAGGTAATACAATACACTATTGCTGTCACACTAACATGCATGTACAACTGTAATAATATGTCATTTTCTTTCCTGTTCCTAACCTATATAATATAATTTTACTGTCAAGGAATTACTAACCAGCAAACCCATGGTCCATGTCCCACAGGTACACAGAGCTGACACCACCTTCGAAGTACATTTCTCTGTACTGGTCGAAGGCGTGATTGGCATCAATTTCTAATTTCCTTAGCCTCTCTGAAGGCATTGACCCATCTTCTAGTGGAGGGTCGTATGTGTTTGACCATGGTGATCTGTAAGAGTCTCCGTCGCGGTTGTAGTCGCACAGTAAGTAATCCTTTCCCATGCTACGGTCCTGAGCTATCTTTAGTGGCTGGTCAACTGACGATAGCAGGTCATCGCACATACTAGGCACCAGATCTATCAAATCTGTCAAGTTTTTCTCAATCTGCTGCGGAGGCAGCCTCCGCATCAAGTCTAACGCACAATCCATTTGTTGGTCAGTCTGCAATCATCGTAAAACATAGCTCAGATTTAGTAAATTCCGTTAATTTTGGTGCATTAGTCATCATAACAAATACTGTTACAGAACGTTAAAGCACTTCTAGTAACCGAATAGGCAACTTACCATGATTAAACGAGAATGTAGTAAATGCAAATAAATAAGTGAAATTAATTACAAGTGTTTTTACTGTTAAAATTGCTTTATTCCAAATATTAGTAGGAAATCCCAACCCGAATTGATAACTTGACGTAATTTGACGGCAAGAGTTTGCGTTCAGAAACTGTATTTAGGTTACTATATCATTGTGAAGTTCCTGCTTGTTTTTGAACGTTTTCATGGTTATTCTCGATAGTTTTACTGATCGGTTGAAGCAATCAGGATTTGTTGAATCCAAGTAGAATCATGAATTTGTTTAGTGCGTATTTCAATTATTCTCATTGCAGTAACTAAGATATACTTATTACAACTTGAAGTTTACATTGTTCTTTAACTTTTGAATAAAACACGCGATTCTTCAACATGTTTGCTTTTAGGCCGGAAACAGCTGGCACGTCACTATAAACTTTTCAATGGAATGTTTCCTGGGTTATGAGACGCCGGTATACCTGTTTCATTCCCTCTTTGCGAAATTCCTATAGGAAGAAAGAAAGCGTCATATTCAATGAAAACATGTAACTGTTTCCTGTTGAATGTCAGTTTTGTGAATAATGTTGTGTGTGTCAAAGTTTTGTTGTTATTACATATAATTTCGATAATTACCGTGTATTAAATAAATTAACACTTTTATCAATGGAATTGTGATCCCTATTTGTGTCAGCACTGAAGGACATAGTTTTGTGTAGTGTGAATTCTCGTAAAAGGTTTGCATTGTGTACTTAATTATACTTATTCAAATGATTCACGTTATGAGAATGTTATCACAGTTATTATTATAAAGGTTCTATTATACGCGCCTAAACGGGAAGTTGGTGTAGCAAAGCCGCAATTAGCTTCAACTTACTAAAGTATATAGTAAAGCAGAGATTACAAATAAGGTAATCCTGTTTGCACTAGGTTATGACCAAGATATACCCTTTAGAAACCCTATGATCGTTGCCACTGCATTTCTTTGTCACACATCACGTGTTTTCAGAGTATCTGTATAATTCTTGTGAGAAACATGGTCCGAAAATCATTAAAAAGTTTGGATTGTTAAGATAGTAACCCTCTAGTTAAGAAACAATACTTTTTTTTTAGTTATACAGCATTGTATTTAAATATGGAACTGCACCTACTATGAAGTTTTTCTGTCATGAACATTTGGGTGTGTTGAGTTTTTTTTTAAGTTTTATCTATGAGTATGCTAGTATGGATTATTGATGGCAGTGTGAAGTACTTGTAATAAGTTTGAATAGGCAGTTTATCAATATGAAGTGGTTAAGCATAAGCCTTGAAATGTCAGCGGGATAATAAATGTATTAGAATATGAATTGGTATTCAAATCGTGGATTTTATTAAAAATAAGGTTAAATAAGCGCAAACCTAATCATGTTTCTGGAACAAAAACGGAGTCATAACACACAAACTTCAACATTACTATTTCAAAGACTGTTTAACAAATCACAATAAATATCTGTCTATGGAAATTCTGCCAGTAATACAAAAGCAGATAATGTGTTAATACAAGCTACTGCAACACTTGTCTCTCTGATCATAGGTGTATTGAATGAACAGTCTGCTTTAGGGTAGCCTCAGGCAGATTATTCTTCTTAATAATCATGTAGCGTATTTGTTTGCTTTAAGCACTGGCACAGATCTTGAGCGCTGGACACAGTAGTAGGGGTAAGTTCGCACATAGACACTTTATACTAAAATCAACTTATGCTCAACTCAAGTTCAGTGTTCAAGATATGTGCCGGAAAAATTGACAATTTGGGATAGGTTGATGTGCTGGCATCTGTACATATTTACTTGACATAAATGAGGTGTTCATTTTCAGCACTTTACATGATTAACACTGTCAATACTTCCTTGTTTACGACACAAAGTTCTTAATGAACAGTAATTGAAATACTAGTTCCTTTAAATCAAATCAAGTAGTGTACAACATGGTAGGCTCAAAATGCTGTTTGTTATGGTTGTATGGGCATGTGATGAGGAGGGATGAGGATCATTTCATGAGAAAAATTTTGAGTATGAATATGAAGGGTTATAAGAGTAAAGGAATACTGAAGAAACAATAATGTAAAAGACTACCTAAGAAGAGAAAGATTGTACTTTAATAATAGCACATAATTATGTTTACAAGTATTAATTAACTTATATGAGTAGTATAATTTTATTATTATTTTTGACATTATTAATTTGGATGACATTTTTATTTTTTCTAATTAATTCAATTTTGATAAATTTCGTAATAAAGCACTATCTATAATAGTTTCAATGACAATGTAATTGTGTAAGAAAACTTGTTTAAAGTAAAAAGATTTGTTTCATAAGTTTCCTAATATAATAGTTATATTTGAACACCCTCTGAACCTGTATTATGCAAATAAATGATTTGAATGAGTTGAAATAGATGGATTGTGTGATAGATGATATGGCTAAAATGGAGGTGACTTTTGAAATAACGGTAAATAGAGATGTATCAAAGTGAACCAACCCCAACTGAAATGAGATAGATGGAAAGAAAGAAAAGGGTGATATTGGTTAAATGTAATGGTGTTGATTTTATTTAGTAAAACTAACTTTCTGTATCATGATTAAATGCCAGATGTACCTTATCATCAATATTACAGTTACACTCAGTTGAAAATGTAACTTTTAACACATATTGTAAAATCAATAAACAAAAATCAGGGTTGGCTTAGTTAAATCATGATTTAATCAATAAAATAAAATCAGTTTCCTTAAGTACTTAGATACTTAAAACATGTTATAAAAAAATATATTGGAATTATAACATTTGTACAATACTTACATCAACAAAAATTCAACTTTCCAGATTCCTCGGTTAGTAGTTTATTTCTAATTTTGGTATGTACAGAGTCCATCATAAGAGGATGTAATAAAGTTGAAAAACTATCATAGAAATTCGACATATCAGGGTAGCTAGATCTGCTGGCCTCTGTACAGTAGGCCACAGTCAGTTGTGTTCTTCCAATGAAACTCTGTACTTATGCTAAGTCAGCTTAAGGTCAAAGTGTAGCCATGTGCCATGTGTATGTGTGTGTCTGTATGTGTTTGTGTGTATGTTTGTACGTATTACAAATGTGGAAAAGAGTCCACTGATGCTAAAAAACCTTGGCTCTAAGTACTAGTTGGCTTCATGTAAATGCGCTTTACATTTTACACATTACCATTATAAGTCAATTTTTAGTGCCCTAAGCAAAATACCAAATAAACTATTTATTTTTTCAACCCTGGGAAAAGAACTTCAATTCCAAAGATGTTTATAAAAGTTGAACTAGAATGCATTTCACAGAGGTGACAAAATGTGGTGTTGACTTGTCACCTCTGTTACACATACCATGCCTGACCTGTAAATGTGTGGTTATACAACCGCACATGTACAGGTACTTTGGCCTACAACAGAACCTGTAAAAGTGTGGTTATTGCGATCTCCTGGAGAGTACCTGGGTTACCGAAGTATTTTGCCCTATATGCAGTGACCTCTGGTCAGTTGAGTGGGACCTAGGATTCTGTCTCATCCACCTGCATACAGGCTCTGCATAGTGGGCTGTCTGTAACTTCGAAAACCAAGAGATGTTTGTGTTAACAGAGTTATCAACACCTTTTCTTGTCATCTTTTTCAGGCATTGCGGTAAACTGTGAGTGACGTAACCCTGTCATGATGCCGACCCAACTGGTGAACCAGGATAACCACCAGAACGATGTGCGCGTGAAGACGGTGTACAACGGTGATGTGATGATCACGTACATCAATCACAATATTAACTTTGAGAAGTTTACTGAGGAGATGGTGGCGATATGCCGTTTTCTGCCTGATCAGGTTGGTAAATATATTTATAACCGACGGCATGGTTGGCGCCGTGGCTGAGCCATTGGCTGCTGTGCTGCGTGTCGCGGGTTTGATTCCCGCACGGAACAAATACTTGTATGGCCTACAGGTAGTTGTTCCGGGTCTGGCTGTTTGTGTATGTGAGTTTAAATGTAAAAGCGTAGTGCGTTGAAATTTCGCGTAACGTCACGCCTTGTTACACTTTTTACGTAGAAGTGACGTCACAAGCCCCTTCTACTGAACTTTGATGTACAATATCTTTGTCACTTTTTATTGATTTGAGTAAGCAAAAAATACGTACCCAATATTTTTTGGTAATCTAACTGACGGACCAAATAGGCTTATTATTTTTTTACCTAGGACCCTATTCTTCTCTCCCAATTAAAACACTATCTTTTAATTTTAGGTGTTCACCATGAAGTGGGTGGATGAGGAAGGTGATCCGTGCACCATATCGACTCAACTGGAGCTGGACGAGGCGCTGCGTCTCTACGAGATCAACAGGGACTCCGAGCTGACTGTTCACGGTGAGTTCTCTTCTTTTACCTAAAGTTTTAAAGTGGAACGTAATATACCAACATGTTGGTCATCCCCTAAGGGTTAGGTACAGGTGTACCTATGGTTCGACCACATGTAACGGCCACCCACAAGATGGACCGAAAATCTTCGTAGGTGGCCGATGGATGAGGCCAGCGCAGAACTGATCTTGGAAATCTTTGGGGGAACCCTATGTCAAACAGTTGACGTCTTTTGGCTGAAATTATTACATGGGGCCAGTCAATTGCCATCTGCCAAGCACAAAGCTTGATTTCGGGCTGGTACTGAAAATTTCAAGATGGGAAAGCCCGTCTCGAGAATCATACTCAATATCTTATTATCAGTAGTAGTACTTGCGGACAAGGAGGCAGATGAAATGTCCATATTTTCAAACGTCAGATAGAAATTAGATAGATAATTAGACAGATAGAAAATCCTGATAGTCCGTTAAGTTTCGTTATATGAAATACATCAAGCAATGTGACGGTTGGAAAGTTAGTAAAATTATGAATTATGGGAATATGTATATGGAATAGTCACAAAGTAGGTGCTTAGTATCATAGATTTTGGAGACAAGATTTAAAAAATATAGAATCGCGACCTAAGCGAAAAAAATAAATAAAAAAATATTTCTTCATACGGCTCTTTCATGAAATATAATTGAAACTATATTATGTATGTATCAAATCATCACCATGACATCTTTCACACAATACCTTTAATATTCCCTACTCATACATATAATACTTATATTTTCTCTTTCTCTATCAAATCCATCCAAAGGTTGTCTGTTGATCGCTTATAGCGACAAGGCCGCCCATTGTTACCGTACCCTATGTAGCTCTTAAACTCATTATTTGTAACTTTTCATGGTGTATAAAGAGTATTCTATTATATTCTATTCTATTAATGATGCGCTAATTTTTTCCCATTAACTGTTTCAATTGTTTATGTAAGTATAGTAATGTATGTATGTTTATTTGTGTATACATATATTATATGTAGGTATTATATTTATATGTAGCTTAATATGTATTTAAATTTAGTTCCCTATTCTTTTAAGAAATTTCACCTACCACTGTTTGTCTCTGCATCACCCAAAGGTTGACTGGTAGAAAATCCCGATGGCATTAAGTCCGCCTCTGTACATTTGTGTGCGTAATAAATTAAAATAAAAAAATAATTCTAGAAACTTTCCTCCCAACAACCGATTTCCAGTTTTGTTTTGTTGTTAAAAACCCTTTTATATTGCCATTTTAGTAGATAGCGCATTGTTTACTCACCTTCAAATTCTGATAACCTAAACAAATATACCGTCAAATCACGTTACCGCTTCTGATTGGTCCAAAATACCGCCAACCAGTCAAAACAAACGAAAGTAAATAGGTATGAATTAATTGGGCTTTTAGAAAACAGAGGTTTCATGAAATACTTATCTTTTAAGAATCAAGCCTGAAATCCTCAAGCGTAAAGCGCTATTATGAGATGAAATAAAAGCGCTTGATTAATTACGTCGCCTTTAGTTAAAGTAGAAGACACTTTGTCAGCGTCTGTCCCAGGGTTTTATAGCTTCAGTAGTTCGCGCTTAGCTTGATAGATGGCGCCGTCGACGTTGTACAGACCCACAGGATTGTTAATATCGTCCGAGTTTTAATATCTTTTAAGAGTTTAAGCTTTTGAACTGACGGGACGGAAGTTATTTATTTGTTAGAGTTTTATAAACTTACTTTAAGTAGAACTTAAAATGAAGCCCGTTATATTTGGAGTATCTGTTGTATGAAAACAAGCTTCATCACATGTGTCGTAATGATATACTGCCTTCTAATAATCAACAGTAGACTGTCATGACTGATATGATAGTAATTATCATATTCGGCCTAGCCTTTTCTCAACTATGTTGGGGTCGGCTTCCAGTCTAAGCAGATGCAGCTGAATATCAGTATCATACAGCGACTGTCTAGCTGACCTCCACTGCCTAGTTATTGGGCAACACGATACCCCTTAATAAGACTGGTTGTCAGACTTTCGGACTACCCGTAACGACTCAAAGATCTACAAATGACAGCTGGGACGCGTAAAACAACCTATAAAAATAATATCAGCATTTTATCGTCCCACTGCAGGGCAAAGGCTTCTTCTCATATAGAGAAGGCACATACATTGATCACCACGCTTGCTAAAGTTAGAATGGCGGTTTCAGACTTATATCCATACTTACTAATATTATAAATGCCAAAGGAACTCTGTTTGTTTGTTACCTTTTCACGACTAAACGGCTGATCGGATCGTAACGACATTCGGCAAGGAGGTAGATTATATCCTGGAGAAGAAAATAGGAGAGCTTTTAACCAGCAACTTCGTCTGCGTCCGCTATAACTGATATTCACTCGAACGATCGTAGCAGGTGACTTTCTGTAGTTTCTGCCTACCCCCAAGAGATTATAGACGTGAATTTGTGTATGTATGTATGAAATTGTGGGCATAAGCTTAAGTTAAATCATAAGTCCAGGTTTCCTCAACATGCTTTCCGTCACCGATGTCAGTGATGTCTAAGGTGGAACTTAATAAAATTAGTTGAAAACCTCACTTTGGGAAATGCTCAGATTTAAACCCAACACCACGTGCATGATATGCAAAGTCCTGACCACCATCGCGACAATTCAACTAAGCACAATGATTATTATTTAATACTAGATTTTGCTCGCGGCAAAAGGAAGTGGGGGGTTAGAAAGAGACAAAAAGTAGCCTGTGTCACTCTCCACCCCTTCAACTATCTCCACTTAAAAAAACACGTCAATTCGTCGCTCCGTTTTCCTGTGAAAGACGGGCAAACAGACACAAACACTTTCCCATTTATAATATTTATATGGTGAAGTACGTATACCAACTGCTTCTGATCTACCAATGTTACGTCTTGCGAGGATCGAAGATGGAGTTATCATAGTAAAATATGATAGTAAACTGTCAGGAAACTCAGGCCATTATGCCACAGTGGTTGGAACTGTGCCCGATATCAGTGTTTTAGATATACACAGGCTATATAGGGTGACCCTGTCACATTTATTGTAACAGTTGACCTTATGACACGCATTGGTTTTATGGAATGATTAGTGATTTGGCGCTGTTTTGTGTAATTAGATTTTGGCATTTTGCCTTGTATTGTATTACTAGCATTCGCTCGCGAATTCGTCCGCGTGGATTTCGTTCTTATCCCTTCGAACTTTAACATTCCGTCCGTTACCTTTAAATCGTTTTACCTAGTATTAGGAATAATGTAGCTTTCTAACAGTGACAACATTTTAAGAAATTGATCAAAAGTTCCGCAGATTACCCCCTACATACAACTTGAAAGGTGGGGCATATAAATACATACACACTTTAAATACAGCAGCAAAAGACTTGAGTAGAATTAGCCAGAAAAGAAAACATTTTAGGAGACATATAAACACACACATGGTGTAAAGCTGTAGCTAACTGCTACTATGCTTATGCCAGATTCCCAAGAGTACGACGGAGCTGCGGCCCGTCAATCAGACCTGCTGCCCACCTGGTGCCTGACAGTCTAAGCAGCTTAACAGTTATCTTTGGCAATTTCTAGAAATAATTTGCCTTGCAACTACCACTTTGTTACTTAAATATCCGGTTATCCTTCGTTAAAATTACTCTGTCGTTTCGCTCGACTTATTTCAATAACAACTCATGTGTAGTACTTATTAAATAATAGGATAATAACTCCACTAGCAGTAAATTATTATTTTAGTACCCAACTATAAACATTACGCGTAACGGCTTAATTAAATACTTAAGTTATTAAAACTTATTGTTCACTTACATCATCGCCATGGATTCCGCAGGAAACTACCTACAAATGTCAATCAATTACCATTTTTATGACGTGCCGTGTCTCTGTTCTCAAAAAAAGATTTTGTCTCACGAAAACTCGTAAGAAAACACGAAGCTTGGACGTCGTTTCACTTATTATCATAAATGAATAATTTATTCAGTAAATAATTTACCGCCGTATGTCCGAGCAGGGGACGTGTCTCTTTTGTGGAATACGAAACGCTCTGTCGGAGTTTATCTGGCGAATTGTGCCGATGACGATTCAGTAGCTCACTTATAGCGACATTTCGCACAATGTTTACCCGGCCGGGTGTACTTTTGCTATAAAATTCTTATCTACCCGCATTGCGAATCCGGGCGGCCGCCATTACCATATTCAGATTGGCGTTACGTCGACAGCGATATTTCTCATTTTTTTGCCATCCGCCGCAGCGATCAGACGTATCCAGTCACGTTCAGCGGATTCGGAAATGTGATAGCTTTGTTTCGGTTTCTGTTATTGTTTTCTGTTTCTTGACAGTACGTTTTCGGACACGGAATTGAATTGAACTGGGTATAAATTCGTCCAATGGCTCACCTTTTTTCATCTAATTTTTAATACAGCAAAATGTCTCATGAGTTAGTGGAGAACTTAACAACGAAAGTTAGAATATGATACATCTATTCAGAATGCAAATGCGGATGTAGTATTATAAATGGGAGTTCTGTCTCTACAATTCATTAGCCACACTTGTAATTAATACAGCGAGCGAGGCAACTTAGTTTCGATGCATAATCGTGGCTAACAATCATACATTCACGTAGCGGAGGGCGCCCTCGCCGGAGTCCGGAGCACACGTCCCGCGAGGATTTAGTGAGGCGTCCGTGTAACTTGGCGTACGCTCTAAACCGTCTGTAAATAAAACGGAAGCGGCCCAAACTTGTATGCAAACAGGGGCGGAGGAACTTGCTATACTTAATAAAGTGCCAACATTGCGGGAAATTTTGGCGCCCAACGCGGGGCAAGGTTTGTTCGTCCCACCGCCTGTAGCCGCTGCGCAATTAGGGATATTTTAATTAACTTTGTGAGCGTTATGAACGACAATTCAGAATCCTATTCTGTTAATTGAATACGTGGCCCGCCCTCGAATGGGATTGCTGTTGTTTCCTAACGGCTATTCGTTTAATGCGTCCGCCTGCCGTTAATTGATATTTCTGACGGTGTAAGGTGTGGCTGATTAGTCCCTTTAACATTTATTGCGGAATCGTAACACGTTAATAATATCTATGGATATAAAAATCGACCACCACACCATAACTTCAGAACGAGTTTACCGATTTCATTCAATTTTTTTTTAAGATTTCTAATACTTTGTAGAAGGTTCTAACGGACACAAAATTTAAGACAATTGCTCAGAAAATTGGAAAATTTCAGAAAAGTTAACGACTACTTTTTTTTAATTTCGTGCGTTTGACAGGTCGCGCCATTGACAGGACCACGTCTGTCAGGTCAGTTATTAACTTAATAATAATACCAGCCCATTAAATACCCAAATACCTCTTGTCATATAGAGATCGCAAGAGAAATAATCACCAGTCTGGCTCAAGGTGACTTGGCGATTTCAGACTTCAATTAAATACAAGTCCAAGTTACCTCATGATGTCTTTCTTCACCAATGTCAGTGTTGTTCAAGATAAACTTAAATGTAAATGTAACCAGTGCATTCAAACCTTGCTTCTCATGCACGAGGTTGTGGGTTAAAATCCGGGCAAGTACCAATGTGACATTTTTAATTCATAGGTACCTTCTTACCAAGGGTCGTTACCTAGTAAAGGGGTTGTGTAGGTCAGATAGCGGTCGCTCCATGTAAAATACTGGTATTCAGCTGCATCCGGTTAGACTGGACAACGTACTTGGGATTACTCTCAGCAGATGATGATGCATTTTCTAGCATTTCCTGAAATTAGTTAATTTAGCTTGAAAAATGTCCTCGAAGAGGATGAAATTGTAAGGATTCGTTAACATTAAGAGTCGTCTTCATAACGGTATGTAAGATAACAAAATTGGGTTTTCCCGACGCAGGTGGGGAACCGCGGGCTCGCAAGATGGCGTCGCGAACTTCCACCCTAATTAATGTATCCCTGTGTAATTTCGCGCCGAGCAACTTTCGTGTATACCGCTATATTAAATTCATAGTAACATTGTCTGATAGTGAAATTCTGTTGCAAAGTTTGTGTTTACTCACGAGCGGCGACGATGTGGCGTACTAATTAACGTATTAATGATTAACCACGTATTAATTGATAAGCGTGCAACGTGAACATTCTTTTGTAGTTTGTGAAACAATACGACATGCTTTTGTTTCGTTTTTGATATGAATATGGACGTCGTTTTTAGTTTTAGCTCCGACTAAGTAACGAGGGAATATCGGGGAATTCCGACCGAGTTGAGGAAAACCCACAAAACTGCCGGTTGTAAGGTTCAAAGGTTGTGGATAAACTAAGAGTTTGTCGTTTTCCATATACGAGAATGGGTTAAATACCTTTAAACATATTGGGTATAAGGGATATCGACGCAGACCATGAGTTGAGTATCTACATTATTCTGGACCCTCCAGCGTTTAAAGCTGTCGTCGGATTTTCCTAATTTCTACGTCTTATCTGTTGTTTTTTTTAAATTATAACTGTAAATAATCACGATTTAGTCCTAACCCAATGAGATTTTAATGAGAGACGTAAAGTATGAACTGTTTAGTTAAATATATCATTGGGCTATATAGAAATGATTATTTTCTCATGACTTTTTATAGTTTTAAGAAAAAAAACATATCAGAATAAATCGTAAAAATGAAGAAAAAGTCGATAAAAATTTCTTGGGGTCCAAAATCGTGTACTGAATTAGTGTCATGAGGTTTTGCGTGGACGTGCCATCCGCATTGTTTACTGTTCCTATTATTCTCTTCTCCTTGTGCCGATGGCAATTTATATATAGTCCGCCCAGAAATTAAGTAGCTACTAGTCTGGCGACATCAGTAGCCGCAATAAAATCCTACAGCGTGCAGGTAGGATACTAAATAATAAACTGGCATTATTATTACGGATGAGGCCAGGCAACTCAGTCAGACAGTCACTCCATATAAAAGACTGGTATTCGGCTGCATCCAGTCAGACTGAAAGCCGACCCCAACGTAGTTGGGAAAAGGCTAGGCAGATGATAGGCTTGGTCAACTCTCCATCACAATATAACTTTCCTCTACTGGATATGGGCTTCATTGGTTTAAGAATATTTTTTGGGCTGGTCCAAACTAAATCTAAATTAAATGGTCGTGATTAATATGCGGCAGTTAAACAATTTTTGTGGGCAATGAAGAGTGACATCATGTGACAAATGTGGGCCATTGTCTATTTCAATTTCATATATTTAATTGGCCTTTGTTCAACAGTTAGGATATTGTACCCCAAACTTTCACATTTACCCAATTGAACATGAACCTTATGCTTTTGTTATAAAGTTGAAAACCTATCAAAGATATCTGACGTTGGAGTAGCTTGATGTGCTGGCCTCTGTACAGTATGAAGTATTAGAAAACTAGAAGATAATAATGCTACACAAATAATAATGCTTTATTATTAGGTACTTTATTACCACATTAAACTTTAAGATTACAAAAATATAGTCCAACATAGATTTTCAGACACAGCACGGATCGCAACTGGCATCATAGGGGATCGTCCATTAACCACGTGAGGCTCAAAACGGCCCCACCGTTTTGAGCCTCACGTGGAGGGGATTCGGAAAAAACCACAAAAAGTTTCTTAAAAAGATCACGTTTCAGTATCAATGGACGAACCATAAGCTAGGGTCACGTGGAAACCGCCAATGTAACGCGTAATTAAAAAAAGCACATTAAAAATTAAGCAGATATGTAGGTATGTGGATACTATGTAAAAAAATAATTTAAGCACGGATTAGCAACGTGCGGTGAGCGTCTCAAGGTTGCACCAAATGGGCCCAAATGAAGCCAAGACGATGTAATTTATGCCATATAAGGATTGCAGTCCAAGATTAGTTAATGGTCTCGATCTTTTTCCTTGTGTGGATACTTTCTATGATGAGGATTATGATGATCTCTCATACCCTGCATTGGGGAAGAATGATACCTAAGTATCAGGGGCGAAGCGTCAATTCCTGTAAGAGGGAAGTTGTCAATCTTTTCTTTAATTTACACATCTTTGCTCAATAATAATAATATTGTATTATTATTTTTATTAATAGTTAATAATATGTTTTTTATTACCTGTGCGTGTCCCAAATAAATGTTTTCTTTCTTTCTTTCTGTCACAATACACGTTGTTTGCCTCGATCCACACCATTAACCACAACTTTAATCAAACTCATAATATGACCATAAAACCCGCACATACTATCAACTTCTAAAGTTATAAGTTTTATTACCCCAGGAAACATCTAAAAAACTTCTAGAACCTACAAGATCGTGGTTGCCATCATTTCAGAGCATATTTAAATCAGGCAGTAAAAAAGTTTATACTGGGATAGGTTTATGATTCTGTTTATAAGTAAATAGATTAACACTAGCTCTTGCCCGCAACTTGGCTCGCGTGAATGTCGGTTATCGGGGATGCAGTTGAAGTCTAGAATAAAAAACTCTAACTCAAACTAGTTCCATACCGAATTTGATAAATATCAGTTCAGTAGTTTGGCCGTGGAAGCGTAACAGACGAACAAACAGACAGGCAAACAGGGTACTTTCACATTTATAATATTGGTATGGATGGATCGCGGAAGTAGTGGGAGTAATTGGTCCAATAGACAAGCCTGTTCTCTGTGTGCCCGGTCCCCGTCTCAATTATGTCGGGCGTAGCTTTCAATTGTACGAATGATTAACTTGAATTGGACTGTGGGATACTGGCTGCTTAAAAGGCGTAAGGATAATCGTGCCCAAAAAGTTTATACTATAGGTTAGACATTAATCACTAATTAAAACCAGGAAGTATGTTTTATTTTTATTATTTTTCCTTCTATTTTTAATCAACATGTGTCAGTACCGGTACCGACCTAATTTTTTTTGCTTTCGTGTTGCGTCTTTCAGCACTTATGTTCACAAAAAAAATCCATAAACATGTCAAGTTATTAATGTAAGTCGGGCAATGTCCGCGTGTGCGCTGGCGCACCAGTCCCGTGACGTCACGCCGCCGCCCGCGCCAATTTCAACTCATCATAAAAATTACGATCCGGTCTCTACTCGATATGATTACCAGCGACCAATCGCGATGCCTAGCACGCACAATACTTATGAAGTTATAATCTACAAATCTTCCATGCTTACTGCAAATGTTATGAGGATAGCGTTAAGTTATGTAAATCTCGGATCAGTTCATCTCATTGTGGCGATTGTTCGCGGCGGGTGTCCGTCCGTCTGTTGTCGTTTGGGCCGCGGAGTGGTGCGGACTGCGGAGGCCGCGCCGGCTAATTGACTCGGCCGGCGGCCGCGGGAAACAGTGGCGTTGTGAAAACCGGCGCGCGTACGCGTGTTTTTCGCGCGGCGACGCAACGCGCCATCTGTGCGCGATCTCCCAGACGGATAATATCGCATGCGCGCGCGCCGCACCGGTGACAATTTCGCATTTCGAAATCTCCGCGCGATTGCAGCGAACGTTGTTCCGTTGCGCTGCCGGCCGTAGTATTTACGCGTTTAGTACCAGTGGTTACGTGAAACTTGCGGCTAGAATGGAAGCGATGACCTCGCCGCGGAAACCATCGTCCGGCTATAATGTTGACAGTTCGACCGATGAGGTGGTTTTGTGTTTGTTTTTCGTCTGTCGATTACGGTTGGATGCAATTTTTTGTGTGAAGTAGTGTGGGGCATTCGCCTCAGTTTTTCCACGAGTCACCTTGTTCTTTGTTTATCCGTGTGTGGCGGTGGCGCCCGAGATAACGTCGCGTGCGGCTGACCCACATCAGGCCCGGGTTTGCACAAGGTGCGTGCGGATATTTCGAAATTTCACCCGTGGATGTAGTGCCGGCCGGGCGTCGTTAAACACGCGCCGATAACACCGACTCCTATTGTGCACGTGTTTGTTTTGTGCCCGTCAACTTGCGATATGTTTCCGTTTACAATCGTCCGTTTGCAAATTGAATCGATATCGAATTCCATCGTGATCGGCTGTCTCGATCCGTGTTATTGTATTATCTCGGTTACGGCGAGCAACAAAACAAAGGATTCATCTATTATGTTATCTGGCTTACCGCTGTGGAGAAAACAGATACGACTGTGTGTACGAGACTTGAATAAAGCTAGACTCTTTGTCCGTCCCACAATATAAGAGTAATATAACTTGACCTCATCGTGAGTGCTAAAAGTACAAAAAATGATGACGACACGCTGAGACTGCGTACTTTAGATGAAATAAAACTTGTCCGTTGTGTTGTTCGCATTAACCAACTGGAAACAAAGAATTAAACACTACTTTTCAACGTATGTTTTTGAACTCCACGACACTTAGTGAGAGAGCTTTTGCACGTTAAATAGTCGAACACCGTCATAACTGTCAGTTTATTTATTTATAAGCAGAAATAACTCACTGACGGTATGACACCGAGATAGACCTTTATTTGTCTGACACTTACGCGCCAAATAATTTAAGTTTTTGTCAGCTTTATCGCAGCTGGGTTAGTCGTCTTTCAACCTTAATGGAAGATGCTGGTTATCGTAAATTACTCCTGAATTATTTAGTGCTCACTAAATGTAATTTCAAGTATCAGAATTGTAAAGATCTGTAGTTGCCCAAAGTTCTACGGCCCTATTGGAAGTTTAGCAAATTGATTCACTTACCCTTAGAATGTTGTACATACTGTGAAAGATAAGATATTGGTGTTGGCTGTTAGTTTAGGAGCTTTCTGACATAAAAACACATGCAGAATATTCACAAAGGACGCCTTTAGCTTATCGATTTACGACTTTATCCACGACGGTATAAGGTTTAGTTTTATCTACGTATACAGTGATTTAACATATTGATAGGCCAATAGCCTCCCTTCTGAAGCCTTGATCTCTCTACTCGGAATATTTAGGTATGACTCACAAACTATGCTGTATTTACATATGATACAAACGCTACAATCAGTGTTTATTGCTTGCGCGATAATCAACATTATCAAGTTTAACATAAAGGTGGTAATTCCATGATGATGGGGTTTGAGCTTGCAGTCCAGTATAAGTTATATCGCTGAACAAGTTTATGTAATGGCGACATTGTAATCATATTATGCGAATTATTTGTTTTAACAGTAGTTGGTCGAGATAAGGATTATTTTTTCCTGTAAGCGGCAGTCGTGAGTGTAGGTTTTATGTGTTATAACTTGCGTAGCTGTAATAAATATGGAGCTATGTTATAACTTCGTGCCTGGCTTTCTAGAAACGTGTGCGATAAAAATCCCGCAGTCTTGTCTAATAAAACTCTTAGTACTAAGGAAGATACTTATGCGTAACAAAATCCCCTCGTGGGCAATAATAGGTTAACCATGGTAGCCACCATCAACAACAAACCGGGAAGTATTTGATTTTATAATAAAATTAAAAGAAAAAGAAAAATAAAAGCAGGAACAATTTGTTTCCCAGCCTCAGAATCGAAACACGTGCATACAAAATATAAACTTAAAAACGTCTAATTAAATAATAATTACTAGAAATTTCCAATGGTAGTAAGTATTTGTAGAAAACAAAGTTAATAGATAAACAAACCTAAATAGTTAGAAATCTAATTTCTATCAACGGAGGTATTTGTTTAATTCAAATTTATGTACAGACCTACAATCACGTCATAAATCATGATTTCTTTATAAGTAACCCAATGAGATTTTTAATGACAGAAGTGAATTGTTTAAGTTTCAATTAAATATTTCATTGGGTTATAATATAGAAAGATTATTTAGTTATGATTTCTTACAGTACGGGAAAACATCAGAAAAATACGTAATAATTACCAAAAAGCTGACGATAAATGTCAACGCTGAGGGGCCCAGAATTATATGTATTGAACTCATGGTATCAGGTTGTGCGTCAATGTACTCTCTACCCCGTACAACAGTAACAGCAGATCAATAGATCGAAGACTATCAAATCGAGTTACATATACTTAAGTATCAGTTTCGTACGTTATACGTTCGTTTCGCAACTGTAAGCGCACTTTCACTCAAGGCCGAAAATAACCAATAAACTGAGTGGGCCACTGTGTAACCGGTTGCAGTAAGACAATCAGGAATTTGGTACGAGCTAGTTGGACACCGTTATACAGAATGCAATTTGGGTAAAAGTACCATACCTGTAGTGTTCACTAGGAATCACTGATTAAGACTTAAACAACCAAATGATCAGTAAGTACACAACAACCCAAAGGTGACGTCCAGTCGCCACCGGGGATGGATCGGGACTCTCGCTGCGTCACTCTTGCGTTGAGTGGTACATTTATTAGTATACCACAATAAACAACATCACACTACATGACACCTATATTTCCCGTAGGGTTAGACAGAGGTGTACATGAAGTGCACCACCATTTCCAAGTTATGTTTAAGTCCCATGTAGTAGGGGGGCCAGCTTTGACAGTCGTTACATGTAGTCAAAGCCGGAATCTGATAAACAGCCTTACCAAGGAGACTCATGTGACCCACTTATTGGGTTGTTGAGGTCAAAAAGCCAGTCGCTCCATGTGAAATACTGGTATTCAGCTCCGCCGTCCCCAACTTAGTTAAGAAAAGGCTTCGTAAGAACCATATGATGTTGATGATTCTCTTATGGTTCCTAATTTTGTCTTCTAGTCTAGCGTTAACTTTAATTTTTCCATATTAATATTTAATACGCTGTTTACACTATTTTCCATGCCACCCAAAATTATTATAAATAACAGCCATTTCAATGTTTTAATTTTCCAAGTGCCCGTGAGTAGTGCGACTCCTTTCAACTGTAATTGAAGTAATGGCCGTTTATTTATTTAAAGGTGTCATAAAGCTTTGCTTTAAACGTGTCTGTTTCAATTTATTCAGATCACTGTTAATTGTAGATTGACTCATCCTATTAACAGTCACGCTTGTTACGTAATTGAGTAATTAGCAGCGAACGATTTTTGCTTTTACACGTGTTTTATGAATCACCAGTTCTATTCTGTAATAAATCTCCCGAATTTTTGGTGAAGTGTGGGATGAAGCTGGCAGTGTCAGCCAGTTTGATTAAGCAGTGACAACTCACTTTACCCTCGTTACAGCCAAGATTTCACGGAAATGTTACTACAGGATCGACCGCCTGGGCTTCATATCTCAAATCTTCGTCATTTGGTAAAAAAATATACATGTAGGTTTAATAGACAGATGGACAGATGTCGCTTGATGACCATGCCATCATCCCCTTGCCTATTGCCCGATTTATTTGAGTTTGGTGCAGCATGTCTTCTTCCATACATCTCTCTTTGCCGTCATCTCAATACCGACACCTCCTTTCTAACCAAATCAACTTTCATACAATCCATCCATCATTTCTTTTGTCTACGTCCAACCCTCGACAATCATACTACAAGCGTTTCTCACAACATGATCCTTAACTCGCTCGTTACTAACCAGAGCAGCAACGTATTATAGATACCATAGCTAGACTTAAAGCCGCCCAAAAAACTATAATAGGGTAGTGTCCCTAAAAGTTGTGATTGGTCCGAAAGTTGGATCACTCAAAAATACTTGAAACGTATTTTTTCTTTTGTCACGTAAACCAAAAATGACGACGATGCGTGACGTCACGCCGTGCTACACTTTTAACGTAAAAGTGACGTCACAAGCCCCTTCTCCTGAACTTTGATGTGCAATATCTTTGTCACTTTTTATTGATTTGAGTAAACAAAAATATGTGTCCAATATTTTTTGGTAATGTAACTGACGGACCAAATAGACTTGATATATTTTTACCTAGGACACATCCCTATTCTCAGTATTAAAATAATACATCAAAAGTAGTCTAAGTCAGGCATATAAAAACCAGCATCCAACATAATCTCAATGACAACATCGCAATACGCACTCGACCGCAACGGTCAACAACCTCCCAACCTGATTCGATACAAAACCTCTTTACAACAATCCAAGGACAAAACATACTTTACTTACTGTGAACATTGTACTATGGTTTAGTTCTGCCTCACTTATTATGTACGTGCGATCATGTGTCACTTTCCCGCTAATGTTAATTCATCAATGTTGGAGCGAGACGGAGGATTAAGACGTTCAGAATCTAGACTTGACTGATCGAGAGAAAGTACTTACGTATTGTACGGATATAAGTTAGTAATGTGGGTAAATATTTGTCCCACGATGCTTGGTAAGTTGACAATTACAATCTGTGAAAACGTTGATAGAAATTGGAAGACAATTGTAGTAAAACTTATGTTAACCACGTGCGTATACTATGAGTATTTTAATCGATACTCTGAAGATATATAAGTAGTACTTGAGCAAATCAGAAAAGGTTAGAAGTAGGACATCTCTGCTTCCACGATTTCTTCATACATAGGTAACGTAACATCACGTTTGTTTTTCCCAAAGGGTCGAAAGAGGTGTACCTATAGTACGCTCACAATCACATTCCGTCAGTTATTTATTTATTTATTTGTAAAATCTCCTTTACAACTATCATTACAGGTATACACCTAATGCGATAGAGTGGCCTTAAAATTAACTTATTATCTAACATTAAAAAATAATAATTAGAAAAAAAAAGAAACAATATGTAGTTAAAATAATAAATAAAAAGAAATAACAACTTATAGCCTATACTTTAATCTACTCCGTAACATAAAATGTAATGTTATGTTTAAGCCTCGTCCATCCATATCCCCCTTAGGAGGTCGGTTAGATTGTCGGATCGGGCAGTGTTATGGTGGAATTATCTCAATAGCAGCCCGGAGTCTGATTTGTGCCCGGTTGATGACAATAGACTCGCCCCCTATGACATGGGACCTGAACAAGCCTGGCAAAGTGTGGGTGTCAATATAGGTGTATTTCTTCCTAAGCCAATATAAATAAATAAATAAATAATGCTGGGCAATCCACACAGCATCATCCAGCCCCAAGCTAAGCAGAGCTTGTGTTATGGGTACTAGATGACGGATACACTCGGACATACAGGCGGACCATCCCCGCCGCGCCACATCGGTCGTCAAATCAATCTCAAAAAAAAAACAAAACTTGTCGATCACAAAACAATACTGTATACCTTAACACGAAAACAATCAATTGCAACTCATTATTGGTACTTGCATCTTCAGTTACGACACCTCAATGTATTATGTAACTATTGATATACTTACCGCCATTTCTCTTTTTATTAAGTTTATAGATATAAAATAAAAAATAATTAGTGATTATTTATTATTGGTCTTACATAACTAACATGTCTGAAACTATATTTCTTATAATGTCCGATACAAATCAAGCAATTATTTTTGTGATGAATTATTTTTCCGTTTTTTTCTTACGTAGGTTTACTGTTATTTTTAACTAACTTTGATGAAATAAAATATTGTAATAGTTTGAATACACAGGACGTCCAAAACTATCCTAGTGATTGTAGGTACAATCATCAACGATTCATTCGTAGTTAGTTTAATTATCTATTACTCACCTATTTACAGAAATAAATACCAGTTATCATTTACACGCTTTTCATATTTTTAGCCTTTCAAATATGTTGGTAATGATTAGACAGTCGGTATTTTAAGACCATAGATAGGTACTTAAGGATTTATTATCGAAAGAGGCAAAGTACGAAAAACACAAATGAGAATTTAAAAAGATATATTATGGAATAAAAAGGGGTTTCGGGAAGTCCTAGGAGAGAATATTCAAAACATTTTTCTTCGATGTCCTGTCCACCCTTTCGTGGAGCACCCTGTATAACTATTTAGTGTAGCTTATTAGAAACGTATGTAACATTGTTTTAATGTCACTCATGAGAATTTTCACACAGTTATGTATTATTTTAGATCTTTTGTTTCTCCGGCGTATGCGCAGCGCATTGAACTTTTTTGTACGTTTATAACCGTTTTTTTTTAATTAATAAATACTACAATTTTAAATGAATGAGCATTTTTATATGAATGCAAGTTGATTATAGCAATCTTTGTTGAATGTTTTTGAACTTTTAGGAAGCCATTTTAACTTTTTGATAAATTACACGTAATCAGACATTTCATTGTAGATAGTTTAGTTAGGAAGCATTGATTGATGCATGATTGACACTTTTACCTAAGTGCTAATGTAACGGCAGTTGACTTTTTGCCATCACTCGAACGGTAATAGGTTTTAGAACAGAATAAATAATAGTACTAACGTAGCAGGCAATACTTAAACATAACTGGCGAAATTGCACGCCCCTGCCTTCCCCTTCAAGAATTACAGGCTTGATGTTATGTTATGTTACTAACATAGCTATAGTATACAGCATAATACAGCACAAAATATACATATAAGATTTTCTGACGAACTACACTGACCTTATTGGTAGTATTCTTCAGAAAGGTCAGGTAGCACTCGCAACGTACGTGTATGAATAGATGTATGAACGTAAACTAAGCAAAAGGAGTATGTCAGGATCGTAGCAGGTGGCGTTCTGTAGTTTCTGCCAACCACCAAGAGAAAAAGGCGTGATAATCAAGCATTCAATATGTGATACTAGCTTTTCCCAGCGGCTTTGCCCGCGTGAACGTTGGATACAAATGTATATGCCAATTGAAACATACTACGGCCGAGAAAAAGTATCCAGGACCTACCTGTGGGCTTCATCCAAATCTGCTCAGCCGTTGAGGCAGGTACATTAACAAACATACAAATTATTTTATTAGCTGCTGCTATTATTGTAATAAAATAAACCAATTTAAGGTAATCTCCGAAACGGCTGGACTGATTTTCACTGCCAGATAGCTGATGTGTTAAGAAGAAACTTTGGCTACTTTTATTTTAGGAAATAAATTAGGGATCCGCACAAAATAATCAAAACCCATGAGGGTTTGTCAAATTCCACTTGCATGAAATCGCAGGCACAGCTAGTTACTACTTACGGTAGTCTCATAGTACTGGTAGTACATAAATCTGATAGTACTGGCAGGCTGTGTTGTAATATCGTACTCCTACACAATCTAATAGAACAAGGTCATGGTGGCCATTAGTCAACCACATACCTCCATGTCCACCATTATCATCATACCTACCTATGTTTATGGGTAGGTAGTGTCACATTAACCGATGTTCACTGTCCAGTGAGTTTTCAAACTATGTAGAAACTCCAACATGGTACAGTTGTAGTACCTCTCTGGTATAGTGTGCGTAAGCTTTAGTACTGAGCATGTGGGTTCGATTCCTGGGTCAGGTAAAGTGTTATTGAGTTCCCCGTCTGGATCTTTTTAGTAGCAGCCCGTAGTGTGTATCTGTGCTGGGTTGGTAGCAATAGGCTGGGCCCTCCTATCATATGAGACTTAAACATAACTGTCGAAATCTTCGTGTCCCGATAGTAGAACCTCTTCACCACCCTTCATACAGGAGTGATGCTATGATGTTAAACTCCTATATTTTTTGGCTGATAACTGACTTAGATTCGGAGTCTGCAGCCTCGTGTTCGGTAAATTGACGGAGAGCAAAGTACTCATATCATATCGAGTGCTCGAGAATATTGATGACGTCACAGCCATCATAACACTTGCAGTTAATGTGACCATTTAACGCGGCGCGGGCGCTGGACCAGTCTTTATTAGGGCGTCGTCGCACCGGGCGGTCGTGACCGCGATTCCACCGGTTCCCGTTAAATAAACGCGCGAAAGTCATGCGCGATTTTCTGTGAACCGTTGCTAGGCAACGGGGAACTTGATAAGTAAATCGAGCATTTTTAACTGGACAGTTTAATCGTTGAGAAATTCTTTGGTTTCTTTTGTAACACTGCCTTGTTAGTGTAGTGGTCGCTGGACTGTCAATCGTTCCTTGGTTGAGTACCCGGGTCGGGCAAAGTGTTATTGGGTTTTTCCATCTTGGATATTGCAATAGGAGCTCGGAGTCTGGTTAGTGCCTGTTTGATGGCAATAGGTTTGCCCCCTATTACATGCGACTTAAAACAAACCGGCAATATGGGTATTAGATACACCTCTGCCTTACTATTCAGGAGTGGGTAATGTTACGTTCCTTTTGAAATATATAAAAACAGTACTATTGACAATGCACTCTTAACTTAAACGCGGTGGCGATACTTTAAATAATTCTCGCGGAAATATTTCTAGGAATCAATTGCGATTTACACGTAAGTAGACAAGAACAAAAGCTATTGAATTTGTCGTGTTGCCGGCCTGTGCATTCCGGGCCTAATACTTCGCGAACATAATTGGACACAATTGAACGGGACCGTTGCTGATTTAGAGTCAATATGGCCGCTTCACTTGAAATAACAATGCCTATTTAAATATAAGGAACTATTATTGTCTCCCAAGCCCCACTGGAGCGTTTAAAAGGCGTCCGATTCTCAATTTCTAACCGGTGTTTACCGGTTCAATTGGCGTTTATGTTTATTAAAATTGCTGTCATTCTGAAGCCCTTTAAAACGCTAAGGCGTGTTTCACACTTTGCGATACAATTGTACGTTTGAACGCACGATTTTCCTTAACCTTTTAACTACCTGATTTTATTATGGTATGAGTACAATTAATACCTACCTGCTTATTTTTGGATAGAATGTTAAGTAGAATCAAGAAATCTAATTCGACAAAATTCGAGGATTTTTGTCGTATAAGTACGATTCAGGCGGAATGTACACGACAATATTTGTTGGATTAATTCGACTTGGGTGGTAAATGGGTAAAGTAAGAGAGCGTCAATGGGAGACAGTGCGTGCATTGTATAATTAATGTATCATGCTACAGCTGTATAATGTAAAATGTTCATGTTTGTCTTTAGTGATTAATGTTTAACGCACTCTTGCACATAGAATACGCGATCGTTCTTGTTTCTTTGTCATTCTCGCCTATGAAATCTGTCCAAAATGGCTTCCCATAAAGTAAGAATAACTCAAACTCAGCATTTAATTCGAGTAAATTATTTTAGGCACTTTTGAACTATCAAGAATTCGGTCAGTTAGTCAAAAAGATGTTTGGCCATACTGAAACGTAGATGTATTGTTTTATTCTTATATTCTTATTTATATTTATTTTAAAAAAGGCCAAGAAACTCTATTGACACTTAAATCTTAGTGTTATAAAATCCTGTTTCTTGTTGCTCATGTGTTCCTGCATTACGCTAGTTATGTTTAATTCCCATGTAATGAGGGGCGAGCCTATAGCCATCAACTTGCGCAAATCCACACTCTGAGCACTACTTAGAAATTCTACACTAGACCAGCGAGGTGAACGTCACCTTTGTACATACATAATTACTATTTTGTTGAAACCAGTACGGTTTCCCATAGAATTAGCGTTCGTCTCACCACACCACTGTTTGATGTGTCTAGATATAATTTTAACATAATCGTGAGCAAATGAGAATACGAAAACAAATAGAGATATCTTGGGAACAAGTTGCAACATTGAAATTAGCTTATCTTGAACTCATTAGATAACAACACATATTGTTTGAATAATCTCAAAGGCCTGAATTGTGCATCTTGTTTTTTGTACTGCATTTTTTTGTGTTTCGGTGAAAAACGTACGCGGTATCTGATCTGTCGTATCTGAATTTTCTATGAAAACCTTAGTTGGTTATTGATATACCGGGTTTGCAAAAAAGGGCGTATTTATATTAGAAAATCGGCCGTTTTAGCCGTCTGCAATTATCTTCTCCATGTAAACTTTAACTATGCTTACTACAACTTTAAATGTCACCCTTTAACGTGCGCGCAATCTCTTAAAAAGAGATCTGAAGGTTTAACTTCACGTAATAATATAATAATGTAGATTTTTCTGCACATATTTTATGTTTCACTAATACACAAAGGCCTCTCCTGTCTCCTTATAGGCCTTAAGCAAATTTCTCTCTCTCTCTCTCTCTCTCGCTCTCTTTCCAAACCTTATCTTTCTCTCTCTCTCTCTCTCTCTCTCTCTCTTTAACACTCTCTCTCTCTCTTTTAGAAGTTATCGTATAAATATATAAGTAGATTAAACAGTTTATTCCTAGATGTAGCTGTGTAGTAGGTACTTTTAAATTTAAATTGCCGAACGCCTGTCAGCCCACGGCGTCGCGGTCTGATCTCTTCTAAATATAAATTAGTGTTTATCTCATAAAGTCAAAAGATACCTATTAACTTTTAATATCCACGCAGGTTTGAATACCCAACATTATCTAGGTAGTAACTGTGGTCTTTTGATCTTCGATTTACCATAACAATTGACGATCGCATAGAAATGTAACTATAGACTACCATGTTTGACAAACCAATGCGTTCACATGATCTTGAAATTATACTGCTGGATTTGTGCTTTGTTGACGGCAATAGGTCCGCCCCCTTTTACATGGGACTTAAATATAACTGTCCTGGTACGGACATAGGATAGTTATTAATCCGCGATGTCTTCTGCATCCTCCACCTTTTGGCTAAATAAAACAGCCGTACGGGTTGATTCAAGGTTAAGCTACGTTTGCTGAGGTCAGTCTGTGGATAGGTGACTATTCGTAACGTATAGAGACTCCTCTGTGCCTCGGAAAGCACGTTAAGCCGTTGGTCCCGGCTGTCATTTGTAGATCTTTGACCGTCGTTACGGGTAGTCAGAAGCCCGAAAGTCTGACAACCAGTCACCAAGTAACCAAGGGGTATCGTGTGTTGTGGAGGTCAGGTAGGCAGTTGATCCATGAAAAATACTGGTATTCAGCTGCATCCGGTTAGATTGGAAGCCTACCCCAACATAGTTATAAATAAATAATAAATAATGCTGGACAATCCACACAGCATCATCTAGCCCCAAGCTAAGCAGAGCTTGTGTTATGGGTACTAAATGACTGATATACTTAATACAATACATTACATAGATAGATATTTTTTATTATACATAGCAAACACCCAGAACACTCGGAACAAATCTTTGTAGATCGTACAAACATTTATCCCTAGGCGGAAATCGAACACACACTCGCGCCACATCGGTCGTCAATAGTTGGGAAAAGGTACGGCAGATGATGTCGTCTGCATCTGCGACAACCGACATTCAAACGGACGAAGTCGCGGACAAAACCTAGTTACCAGTAACCGTTGAACCGTTTTACACTGTTCTGTTTACGTTAGCGGTTGAAACAGTCTTGAGTGTTCGACGTAAACAATTGTAAACACGGAATCGGGACGCTTCAGTTGTGAAATGTTACGCAACTTGTTAATTTGGAAACGTGAACTTGTAATTAACGTAATTATTGAGACTGCGCTCTGCTGGTCTAAGGTTCTCTCTGTGGCTGTCTTGTTGTGATTGTTCATTTGGGTGTAGGGTTTGGTAATCATGGCATTAAGTGAGTGATTTTTCAGTGTACGAAAATGGGAAAGAGCTCCCCTCTAATTGAATGGAAACACTATACAATTAGAGGACAGCTTAAACTGGAAATGTATAGCTTGATAGGTAGCTATGTGTTAGAAAATAGTTAATTATCTTTTTATTGTTCCTTCTAACCGTTTTATGTTTTAAACCCAAAGTGTTAAGTGTAACTAACACTTATTCAATGACAGCATAGCAATCAAGCCCATTCTAATTAATACATCTTGGATTGTCTTCCATCCCATGGATCACTACTGCACCTAAACAAAACTAATCACTACTCACAAAACGTACGCTGTATGTTTTTGCAAATAAATGTACCAAGTAATCGTTTGCCAATTCACCTCAACATAACTTCTACGGAGTGATAACCGGTTGATAAATACGTTGCTTTCAATGAATTCCCTGTAGTCTGTACTAATATGGATTCTTGCTATTGCCACACAACACTGGGCCACTGTATTGGACATTGCATACTTTTCTTTTTTATAATACATTAGCTTTTGCCTGTGATATCATCCGCGTGAATGTCTGTTATCGCGGACGCAAATGAAGTATCTATAAGTACTAGTATATATAACTATCCTATGCCCTTCCTCAGGATATAGTCGTATCTCCTAGCCAAATTTCATTACGATCAAATCAGCCGTTTAGTAGTGAAAAGTTAACAAACGTACACAGTAACTTTCGCATTTATAATGTAGGAGGGATCGGTCTTATTTCACATTTTTTGTTTAATTGAGACTTCTGTAGAAGTATTTCTCAAATCATAACTTTGACCTTGAACTAGCCTAGTGTAGCACGGAGTCAATAGACTGCGAGACCACATTATACTGGTTTTGTTACCATTGACGTGTGGCTTACTGTGCACAAAACTTACTTTTAAATACACTACTTAATCCGTACTTATATTGTGAATTGTGAGTGCATACGTAAGTAGTAGGTAGTCCTTAATCTAAAGTACGTAGTGTGTATATAATAATATACTGCAAGTTTCAGCCTCATACAGTAAAAAGTTCATTTGTTAAAAACAACGTAGAAATCCCGTCTGCTAAAACTCGAGATCAAAGCATTGTTTACGATCGCTAAAGTCGCAAATATCGCCGCGATTTATGAGCGTCCGTTTGTAAACACACTAGGCATATTTGACACATACCTTTGCATTTCAAGTGCGAATTTATTGCGAAAAAATGACGCCACGGATTTGCTGTTCGAAAATCTGTGAAAAATGGTGCACTGTGTCAATTTTTACGCTACTGAGGCTCATAAAGGGAGTTGTAAATATAAGCCTTACCCCGCGGCTTCTCTCCCGTGGCATATATCAGAGGAACTGTGTATTTTTCTGGGATAAAAAGTAGCCTAGATATAGCACTGGGTGATACTGTAGTTTTTATCAGCGAAAGATTCATCCTAATCGGATCAGAACTTCCAGCCGTTAAGTATAACTATATCTTAAGTCCAAATTCACAGTGTACCTCTTTATAATAAAATTAATATATAGTGTAAATTATTCAAATATTAAATGCAGGCACATTAGTATTTCATTCATAATGCTTTTTAAAAATATCTCAAGTGGAAATATAAAACTGTTCAACATTTAAAATTCAAGGACAAGGCTAGATAGTCAATGATTTGAATAAAGAACAGTCTGATTCATTTAGCCAATTAAAACTAACACTCAAGTATTCGCAAACCACTCGAATGTCCCAAATCGATCGACATTCGGATATGCGTAGAATAATATAATGGTAATCGACTAATCGTGGTTCGAGGGAGACGCACCGTCCCCTCGGGATGTCGAGATATCCAGGATATTGACTAATACATAACATCTACGTATGCGGAGTCTAGGCTGCCCACACACGAGGTGACTGGCTGGCATCTAGATATTAATATTGATTATGGTGTCAATTACATCGAGTAGTTGTGATGTGGTTTTTTGTCATATTGTTTTTTTTATGACGCGATGTTAAATAAAAAGGGCACTTACATCTATTCTAATAAAAAATACAGACGATGTGTGTACTAGTATTAACTGTGTGACAGACACCGGCGCCTTCCTCCTACAACTTTAAGGTAAATGCGTGATGGCAGCCCGCTAAATTATTTTTTTCTTAGGTTTTTTGCAATGGCCAGCTCCGTACTTAGGTTAGACTAAAGTTTATTTTTAAAAAGCCATTTGCGACCGTAACAAATGCACATTTCTCGAAATATTAATATAATAAATAAAAGAATTGTGCTCAAATGATTTATTTAAATAGTCATCCAAACGCATAATTTGAACTTAATATGCCGTATTAATGATTATAATTATAATGTCTTCGTGAAATACATATGTATTTATTACGGCCGCGATGTTTTTTTTAATAACATTCAACCAAATACCGAACTGCAAATTACAAAAAAATATATGAAAATATTTGTTTCGCGGTCTGTTACTACGCATTCACCTAAAACATATTAATATGATTGGCGTAACAATACAATCACACAAATGGATTCTGATATAATTTTGTTTAGCTCATTAAATTTTAGTTAGCAGTCAGCTGGTATTGTATATAGTAAAACGAACTTGTAAGTGAAGTTCGATGGTAACTTTTTACGCAGCACAAGTAATGAAACATGCATTCTTTCTTATTACATATATCTTAAAAATGATGTGACGTCAGTGACTAGTGAACCGAGACTACACTTGTGTTCATTTATCATGTTCGGACGATGCAATTTAATTTAATATAATACTAGGACTTCGCCCGCGACTTCGTCCGCGTGGATTTCTTACTTTTCCCTGCGAACTTTTTTTTTTTTTTTTGGAATGGCATCTCGCAGTTTATCCTACAGGGATATTTACTGCTCAACCGAACTTTCCTGTGGGGGGCTTAATTAAAATTAAGGCCTCCAGCCAGGCATAAAAAACTTATAAGCTAAGCGACTATCGCTAAGGGCACCCCCTGCGGGGTACGAACCTCGGCTTAGGACGTCGCTGAAGAGGACAGCAAGGGACAGGCTGGATCTGATTGTTCCATTATTTAGGGACATTTTAATCATTAATCGGCTCAGCTTCGCGGGCTGGCTCTAGCAAAGGGTCGGGAGGGGGGTCCTGCGAACTTGAACATCCCCACCACCCCCTTTATAGCGTACTTTTGTAAAATAATAAAACCTATAGCACTCAGGAATAATGTAGCTTTCAAACAGTGAAAAAAAAATGAATTGGATCATTCGTTCCGGAGATTACCCCCTACATACAAACTAACAAACAAATTTTACCTCTTTATAATAATTAGTACGAGTATAGATAGAGAATAGGTATTTTATAAAAGTCATTGAAGAATAAAATAGAAAAGTCTAGGTCGTTTTTACCTACATAAGGCTACATAGGATAATAATATATCTATTGACACTTCGTCTCTGACCTTCGCAAGTATTTCTTTCTAGTGAGTCTAGTATGATTGTATTTTAACAGCTGATTACTAATTAAACGTAGCATGAAGTTGGTTGTATGAATAATGCACATACTATTCGAACGAGAATTTTGAAACACGACCTTGTGTTAAAGACAGTCAGACGGGTTACTAATATTTTGAAATTGATAATAATTGTATGATATAATGTTGTGTTGTGTTGCCTGCAACTTTTGACGGCACAGTTGGCGCAGTGGCTGAGCGGTCGACTGTCGCACCGCGTGTCGTGGGTTCGATTCCCGCACGGAACAAATATTTGTATGGCCTACAGGTAGTTGTTCCGGGTCTGGCTGTTTGTGACTTTAAATGTTTGTAAACGCACCCAAGATACAGGAGGAATTCTCAGTGACGGGCAAAGATTTAAAAAAAAAAAATGTCGTTGGTGTTGTAGTCGCAAGCGCTACTGCTGAGCATGAGGTCCTGGGTTCGATTATCGCGTCGGGTTTAAATGTTACTAAGTTTTTCCTTCTGAAATTTCTTAGTAGTTGTACCCGGTTGGCGGCAATAGACCAACCCCAGTTATATGGGACTTAAAAATAAATGTTGAAATGTGGCTGAACTATAGGTCACCTCTGCCTAACCCTTCGGAAAATACAGGCCTCAAGTAATGATATAATCGGGTGTCGTGAGTACTCGTGAGACGTGTACATTAGTTACTTGGTAGGTGTAACGACCGCCTAAGGGCAATGACGTCACACCTGCCTTGCCCGAAACCTTGAGTTTTAAAATACACGTTTGATTGCCAAAACGATTAACATCGTATTTAGAACTGTGTGAACATGTAATAAGTGCTTATTATTGTCTGTGTGAATTTGAAAGTCAAATTCATAGACCGCCATCCACCATGTTTGTTTGCTATGACGTCATAGGACGTCAGAAGAACTTTATTGTGGCCACTAGAAGTATAATAAGTTGACTTTATTCCATAAATTATGTAGATGTTTATCTGCTTTTTTTATTTTCTGTGCAAACGTTGGTACCAACATTTTTGATGGGAGCATGGAAAAAATAACCAGTTTTCGTCATGCAATCGATACTTGTATTATCGTATACATTTAGTCTTGTTTTAAGTATTTGCATGATAAAACAATTAAAAGTAGCTTTATTCAACGGCCATTATATTATAACGTTCGAAATAAAAACTGAATGAATTAATACAGATTAATGTAAAACTAAGCCAAAGCTAACGCCGCGCCGCCGCCGGGACTGGATGCCCTAGAAGGACATACACTGACCTTATTGGTGATGTTCTTCGGAAAGGTTAGGTGCGTAGAAGGTACTTGCAATCGGCGTGCGTGTATGATCAGAAGACCAATTCCCGCTATTAAAATCGTTCTAAATCCAGGCGCAATCTCATCTCAGCGACAATCAATGTCAAAAAACTTGTCAAAAATGTAGGTAGATTATTTTTTGACATATTAAGACTGACAATCAAATGTGAACGTTCTTAAAAATATGGGAATGGCCTCTCTGATGTATGATCGTAAGCTAAGTTAAATGAATACGTAAGGATCGTAGCAGATGGCGTTCTGTAGTTCCTGCCAGCACAGTTGGAATAGGCCGTGAGTTTATTTATTTATGACCCAAAGCAGATCAAACGCAAAAACAATCTCCTCCCAACAGTTTCCAATCAACAAAATATCTGGAAAACAACACAAATCAATCGGCTTACGTGTCCCAACTTCTCCTCGAAAACTAAAGCTCTGTCATCGCCGTAATCCCGCGCGGGAAAAAATGTTGTTTAAAATGTCCGCATGCGAAACACGTCCGTTAAACAAGATTAGGGCAAAAAGCCGGTCGGCGGCCGTAAGCCACTGCATAATAGAGGTGATGGTACACCTCCACTCGACAAGCGGTCCGACACTACTATAGGGTTAACTCACTTGATACTCGACGGCAGCGGCGGGAGGGTTAGGAATGGAATACGAGAGCCGTGTCAGTTTGTGGTCCGTTTGATGTTTTGCGTTGGGTTTCATGCGAGTCTCTGAAGGCCAATTCCCGTGATTAAAAACTTTCAAAATCTAGTCGCAATCGCATCTGCAACCGTTAATGTCAAAAACGTATTTTTGACAGATTGAGACTGTGGTCAGAATGTGAAGGTTCTTAAAAATATGGGAATTTTCCCTCTGATTGCTAAACGGTTATATCACTAGTTAGATCATTAATGATAAAGGTAATTTATTTGTAAAGACATGAGAATATAGTAGACATTGAAGTTTGCAGTGTAAGATGTTGTGTTTTACAGACAATAGCCCACTTGTTTTGCCAAAGGTGTAAATGGCGTACAAAGGTAAAAATTGTATACATAATACACTTATACATACGCATTACATACTTAGACACAAATAATACTAACTATCTCATACATAGCGTTCTTTTCTATTTCAGATTAAAGCTCATTGCTTTATCGTGATGGCCCAGTGGTTGAGGCTTCGCTTCTTATACACGAGGTTGTTGGTTCAAATCCGGGAAAGTACCAATGTGACTTTTTACCACTATATATTTCCTTTTTATGTTTAGCTTAGACATCACTGATATTGGTTGAGGAAAACATCTTGAGGCAACCTAAACTTATAATTATAGTTAGTCTCAAATCGCAAACCCGTTTTGAGCAAGCGTGGTGAATAATGCTCGTACCTTCTCTGTATGTGAGAAGATTTTTAGTGGACAGTTATAGGCTAATATGAGGCGTGGGTTTCGGGTTTGATCCAAATATGACAGTTTGGTTAGATCACTACTGAAATAATGACTGTTAGAAGCGATTTTTACAATGACAGTATGCTGGGTAGATTATTTATTCTGTTAGAACATCTGTGGCACATGTCATTTTGTAAATCGTTGGGAACTGTATTCAAAGTTTGAGTACACACTAATTTCAGCCCCTATATTTATATAATGCGTTCTCCCTGTGTGCATCTAAACGAAATTTATATTTCTCGTTGGTCTAGTTGTTGCAAGCGCTACTACTAAGAACCCATGACCTCAGTCGTGGGTTCGATTCCCAGGTTGGGCAAAGTGTAATTAGGTTTTTCCACCTGTTTTTTTTTAGCATTATCTAGCAGCTAGGTGCTAGCTAGGTGACCATTGAGATTTATGCCCGGTAGATTGCAATAAGCTCGTCCCCTATTACTTGGAACTTAACAACAAACTTAACAACATAACTAGCCAGAACTGGCTGTACTATACTTCCACCTTTGCCTTATCCTTCGGGGAACACAGGAGAGAGGACAAAGGTGTCTATTAAATATGTTTTTGTTTAAGTCTCGAATTTTTTGGTGCAAATTGATTAATTTGAGACAGGTGGTGTAAAGTTTCATATAATTATTCAGTACGTGTGTCATCATCACATGCATTCTATGAATTTATTATGCACATATAACTTTCATATTTCACATTTAAATTGATTAACCGCCAATGACGTATTACGAAAACAACAACTTACATTTCTACACACGAAGACAATCCAAATTGTCTATAGATAATTACTTATGATTGTTTCAATGCCGATTTCATTTATTGGCACAAATTGGTGCTCCGCCGTGTCATCATATTTGAATACTTACGTCAACGTTCTTAATATCTATGTCGGAAATCAATTTATAGTTATTGAAGATTTAGTTTTAGATTTGGGTACATATGTACATAATGGAGGGGCTCGTGGCTTAGTAATAAGTTGATCTCCAAGGTCAACCAACTCTTTGCGCGGTTAGTCCGATGAGGGTTGGCCATTTATTACATACCGGGACTCCTTCGTGCGTCGGAAAGCACTGGTCCCGGGTGTCATTTGTAAATTTGACAGTTGTTACGTATGTACTTAGTCAGAAGCACCAAAAGTGTGATGAACATTCTTACCAAGGGGTATCAAGGTTGTTGTGAAGGTCAGATAGGCAGTAGCTCCATGTAAAATACTGATAAGGCAAATGATGAGGTACCTACATAATGTTTTATTCAAAAGTCCGTGTAGATATGAAATTTCCAGTGAAATACAACAAACATTAATTTAATACACAACCCAGCGAACAAGCTGTAACATACAACGTCTAAAGTAATTTTGATATACTGCGAAGTCAAAGCCGCTCACGTTGATAACTTTTACGTGGCGAGAAATGTTATCACATCGGCGTCGCCGCCTCCAGCCATAGCTTTGTTACTAGGTGACAGATGTGGCTCCGCAACCAATCTCATAAAGAGAACCCAACCGCCACAGATAAGCTTAGCTTCTCCCAACTCCAGACAGTCAGTAAATCTTTCATAAAATAAATTACAAACCTCACGTGTCCCTTAAACTCGACACTTTTAAACCTTTTTCTCGTATGCATTTAAAAACCCCGTTAAACCTTCACAAAGGCACCGGATTGTTTCTCTGCTGATATTTTATTTATTCAGTCGTATCGTGTCCTCCAACGTCGCTCCAAGCGGAATATCACATACACCCGGACCGCCCCAGAATATTCTATACGCTTGAATAATGTCTAGTTTTCCATAAAGAATGCATTTGCATATTTACATGTACCTACGTTGTTGTATTGCAACAGGCAGTTCTCGAATACGGCACGGACAAACATAAAACCACTTTATTTTCCGTTTAGTGCCACACATCGGAAACGGTGAAATGAAAAAGGAATGCAGTGATGGAATATTTGACCAGTGTCAGTGCATTAAAAACAGTGAAAATGTTAGTTCTGTCGAATATATTCCGTGCGAGCCACCCCCAAAATCAGATAGTGCCGAGGGATTTGAATTCTATGTCGACAGAAAAAAGTGCGGGACAAATGGAAACGTCAAAAATAGTTTCACAAAATTCGTTAAGAATAAAACAACGAACGAAAACTCATGACAATATAAATGTCAGCCATGAGATGGACGATGTTGACGATGCAAAAAGTGCGATGCGAGACAAGTGTCTCTCAAATAGCGTCGATGCCATCGTAACACGTAATGAAGCCAAAAGTAAAGTGATATGTAGTGCCAAAGGTTTATTAGAAACTAATTTAGACGATCTGTTCAATGATGTACAAAAACTGGATGGCTGGAATGTGCAGGAGCCAAAGAGTTTAGGTGCCAGTGAACCGACATTAAGTTTTAGTGACAGTAATTCTAATTGTAAGGCTGTCAAGCGCGAATCTCTCGTGTCAGAGGATGACACGGATGATGATACAGCAAGTGATAGTGATTGTACGGATGAAGTGGTTCGGGAACAGAGGATGTGTATGGGAGCTCGACGCTTCGGTCACCTGCTTCGGAGAGTCATATCTAGAAACGGTAAGACAAAATTTGCTGGTCTTCAGCAACAGCTATGGCGTCAGTTTGATGGCTTCAAGACAAACGAATGGCCCATTGTGTATTTCACAGGTTTCCAGGAGTTGCACAGTTAGAAGAGAAAAAATACATACACTTACGCCTCTCCTTAACCAGGTTTAATTTATTACTCGTATGCCCTGGTTCACTGACCAGGCATCTAAATACAATGTCTAGAGTCTAGGCATTATATTTAGGTGTCGTGTAGTGTTCGTGAAAACGATCAATAATCTTATATACAAGTGTGCTCTTGAACATCGTTTACATCAGTGGTCTTTTGCAAGTTGTCAACGTATGGGCATTTTTCTTTTCTGATTAGGTTAATATTATGTAAGTTAATTCTATAGTCTAGTACTTGTGGCACATTTTTACTGTTACAATATGGGGCATGCGGTGCTAACCTGTAAGAAATTGTTATACTAACCCTAGATTGTAGTATATTGTAGTTTAAGTTTTATCAGTATAAACAATTGTTGGTTGGCCATTAAAGTTAAATAAATAAATAAATGTAGAGAAATGAGGATCATGTGGTGAGGCATGTTTTGAGTATGAATGATTACAAGCATAGAGGGTGACCAAAGAAACTATGGATGGATTGTGTGAAGTTGGTCTTTATATATAGATAAGGAAAACCTTGCGATACAAATAAATACACAATTATCCTAATGTTTATACATTTGTTACTTTTTCACACGTGCTGAACGGCATAACGGTTTTGGATGAAATTAAGCACAGGGATAGGACATGACCTGACTCAGGACATAGAATACTTTATCAGGGTTGTAGGTTTCCGTGGGATAATTTCCGACCAAAACGCGGGCGAAGCCACCGGGCAAAAGCTAGTTATAAAATAACACCGAGGTCGGAAGCGCAGCGAATTGAGATGGTGTCGGTCATTTATTTGTTTTCAATTGTAGCAAATTGCTCCCGCTCTGATTGAGACGACCGTCGTAAAATCTTGTTACACGTTACATTTTTATCTTTGTCGTCCGCGCAGTTTCCGATTCGAACTAATGGAGGTTCTATAAAATTCTGCAGAGATCGCGACATTAAGCTTTTTTTGTTCTTCAATATTTTTGTAATTAAAAATTAAATTAAAATTAAAAATTGTTTATTGTTCCAAAATCGTTACAATACGTATAGCATGAGGCAGCCCCGTTAAGTTATTAACAATACTTGTGTTGGGGCTGACTCGCTACTTCCCCTGTAGTACATTTACAAAATGGAGACTAATAAACCAAAGCTAATAAAAAAGGATACAAAATAAAAACTAGGATTCTATCAAAAAGAGCAGCTCGAATTGTGTATGTGTACGTATGTGTGTGTGTGTGTGTGTGTGTGTGTGTGTGTGTACATGTGTGTATGTGTGAGTGTGCGTGCGAGCATGTTTGTGTATATGGTATGTGAGCGTGTGTGTATGTTATGGATTCCATTTTAGTAAGGTCTGATTAAAATTTGTTCGATTTCCTCATATGATAATGTTTTTAGCCAATCAGTAATAATCTTCTTGCATTTATGTTTAGACTCTGGATTGAATTTTAATTTAGCGTTTATTTTATTGTAGACGTAGGCAGATTGAGCGCTGTACTGACGCTTTGCAAAAGCCGTACGAACCCGCGAGGAGTGAGCCACAGTATGATTGCGTCTTTTATCCTTGTCTGCTGGGGTATATGGGGTAGATTTATGTAGGTATAAAGTCATGTTTAATAAATATAGCTGCCTAACTGTTAGTATACCACACAAACTATATAGACTGCTAGTCGGATATCTGTATGGTTTAAAATACATCACTTTTAAGAGTGACCTCTGGGCTCTTTCGAGCTCAAGCAATTTAGTTTTGGAGGCTCCTCCCCAAACCGGAATGCAGTATGTTAAGACAGATTGTGCTAGCGCAATATAGATTTTACTTAGCAGGTCTGGAGGCATAACATAGCGAAGAGTTTTAAACATCCATATGAATTTCCTGACTCGAGAGATATTAGTATCAATCTGTGCATGCCACGATAAACGCTCGTCAATAATAATACCTAGGTATCTTGTAGAAGTGACTCGTTGTAATTCTTGACAATTTATGTTCATGTGAGAAGACGTCATACTCTTGCGGATTGCTATTTTAAAATCTGAGCCTGGTTTCGATTTTGCACTTGGGGAAAAGCAGATGTAGTTAGTTTTTGTAACGTTTAAGGTTAGAAGATTAGCTTTTAACCAGTTTCCAATAATAGTTAGGCCATTTTCCGCTTTTTGGCGCACAATCTCCCATGACTGCCCAGAGAAGACAATGGCTGTGTCATCCGCGTAGGAGAAGATCTTCCCACCGCTATCCCTGAGGTTACATAATTCATTTATATACACCAGGAACAGCGGTGGGCCGAGCACACTCCCTTGCGGAACGCCAAAAACAACGTTTTCTTCTTCACTAAGGATGTTTTCTATCTTAACCTGTTGCTTCCTTCCCCGCAGATAGTTGTCGAAAAGGGAGAGAGCCCTATCTCTTAGTCCTATGGCTTCAAGCCTCTGCACAAGGATGGGAACAGAAACGGTGTCGAACGCTTTTTTAAGGTCCAGAAAAACTGTTATGCATTTGTTACCTTTGTCTACTTCTCTTACTATTTCATTTGTCAACGCCGTAACAGCATCCTGTGTCGAAAGCCCCTGTCTGAAACCATATTGAGAGCTAGAGAGAATATTATATTTATTTAAGAAGTTTACAAGTCGGTTATTTAGTATTTTTTCTAAAATTTTGGATATTGACGGCAAGACAGAAATTGGGCGGTAGTTATTAACATCGTTTGTGTCCCCCTCCTTGTGCACAGGTGTAATTAAAGAACGTTTTAAAGCAGTTGGAAATATTCCAGTTTTGAAGCACAGATTCGTTAATCTACATATTAAAGGGACAACAAAATCTCTGGCCAATTTGAGGAAGTCATTGGGTATACCGTCCCATCCAGGAGCGCTTCCAGAATCCAGGGACATCAGTATTCCATCAACCTCCCCTGGGTCGGTCTCTAGCAACACAAAAGAGGTCGGTTGAGTGAATGAATTAGTGTAACTTGGGAGGCTCGTCATATGTCCAGTCTGGGTCATTATATCCTCTGCCAGTATTTTACCTATAGTAGCAAAAAAAGTGGTTGATTTTATTCAATGAGTCAAGCGGATGTAGTGAGATTTGGAGTAGATGTACATTTGAAGATTTGGGTTTCTTATAATGGGTGATATTATTAATGTTACGCCAGAGTTTTTTAGGGTTTTTGATAGAGTACGCAATTTGTTCCTTATGGTATTGTCTTTTAAGTTTCTTAATTAAATTGGAGCAGAACGTGCGAAAACGTTTATAAGTTATTTTTATTACAATATTGTAAGGATCTTTTCTCAGCTGTGACTGCAGTTTATTTCTAAGCCTGATGCACCTTAGTGCCCCGGTCGATATCCAGGGCTTTATAATACGTTTAGAGGAAGGAACCGTATGAGTTGTAGTGTTAAAAAGGAGGGACTTTCTGATTACGTCAATCAAAGAGTCAGCAAAATAATTAGGATCACTGCAAGTGTCAAAAATAGATATATTCGTGTCTATTAAGTGTACATAAGCTTTTTTAAAATTTGTTACTTTTTTATGTTTAGCAATATTGTTACTTTGATACGAGTGTGTGACGTTTAACATTACAATATAGTGATCAGTAATCGTAGTATTCAGGACGACAACACTAGCAGAGTTCTTGGATTTTTCAAGTTTTAGTAGCATATGGTCAAGGCAACTCTCACCTCTGGTAGGCAAGCAGTGTCCCGGTAGAAAGCCATGAAGAGAGGACATATTTAAATATGACGCTCTGTTAGTCCTGGCTTGCGACATATCCGTGGGTTTTTCAATTAAGTTGATATTTATATCACCGGTAATGATAATGTTTTTGTGAGCGGATATTGATTCGAGGTGATTATCTAACGAATTTATAAAAATTTCCGCCGATGCGTTAGATGGTGATCTGTAAATTCCTAATATTGTGATATTTGAGACCATTATTTGAAGAGCAGAAGCATGGGATAACTTAATTTCTACTATCTGGGGTACATGACAATTCCTAACATACGCAACGACACCATCGTTTTGATTAAGATTATTTGAAGTATAAAATGATGTATAATTAATTAGAACAGGTATAGGTTTGTTTGAGTTAAGCCTACATTCAGTCAGGATTATGACGTCTACATCCAGATCAATTTGAGACAGTGCTATTTGGAAATCGTCAAAATTACCATAGATACTCCTTATATTCTCAGTTAGGACAGTGAAATTGTTGTTGTTATGTGGCCAATAAGTAGATAATTGCTCAATGTCAATGAGAGCGCAGTTTGCAATTTCAACATTTTCCAATTCCTGAAATGAACATATATTACTTTCCATCATTAAATACTGATACAGAAAGATGCTTCTCATGCTTTACTCGAGTGTACGACACGGCCGGTGAGAGTATCTTTGGAATACTATCTATTTTTATTTGTTTATAGAGAGATAAGTGTATCGTTACTATATTAGTTCTCGTGTAAGTGAGTGATGGAATATTTGTTGAGTGAAAGAGTGCTTTGTAAGGTGTGGATGTGATTTTGTGTATTGTGTGAATTAAGGCGCAATTGGTATTGAGCGTATAGTAAAGGCGAGCATGCTTATAGTAATGACATTTTAAAAGTAATCTAAACTTTAGTACTGGTAAGAGAAAACTATAACTTATTCTAATAAAATATGATATTAAAAGTATGAAAATAATCAGTTCGGTAAACAAAGCTGTTATTATACAATATACAGTACGCATTAGTCATGCACCTTGTAACAGGTGGTGTACATGAGCTTCACTCTTAATAACAATCGCACGCGAGTTATCATCTTTTTTGACTAAAACACGTCCGTAGGATGTCCAACAATACTTGTATTGCTTACTTTTTGACAGGTCTCGAGCAAGGAAAAACAAGCGAGCGGCTTTTGGGGTTAGCTGTTCTGAAATAAACACAGGAGCCTCCGTATTATTAGTCAATCCGAGTTGTTTCGCCTGAAGTTTTGTCTTATTTTTAACGTTGTAGGACTTAGCCTTCTTTAGTAGGTTTGTTTTTAACATTGTCGAGCCAGTCTCTACAATTATTGGAGTATTTGTGGCTCCTTCCTTCTTGGCAGGAAGTCTATATATGTCCTTAATGTCACGTGACTCCATCTCAAGACCTACGTTTTTGGATAAGTTCAAGACCATATTAATTAAGTCATCACTGCTTTCATTAGGTGATTTAGGAACGTTTTTTAGTTCGATGCAGGTTTTTCTAGCACCTCGTTGCAGCTCTTCAAGCTTATCCTCCAGCAAAGCAATATACTCACGCTCTTTTCTCCCCTGTAGCTCAAGTAATTCTATCTTCTTCCTAAACTCCTCATTCTGAGTTGTTAAACTGGCAATAGAACATTCTATACTGCTGTTTGTTTGTTTGATTTCATTAAGATTGGAGGTGATTTGTTTTAGGTCCCCTTGTTGCTTATTCATAAAGGATATTATCATTTGTCTCATTTCGTCCTTAAACTTATTGAATTCCCCGGGTAGGTCGTCTTCTCTCAATCTCTTACCACGCGTTGCGACGAAATTGGGGGGGGTTACATCTCCCAATTCGCTTATATTCGTCTCTGAGAATGATTTATCCATTACGACAGCCGTGAGTGAGGTACTAGGACACTATGAGTGCAAAGCGTATATTAATTAAGTTGAACCTGTCAATCACTTGAGGGGGCAGGCGCAAGCGCAGGTCAAGGTAACCAATGTTGTATTCAGGGGGCGGGGCCTGTCCTTGTGGGAGGCGGCGCTTGTCCTTGACCGGTGAATGTCCTTGTGCTGACGTTAATTAGCTAATCACTTGTGATGCCAGTAGGAGTGATTCTACTTAGCGAGTGCGCTGATTGGTCGCTTATTATCTGTAGTACCAGGATAACAGGCTTAGAGAAATATTCTGTGCGTTACTCACGCTCTGTTTGCTGTGCGATTCCAGACACCACCTCACACCTTCTGCAGGCCTAGTACTCCACTGAATTTAATTTGATTTAATTTTTAGTATTTAATTTATTTAAAACTTTGTAGCAGATTCTTAGCACGTCTACACCTTGTGGCGGTCCGGGGGGAGAGGATTACAGGGGGAGGGGACAAATTACGTTGCGCTTTGGCCCCGGATTTATGCTTTGTGGGTTTTTCCTATTAATTCCTGTTGCAATGGTTTGGTATTTGGATTAAACTAGATTTGTGACGGTTTTGCGTTGGGATTAATCTATCAGCGTGGTTGTTGCAACATAACATTAAAACAACAATCAATCACGGATCCTTTTATCCTGAACTTTTAAGATTGTTGCCTAATCAATTGTAATGTGTAACCGTGTGTCTTTCAGATCTCTCAAAACTTTGTTGTTCAAGAAACGTGTACATTTCTAGTTTCATTGATATTGAAGCGACAATATAACTTCCATTGCTTCCGATAGAAGATCAGTCATCTACCTTTACAAGCGTGAGGTGTTGTGTTCGATGCCAAGGTCGATCAGTGTTATTGAATTTGAATTTTCTCATTAGCAGCCCGGAGTTTTAATTTGTGCCCGCTTGATGGCAAAAGTCTAGTAGCATATAACATGGTACTTAAACATAACTGGCGAAATGTGGGTGTTATATAGAGGTACACCTCTGTCTAACTCTTCGGGAAATACAGGGGTGATGTTATGTTAAGTTACAACTAACCAGCAAGTCTAATCTTAAAACACATGTGGCCATCCAATCGGAACGCCGCAGTAGCAATCAGGGTACGATATCATCGATCCTCTGCGTGGTTCGTTTGCTAATAGAGTCAACGAGATACGAGCCAGGAGTACCTCATCAATATCGCACGGAGTCGCGGTTACTAGGGGAGGAGAAACGTAAGGAGATTAAAGATATCTGCGAGATTGGTGCGGGAAATTGCGAGACGATGGGTGAAGGTGTTGATTTTGATTTGCAATTGAATATTGTAAGAGATAATGGAGTACTTATTCAATATTAAATTATATGCTTGCTGATTTTGCTGGCACATGAAAGCCAGCAGGCAATGGTAGTTATGTATTTTTCTAAGTCATCCGTGGTTCTTTTCTGATTAACTTCGTTGCACGATACAGTTGAATCGTTTCTCCGGGACTGCATTGTCTTGATGCTTATCTGGTGGTCGCCACTGTTGATTCTGGTTTTCAAGAGTTGTAGTGGTATGGGAATAGTGTGGTGGGCTCCGGGTCTTTGATTTTATTACTATCAAAACTCAAGGCGAAAGCCCAGTATTTGTGTAAAATTAAAAAATAACAAAACGTTAGTAAATACCTTTTGTGTATGGGTGGTAGAAGCTTCCTATGGCATTAAGTCCGCCTCTATATATAGCTGTGCTTAAAGTATTAAATAAATGTAAAAATTGTAAAACTGCGTAGATACTCTCATCATCATCATCTGCCTAGCCTTTTCCCAACTATGTTGGGGTCGGCTTCCAGTCTAGCCAGATGCTGTATGCCAATATTTACATGGAGCGACTGCCTATAGTTCATATATGTTGGCCGAGCACGGGCGTACCCAAGACAAGAAAGTTTGTGACAATAAATGATAACCGTGGTATGCTACGGTCTTATCGCCCAAAATGTGTGACTCAAGCCATGTCACAGTTGGCCGCGCTTGCCCCGCAGTAAGTAACTCTTTGGTCACACCATAGACAACATAAACTGACAGTGACAACTAACAAGGTCATCAAACAAACAAATTGAAAAATAACAAACAAAACAAAACACAATGCTGATTGCAGCCTACTACATTATTATTACGTAAAACCACAAGATGGCATGTATTGTGTGAAAGATGATATGGCTAGTTAAAGGGTGACTGTTGAGATGACAGCAAATAGAGATGAATCGAAGAAGAATACGTGGTGTGCTGACCCCTTATAAGTATAAAGGCTGCTGGGCGGTCACGGGCGTACAAGATGTTGGTGACAAGAAATGATTTCAATAGTATGCTACGGTTCTATCACCTAAACTGTGATTAAATGTGCGACCCAAGCTATGTCACAGTAACCGTGCTCGCCCCGCAAGATGATGATGATGATCACATGAATAATAGAAAAAAAATTGAGCCGTGTATCGCATCTGTGTGCAAGAAGGATGTGTGAAAAGCCAAAATAAATAAATAATAATGTATGAATACTGTGGAGATCCGACCTGGAAATTGAACCCTGGATATCATGCTCAGCAGAAGCGTTTACTACATGAACGAGGCAGACAAATAAATAAAAAGAAATAAACATAAGAACCTTACGCCTGTATATCCCCGAAGGGCAGAGGTTTATCTAAGTACACCCACATTTAACGTTATGTTTTAAGTCTCATGTTATAGGGGGTGTGCCTATTGCCATCAACCGGACACATATCCAGACTCCATTCCTAAAGAAAAACCCCAATAACACATTGATCGACCTGGGAATCGAACACAGTATCTCATGTGTAGCAGTCGCGTTTACGGCCACGATACCAACGTGGCAGTCTAAAATAGAAATGGTCGTATTAATATAACATATCATGAAGGTATTGTGATTGCTATTGCATCGTATTCTACGAATGTAGTCTCAGTTAATTGAAGGACATACGTTATTATGCTGTTCGCAGATGACGAATCTTGTAATACTGAAATACCCCGAACAGCTAACTAAATGATGAGCTTCGTCACGTTTCCTAAAGGCCAATTCTCGTACTTAAAAAACACTCATAGTCAAGTCACATCTCAGTAACAACGAATGTCAAAAATGTAGCAAAGCTAGACGTTTTTAGGGTTTCGTACTCAAAAGATGCTAACGGGATCCTATTACTAATCCCCCGCTGTTCGCCTGTCTGTCAGCTGGCTGTATCTCATGAACTTGAATAGGTAGACAGTTGAAATTTTCACAGAGTTAGTATGTCTCCTGCCGCTATAACAACAAAGAAACAAATATAATAACTGTCCGCGACTTCGTCCACGGGAAGGTCGGTTATTGCGGATGCAGACAAAATCGCGGATTCAAAATTATCCTATGTCCGTCCTCAGGATATAATCTCCTTGTCTAATTTAATTGTGACTGATCAGCCGTTTAGCCGTGGAAATGTATCAAAGAAGCAAAAAGAGTTACTTTCGCATTTATTATATAAGCATGGATTTAAAATTTATTAAATCTTGTACGATGATACAGAACCCGTATTTATTCGTATGCGAGTCCGACTCGAACTTGGCCGGTTTCTTTAAACGTTCAAAACAAAAATAAATCAATTTCGCCTCTGTCTATTTGAACCAATCAAAACCTAGAACTGTTGCTACGTGGTAGGCAACCTATCAGCATCGTGGATATTTATTCTTCTTTCGTTCACTAAGCGAAGTGAATAGACACGAATCAATTTCATTGGAACGGTATTGCCCCGTGAGTTAACTCAAAGATTGGATTCACCGTTATGGATTGAATCGCATGAAAAAGTATTGCAATCAATTGCGAAGAAACATCACAGCGCACTGAATTATTTGTTTGAGAGTTAATTATTATTTGAATTTAATTTTAAGCTACGACTGAAAATGTAAAACATTTTTAAATTGAACCGTCGGACCGTTGAAATATATCACGGACAGAAAGTTCTTTCAGTGCGGGAATTAAAATGAAAAGCTGAAGAGAGCTTGCGTTCAATTTCAAAAGATTTTTGTTCCAGTTTTGTGTAACGAGCACCGTCCACGTGTAAACTAACTAAGCTCTATTGGGTAAAAATACGTGCAGTTTTCTGGTTTTAATCACATTCCCATTATGATGTGACGATATCTTGCACGGGGGCTCTTAGACAAATAATGGCAGCCATACGGTCGATCTAAAGTGAAGCCACGCTTGCCGAAGTCGGTTCGTGGATGGGTCGAACCACCCATTACATACTGGGATCCCTCCGTGTCTCGGAAAGTACGTTAATCAAATTGACCCGGCTGTCATCTGTAGATTTTGACAGTCGTTACGGGTAGTCGCTTGAAAGTTGGACACCCAGTCTTTCCATGAGTATCGTGTTGCACAGTAACAGGGTAGTCTAGATCAAATTGTCGCTCCATTTAAATGCTGGTATTCTAAAATAGCTGCATCCGGTTGTACTGAAAGCCGACCCCAATATGGTTAAGAAAAGTAACTATGAACAAAGCGTTTATGGATTGATCTTCAGAAACATGAAAGTCTGATAATCAAGAGTAAGAACTGTTATCGGACTTTCGAAGCAGTTAGGAGTCTATGTTATAATCTATATGTAACATTCATTTTTTCTGTTCCTTTTCCTTTAAAGAAATTGCATGTCTCCGCATCGCCCAAAAGTTGTCTGGTAGAAAATGCCGATGGCATTAAGTCCGCCTCTGTACATTTGTATGGTTAAAGTATTAAATAAATAAATAATTTATATATACTATATTCATTATTTATATATAATACATAGGGGATGGGCCCCATACACGAGAGCAAGCGTCGCGAAGATCAACCACTACATGATTGTAAAATAGATGCAGAAACTGCGTCTATAATACGAATTCCAAGAACGGGACTTACAACGATTCTTATCTAAACAACCATCTAAATTAAATCTATCGCGATTCGGACAATTTGCACGGTCTGCCAACCTCCTTACATGAGCCACCACCGGCGAAGTGGAACGTGCTTACCGCCTCATACAAGTAGGTATTATTATGAGTAGATGCCCTCAAATCCGCTCACATGACCTTCGAGTTTGATTATGGTTAATTAACGCGTTTTTAATGCGCACACCTTGTTTTATGGGTAACTAGACTAAGTACTTAAGTTATAAACTTGGGTACTTCTGTTACTACATAACATCACGCCTGTATTCTCCGAAAGGTTAGGCAGAGGTGTGCTTGTAGTAAACCAGCATTTTTCATATTTTCCCCAAAAAAATCCTAAGTATTTTGTAAAAGACCGGATTCTTGGCAACTAAGAACGATTTTTGTAATAATACGAGCAAATATTAGGGATTGTTGGCCAAAAAACAGCTTGTGTTAGGTAATGAGTGAGTATGATCGCTTACTGACGGATGCGCTGATTACTTTATTTAGTTTTGTATTTTCTTTATTGTGAATAAAAGCAGCAGTTACATGTTGAAGGCAAGACAACAAACCTCTTTATTAAAATAACAAACTTGTAAGTACTACCTATACCATGAATAAAGGAATAATTTCGTAATTTCGCTAAATTCCTTTATAAAAAGTTACATTCCGCAACAATGATGTCTCTGAGGGCTCTTAATCCGGGTTAGATGTGCGTTTGATGTTAGTGAAATTCACCTTAAAATATCCACCACGAGTTATAGTCGTTGAACTAAAATCATGAACTACACTAGATACACTTCAGCGCATAACAAAAACAATATCACTATTTCCCATACTTATCGCCACTTCCTTACAAATGGTTTCAACAAAGAGTTTCAGCAGCCATTTTGTGCCAGAGAAAAAAAAAGAATACCGTTAAGTTTTTAAGTCCGTTATCTTAACTACGAGAACGCGGGTAGTTCGGTAATTTTCAGCAAACTTTAACGTGTCGATATCACTATTTGTTGTGAACTAATGTTCGAGTTCCGGTTATAGCTTTTTTAACGTTAGAACGTACGGTAACCGCAGTTTTGTGGTTAACTATTCGTTTTAAATCGTTTTAGGTTTTGTTTTTTTTTGTGAGAATTGCATTTTTCGTTTCTATTTCCTTTGTTTCTTTATGTCGGTGTTGTTTGTGACTGTGGAGTTTTTGGTTTTAAAAGCAATTTAAATGGCACGCTTTGTCCATGATGAAACAACGCCTTTATTCCCCGGAGGGCTAGGCAGGGGTGAACTATAGGACACTAACATTTCGCTAGTTGCCACAAACCGGCAAGTTGTCCAGATGGCAACGAAAAATTCAAATACCTCTTCACCCGACCCGGGAATCGACCCTCAGATCTCATGCTCAGCAATAGCGCTTGCGATTAGTAGGCCAACGAGGCAGTAGTAGTAGTCCGTGATGCTAGTTACTAATCATTTTAAGATGAACTGCGATATAAAAAAGTAGCAATTCATTTCAAGCGCAGAAAATTCTCTCAAAACATCTCTTCAGATGTGGAATCATGTTTTGCATTCTCTTTACATAAGCATTATAACATTCATGAAGAACTACTTGTTCAAGTGCGCAGAGTGTAATATTAATTACACTGCCTGCGGAGTTCTGACCCTCGTCGGTACTTGTACACCCTCTAGCTTTTTATTCCCTATCCTACCCACTTTTAAACATTCGTCTAGCTACTACAAACATACGTAAACTCGCGCCGTGTTTCTCACGGTGGTAAGCAGAAACTACAAGACGCCACCTGCTGCAGTTTTTACATACTCCTTTTGCTTCGTACACGTTCATACATCAGTATGTCTAACAGGAATGCTTGATTTTAATATAAGATGAATTCGAACAATTGTTTTTAAGACTTCATTTATTTACCTAATGAGTGAAATTCATTGTGCTTCTTTCATAAATGTAAATCTACATGTTACAGTATAGATAGCTGTACTTTCAATTTTAAAATCGTTCGAATCGTTCACATCAAGCATTCGCGCTAAGCACACTGGTCATACTATGGACCTAGCCTTTCAGAAGAACATCATCGATGAGGTCAGTGTATGTTTTTCAGGGCGTCCCCTCCCGTCGTTTGATCTTCTGCCTAGCCTTTTCCCAACTATGTTGGGGTCGGCTTCCAGTCTAACCGGATGCAGCTGAATACCAGTATTTTACGTAGAAGCGACTGCCTATCTGACCTCCTCAATCCAGTCACTGGGCAACACGATACCCCTTGGTAAGACTGGAAGTCAGACTTTCGAGCTTCTATCTGTAACGATTGTTAAAGATGTACCAATGACAGCCAGGACCAACGGCTTAACATGCTTTCCGAAGGCACGGAGGAGTCTCGATACGAACGGTCACCCATCCACAGAGTGACCTCAGCAAGTATAGCTTAACCTTCGATCAAATCTTACGACTCTGTCCCGTCGTTACTGTCTATTAAACTTTACGTAACCAAACCATTTACGCGTACTCGTTTGAATTCTAAATTTTGCAAAGCACAACTGCAGGAAGTGTTACCACATATGTTAAATAAGCCATCTGAAACAGAAATTCCAACTAGTACCAGTACCAGCCTATTACTGTCCCACTGCAGGGCAAAGGCCTCTTCTCATGCAGAGAAGGCACGAGCATTAATCACCACGCTTGCTCAAGACGGGTTGGCGATTTCAGACTTATATTAATTATATAAGTCCAGGTTTCCTCACGATGTTTTCCTTCACCGATGTCAATGATGTCCAAGATGAACTTAGAAAGTACATATGAATTGAAAAACTCACATTGGTACTTGCCCAGGTTTGAACCCACAACCTCGTGCACAAGAGGCGAGGCCTAAACCACTGGGCCATCATGACAATTACGTTTATTTCCCGGTCTAGCCTTTCGTATTATTTTGATTAGTTGTCGCCCGCGTCATCTGCGAATTTCTCGTCTCTGAGGGTACTCCTTTCAGCGTTTGGCTTTTAATAGCTTGGAAAATTTTAGGTAAAGATTAAAATTGTGCTGTGAGGAGTGATGGGTGGATCTTCATTATGTAAGTCATCCTTTACTTTTGTGTCGAGCTTCTGACGCTGAGGGTGAATATTACTGTGACATTTTGCCTTTGAGAGTTGGGGCTTTTAGGTTGTGGTAGTCTTTACTTACCAGGGGCGCATAAAGGATTAATATATGAGACGGGAAAAGTGTATTTCACTTGAGGGGGATTAAATTGAAAAATAAAAAATAGAAAACCTTTATTTTCATTTATTAAGAACATAAGGCCGCGAATTGATAAGCTGACTCTCGTATATTATATTGCTGAACAGTTGTTCGTTATTTTTTTGTTTGAAAGCGTTAATGCAGCCCAATTCTTGAAGATGCATAGTCTATTTTACATCATCATCCTCCTGCCCTTATCCCAATTTATTTGGGGTCGGCGCACCATGTTTTCTTCTTCCATACATCTGTATTTGCCGTCATCTCAAGAGTTACTATATAGGGTATTTAACATCATGCTACAATATTTAGGAGCGGATGAAAACAGGGGTCATAGACACAGTGTTATAAAGATAAGAAACACCAATATCTAAATGATAAAGGATTCTTTTATCTCCGCTCTTAAATACGCAGAATTGTGCTGTCAGTGTGTTCACCTGAATAAAGCTCTCAGTATCCTCAACCGTCGGGGATTCTTACCCGCAGAACACAAACCCCTAATTTATTGCCAAACATTTGAATTACACCGAAGTTTTTTTCCAATTCCTTTTCTTATCAACCAACCTTATTCCGGATTACAATATAACTTCGTACCGCAATGCCTGTTACAGTGTAATATAATAGGGTAATCGTAAAAGTTAAAAACTCGTTAGTTATGTTGGACACGAAGTTTTCCGGCACTCGGCTTTGGCACGGTTGTAGCGTCCATTTTACCTGCACGTGGAATTAAGGCTACGATACCGGTGAGACGCAAGCGAGCGCGATTTTCTCATTTGTTTTTAGGGGGTGAATTTTTTCGGTGTCCAGTTCAAACACTTCATTGGTGTAATGTAGAAGAGATCAGGACCTCTGTACTCTGTAGTACTTGTCAATCTATTCAGTGCTAGAAATGAGCTTCACCACTACACCCGGTACCACTAATTTTCTGGGTTCAATAGACAGGGTAAAGCAAACTAGTTAGTTTGCCACCGATTCCTTTCAGGTCATTCAGTCCATATTTCTCACGATGCGTTCTTTTCTTTGGAAGTAAAGCGCCCAGCCTTTCCCCAACAATGTTGGGGTCAGCTTCTAGTCTAACCGGATGCATCTGAATACCAGTATTTTACATAGAGCGACGCTTACGAATCGCCATCATCGTCTCTCAGTAGACCACTGATAAGCTACGAAATCTATAGACTTTTTTTAATGTCTTCAAAATGTTGTATGCTTTCTGGCGGGAAATACTCCACATGGATCAAAAACCGCTTAGTTTTTTGTATGCCATAAACTTGAAATATATTCTTGACAAGTCAAGTTTTCTTGCCTGCCAATATTTACAGAAATCTGATGCAAGGATAGCGTCCAAGAGTTGTCTAAGCAGTACGCATCGGAGATCGGCATCGTAGATTAAGTCATCGCCTTGTGGTTGTTGTTATGTAATTTTGAGCTACGAACTGCTTAATGTTTACGTATTACATTTAGGTGTCGCATAAGCTTAGTTAAAACGACCGTATATACTTATAGATAGTCCCACAAAAACAAGAGAAAACCGCGCTATCTAACGCCATTTATACACTTTTATCAGACTTACCATGCATTTGCATTGCAAATCGGATAATTATGAAAATAGAGAGAATGAAAATGCATTTTGTTATTTTTATATCCTCCTTCTCGTGTGTGTATTGCTGAATGCATTTTGCAGCTTATAGGCATATTATGTAACCATTTTCACTCTTCATTCGCTTTTTTCTTTATAGAACCAATGTTAGAATCGTGGTTCTCTCTTTTTAATTTGATCGTTAATATTTCATGGTGCTATCAGTTATATGTATATTTCTCCTACACTTCGTGTCTTTAAACCTGTTCTTACAGGTATCCATATGATGGTGAAACAAACCTTCCTTAATATTAAATCACGCCAATGATCCCGAAGGAGCACACCTACATTTTGCCCGTTATGTTTAAGTCCCATAGAATGGGAGGCGAGCCTTGAGCCATCACAGTAAAATACGCAGAATTAAAAACCTACTAACACTTAACCCGACCCGGGAATCGGCCCCATGACCACATCCTCAGCAGTAGCGCTTGCAACCACTAGACCAACGAAGCAGTCTAACAAACCGTCCTTATCCTTCCATTTTGATATATCTCAGTCGGAAACAAAGCACGTCGCAAAGACATTTGTACTACATCACTCCATCAGGTTTAAGTTCTCCCTTGAGAGCAGTAGCAGTGTAGGAGCGGATGTACGTGTTGTTACGTAAACCAGTCGTGTATATACCAAAATAGTCTATTTTCCCCGTGGCGTGTTGGCAAGGTGACATGCCGTTGTTTCTTCCAAAAAAAAAGTGGTTATAAATATCTCTGCAGTTTTGGCACCTGCTTAGCTGATCTTGGCCATAGACGGTGGTTATTAAATATGTAATATTAGATATTGGCGCCGATTCCTTTGTTCATTAACTAAACTTAAATAAGACAATTGACATCTCTTACTGACAGATAGCTCGAGAAAAGACGGCAGTTATATACTAATTTAGAGTTGTCAAATTAGTTTACGCCTTTAGCTTGACCATTATTTTGGTCGATGCCTTTTAAATGTCAACTATGTTTGTTTGAAAGTTTCAGTTTCAGTAGAATTGACAGCTCTTATTAATGTCCGTCCCTTTATTTTTTCATAAGAGAGAAATAGATGAAAGTAGCACCATTTAGTGTAACAGAGAATGAGTTATCAGTCAATTTCCCTACATAACTCTTAGTTCTTTTTCTGAAAGTAAATTCTATTTGATCTCCGTCCGAAGTTATCTCTTATCTCGTTATTTAAGCCAATCAATATATTTCTTAAATTCACTGACACAACGTACGGCTAAAACAGCTGGGTTTAGAAGCATGAAATTTTATAGAAGTTTGCAAGGAAGTTTTAAAAATCATCCTCTGAAGGGGCTGAATAGCGTAAGGAAGTTTGTATGGAAGCTCGTCACTTTAAACTTGGAAGCGTGGCAGTCGGTTCTTGGACTACTGTTTATTAGTAAAAAAATATTTAATAACTTTTTTTTGGAATCTTCTTGAGAGCCTGTAAAAGGGGACTGAACTTTGTATGGAAGCTCGTCATTTTTGAAGTAAGTTAGTTGTATAATCGTGTTTTGGAAACCCGTTCCCTAAGTATCCTGTTAAACAATGAGAAAACCTATCTAGGGCATACTTGGCGTGTCCCAAAAAAGCACATTAAATTTCACAAATATTTTAAGGACCTTCAGTATACAGCAGTAACTCACATAAAGAGAAGAAGCATTCAGTGTTCTATTCATAGTCGCGACCATTATAATATCTGCGTTATTATTCCTTAAAGCCGGAAGCATGAACAGTCACTAAGTTCATGCAACCACTGTTATATTCAGACATGAAATAGCGCTGGCCCATTCGTTAGTCTTAACCCTCGAACATCGTAAATACAAGTAAGAAATAAGTGAGCTCCTGCCGCCTAACCGTTTGGGTTTGCGAGTAAAATGCTCGTGTTACTTGAAGTTGGAGTAGCTAGAGTTTTGTATCTATAGTCTAGCCTTTTAAGTGCTGATTTAAAACTGCATGTGTATTTCATAAAGCTTAGTTTTTCCTTTTATCCAAGAAACCTCCTGAAATCCAGTAAGTTAAACCATTTTCCCCAAAAGCCCTTGTCAGAATGTTTTCAACGAAAAAATCCCAAGAAAACTATTTTTACACGAAGATATATTCTACCAAACTCCTATTTGGTTGGCTTTTATACTCGCATATCAATAATCGTATCTCACTCACCTTCAAAAGGTCCACAATTTACCTTCAGCCCATATTTCCATGCGTGTTTTGCTATAAATATCGTCGATAATTCGATTTTAGCGGGCATTATTGACTATAACAGCTGAATGCCCACAAAATATCGCCGTAATGGCTCGCTAAAGCCATTTACATGTAACGATATAATCCGTGCCGTGTCGCACAACGATAATAGCAACAAAAACTACATAAGCGATGTTGCATAAATCATTTGTGGTGTGAAATACAAGAATGCTTTAGTAGTACCACTTTATTTTGAACTGGAAATTTTAACGTTACTACAGTGACAGAAGGATAAAGAACATAAAAATCGCCACTGAAATCACGTTCACCAATCCGTTCACCAATCATCTTCTTAGAGTTCTTAGCTTGTCAAAGCGTATAGTGTATATAAAGCTCGCCTAGAAGTTTGGCGCCATCAGTAGTGTCCATCAAATTCTAAAGGACACGATATTAGGTGTCCCATTGTTTGTGGAACAGCATCACATTTGCGCTCCATTTCCATTGATGAGCAGATATTTAAAAAAAAAGAGAAAATAAAGTTTCAGAGAAATTTAAAAGAGTGTTCTGTTCTATACTATATTTTGCTTAAATTATGTTTGTGAAGACAAAACAAAAACTATAGTTTTGGATCAGAACAGTGACTATAACAAGCAGGAATAGGCACGATGCTGTGCTATTATAATATTTACTGGGTTTTTCCATCTAAGTTGATGGCAATAGGCTCGCCCGCCAATACATGGGACTTCAACGTAACTGGCGAAATGTCGGTGTACAATAGATATATCTCTGCCGAACCCTTACAGGCGTGTTTTTTATGTTATAAACATCAAAGCACCATTTTGATTTTAAAAAAGAACAGAGAAAACACACTCATTAAATTTTATTTGGTTATAAACGCAAGGTTTAACTCGATATTCGAATGTTTTCACCGCGTAATACTTAATTGGGTATATTTATACTGCGGTTAAACCGCAGTCACCCAAGTCCCCCAAAAGAAAATGGATGACTGCGGCTTTTATCCGACACGTACTGCTAAGTGCAGCTTCCGATAATGGCAATCCAATTAGTGTTATCCCCACTTACCGAGTTCCGATTCCCGCGAGTGGCAATGTAGAGACTGTACCCAAAGTTTGATTCAGATTATAACGTATAGGTTAGGCACAAGTATGTACTTTCTAAGTTTAACTCACTGACATCGGTGAAGGAAAACATCATGAGGAAACCTGGACTTATATAATTAATATACTCGTAAGTCTGAAATCGCCAACCCGTCTTGAGCAAGCGTGGTGATTAATGCTCATGCGTTCTCTGTATGAGAAGAGGCCTTTGCCTTGCAGTGGGACAGTAATGGGCTGGTACAGTACAGTAGGCACAAGTGCATCTATGATACACGCATACTTCACCAGTTATGTTTTTGTTCCATGTAATTGGGGACTTTTGCCAACAACCGTGAAAAGATAGATGGAAAAATAACACTTTGCCTGACCCGAGAATCCAAACTTGGAATAGAATAGAATACTCTTTATTTTACATTATGAAAACTTACAAATAATGCCTTGAAGAGCTAAATAGGGTGTTACAGTGGGTGGACTTATAGGTAAAAGCGACCTCTTACAGACATCCTTTGGATGGACTTGGTAGAGAATAAGGAAATATATGTTAGTAGTTCGGGGTATGCTATTTAAATATACACAATAAGCACATAACTATTTGAAATACATATATTATATTCTTATATATACAATTCTCGTGTCACAATGTTTGTTCCCATACTCCTCCGAAACGGCTGGACCGATTTGTATGAAATTTTGTGTGAAAATCGGGTATATCTGAGAATCGGCCAACATCTATTTTTCATCCCCCTAAATTTTAAGGGTGGTGCACCCCGAAACATTTTATATGGCAAAACAACGTTCGCTGGGTCAGCTAGTTATATATAAAATTCTCGTGTCACAATGTTAGTTACCAAACTCCTCCGAAACGGCTGGACCGATTTGTATGAAATTATGTGTGAATATCGGGTAGGTCTGAGAATCGGCCAACATCTATTTTTCATCCCCCTAAATTTTAAGGGTGGTGCACCCCCAAACATTTTATATGGCAAAACAACGTTTGCTGGGTCAGCTAGTAATACATAAAATAGGACCAGGACCTCATTCTCAACAGTAGCGCTTGCGCCCACTAGACCAACGTAGCACTTCAGTCGGAGATTTTATAGAATAAGGACTAATCATTTTGATCGCCATTGATGGCAGTAATCCACAACGGATCAGACGCGCTTGACCAATCACGGCCCAGTTTCATCGCCAGTCGCCTCTAACACTTGCTTATACAAGCGTAAACGATACATACGAATCTAAACTACTGGTTTTTTTTTCCTACTCCGCTCATTTTTTCACTGGCCGGACATGCGTGACCGCTCAAAAGTGTAAGAGTTCCTTTGTGGACACGCCTCTTGCCACCGATTCGGTCCATCAGCCAAATTGACTGTCATTCGGGTGTGTCACAATAATGAAGGTGAGTTCCGACGAAAGTGGAACTAAAAAGTAGAAATTTTACTTATTTGGGAATCATTTTGTATCGACTTGATCTACTTGTATGTTTTTGTGTGGTAAGAGAAACGAGGTGATTATTTGAAGCGTAGTCAATATGTATCATCGTTATTTAAAGAGGTTTTCTCAGCTTCAGTATACACAAAAAGGTACCTAATAAATGAAGATTGATATCGTTAGAATTTATTGCAGTTGAGTATGAAAAGTCAGCCAACAAATGTTGCGATTAGCTTAAAGTAAGCGTTTTTTTTTAAAGAATTGAAATTATAGTACTAAGTCAGTATTTCCCGAAGGGTTAGGCAGCGGTGTAGGTACCTCTGTATCACACCCACATTTTGCAAGTTATGTTTAAGTTCTGTGTAATAGGAGGCGAGCCTATTGCCATCAACTGGGCAGGAATCCAGACTAAACCTTTTACTTGAAAACTAACCCAGGACTTCTTGCTCAGCAACAGCTTGCGACCACTATACCAACGAAGCTGGCAGAAGTTAAATAAATTTGCGTTAAAATTGCTATCGTCCCAATTTCTGATAAGATTATATTCTGTTTCCGAATACCATTGTCCTTTCTCCGTAAATTATTCCGGATCTTTGTGACAGCGGTCATAATGTTGACCTCGAATGAATTAGCATACTGTAATGAGAAATTAATTTTTACACCGGCTTTCAGTCGTTGATGATTTTTAAATGTGGAGCTTTAATTAATTTCGGAAGGCAATCAGTTCTATTTGGGTATTCCAGATTTTGGAAACAAGTGGCGGGTTTGGATAGGTGATTTATTAATCTGTATTGAATTTATCAGAATAGCCAAGTTAAGAATAATTTATCTTGTAAGATAGCTTTTGTTTACTTGTGGGATGTAATAGAAAAAGATGCCACAAAATAATAGATTGCAAGTAATACTGATATTTTTTTCGGAGTTTTGGTTTAGAGCATAATTCATTTGGATCGTTTTTTTTTCTGGAAAAAACTAAGTAATTATTAACAACACTAATTCTATGGGCAAATAATTAGTATTGCCATTCGACGTGGCAATGTTGCCAGTCTTTTGGGCACATTTCCCGATGACAGCGACGACGCCGAGGAGTACTTTGACGCCTGAGTGTCTTGGTTGACTTGTTATTTTATTTTGATTTTGTATATAGTTAGTTTTATATTATAATTGTAGTTATGTTAATTAACTTCAATAAAATAAGATTAAACCAATAAAATAAACTAAGTTCTCAGAAATATGTACAAGATTAATATACATACATTTTTCTACTGCCACAAGAATAGATTTGGCTTATTTTTTTTGAACAAGCTTATTTAGAGAGTTTACCTCGTCTTGTCACGGCCTTAATAAATAAAAGTGTAATAAACTGGATGCGAATTAAAACAGATTAACGTTTATTCACTATCCAGGATGGCGAGCTTTCAATTGAATAACTAGCATCCTGTCTGCACCGGTCCCTTCATATTTTTATAATTACAGTTACCGCTAGGCTATGTACGCACGGGCGCTTTTTTAACGCGACGTTTTTGTACCGTGCTCAAGATTTTTTACACCGGATCTCCGCGCCGGTAGTTGAAACGCCAACAGGATTTTTTTCATCGCAGTGTATGAATCTTAACGTGTGACTCAACGCCGGGAGTTAAATCCAGAGGTTGGAATTAACGCTTGATGTAAACTTAACGAAAATTGGAAAGATGTTTGCATCCAAAATATAACTATTCCATAGCATTTAGGCTTCATTTTATAAGGCGATCACAATTAGTATGACCCTCCGATATCTTTCATATGAATAGAATCTGAAAAGTAAGTTACAAACACGTACGAACAAATATTTACAATTTTAAAATCGTTCCGATTTTACGTTGAGTTTTCGCCAAGCGTTCGCACTAGGCATACGGTGCGCGGTACAATCGGCGCGTCATAAAAGCGCCCGTGCGCACGAGGGCTTACAGTAACGAACGGAACATCTTAATTAACTAATACTTAAGTTGTTTGTTTTGATTGAGTAACTAACCGTTTCCCTTGGAAGGTTTTCTCTGAGGACTTTCCGCATTTTTTCTTCTATGCAACGTCTGATGTTGCTACCATATTTACCGCTTCAGTAACTTTTAATTTATGGTAGGTTTAAGAGGTAACGGATACTTTCGTGAGTTTTTTTGTCTTGTTCAGCTGTTACATGATATGACATGTGTCACGTGTAACCTCTAAGTTTTCTAGAATTTTAGTGATCCATGTTTTTCAATCAATCATAATTCATTTATTCAAATTAGACTGAGAATCAGCACTTTTTGAACGTCAAAACGTTTACAAAAGACAGTCCCCCTAAACACCCACCCTTCACCACTTCCTCGTGTATTTGCTGGGAAAAAGAAGTGGCAGAACAAACTCCCCAGCAACACGTCTGTCTGATACGTTTGAAGAACTTGAATCTATACAACTAATGTCAAAAAAAAAAATATATTAATCATCTTTATAAATAATTTGCCTCATGTTAGCTAGCACACACCAATATGCCAAAATAAATAAATAAAAACTAATATATACCAAAATCGACAATTAACTCAAGCAAAACCTGCTGTTAATTCTAGTCTAGTCTCTAGTCACCTCTGCCTGACCCATTGGGGGATACAGGCGCGGTGATGTTACGAAAATATGAATGTCGATGCAGTAAAGACATTTTTCCTGTCACATTACTTCCAATGTAAAATGGTTAAAGATTTTTATTGTAACCCCAAAGGTTCGAATAGAACTAATAACTTAATATAATTACTGTCTCTAGTACTGAGTTATTGCTTAGGCAAACATACGCACACATATTGTGTTTGTCTAATCTCAAAGAGCGAGCTGCATTTACGGCGTACAAATTAATTAATCATAGCCCACACAATGTGGATTGCTATTGTTGTTGATTTAAAAATAGTACTCAATCAAGTGAAATGTGGATTATTGCATTAGGCGACCAAAGAGATTTTTAATCAAAGAAGTGTTATTTAATTTTTTAGTAGACTTATTTTGGGTTTATGTATACAAATCATGATTTTTTACAGTTTAAAATAAGAAATAAATATGGGAAACGAATTTGAAAATTAGGAAAAAGCTAATTTTAGTGGTTTTTGATTTCTAAGTACCCGTAAAGACAATAAAATGATTCTCAAATGACAGCCATGACCAGCGGCTTGAGGTTATTTTAAACGGGAAGTTTTCAATGTGTGATAGATGGTCACTCATCCACAGACCGACCTTGGAAGCGTAGTATAATCCTGGATCGATCCGTGCGAGTGGTTTTATGTTACCACGAGCTCCTACAACGGGAAATCCTATGAGATCCAATTCGCACATTTAAAGGTAAAAAGAAAGGTATCCTAAGGTATCCATTGAATCGAATATGCCTTTACCAGGGTCTTGAGCACCTTCAGCGCAAAGCCTTACAGTAAAAATCTAGACCTACAAAACTGGCGACTACATTATTTTTATTCACTCCCCATCTTCCATTCAAACTCACTAGTACCTAAGTGAGTAGAATGCATTCAACTCCACACCTACATTGAATCTACAATAGCGCCTCAATCTTCGTAATTTCCTCCGCTCCTCATCTCTGGAGACGGCTTTCATGCCTCCATTAAGGGACGTTTCAATAGTAATCTGGGGAGTGGCCCCGATCGCTGGACTTTCGGTCCATTGTCTGGCTGCGGTGCAGAAACCGCTGCATCCTTATTAGGGGAACAGTCACTACGTTATCGTGAAACTTATATGGGTGTGAAAGTGCATAACTCTGGTGAGATTAAGAAGTTTTCTGTATTAAAAGAACGGGCTTTAAGATTGTTGATTGGTTATGAAGTAATAAGAACGATTTACAATAAAAAGACGCCTGTATTCCCCTCAGTTCGCCTGTTATGTTGTCATGTAATAGGGGGCGAGCCTATTCCCATCAATGGAGCACATATCTTGAGACTCCACGATTAGTACGCACAAAAAATATGACCGAACAAAACAAAAAACAGATCATAGTCACTAGTAACCGACGCACAAGATAAAACCCGTATTACAAATACAATTTCTATTTTTGTGAAAGGCTAACAAGCTGTAATTACACTTATACGCCATTGATTGTTTTATTTATTTAATACTTCAAGCGTACTAATACATAATGTACAGCGAGGGACTTAATGCCATAGGCATTTTTTTGCCAGTCAACCTTTGGGCGTTCAAGAATCGCATGCAGTCTAATGTGCCCATAATAAGAAACGTTTCTCCTTAAAAGAAACCTTACATAACACCAGCATTCTAATACACAATTTAACGATCCAACACTCCAACCAATGGTGCTCCAATTAACTGTAACTAAAAGTAGCTAGTCACGGTGATCAGCGATGTTCTAATGATACTAAAACAATGGGAGAAAGCGAATCAAACCGCTCTACCGCGCAACGACGCCTCTGATGTCTTGTCGATATGTAGGTCGCTTAGCGTTTGTTTGGTGTTAAAATATATGAAGTAAAATTGGTCCTTGGAGACGAGACTGGGTTTGATGGCCCAGTTATCTTGCCTCTCATATACGATGTTGTGATTTATAATCAAGACAATTAACTATGTACTTTTTAAGTTTATCTTGGACATCAATGCCATCGCTGAAGTAAAACATCGTTACTTTTTTTTTTTGATGGGATACTCGCTGTTTAAACCTTTAGGGTTATTAACTGCTCAACTGAACTTTCCTGTGGGGTTTAAATAAAAATTAAAGCCTCCAGCCAGGCTTAGGGCGTCACCAGGAGAGAACAGCAAAGAGATAGGCTGAATCTGATCGAAGAAACATCTTGAGGAAACTTTGACTTCTAAGTAACTAGCTTTTGCTCGCGACTGCGTCCGCTTGAATTTCAGTGATTGGCATTAAAAAATATTGTGTCTTTCCCTAGAATATAATCTAACTAACTGCCGAATTTCATTACGATCCGATCAGCCGTTTAGTCGTGGAATGGTAACAAAAAAACAGAACTACTTTCGCATTTATAATATTAAGTATGGATATAAATCAAATATGGCTAACCCGCCTGGAGCAAACTTATCTGTATGAGAAGAAGCTTTTGCAGTGGAACAATAATAGACTGGTATTACTATAAACTTTACCCTGAATAAAAAAAAGTCATGTTTAAGACAGCCAGCTGGTTTGTGTGTGGTAAATAATATAATATTTAAAAAAAGGGTCATGCACCAATCAAGATTTAAAATGTGATGATTGATGAATAATTTCTTGTAACTATTAAACTAGTCAGTCACGTTTCATTCCTAATACGGAATATCTTAAACATTTTGTATATGGTGTTGATACCTTCTATACTTTAAGTTTTTGACTGACGTCATGCGGTTGGTGGGTACACAGTTTGACAGGCGGCTAAAACCATAGAGACTTCTTGTAGTTTCATCAATAAATCATTATTATATTTATTATCAAACTTGCTACGAGTTAGACGTCGCCGTCGCTGAATTATTTCACTACAAAGAGGTAGTTCCGTATAATGCTTCTATTTTACTTCTAGTCGTGAATGTACAGAGGCCAGCACGTCAAGCTAGCTACCCTCTGTGTCAAATTTCTTTGAAAGGTTCTCAACTTTAGAACAAAAGGAATATGGTTCATGTTCAATTGGGAAACTCTGACAGTTTGGAGTAGCTTGATGTGCTGGCGTCTGTACAGCCAGAGAAATTAGTTGTTGATTACTTGGCTGAATGTCACTTGCAAGTTTTGACTTGCAAGTGACATTCAGCCAACATTAGCGTCAAGGTTTTTTTGCTATGTGACAGTTAGATAGCTACAACCTTAATAACATTTCAGTTTACTATAAGATTTGAATTTCCATGACTTTACATAAAATGTTTTTTACTTAAAATGTTGTGTTATTTATTTTAATGTTCCTCATGCATACTTAACGCTCGTATTTGTATTATTTCAGGTAAGTACCAGATCTGTCGTTGACGTCACTCTCAGTAGCCTGCCCAGGCACTGGTAGGTACTAAATCCAATATCATCATCTCCAAAGATTGTCTGTAAGAGATCGCTTTTAGCGACAATGCGGTCTATTGTAACACCGTAACTTTTATTCTCATCATCTGCCCAGTCTTTTCCCGTTGGAGTTGGCTTCCAGTCTAACCGAACGCAGCTGAATTTCATTTACACCTTAGTAAGACTGGTAGCCAGACTGCCCATCGGTCTTCTGACTACCCGTAACGACTGTCAAATAATTACAAACAACAGCCGGGACCAGGTTTAATGTGCTTTCCGAAGCACGGAGAGATCTCGATAAGAAGTAGACGTACACCCATCTAATGACCGACCCCGGCAAGCGTAACTTAACCATCGATCGACCCAAATCCAATATTCACATGCCTACTATTGGCACATCAATTACTGGAAGCTCTAAGGGACGGTCGGTCAAATTAATTATTCCCCCTAATGAATTCATTTAATTTGTCAAGGGATCTTTCTCGTTTATTTTTACTACCCTGCATTTCCATTTAAGGGTGATGTAAAGACTAAATTAAACTGTGACGTTTACTGAAACTTGTATGATTAATAGTGATTAACTATGATAATGTATAAAAAGGTGTGATCCTGGAGATCTGTCTTACAGGAATTGAACTTAGTTCAGACTCGGTTCTCGCAAAGGTTCTTATTTAGACAAATTTGAATCAATAAATTAGTTTGCTCTCGGTGGAGTAAAATAATAAATTAGAATGCGCGTCATAGTGTCGGAGGAGTAAGGTCCAAAATCTGTTGAAGTGATTTAGGATCAGAGCTCAAGATACATGCCGCCAACTGTATCAATGCACCTGAGAGAAATCAATATTTTGTTAATTTATCGTACATAGTTAGTCTCTTACCAACTTTTATAAAAAAATCTTTACTGTATTCAAACACTACGCCTGTATTCCCCTAAGAATAGATGTGATAAAGTCTCATGAATTGGGGGCGAGCCTATTGCCATCAACCGGGTGCATCGACCTTTATTCGGTTATTGTACTCACAATCATGAATTTTTCGAACACAAAACGTACTGAACAGCTGATGTTTTTTGCATCTTTAGGCTCGGTCCCGTAAAAAAGAGGTACATAATGATAAGTACAATGACAATGAGGTTTTCAATAGTTTCAATTACACCCTGTACATACTTACTGGCCCAACTTCTTCAATATCATAGACTTGAAAAAACTGAACGAAAAAACTGAAAAAACTGAACCATAAAGTAAAATGAACTCATGAGCCATGTCACAGATCAAATATGCATAACCGGCACACGACTGACATTTTTTATTATTTATTAGATGGCGGGACCAGAATACGGCCTGCAATAAACACACATACGATATAACGTCTGTAATTTGATCGTCAATACTGCTATTGCATACACGTTCAATTATTTACGCCAACAAAGCCCACAGTCGATGAACTAACAGTATTACAAAGCCAAATGGGATATCGGGCTTGTATAATTTTATTATTGACCTCTCTCGTCATCGTCTTTCTCCGCGTGTAATTTCATGGGTTTTTATTTTTTTTCTCGGAACCCTAATTTAAACAAAACAAAACTGCCATGTTTAATTTCATACACATTTAGTAAAAAGTTTTTAATTTATCATTACACAGACACGTAAATTTTATTGATTCGTTTAGAAATGGCAACTACGACCAACTTGTCTCTGCGTGATCCCATAGATTGACTGGTAGAACATGCCTATGGCATTAAGACCGTGTATGTTTATTAGTATGCTAAAAAATATTAAATAATAAACACAATTTCGAGCTTTTAAATCGGAACGACTTAAGAACTCCAAGATCTGCATGCGGAAAAAAACACGATAAATGTTTCAGAGACTTGTCTTGTGAACTTATTATCCCCCAAAGTATAAATTAGTTTTAAACTGCCGTTAAACTGAAACTTTTTAACGACAATCAATTTTTATTATTAAACGTCCGCTTGTGTGGTTTATCCGAAGTTACTCTGCCCTCCGTTTCGGTAAAATTCTACTGGAGAAATATGGACTTTACTAACATGGTATTAAGCTGCATTTTATCGTCTAAAGCACTATTTTATTGGTTAAACTTTTAAATATCAAATCATTAGAAAATAACGACGTGCACAAAGCTAAATCATTCTGTGTTTTGTTGTTTTGATTGACCTATCTAGAGATATTTTAGTCAGTTAGCAATTACACTTTATACGCCACATACCATCAGGAAATACATGCGTATTCCCTGAAGGGTTTGGCAGAGGTGTACCTATAGAACACCCACATTTCGCCAGGTATTTTTAGGTCCCATGTTATAGGAGGGAGCCTATCACAAGGGTCACAAATCCAGAATCCGGGCTGCTACTGGGAAATTCCAGATAATTAAACCCAACAATACTGCCCGATCCGGCAATCGAACCCAGGCATGCGGCCATTAGACCAATAAAACAGACTCGTTAGCTAGAAAAACAAAATGCAGTCAACAAAATTAGTCTACTGTTTACACGGTAACAATAGAAAAGTCCCCTTTGAGCTTCGATACAAAATTACCTGTTCCAATTGCACACGCGACATGCTTCCTTATTCAAAAATACACCGTCAAAGATCACGTCGCGCTGGAGGATCGATCACGGTCTATTTCGGTCTGTGACATTATATCACAAAAGATATCTACATACATATGTAGACAGAAGGACCAATCAATGTGAGGTTGAATAAATTCAAGTCGTGTGTAACGCAGATCATAACGACTCCCTTTTTCATAAATGGAACGATTATTATATAGTTGGCATCTCTTTCTGACGGACTGTTAAAAACAAGAATCGGTGATAGATTAGAATTGGTCGATGCGTCCTGAAACGTCAAATATGTTTGTGAGTAAAATTCATAGCTCTTATTATATTGGTCCTTTTTTACAATATAAGACAGAAAAAGATGGAAATAGCCTACATTTAGTTAAGCTTTTGAACAAGGGAATCAGCTCCATTATGAGACTTGACAACCATTTAAAATGTTCAAATTCAAACAGCAGAACACGTGTCGTGCATCTGCCTCAGAATATTACCTTGTTAGGATGAACTGGTCCTTCTGTACATGTCTGTTATGCGATTGTACGTAGTCGCGCCTAATAGCCACCTGAACATGGTCTAATCAATCTGGATACGAAGGTACAGAACATGGAACATGAATTAACGTGTAAGGTCACGTTAGGATTACGCCTCAGAATGGGAATGGAAATACACATGCAGTATATATTATAGGTGGATATGGCATATGATACATTAGCATATCTTTGAATGAACTTCAAATCGGTTGGGAATAGTATAGTGAAAGGTGGATAAAGTACCTACCATAAATCTAAATAACTTTTTAAACAGTTGTGGATGTAATGGATGTAATCTCCGCTCGATCAGAATGGTATGCGACCTTTTGGAATTGTAACATCACGTCCGTGTAGCATATAGTCTCTCGAGTATGTTAAATACCGACGCGAGTTTGCCGACGCTACCGTCACCGGGCGGATTACTTGTCTCAGTTCCAAGGTCGCATCCCATTTTGATCACCCGCGCATTGTTATTGTTGTTGTATGTTGTTGTTACAGTTTAATGACATCTTTATAAACCTAAAAAACGTAAACGAACGCCATTTTTCCCTTTATAACAGAGCTACCTAAACCTACCATAAAGCGGGTATAAAATCTTTGAATAATGCGATCTTTTCCGTTTGAAACATCCCATAAATCTACTTTCTAAGATAAACTCTGTACCGTAGCACCAAAGTGTTAAAGTTTTAGTTTGTCGAGTTCGAGCGCATTACGTTGGCGTCGGCACGAGACGCCTCGTGCATTTTTCACAGGCGTTCGCGGCCATTTGTTATTGTCTTCATACTAGTATAAACAGGAAGACATGGGAATATTTTAACAGTTAATGCTAGATAAATAGATTTATTTGTTTGTATGTATAGAACGTAGGTACTTAATTAATACAATTAGGAGTAACAATATTTTTGAGTCCTTATACATTCTGCTGAGCTTAGCAGCTGAGTTTTGAATAATAAAAATTCGTAATACCACAATACGCTCAAAAACTGGAATCGCTGATGTGGGCCATAAGACTGCAGGGTTGAAGTGGGATTGGGCGGGCCATGTCTGTAGAATGCGTCAGGACCGATGGGCCAAAGTCGTCATGCAGTGTGTTCCAGAAGACAGGCGTCGTCGCCGAGGGAGGCCTAGAACCGCTGGCGTGACGACTTAGACGCGTTTGCAAAAGATTGGCCGGAGAAAACCGTACAGAGAAGGACTGGAAGACTATGGGGGAGGCCTTTGCCCAGCAGTGGGACAATATAGGCTAAGGCAAAAAAATAATACATTCTGCCTCATGGCATGCAAAATTCTCATTTAAAAATGTTGATACAGAGTAATAGCATTTTTGAGCTAGTTATTTGGATTCTGCTAAGGTGTGAAGATGATAATAACAGACATAAATCTATTAGTGTCTGAATCTGTATGTTTTGAAATATGCCTGGATTTAATTTTCTTTCAACTTCGTAAATCGTAAGCTTGAGTGTATTTCACTGTTCTTTAGCCAAAACTTTTGGGATAATTCAGTAAAAAAAATTTCCATAATGGAAAAATATTATGTTCTTTTATTCTATTTTGACACAATTATATGTCCATTATGTTGACATTAGCAGAGAGAGCGTCTTCAAAGCTACTTAAATAATTATATGTTGAGTGCGTTCATAAAGACACCTTTAAATTTATTTTTCAACAAAATCGTCATATAGAACCAATCTAAAAAGTCAATCGTCTATTATATCTTTGACAGTAAAAAAAAAACTTGACACAAAACTGATTGGTAAAGTAACGAATGGATTCCCCATTAACGTTGACATAAATCTTTTATTTATCTTCCATCTTTTTTTAGAGAAACGAGGATTGATCCAGCAAACTTCAGATATAATAAATCCAGAGTTCAATCGAAAAATTTCACATATTACTCTCGTATTGGTAGCGAAACTCAATTTTCGAAGTTATGACAGGCGTCGCTCCCGCGAGAAATTATATTGTTTTTTATACTAACTGACCTCACAAGTCACGACATTGGATGAGAACGAATACTGTCCCGGGGTGTCGTAAATCATACATAATCTATTTATTTTTGCCCTTCAGGATTTAGGTATAAAAATGAACCCTTCGCACTTACAGTTTGCGAATGATGCATGGCATTTTAAGGTTCAATGTACAAGCTATTTAGCTAAACTAATACAATAAAAAACATAACCCTTCTTCTGGGTCAGTAGGGTAAAACGAGGCAAGATTTGTTTGTTTGTAATGGATACCTAGACTAAAAAACAACTTTAAAAATATTTCACCTATAGGCAAGCTACATTATCAGTGAGTAACATAGGCTATATTTCTTTTTCGAAACTATGATTTAAAGGGGGTGTTAAAGTTCGAAAGGAAAACGAAATCTACGCAGACGAAGTCGCGGACAATGTGCTGGTTACATAGTATACAGGATCCAGGGGACATCGACGTAGACGTACAACCAGATCCTATGAATTCAGTACATTATTCTGGACCCCCCAGCATTGAAAGCTTACGTCCCTTTTTCCTTTTTGATTTTTTTATATTAATCTGTATGAAAGCGTCATTTCTATCTCACAGATTTTTGTATCAAAAAGTACATAATTCACTTCTTTCATTCACAGCTTTCACCCTGAGAGATTTTTACAGAATCTACCGGGTGGATAGCAATTGTTCTTCTTACATTCAATATCTTCGTCAGATCTATTCTTAGACGAATCACAATAAATCGCCACTTAGTGTGCGTTTGCGTCACTAAACTGATATATTGTATTCTAGGGATTTGCATTGCTGAACCAGGACAAACGGTACACACAACAGATTTAGTAGTTGGAGTATGAATAAGTAATAGAGCGTGCCTATGGAAGTTAGCTCGAGCATAATCTGTGCACTTGTTTATGCTTGAGCTGAGCATTGAACGTACCTAATAATCTGACGTCTGGATAAATTGGTAAATCAGGTAAATTGGTTACCTGGTACCTCATTCATTTTCACAATTAGGTATTCGGAGTCGGAATTCGGTCTAGTGGTCACAAGCGCTACAGCATGAAGTCCTGGGTTAGACACCCGGGTCGGGCAAGATGTTAATGGACTTTTCTATCTGGGATTTCTCTGTGCTATATATACACCTTTGCCTAACCCATCGCGGAATACAGACGTGCTTTTAGGTTAACTTTAACCCAGCAGAAGTTTAGATTTTTACTCTCCATTTTTATTGCTTAAGCGCGCAGTGAATGAAGCTATCAATTTACTTAAAACAACAATAAAATACCGGCCAAGTCGAGAAAAAAATGCCGAATAAATCACGTCACGCTCAATTCATTACAAATGTAAGTTGTAAAAGCAAAAAACTGTTTTTCTATTTGATAAAATTAGAAATTACGAATCAATTTTTGGACTTTTTCCTTTACTTGTACTTGTGAGGCCTTACTTCATGCCATATTTCATTATTCTAGGTCAATGGAAAGTACTAAACTCACAAACAAAAAAAACGTATAGGGTTATATGTTTTTATTTGTTTGAGAGTATCAAAATGCGTCACATAAATGACCGTATTTTTTATTGTTTAAACTTAGAAGGTTGATTTTCAGAGATCTCTAAAGGACCTTCTTACGTTTTTTGATATTAATATCAACTTGATACCTTCACGCGTTCTTGAGAAATAAGTCTTGACATACATACGAAATGATCTGTATTTACCTTTTCCTAAAAATGTGTGCGCATCGGCGCCGGGCACAACTTTAATTGCAGAAAACAACAAATAACAATGCTGAAAACCAGCACGCTCTGTCTGTAAGTTAGTCTCTTTCATACTGCAAGGTTATGTCCATGAGTCCAGCATAACAAAAGGCTAGGCAGATAAACGGCATGTTAGCGGTCATCATTGTGGAAAAGTGGACGTTCGCACTTCCATAATTCAGGCGTTGTTGTGCCAACACACTAACTTATATTATGACTGGAAAGTTTGTCAGTATGTGTGTGTGCGTTTGCGTGTGAACGCGGGTGAGTGTGTGTGTCTCTTGTGTATGTGTGTGTGTGTGTGTGTGTCTTGTGTATGTGTGTCTTGTGTATGTTTGTGTGTGTGTGTGTCTTGTGTATGTGTGTGTGTGTCTTGTGTATGGGTATGTGTGTCTTGTGTATGTGTTTTCGTGTGTGTGAGTGGGTGTGTGTATTTTATTACTCCTTCACGCTGAAACGGCTAAACGTATTTGGATGTAGCTGATACCCAGGATTAACATGTAGGCTAATTTTTATTCCGAAAAAGTTACCTAATGAAATCGTTTCATGTTGTTTTCTTAATCTCGGGTAACACCGCGGGGTGCAGCTAGTTAATCATACGAATAGAATGTTTTAAGTCTCGCGAATGTTACGCTTTGTTTCTCAAAATATCTTGGGTAACGTTTTTGATGGCAGCCTCTGTTTGTGTACCTATATTGTTTTGATAATTTATGACTGAGTTTTAAATTTCACCGTTGGCGTGCAAGCTTCAACCTCCGTTCGAATCACCCAGGAGTAGAATATAAACGCTCATGACATAATAAACTCGATTGCAGACTGTCTCGTAGATGTAGTGACCGCAAATGCGACTGCTAAGCACCAAGTCCTGGGTTCGATTATCGGGTTGAGGGGTTTATCCATCTGGAAGTTTTCAGTAGCAGCCTGGAGGCTAGATCTGTGCCTGGTTGATAGCAACAGGCTCGCCCCCATTACAAAGGTCGTAAGAACCGCATCGGTTCACAAGACTGTAGGTAGAGAAAACATTTTTTTTTTGCTGCACTCGAAAGGAAACATAACTGGGTATACCCAGTTGAGGTTAAATGTGCAAGTATTTATCTATACCGGCGTAATATTATGACAAAATAAATTGTAAGTGGTTTTTCTATCTGCCATTGGGTCAATCGGTCATCCATTGTACTGTTTTCTATGTGAGTATGTCACAAGAAAACTCACGCGCGGACGTATGTTGTGTTTTGTGTACAGATGATACAAGTTCAAGTTATAAACTATGTACTGTCGGCCTTCGTAATGAATAGGCTCGTTTGTTCCCGTGGGTGACATAACAGACTAGGGGGAGCTAAATGGTATAACAACGTCCTGGCCGAGAATGCCGTATTTCATGCTGTTATCACCAGACAAACTAACGCTAACTGGATAGCCACAGCAATATAGCTTCTAATACAGGTGGGCGAAATTTTTCCATCAGAAGAAATTAGTCAGCAACTCCAGAACTTAAAATAACTTGACGACACGGTTGGCGCAGTGGTTGAGCCATCGGGTGTTGTGCCGCGTGTTGTGGGTTCGATCCCCGCACGGAACAAATATTTGTGTGAGCACCAGGTAATTGTTCCGGGTCTGGCTGTTTGTGTATGTGAGTTTAAATGTTTGTAAACGCACCCACGGTACGGGAGAAATTCCTTGTGTGGGGCAACGTTATTTATGATTAAAAAAATATATAAAAAATCTTCTTTTTTATTTTTAATGCAATAATTCTTTAAGTTTTTAATGTCATAAATAACTCAAGTGTGGTAGAAGTGAAACTTCGTATTCTAAGTAATTTGTTAGAGAATGAGATGAATACACTATGGACAGTACCCACGGTTAACAGAGAGTATGAGAGAGAGAGAGAGAAAAATATGTTTAGCTGTCTCTTTTTATGTTGCAATTTACCGTAAGAATGTTTAAAGGCTAGAATACTACAGTAACACGATGCATAATTAGTCAGTCGCGTGGCGTACTACCTAACGAAGAAAATGGCATTAACTGCGCCTCTGTAAATGTGTGTGCTTTAAGTAAGTATTAAATAAATCTATGTGTTTGGTTGCTTAGCAGAAAAGTTCACAATGGCCATGACCGTACTACTAACAGGATACGGGTGAGCGCAACGACGGCAAAATAATCGAGCAATTTTTCATCACTGATAATGTTCTAATATCAACACGCTGCAGCATCCAATAACTTATTCTAACGTGGGTGGAAGGCGGAGATGAGAGGTGACCACTATTGTTATTTGCTACGGCCTTTTATCAGTTTTTTTCACCAGATTGTGGCAATGAGAAAGCCAAAACATATTTCAGAATGCGATGCAATCTTACTTTACATGTGTCTGTGTAAATAGAGAAACCATTAATGGACTGTGAAATAGATTAAATGTTCAGATAGGAGTTGACGGCATATATAGATGTAGAGAAGAAGAAGACATGCTTCACAGTCCAAAATAAATAGGGACAAGGGCAGAAGGATGAATAGACTCTTGCTGTCAAAATGATGCTGGCGGGCCATACTTTGTCCATCTCTGTTCTTCAATCTTCAACATCATAACTTGGCATCATAATCTAGGAACGGAACGGATCTTAATTCACATGCGAATAGCAATGGAATCATACGTCATATAAGTAATCTAGATAACTCTTAGACGTACTGTTCCGTAACTGTTATGTGATACCTAAAACTTGTTATGTAACATCTGCTTGACAAGATCAATTCTGTTTTATTTATCCTCCTCTAAAGCTACTTTAGTTAAGTTTACAAGGAATTTCTTCTGTGTCGTGGGTGCGTTTACAGACATTTAAAGTCACATACACAAACAGCCAGACTCGGAACAACTACACGTAGGCTTAACTACTATTTGTTCTGTGTGGGAACCGAACCAGCAGCCGATCACTTAGCCACTGCGCCAATCGTGCCGTCAAAGCCGTCAACCGTTTTCGAAACAAAGGACTACGTTATATTTATTGAAGAATTATGGTATGCAAAAGACTTAGATGTTTAAAGATAAAAGCAAGTTCCAATGTGTCTTTACATAAAATTGATGTAAATGTCATGCCAAAAAAACAGCTTTTTACTAAATACATATGAATGTATAAAAGGTTAGTAGTATAAAGTAGTTAGTAGTAGTATACGAAGAAAACATTTTATTTTTATTTGACTGACTTTCTGTTTGGTCTGGCTAATCTGCAAAGCGGCTACGGATTTTGACGGTAATTTCACTGGCTACTAACTTCATTTCAGAGAAAGAATTAGGGTTCCTTGCAATTAAATTATCACCCATGAAAGTGTGAACAAAAGTCGATTTATATAGGAAATTATACATCCAATATAAGGAAAAATTACCAGGCCAAATCGGATGATCCGCCTGAAATGGCGGCATTGGTGGCGACACATTGTTGTCTACCAACATCAACACTAAGTCTCAGGTATAACTAGTTGGTACAGACTAAATTCGTTTTGATCAGTAGGGCTTTGTTCCTTGCGGTGTAGCTCGCACTTTTGTGATAAGTAATCCGAGCTGAGTAACCCTTTCTGTACGTTCAAAGAGGATTCCTTGTTTTTTAGGGTTCCTTACCACATAAGGGGAAAAAAAACGGAACCCTTACAAGCTTACTTCGTTGTCCGTCTGTCTGTCTAGACCGTTTTTGTTAGGAATACGTGGACGTATCAACTTGAAATTAATATCAAATACTTAAGTCTACGGTCCCTTGGAGTTCTAAAAAAATCATGCTTCTAAGTGTCCGGCATTAAAAATACGGCTATTTATGCGAATTATGTTGAAACTCGCAAGTAAATCGAAATCTACAGAATGTTTCCCGTTGACCTAGTATCATGAAATTTGGCTACCAGCAAAAATGAAGCAAAATGTCTGAAACCCGTTAATTTGTTGTAGTTTGCTCATCACATTTTTATTGGTTTGTGATAACAAACTTACATTTGTATTTGACCACTGCGTATATCGATTTATGAACTTCAATAGGTAACGTTAATAATTTGTGCGAAAGTACCTAACGTTTTTGCGGAACCTTTGGTGAGCGATTCAGTCACACACTTGCCCGGTTTCATTTTTAGAATATTCAAGTTAGAACTGTAGTCGTTTGTGTGGGTTTTCTTTTTATCTAGACTGTTTGTTATTGAGAATACTTGTTTGTCAAATACATTGGTAACTTTTTCACAGACTGTGTACCCCGTTGATCTTGTTTACTATATTCGAGAGTTTTACCCAAGAAGGATTTACCTGATTGAAAAAAGGATTGTCTATGCCTTCTGTTTTATTTCTCGGCTTGATGAAATGGCGAAAAAAAGGCGAATGATTTATGTTACTTATGTTGATTTCATGTTTAGAATAGTCAGCACTCAGGAATAATGTGGCGTTTTCCAACAGTGAAAAACTTTTTAGAATTGGATCATTAGTTCCGCAGATTACCCCTCTACATACAAACAAATTTTGCCTCTAGAGACTAGTGGATGGACGAAGTCGCGGGCGAAGTACTAGTCTTCTATACACAAACATACATTCCAAAACCTTTATGCCAAGTTCACCCTTTCTCTACTTAAGAATAATAAAGAGTAAAAAGTACATAAGGAGTGGTCGGCCCGGAAGGGTGCAATCACGGCCGCCCCAAATTACATGGCAATACAATCGTGATTTGACCGCCGGCAAATTGTAAAATAACTCCCTCCAACGGGACCAATTCATGTTTATTATACGACCTTCCTACAAGAATATCGTTATGATAAAATGCAAGTACATTAAGATAAGGTTAAATAGAGATGTATGGAAGAAAAGATATGAATCCAAAGAAATTGGGATAAGGGCAGGAGGTGGAAGATGATGATGTTTTAGTTATTTGGATCGTGGCTAAATTATAAATACCCGTACTAAGTTACACTGGCCGAAGTCAGCCCGTTGGTGGGTTAACATTAATTAAATATTTAATGGACACGCATCCACGAGCCTACTGGGTGACCATGGGATCCCGGTATATACTGAGAATATTGTTCCCAGCTGTTATCCGTAGATCGTTAGCCGTCACGAACGACAGTCGTTACGGGCACACAGAAATTGAAAAGCCTGACAACCAGTCTTAGCTAGTATCGTGTTACCTAATTACTAGGTTGTGGAGGTCAGATAGGCACTCACTACTTGTATTTAGCTGCATCTGGTTAATCTGAAAGCCGACTCCAACTTCTAGCCTTTTCCCAACTGAGTGGATGTATTAGATATGACGATTTAGTAATTGGTTGCATCAATTAGGTACTAAATGATCATATTAGCTAGCAGTTAGGGTGGATTTTGAGCTAATTTCGTATACCCTTATATAGTATAAATTGTCTTGGGATTAGCAATTTTTTCTGTGCATACAGAAATATTACACTTTCAAACCTTCACTTAACATACAATTTAGAACTGAAAATTAACTTAAACCTCCCACAAATTACACCGGAAACTGAAAAAAACTGTTCCATCGAAGCTCGTCCAAATGGTCAGCTGTTCCAAAATGGCGCTGTAAGTTGGCCGCACTTGGCACGGTTGGGCCATGCATTAGCTGCATCGAATTTATAGTCACTGACCCAAAAATATACGGCTAGTACTGCGAATAGGCCACACTTCATGAATTGTGCGAAAATCGGTAGCGTTAGTGCTCCAGTTAGTCAAGGCTAAACATGTTATGTTTTGTTTATTAAACATGTTCGAGTCGTTGCTGTGTTTGCATAAAAAGCCGGCTAAGTTCCTACGAGTCGGACTAGCACACGTAGGCTTTCGTTCCATCGTAACAGATTAGAGACACAGCGATTGTCAAGGTCGAACAAAAACGCGGACAAAATGTTTCACGTTTCTTGTGGAGGTTTTATACAAGAAATGTGATTTCTATATATCTACGGTTCATGAGATACACCTGACAAACAGACGGACAGCGGTGGCCCATTTAAAGGGTCCCGTGAAACTCTTGCTGTACAAAACGCTAAAAACAAATTTTTTGGAAACAAAATTAATGTAATAAATTGTCAAGCGTGCGTTATGTGATTAGTTGAATGAATGTTAGGGGATATGAAGAACAAGGTGTAAAGTTCCTCATCCGCCTTTGAAAAGGTAGGATCCTCTGACCAAACGGGTGACGTGTCTGGTGGGCTGCTGCCCGACGGCGGGTTCTTGATTATATGTATGTTCAATCACGTCGATAACTTTAATATCGCGATGTAGTAAACGTTAGATTTAGTTCGTATGTGGCAAGATAGATGTCGCTACAAATGCAATGCAATTCAAGTGATGATATTGGCTGTTGATAACAGCCTATCGCATTGACTTGCGTTGTTTTAGACCTATCAATAATTTTGTTTCCGATGTTAGTTCTCTAATAACTCTACTGTTCTTTTCACATTAATTTCGTTGCGGGATTCAAGACAGTTGAATCCCGCAACGAAATGAAATTAAATCAGTCTTACCACGGGGTATCTAGTTTCCCAGTAACTGGATTGTGGAGGTCAGATAGCCAGTCGCTCCATGTAAAACACTGGTATTCAGGTATTCAGCTGCATCCGGTTAGACTGGAAGCCGACCCCAAAATAGTTGGGAAAAGGCTAGGCAGATGACGATGATGATGATTCAAGACAGTTGAATAGTTTCTCTGGACTAGTCGAGCTTCATTGCCTCAAAGTTTTTGGTCGCCATTGTTTATTCTGGCCATCAGGAATTGCGGTGGTTGGAATTAGTGAAGCGGGCATGTCCCTAAAAATTAAAGACACCTACTACTCTTATAACAGTATTTTGGCAGTTCTCACTCATGTTAGAAACATCAAGTAATAACAAAAATCACAAATAAAAACTTAACCTACTTTCCTTAGTCCGAATGTACAATGTCGGTCAAATAAATTGTATTACCAATTGTGACCGCATAAAGGCGTTTTTACGACAAAAGTGTGGCTGCCCAATTCATCCGAGGTCCCCGTACACTTTTCATTATAGTATTTTGGATCGTAAAATTTTAATCGTGGAAAATTCGGGACACCGAGTAAGGGCGGATATCAAATTAAATTACTGTGTACTGTATTTTAGGGATGTTTCACACAGAAGATTGTTTTAACACAGCTTGTAAAAAGCTTTCGGAGAATTTTAACTGTAAACATTTTTTTTTTAACATCCGTTCAAAAACATATTTATAGTCGTACTAAAAGTGTTGTAACTTTTTATTTCAAACCGTCAGCCCTTTTGAGCTCTTATCCGTGTAATTCAATTTTATTTTTATCAGCATTATTAAGGCTTAACGAGCTTCGAACATGGGCTAACGACAAACGTCATTTAGCCCCGTTTGCGCCTTAAGTTGGTATTCTGAAATTGAGTCTTGAAGCTGGAAGACGTTAAAAGGCATTCACGGTTATAAAATGAGTCTTAGGTCCTACTAAATTCTTAATACTTCTAGTATTAAGAATTCCATGGATCAAAGTAACCGTCAAAATTCGTATGCAGATTTCGGTGGCGGATATGTCTTATATTTATTTTTTTAGAGACTCTTGCAGTTGTCTATGAAACTTATTAGTCCTGACAGTTTTAAATGTACCTGATCCTACGAATAAATGTCATTGTCTTTGTCTTTCGTATGATTATGGTTTCTAAATAGACAGATAGTCGTCATTTGGTAAGACTGGAAACGACCTATGTTGAATAGTTAAGAACAGGTTCGGTACTATAGTCAGAAAACAATTCAAGTAGCAAGCAACACAGAAGTGAAAAACCACAGCAAGAAATAAATGCTGCGGGTCTATTCTGTAAAAATCACCCTGCAGAAGTACGGTGAGTGACAGTGCACGAAGCACGGTGCGATTTTTACAGAATAGAACAGCTGGTGCCGTGTAAAAACTATTACTATCAAAACCAAAACGAAGCACGTATTTCCTTACGAAGAAAAACAAAAATATATAAATCAGTGACGTATCCAATTATCCTCCCGTTCATCAGACACCAATTACCAAAATAATTGTCACACATGACACTCACAAAAAAAAAGCAATTCTGTAGTTTCCACCCCTATCGCACGGAAATAGCGGGATATTATGAGAAAAAATGCTTCCATAACCTTTTCTGAGTGAAGTTGAACGTGAAATCAAATGGGGCTTCATTAGAAAGTCGATTCAACGCGGAGGCATCCCTCCTTTCATTGTCACCTGCTTCCGCTGACTTCGACTCCGCCCGGGGGAAATTCTATGGCCGGTGCTACACAGACGTAGAGAATTCAAGATAATAATGGAGAATATGAAGGTAAATGCCAAGTTATTGTGCTCCTATTGAAGGCTGCACGTGTATAACGATATAAACTTTTTAGTAGTTAGAGGTACTTGCGGAAAAAACTGGTACAAATTAACCGTGTGTAATCAAAAACGGTTCTATGAAACATTTGTTTGTGGTATTGGTGAGACGTCAAGCCCAGTCAATAATATTTATCTCGTAGTTTAGATTAGGTCTTTACCTATGAAATTGCCGATCTGCAGTACTGGCCATTTCAAATCAAAATATTTTTTGTTTGGCTAAGAATTCTAATTTCAAATTAATTTTATTTTAAAAACATGGATTTTTTTTTCCAAAAGTAGTCATTTGTTTATTGATTAGTGTTACATTTTCATCGCATTTAAATCTTTTTCGTCATCATGGATACGTTAAAAATTCGAGTAATTATGAAATATGAGTACCGTCGTGGCAGCAACGCGGCACAAGCGGCACGCAACATCAACGACGTTTACGGAGCTAACACTACAAACCAACGCACTACCTGTTATTGGTTTGCTCGCTCCCGTTCTGGAAATTTCGACCTGAAAAATGAACCTCGCGGTCGTCCGAAGACTGGTCGACAATGACGAATTAAAGGCGATTGTGGAAGCTGATGATACATAATCTACGGCTGAATTAGCAGCAGCTTTCGACGTTAGCGTCAAAACAATATTGGTCCATTTGCGTCAAATTGGCAAGGTAAAAAAGCTTGACAAATGGGTGCCCCACGAACTCAATGATCGCCAGCGCGAAGTACGCGTCGAGACGTGCCTTGCACTGCTCAACAGACACACAAATGAAGGAATTTTGAACCGCATTGTTACCTGCGATGAAAAATGGATTCTGTTTGATAACCGCAAGCGCTCAGCAAGTTGGTTGGATCCTGGTTCAGCACCTAAACAATGCCCTAAACGAAAACTTACCCCAAGAAAAGTGATGGTCACTGTTTGGTGGTCTAGCGCCGGTGTGATTCAACACAGCTTCTTACCAAACGGGGTGAGCATTACTGCAGATGTGTACTGTGAAGAATTGAACACAATGATGGAGAAGCTGGCACATCTCCAACCAGCATTGGTCAATCGCTCGTCTCCGCTGCTCCTGCACGACAACGCGCGACCTCATACTGCACAGCAGACGGTCTCCAAGTTGCAAGAACTGGGGTTGGAAGCTCTCCGTCATCCGCCCTACTCACCAGACCTTGCGCCTACAGACTACTACTTTTTCCAGAATTTGGATAACTTCTTGGCGGGAAAAAAATTCAATACCCGAGAGGCAGTACAAAATGCCTTTGAAGAATTTGTTGCCTCCCGTCCAGCTGATTTCTTTAAGAAGGGCATCAATAAACTGCCACTGCGTTGGCAAAGATGCATTGATTGCATGGGTGATTACTTCGATTAATACAAATAAAAAATACATGAAAAAAAATCATTTAAATTTTTTCATACAAAACGGCAATTTCATAGGTAAAGACCTATTATTATTTTTGATTCTTATACTACGCATACCATGAGGCTGGCATGAGGTGGCGCGGGAAAAAAGTACTTGGGGGAGGCCTTTGCCCAGCAGTGGGACAGCATATCCTAATATAAATAAATAAAATAAGTATGTCAAATAATAGCTAATAAGTAAATGTTTAAGACAGAGACAGCATTGCTCCCATCTGGCGTCACAACGTCGAAACGCCATAGTGATTTCGCGCTATTCAAGCGTTTCGCGTGATAAGTATAAAATAACAACTCTAAAGGTGCGTAAATAAAATCGGTACAAAAATGGAGTAGTCCATTTTTCTACCGATTATTTGATTTTTTCACAAATTAACATTCTTTAAAATAACATATATTAAATATAATAAAAGATATAGGTTTATCTCAGAAAATACCTACATACATACATACATACATTATTATAATACAGAAGTTTGCAAACAAATGCTTTCTCTTCTTCACTTAGTCTGCTGTGCCCGACAGGGTCCAATCTAATTATAAGATTACCACCTAAGAATACCTACATGTGAAATGAAATAAAATTATTGACTTTTTATGTATATTTATGAAAGTAGTCAAATACCCTTTTGAAAATACACAAAGCTTCGAGCATCCAGCCACACAACATAATCGTAGTAATATTATTCAATATTACCTGTTGAAACCAACTCCGTAAAGCATCCCAAACAAGCCACAAGAGGTTTCCACTATCAGAAAGTTTATGCGTGAAAACCTCTCAAAGTTCCTTAACTTATCTACAAAGTTAAGACCCCAATATATGGGTCAAAGAGTACCAATACATCTGTCTATATCTCTTCAGTTAAGAAGAGGTGTGTACCATAGATACATGCATACTAAAATGGGCAGAGGGTTCCCCTTCAGGGTACTACTCCTAGATTTCGGGTACTTTTTTTTAGGGTATAAAACTGTTCTAGTTATTTTTAAGAGGAAAGTTGAAAAAGCACATTTGCATGTTTGTGTATTGATTAGTTAGTTACATTTAAAACGAAATGTAATATGAAAACGATATTTTTTTACAAATAACTAAACTTTAACCGTTGATGTTTGTCAAGACTGCTTAAAGGTAAAGAGTATTATTAGTGAATAATAGTAAGCTTTAGTTAGTGTTTTTATTTTCAATTTTAATTCCAAGTATTTAAATTTAAATAAACACACAAACTAACTTTTGTCTTAAAGTGACAGATTCAGAGGAATTTCGGAAAGAGCTAAAAGGAAATTTAAATCAGAGTGTGGCAACACTGGAGAAAGTTACAAAGTTTCATGAATTAGAGTTCATTTCCCCCTATTCTGAGGATTCCCTTAAGAGTGAGGAAACTAAAGACTATTAGAATCTTTCAGAAGTTTATTACCTGGAGAGTAGTAGTTGCAGAGAATACTTAATGAGTGTTAAAACATCATGCTTTTATTCCCTAAAGGGGGTTAAGTTGCTGTTGTTTACCGTTTCAACTAGCGTCATTATACCCAATTTAAATATATGTAAAGTCCCACAAGTTAAGGTCTCGCCTCTCATGCTGAGGTTCAAATCCGGGCAAGTACCAATGTGACTTTTGACCGCCATAGTCACAAATACACAACAAGGGAAAGCATGCCCTGTACGCCAACGTCCCAAATACGTGTCAAAAAATGCGGCGCACTATAAGTTCTACACGAAATAAACAATTGAATCATTACTTCTGTGTATGTTTATTAATATATCCCGTGCGTATTTAATTGCACGAAACAAATTAAAATACACCATGGATATTGATAAATGTATGATAACAACGAAGAAATTAAACGTTTTTATTCAAAAGGAGTGGCGTGGGGGGCACGCGACGATCAAAAGATTAATTTATATGTACTCGATCTTAGACATCACTGACATCGGTGACGGAAAACCTCGTGGGGAAATCGGGATTAATATAAGTCTGAGATCGCCAATCTGCCTTGAGCAAGCGTGGTGATTAATGGTCGTGTCTTCTCTGTATGAGAAGTTGCCTTTGCTCTGCAGTGGGACAGTAACAGGCTGGTATTATTAAAATTAATGTTGAAGCTTAGTGTCTGATAAAGGTATATCATCACCTGCCTAATCTTTTCCAAACTATTAACTGACATTAGGTGATTGTATCTTAGAAAAAATACGAACCGACCCACTGTAAAGCGAGAAATGAAAACTTTTTATGGAAAAAATCATCCGGTGAAAAAAACACTAAAATATGTAAAATAACTTTAATTTAACTCAATAATCCGACTTTAAGGATCCATTTCGATCTTGTCGCAAGAATTTCTTTACTAACGTCTCGATTACACTTACGGAGTCGCTTTTAGCGATAACGCCGCCCATTGTAACACCCTATGTAGCTCGTTAAAGTTTTTATTTATAAGTTTTATGGTGTTAAATAAAGAGTATTTATTATATTCTATTTGTACTAAGAACCCCTTACACTCGACAGCACCGCACATACTAGATCAATAAACAATATATTAATGGGCCATCATGACTAATACGTCCAATTAACTAAATTGCAATCTAAGATAATCCAAGCATTATTGACATGTGATAATCTAGTTATATTGTCAATAATAATCAATTGACCCACTAATGGCCTACTTGGAAACAAGATGGAGGGCGTGACGTAATTAGAAACAATTGGGGAACCTTGGCCGGTGATATAATATAACATACATCACGTGTGTTCCCCCGAGGGTTAGGCAGACGTAGGCAGTACAATCTCATTTCGCCTATTATGTTTGAGTACCACGTAATAGAAGGCGAGCATATTGACATTTCTCAGGTAGGTACATATCCTGAATGTCAGGTTTTTACGGAGCTGGGAATTGCGTGGTAGTCTCTTTATTATATACAAGCAAGATATGTGGAAAATCAATAATATACCAGTTTACTCGACAGCCCAAAATTGAGAGTAAGATTTTTCGATTGCATGTTTGTTTATGGGGAACAGAGTGGAAAGTTCCTCATCCTCCATAGAAACGGAAGGATCCTCCGATTAGAAAGATCCTCCGACCAGAAGGGTGTTGTGTCTGATTGGCTACTGCCCGACGGTTGCTTTTGGGTTCCTGTACTTATATGTGTTCATTCGCGCAGATAACTTTTATATGGCGATCTAGGATATGACAGATTAGTTCTTAGGTGACGGTTCGTCAGTGGTAACAAAAGAGCATAAGCTGGCCTCTTATTCTATTGCAACTCTGTACTACGTCCAAGTGTTGCCACCGACAAGCGGTTAACTCCACTTGTTTGTTTTTCTAAGTTGTAGCAAATTAGGAAGTTTGCGTTAGAATTTTTTCTATTCGTTGGAGTAAGCGAGTTATCTAAATTGATGTAGAAGCTAAACTAGGTGAATTGGTGCGTGTTTCCGTTCATTTTTTCCTCTTATTTGTACTTTTAATCTCTTAGTCCACTTCGTAGGTGTTGTGTTTAGTATATATAAGGAGGACCACCTAACCATGGTACAAAATCAATGAACACATAATCACTTCTACCTATTTCGTCTCGAAGGACCAAAATCAATATTCTTCAAAAACAGATTAAGGTCAGATCCTCTTTAACTTGAAACCTTAAACAGTACTTCACGGCCAAAATCACCTTCATATACCTTTTGAAAATTTAATTAAAGACAACCCTTTTGTCCGCTGTTAAATTCTCCGGCGAGCCCTAGATTTTGGCGTTAGTAACACTTGGGATATTTATAGTACTGCAGGTCTAAAACTACGATGTGGTTAGCCTACCCGCCTTTGAAATACGAGCTCATAATTCAGCAACTTTAATTGTCTCTAGAATTATAGTGGTGTCAGTGAAATGCTACCTAAATGTTGCTCAATGTAGTATTTTGAGGGTAACTGTGTATATTTGAGTGACAAACCAATGAAAAAATAGCTCCTGGTCACACTTCACCGTATTCGCCTTAACTTGTATCAGAACTAACATGAACTGGTAAGTTTCCGGAAATATTCGAAGCAGAGTAAACCTGCTCAGGTGGAGATGACTCCAGCCTGGAATGCAAGTGTGGTGCTGTTCCACAAACGATAGGACAGCTGATATTATGCCCTGGATCAAACCTGGGCAAGTACCAATGTAAGTTTTTCAATTCATATGTACTTTCTAAGTTTATCATGGACATCACTGACATCGGTGAAGGAAAACATCGTGAGGAAACCTGGACTTATATAATTAATATAAGTCTGAAATCGCCAACCCGTCTTGAGCAAGCGTGGTGATTAATGCTCGTGCCTTCTCTGTATGAGATGAGGCCTTTGCCCTGCAGTGGGACAGTAATAGGCTGGTACATACACACATACTGATGGCGGCAAACTTGTAGCTAAGTTCTAGGTCAACTTTAAATATATTGCTATCGACACGCCAAGAAGAAGAAACTGCTTAGAATCATCCTTAGTAAAAAAGACAGTATATTATTTCTAATTTCAGCATTTAAAATCAGATTCGAGAATGTAGTTTCGTACGGTCAACAAAAAAAAACGTATTTGGAATAAAATCATGTAAGAATAGTCCGCTCTTGTCACAAGAGAATATTCCGCGTACGTGGTCTTAGCTGGAATATCTACCTAAACAATAAAATTTACGAAAAACACTAAGGCCTCTGCAATCGTGGGAAGCGGATAGCGATGAGCGTCAGCGAGTCATAATAATATACTAGCCATATCATTGGTTGCAATATTTTGCTATGATTTTGAACCTTTGAGCATATTGGCCCAGCTCAGTTTTGTCCCCTGCTTGATATGGAGGGAAGTGGAAATGTTTTTATAATATGTATTCCTATACATAACGCCTCCGCTGTTCTTTTCTGATTAATTTCGTTGCAGGATCCAAGACGAATCGTTTCTCCGGGACTCGTCGGGCTTCGTTGTCTCGACGCCTTTCTGGTGGTCGCTACTGTTAATTGTGATTTATAGGCGTTGCAGTGGTTTAGGAATAGGCAAGCGGGCTTGGCCCAATTAAAAACATTGCCTGATTTTGGGATCCCATACTGGGATCAAAGGACCAACAAAGATTTATTCCACAAAGGAATATCTTTTAAAATTCCAGATTTCATTCAGATAGCGACTATGTTTTGAAATTAACGCTCATCGCTTTCCGCGCTTTCCAAGACAAGACTCAGTTTCCACGCATGTCTCCTGAGTATCATTTATTTATGCATACAAAAACTTCAGCATGTAACATCGGTGTTTTATTCATGATTAACTTAACAATGGAAATTCCATTTTTCCGTTGGGCCCAGCCATCTAGGTTGTATTGCTAAGGTTACAATTGTATCTCCTGTTATTTCTGCGTGGCATCACAACAGCTTCCAATAAAAAGAAATCGTTTCTAACTTTAGCATAACAGTACATAACATTACGCCTGTATTTCCCGAAGGGTTGGGCAGAAGTGTAGTGTAAATAAAGTACACCCATATTACAGCATTTTATTCGGTGTAATAGGAGGTGAACTTATTGCCATCAACTGTGCACAAATCCAGCCTCTGGGCTGCTACTGAGAAATTCCAAATAGAATAACGAAAGAACACTTCGTCTGACCTGGGAATCGAACCAAGGACCTCATGCTCTCATCTGCATCCTGCATCTCAAGCGGAGCAGGCTGCAACGAAAGCAATGAGAGAGAGTATAACTTAATTTGTAACCAGAATACTGAAGGCTGTTCGTAGTACAGTGTTGCGATTCAAGCCATTCAATAAATAGTAGGAAGAGGAAATTAAAATGCCATACAAACAACTGAACGTTAGACAGCAAATATATTTTCAGTCTAAAATGGCTTTTAAAATAAACCGTCACAGCGGGAATACCAGAGATAGGCACCGTGTTTTCAATTACGCATTTTAATATAAATAGAGAGAGAGCGCCGCGTAAAATGCGCAGTCAACATTTTTCGCGGCATTAATTTTTTTAATAAAAACTTTTCTATCAAACATTTGATATTTTGCCACGGAAAAAAGAATATTGAGTGTATAAACAGAAACTTCACTTGATTACACAACGGATATTTTTCAATACAGTGTCTGGTAACATTGTGTTTGGACGTAGAGAATAGATTTCAAAATGAAAAGTTTCAATTCATCGAACGCAAACAGCGGCTGTGGGAATGTGCGGTATTTCCTTTGGGTGGCTCGCCTCAACACGAAACGTATCAACGTACAGCCGTGATATTTGAAGAATTTTAACTGTGTTAATATTATACCTTGCTGTTGTCCGCGACTTCGTTTGCATGGATTTCGTATTATTATCTACAGATTTCGACAACCGCTCCACAGCTTTAAAAAATCAATGATCATGATCTTTATGATTTTTAATATTCTTTCAGTTTTGTCTATTGCACTATTTAACATTGTTTTTTTTTGTTATTTTTCTTAACAGACATAAACCCACGCCTTTTTTACATGAGGGTAGGCAGAAACTACGGAACGTCACCTGCTACGATCCTAAAATACTCCTTTTTCTTCGTATAAGTACATACAAAAAAAAATACGCACGCTGGTTGCGAGATATTTATAAAGGTCTTCATTTAACCATTTGCCCTAAGAACTTAAACAATTCTCGTTAGACATCGATTATCGAAACACCTAGTATCGGGTTCAAAGAACACAAGAATGAATTCTCGGCTCCTTAATTTTAGAAGAGCATACCAACCTAACAAAATACCCACCTAGTCATTTGCACATACATAAAACCTCCATATAACTTGCTGGTTATACCTAACATTACCACAAAATGGGTCAGTAGTATTGCACCAACTTTGTACTGTAACTTGTTTAAAACCTATCATCGGGTGAAAACTTACAACTTTTGGCCTCTGCCCAGGTTTCTAATTACGTTGCAGTTGCGAGAAAATTGAAAACTTAAAACTTTTGGTGTCTTGGTTTTATTTAAGACCAATTTTTCATGCCTCGTTGTTGGTCTTTTTTCGTGTTAGATATTAATCTTTTAAGAATTAGAGTTGCTTTCTCTAATCGCAATACTCTCTGCTAAAAGGACCACTGCTTCCGAAGGGACCAGGAATTTGTAGTGTCCTGTCAAACTCACTCACTGCAAAAATGCATCATACTGTAGGTTTGTAGAGCCTTTGGATATTTGGCACGTTATGATATACACACTAATTCAAGATTAGATAGACAGCCGTTGAGTATCAAGCGGTTAACATGAATTATAAATAATTAATTTATTAATAATTGCCTTGTTGGTGTAGTCACAAGCGCTACTGCTGAGCATGAAGTCTTGATATCGATTCCCGATAGCAGCCCGGAGTTAGAATTTGTACCCGGTTGATTGCAATATGATCCCTCGCTATTATATGAGACTTGAAACAACTGGTAGAAATATGGGTCATATAGGCACACCTCTGTCTTACCCTTCAGGGAATACAGGCGAGATGGTAAATATATTGCAAACAAAATCGCCTCAAACAAAGTTTCACTTGAAGCTTTAATAGAAGCAAACCTTTTGTATTCCTCCACTGCAGTCATTAACTTTTGCATAACAATATGAAGTTAAGGCATCGTTAACTGAAATATAAATCGCATTTTAACAATAACGTTCTATCGTAAATAAAGTCGTAACGGACGGTATTCCGCGCGTCCGCTATACGTCGCATTAAATTTAACGATTGAAATTAACGACTATACATGTGTCAATGATTTTAGATGCGTCATAGTTGTTTTAGTGCGTGGATTAGGATACGATTTGAAGCGCTATGACGGTCTTAAAAAGAATTGGTGCGGTTTATGGACTAATTTCAGCTTCTGAGGTAGATTGAGAGGGATGACTGAAATTGGCAATATTGACATTGTGATTGAAAATAAATTGGCACATAAGTGCACAAATAGAACAAAGCCATGACGATCTTTGTGACACATATCTGATTTTCATCATCATCATATGTTGGGGTCTGAGTACCAGTATTTCACATGGTACGGCTGCCTATCTGACCTCCAAAACCCAGTTAAGTAAGGTGTAATACGAAACTCCTTGGTAAAACTAGTTATCAGACTTTCGGCCTTCTGACTTAATACCTTAACGGCCAGAAAACGAGAAACAATAGATAATGTATTGTTTGTGTGTATCACTTTGCCAACTATAACGTGTTAAAAGATATATTTTCCATATCCTCCAAAAATCAGGATCACTTAAGTCATTAAGGCCAGTGTTGTTATACACACACTCATTCACGTTTACACTTTACGGGCACGCACACACATTCACGTTAAATTAGATTATATTTTTCTCAATTTTTCATGTCACTCTTAGCGACCGTGATACATTTTTCCTTACTTCGTTATTAGTATTATTACTTATTTATTTAACAGAAAACATGATGCAATGACATTTACACTAGCATACTTAAAATTGTAGAATGTTAGAAAATAAACTTATAAACTATTTTAGTACTTATATTTCTGTTTTTAATATTTTTGTGAAGTTGTTTATTATATAAAAATAATTTATCTTTTGGTGCATTTCGTCCGATGATTAACATCATCATAAAACAAATGAACGCTTAAAATCAAGATGTGACTTTATTTAATTAACAAGGAAACAGAACAATTGTTTTAAGTTGATATAAAATGAAACATTATAAGATAAGCCACGGCGAAGAATTACAATAGTCTTGAACAATAGGAGGCCATCATAACTTCCTCGTACAAAACATGGGAGGGAAAGATAAACTCATTATGTTTTTATACTTACTGTGTCTCACTGTTTGTGAATGTGGAGTTTGTGGACTGAGAAATGCATTTCAATTGCGATATAAATAAATAAATAATACTGGAGCATCCACACAGCATCATCTAGCCCCAAGCTAAGCAGAGCTTGTGTTATGGGTACTAGATGACTGATATACTTAATACAATACATTACATAGATAGATATTTTTTAGTATACATAGCAAATACCCAGAACAAACCTTTGTAGATCGAACACACATTTGTCCCAGGGTGGGAATCGAAGCCGCCACCTTGTGCCTCGCAGGCGGACCTTCGCCCGCCGAGCCACATCGGCGTTCAATAATAAGCGTTTATTATGCTTTTGTAAAGTACTAGACGATATGTCCCACCACTGTTACATGAGACGTGCGATGCCACGGATGGCTAAAGGAATACAGTGGCTGTGAGAAACTAGGGATTTCCGTCAAATGGTTAGAGTGAGCCCAAATCTATTAAACAGTATTTATGAAGATAGAAAGAGAAAGAATATAGTGTTGAAGTAGTGTAGATTTGTTTTTGCTTTACTCCAACCACACAAAGTAAGTGACCAAACTATCGGACAACCATGTAGGGCAAAACTTTGTATCGCTCCCCACAATTTAAATAACTTTCTGCTGCGGACATGTTAGTTTGTGTCACATGTAGTTTGTGGCTTACTAATTTATTGTGAATGAGTTACTTGTATAAGGTAGTCGCATAGCTCATGCGTATTTGTTAGTTTGGTCTGTCTATGGAAATGTGACAGGGTTACGTAAAGTAATACGGTAATAGTGTCGGTTTGACGGCACGGTTGGCACAGTGGCTGAGCTGCCGACTGCTACGCTGCGTGTCGTGGAATCGATTCCCACATGGAACAAATATTTGTACGGCCTACAGGTACTTGTTCCGGGTCTCCCTGTCCGTGTATGTGACTTTAAATGTTTGTAAACGTAAATTCCTAGTGTGGGGCAATGATTTTGTAAAAAAAAAAAGAATTTGTGATCTTAATGTGCTCCCAAATTGCGTAACTCGTTTTCATAAATCACAATCTCCTTTCACACACACAACAACACGCCTGTATTCTAGTTACCCATAGTAACAACCCACCATTCGCTAGTTATGTTTAAGTCGCATGTAATAGGGGGCGAGCCTATTGCCACCAACCGAGTACGCATCCAGACTCCGGGCTGCTAATGAGATTTATTCCTATTAGAAAAATTCTATATCTCTTAATTTCGGCAATATGATATGAAAAATTGCTTGGTTTAAAAAACATTGTGTAAAAATATCCGTAACTGTATTTGGTACTTTTCAGTACTGTCTCCGCTGTCGTGTTTTTTTTTAATAATATTTTTTATACATAATACAATCCCGACTAAGGTTCCGTTCATATTTTACGGTCAGAAGTTGAGATCACACAGTAACCTTCCATTGTTCATACAGCTTAAAACAAATGGATGTAGTATGACAACGGGCATGTGATCCTAAAATTATCGTAAACTTGCTGACCCCGCAAACGTTGTTTTGCCATTTTAAGCTAAAAAAGTAAAAAAAATATGTTTGCGGTGGACCACCGTTATCACCGTTAAGGGGTATGAAAAATAAATGTTGGCCGATTCTCTGACCTACCCGATATGCACACAAAATTTCATACAAATCCGTCCAACCGTTTCGGAGGAGTTTGGTAACAAATATTGCGACACAAGAATTTTATATATTAGATATATATGTACATTTGAAACTAACTTTGCCAGTCTGTCTGATACCTTCTCACCCATAAAAGGCTGAAAGAATTTTGACTGGCATACCCAACCAGTAACCTACGATCGACCTAGATCATAGGTTATTTTTCATCTCGGTAGTACGCTCCCGTGAATTTCCCACCTACATACGGCCAAAGCCGCAGGCAAAAGTAAATACGTATTTTCAGTAAACGAAGTGAGTAACTACATATACCCCGGTTTCTCTTACATCTGCGTGGGTTGGTTGTCCAATTGATATATGCGTTTCCTTATTCCCAAAGGCTGCGGAAATAAATCGTAATGAGGCACCGTGTTACCTTATTTATGACACCGTTGAGAATAATATTTCTTATTTGGATTTTGAATTTGTCTGATTTAACAATAGATTTGCATGAGCTGGATGAGCCTTTTATATTCGCCTCCTAAATTTTTGCGTGCCCAACAGGGCCATATTCTTTCTCTAACTTGTTTTTTTTACCATCTTTGTAACATATGGAATGCAATAAAAAATTCAGTATGGTTGGCGAAGTGGCTGACCGATAGGTTACTGCGCGGCGTGTCGTGAGTTCGATTCCCGCACGGTACAAATGTTTGTATGGCGTTCAGATTGTTCCGGGTCTATCTTTCCGTGTATGTGACTTGAATGTTTGTAAACGCACCCACGACACAGAAGAAATTTCTAGTGTCGGGCAACGTTTTCAAAAATAGAATAAAAAAAAGATTTCAATTTGTTGTAAGAAAAACTGAGTTCAGGCCCAGATACCTAATACCTGGAGATATTGGCACCGATTCCATTGTTCACAAACTAAACTTAAATAAGAGAATTGACATCTCATTCTGACAGATATCTCGAGAAAAGGACGGCGATAGTTACGTCCTAAGTTAGAGATGTCAAATTAGGTTCTGCCTCGAAATTGACCATGTTTTTAGTCGATGCCTATTAAATGTCAACTAAGTTTGTTTGGAAAGTTGAGTTCAACTAAAATTGACAACTTTTATAAATGTCTGTCTACAAGGGAATCAGTAAAATTAATAGGTTCTTGTAATTTCATCTCCCATGATACCTCACCCGATTAGTTTGTCCTTTTGCCTCTAAGACTTGCGAAAACTAGAATGAACTGGATTTGAGTCCTTCCAGAACAATTTAATGATTAAGAAAACAAAAATATTGTCCTGAGTTTTATGTGTGAGTGAGAATTAATAAGCATTTGATAGATGTTGCATCATTTTTGTGACTTGTCGTTCAGTTGAACGACAATATTAATTTCCAAAGTCTAACTAGACCACAACGCCTTAGGAACTACCCAAATATTGTCCTCATTCTGTTCACAAACATTAAACAACATAAAAACAACAGTCTGCTGTCTTATTAACCCATGCACACAACTCGGTAACAATATTGCAAGCAAGTTTCTATCGGTCAGGCGCAGAGCCAACAAAAACAACAACGTTTTACGACTGGCTAAGTTGTCGCGTCAACTGTGCCTTCATAACTTGGGGACTTGCACACTGATATTAATATAAATACAAGCAGCTAACCAGCTTATATTGCACGCCAGGAAATGTAAACAAAATGAGGTACTGTAGGAAAATAAGGGGCTCTTTACTTTAGCGTGTAATATTTCTTCTTCTTCTGAGAGATTACCGGTCTTAGCGTATTTCTGGTCTTTTATAAAGTTTTACTGAAGCAGACTTATCATTTTCCTGTTTACCTTATTATACCGCGTTTATCGAACGATAAATCATTTTAATTTTGTAAATCCGTTCAAAATAAAACTTTTACAATACAGTCAATATTGTTTTTTCTTGTTCATTTAAAATAGTTTGTTCGGTGTTTACTAGCCGACTACTTGGTGGGGAAAGACGGAAACAAACTCAGAGGTCCCAGTATAATACTAAGCCCAGGCAATATCTTGGTAAGATCGATGGTGTGAAGACCATACAGATTAGTGTCTGAGATGTCGTTCTGAATAAAGTAAGATCCAGACAGATTTGAGTGGTGCAATCCTTTATCAGTAAGCGTAAAGCTCATATCAGAATATGACAAAGAATACTAACTAGCATCAAAATGAACATGGGCTCAGTAATTTCATCCTCCAACATATGTCCCAAAGTAAAGCGCCTATTTTGCCAAACAAAAACTCCATTCAAATACATACAATAACCCGCAAACCGTCTACGATGCCGTTTGACCAACTTTGCTGACCATAATCATATTACATTCATATAAGGCTTTGGCCACATATATCACTCCAGTGCATCGTGATCGAGATTCTCGCATTGGACGTACACCCCTCCACAAAGGACTGATCCGGCGATCCGACCCATTTGGATCTGTACCAGAATTCCGATCGACTGAAAAAAGAATGCCGATGGTAAAATGGTGCCGGTTCTCATAGCACTTTATTGGAAATTTTAAAATGGAGGCAGACGTGAATGGGACTAATGTTTTGGATTCCGGGAATTGACGCAAAGCTTTGTTGAATGTTTATCGATGGAGTAGGTTTTAGGAATCTAGTTCTTTTATGGGTATTTGGAAGGGAATAAAGTATCATTCTCACAGTTTTTTTTTTATATTGACGTAGTTGTGAGTAACAATGTAACTTTTTTAAGTTTATCACTGACATCGGTGAAGGAAAACATCGTGTGGAAACCTGGACTTGGCCCGCCTTAAGCATGTAAGGTGGTTAGTGCTCGTAACTTCTCTGTATTAGAATTAACCTTTGCCCAGCAGTGGGACTGTAACAGCCTTATTAATTACTTCGCCCGCGACTTCGTCCGCGCGGATTTCGTACTTTTCTCTTTGAAGATACACCCCTTCCCCCCTTTTTATAGCATGGTATAGAAAATAATATATGGCAAATGTTACTCGCAGATAATGTAGCTTTGTATAGGTGAAAAAATGTTTAAAATCAATTGAGTAGTTTTTGAGTTTATCGTAGTTACAAGCAATCAAATATTTCCTCTTTTTGTTTCTTTATTAAATCCTTGCCCCACACAAGGAATTTCTCCTGTATCGTGGGTGTGTTTCCAAATATTCAAACTCATAAACACAAACATCCAGACCCGGAACAACTACCCGCAGACCATACAAATATTTGTTTGCGGGAATCGAACCCACGACACGCGGCGCAGCAGCCGATTGCTTAGCCACTGCGCCAACCGTGCCCTCTTTATAATATTAGTTTAGATATTCGTGATCGACTTTCCTATTATACATCTCTATTTCTTCAAAGCTAAAATACATTTAGTTAAGACCTAAACTTTTTTTTTTGGCTGGGAAACCTTCAATAGGCCCCTCGACTTTTAGGGAAAAGACCAGGGTGTTTGGGATTCTGACCTCACTATAACCATCCCGGTGATCACCATGAGCACATACAAGGGGCCCGTTCACTCTTAAGAGACCACTCTCTAAAAATAACCTACAGAAAAAAAGCGTTATCCTGCATTGGCTCGCTAGTCGATTACTCATTTCATAAGTACACTTGTTTCTAGATTTGCTATTGCGGTTTCGATAATACCGCATGCTTTGTTATAGCAAAATGATTCATCATGTTACATTCATGAGCCGATAGGATATTCAGATTGGATGACGTCAAGTCAACACGTGTTCCTAGAAAAGATATGCTACAGTTTCATCTACGGTTTTCATTTACATAATATATATCTGGAGTAGAATTTGAATAATAATATTTTATTTATATTTAAATATTCAGACAACTTCAATCCGTGCGTTAGTAAGTACTTATTGCTTAAAAATCTATATGATTGATGTTATAAAACAACGTTGTTGTTTAAAAGAAGATGTAGTGACAAAAATTGAAAAGGGTATACTTCGGTGGTTTGGACACTTTGAGAGGAAGAAATAAAGGCAACTAACAAAAGGTATTTATAAGGTAGATGCAAGTGGAAACGCTGGGAGCTGACGCCCTAGAAGGACATACACTGAAATACATAATTCAGTAGGACATTGTATATACACATACACGCTTTAACTGACAGCCATACCTGTCCGCTATCATACTAAGGATGCTGTTGCTACTCACACGCACTCCGTGAATGAAAAACGGTGGGAGCCTCAGGAGCATCTTGAATGCAATATTATATTGAACCCGCAGAGCACTGAGAGCCCTTAGAGTATATGCTGACGATTTTTATGGATTTTTACGTCACGTCCGCTGTTTGCCTCCTCCGCCAGATGATTGTACAATCATCCTATAAGTACCCTATTCACCTTCTACAGTGTCCATCTAAACATTAAACCTAGAAACCATCCTTGGTTGCAAGACTAATGTTTTCTTGGCAAGTATTCAGCACAAGCTCAGACACAACGACACAATACTAAACATAAAAAAACAAGAAAATCTGCCTAGCTTTTACAAGTATGTTGGGGTCGGTCGGTTCCAGTCTAGCCAGATGCAGCTGACTACCAGTATTTTACATGGAGCGACTGTCTAATGACACCAAAGAAGAAACAGAAGTAATAAGAAAAAAAAAAAAAATTAAGCATAATGCATACCCTTCACTCGTTGCATCACATATCCATAAACCTATCCACATTTTACAGCATAAAGCTGGATAGTAATTCAATACAGCAAACAAATATAAAGTAAAGTGTGCGCTAGAGTATTCTCAGCACGCACAGCTCACGAGTGGTCGCATCCCCAGCAGATACTCCCGTGAATTCCGTATTCACCTACATTTAGCCGGTGCTAGTTGGTAGTCTAACGACGAAGCGTCCTCATGTTGGAAAATGTTCTGGTTTGGATGTGGCATTTTGGGTTCAGAGCCAAAAATAAATACATCTTGTGAAAAAAAAAATACCTATTTTGGTATAGTGGTTTTTATTCTAGGTGCGAGTGCATAGTCTTCACATATAATTATCATAGTAATGTATAAAAAGTATTGTAAAAAAAAAACTATTATAAAAGAATAAGAAAAAATATATATTTATAAATATATATTTCTTTTCACTTTTTGGCACCTTTTGGCACCTGCCACTGTTTGTCTCTGCATCACCCAAAGGTTGACTGGTAGAAAATGCCTATGACATTAAGTCCGCCTCCGTACATATGTGTGCTTAAAGTATTAAATAAATAAATAAGTCTGGAGTTTCTTGCCCAGTGTTCATATCATTTAAATTTTGAATGTGACTTTCAAAAGTGTCTTTCATTGGGCTAATTGAAATAAATCATTTGACTTCGACTTTGAAAGAACAAAGTTGGGCTTTTGAAAATGTTTAAAATTGTATAGTTTAACGCATTTTTCATCGTCATCTCTGTGCGTTTATGCAACTCGCAATTGTAGAAAACTGACTGAGATGGGCTTTCTGTGGTTCACATTCAATGACAAACATACCTACAAGGGCACCAAAATGTTAGAAGTTTAAAAAATTATCGATATGTCTTAAAAATTATGTAAGAATTTGATCGATTTCTAAAAAGGAAGAAATTCCACAATTCAATGATGTTTTTTTGAAGGCATTACATCTCTCGCGTTTGTGGATCCATAAGATTTATTTTAACTACTGTAAATTGTTATTGCTACACAGATATCAGACTTTTGAGCTAAAAGTAGTATTTTACATGTAGTTCTTGATACGTTTTCGATAGTCGTTATTTGATATCGATATATCGAATATTATATTTCGCTGGAAAATATCGATATATTAAATGAAAACATTTCGAAAAGCCTAGCAACAAATTCTACATCAGGACAAAACAATCACAAAATCATCCGTAATTAGAGCTAACAGCAATTTATTAGCGTAATCTCTTACGTTCACTAACACAAGTACAAAGAAGTCATCCAATCAGCAGTAACAGTCCCGAATGTACCAAGATAACATCGGACCAAGGAACACTGTACTTTATCCCCGTTGCCGCATTCACAAACAATTCGTAAATCAACTGAGAGCGTATATTTCCTCGTCGAAAAGAAAAATGTAACGTTCGAGGGGAGCATCGGAACATGTACTTTAGGTGCTTCGGATAAACCTAGTTTGATATTCAAAAACCATTATTCTTTATGCGCACCTTTCGCGAGGCGATATTAACTTATATTGGAGATCGTAAATTATGTAACAGCACAGATTGTCTGCCATACTTTTGTTCTCTTTAATGTGTTGCTACTATGTTACTTTTATGGGTTTAAACAGAGTATCGTATCCGTGACGTATGCAAATCTGGACGTAACGTTTTGATCGTGTCATAAACTAGCGACCCGCTCCGGTTTTGCACGGGTGCTAACATTTTGGCACGAAGTTGCGTTATGAGTTGACTGGCAGAAATCGTCACGTAAGGAAAAAGGGTTAATCTCCCTACATGCGGTTTTTTTCTCTCCTTTCGTTCGCTCTCTATCTTTCTTTTTCTATTATATACGAGTATGAGTTGGCTGGTAGAAACCGTCACGTAAGGAAAAAACGTTAAGCCCCCTCCATGCGTGCAGACTTTTTTTCTCTCACTCTCTCTCTCTCTCGCTCTATATCTTTCTATTAGGTACGAGTGTATGTGAGCATGCGAGTATCGAAATTCGAAGAACTTTGTTTTTGACGGGGGTCCCCGGACCCGTAATAGTACCCAAATTTCCGACTTTTATCGTGGGTTTTCCAAAAAAATCCTTTAACAAACCTTGTCCCAAAAATCCAATAAACAAAACGAAAAAATACATCTAATTCGGTTCAGTCATTCTCAAGTGCTTACAAACATGCGGCAATTGATTTTTATTCTCAAAGATATCTTTGAAAAAGGTATATACCTTTTGGAACTTAGAGAACGAACTCCCCACATTTCACCTAGCATCATTTATTCGTGTTCACATTTTTGGGACGTTACCGCACAACTAAGACTTGGACATGTCGTATCGCAGTGAACGCTCGGCTGGCCACAAGGGTCGTTCGGACCACATTTGTTTAACTTACCCCGGAACTTTGAGAACAACAAGAAGGATCCCGGATCCTTACTGCATAAGATGTAAAGCAGACGGCACTTAATTATTTCTTACTTTATTTACTTGAGACCCAAGACAAATCGCTGCAGTTTTTCCGTTTTTAGGGTTGCGTATGAAATTGGTAAATAGGGTACCTTTACGGTGCGACTTCGTCTGTCTGTCTCAGCTTCATATTTTAGGAACTTATAAAAATGCTTGTCCACTTACAATAGCAAGAAAAATAACTCAGGTATTGTTATTTTCATTGCAATAGAAGCCGTCATGCGGGGTTCAGGGTAACTAGGCCGAGTAAGATATCGTATTAAAGGGCTTCGTTTGCAAATTACAAATCATACTTCAACATCATAATATCACTAATGAAAAAAAAGCTCAATAATACCTCCTCCCCGTTATCTCTGCAGTTTGCAAAGCGAAAAACTGAAATAAATATAGTTGATAGAAGTTTATGTACTTACCTAAAAGATACAGGAATAATAAAATGATGGCTCTAACTAGCACAATTATAAAGCTAGTACGCTTGCTTCAAACTGACATTTTACTTTAACAAAAAATAAACTGTACTGTTACTGACAAGTTACGGAAGGTGGACTCACTCCCGGTACCCAAGGTGGACTCACTCCCGGTTTTTCTTGTAATTTACTACGAATAGTTGCACGTCTGTAGGTACCGTAAAAAACACCACTGTCCTTTACACATTTAAACCCATTTACACCATTCAACACCCAAAACTTGACTACATTTTCTTATGCACTTTACAGATTTATCAGCAGCAATTAGTTGTTCGTACTATCCATTTGGCTTAATAATTACCTCTGCGGTGATATTTATCGCGATGCGGGCGGGAATGTTCCGAAATTTTCTTGGCTCCAGTTTCGGAGATAATGGTACTCTGGAGTGGTAAAATATCGCTCGACACTTGCGACGTATTATGACGGTAGATCATTGGTGAGTGTTCTGTGCACAAAATAGGCGTTGCCTGGCAACCTGACAATTAATTGGTGATATTAACGTGAGCTTTGTTGTATGGCCTCTTCTTTGGGCTTACACTTTGGATCATGTGGAAAAAGTGTTGTATGTCCAATAACTTTTTTATTTACTAGCTGTGACCTACGGTTTTACCCGCTTCTTGAAAGTCGTAGCGTGATGTCCAAGCCTGTCAAGTTGTATGGATACAACTCGATTCCTGCCGGCTTCCTTTTGGAGGGAAGGGCAACTCTACCATTATTGAAGAATAGCACAGTCAGCAGTATCTACCAAAGCCAAAATAGCTAGTTACACTTAAGTTTATAAACCTTTAGTGAAACTGTTTACAACATTGAAAACTGGCTTAAGGAAGGCTTCCTTTCTTACGAAAATGACACCTCACAACTGTAATTGTGCCTTCGCCGAGGATTGGGCTATCAAATGAAAAAATAACTGATCATATCCGACTGTAGTTCTAGAGATAAGTCGCGCTCAAACAAACAAACTCTTCAGCTTCACTATATTAGAATAGATTTATAAGAGGGGTTCTTAGTAGCAGCCCGGAGTCTGGATTTGTGCCCGATTGATGGCATTAGACTCGCCCCCGATCACATTCGAGCTAAATATAATGGCGAAATGTGTGTGTGTACTAAAGGGTTACCTCTGCCTAACCCTTTAGGGAATACATGCCAGATGTTAGTAACACCACACCACCAGCAAACCGGTGGTTCCCAGCATTGTGCCAATGACGAAATACACAACAAAAAGGAATGTGATTGTATGTGTGTGTGTGCGTGCGTTTAAAGTGTAAATGTGTGGGTTATGATTATTATTAACACAGCTACTTATATGCTGTGTTCTAAACCGTTTCTCATTAGTTTTGGGTTCAGAGTCCCCAATAAGTCAAATATTAAATTGCGTCTGTTAATCTGACCCACACATCAGTAAGTAGGTCGTACTCGTTACAGGCACGTTTACACACCCGTAATTTTGTACCAGTTTCAATATCATTGTTTCGGAATTGTGAGTTTGAAGTTTAGATCTTTTCATCAATATTTGTTACTTAAGGTATTATATATGTTATTTAATTTATATATAATTGTAGGATGCGAAATTAAAAATCGTTGGTGTTTTGCAAATTGCAGCCTGTTTTACGTTGTGCGTTGAACCAAATTTAAAACGTGGCAATTATTATTAAATAATAGCTAAATTATATCATTTAAGAAGATAATAGGTATAGTACTAAATGATCTCTAGGCGAATAATAAAAAATCTAGACGGATGCGAGTCTGACTCACGCGCCGATGGTTCCATTTTCCATACAAACGTTAGGTTAGTTTAGTTAGTTAGTTAATTGTTCAGTACCTTTTGATTTATTTGCGAGTATTAAAGTATGTCGCATACTAAAATGGTCGTATTTTTTTATTGCGTTGACCAAAGTCGCAATAAAAAAATACGAGCAAAAAATAGCGAATAGCGAAAAATGCAAGCATCTAAATGCTTGCATTTTTTAGAGCTACAAAAGACCGTAAATCTACGTATTTGAAATTAATTTAAACTTGATACCTTCACGCGTTCCTGAAAAAAAGGGTCTTAACAGATATACAGAATTCAAAAATCTGTCGTAAATGTATTAGCTATCAGCTGAAATTCAAACTAATCCGCCGTCAAAATTAAACCTCCCATTTCACTATTCGTCATCCTTATCGATGGCTTCAGTCCCGATTAAAATCCTCTATTGAAATGAATTCATTAGTCAGAGAGTCGGCCGTAATATTTTTGCGGATGAATAAAAGAAATTATTTCGCATCGGCGCCTAGGGCATTCATCAAATCCGAATCGAATATCATCACGTTGGAATCTAGCCCGTATTGCCTTGTGATAAAAGCGTAGAGCAATCTATAAAGGAGGATGTTTGTGCTGAGCCGATAACGAATGAGGTTTTGTTTCTAAGTCATATGTTTGTTTCGGCTCCGTCCGTCTGTTTTCGCCGTTAGTTGAAATACTACGCACCGAAGCGTTAACTAGAGGAGGTCTTATTCAAGGCGACCCTCTGTTTCGGGTGTTGGGTCTTGAAGCGATGCGGAACCTTATGACGTCTTTATTAAATTGTACGTTGAGTTGAGAATTCTGTCAGGTACTTTTAGTGATAAATCTACACTCATATAAAACTGAAGAATGTATTTAATTGAACGCGCTAATCTCTGGAATTACCAGAAGGATTTGAATCATTCTTTTTTATATTTGCAAGCTTAATTGTAAAGAAAAAGAAAGAAAGAATGAAATTGATTTTTTTTTAAGTCCGAAAAAAAAACCCGGGCCTGTGCGAGGCCAAAAAGGCTCCGGTTTCAGCATAATGCTGCGATATTTAAATACAAATAAAGACCGCAGCGCTGGTATTCTATTCTATTCTGATAAGGTTTTACATCACGCTAAGACCTTTAGAAGCGGGTGTAACAGTTGGATATAGCATGGCTACTTTATTTTTTAATTTGTAAAAGGTAAGTAACTTGGTTACAAACATTACGCCAAGGACGCAGCAAAATTGATAAAATTCGCAGTAAGTGATATTGTAAATAAAAAAACAAAAGCACCGTGTTTGTGTGTGCGTCCATGTAAAGTGTAAATGTGTGTGTGTACAAAACTCGCTAACTTCAACTTCAACAGTACTATAAAACACACCCAGCTTTACAACTGGAACGTCTGTAACGAGAAATATACGGTAATTTGGTCGCCGTCCTCTTCCATACAAAGAAATAAAATTGATGTCTCTGTTTGTAATGTTCAAATAACAGTGTTTTACTAAATGTATAAATGAAAATATACGCGCTACTTATACCAGAAGACCAATTTAAAATAAAAATGTCAGTCTGTTTGGTTTGTGGTTTTCTGGATTAATTTTGACGGAAATTTCGCTGTCAGATAGCTGATTTTATAAGGAGTAACTAATTTTAGCAAAATAATAAAGGGTCCGTGCAAAAAAATTTAAACCCACGCGGTCGAAGTCGCGGGCATCATCTAGTGACAAATATATTCGCCCTTTATTACAACACATTGCGTTACTGCCGCCGCGCCCGAGCCGTTAAAATTACATCAACAAAATTACTGTTGGCCAAATTGAAAGTTACGTCTTTTGGGCCCGTGTCAAAACAACACTGTTAAGCTTGGTGCTTACTGTTGTACGATTGGTTAATGTAGTTTTTCTGACCCGATGACCTGATGTGGAATTGTGACATGTGTAACGGCTTAAGCCGGTATTCTAACGAGGATCAGCCTAAATAAAATGTTCATAATTTAAAAACGGTCCCCATTTTTAATTGAGCCTTTTTCAAATTCTTGTTTTTTTTCTAAGATTTCTCCATCGCCGAAATTAGTCAGCAGAAAGTTCCTATTGCCATCTTTTAACTAAGGAGAGCTATTTATCTTATTTATGGAACATGCTTTATTTAAACTGATTACCTTCTTTTCATTTCTTGTTTCTGTATTTTTTGGTTAATAATTTTAGCTTTTTCTTTCTTTTTTGTATCTCTCTAAATCGGATTAGATAGCTTCTTATTCGATCTGCTGATCAGATTGCGTATCTCCAGCTGATCAAAATAAGTTATGAATTGACTAAATTCAAATTAATTACAGGTCGCTTCTGAATTTTTTTAAATCGCTTGTAGTCGACCGACTATATTTATTAGACACTCACATAGGAACAGTAGGCTTATAATTTAAACTTTAAACAAGCTTCTGATAAATAAGATTAAATAATAAAAGAGTGTTTACTGTATCTCGTCATTGACAGGTCCTGTAGTAACGTGACAAGCATTAAAGGGGGTTCCCCCTCCTCTTATACAACGACCGGCAAAAATTATCAACACTGACTAATTGAAGGACTAGGTTGTTAGATGTATTTACAAAAGCCACACAAATGTAGTCTTCGCAGTCTACTGCAGTGTGTGAACAGCCTTGTGTTCTCGCATGTCGATATTGCCTGAAGTAATTATTTTCAGGGAAATACGGGCTCGGACGGTTTTTTGCGAAACCCATATTCATTCTCTTGCTTTATTGAATCGTTTTTGGAAGATTGAATAGGTGTATTTATTTTGATTGGGGAACGCGGAAATTGCATTATACTGATGCTCCTTTTTCCATTGGGGGTAAGTAGAAACTACAGAACCCCACCTGCTACGATTCTTACATACTCGTTTTGAACGAACTCGCTTGAACTTCGCTTGACGTAAACGTAACCGTTTACGTCAAGCGTTCGTTCAAAACGAGTATAGAGATGCAAAGTGTTTACTAACGTAAAACTGACGTAACGTAAACACTTTGTATCTATCTATCGATCGGGATTCTGTTTCCGCACTTAGTCCTTTAAGCGGACCACTGTGCGTGAATCATGTCACTTCACTCCAGAAACAGTTTTACCTTCCTAGGGTCTCCGCTAGAGTTTTCGGTGATCCCAGGGTCTTTGCTAGTATCTCGGAGACGCCCGTGCACTCGAGTTGCACGCTACCGTTTCCTCATGCTCCATGCATGCTCTGCACAGAAGACTATCCATTACGCATATTGAGTAGAAGTGTTTGTTTAGCAGGCAGTGTTCGGTGACGGTCCTGGACACCAGGCGCAAGCTGCCTTACGCACAGTGTAAAAAGTATGGACTACAAAAATTTAACATTGTTTAATGCATATTTTTACTATTCCAAGTTGCATACGAGTATAATCCGGTCTCTACTAATCACAAATTCACATTCCGTAACAATAATATCATTCAGTATGTTCGCACTCGTTGTAGTAAAGTAATAGGTCCTGTCGCAATACTATTATTCCCCCAATGGGTTTCATCTCACATGACCGCACCGCGCTGTGCCATTTAATTTGGCCCACATAAGTTTATTCCCATTAATATCGTCAGTTTAACCAATAGTTTTAACGAGTATTGTCTGGTCTGTGTTTACTTTTGTGGGTACTATTAAAGCATGTAATGCTGAGGAATGAGGGACATACTGATACTGTTAGCCTGCGTCATCCCACTGCTGGGCAAAAGCCCCATGACTTCCAGATGTTTCGAGCCAGGGCTAATGAGCGCCACTGGGCGTTGGTCTTGTCTAGCTAGTCCCGCCTTCTTCTACGAGGTCTGCCGCTACGTCTACAGACAAGGACAGACAAGGTTCCAGAGAAAAGTTATTATGGTCCACAGCCATTTTGGGCATGCGGCAGACGTGGCCAGTCCAGTTTCAGTTCAGCTGCTTTTTTAATTTGTGTTTCGGAGCTCAGTGCGGTGTGTTGCGCACTTGCACACGAATTTGTGAGAAAAGTTATAAGTATGAATGTGGAGGGAACAAGAGTAGAGGAAGACTATCTGCCAATTTCAATAACGTATCTCGATTCCATTCTCAATAATTGCTGGTTCTGATTCGCCCTCTCAAGATTGCTAACTCGGTCATTGATTGGTTACAAAAAACTAGATTGAGATTGAGCGACAATGGCCGTAAGTGATTGGTCCTGATACATAATAAGGTACCTACTTTCTAAGTAAAAGTGATGAAAAAGATTTTAAATAAACCAGACCGTACTGAGCAGGATTGGTACTAAAAGCGTGGTGGAAAATTACTTATTATTATTATGAGTCATAGTACTTATCATCATCCTCCTGCTCCTACCCGATTTAATTGAGGTCGGCACAGCATGTCTTCTTCTTCCATACATCGCTATTTACCATCATCTCAATAATCACCTTTCTTAGCTATTCACATAATCCATCCATCGTTCCTGTGGTCACTCTCTTTACTCGTAATCCTCCACATTCATAGTTAAAACTCTCCACGAAACATTATCCTCATTCCATCTCATCACACATTGGAGATAAACACGCAATAACCATGTTGTTCCAATCATACGTGAGAATACGGCTGTCCATTATTCCTACTCAAACCGACAGGCTTGAAGACGTAAGCGGAAGCTCTCATACACACAGTCACACACACAGAGAGCAATGATAAATCTATCTACACCAGTATTACTACGTTCCCCTACCTCGGACGTGACGTTTATGTTAAGCAGTGTTCATACAATCAAGGCTCGCGTGACTAAAGCGGGCTGCTCATTCAGCGGCTGGCAAAAGACGGCTATTCACAATCTGTTTAATTGCCGCATCGAACGTCAGTGTGGAGCGCGTTTGGCGTGTTGTGGCGTTCGGTTTTATTGGTAGATCTATGAGTTTGAATATGGAGTTTTACAGTCTACACTACGCTTTACTATTTTTCTTTATAGAGGTTGTTATAGGAGCTCTTTGAATGAAATAATGTTTCTATAAAAAGGGTCCTAAAATTAGACACTTTTACATAAAATCATGCGTTTATTTCCCGAAGGGTTACGCAGAGTTGCATCTATGGTAACAGCCCATTTCGCCAGTTATGTTTAAATCCCATGTAATAAGGGGCAAGCCTATTGCCGTAAACCGGGCACAAATCCAGACTCCGGGCTGATGAGGAAATTCCAATTTGAATAAATCACTAATTCTGCCGGTTTGCTTGATTTTAGACCAATTAAGTATCGTAAGTGCGGGCCCTTGGATGTTATATTGCTAAAATATTGAGCATATAGTAACACCCAGAGTCTGCTTCGAAATTACTTGATTTTTCACATATTTTCATACAAAAACAACTTCATAAATAATGACAACTGAAAACAACCTTGTTTACCTACATGTTAACAGTAGACTAATACATCATCTTTTTTTTCAGGTAAGTAACTGGCTTCGTACTCCTACTGGACTGACCAACGATTTGTCAAACAGCTTGCCAGGTAAGATTGAATATTGTAGGCTTTGTAAGATACAAATATATGGCTGTTTACTTTGAAAATAAGTTGATTTCACGACAACAACTACCATTAGAAAAGTCATAGCGTTCTGAAAGAGAGGAGATTTAGTTAAACATAAAGCTTTTATCCTATTTTTTTCTAATAATATACACGTATTATATAAAGATAAAATATTCAAAACATATATCCGTCCCTTTCTTATTTTAGAAGGGAGAAAATATAGAAATTTACTACCTAAACTTGTACCTACCAGGTACCTACAGGTTTGACATAGCGTGTCAACACTACTACTTCCTGATGCGCTACGAATCTTTTAAGGATGCTAGCAGCTTAATATGAAAATCCTTACATATAAGTACATTACGTAAAACTACAGGTAGGAGCGAATATTTTTTCCAGCGCCGAGTTATCTCCGACACTCTGAAGCCCTCCCGGGTCTTCTAAATCCATTTCGGAAAGCAAAGTTGTGAAACTTCAACTCCACGAACTTTCGAGAGATGAGCCGGTCGCTTTTATTTTCTTTAATTTCATATTCCCTGCAGACTTTTCAACTCTTCAGTTTTACCAATTGGGATTATATTTTTTTTTTAATATTCGTCGCTCGCTTATTTGCAGATAAACTCTTTTAAGTCTGTAATGGACAAAGTTTTGAGTGTTAAAACCTGTTAAGTGTTTGAGCTGGAATGGATTTTGAAGATGTAAAATGAAATCAGTTTTACAGACAGTTATTAAGGTGCAAACAGCCCGGTCGATCGGCGACGACATATATTTGGCTTCATAATTTGTCAGTTGATGATCAACCACGGTATAGATCTGTTTACACCCTTAGTGTCAACACCTCTTATAAAATGTCATTAGGTATCAAGAAAAACAAAACAAAACACACTAACAAAACAGAAAAAAAAACAAATACATTTTTCTTAACGAACCTATTTATACCTTTAAAACTTTATACCCCCTTTTCAACTTATTGTGGGCACGGAAGAGTGTGAGATTTGGCATAGCTAAAGTTTACACGAAGAAGTATATAAAGTAAGAACAGTCGTATTATTTATTTATTAAATACGTAATATTTAATAAATATAATTTAAGCCCACAAATGTCCAGAGACGGACTTAATGCCATAGGCATTTCTACCAGTCGGTTTTGGATGATGCCGAGACAAATCTTAAGAAAAGGGAACAGAAAAAATAATATTGAGGTACATTATGTAAATATATGAAAAACTATAAATAGAAACCTACATAGAATATATACACAGATAAACATACAAATAGGAATATATATAAACAATTAGAACAGTTAATGGGAAAACGTGGGCATTATGAATAAAATTATTTGATAAACAGTAACCAAGCTGTATTAGAAATAACTAGCTTTAATAAACAGATGTTTTTCTTACTTGTGATCAAAATTAACTGAAATGTATCATCCCAGAAGTAATATGCTGACAATAAATCACAGATAAACACATTTAACGGAGGCCGAATATGGCCGACATGATATATCTTTACAATATCTTAGTGGTTTACTATTTGTAAACAGCCATACATATTTTCCTTTTGTATTTTTGTTATATTAGCATTTTGTTGGACTTCCAGTGGATACCAATTTATTTAAAGAGATTGGTTATGAGTCATTATTGGTTGGTTATTTCCTTTGAGCCATAATAACAGCCAAGAAGAAGAAAAGTATCTGATTTCCATAACTGCAAAGTTTTCACTTACTTAGTACTCACTTTTCTGTATGGTACTAGAACTAACAATAACTCTCAATCTGAAGACGCAAAACATCACATAAACATTCTCCAATCAAGCCGCATGGAAAGTACCATAATATTAAAAATTAAAACACGAACACAATCCCGCCCAATGAACAAGTTTTAACGAGACGTGCTCTTCGCCTAGTGCCGTTAATTGCAACTGAAACCTGTGTCACAGAATAGGTAAGGTACAGAAGGTTGACTTCATACAACGAGGTTGAACGCACATTAGTGTAATCGCTGCAGACGTATACAGTTTTGTAGGCATTTTTTTCATGCTTGAGTTTAGTTGTCAATGTATATTTTTGTATTTTTTTAATAGTATTTTAGAGTGTGCCAGATGAAACGTGGCAAATAATTGAAATGAACAATTTATATACTTAATTGATATGTTACGTATCAGGCAGATGTGTGGCTAAAGTGTTTGTTGCCCCATATTTACTTCCCAGATAAAAACTTGGGAGTGGTCAAGGGTAGACGTTAAGGGAGATTGTTTTTATATAACAACATTTTGATCGTTAGCTCGATATCCTTTCAAACGCGTCTATGTATGAAAGCGCCTGTTTTCTCGCTGTATGGCCCTTTTGTACTTGTCTATCGTATACCTGAGTTTTACAACTTCACTGCATACTAGTCAAGCTCGGCGGCTTTAAACTCAGTTTTACGAGTGAAACGTCGCCAATTCATATCCCGAGCTGTGCAATGAGAAATATACGAGGTAGTGCAGTATATGAGGGGATTTTGATATGCTTTTACGGTTTGAGATTTAAATAGAAGGATATTCTTGTTAAATTTAACAAGTTTTTTAGATTCTTCTGTTTGGCAGTGGCTAAGTTTTTATGTAGATTAAAGAAGAAAAATATGATTATTTGAATCATATTCTTGGATGATCTTAGTTAAACATTTCAAGCGTGTTCACAATATTTGGCTATTTCGGGACTAGGTAAGGTTGAGCTGAATAGTGATTCAAATGATGTTGAGAAAAAGTCCCACGATATATATTATTTTCAGTTTTAGATGTACCGGATTTGCACTAAAAGGCGTATTAATAATAATAATAGGATTTAATCCTAGATACTTACATGTTACTCTTTAAACGCTTGTCAGCCAACGGCTCTCTTAACTCTTTCTAAATATGTTTTTTTTGTTTATCTCATTGATTATACCCCAAATAATTATATTCATATCACATCCGTTTAGGATATAGGATATGGGTATACGCTATGTTATGCTAAGAGGCGTACTCATGTGTGCATGCTGGACTATTATATGCTACAGCACGCTAGGAATACAAAATAAGTATCTTAACACTTGATTTAAAAATAAAACGTCATTATATATTCAAAAAGAAATGTCAAATGGATGATTCGTACCTGTTTTTCATCATCAACATCGGAAATATATATCTTTCGCATTGGATCGCAGATCTGTAATGATAGTTGTAGGTAAGATTTAAGTAAATTAATAAATAAATAAAAATCTTTTTTGCTAATGACTCCTATGCGCTAGTGTTGCCAGTATTGTCGTGTTGTGGTCCCCACATTGTATATGCGTGTATGCGTTGGGCACGAAGTTCACAATAGTTGCGCCAACACTTGGGGACTGGTCACTTGCAGCCCATTTAACTTGGTCTGCAGACTACGGCAAAGTGTACGGTCTATACGACAATTTGTAATTAACAATGTGTTTATTGTTTCAAGTTTATAACTGGTGTAATGTAAGGATCGTAGCAGGTGGGGTTCTGTAGTTTCTACCTAGTCTCGTGGGAAAATGGCGTGAGTTTATGTATGTAATCTACTTTTCTTGGAGATAGTCTATTATATCAGTAGATAGAACAAGAAAAATAGATAATGTTAGATGAAAGTGGAAATTAAGCAGGTTCCTTCAATGTAGCTCGGCGAAATTCAAAATTCTTACATTTTTGCAAATTGAAGCTGTTTTATGTTGTTTGTTGATGAAAATATAAAATTTAAAACCTCAATTTAACTGTTCAAATGATATTTGCTGCAAAAAGACTCATTCGTTAAAATATGAGGATTTATAGGAATTAAGATTTCCTAGAAAGCTATCGATATTTCGATAGCTTTCTAGGAAATCGTCTTATTAGCAGCAAATAAAATTTCGGGAGCGATTCATGGTCTAAATTAATGTAGTTGTTATTTTATCATAATTGCCGCAGATTGAATTTGATTAACAGACATGGTATGGAAAGAAAATAAAGATATGCGAAAAGTTAAATATTTTGAATTTTGCGAGCTACCTACCATGTTGGAGCCCCGTAAACATAATTGAATACTTTAATACGAAATCACCTTCCAAAACAATCATGTCTAGTCCTTAAAAACATACAATAACTTTATCCCCTTGTCCTCAAAAACTAGTCAAGATGAATGGGAATAGTTGAAAACTCAAAGATAGTTAGTGCGACGCCCGACGGCTGGTCACTCGCAGCTCATTTAACTTGCCCCACAGTGTAATGGTCGGTGTGCGCCAATTTTCCATTGAATGCCGGCCTTGTACGGGGCTTAGGGAACATTTACGAGGTTCGGGTTATGTAAGCACACAGGTGCGTAAGTTTTTGTGAAGGTGGGACATGAATCAAGGGGTCGTTTGATAAGTCAAGTCAAAGTATTGCTTCTTAGAAATAGCTTGAAGTTGTTTTGAAATCAAGTTTTACTGTCCCATTATAATCTTTTATGAAACATGAAATTTATATCTGTAAGAACACTTTTCCACGTCAAAGAAGAAAATATGTATTTTAAAATTAGATGAGGTTTCAAAGAAGTAATTGAGAGTAAACAGACTCTTTTGGTAAGTCCAGACATTATCTTGGTCAGATCATGTGAAGACCTTACAGATTGGTGTCTGAGATTGTCTTTTGAGGAGAGAACCACACATTTAAGTGGGCCTGTCTAGTTAGCGCACACATATGTATATTGCAATAACTTGAAAGTAGTCCATATGGAGGTACAATCAAGTATACAGAGTGGAAGGGACATCGACGTAAGACCTGATATAATAAGTTCAGTACATGATTCTGATACATGAGACCTCCAGCGTTGATATTTTTCGTCTGCTTCTTCTAATTTCCACGTATTTTTCACTGTAAACTGTAAAAATAAATGTTTTTTTTATCTAAAATTGCGTCATCTACTTGACCGCTGACACTTTTACCGTCTTACCCTTTACTAATTACAAACACAAATCCCTATTATACTTCTCAGCTATCTAAGCGTCAGGTGTGCGCCTCGCCTCATAATTATGAAGCCCCAGACTCATTAAAGCCGTTCATTAGGACCTCCTAGAGGCGCGAGGCAATCTCATATACAAATAACTAGTACCTATATAGTTTTGGTCTAGACATCTAATAAACTTTTGGGTACTGAGAGTGTTGGAATTAGATTTTAAGTCTGTTCGTAGATTAGAACTGGCTTTCTGATTTTTAGTGTTCTGTTATGACTTTAAATTAACGTATCATGCAAAAATTAAATTCCGAATGCTGAATCGATATTTAGTCTTTTTTTGATATAAACAATATTTCCGATATAAAAAAATAAAAATAATATTTATCTACCTACTTTAGTCCCAATACAGAACAATGGCCTCTTCGCATACAGAGGAGGTATTTTTTTCTTTTCACCGAGGTCAGTGATATACAGTACATGCTAAGTATATGTACCTATGAAATAAATATAGAATTAAGAACATTGCAACTTAATATAAAGCTTGTAAAAAGCATTGCACTATCCTCTAAACTACGATAACTAACTAAACCTAACAGTAAATTAAAATAAAATATAAATAAATAATGCAGGACAATCCACACAGCATCATCTAGCCCCAAGCTAAGCAGAGCTTGTGTTATGGGTACTAGATGACTGATATACTTAATACAACACTTTACATAGATATATATTTTTTATTATACATAGCAAATACCCAGAACACCCGGAACAAATATTTGTAGATCGTAAAAACATTTGTCCCAAGGCGGGAATCGAACCCGCAACCTCCTGCGTCGCAGGCGGACCTTTGCCCGCTGCGCCACATAGGTCGTCAATTATGACAAGGTTTCGAAGAATTCATCCGCATCGCTGTCGATTGGTAAAGTACCCAAAAGACTGGCGGCATCACCGCGTTGAGTGGCAAAAGAGAAACTTAGAAAGTACATACAAATTGACCAAAGTCACAGTGGAACTTGTCCGAATTTGAACCCTAAACTTTGTGCAAAAGAAGCGAAACCTTAATCACTGGGCCAGTAAAATATACCTATTGTTGTTAAAGTATTTCTCATATCACAAATGAGTACAGAAGCCAGCACATCAAGCTAACCCGTGACAAATTTCTTTTATATGTTTTCAACTTTATTACAAAAGAATAAGTTTCATGTTAAATTGGGAAAATCTGACAGTTTGGGGTAGCTAGATGTATGAAATTAACTGTGCCCGCTGCTTTGTAAGCATGGAAGTTCATATTTGCGCGCCACCCTAATCTTTTTTAAAATAAAAATAACCTTAGTTACTCCTTATAACATTATCCATCTGCCAGTAAAAGTACGGTCAAAATCGGTTCAACGGTTTCGAAACCAGATAGACAGCCAAAAATATAAAAGAGGGCTTTGGCAAAATACTGTATGTATGCCAGTGCATTCTGTAAAAAGCTGTTATTTTAACATCACAAATAGACACTTCAATTTTATTTAATCTTTTGAAATTCTAAAGGTAAAATGCAAACCGCACACATGTTTTTGTCAAACCCCAATTAACCTGGTCGCCACCAAAACAAAGACAATCCTCCCGCCAAAAGGCAACAGTATAATTTCCCCAAATCACATTAACACTGGCCACATTACAAGCATGGCTGCTCACAATCCGACCGAAAACGGCACACAAATATCATTATGACATACATAATCCCATCACAATGGCCACTGGCCGAGCCGAGCGTCATTCTCCACTCAACTGTTTGAGCATATCGCTTTTATGCTCAACCCGGCAAATGAGTACGTTGAGCGTTGTGCAAAAGTGCCGCTCAAATGCTGCAACTGCGCTTTGAGACCGCAATTGTTCTGTAATTATATTATCAAACCGAGATATGAGGATTGTTTAATGTTGTGTGCTGGATTTTGGATGGCTCTGCTTAGTGTGGAATCATTTGTGTGGTTTTTTGTCCGGGTGTCCTTAAATTAGAAGGTCAGTTCCTGTAGCGCTCAAAATCTAGTCGCAGTTTATGTCAGCGACAATCAATGTCAAAAATGTAGGTAAATTACACCTATTTTTGACGGATTGAAACTGAGATTAGAATGTGAACGTTTTTAATGCGAGCATTGCCCCTTTAGACTTCTGCTTCAGCAATTCAGTTAAAGCCTCCTCTTAGTTAAGTGAGCTACCAAAAACTTTTATTGTTTAGCCATATTCTCTGCTATCACCTATTCTTATAAAGCTTGTGTAGACACGAGCAAAAATGTCGATCTTATTTTGTTTTTGTCCGCGATGAGTCCACAGGGACTAATTCTCCCCTCTCTTACCCTCTTTTAATAAATCCTTCGTACGCTTGGTTTCCACATAGCAAATTTAATTTGGGAATCCATCCTTCAAGTTAAAAAATCAAATAAAATTATTTCTGTAAATCGACTGGATCCAATATCTTCGCTTACAGCAATACTACCGATACAATATATGCACTTGCAATAATATCAGTACCAACTTTGCAATATCGAGCTTCCAATACTTTCAACTCACTAACAGGTACTTCAAAACACATCACTACACTTTTCAGCTCAAGAAAATAGTCCTCGGAATAAAACGTAGGGGTAAACAGCACACTCGTAGCGACCGTAGCACGTACCGCGTAGCCGCGTAGCATTCGTAGCACGTCTACGGCCGCTTAGACCGGGCAATCGTTACAGAATTCACTTGGTATAGATTACGTTTAATATTTATTTTATTTATGTTTCTTTATATGTTACTTTTATTAAGTGGCTCTGTCAAGGGTAGAGGCTATTTATGGTATAGGCTAGATTCTGTTGAATATTTGATGCTCAATACCATACATTTTAAAGCTCAAAGATAAATTATTATCATCGGAGTTTCCTATCATCCGCCATAAGAAACTAAGCTTTGTAACGGGCTAGTTTCAACTTTCTAACTAACTGACGTCTTCGGTCAGTTTTCAGAGAGTTTCTTTCTCTCTTTGACAGTTCAATAGTGTCGGTAAATGGTTTAATAAAAACTTTAAGTTGGAGTATTTTGTAACAAAATATCATAATATACACCTGTATTCCACGACGTGTAAAGCAAGGGTGTACCCATGGTATAACCATATTTCGCCAGTTATGTTTAAGGTCCCATGTACTAGGTGGCGAGCCTATTCTATTGCTACCAACCAAACACAAATCCTGACTCCTGGCTCCTATTGAGAAATTCCAAAAGGAAAATCCCGACAAACTTTCATCGACCCGGCAATCGAACCCAGGACCTCATGCTCAGCAGTGCCGACCATTAGACCAAAGCGGTAGTTGTTTATTACTACTTTAGTAAGTAACTTAAGTTTGTGTAAGTAGTAAGTATGTACTGTATATCATTTGGTTATACATTCGAAGTAATACCTTAGTTAATTCGTATTGAAATGCTGTTAGTGTACCCAAAAATGTCTGTCACAATGCAAACGAAGAAAATACGGCAATAACACAGCCACAATCAAAGACCCATCTCATCGTACCAAAATCTTCGAACGGCAAACACAGTCACATTATCGCCGAATCCTTTGCGCGGTAAATCAAACGGTACACATTTAAATCGTGCAACAGGCGGAGTTCAATCACGATGCCATCTGAAACTGGAGCAAACAAAAAACTAATTCTCCAACGCTTCATCGCTTCATCGCTTGTCGTTATTAAAGCGCTTATTACGCTTTTTGTTAAATGTCGCTTATTTTATTGTTTGGATAGTTTAATGGGTTTCACAGGAATGTTGATGGTGGAAAGTTTGATTGTGGATTTTTTAATTAAATGTGGGGCGTGGTTTATGGGTAGTCGGGAATTTTTGAACGTGTCATATCGCTGAAAGGCATCAATTGTTTTACCATTGTCCATTTTGTTTTCACGTTTTATTGTACTTGTAAGTACTAGGTACGGGATAATTATACCAGTTAGTTACTGTCCTACTGCTAGGCAAACGCCTCTTCTCATACCGAGAAGACATGAGCATTTATCACCGAACTTGCTCATTACTTACGTATTTGTGATTTCAGCCTTATATCAATTATAAGTTCAGGTTTCCTCAATGTCTTCCCTTCTCTCTTCTCCCTCTTCTTTAAAAAAAAACGTTGCCCCACACTAGGAATTTCTCCTTTGTCGTGGTTCTTCCTTCAACAATGTCAGTGTACCTATAAATATAAAGTAAAAAAGCTTTCAGAATTCAGAGAGTTCAGAGTTTAGAGTTTATTTATTTGCCAAAAACGTGAATTTGCACACACAAAGCATGCAAGTTGTTAAGTACATTGCAGAAAGGATCACAGTCATGTTTTACCTTAACGGCGTACAAATATGTGTTATAATGACATTCGATCAATTATTTAACTAAACATATAAATAATACAACTACATAATTAAAATTAATTTGTTAACTATTACAATAAATTACACTTACACTTTCACTCAAAAGCGAGACATGTTAAAAATGGTGGCGAATTCTCGTATTATGAAAGTACCTTGAAATGTGTGCTTGCACAGAGCGTATTGTTAAAGGCATCTTGTGTGAATGAAGCCTCCAGGGTGATGTTCATAGGTAACAAGATTTTCAGTGAACTCGGTTGGAGGATTGATTAACGTTGCCAGTGCTTGCATTTTATATGCTAATACTGTAAGTGGTTTTAATAACTTACTACAGAAACGCTTAGATTTATTTTGTTCGAGAATTTCTGTAAAATGTGTTGTAATGTATTGTGATGTTAAGCCTGAGGGTGCGATTCTCGGATCGTACAATTTTTTTTGGGTTTTTCCATCTGAAATTTCGCACAACCAACCCGGATTCTGGATTTGTGCCCAATTGATGGTAATTCATGGAACTTATATATAACTGAAAGAGTGTGTGTGTGCTATAGATACACCTAAGCTTAACCCTTCGAGGAATACAGGCGTCACGTGATGTTTATATTTATCATAATCCGCAAGAAATTCCTAATTCTAATTGCTTCATATATTTGAAAAACTCATCTGCTTGACAACGTAAAACACTCAATGAATATTGTTGAACTGTCAAAATGAAAAGCGTATAACAAGTGTGTTACGGAATAAGCCTGTTGTTTTGTATTTCTATTTTGCAATGAGTGTGAAAGGATAGGAAAAAAGATTCAGAAATTTTAAAAATAGAAAATGGTCTCATTCTTAAATGGCTTTTGGTTGTTCCTCTGCCACCATAGCAATTATTAACCAAGTGCGCGACAGAAAATACAGTGTTGTGGTTTTAATTTCATTTTCACTAATATTTACAACCACGATTATTAGCTTTATATTTATTATGTGCAATGTTTTTAGCGGTAACAGGATCACCTATTGTTTTCCAGCCAAAAATAAGATTAGCATTAGAGATATCGACTAGTCAAATGACGAATTAAACACGGCCAACGAAAAATGGAAACAGTGCATTTTTAAAACAGGTATAAAACAAAACCTTCCTAAAAATATCAATGTACAAAGGCCAGCACACCAAGCTGGGGTAGCTTGGTGTGCTGGATATCTCTAATGCTAATCTTATTTTTGGCTGGAAAACAATAGGTGATCCTGTTACCGCTAAAAACATTGCACATAATAAATATAAAGCTAATAATCGTGGTTGTAAATATTAGTGAAAATGAAATTAAAACCACAACACTGTATTTTCTGTCGCGCACTTGGTTAATAATTGCTATGGTGGCAGAGGAACAACCAAAAGCCATTTAAGAATGAGACCATTTTCTATTTTTAAAATTTCTGAATCTTTTTTCCTATCCTTTCACACTCATTGCAAAATAGAAATACAAAACAACAGGCTTATTCCGTAACACACTTGTTATACGCTTTTCATTTTGACAGTTCAACAATATTCATTGAGTGTTTTACGTTGTCAAGCAGATGAGTTTTTCAAATATATGAAGCAATTAGAATTAGGAATTTCTTGCGGATTATGATAAATATAAACATCACGTGACGCCTGTATTCCTCGAAGGGTTAAGCTTAGGTGTATCTATAGCACACACACACTCTTTCAGTTATATATAAGTTCCATGAATTACCATCAATTGGGCACAAATCCAGAATCCGGGTTGGTTGTGCGAAATTTCAGATGGAAAAACCCAAAAAAAATTGTACGATCCGAGAATCGCACCCTCAGGCTTAACATCACAATACATTACAACACATTTTACAGAAATTCTCGAACAAAATAAATCTAAGCGTTTCTGTAGTAAGTTATTAAAACCACTTACAGTATTAGCATATAAAATGCAAGCACTGGCAACGTTAATCAATCCTCCAACCGAGTTCACTGAAAATCTTGTTACCTATGAACATCACCCTGGAGGCTTCATTCACACAAGATGCCTTTAACAATACGCTCTGTGCAAGCACACATTTCAAGGTACTTTCATAATACGAGAATTCGCCACCATTTTTAACATGTCTCGCTTTTGAGTGAAAGTGTAAGTGTAATTTATTGTAATAGTTAACAAATTAATTTTAATTATGTAGTTGTATTATTTATATGTTTAGTTAAATAATTGATCGAATGTCATTATAACACATATTTGTACGCCGTTAAGGTAAAACATGACTGTGATCCTTTCTGCAATGTACTTAACAACTTGCATGCTTTGTGTGTGCAAATTCACGTTTTTGGCAAATAAATAAACTCTAAACTCTGAACTCTCTGAATTCTGAAAGCTTTTTTACTTTATATTTATAGGTACACTGACATTGTTGAAGGAAGAACCACGACAAAGGAGAAATTCCTAGTGTGGGGCAACGTTTTTTTTTAAAGAAGAGGGAGAAGAGAGAAGGGAAGACATTGAGGAAACCTGAACTTATAATTGATATAAGGCTGAAATCACAAATACGTAAGTAATGAGCAAGTTCGGTGATAAATGCTCATGTCTTCTCGGTATGAGAAGAGGCGTTTGCCTAGCAGTAGGACAGTAACTAACTGGTATAATTATCCCGTACCTAGTACTTACAAGTACAATAAAACGTGAAAACAAAATGGACAATGGTAAAACAATTGATGCCTTTCAGCGATATGACACGTTCAAAAATTCCCGACTACCCATAAACCACGCCCCACATTTAATTAAAAAATCCACAATCAAACTTTCCACCATCAACATTCCTGTGAAACCCATTAAACTATCCAAACAATAAAATAAGCGACATTTAACAAAAAGCGTAATAAGCGCTTTAATAACGACAAGCGATGAAGCGATGAAGCGTTGGAGAATTAGTTTTTTGTTTGCTCCAGTTTCAGATGGCATCGTGATTGAACTCCGCCTGTTGCACGATTTAAATGTGTACCGTTTGATTTACCGCGCAAAGGATTCGGCGATAATGTGACTGTGTTTGCCGTTCGAAGATTTTGGTACGATGAGATGGGTCTTTGATTGTGGCTGTGTTATTGCCGTATTTTCTTCGTTTGCATTGTGACAGACATTTTTGGGTACACTAACAGCATTTCAATACGAATTAACTAAGGTATTACTTCGAATGTATAACCAAATGATATACAGTACATACTTACTACTTACACAAACTTAAGTTACTTACTAAAGTAGTAATAAACAACTACCGCTTTGGTCTAATGGTCGGCACTGCTGAGCATGAGGTCCTGGGTTCGATTGCCGGGTCGATGAAAGTTTGTCGGGATTTTCCTTTTGGAATTTCTCAATAGGAGCCAGGAGTCAGGATTTGTGTTTGGTTGGTAGCAATAGAATAAGCTCGCCACCTAGTACATGGGACCTTAAACATAACTGGCGAAATATGGTTATACCATGGGTACACCCTTGCTTTACACGTCGTGGAATACAGGTGTATATTATGATATTTTGTTACAAAATACTCCAACTTAAAGTTTTTATTAAACCATTTACCGACACTATTGAACTGTCAAAGAGAGAAAGAAACTCTCTGAAAACTGACCGAAGACGTCAGTTAGTTAGAAAGTTGAAACTAGCCCGTTACAAAGCTTAGTTTCTTATGGCGGATGATAGGAAACTCCGATGATAATAATTTATCTTTGAGCTTTAAAATGTATGGTATTGAGCATCAAATATTCAACAGAATCTAGCCTATACCATAAATAGCCTCTACCCTTGACAGAGCCACTTAATAAAAGTAACATATAAAGAAACATAAATAAAATAAATATTAAACGTAATCTATACCAAGTGAATTCTGTAACGATTGCCCGGTCTAAGCGGCCGTAGACGTGCTACGAATGCTACGCGGCTACGCGGTACGTGCTACGGTCGCTACGAGTGTGCTGTTTACCCCTACGTTTTATTCCGAGGACTATTTTCTTGAGCTGAAAAGTGTAGTGATGTGTTTTGAAGTACCTGTTAGTGAGTTGAAAGTATTGGAAGCTCGATATTGCAAAGTTGGTACTGATATTATTGCAAGTGCATATATTGTATCGGTAGTATTGCTGTAAGCGAAGATATTGGATCCAGTCGATTTACAGAAATAATTTTATTTGATTTTTTAACTTGAAGGATGGATTCCCAAATTAAATTTGCTATGTGGAAACCAAGCGTACGAAGGATTTATTAAAAGAGGGTAAGAGAGGGGAGAATTAGTCCCTGTGGACTCATCGCGGACAAAAACAAAATAAGATCGACATTTTTGCTCGTGTCTACACAAGCTTTATAAGAATAGGTGATAGCAGAGAATATGGCTAAACAATAAAAGTTTTTGGTAGCTCACTTAACTAAGAGGAGGCTTTAACTGAATTGCTGAAGCAGAAGTCTAAAGGGGCAATGCTCGCATTAAAAACGTTCACATTCTAATCTCAGTTTCAATCCGTCAAAAATAGGTGTAATTTACCTACATTTTTGACATTGATTGTCGCTGACATAAACTGCGACTAGATTTTGAGCGCTACAGGAACTGACCTTCTAATTTAAGGACACCACGTACACATACAACCACGATTATTAGCTTTATATTTATTATGTGCAATGTTTTTAGCGGTAACAGGATCACCTATTGTCTTCCAGCCAAAAATAAGATTAGCATTAGAGATATCGACTAGTCAAATGACGAATTAAACACGGCCAACGAAAAATGGAAACAGTGCATTTTTAAAACAGGTATAAAACAAAACCTTCCTAAAAATATCAATGTACAAAGGCCAGCACACCAAGCTGGGGTAGCTTGGTGTGCTGGCCTTTGTACATTGCCTTTGTAAACTGTCAAATTTTCCAAATTGAACATGAAACTTATGCTATTGTAATAAAGTTGAAAAAAACTATCAAATAAATATGACTGATTGAGGTAGCTTGATGTGGTGGCCCTCTGTACAGCCACACTGTTTGAATCAATGCGAGTAAATGCGTCGTGCCTGTGACGTAGTCTGCGTTATTTTAAAACAGCTCCGTTATATTTAAAGACACCATTTTTATCTCAATATTCCTGTATTTTAATTACATGTTTTACCTTATTGGTATTTAGGTACGCGCGACGCCCAAACGTGAGACTTTATACATCATGTCTTGATTAGGAACTGCGTCGTGTCTGTGACGTAGTCTACGTTATTTGGAAACAGTTGCTTTTTATTTTTAAACCCCATTTTTTACTTAATATTCCAACTAAGTATTTCAATTTCACGTATTGGTATTAACGTACGAGCGACGAACAAACATGAGATTTTATACAGCATGTTTTAATTGGGAAATGTGGCTTGTCTGTTATTTTAAAACCGTTGTATTTTTTATTATATTACGCCTATTTTTAACGTAATATGTATTTCAATTTTACGTTCTACCTTATTGGTGTTTTCGTACCCGCGATTTCTAAAAGTGAGATTTGATGGAGCATCTCTTGCCTGGGTAATTCATCGTGACGTAGACTGCGTTGCCGTTGGCTGACAAGCGCTTTTGCTTAATAATGAAACACTCCTCAAAAACATTAAATTCTTATAGTGACCTCTTTTGTACTTACCGCTTTTGGCTGTGACTCAACCTTTGTGACCTTCTCAGCGACTCAAATGCGTGACAATTTAAAATTAAATCTGCTATTTATATTAAAACTCCGATTTAAATTAAAAACTTTCTGATTGCACCCTTCTGGGAACCGGATGTTGTCAATGAAAGTTAGCGCTATATGTCTAGTTATGATCTATGGTGGGCCAACTTTTTATGAGTTCTCCAAATGATGTTGTTTTAAATGAGCGAGCGGTTTAATGCGTACAAGTTTAATTATTGTTGTTAACGTAGAGATTCGCGTAGTGGAAGCAATTTCGGCGATTACGTTTTCATTATTACAAACCACAGACATGTATCATATTCGGATTTATCATTGGAGTATATTTGGCGTCGCACAGGTCCTTTTTCATTTCTACTTTTATACTACTGGCTACTTTTGTGCGTATTCCTAATATATACTACTAATACTTATATACGCTTTTCTTTTTTTCTGTTTTTGTAGTCAATCAAATAATTGATTGTGATGCAAGCAGGTGACTTAGGGATTCATAACACTTATTTCGCTGAATTTAGATGTTAACATCATCACATAACATCACGCCTATATTCTCCGAAGAGTTGGGCAGAGGTGCACCTATAGTTGTTACTATACCCACATTTCGCCAATTATGTTTGAGTTATTTAGCTGTTGTCCATATAATACACCAGCGTTGTATGAGATGTGTACAGGTGTAGCTTGCTCCTCAGCCTTATTGGTTCTGCTAATACCGCTAGATGACGTGTCATAACCAGACTTGATTATACCTACTGTTAAGAAAGGAGGAAGGATCGTACGTTCCCGCGACCCCCCGACCCAGCGTAGGTGTAACACCTGGAACACCGGAGTAGTTTTTAGTCAGTAAGAGTCTGACAGACCCCTCTGTCCGTCCGTCTCCGTCCCCCGGGCGGAGGACACCCATGAGGATTTTCCACCTCGGAACAGAAAAGAGACATAAATTAGCCTAGTGAGGGGGATATCTCAGAAACCAGTTATGTTTCTCACATATTTCTATAAACATCACTTAACAAAACAATACTTTCGTTGTACCGCGTATGTGTAAAATAACCGTTTGTATAGTATACAAACGGTTATTTTACACGTACGTATATAGGAAATATGTGAATTCCGAATCATGTGGTTTGCCATTTCCCAACTTCCAGTCTAATACTAGTATTTTACGTAGAGCGAAACCCAGTAACTGGGTACATGATACCCCTTGGTAAGACTGGTTGTCAAACTTTCGGGTATCAGACTACTCGCAATCACTGTCAAAGATTAACGAATGTCAGCCGAGACGAAATCATTAATGATAATGCATTCCGAGTCACGGAGGGCTCCGTTAATGTTATGAATGGTCACCCATCCGCGTATCGACCTCGGCAAACTTAACTGAACCTTCAATCGACCCGTTCTGTTGTTATTATTTAACCACAAGCTACTTTTAAAACAATCCTTCCTAATAACAGCTTTAAAAACAAATAAGTCTTGTAGCGTGCTTATGTGTCGTTGTAATAAAACTTTATGGGCAGGTATTTAGATGACTGCCGTAGCTCCTACAAGATTGCGAATTTTGTGTGAATTCCATTCGTTTCAGTTGAAACTCTATTATCGTCATGGCCAATATAATCTCGGCCTGAATAACAAACTCGTCATAAATCGTTTAAATAGATTAGTTTTACTGAGTAAAGTTGTTTTTGAACTTTAATCAACTTTCAGACATCAATTATCATCCCACTATAACAATGATCGAAGATATTAGGAATATTTCTCCACTTAACATCAAATTTAAAAGAAAAATCGTCTATTAATTGAAAACTTCCCCGGGCTAAATTGCATAGACACCCAACCCCCACTCGGCGATCGCTGTGTGCAAACTTGCCGCAACCAATTTCCAGCCAAACGTCCCGGCACCAAACCCAATAGGAAACGTCATAATCATATGATAGGTGCGGCGCAATGCGCCCACCTGTCGCCGCGCGTGCGTCCCACGGTGACGTCACGCTCCCCGCGAACCCGCCCGAGCGCCGCCGGGCTCTCACGAACGCAACCGACCCGCGGACCGCAACGGATTGATCCGAGCGAGCCTCCGCGAGCCGCTAATGAAATGAACTAATCGCTGTTTGTACGAAAATACGCCTACTAAGATTACCCGAACCTACGAAAAAGTGGTCATAGTACAAAACTCCCATATCCTCCCAAAAACATATTTTTCAAGTAAGCAAAACATGGAGCGAGGAGCGCTTTCGGCGCGTGTCTCGCCACGGCTCCTTATCTAGTTCTTAATCCAAGATAAATATTACATCAATCGGGGGAGGAGACCGCGCGGCGCACGCAGGCGCGGCCGCCGTCGGCCCAGTCCCGCTCCGGCCGCGCTGTCCGCCGCACTTCGCTCTCGCGGGCGCTCGACCCGGCGGCGACTCGCCCGCTGCCTTTTCTACGACCCCCACAAATACGAGTGTTGTACGCCTCCCAGTTATCAGCGCTGTCGACGCCGGATCGAACCCGCCGAGTGTCCACTGTTGAGCCGCGAAGGTCGTCCACGTGCCCATCCCGTTGCGTAAGTCGGGAAAGCGAAAACTCGCCGAAAACGAACCTCTTCTCCTATTGACACGCGAGAAAAACAAACCTACTTGAATATCGATCACACCGTGTTTATCATTGCCATGGCGTGCGAATACGGGAGCACTCCATGTGTGTTTATACCGCGCCCGAAATAAATAGTGTATCGTATTCGATGTGTCGGCGAGGTTAGAAGTGGCTTTCTTTTTTTAATGGGGTAATCCGGACCGCGCCCGCGGTCTTTTAACCCTATAGTACGCAAGTGCTAGTTGACCTTAAAACCGCGGCTGGGGGACGAAAGTTTCAAAGTGATAGCTTGTTTGTTTATGAAGCCATAAAACTGCTATGGTAATGTTTCTTTGATAAAGGTCTCTTATGGGGATTGCCCGCTTAACCGTGAACTTAGTTTGTTTAGGCACATCCTAATATAATAATGTGAGAACGTTCATGTGTGGGTTTTGCAACAACGTTCAAATTGCGGCAATTTCAGTTACACAGTAACATATAGCATTATTTATTTCGTTATTAATCGTGGTAACAACGCGTAAATAATTCAAAGGTGCCCCAATAATTATATTTTATTCCTCGGCTAGCGTAGTATTTGCGCTGTTGCTCCGTTCTGCCGAATTTATATTCGAGGCAGGCTTTCAACTTTTTTTAATCGCCTCTAATGACTTCTTCCCCTAATTAATGACCCTTGACAGTTCACAAATTAGAATTTTCCGGGAAATGTTCTCGCTAGCTTTTTGAATTTTCGAATAGACATTTATCATTTGTATTTAAAAGGGATATTTTAATTTAAATATCCAATTACTCAGTAGCGCAATAATTAATAATGTCTGAAGTACTAAAATCACATCGAAAGCACAAAGTCACGAACGATCAAAGAAATTCATGGTCAGTAAAGGTCAATCGCGCCAGTAGTCGGTAATTCAATGAACACTCATATTTTAGTTTTAACTCCAAACATGATACAATATACACTGTACTGAAAATTCTAAATCCAGTTATACGAGTAATACAATGTCTCGACACTGACGTCTCCAAATCCAATTATACGCTATTCAAGAAACCAGATCAATATTGTTACCCTCTTCCCAAAAGTTACATATTCTTTATTTCTTTTTTTTTTCGTATTAAACATTATTGTACCTAATAATTTATTCGCATTTCCGTAGCAAGGATCCTTGAAAGTTCAGTCTCATTTCAATTCTTTGAACATTTTTTGTATTTTCCTCAAAAAAAAATATTCTTCTGTCTGACTGGTCGATTTCTAAAACTTTGGAACGTCTGCTATCATTGATAATGTTTCTTTTACCAGGTTTATCCAAAGTTTAAGATCAATTCGTCTAAACGTTTATCCAAAGTTTAAGATCAATTCGTTGGTGTTAAGTGGTTTAAAATTCAGTTGCAATATTTCACCCACACATACAAACTAACATGAAAGCTTGTGAAAACAAAAAACTACCTTGTGATAGTGGAATCTTTAACCAATGTACCGAATAAACATTATTTATTATTTAACCGATTGGGTAAGATTTGTTGATGAGGTCTTGGCTTCAATTCCCAAGTCGGACGAAGGGGTTTTTCCATCATGATTTTCTCAGTCTAGATTCAAGCCCAGCTATTGGCAATATTTTCGCCACCTTTAACATAGGACTTTAACATGACTGACGAAATATGGGTCTTTCTAAGCCTACGAAGAAAATAGGCGTGATGGTATGTTCTATCTGTAAACTTTGGTTAAGAATTATTTTGTCCCTTACGTTCCTACCGGGGGTACCTTAAGGGTACTTTATTTATGAGGACTACATGTTCTCCCTCTTATCCATATCTCACAGAACAGACTACAGAATATCTTTTTAAATATTGATAAGCATGAAGCAGCGTAAAGCCTGGTGAAGACCTGCTTTACCGAAAATTTTAATATGGGAGAGGTCCCATACTTAATTTTTATTTGTTACCAGGAAGGCTAGTTTTACAAATAGATAAACGATAAAAGTTCGCTTCTTTGAAAGGTTAGTTTTATTAGCTTAGCAACCCACGTTTTTTTAAGCATTCATCACAACCGTGTCCTTCCCTTTTTTATATCCTCTTACAATTTCACCATCGTCTTACCCTCTGGCTCTGCTTATTTTACATTTACTGAACCCTACAACCCTTAACTAAACTTTCGCGCAGCCATTCCTAGAAATCACAACATAAGGCCATCCTAAATATATCTGTAATCACTCAGCCGTCGGACCTATCGATCACAACACTTCTTAACTTTCCGAAGTTTCTAGATCCTAACCACAACTTCTGAATGTTGAATCCCTTCTATTTTCAGACTGCTACAATATGAATGTACCAAATTAACTAGTAGCCGTTCTACAATAACGAACTATTGTAGAACGGTTACTAGTTATTATGGATGGCCTAAAATACTAAAATAGTAGCTATATATGTTCTTTATCATGAAGGCCTCGAGTATGTGCGTAGAATATTACATGCACGTTGTTTCTGTGTGCGTAATGATGGCTCACCCAATACTAAGCGCTCCCGGGCTTACGCATGCTGAAACATTGTGTACAAGCACCAGACACACACAGTCAAGGGCAACGGGCCATCGTGAGATAGAACATCTAAGTATAGTATGCTACATTAACATCATCCGTGGTAAAACCAAGGGACATAAGCTGAAATTTACATAGGGTCACTTGAATTAGTTTCGTCTCTTTTAGTTCGCACAATTTATACCCACTGTTTTCGTAGCTGAAGTAATATATTCGAGTCTGTTAGTAGAATTTATTATGTGCAATTTAGTTCTCCCATAAAAGTGCAAACACCAAGTCATATATTTACACTCAGTAACTGTGCCTCGTTGAAGAATGTTATGCTCTTATAACTTAATTTTAACAGACTCTAGTACGGTTTTATTTCAACACTTAATCTAGACTGTCCAGTTTTATAGCTGACGATAAATATAATTTGTGCTATGAAAAATTTAACATGAGTTAAAACTTATAGTAGTAATTGTAGTTCGTTTTATCCACCGTTTCTGAGCAAGCAGGTCGTTTTCCCAGTAACACCTTATCATTTTAATATTACTTAAGTAGGGCAACTTGTAGACTGAGGAATAGGAAGTAAAACGGTCCACTTAATATGAGCTGTGGGCACGACAACTTTTAATAACGGAATAACGCAGATAGGCACTTAAGATTGCTTACTTTAATCACTAAAACGAAATCTTGAAGTAGGCTCCACTGTAATTTATTAACCTACAAAACGTAACTATTTCCTAGTTTATTGATATATTAGATAAATGGTTTCAGTTGAAAATTGTCGCATTTAAATCTTCAATTGGATTAAACAAAAGCACCAAGATTACGTCGCAACCGCAAGTGGCATTCAGTTGTCGATGTGTGCCAACTCGTGGCCCGTTGAAGCGAATGGATTTAGCTCCAAGCAAAATTTGTCCTACCGCAAGCTCTCGGAAAACAGAATAAATTGATTGAGAAACGCAGGTATTTAATTAAGACAGCCAAACGACTTCTGTACCTTGAACATTTTTAACTCCCGATTCAAAGGACCACATTGTATTCTGTGGCTGTGATTGGACACTTTTTAAAGTAACATTAACATCACGCCTGTATTTCCAGGAGGGTTTAGCAGGCGTGTAAGTTTAGTACACCCACATTTAGCCAATTATTTCAAAAATAGACGATCGATTCGTTTAGACGCGTATTTTGAAATAAAAACTAAAACACTTTTTTAAACAATAGGTTTTCGGTACGAAAATGTCCTGAAAGTTTTAGTGTCAGCCTTTAAACAAAGTCCTAACTAGACTTACTTAATAGTTCCCAACATTGCCGTGTATATTCGACCTCCCTTAATTGTAAGTGACCTTTCACATTAAAAGTTGTGTTGGTTTTTCATCAGAACTTGAAACGTCCTTTTACGTTCTGGTTAGACTCTTGTCGGACGGCTTTTATTTAGAAACGTCTCTAATTAAGGGCTAATTGCCTGTGAATGTTTTAATTGACTTTGTTTTTTATTGTTTGAAACATCGTTTATATTTAATTATTGTACATTACTGGACTGCCCGTATATGTTATTAAGCACCTGTTTAAATTACTACTCTGGCTATTTAATTTGGTAGTTGAAATAAACATTTTTTACAATTCCTACAACTTGATCTTTACATCTGACAACACTTATATAAAAATAGGGACTGATCATAAATCTTAGTCACTGCATATCTCCGTATTATTTTTTGCAAAATGAATTTCACTCGATCTATTGTATTTCTTCTTCTTTTAAAATCCGTGCCTGTATTCGTGAAACATATTTACGGCCATAAATAATATAAAATATCTAAATCGTGCCTACTTAGAAAAACGAGCACAAAACTCTGCTCCAAATTCTTTTAGTACTAACCTATTTGTAATTTGTCGGGATTATTTCGCCTCCACTCGTTTATAATAATGATTATCCCTCCAAAATTACCCGGGACTAACCGTAGTGTCTATATCAGTAAATTGTAGTCCACTCAAACATATTAGGTACGATTAGGGTAATTTCGTGTTTCTGATACCCTTCTGTATTCATATGCTTTTTAAAGATTTTATGGCTTTGATAAAACGGTCATAGTGCTATGTGAATACTATAATAGACTTGGCCCGTAAACATCAAACTGTTAATATTGAAATAGACTATTATTAAACACTTGAAATACAGCCCCTAAACGTCTCCTCAGATGACCACTTGTAAAACAGTTGGAAATAATAATTATTTTCCTCCTCGGTGTTTTTCTTCAAATCAAAAGATAGACAGTGACAGACATTTTGTTTTTCTAAATTACGACAAAGATTGAGTGACGTATCTCGGAACTGTCTTATTTTGTGATAACGTTTGGGGAAACATTGGATAGACAGTCAGTTCGCCCAGCACTGGCAATTTTGGCGCCCAGCGCGGGACAGAATTGGCGCCCAGTGTGGGTCAGATTCGGTGTCATATAATGGCATCATTTGTTTGACTATAACAATATGATTATTTTTATCACATATCGGGATAAGTAGTGTATAAAGTCTAAACGTCAGTAGTAAATATATCTTTAGCAATCTAAATCGAGCTTCCTTTTTCCAATCTTTATACAATAGGAACATAAAGATAAACATAGTATCTTTCTTTTATCTCCCAAAAAACGTGAAAAGCTCGCGCACAAGTCATAAATAATCAACTGAGCGTAACGCGTTCCGTTACTTTTCGTTACTTACGAGTATAGTGGTAGCAGGGGGTAGGCTAGCTTGACATTATTTATGTAGCATAGCAGCCGTTTAACTCTGCAATTAATCGCTTACATTGCCTTTAACCGGTGCCAACGCAGCGTTTAATGCTTTGGCATCGGTAAAAGGCACAGGTTATATTTTTTGTTTGAGAAAAGCATTGTAGTCTACGATAGGTTAGAAAGTATACTTTGAATTCGTCGAGATAGTAGAGAGGTAGATAGTAGTCAATAATATGTGACAGAAATAAAGGTATTTCTGCCCCAAATAGTTTAAGAATACACCGCTAAGAACAAACAATTTCTGAATGGACAAACAAGGACCAACACAAAGTCAATATAAATAGAATTACGTAGCAGTCCCATACAAATTAGGTGCGTAGTAAACCGCCTGACATAATATATAGAGGGGAGACACAACAAATCCTTAGGAAATATAACTGTCATATAGTGGAACCCTGCGTCAGGTGGGAGCGGGAGGGGTGGGGGGGGGGCAACTAATTCAACCGTTTTATGGCACAATTCGGATCGTAAACTACTCTAAAAGCTTCCGTCACTTTATTTCTACAGCTTTGCGAGTATAGTCGTCCTTATAGAGGATCAGCTTTGTTGGTGTGCGTTTTAATCATATATATTGAGGTTTTATTACTGTATGAGTGCCGATGGACTGTCTAAGAATTAGGCAAAGGCAGAAGGTGAACCTTTTCATAATCCGGGAACCATCAATCACACCAGGCAGATGACAATAAGTCAGCATGTGTAAGCCTTTGTATCTTATAGTCGCTATCAGGAAGATGGACAGTGTCATTTATTTAAATTTATCATAATAAACCTGGACGTATCAAAACAAGTTGTTTGTTCAAATACATTATGTGAAAGATAGAATGTACGATACACTGTTAGATATATACTCCATTAATTTATTTACTAATAAAGAACATTTCACTAACAATGAACTCAAATGCCTAATTCTAATCGTAGCTCTTACAAGATATATGTTCAGTGTATTTATTTAGGTACCAATAAACAACAAAATTCACCAACTCAAATGCCTAATTATAGCTATTACAGAAACTTTAACCTATTGCAGAGATCGAACGGTTCAAAAAAAATCTTCATTGTATACTTTATTCTTACTAAAGACAGCAATTGATTAACTATCCTTGATGTTATTTGGTAAATCATTATCACAACAGACAAAAACGTAAAAATGAGAAAAAGGCCGATGAAAAATGTCAAAATTCACAGTATCAGTGTGTTCACCGATCTATTGCGTCCTTTTAATATGCTGTTGCTTGTATGATCTTACTGTGGTGTGGTCAGTAAACTATGTACTGTATAGTTTTAGCCATTAACTTAAAATAAAATTAAGTGAAAATTTTAATTAACTTTTGTACAGAAAGTCTTTACTTTTGAAATATTAATCTACTGAATTTCGGAGAGCAAATAAACTTACCAACCGTTTATCAGGCAACTAATAAACAAGTTACGAGCCACAATTTTCATATCAAAAACCACTGAATGCATGTTTGTGAAAAACATGCGAGAACCATCAATTCTGCAGGTAATAAAATATCTTCACCAATTTTATTACTTGCATGTTCGTTATCCAATACCAAATGTGAGTTGTTAAAATTTCACGTGGGTACAAAAATATTTTCGTTCCCCACACGGGCTATGACCGAAATAAATTTTAAAATTAAATTGCTTTGCTCTCTGAATGGAATACTCTATCCGCGTTTGTGAATGCAAATGTGATTGTATTGGGATCATTCGATCCTGGGGCCGTGTGTTATTGTTTTGTCTGATAGTGAGTCCGATATAATTGATATAAAAAAAAAGTGTTTTCGTATCAATAGTTTTTTACATACTACTCAGATATGTATAAAATTAAGTTCAATCTGATTAAAAATTAAATGGAGATAATTTCGCTTTTGTGTTTATTAATACTGATGGTTTCGTGTCTCATAGCAAGATTTATATCCCGCACTAAGAGTTTGCTTTACCAAGTAAAGTAACCGGTTCAGACAAATATTAAGGTTAATGAATCTTATTCATAAGAATAAGATTCATTAACGCATAAGCGTATAATGTTCATATTCATATACTTAAGCAAATATGCACAAGCGTTTTATAAGTATATGAGCATATTGGTACAAAGACTATTGGCTAGAACAATGACGCCGTTTGCTTGGCAACTTGTGGAAGTAAAAAAACAACAATATAAATTGATTAAAAATCTCGAATGTTTTATTCTGATATAAATTGTAATGTGTCATAAACGTTTCAGCTTAACTCTTCATAGATGGCTTCTGGGGAAGACACACCACAATTCGGCTATGTATCACTTTGGCAGACCATTAAATGCTGCAAAATTGCTGGAGATCTGTAGTCATATTCGTAGACGCTTATGTTACTTAGAAAAGTAAAGTCTAAGTGTGTCTGATAGGAAACTTGGATTACTATGTCTTATCTAGTCTCCCCGTCAATATTTTTCACACATAAGGCTTTTAATAAAGATGAAGTGGCTTATGAAGTCCATCTGCTGTGTAATTTCGTTCCACACTTAACAAGACCCAAAATGGTTGGATGTCAATTTACCTAATGGCTAAACGCTGCGCAAAGCACTAAAGGCACTGAGCTATACTAATAAGCGCCAAAAGCACTCGCGCTAGAAACAAAAGTGTAAAAGAATCCCTGCGGAATAATACAAAAAAATACATTTGATTTCCAAAATATTATATGAAATACCAGTATTATTTTTTGCCTGCCAGTTACCAGAAATAAAATTGGAGAAACGCCGTATTTCTCCATAGGGACTGTATACACATAAACTTTCTGATCCGCACGGCATCGCGACATATTTACGGAAACGCTTCGTTACTCGGCAGGGTTCAAGAGTGTAGTTTGAGTCAGGACTCGGGTTTATTGACATATTTAGACATTTTAAGTAGCCTTGCATGTGAACTATCGACACGGCAAACGTAATGCAGGCTGAAGTTGGAAATTTCTTAAATATCCTTATATTTTATGTACTTAGACGTATCGTTACTCAAATTCTCCATCACTAATTAATCATCTTCAAAACACATTCTTGGAAAATTATTTAATTAAAGAACAGATCCGATGAAAAGTTGAAAAGTGAGGATATTAACGAAGTAAAAATACAAGTAATCTGAGTTTTCCTGCGAAAATATACGCCTTCAAAAGTTTAATCTTCTAAAAGCGACGTACGAAGTCAAGATTCAGCATTTAATTACCGAACATGTAAGATATGTATCTTCAATATATCCCGGGGCGTAAAAGTCTGTACTAATCCGTGCTGACGTCAAAGAGCTCATAATGAAATAAGTTCACTTCGCTCATAACGCGTAATTTCTCTCGTCAGTTTTTGCGGTTCGTTTTTCGCGCGAACTTGTGCAAATATGCCTTTACAGACTGTCTGATTGTGCGGCGTGTTTCGTTATACGTTACAGTTTTAAAATATTTGTTTAAATAATCCTTTAATTACACAAATATACCGAGTCGGACTGAATGCCATAGGTATTTTGTGTCAATCAACCTTTGTGAGCCTTTATAATATTCACTCAAAAGTTAATACGTATGTAAATTGGCCAAAGTTATTTCTTATTTGCTTTCAGATTTAAAGCCAGATAAAACCCATATGTGTCTGATAATAATCGCGAAATAAAAACGCTTACTAGCACTTTTCGGGTTGAATTTACTAAAAACTTTCACTGTACAATCTCACTTGGCTGTTAACTACGGGCTAGAGCAACCTGGCAGTTACAGCTCATGTCATTTTCTTTCATCCCCCAAATCTCATTCAGAATGTTTACTGCTCCGAATATGTTAAGCTTTATGGGTGACGTGTCTGGTCTAATGCTAATACATGTCGCAAGCGCCTCACCTCACATAATATAATGCCGACTTACGTCTACATTTCTATGTAGTATATGCAGCTTACGGCGCCAGAAGCTCCACCATGCATTTGTGTGAATACAACGTAGCATAGCAACTAAGTATTAACTGAACTGACATAATTCATACCTACATCAACATGCTTATTCCCTTGGTAACAAATTAAATTCTAGCTCGAAATGCTAACTAAGATAGATCCCAAAAATACAAGCCCTTTTAACATTACACCCACATGAACGAAGCGGCATTTAACTTTTGTGTAACAAAATGAGCATATCAGAATTACATTCACCGTTTTCGAGTTATAAATGTCAGCGCAAACAATGTGACAGTGTTTTATGTGCGAAGATAACAAGGATCGAGTTTATTGTATACTCTGTTTTGTTTATTATGTTGGCCATTGATCTGGCTTTTGCTAAATGTATAGTGGCGCAGCGGAACCGCATCGACGCACCCTTCGTCTGAAGGGGCTCACAGTGTCAGGCTGTATCGCGGCGGTTTCCGACCCATGGAGCAATAGACGTCGACACCTAGCGCGTGGCTGCTCTGACGTCACTAGTGCACTTTAAATAGGTTAGCGTTTAATGAGGCGTGGTAAAGGCCAGCTCACAGGATAAGAAATTATGGAAAGCTATTTTTCACTAACGTACGAGCAGCTTTTAATGTTCCAAAGTGACTTGCTGCTTTTTGCCCTATCGGAATGTTCCAAACGCTAATTACCGACTTCGACCTTTTAAAACAAATCCAACAATCAAACATAAATCATTCGACATACGTATTTGATTATAAATTCGCAACCACCAATGCAAGTTCACCGGTTTATGCGTCCGTTGTTTATTGTTATATATCAGCGGAGTTTCCATCTCATTTAGTCGGCCCCGAAACTGGCCTGAGTTGAATCAACCCGAATTAGTAGAGCCCACCGAGCTTCGTCATCGCGCCCGATCCTATCGGCGCAATGAGATATGAAATGAAACTCACTGACTACAATATAAACAGGAGTACACGATTACCTATCCGACGTTGACACTGGCGTGACTGTCAGTGGAGCGAGTCGCTTGTCAAAATATTTTGGGACCTATCATGTGCGCGGTTGTGTGCGGTCACGAAGCTTTGTCTCTGTGGGCCCGGGGCGGCGGCGTCAAAGGAGATTAGGTTCGTTTACACAATTGTCGCGTCCCCTCGACCGGCCGTCGGCGACCAGCTCACCGCGCGACCTCGCCCGCCACACGCTCGGATTACGTGACCCCGACTCTAAAGCCTTCGTGTGCAAACGTGGACGCTCATACTGTGAACGTACACCTTCCTTAGATTCTTGATTCCTCCGTGTTTATGGCTAGCACTTGATTAATAACAGTGTAAGAAACAGTGAACGAAAATGGCGTGGGGTTACTGGTCGGCTTCGTCGGTGCTGCCGGACCGCGGGCGGAGTCCGCGCCGCGCGGGCACGTCCGCGGTGCACGTGCACCCCAACCCGCCGACCGCGAGAGAGGTCATGGAGACGCACGACGAGAGTATCATCCACACGGCGTCCACGTCACGCGACAGTCGCGACCACTCCGCGTCTCCGCACTCTTCATCAAACGGCGGCCACTCCCACCATCAACATGAAGTGCGGCACGCGGTGCCAGCCAGTGCGCTCTTCGGTGAAAGCTACGGCGAACTATCTAGACGACCGTCTTTAGACCTTGGATCAGTGAGGAGTGCGTTAGCGTCATGTTCGGGTGGTGGGACATTAAGTGCGGGTTCGACGTTGACTCGGGGTGGCACGCTGGCGGACTACTTGCCTCCGACGCCGTGTCCGCACCACCACCGCGTGTACGTGGACCATCACAAGCACTATGAGCAGCCTATACAGCCAGTGCACGTGGGTGTGGCCCATCACTCGCACTCGCACGCATCCAGCAGGCATCACACCGACGACGAAGATGACCTTGAACCGGCCTATGCTACAGGTATGTAATATAGTCGTATGGTTTGCTATTACCTTGCCTCGGTCTGTCCAATCTAAACTGTAAAGGCAACTTAACTTGGAAAATGTGTGCAAATTGTCTCTTATCACATTCATAACAACTTGACGTGCGACCGCATAAGCTTCATTTATTTTGTAGAATCGTGGTGTGAGAACCCCTTACCGTTTTATTATAGGGGCTGGTAATTTTATTTTGGTATTACTTGCAATGTTGTAAAATATAGACTCGTCACGATCGTAAAACTGTATCTATTTCTGAAGCTACGCCTGGCAACACTGACAGTTTTATAGCCTTCAATATTTTATTCGCCTCTAGTGGAATGAGAGCATAATAGTCCGTAAGCCGTTTAGTTTCATTTTCACATCTTCAATAGACTCAATTAAATCGATAGGCGACTTCATCTGTTCAAACTTTTACTGCTTGCCGATATTGTGTTGCAAGCAATCAAAATATGAAATATTATCTGGGAGGGAGTTAGTCATTAATTCCCCGCAGCTCCGGCATTGTATTACATTAATTATAAAAGTTTTCCGTCTTATTTCGTTAATGTATTTGTAGCTCTCGTGGTGACCTACTTTTCTGTGAGCATTCATCGCGGCCGGTCAGTGTTGCCAACTTCGTAACATTACTTACACGTTTCAGTTAGGGAGGGATATCCAACTATATGTTGCTGAAACGGAATTAGGTTGAAAAAGTGGTAAAGTTATATGCAACATTGGATTCTTTCATCGAAGACAGAATTCTGGGGCTTTATCTCTCACTTTATCTATTTGTTTACAAAGTTTACTCTGCAGTTACGGAAAACACACTTGTGATCTTATGTTTTACGTTTTGCCATATCAGGCTACAAATGCTGCCAGCCCATTTAGTGGTTAACAGGACACCCGTTGGTTAGACTTCCCGTAACGACTGTCAAAGAAGAACACTTGTAGTACAGACGGACTTGGGTCCATCTGTACTACAAGACACGAAGGGGTGTCAATATGTATGTTCTTGCTGGAGAGTTTGTTCGACCATTTCTACTTCCCAGCGAAAACACTAGGAAGTGGTGATGAGTGGGCGTTTTGAGAGATAGTCTTTTGTAATTTTTAACGTTTAAAAAGTGCTGATTCTCAGCCAAATTTGAAATGAAATAAATATTTTTGAATGGACGGTCACCCATCAACAAACTGACGTCGATTCGATCGACTCGTGAGGCAGTTATTACACAACCATGAGTCCATCCTAAAAATCAAACAAAACGTTTGTATTTATTTACATTGCTTTCCTTACATCCATCTTTGCCCTTCCATTTGCCGCCTAATGTAGCGAGCATTCGTCCCGCGCTCGATTCACCCTAACTTTGACTCGCAAGCTCTTGCTGATGCTAATCAGCACGATGTGGTAGATTAAGCGTGTACATTCGGAGTGAGTGTTTTACATTAAAACGTTCTTGAGTGAATGTATTTCGGATATGTGGTGGGTATATGGAGAGTATTTTACTCGTATTGTGAAAGCTGTTCGTGCTTTGGGCTGCGAATCAATGTTCTGTTTGTTTGGATTTAATGAGGCTTTGTATTATGATTACTTTTAAATCGACGGCCTGTCTGCTGCTTATTTTTTATCGAATCCTGATTAGAGCATACTATGAGTAAGTGCGATCATCAATTTGAGGCTTACTGTACCTATATCACTATCAGAAAAACATTTCAAATCGTCTTCAATTGTCGCTTCGCAATTATGCAAGACACTTCTCAACAGCCCCTATGCCTATGGCATTAAGTCCTCTTCTGTACATTTATGTGATTAACGTATTAAATAAATAAACACCTTAGTGATAATAAAACTTTGATTCGCATCACAAAAACAAACCTTACTTTAAATGTCACATTTATTTACAAGCCTACACAAAACAATTTCCAATCAATATTAAGACAATAGAACTAAAATTAGTCGTCATAACTATGAATCTAAACACGCAAGTTATTCAATGAGCATGGCTGTTCACAACTATTCCTTTCTCAGCGGTAGTGCTATAAAGACAGCCTCAATGCCTCCACTGCCTCGCAGATCTAGTAGTCGTATGTACTAATGTTAAATGGGGGTACTGAGTTTGAACCTAGGACAGAGAAAGTGATTTTCCCATGATTTTTTCTCACCATCACCCTGTTGACCGCAACCCGGGCAAGTACTCATGTGACTTTTCATAAGTCTAGTAAATTACTGCCTGTCAACGTGAGAAATCGTAATATAAGTTTGAAATCGTCTACCAGCCTTGAGCAAGCGTGATGATTAATACTCGCGCCTTCTCTGTATGGAAAGAGGCCTTTGTCCTGCAGTAGGACAGAAACAGGCTGGTATAAATTATTATTTGCGTGTTGTGGGTTCGATCCCCGCACGGAACAAATATTTGTATGACCTACAGTATAGTTGTTCCGGGTCTTGTTGTTTGTGTATGTTAGTTTAAATGTTTGTAAGCGCACCCACGACACAGGAGAAATTCTTAGTACGGGGTAACGCTTAAAAAAATAAAAAAAAACATTACTGATCTCAGTATTCTGGATGGGACTTAAAACGTAACTAGAAAAATGTTGGTGTAGGTACTATTTACCACTGCTATAAAGACACTAATATTTACAGTAACAAGGCATATCTTCCCCTTTTCAAGTATTAAGTTTTTCTCTGTCCACGTAACTCTTTTCTAGGATCACCACAGTCCACTTTATTTCACCTCTTGATCCACGAGTAGCCGTTGGTTAACGAGAACAAGTGCTTAATAATTGAAGTGTGCTCCCTCTCCGCCCCCCCACTTGGCGTACAGTTGTCTGGAAAATTGTTGGAACTGTTTCCAATTAGTACTGGAGGTAGCATTGATTGTATTTTCTCTCTTGTTGTATTCTTCTTCTATCGAGTAAGTAACACTATCGGCTAGTGTGTATGAATGAGCTAGTTTTCAAATTTTGTCTAAAAAGTATTTTAAAACCTGTTAATATTGTTGAATAGTTATGATAAATTATAATGAAACAGCTGGAAAACAGATTTTTAACTAAATTGGGGATCTCTTTCGATACATCTTGTCATTTATAAAACCTATGAAAGAGCCTTTAACCATTTAAGGGGTGAAATAAAGTTTTTCGTTGTTCCAATCAACAGTTTTCTTGACAAGCTCTTTAATACTTTGTGTGATTATGTAGAAAAAAAAAAGTAAAAACAAAACAATTTTCGTAATAGGTAAGTAATTTATTTTAGCAATAGTATTTTCATAACAGAATACTAACTATATGCATATACAACGTAGTTACTTATTTTATATATCTGGTTCAGTATTTGTCTAATATTAAACTTTAAGTAACTATCAAAAATATAACTTTTGGGTTGCACAATTTTCGAAATTGTCATCGCCATTTTATTTCTTTGAGCTGTCAAATGTTTTCGGCTGTGAAGCAGTCTTATGCTGTCACACATTTATTCAAACTCGTGGTCGCCCAGTAGTCTATATCCGATAGCTGTAGCATATAAAATTCAACTATGCCAAATACCAATGTTTTCTGCTTCACGTATTAATATAATAATTAAGTTATGGTAGAGGTAAAATCGCAGCGGCTCTTTTAAACACGCTCTACCTGTACAGTATTTATCGTCATGTTTTTTCGTCGAGTTGTTTGCATATATCACAGTGTGAGCGAGAAAAAAAACGGTACGTAACTTCAACTCGCTTGTGTTCAAAAATTGATAGAATACCAACGCTACGTCGCCCTTTACTTATTTAGCCCAACCTTTTCCATCTTGTCTACTGCAAAGGTCCCAACAAAGTCGACACTGAGATCATAGCGATAGCAAACACGAGTTATTTATTAGTTAGTTTAACTCCAAAAATCACGAAACATAAATATCAATGTTTTTTTTAAAACCTCTTATCAACGACGTGCATCATCGGCTGTAAATGTCACATAAACTAAAAATAATGGCTCTCATACATCAACTAAAAACATCAGGGCAAAAATATATTTACAATCGCATATAAACAGCGAGGCCTGATGCATTCGCGAGCCGAGATATGAACAGACGAGCGACTGAATGAATGAAAACGTCGAGAATGCTTTACAGCGAATGTAATTAAACGTCCCATTCACCTGGCGACGAATGTAACTTAACAAACGACCCGAGTACGACCTACATTCACTCTTGGTTCATTCATTCATTCGTTCAACTACGCACAAATTACAGGAATATAAAGTGTGTGTGTACTTAAACGGAATGCATGCATTATTTTTTTTCAACCCTGATAACGGAGGGTTCGTTGTGTATGTAAAAACCCTAGAATTTTCCTCGTAAAATGTTTTTATTTTTTATGTCTTTGCTTTTTAAATGACGCAGTAATAGTCCCGTTGGTCTAGCGGTCGCAACCACTACTGCTGAACATGAGGTTCCAGGTCTGATTCCCAGGTCGAGCAAAACGTTATTGGGTTTAATCATCTGGGAATTCTCAGTAGGAGCCTGGAGCCTGGATCTGTGTCCTGTTGATGGCAATAGGTTCGGCCCTTATTACATGGAACTTGAAGATGACTGGCAAAATGTGGGTCTGCTTTAGATGCACCTCTGCCCCTCTCATGCCTTTCGGGAAATACAGGAATGATTATGTTTATGTTCTCTAACATTTTGCAGTTTTTAAACTGAGACTTTTTATGAAACACTAGACCTTGCAAGACCATAAAAAAGTTGGATATAGACGCCGATTCAATACTTAGCACCGCTCAAAATCTTTCCAATTAATCAGCCCTCTTGGTTACGTTAGACGTATGCGCCTCATCAATCGACGAGCCTGTCCCTTGCTCGAGCCCCAACCCCACTTCTTAACCTTTCACATATCGCGCGAAGAAACCGGTCAAGGTCGAGAGGCTTTTTATTGTTTCAGGTTCAGAATCAGTTACACAATAACCTCGTTCACGCTTGCCTGGCTCCAAATATACGCCCACATATACGGTACAGTCGAGCACACCTTGTTTACCATTTCACTAAAGTGCCTTCGACATACGCGCCCAACCTTGAACTGAAAACTGAAAAGCGTTTTGTACCTGCTCATCAGAATAAAAATAGTTATTTTCATATACAGACGGTTGTTACTAACAAAAACACGTACAGTGTAAAAACAATGCCTATGGCGTGTTCGCAGCAATTCCCCAGGGGCGATCTTTATGTTTTTAATTAACATAAACATTTATCGTTCACTGTTGTACTGTAATGAACTATAGTTAACAGTATCCATGGACTCTGTGTATCGTGTTCATGACGTTTACAAGTGTATTTTCATTGTTTTTTATAGTGTTAAACTATTTTTCTGGCGATTGTACCTGACGTTCTCAAATTAAATTGTCTGTCTTATTTGTCACGGTCGCTTTACTTTTTTATTCTTTAATTAATTTCATCTCTTATTATTCTTAGACATGTCGAGGCTCCTCCGTGCCTCGGCAAAGCAGAATTGTAGATCTTCGACAGTCGTTATGGGTAGTCAGAATCCCGAAAATCTGACAACTAGTTTTACCAAGAGGTATCGTGTTGCCCAGTAAGTGTTGGTGGTCAGATAGGCAGTCGCTTTATTTTACATTCAGCTGTATATGGTTAGACTAGAAGCCGACCCCAACATGGTTGGGAAAAGGCTAGGTAGATGATGATTATTCTTAGACATAATATATTCTTACTCATCAATATTTTAAAAGACTGTGAATCTTCAGATTCTATTGCTAATTTACGGCTATTGAGGTCGATTGAAGCCAATGAGGATAAATATATAGGCAATTTAGCGAATGGCAATTGGCTCAATTAGGCTACCAATAAGCTGACACGTCTCCAAAAACTCCCACAACAATTCGACATGAAGGTTAAAAGTCATTATTGATTTCGGAAAAAACGTAACATTTTTGCAACAAATTTGTGGAGTTTTCAAGTGCTTAATTATTATTTCCGACCATAAAATGTCCAACTGATTGACCAGAACGGCACTTCCTTATACAATTTCCAACCTTCTGACTTTTACACAGGGTTGGAATTTAATTGTGAACTCTATGTAAAAGGCTAACTTTACAAAATCTAATTTGGAACTTATGGGCTGGTTTGTGAACTGCATTTTCCATTGGGTTTTGTAACTTTTAAACTTGTTTAGTATTTAGACCAAACCGGGAAGTATTGAGTGGGTCGTACGCTGAAACAAGCTTCGGGAAAGAATATTTTGCTTTGGAAAAGAATTTCTGCTTCAAACTTAGTTAAGCGTCCGATTTACCCTGTTACTGAGTTTTTCCTTGTTGGTAAATAAGAGCTTATAACGGATATAGATAGTTTCAATTTTTTTTACCGTACGATTCGTGTATAAAAAAAAAAACAAATTAATCTGATAGGTATTTAGAGAACTTGGTTAGGTTATTAAGTTACATTAAACAAACATAACATCACGCTTGTATTTCCCAAAAGAGTCGGGCAGAGGTGTACCTATTATACAGCCACATTTTACCAGTACCTAGTGTTTGTATAAAACAAGGAACTATATAAAACCAATTAAATTTAAAAGATAAACAACCTCAGAATATGAGATACTTAATCTAAAAGTCTTTAATTTAATCCCCAAAGCTATTACTTTGAACGAGCTAGGAATAATCTCTCTCTAAAACTTCACGATATTCCGTATTCAGAGGCTAGTGTACAATTTATCAGTTTTGACCTTGAGTGATTCACCGTGACCTTTGAAAGTCGCTGTACTAACTCGCACGGGGGTTTTACCTGTTTTTATAGACTTCCATTGACATTTACTCGACGATAGGGAACGTAAATTGTGATATATTCTTAGTAGGTACCTTGGTAGGTAGGTGTACCTAATGTAGGTATATGTATAAGTTTGAATACTGCTGTAGAACCTTCGAACCTCCATGAATATTTTATATATGGCATGTTATGAAATAAACACTGATTCATATTTAGAACAAGAGGAAATAAGACTGAGAGCAGTTGGTTGATATGCGGTTTGCATCTTATATAAAAGTTTTACCCCGCTCCTTAGGGTTGTAGCGTGATGTTTAATAGCTTTCCCCTGAAATTTGGCCCGAAATGCAAAAACAATCTTTTAAAATCCGATTTACCTACTTAGTTTTAGAGGTTATCAACGCATTCAAACAAAAAACAAACTCTTGGGCTTTAATATTACTTATAGATTAATTAGTGGAATAAATCCTGTCCCATTACTAATAATAAAACACTCCTTTCATTAATGGACCGGTACCGCAGAACTGTAAGGTTGCTCTACTAACTATATATTCATTGTAACTGTTTCCTTGCTGCTCCTCTTCGGAAGAAGCCAGGATGATGTGCAGACTCGTTATTATTGGTATTAAACGCAGGGGTCATTTAGGTTAATAAGTAAATTACCTTAATTATTTTTAGTGTGTATAGGTGATTTGTAACAATGAGGGTGGCATAATCTATCTATGTTAAAACCTCTTTAAATAAATAGTAAAACGGGGTGAATAGAAACCCCCCCTGGGTTTCTATTCACCCCGTTTGAGTAGAAACAAAACTTTGAAGGGCATTTTCGTCTTAGTTACCTTTTCAGTAATTAATAATGTTAAATCAACGTTTAAATCTCATATAAAGTTTTGTTTCTATTCACCCCGGTGTTTCGATTCACCCCGTTTTACTGTATAGAATAAAAAAAACTATATACTCATATAATTATGCCAATGTAGATTTTTTTACAGAGTGAGTGAATAATCCAAGATTCCGAAAAAAAGGTCTGTTATCATGATAATGTTTTACCATTGAATGGTTTTCTTCCATTCGATCAGGAATTTCTGTGCCTACACTAACTACATCTCGTATGTTATTTAAGATGAGTTTTATTTCTATAATAACATTTAGGGTTATAGTTTTCCAACGGCTAGGTATAATAAAAGTTTATATCTTTTCCGATAATACGTTAAGCCTAGCGATCGAATCATTACCGTTGCCGTAGATATACGATGGATCCTGAACGTTCAATATAGCGGTTATGGCCGTAAAACGCATTACAATTATGGTTACGTAACATCCAAGAACCTAGGTGTTTATGCTTGTCTGGTTAGGTACACTCTCGTGATTACTTCCTTGAGTGACAGTCCGTGAATTTAGCCGGCATATATTCATAATATGGTCTTATTTCTAGCAATTACAATTTGGTGAGCTATATTGGTGTATAAAATTATAAAAAAATAGTATTAATTTTGTTATAATTGCCGCGGTATCAATATCAATTTTAATAGTATCAATAACAATTTTACGTTAAAAAACGCTGCAATATGTAAGACAACAAATTTTATTTTTATTAGGTTGGCATGGTTGCATTAAAGAAATAATAACTCGAAACGATTTTTTTTGTTTGATTATGGTATTTTTTGTGATTTCGAATCGCTATTATAACAATTTATTGTTGCACAAAGATGTCCGATGTAAAGATGATTTCATTACGAAGCTGAAATGTCAATAAAATGTGTAGGAATTACATACTTAATCTTCAAAGTCGCATTCGCTAAACGTTTAATTTATTTCATTTTGAGCACAGAATACTTGGCACAAAATACGCGATTTAAGTCTCGTCGAAGAAGAAAAATAAATTAAGAAAATATGAAATTCAACGTGTTGAGATTAATTTAATATTCCATTACTGTTTTGGCGACCATTTCTTGATGACAGCAGTGAAAATACCCAGTCGGAGACATTTATAAGAAAGGTGAAGTAGGAAAAGTCCGAAACAAAAAGAGTTTTAAACAGAACATCATAATTGCGGATCAACCCTAACCTTTATACAGAACTTTTGCAGAGTTCCTCCCCTGTAACTCCTGAGTAGGTAGGGTTGTGATTTTTCACAATTAACGGATTATAATTAGGGAGGGGTGGCCACGTCGTGTCTTTACGAGCCAATCTCTCCGCCCCATTCCCCAGGGCGTACGTGCACTGAATTCAAGCAAACCTACCTAATACCGACCTCTGTACCTTTAAACATTTTTCCCTTTTAAATAACCGCGGGGTTAAGGTGAAATATTTTTACTTTCGTGGGTAGTAAAGTGCGAAGACGGGCGGAATGCGGATTCTGAACCGTTTTGGGATATTCAACAGGCCCCGGCTTGATGTTTATATTTGTTTCCTTTTCTTTGCCTTTGTCGTAATATTCTGCTTTTTACGGAAGGTTGTTCAATTTAGTATGCGAAATAATTCATTACATTTACACAAGGCATGCACGGCGTAGTATGAAAACCTGTAAAATATCTCACAAAGTATCTTGTTTACTGAATTCTTCAAATAAAAGAAGCATACGTCTCGCAAATTACTAGTAATACACCGTCTATTTGCCTTTGATCGTCCTTGGGAACCGTTTTCACATTAACATCGGAATTCCTACCTTTCACCGATAATCTTCTTTCAGCAAATAACTTGCTTTAAAAGAATTTCCAATGATAATATTTTCTCTGGAGATGGAAGTCCGCCATTTCTGTTGGAGGGCTATAAGAGTGCCACCTTACAATTTGCATATTCAAACCCTCTCGATGCGAGGGTGCCCCTCCGTGTTGGCGAATTTTTATATCGACATCGTTGAAGAGATGTCGAGGGAATAAGATTTACATGAGGTTTTTTTTTCGGTGTGACTTGAGAAATGAAACGTCATTACGTTGACGTCAAATCGAAAAGGAAATGTGTATTAAAGATTGATGGGTTAGCTGTCTATGTTATAATTCGGATTGATGAAGACACTGTAATGTGATTTTTGTTATATTTACTTAAAGATTGAATAATCCTGTTCTCAGTCATTCCAAGTCAGTATATTTACCAAAAGAGATCGTGTTTATGTTTTGAAAATCACTTACTAATGACATAACGTCACGCCTATATTACCTTAAGGGATAGGCAGAGGTGTAGTACACTCACAGATTGCGTTGGTATGTTGGTTGCAAGCGCTACTGCTGAGCATGATAGCGTGGGTTCGATTCCCAGTTCGGAGAAAGTGTTACTGAGTTTTTCTCAGTAGTAGCCCGTGGCCAGGATCCGTGTCCCGATTGATGGTAATAAGCTCGCCCCCTATTACTTGAGACTTAAACAGAACTGGCTAGTTGTGGGTGTTCTATAGGTACACCTCTTCCTTACCCTTCGCTGACTACAGGCTTTATATTATGTTTATACTAGTGATATTTTTCTTAGAACCACTCAGTTACATAAACACAAACATGAACCAGTCAATTCAATGCAAACTATAACACTTGTAGCGAACAGGCGAACTTCCACGCTCCGTTGTTGATTCACAAATAGCACCTATGTTCGCTCCCCGCTTCGACGGCACACAGAAACTAAGTGATGGATGACAAAACCGATGGATTATATCAATATGGAATTGTGTTTCATATGGTGAATTTAGTATATATACATAACTATATTATTAAGTATACACAATCAGAACCTCGTGATGGAGCGTTGCCTGTGATTGATAGCAGTGCGCCTAGTGCTAATGCTTGTCGAAAAGTAACGTCATTTAATTCGAACGATTTTAAAATTGACAGTGCTGTTTTGAATAATAATAATACGAGAAGCCACGAACATTGATCATCACGCTTGCTCGAGGTGGGTTGGTTTCTGTTGCATTCGTTTAGACTGGAAGCCGACCCTAACATGGTTGAGAAAAGGGTAGGCAGATATTGAATTGTATAACCAACTCGTCAAGGTAGACATATTAGCCCAACCTTTGCCGAAATAACGATGACTACAATATCCATGATAAACAAAGCAAACGTCTTAAGGCGAATGCGTAGAGACTGCCCGCAAAAATCAAATTATCTTAGGTTTTTTGCAGATCAGTATTACGTTGTATTAGGAAATGTTATTTGCGATGAGCGTAATTGTTGGTTCGATTCTCGGGTGGGGCAAAGTGTTACATGAGACTTAGACGTAACTGTCGAGATGAAGGTGTAGATACTATACGTACACCTCTGTTTAACCCTGCAGGGAATACGGGCGTGGTGGTAACTTCCTACATATCTACACCAACGAGAGCATCATAACAAAGATGCCATGCTTCACTTGTAAGCCGAGCCTCTGAAAACAATTGCGGTTAATACCTATGCGCGTCTTGTCTTCCCTCCTAACCTCGTTACGTGAAACTCATTGGAAATTCATATTCAATTTGTCAGGTGAGACTATACGGCACGGTTCTCAGGGTGATTGAATGTCATCAATAATGTATTTACATTAATATATGCCTTGTTTTAATAACTTTATTGAGTGTTAAATACTTAAGTTTATTTCAACTTAATCGGTGGCACGCCGTATAATTTCAATTATTTAATAATGGTGACAGCTATCGAGGAAAAGTAGATTTTTTAACCTATACTTTGATTAAGATTTATCACTATAAGCAACACGAGTAGATATACTCTTTAGACATTCCTCGTCAGTTAGCCAGTCAGTCAGTTCAGTGGTCAGTCAGTTTTTCATTCTTTTTAGACGTTCTTTTAAACATTCCTGGCAAAATGTGGTTGTTCTAACTATAGTTACACCTCTGCATAACCCTTCGTGAAAAACCGTCGTGATGTTATATTACTATGAAATTTTCGTCGCAAATGCTTTTCAATTTCAAAACGATTCAAAATCATGTCGAGCACTTGCCTACTCGAATCATACCTCTCAAATCCACTCTCCCAAAATACTACCTGAAGAAATACTACCCAAAATCTATAATTAGAAACCCGCTACCAGTTAAATAACCACAAATCATTGACGAACCTATCCTGCTAACAAGCTCCGTACAGTAGATTACTGGTTAATGACCAAATTAAAGTTCAGCGATCCACGAGATTGGTGAAACGATGCATCGGCCATTAGAACTCGATATGTCGTGATTTGATGCTCGCAGGTATATACCACAGAGTAGATAAGTATACAGAAGGGCGCCTCCATGCGAAGAGCGACAGATTGATGAAGGATTTCTGCCGTCCTAAGGATGGCGACGTTAAATGTTTTTGTTTAAAAAAAAAAACATTGCCCCACAGTAGGGTGCGTTTATAAACATTCAAACTCACATACACAAACAGCCAGACCCGGAACAACTACCTGTAAGCCATACAAATATTTGTTTCGTGTGGGAATCGAACCCACGTCACGCAGCGCAGCAGCCAATCGCTCAGCCATGCGCCAACCGTGCCGTCTATAATCTGAAGCAGATAGCAAGAATGGGGTAGCACAGTACCGATCGTTGTGGAAATCTTAGGCCTATGTCGTGTTTTGGCTGAAATGAGGATGAATGATGATGCACACATAGACGCGTATATTTGACGATCTCGGACAATACCAGTCGCGTCTGTCCTTGCCCTCACTATAGGTACATAGACGTGTATCTAAGTATGGGTGCGTTATAGCTCGTTGTATTGAATGGACTGTAGTTATCTATTTTGTGGTATAGCCTTGCGGCCATCAAATCACTACACATCTATCTAATTGATTACTAGTTTACATTAGGTTGATAACTAAATTGATCCAGCTATAGTATACTATAGCTATAGGAACTTCATACGATTAAATCGGTACCGTTGATCTATGATGCCACCAACATAAATTCTAAACGTGGTGGGTACATTGATAATGAATCTGAACCCAGAATATCCCAACTATCACCTCAGGGATCGCCAAAATTAATGTCGTATGGAATCTCTAACCGCCCTGAGTGCAATAATAGTGATAAAATAAACACTGCCGCAACGTTACAAATAGGCGAAACACAGATGGATGCAACATTATCAGCTGATGTGACGTCACGCGAGATAACGGGGCTCTGCGCCGAGAAGTCTATTACTTGTAGCGAACATAATGAAATAACGATGTCGGAAGGGCTATCTTCGCTTCCTTGTTATAGTGGGGGTCAGCAGAATGGTGACGGGCAGTGGAAAACCGTAGAAAGCCGTAAATCAAAATTCAAAAAACGTTTGATTAGTGTGTTGGGTACGTCTAGTGATATTGATGGGCGATTTAAAGTGGCTGACTTAAAAGTACCCCTATTTATCAGTCATGTACACAAGGACACCACTGAAAGTGACATTATTGAGTATATTCGACAGAAAACGCGGGAGACTGTTTCCCTGCATAGAATAAATAAAATTTACGATACTGAATATAATGCATACAAGGTGCTCGTGCCCAAATATAAATTGCAAGTATTTCTGGAAGATAAACTATGGCCGCAAGGTATTTTATTCCGGCGTTTTGTAAGTTTTAAGCCCAATACTTTTGTGGAGAAGGAACATAAACAACCAACTAATGGATAGTGACAATATATATAATATGGTTAGTTTTAACTGCAAAAATGTCAAGCGGTCAAATGAAAGTATTACGGATCTGTGCAGAAGTTGTGATATTATAGCCTTACAGGAAACATGGCTGTTGCCCGAGGAGATAGCGTACCTAGGCAATATAGATGGAGATTTCGGAAGCACTGGAACATCTGCAATGGACACCTCGGCAGGAATGCTGGTCGGGAGGCCATTTGGAGGAGTAGCAATTTTGTGGCGGAAAAGTGTTTTCAGTGAGGTATCAGTGATACACAGTGTTAATCCAAGGGTTTGTGCTATCAAAATCTTATCTAATAATAGGACCATGTTAGTGATGAGTGTTTACATGCCTACTGAGAGGGCTGAAAATACATTTGATTTTACGGAATGCCTGGGACTGGTGAGTGCTATAATAGACAGTGAGGTTGTTGAATCTGTGTTTGTCTTAGGTGACTTTAATGCCCACCCTGGTGGATTATTTTTCAGCGAATTGTCTCTTTTTTGTGCCGAGCACGAACTGGTTTGTGTAGATGTGGACAAGTTAGGTGTGGATTCAGGCTCCTATACTTTTATAAGTGACGCTCATGGGACGTCAAGCTGGTTAGACCATTGCTTGGTCACAAAGTCTGCATTTAAGGCTGTCATTGATGTTCGTGTTAACTATGATACACTGTGGTCTGATCACTTTCCTCTACACCTAGAGTGTAAGTTTGACGCCATTAGTCCTGTATCTAACTTGTATGATGCTAATAAATATGATGTAAATAGCGAAGTAAGGTGGGGCAATAGGAATTTGAATCAAATACATGATTACAGGGAATATTGTCATAAACAATTGAGATTTATTGATTTTCCACATGACTTTATTAAGTGTGGGGACAAACAATGTTGTAACCAGAATCATAAACTTTTACTGGATGATATGTATTGTAATATAGTGGCCGCCCTCCGTGAATCTGCAAGGGCTACATATCTGGGAAGCAGGCAACATAGAGGTAGGTGTGTAATGGGGTGGAACAGGCATGTGAGTGAAGCTCACGGGTCGGCCAAGCTAATGTTTCAGGACTGGGTTGATCATGGCAAGCCAAAGTCAGGAATAATATATGAGGCGATGTACGGAAGCAGAAAGATTTTTAAATCACGCTTGAAGTGGTGTCAAGATCATAAAGAACAAATTAAAATGGATAGGTTAGCGACATCGTGTACAAATAAGAATTTCTCTAGTTTTTGGAAAGACACTAGAAAATTGAACTGTAAGCCTGGCCTTCCCGTGAGTGTTGGGGGCCATTCAGATCCTAGGAACATAGCTAATGCGTTTAAAGAGCACTTCTTTGTTAGGTCACCACTTGGTCCATCAGCGTCGGTGCTCAATACTGAGTCCAGGGGGGTGGAGTTGAACCTAAAGATTTCAGCGAAAGTAGTAGCTCAAGCGATTCGACAAATGAAAAGGGGAAAGTCTCCTGGCCACGATGGACTTAGTATTGAGCATTTGCAGCATGCCGGACCACATATTACACGAGTACTGGCTATGTTTTATTCGTTATGTATAGGTCACTCATACTTGCCGGAACAGTTAATGAAAACAATTGTAGTGCCTATCGTTAAAAATAAAACTGGAGACATCTCCGACAAAAATAACTATAGGCCGATATCTTTAGCGACTGTGGTGGCTAAGGTGCTTGACAGTGTGCTGGATGCACAGTTGGCTGAATCTATAGTTCTGCATGACAATCAATTTGGTTTCAGATCACAGCTGTCAACGGAAACTGCCATATTGTGCATGAAGCATACTGTCAGGTACTATACCCACAGGGGCACACCTGTGTATGCCTGTTTCCTCGATCTGAGCAAAGCTTTTGACTTAGTCTGTTATGATATTCTGTGGAGAAAATTACAAGAGGCAGGTCTACCTTGTGAACTAGTGAATATCTTCAAGTACTGGTATAGCAATCAAAGTAATAATGTACGGTGGGCGGGCACCCTTTCAGATTCATATAAATTGGAATGTGGCGTTAGGCAGGGTGGCTTGAGCTCTCCCAGACTCTTTAATTTGTATATAAATGCCCTAATTGAGGGGCTCAGCGTCCAGCATGTCGGTTGTCGCATAGATGATGTATGTGTTAATAATCTGAGTTATGCGGACGACATGGTGTTGCTGAGCGCCTCGGTTTGTGGCATTAGAAAATTGTTACAAATTTGTGAAACTTACGCAGATGGTCACGGCTTAATGTACAATGTGAAGAAAAGCGAGTATGTTGTCTTTAAGGCTGGTACTAAGTGTCCCTCTAGAGTGCCCCCTATAAAACTGAATGGAAATGAGTTGGCTAGAGTACATCAGTTCAGATACTTGGGACATCTTATTACCGAAGACCTTAAGGACGACACGGATATTGAACGTGAACGTAGGGCACTGTCCGTTAGAGCAAACATGATTGCTCGCAGGTTTGCGAGATGTACTAATGAGGTAAAAATCACTCTCTTCAGAGCTTTCTGTACATCCTTTTACACCTGCAGCCTGTGGGCAGTCTATACTCAAAGAGCGTACAGTGCCCTGCGCGTACAGTACAATAATGCGCTTAGAACGATGTTGCGGCTGCCTCGCCACTGTAGTGCTTCACGTATGTTTGCTGAGGCGCGCATCGATTGCTTCTACGCTACTCTGCGCAAGCGGTGCGCGTCGATGCTGAGCAGAGTGCGGGCTAGTCGCAACAGCGTTTTAAGTATGATAGCCGGTAGACTTGACTGTCGGTACATGAATCGATGTATTACTGCTCACATGACTATTGATACATCGATTCATGGGTCGGGCAGGGGGCGAGTAGATTAAGGTTGTATTGTTACTAACACTAGTTATAAGTTATTGTACTACTAACCAATTGGATCCTAGTTATCTTAATAAAAGTTTTTATTATTATTATTATTATTATATAGTATGTGGGTGTAATTATAGAGAAGGTTTCGATGTTATGTACTCAGGGAAACGAGTAAACTAATCGCCCAAATAGTATTATATTGTTAAGTAAGTCTGCTAATGTATGTTGTTGTGTTATAAATATGGTTTTGATTTGATTGGTAAGACCACTCACCACTTCAATTGTATTCTTCATCCTCTTGCCCTCATCCCAATGTATTTGGGGTCGGTGCAGCATGTCTTCTTCCATACCTGAAAAAAACGTAAAAACTAGGAAAAAGACACAAATTTTTTCTCTGGGGGTCCAGGATCATTCCAAACTCATGGCATCAGGATGTGCGTCGATTTCCCTTCCATCAATGTTTGAAAAAGTATTCCCTAAATGGGTGAAATGAAGGTGAAAGTTGTATGGAATTTCTTCCATTTTTCCAATGGGAAATTCCATCGGTCTGCAAGTGGCTGAATAAATTGCGTGATCGATACTCATTGCTTCTTTACATGGGAAATCTAGAAGCAATGAGCCATAACGTCTTCTGATCATAACTGTTTCATCAATTTTAAACCATTCTACAACATTACAGGCTATTAAAATAACCAATGAATTAATTACTGTTTATCAAAGCACTTATTTGACAACTCGACAGATAAATCTTCACATATACTAGCAAGTTAACACAATAACGAACGTTTATCGATACCATGGACCAAAAACTACGCAAACTAACCTTATTATTTTGGTGCTAATACGTCTGGTTTCGCTACAAACCTTGCACAGAATTATGTTGTTGGGAATTTTGATGCGGTTGAATTATCATTTTCGTTATCTCCATTTGTTGATAGAGTTGATAACACATTAAAACTATTTAGAAATACGGGACGTACCACATGTCAAAAACTAATATTAAACATAGCCTGTAAGTGTCCCACTGCAGGGTAAAAGCCTCTTCTCTTACAGGGAAAGCACGAGCATTAATCACCACGCTTGGTCAAGGCATGTTGGTGATTTCAGACTTATAGGTCAAGTTGTCCTCACTTTGCTTCACCATTTTCACCAATGTCAGTGACATATAAGATAAACTTTGAAAGTACATATGAATTGAAGTCATATTGGTACTTATCAGGATTTGGACCCACAATCGTGCTTGAGAGGCATCGAATCTCTAAAATATTGTACGTACCATCGGTACTTTAGAGTACACGAAACATTTTTTTTTGCTGCACTTGACAGGTCCATTACGACATTACACTAATGTAAAATAATGTCGAATATACTTGAACTAATTGAAGAAATAGTACACAATCTCATTCAGACGATAAAAGTCTTAGTTGATGAAAGAACATTAACAAAAGAATATATTCTGAACGAATCAAATCATACACCGTTCGATAAAGCCACTACCAAAAGATGCATATCTCTCATAAATTGAAAGAGACTAATCCATTCAAGGGAAGCGTTTAAAACGACGTTAAGTCCTGAATCACGTATAATTAAGGCAACCCTTATTATTCACTGGAACAATCTAATACAACACATGCAAACATGCCACTGGCACAATAATTCAGGGCTGTGATTACGATGCGAAATGGCCGGTGGGATATTAGACGCACTAATGTACATGTCAATGACTATTGTATGGAGCATTGTGCAGGATCCTCCGTCTATATTAACGAATGCCTGGCTGGCTTCCAAAGTGGACATAATAATGGTTATGACAGCTAATATGAGGAGACTGCAGGCAATGCACATGTAGCTAGGACATTTATATAAATCGCTAAGAACAAAGGAAATGCAAAGAGATACGTACTTTTATAAGAAACTAGATTTTACCCGCGGCTTCGCTTGCGTTAGGAAGTGGGGGGGGGGGGGTTTAGAAAGAGACAAAAAGTAGCGTATGTCACTCTCCATCACTTCAACTATCTCCACTTAAAATATCACGTCAATTCGTCGCTCCGTTTTGCCGTGAAAGACGGACAAACAGACACACACTTTCCCATTTATAATATTAGTATGGATGTTGGCTTTTCTTTACTGTCTATTCCAAATCAGAAGATTTAAGAATCTTAATATAAAACAATGTGAAAGAAGGTCAAGTCGGTTACAAGCCTAGATCTATATCGAAATCCGAAGAAGATCTTGGCATTAAGAAAACCTTAGGGATTTCGAAGTACTTTTTCTTACATATTGTCTTTACATTGACAGTTAACTACACTCTAGGGGACTAAAAAAAGGCGTTAGATTGTTCTAGAAGCCATAAATTGCTTACGGAAACAGTAACGGATTTATTATCTTTAAGAAGCTTTGGAAGAACGCCCATTCCAATTGCAGAAAGAAAAAGAAAATCCTTTAAAAGATACGACTCCAGAAGAGTTCGGGCCAATTGATATAATTAGAAACTCGTTAAACGCGCACGTTTTAAATTGGTCACAAGCTTCTAATGGGCGCACCAATTTACAAAATTTAACCGCGATCACAGTAGTTAGATTACTGCTACATCGGGATGAAGGCGAGGGGTGGAGTAGCATGAGTTAAGTAAGTTAGAAGACACCTTGAGATGAAAAAGCATTTATGACAAAAGTGATTTAAGCTTGTACTCGTACATATGTATGGAATGTCTCGTTGGTCTGGTGGTTGCAAGCGCTATTGCTGAGCATGAGGTCATGAGTTGGGTCTGTAAAGTGTTATTTGTTTTTGCCATCTGGGATTCTTCAGTTACAGCCCAGAATCTAGATATGTGGCTTATAAGCTCGCCCGATAATATGTTTTAGATTTAAACTTAACTGGGAAAATATCTATCTATGTACTATTCGTGGAATACAGACGAGATATTATATATGTATGAAGTAGGTATAAAACAAAAGCTCAAAATTCAATTCTTCAACAAACAAAGTAAGACCAAAAGACAAATTAGCCGCGACAATCAACAAAAACGAAGACGAATAATATAACAAAACAACCGAACACCGCGTTTCGCTTTTTCCGCCCATTGATGATAAACGATCGAATTAACACCCGCGATTCCTAAACAATATTGCAGCTGACGTTTCTATGGATTCACTTCGGCATTATTCGTGCCTTTTCGGCTGGCAATTCGTTCAAAAACGCTGGTCGATCCATGCCTTCCCAACAGCACAATTGTCTACGAGTCAGGTATTCATTAGGTTGTGGTGATTGGTAGCTATGAATATGCCTGGCTCGAGACAGGTCTCGCAAGTAATTGAAGTCGACTTGAAATATGATTCGGATGTCTGTTTCAGTGGTTGTGGTGCGAAACATCGTGTTGAATTGCTGGTGTTTGCTGTTTCATTAATTTGATACGCACAATCAAGTGCTTCATCGTTTAGGTATACCTACCTAAAGCAGAAATATTAATGAAATACTGTATCATCATGATCATCTGCATAAATTAAATTAATAAATAAATTTCATGAAACTCGTTAGAGCCGTTTCCGACATTCAGATTTTATATATATATATATCTATATACAAGAATTGCTCGTTTAAAGGTAAAAGATATTACATGGGCTGACTGTCTACCTGACCTTCACAACCCAGTTAACTGGTTAACACGGTAACCCCTGGTTAGACTGGTTTCCAGACTTCCATTTTATGATTTCCCGTAACAACTGTCAAAGATCTACGAGAGCTGACCATGAGAGCTGGTACCAACAGCCTAAAGTGCTTTCCGAGCTCGTCTGTTATCATTTAACCATAAATTTATCTAACCCGCCAAATTGACGCAAAACTGTGAGTTAAAGTGAGTTTCAGGCGTTAAATTAAACTCGTATGTTGGCAACAGTCCCCAAAGACCGAACACATTTTCAGCTCGATACGAACTCTGCTTATCTCCCTGAATAATTAAACAGGATCGCGGTAATCGGTTTTTACTTAGCCACCTTAAATGTACGGGATTTTCAACCCATTTTCTGTGTCTCCTGCATCGGAGATCTGCGAATCGAGCAGCTGTATCTACTACATGCAAATTATATTCCCAACTGGATTTTAATTAATCCGGCATTATCATATTTGGGTACTACGATACAAATTTAATTTGTTGTATAATAATAATAACATAAAGCACAGTTCAGACTACGGTATAGTATTTCACACTATAGTGTAGTATACTGCCTCATTTCTGTACTTTTCAATACTATATAGCATGGTGTTATGCTGTATGATATTTGCTTTACAACCATTTTCTTTATACTAAACCTCTTACGTCGCCATTGTGCTCACTATTACTATCAGCTTTTAATATCAGAAAAAGCACATAGGTCGCGAAAAAATAAATCCGTTTCTGATTTTGTCGATCTAAGAAACAGGATGTACTGAACGCCTTTTTCGTAATTCAGCGTTAGTTCCTTAGTTAACTAAGGAACTAAGCTATCTAGTAACTAGTTATTCATAATGATGACCCCTTGACAGGTTGAGTAAAAAGAATAAATAAGGTTGTATATTATAGCGTAGTCTGAACTGACCTCACCAAACAGTGTTTGCTTGTATTCAATATTCACATTCACATCCAAATACGCAATAAATAATATGATCTTCAAGATAAGTTGGCAGTGACCATATTTGTAATACATTTTTCCGTGAACACACTGTATGTCTTTATTCTTCAAAGGGATCAGTAAACAAACACGGAACCCTTTGAAGTATTTGCCTAAAATAATAGAGATTGGCGTCTATCTGTTTACTTCGGTTTTCCCCTATGTTATTATTCATATAAAGTGGAACTGGGGCATCATTGATCTCGACATGAGTTTGCATAATATGACACTCAGAGCTGGCTCGAATGGTGTTCTTGGTATACGGCCTTATTTGAGCACCTAGATTGAATGATCGTGGTGTGTTTAGCTATCAAATGGTACTTTATTTGAAATTTGAGTACAGGAGTATCAATGAGATTTCTATTTATATATCAGTTTGTCTCACTAATTAATATACCACTGTAATTAAATAATGAAAATATGCAGTAAACAAACAAAAATGATATATTATATTTTTTCCAAGTGCCCAACCTCCACCACTTTCTAATTCAGCTGAGAAGAAGTCGCTCGACGAACTCCCAGCAACACATCTTTCAATTAAGCTGGGAGACTTTGTGAAGTAATTAACAGTACAAGACATAGAAAAAAACTAGTATTTTATATGGAGCGACTGCCTACCTGACCTCCACTACCCAATCACTGGGGAACATTACACCCCTTGGTGAGACAGGTTGTCAGACTTTCGGGCTTCTGCCTACCCGTACGTAACGACTGTCAAAGATCTAAAAATGACAGCCGGGACCAACGGCTTAGCGTGCATTCCGAGGCACGGAGGAGTCTCAAAATGTTACAAACAGTCACCCATCCACAGACTGACTAAAATATAAAAAAATATGTCATCCAGAAGTAGTAACCACCTGAAATATTCTGTACAAACGGCTGCCGGGTTCAGGAAATAAAACAAAGTACTACACTCATTTGCAATTGTATTCAGGACGGCACAGGAAAAGAGGTTCCCATCAAACACCAGATGACAGATACTTTGGAATGTTCCAGAACAATGTAGGGTTGTCAATATAGAGGTATAAATATTACAAATATTTGAACCGCCTACAGGTAGTTGTTTCCGGTCTGGCTGTTCGTGCATATAACTTTGTATTTTTGTAAACGCACCCCACGGTACAGGAGAAATGCCTAGTGTTGGGATAAGTAAAAAAAAAAAACAAAATGTATTGAGGCGGAAACACACTTACAACATACACTAACAGTGCCATCGAACCGGAATATCATACAATCACTTCGCTATATCTATCAACCGTCAGATTTATTTATAATAAAAGACAACATACTTGGATAAAACTAAACTACCCTCCATATAAAAGCACTCAGAACAACGATAGCATTATAACATCGTCCGAGCTCAGAAGCCAGTTCGTGTCCAATTTCCTGTAAACATTGACATTTATTTTTAAGCGGGGCTGAGATAGTCAGGGACAATGGCGGTGGAAGCGATTTCGAGTGCTAAGATAGTAAAGCTAATGTTTGAGGACAATGAGCTAGTAGTTATAGAATATTTAGGTTAGCCGGTATACTTTTTTAATATCTACATAGGCATTTTCACATCTACACTATCAGTAATTATTTAATCATACACGCAAATCCTGATATATGATTCCGGATACGTCAGCGTTATTTTTTTTGTCGGCTTTCCACTTGTTCTGTACTTAAAACTGTAAAAAAGAACACGATTTCAATCTAACCCAATGAGATTTTATAACAAACAAGTCAATTATTTGCATTTTCTTTAGAAAGCTAGGTTTGTACTGTATGTACTGAACTCATGGTATCAGGTTGTGCGTCCTTGTCTCTTCCACCCTGTATGGATCAAATAGAGCTCCTCTCAAGGTACTCTCAAGTTCCGTAAGTATATATATGTACCACACGCAACAAAGTGTTTTAAACCCTATTTGTATTCACATACGTTATAATTTTAGTATGTGAGGCGTTACGGCGGTTGAGAGGTAACACTTTCCCAAAGTAGCTATTAGCGCCGTGGCTGCGCGTTCGACTGCTGCTTTGCGGGTCGTGGGTTCCATTCCCACACGGAACAAATATTTGTATGGCCTACAGGTAGTTGTTCCGGGTCTGGCTGGCGTGTTTGTAAACGCACCCACGACACAGGAGAATTTCCTAGAGTGGGGCAAAGTTTTTATAAAAAAAAACCGTCTACCGTTCACTCATCCAGACTCTTTGCTGCTACTAAGAAATTCTTAATTAAAAATCCCAATAACACATTTCTCGACCCGGTTGTTTTAATACATATACGCACAGGTATACAAGCTTCAAAACCAGTAACATCGTTAACTTATAACAAATTAGTTTTATAAAACTAAAATGGCTGACTCAACTGCTACAATATTTAAGTTTTCCTTGCCCGGGCAACCCGTTACGTGACCAACTTTATTGCGGATAGAATTTTATTTAACGTTGTTATTAGCAAGTTTGTTTTAAGTAAATTACTTTGAACTTACTCCCTTTTCACCTGACAGCCACATTAAAGCTTTAAAAGTTGTTTCGAAATTAACCCCAACTTTATTATGAAGTGCATTATGCAGTACTGAAAACTGTATAAGATGTCGGGGAATATCTACAAAAGTTTAATTTAGAAAAGGCATCTATCTACCTTCACTAAATTCAAATTTAATTCCATAGTAGCTCAGTATTGGGTTGCATATTATATATTAAATAAGTTGTTCGTGATCGTAACAAATACGTGTTTACCGAAGAACAATAATTAAAATCATCAATACAATTATCATGAGTTGTTATTACCCGATTTAGTGACTGTTAATTTAAACTACATAACGCGACCTGCAACTATCCTTACATACTCCTTTTGCTTCGTTTACGTACACATATCTGGCCGTACACGCACGCCGGTTGCCAGTACTACGCACCTAACCTCTTTGAAGAACATCTATACTAATATTATAAAGAGATAAAATTTGTTTGTAAGTTAGTATGTAGGGGGTAATCTCCGGAACTAATCCAATTCTAAAATTGTTTTCACTGTTAGAAAGCTACATTATTTCTGAGTGCTATAGGCTATTATTAGTTTCAAAACTACGCTTTAAAACTACGGGGTGGAGGAGATGTTAAAGTTCGATGTGAAAAATACGAAATGCACGAAGACATAGTCGCGGGCGAAGTGCTAGTCGCCAGTAAACTCAGGGTGATTTGTATGTATTAAATTTCGTTTTAATCTGACCTAAGTCTGAGGTCTACACTACCAAGTCATCCATTAACCTGACAACTACGAATCACATCCCAATCTCATTAGGGATTCCATCCATCAAATATTAGCTTGTTGGGAAGGTTGGCGCGAATTACCTGTGTAATCCCGCTGTCCCTCATACATCGCGATAACACCGTAGATTACTGTACCCTTGTTCAGCACCTGACGTCATATCCGTCAATCATTAATAACGCTGGCTGAGATACGTTTTGGGGACCGAGTTATGAAAGGTAGCGTTGGACAGAGTCTTGTAGTTGAAACATTTTTTATGATGGGGTTGCTGTTGATAACAATTTTATTTAGTACGACGATGCTGTGTATGATACATAAACCTACGCCTTTTTTCCATGGGGGTAGGCAGAAGAAACTATTAAAGAACTATGTCCTGCGCGTGTCCCTAATAAATGTTTTTCTTTCAAGAACTAGTCATGTCTACGAAGGGTTCGATCGTTGATAAATATAATCGAAAATATTGAATTTCTCGAATCGTAATAGACAACCTGAAGAATAAATTGACCGCTCAACTTTCATTTATGAACGAAACTAAAAAAATATAACATATTTGCCTTAAACACACTTGTGTTTAAGGCGAAGATGTTATATGTGAGGTAAAACCAAATACCACGTATTTGATAACTATAGATGCATATTTATCTTAATAGCTACCAACCATAGTTCTACGTATTACCTGGCCTTGGGCTAGAATCCTCTTACCGTGATACCGTTCTCGTACGTCGGTCACACATACCAATCTGTACACGATGATGGACGTGCATAATGCAACGCTGTCGGTCAGCGAGTCAATCGTAAACAGTTTGGTACGCGACCGATACCAGTACAGGCAGGAGGAATTTTAAATTGGGGAAGATTCAATTAACCTTAATTTGAGGTTAAAATGACTTCAAGAATCTTGAGGTTCTCTTCAATCTAAGGGCTCCTCTCAATAGTTACAAGTTAAGGATATACATATTGTGTTGTCGTGCTGTTGGGCAACATGTACTGTCATTGCCATACATTTTGACGTTAGCGTCTGGCTTTTAACTCTTCAAAATGTTTTTGTAGACCTGCATTTCGTTTACTAGGCCTCCGTATTACGTAATACCCATTTTTACCATCGAGGGTAAAGAAACTCATTGGGAGGCCATTATTGTATCCTTTTCCAAGTTACATATTTAGGTACCATTATCTCTCATTTTTAAGTTTCAACAACTCAATTCCCAATAAGGCATTTCCTTGTACGCTAACTCCCGTTATTCAAATCGAACATGGGCCAGTCCTGTTTAAACATAGCGGACGCAGACCGCTGTTAATAGGCGAGTAATTTGTTGTGTCCCAACACTAGAGATACCGGAGCCGATCGGTCTGCGTCGTACCACCACTTAGCCTCTGTTAACTGGTGGTATAGGCAGATAGGCACGTATAGCTGTGTGTATCACATAATGTATAGCGGTCGATTTAGACCAAGCGAACGAATAGAGTCGAAAAGCAACAATAGATATTATTAAGCCGTGAAAAACAAATTCGTTTTGTGTGAACAGGGCTACAGAAAATAATGCCCTTTTTCTTATTCCTCATCAAAATGACAAAACCGGTACTCTTAGAGCGTTGAAAACCTAACAGGAATTTCGTATTTCAAGGTTTATTAGATTGTCATTTGCAATTTTATGATTACCAGTGTTGTTTAAACTAGCACTTGATGTAATTGATATCACAGAGAAATGACGTAATGTAAAATGTATCAAAATACGTAATCTTTAAACATCTTTATGCTGCATCCTTCTTAATCTATGTAAATAAATATCAATTGCCGCATGTATGGAATATACTTGATAACGGCATTGCTGATTTTTTCATTGGATTTTTGCCCGCTCGATGGCAATGGACTTGTCCCTTTAACATGGGACATAAACATAACTGGCGAAATGGGGGTGCACTATAGGTACACCTCTGTCTCACCCTTTGGGGAATACAGGCGTTATGTTATGTATCCATGTTGTATTTGAAATTATGTGGACAATTTTTCTGTAAAATATTGATTTGGAAAATCCTTACGAAGTCTAAATGGTATTTCAGTATTTCTCAAAATCTCAATAAAAAAAGTTTTACATTTTTACGAATGCCTACTTCCGTGCAAAACCGGGACAGGTCAGTAGTAATAAATAAATAATTCTCCCCAACTCTCCATTAAAATGAAATTGCTAAGTACCTGTTAATAATGAACCATTATTATTTCCCGTTTAATAAGTCCTCGAAACAAATTTAACTTCAAACACATCAATATCGAAACAAATGACAAACAGGACTTGAAAGCAACAAGGAACTCAATACAAAACACCCGTCTCCAAAGTATTTTGATTTAACACAAAGAGGCTGAAAGTGTTCTCGAATGTTCCCTTATATATCTTCAGACGGTCGCGTCTCAAGAAAAATGTTCGCAAACTCAGCAAGTTAATATAACTTGAACTCGTATAAGGATTTGCAAACATGGCGTATTGATAATGCTTTGGGTTTTATTAAGTGTGTAAGTTGGGGTTTTATAACAAAATGTACATGTGTATTTATTTGTGTGTGCCTGCAGTCACGACTAGTATCTGAGGGATCAGGCAATTTATCACTTTTAGGGCTCCTGAACAATGTTTTTCTTTAACTTTTTAGAGATGCGGTGATAAAATAAATTGCATAAGGTAATGCGTATCTTCCTTGATTTTTATCCCACGACTTTGAGGGGGCGCCTGGGCCGCATTCAAAATTGTAGTCGCTACCGTAACCTATTTATGACAGACCGACATAAATAGGTATATTTGTAACGTTAAATATACCTATTTATCACAGACAACCCGTAAAAGCGGTTTTATGGGGCATAGTTTTTAAAATAAGATTTTTTTAATACTTTGTTTATTTATTTAAGGAAAAACAAACAGCAGCACAATAAGATATAGAAATATTATCTTAAATATACATTTTAACCAATTATGCTACCCACTACGTTCTCCACAGATTACAATTAAAAAGAATTTAAAACTAGCTAGTAACAGAGGTACAAAATATATAGAACAGTCATTGTCCTAGAAATATGGATCTGAATTTGAAATTTATAAACAAAAAAGTAAATTAAGTAAATTTGTGTGATTAAATATTGTGCTAATTCAAATTACTTTGTATATAATAATAAATAATAATTAAAATGTTATTAATACATCTCTCTAATTTTAAATCATTGAGAGATCAGACCTGTATATTTATACAGGTAAATAGTAAATAGTCATTTGACTATTTCACATTGACATTTTAGGGCAATTGTAAATTTTGACACAACCGCAGAATAAGTTTTTGGTTACCAAACTACCTAAAACAGCTACTAATTCCAAAAAGTTAAGATGGTTTGAATTTTGCGGTCTACTATTTTCCTTTCATCTTAATTGGAGGCTGGCACCACTGGGCGACCACTTGATAGCTAGCTCCCTGCATATCAGTACCTAGCACAAAGTAATATACGATACACAAGGTATTTGGCCTGATGCATTAAGGAGATCCTATCTTATTCTATATCTGGCGCAATGCCAGTTCCTACACTATAAAGAAAACGAAAAAATCATAGATAACTTCTGATACCTTTAGCCCGTTCCACCATAGACAAATGTTTTTTGGCTAATCGCCTTCTCGTCGCCCGCAGGGCCCACAGTGGCCGAGAGTATGCATGCGACTCCCGAGACGCCCGGGGCGTCTTCTGCTGTGGCTGGGGCGTGAAGCTTGTCTCTAGCTTAAAATATACCTTAAATACTGGCTCAGTGGTTTACGTAACACCTTAACTGCCAAACAACGAGACACAATAGAAAATGTATTGTATGTCGGTCATTTGGCGTTCAACGTGTTAATAAGTAATGATATAATCTATAAATATAAAAATGAATGTCTGTTTCCCTTGGTCACGGTATCACGCGTGAACCGCTGGACCCATTTCGCTGATTCTCTTTTTGTTGTGTGTGTTAGTGTAAGATGAAGGTTCTTATGAAAGAAAAAAACTAAGAAAGTTGCGCGGAATATTAGAAAATGTAAGAAAACTTAACGAATACTTTAACTTTGCGCGTTTGACAGTCAGATGAGTGAGAATTTTAACCGCGGGTAACACCGCGGGGCGCACCTAGTAAATAATATATACGTATACCGAGAGTGCGGATCCAATACCCTCAAATAGAATTCTATATTACTTAATTAGATTATAAAATAGTATATGTACGAGGATCTTAAGAGTACTTTAATATGGATTAAAAGCGCTTTAGCTCGCTCTTACAGAGGAAATGAGGTTACTATCAAGTTATTAATACGTTGAGTCTAGAGCGAATTTTGTTAATTTCACTTGGAAATTACAAATCTAACCTATAATTTTAAAAGTGAGAGCTTTTGAACCTGTTAGTAATGAATATTTTGTGTGTATATTTCTCAACTAGCACCCACCCGTGATTCCGTCTTCGTATGTATCATTAATCTTATACCTTTAAATGACCAATTCTTGTACATATGTACATATGTGCATATATATAATCTGAATCTCGGAAATTCAGTATGCAGGTGGTTTTGGGGGCGATAAATCGATCTAGCTAGGTTTTAGGAAACGTCGTTTTATCCGAGCAAAGCTCGATCATCCAGGTACTATAAACCTATGTGTCAAGTCAAGTTTCTTTAACATCTGTTCAGTTGTTTTTGTAAAAGAGTAACAAACATATGGATGTATGTTCTGTTCTTTATCTTTCAATTGTGTGAAGATGTATGGCCATCCATACATCTTCATACAATTTCACATTTAAAACATTAGTGTAGTAGGATATGCATAATGGTATTCATCTGATATAAATTAACTAATTTCCATTTGCATAATATCTTGTACTTACAATATTATGACATAAACCCCAGGATTCATACCACTCAAACTTCGGACCATACAAATGACAACTTCAGTGTTCCCAACCAGTCATTAACAAAGAAATGAAATATAACTCTTCCAACTATTAACACCAACTTACATCAGACTTAAACCGAATCTATTGTACCCTTAACTTCACTAAACTTCGCCCGACTTAAGATTGTAGTGCTATTACCCAGGTTTTAACATGCAAATTCATTCAGCTTTCTTAATACAATCTACCCTCGGGAGTTGAGTGGGCTAATAATTCTGAAGAAGACAAGTATAATTTAATTTTTAACTAAGAACTTGTAGGGCTTCTCATGGTAATTTAAAAAAAAAAACGGAGAGCTGAATTTAATCTCGAGGGAGGAATTAAGATGATTTTACTTTCGGATCCTCTGCCGTCTCTCGGGTTTCGTCATCTGTCGGCGTCCCCACCTGAATCAATTTCTAAGATTTATTAGATTTATACAGTACACAAAGATTTTCATTTTATCATCTTCACAGCTGTTATCCTTAATCTCAATGTATAGTCACCGGCAAATAAGATGGCAGGATTTTGGCGTAGTGGGGGTAAGTTCGCGCATCGTACACTTAGTGGCACAAAAAAGTGGTAACTTTTATTGATCGTCATTATTCTATTGTTATTGCCATCATTTATATTTAATCATGTCTGTATAGAACAAAGTTAAAGAAGGGAGAGGAATTCAAGTTTATTAGGAGTTATAAATAACGTGCATTTAAAATTCAAAAAAGTTTATATAAAAAAAAAAAAAAATAACTAGTCGTCGTCACTATCCGTTAATAAAACTACCCTTGGCATCATATTGAAAGTCGCAATCGCAGAACACTATGGTTGTGTTCTGCAAGTGTTTGGTCAATGCTGTATGTTTAAAATTGTTCTTTTTCCAATTTTATTAATTTGTATAACTCTGGTTTGAGCATACTTTCCTCGTATGCTATGCCTTTTCAGGAACTCTATCCTAAATTTAACAACAATAACAACACTTAAGTTTAGCACAACAAAAACAAAGGGTTCAATTTTCGTGCACTGAAATGTAATCGGGAGCGAACGGGACGAAGGCGCGGTGCGGGAGGCAAGGGTCGACTGATGCACCAATCGCGCGCTCGGATCGACGCTACCTCATACCCCGCGTCCCGCTTGACCACCAAAGAGACCTAAAAAACGACTTGTGCGCATCTAACGACTTTTGCCATCTTATTTGCCGGTGATTATATGGTATGTTAATTGTAAGTCTCGACTGAGTGTTATTCTTAACCGACTTAAACAAAAGAGGAGGTTCTGAAATCGCTTTGTTTAAAAAAAAATGTTTGTTATGTTAGAACGTCGTCACTTATAAACCGATTGGAATCATATTTTTTTTTGTTTGAAAGAATGCTGTGCAGGGGTGGTCTCAAAGAATGTTGGTCATGTTCAGGCGGGTTTTTTTGTTATTCTCATAAATAGGTATTTTATCTAATTCATATTTGTTGTTGTTATAATATATACTTTCTATGTGAAAAAAATTTATCAAGAATTTACAACAAAAAAATAAAAACTTTCCTGAAAAAAAGTACAACGTTTGGTACGTACAAAAGAACTTCAGTTCACATTTCATTTCTGGCCACCATCTTTCGAAATAAAATGAAACAAAACCGACACCGACTTCCGAAACTAAAAGTTATTTCGTACTTTGTAGTGTTTGTTTTTGATAGTCTTTGGTAAAAAAAAGTTATAATTTTTATGAAAGCCGACGTGATATTGCGCCCGTTGTGTTGGTAACATTATCTCCTAAAAGGTGCTTTTGCTTCAAACAAGACGGGGCATGATTCCAGTGAAAGCTGGTTGACGCCATTATCGACGAACGCCTAAGGGTAATAACACCTAACAGTACCAAGAATATTGTTTTTACCCTTAAACACTGACTTCTAACCACCCACCGGTAGTATGTCATTCGCTTACAAAGTGTTTCCTTTGTTAAATTTCGTTCTTATGAATGAACAGAGATTGAAATCGTTGCCTAGCCATCTTAAAACGTTCGAGCATATTATGTCCCACTACAGAGAAAATATCTCTTCTCATACAGAGAGGTATGAGCATTGATCACCACGCTTGCCCAAGGTTTATTGGTGATATCAGACTTAATATATAAGGCCTAAATTCCTCAAGGTGTTTTCCTTCAGCGATGTCAGTAATGTCCAAGAAAGCACGTAGAAATTGAAATAGTCGCTTTGATCCTTGTCTGTCTTTGTGTCTTAGAATTTGAAAAAGTTAATAAAAGTCTCTCCCTGGACTTACATTAACTTTTCAAATTCCAATATTCCCAAAAAGAGTTAATAAAAGCACTTTCTTCTAATCCCAAAGTAACGGCTGAGACTACCTACCAAAAGAGATAAACACACATTTTTCCACCATAAAGAGGAAACGAAATCCGTGACTTAAACCCATTTATCTCCTGAAGACAGCGTTTAACTTGAATTTAAATCCAAGACTTGGTCGGGATAGCAGTAGACACTCCGCTACACAAGAGTTCAATTTTACACCCGCTAACACTTTGAGACGTTTAAAAAAAGTAAAATCTTTAATAGCGGGTGCCTTGAGTGCTGAGCTCGACAGGTTTGCCAAGGGAATGGCCAGCCATCGTCTGAATGCTTTGTGAAATAGAGAAATAAGTCGCTTCCATTTGACTGCCACTGGATTCTTTGATGGCGTTTTCTGAAATGCTCTTCCATTTTGGATGATTTGGTTGTTGTTATTTTAAATCGAAAATATATCTTTCTGCATTCTACGACGTTGTAAGTTCAAATTCGAGCGGGTACCAATGTGACTTTTTAAATTCATGTAAACAGACTTAAGTAACTTACTAAAGGCATCACTGACATCGGTGTCGGAAAACAGCGTGAGGAAACCTGGTTTTATAAGGGCTATAAGTCTGAAACCGCCAACTCGCCCTTGAGCAAACGTGGTGATCAATCGTCATGCCTTCTCTGTGTATGTGAGAGAAGGCATGCACATGCGGATGCACTTTGTAGTGAGACAGTAACAGGCCGGTATTACTATTATTATTCTACTCTGTTCACCGTAGTGAATTTTACACTAGTTACGCGGCACACCCACAACATAAAGGCACAGTCGTGCGTTTATTTTGTCTTAAAATGACAAACTAAAGGTACATACAAGGAGAGTCATCTCCGTCCTCTTTTCTTTTACTTCATTAATTATAAATGTAATTATATTAAATGTAGATGTATATATGTGTAAGTATTTCAATCTACTTATGTACTTTTGTACCTATTTCAGTTAAGTTGTGATTTTTTTTGTTTATTTTTTATTCCACACACGTAACAATGAACCTGCCATGTTATCTCTCCACCACCCTTCGGTTGACTGGCAGATAAAGCCTGAGGCATTAAGTTCGCCTTTGTACATTTCATGCATAAAGTTAAATAGAATAAAACCACGTCATTCCTGAAGGTTTCAGTATCAGATAGTATAAAGTACGGAAATTCTTCAACATTCCCATACCTAAAACCCCTTGACAATATTCAAAACATGTACACGCAAAACAGCCGACTTCCAAGTATGCTTTGACAAATAACTCGAAAAAAAAAACTCTTCAAAGTTGTACGAAATCCGCGATCGCTGTAAAAGGATAAAAATTCGGAACACCAACATAGCCCCAGTTCCGCGAATGCGGTTAGGTAAAGTACTTAACGAAAAAGTTAAAAAAAAAACGCGTATTACCGTGGTGGGAAAGTCGAGGAACTGCAAACGATAGCGGATAATTTGAACGGGCCGGAGTTTCCCAGAAGTGGGCACACGCTACCTTACCAAGTGCTAGTTTTAACGGTAATTGTCGGGTAAAGTATAACAAATTTTGCTGTAACACACTTTGTAGTTGGGGCCTGGTGCATTCGCTAAATTATGTGTAGTTTCCGTAGTAGGTGCCTGCTAGGTGAGCTGCAAATTTGACTTTAAATTTGATTAGGTTGTTGGAATTTTACAAAAAAATATACAACGTAACTAGTTGTTGCCTGCAAGTTCGTCTGTGCGTATATTGTATGTATTTTTAGGATCTTTTTTACCAAAATGGTAAAAAAGGTGACTTTCAGCGCTGCTTATGCGTGAAATTTAACAATTGATGGGTTTTAATTTTTTCCGCGTAACCCTAATTCTTTCTCTAAATTTAAAGTATACCGGTTCAACGGTTTCGGAGGTTAGCCCTTACAAACAGGCAGATAGACGTTTTAAAATTGTTGTTTCTGTAAATTTAACTATCGAATAAACTGTCATTTGCATTACATTACAAACAGACATTTCAATTTTACTTATTTGTATAGATAACATTGAAAATACAAGCCAATGAAAATATTACGCTGTTACGACTGAAATTGTCTGTACATGTTAATAGAAATACCATATATATATATTCCCTAACCTACACCGAAAACCGGATTATCTTGTACCTTAAAGCTATAAAAACGGTACCCATATAAAAATATGCAATTTTACACCTCGAATGTTTTTACACACTTATATACAACACGAGACCCTAAAAGATAACCCAGAAGTGTCGTTTTATTTATCTTACTCCGGACTGGGACCTTTTTGCCGTGGTCACGGAAGGAAATACGAAACAGTTAGTTTTTTTTGGTGAAAGTCAGTTAGTGTGTTTTCTGCTATCCTTCTCTTACATTATTATTATTCCTTTTATTATTTTATATAAATTTAAAAATATATTTGAATAAAAAAAATAAAAAAAAACAATTAAAAACATAAAAAAATTGTGGTCCACCGATGGCGGGAGCAGGGTCCAAGCTACCGGTGGATAGGGTTGCAGAAACAGGAACCTCCTCACAATGCGAGCTGTATCGAGGAGTACTACCTTCTGTATCAGGCCATAGATCCAACCGTGTAACGAGAGACTCGACAGATGGTCGTCGAGGCTTTCAGCCAGCAGGCCATCGGCCGTTACGACGATTATTATTACTAAACAAGTATTCTGAAATTATATGATATATAATTCAATGGTAAGTCCTAATGTGTTTTATAGATCAGAATGCAACTGAGGTGCGAACTCTGAGGGAGATGTATGGTTTAACTCCATTACATTACATAACATACCATTTCAGAATGCAAGACAAGGAAAAATATTTATTACTTTATAAAAATAAGCACACCAACAGCAAAAATCACTTACAATTCAAGTAAACTTACATCTAAAAATCGGCATTTCAGTAACTATGCAAATAACAGGTTTGCATGACATTTACATAATTAAAATTGGAGACAAAAAGAAAAAAATAAAAGTGTGTTCAGAAGACCTAAGTCCAGAACACTACAATAAAAATAGAACAATTCGAGTGACATTATATATAAGCGATACATGTATTACAGGGTCATGTAATATATCAATACTCACCTCTTTCCTATCCATATTATCTTTCACACAATTCTTAGGGATAGCTTATAATCAGCATAAATAAACTTTGATTGCTAACAAAAAGTAAGTAGTTCAGTTCTCTACAGAAATAATACGAGTCTTTATTTCAGCTGTACCTGAATAAATAACCTTGTAATATTAAGACATTATTTTCTCTGTAAACAACATTTTTTTTATTTCATATAAATATGTATTCTAACCATAAAAATCTTTGTTTTAGGTAAGTCCACAAAGAAATTAGTTTCGGAATAAATCCGTGCGGGACTCAAAATAGACAGACAGCAAAAGAAAGGTAAGTCGTTTATCATCTAAAAATGCTCTCGAAATAATGAAAATGTTGCCCCTTTTTTTCAATACGCAACCGTAAACGTGGTTCATCCATCATAGTGAGGGAGTTCCCGGGATCTGCATAATCGAGTCATTTCTGTAATCTTGACTGAATGTGCGCTGAGTCGATATTCACATCACCATTTTAAATAAATAAAGATAAAATAGCCTTTATTCTACTACTTATACGGGGTAGAAGGAACATTGACGCAAAACCTGATACCATTTACTTATGATTTGGGAGCCCCCTAAGTTAACACTTTTCATCGACTTTTTCCTAATAATTCCCTATTTTTACACTAAACGGTGATGGTGGAGGACATTGGATAGCTTAGAAAGAGAAAGATATCCTTGGCAAATTTCATTACATTGGACTGAAACATAATTGACGAAATGTTGCTGTACTATAGATACACCTCTGCCTAACCCTTTGGGGAAAACAGGCGACATGTTATGTTCAGTACATACTACATACTAGGTGTTTATCAAGTATTAGTCGCCCACATAACCGTTTTATTCTAAGTTAAAATCCCCTCATTTACATTTCCAATCGATATATAAAATAACCATTTGCCCAATCTCCTAACATACAAATTCCATTACCTTCACTAAAAAATGAATCGTCTAATTCTGTGCTTCGTTTATTTAAATCGCATTTTCTGCACTGGTGAGCATTCGTTCCATTGTTTCGGTTTTACGAGTATCTTTTGTTTTTTTAGGTGTAGTTTGTTTTCGGTGCCTGTAAGTCTTTGGATCTGGCCAGTATCCGTCCCTGGCAGTTTGCCCAGCAAGAGTCTCTGATTACATTCGAAGGGGATTCGATTTCATTTCTCGAATATAGCACTCGACTGTTGGGAATGATATTCCACCACTATGAAACATACCATATACTTATATACCAATATACTTTTAGTCTGATCATGTGAATGTGGCATATTTGTTGCTGTATGTTGCTCAATCTCGCTAAATGATCTGCCGTACCATATTTGTGGTACCACATACCTATTCAGTTGTGTGGCTTTATTTGTATTGCTGTTTATGTAGTGGTCAAGTGGATTTTGTGGAGTAAAATTAATGCAAAGTGTGGGGAATTTTAAGCCAGCTGTACACTGTTTTGGAAATATATACGTGATTCGGTATTTAGGATGGTCGAAGTTAATCACACACAACGAACTACTGACTTATGAATAATACGACCGAGTCCATGTCGTAATCGCAGTGAATCCAAATCGCGAATCTGTAGAAGCGCGCTTAACTGCAGATTTTCCAGAACGTCTCCAGATAGCACTTGCGAGACCGTACCTATGACCGAATGCGTCAAGTATAACTAGCTAATTAATTATCAGAATAATTTACACTCTCCATTACGAATAACCGTTTTCACTGACCAACATATCCAACAGTGCAACATTATGATTGCACTAAATAATTTAGGCATTCATTTGGGTGTCGTGATAACGGCAATTAGTTCTACTTTCAATAAATGCACAAGACACGTTATAAAATCTTTCTCCAGTCAATATTGCGATTAACATAACCTTAAAACTCAACTCAAATCCAGAAAAAAAATAGATAGGAGCTATCCAAAGCATGCCAAGCTGCGTTTATAATACTTTGTACAAGTGGACGGAACCCTTGCCAAATTGCGGCTACAGCCTTGGAACCAGTGCCACTTGGTAATATGAACGCCTGGCGCTGTTCACCCACTTGAAATAAGATATAAAAGTTGCGGTTCAAATACTTTTCCTGGTAAAAACTGAAATAAGACGCTAATGAACACATGTAATAGAATATCGCCCCCTGAGTATTTTATGGGACTTGTGTGGTTGTACTATAAACGGGGAATTTTTACAAAACAATAGTAAGACCTGCCGTCTTGTATGGATCAGAATGTTGGGCCGCAAAAGGGATGAATGCATGGCAGTTACATGCAGCTGATATGAGAAAGCTGAGGGGGATGTGTGGTGTTACGCGAATAGATAGAATAAGAAATGAGTATGTAGGAGGGAGTCTGAAAGTGGCGCCTGTGACCGAGAAATTGTGTGGAAATCGGTTATCATGGTATAGGCACGTGATGGGAAGGAATGAAGACCATGTTGTGAGGAAACTTTTGAGTATGAATGTTCAGAGTAACAAGAGTAGAGGGAGGCCAAAGAAAAGATGGATGGATTGTGTGAAAGATGATACGGCTAGAAAAGAGTTGACTCTTGAGATGACGGCAAATAGAGATATATGGAAGAAGAAAACATACTGCGCCGACCTCAAATAAATTGGGATAAGGGCAGGAGGATGATGATGATGAGTGGTTGTACTCTGCCTAACCCTTTGTGGAATACAGCGGTAATGTTCTGTTATTGTGTGTGCTGTGATTACATAAAATAAAAATGTATGATAAACTCAATTCAACATTGATTTTGTAAAGAGTGTATCCGATCTTAGAAAATATTTACTTGAAGATTTATAATTGTTTGATACATTAAAAATTTGTGTGTTTTGAATGTAATGATTGCAAAGACTTATCCTGGCCCCGTTTAAGACTACTATCTACATCTGGATAAAACCTATTCTATGAATATCTAAGGAATATATTTTCTCTCAGTTACAATAGGGTAGTGTCCTTAAACATTAGTTAGTCCGATAGATGGATTACTCAAAAATACTGGACACGTATTTTTTCTTTTGTCACGTAAAACAAAAATGACCACGATATAGTGCGTTTAAATTTCTCGTGACGTCACGCCTTGTTACACTTTTTACGAAGAAGTGTCGCCACAAGCACCTTCCACTGAACTTTGATGTGCTACATCTTTGCCACTTTTTATTGATGTCAATAAGCAAAAAATACATGTCCAACATTTTTTTGGTAATCTAACTGGCGGACCAAATAGATTATATGTCACCTAGGACACATCCCTATTGTAGAGGAAAACCAAAGAAACAATAGATTGATTGTGTGAAAGAGGAAATGGCAAATACAGATGTATGGAAGAGGAAGACATGCTGCCCTGATAATGACAGGAGGATGATATATATCATGTCAATCTGTTGAATTTATTAACACAGGCTAATACTTTGACTGTCCAAAGAGATACAAAATGTTGCTATCACCAATTTTCCTCACAAACACAGCCATTCCGTTAATGGCGGACGTTCGTTCCAACAATGTATTGGACAAGGCCCATAGATGCAACGAATGACAATAGAGTTCGATAGTTAACGTTTACGAGCCGACATTTTGTGTACGAAAATTTTAACGTTTATAAAATAAATTTTAGTTGAGTTGAAAGGTGTTTAGTTTATAGTCTGCGCCGGGAGGGTTTGCATGGTACATACCAAAATGACAATACCAACAAAATACCAATATTTTTATAAAATACTACCAGCCACATGCGACTTTGTCTGCATATATATTTCATAAAATATGTAGTCTATCGCACTTGTGGATTATGCAGATTTCCATTAGTGAAAGAATTTTTCAAATCGGATGAGAAGTTTCGGAGATTACCTCCCAATATTAATGTTTTTTTGGAAATTTTAAATTATTTTGTTAGCAGAATTCCACTAGATCACTTTGATTTTTTGACTATATACTCTCGTAGAAGTGTTACTGAGTTCACATAGTCAGTCGGTACATGTGAGATACTAGTATTCAGCTGCATCCAGTTAGACTGGAAGCCGACCCCAACCTACTCTCAATCCAATCTCGCTGAGACATTACAAAGACAGGTGTAACCAATTATAATATTCCAAGCGGTGTTGAAATACTTGAAGACTAGAAATTCTTCTAAGCTAATATGCATTGCGTCAGTACAACACCTGCCAATGAAGTATGTTACAGACGTCAGCGATTCATTTTAATTGAATGGAAGATTTAATATCTTGGTAAAATGAGGGTGTACTATATGTACATTTTGACACTTATATTTAAGTACAACCTATAGCCTAAGCCCTATCATGTTTAGTACCTAAAACCATTCCAAACGTCGATTGCGTAACGATAACGTTGGAACTTGCAGTGTAGCACTTCCCGCGAAATCAGTTCCATGAACTATATTTGACTCATTTTGAGCGACATAAATTACGCCATTTTACAGTCGTCTTTCCACATCGAATTTTACACTCCTGCCCTTATCTCTATTGATTTGGGGTCAGCGCAGCATGACTACTGCCCGCCCTCCTACATCTCTATTTGACGCCATCTCAATAGTCCCCCCCTTATCAGCCGTATCATCTTTCACACAATCCTTCCATCGTTTTTTTGGTCTTGCTCTTCTCTTGTAACTCTCCAAATTCCCAAAAGTTTCCTATCAATATGATCCTCATTCCTCCGCAACACATTCCTATACCATGACAACCAATTTCCACACAACTTCTCCGTCACTGGCGCAACTTACAGACTTCAATCTTCTCCACATATGTACATTATTAAAAAATAACTTTTCTGTAATTACTAAACTCCTTCTGCCAACTTTAATCCTTCGTTAAATTTAAAATAAATACGATCGTCTAGAAGCGAGAGCGGTGCCAATTCTCGTAAATCGATACACTTACCTGAAGGAGCGATCGAGTACTCGGCACCGACTCGCAAGCTTCCACCTACTTATTTACCTGTACGTGACGTGTTAAGTCTTTCTAGAATGTTCTAGATTGTTTTATCGAGGTCATCTTTAGTGGAAAAACGAGGCATTTTCAAATGTTCAAAAGCAGTTATGATGGCGGTAGTCGTTTTGGGATATCATTGGCCCCTCTTAAGAATGCGTAAAGTCCACAACAAAATCGAAAATGGTTGCAGCCTAGAACTGAAAAACGATCAAAACTCAACATCAGTCAAAAGCCTCATAAAATTCCCTTTGTCCAATGTTCTACTCAACATAAAACCTCCCCAAAAATGCTTGATTATGCCTTTATCCGCGTGCATATGTATTTATGTTAATTACTCTGATATTATTATCATAAATGAGTAGTTTTTAATGCTGTTACTAATGGAGTTTTCATTGACCATTAGTTAGCGGGCAGTTGGAAAAACTACGCGAGTTTTTATCTAGCCAAACAGGACATTAAACTGAATGGATATGGCGCTTGCTAGTTTATATGTGGCCGCTGTTATCTGAACTACGCAACCCGTTATGGAAACTAGGTTTTTACATTTGATATTTTAAGCGAACACGCTAAATGTTCTGACCGTTTGCCGTTTGACGTAATTATAAAATCAAAATTCATTTATTTAAATTATACTGAGAATCGGCACTTTTTCAACTTCAAAACGTTTACAAAAGACAGTCCCCCAAAACGCCCACCCTTTACCACTTCCTAATGTTTTCGCTGGGAAGAAGTGGCGGAACAAGCCCCCCAGCATAACGTCTGTTTGATAGGTTTGAAGAACTTTAATCTATACAACATACGTACGTCGAACAAATAATAATTATATCGATCATCTTATAAATCATTAAATTAAATAGTTAGCCACATGTTAGCTAGCACACACCAATTTGCCAAAATTTAAATATAAAAACTACTATATACCAAAATCGACAATTAACTCAAGCAAAGCCTGATGAATAAATAACAAGCCTCCAAGGCAGTCCAAGGGATGAGGTAAGAAGTTTTAGCCGCTTCTTGAGATATCTAGAATGTAACGTTCACTTAAATGTCTTAATGATAGTGACGCATGTGTTGGATCATTCAGTTCCCTTCAAAATGGTTGTGCTGAATGGTCCTGATTTATGCATGTCCGTAAACGGGCGCCGTCAGTTTGGACTGGCCGTGTCTTAGCTGCCGCTTTATTAGTTTTTTTTTTATTTATTTTCTTTACTCTGGACACTTTTAACACTCACATCTTTCTACAAGGTTCCCCTTCCCACATATATTATGTCTATAAAATCAACATTAATGATGTAACCAATATTTTGTAACACTATATTTTAATTTATAAGAGGGCCCATGGAGTTTCTTCTCTGTTTTCCTCCAAATAAGAGGTTTCTCTTACACATTGAAATGGGCAACTAACTACATCTTACTGACCAAATCCTTGACAGTTCAAAAGTGACGGTAAATGGTTTAATTGAATTAAATGATTTGAATACTGAACACTTTCTTGTGAAAAGTTAGAACTCTTCACAAGAAAGTGTTCAGTATTCAAAGCCTAGAGGCTTGGCTTGTGATATCAATTGGTCAAGCATGCAATATTCTGGAAATCTGCTGATAAGTCTATACCGCACCACTATTTAGGGGGCATATGAGAAAACTTTTATAACCCATTTGGGGCACGTCTCCTTCCTTCCTTTTGCACCGTAACCATTTCCACCTAAACATTCTTGTTTTGATAAAAACGCTGGAGTTATCTTATATTTCAATATTCAGCATTATTTCCGTCCGGGATATCTTTCCGGTTAATTTAATATTATTTTACACTCAAACGGTTGGTTAAATTTTTCCATGCCGGATGAAAAGAGTTGAATAAATACCTAATTAGTTGAAAGTTCATGGATTTATACTGATGTTTTTAAAACTGACATTGCTGTTTTTGTATTTTGACTCGGTATTCTTTACCCTCCTTTATTTATTAATATATAATACATACACAGGAAAATTATGCCGATTGTTATTGCATATCGCGCTCGTGGATATCAACCCTGGATTGGACTTGCTTGCTTATAAATGGCAGACGATAATGTTAGAATGTTTACGGTTCTGTGAGTTTATTAACAAGGTATTACGTGTTTTCTATAACCTGTTAAAAAACGGAACAAATATTTGTATGGCCTCCAGGTAGTTGTTCCAGGTCTGGCTGTTTGTGTATGTGAGTGTAATGTTTGTAAGCGTCTACAAACATTAAATTCACATACACAAACAGGAGACCCATCTCCCACGCAGGAGTAAGGAAGTGTGTGGAAGGAATCATTAAAAAAATAAAAAATGTACCTGCAGTAGGTACACCTCTTGTTGAACCTTATATAACCTTGTGATGTTTATAAATACAACAGTAAATCATGAATATCCATATCAACCCATTAACAAATTGCCTCATATCCATAACATGAAGGCCGCCTCTCATAAACCTATTTACGGTTACAACCAATCCATCAGGAAAACCGATAATTCGGTTTTACTATACCTGAGTGGCACAAACGAACTGCTCGTAAAACTGATCTTGAGAAGTTTCCAGAACATTTGGTATTAGCGCGAGAGTTGGCCAAGTTAGTTGTTCAGATCTTGCTAAGTGATAACTTGTTTAGTTTAAGTAGTATGTTAGTTGTGCTGTTTTGGATCGTTTTGGCCCAAACCTGTGGTTATGTCAAACTTTGTTGTTTTACGTGGATTATTTTGTCAGTTGTCTGTGTCAAAAATACCAGCCTGTTACTGTCCCACTAGCAAAGGCCTTTTCTCATACAGAGAAGGCACGAGCGTTGAAACACCAAGCTCTCCACTGACCGAGTATACTGAGCTACTTTTAAAATCTATGAAAGCTAGCTCCCTGATTTCACTCAACGCTCTCCCCAACTCCGTAATAACAAAAAAAAATCATAAATTCCTTTTTATCGCCTTTAGCATTCCAAATAGCAAGAAAACGAAAGAAAAAGTAAGGGAGGTAGGCATAAAATGGAAGTATTTATTTAGTAATCGCAGGCTGGGTTTTCGAAGAAGGTGAATTAAGCATGAGACACTTGTCGATACCCTACCTACTGTTTTTTATTTAGATTATTATTTCTTCCTTTGGGGCCACGTGAAAGAGAAGGTCTACGCCATCAGCTCAGCGTCGATTCAAGACCTCAACGATGGAATTCGTGAAGCTATCGAGGACATAGGGCAGCGACTTTGCGATTTGGTTATGGAAAACATGAAAAGGATATGGTCCTGTAAGCGTGGTCGTGGTGGTCATTTGCCTGATGTTATTTTCCGCTATTAAAGGCATACCTTCCTCTTTATAATGAAATAAACATCCGATGACGAAAAATGCTATTTTTTAATATAAATGATATTAAAAAATAGCATCAAAATAACATCTCTTATTGGAAAACCCCAAGTATAAGTTAATAAAATTTTGTATTCCATCAGGCAGAATTTATAAGGACTCAAAAATATTGGAACACCTAATTGAATTAATTCTATGCAAATATATAAATCGATCTACCTATCTGTCCATTTTTTTCACATAAATCTGTCAATAACACACAATCGACAGACCACTTAAAAATTATTTAACTTAAAAGCGTCAGGGCCCACACCACGTCCTATGAAATGCTCATTTTTAGGAAGATATGACACTTTTGCCTAAAGTCGTATGCAATTTAATTGTACAATGTTTTTGTGTTTTTTTTCTGCGATAATGTTATTCTTAAAAAAATGCGGATGTATCAAGTTCGTTCGTTGTAAATTAAATACATAATTTTCTCGGCCAAAATAAATAAATAAGTTTCAAACTTAAAGCCGTATCTAGCAGACCTTTTTCTTTCTTCCTTTAACGATTCAGTCAAAAATACGCTAATTAGCCCCAACTTCTCCGTTTAATCATGAAACTTCCGTAGTTTTGGGACGAGATAAAATGTCTAAATATCTCATAAAGTTGATTTAAAGTAAGCGTGCTATTTTGTTAATTAAAGACCTCTTATTATAAAAGAATGGCTATTAAATAAATGTGAGCTTGGAAATAGTTTCGCATTTACTAAAAGTATTCGTGCAACTTTCGCCGTGTTAAAATTTTATTACTTTACCTTTTACTGGTAATGGCATTTTTTTAATTCACGCTCTTCAGCTTGTTCTGCCTACTAATAATATCACGCTTGATAGAAAGAGACGAGTAGCAAGATAGAAAGAGACATAATATTACTAAAAGCCTCTCTTTTCTACTTATTGCAGGACATCCAAGTCTTGACACACTTTATTTGCTTTGATTGGTAATTTTAATTTTGTTTTTATTTTTTATTATGTGCCTAACCTAAAGGTCTATAGGTCTTTGGGTCCGTTTCTATCATAATTTGGTCAAGTTCATCTGTATTTCAAGGTGATTTTAAAAGCATTATTGATATTCTAATTTATGAATAATCTTATAATAATCGTCGCGATATTTTGATACACACACATACCACACACGTAAATCAGCGCTGTAATTTGAGAACATGTAAGAAAGTTTTTAAGCATCTATTACTTTACTACTATTTTCTAATAGAGTTTATAGTACTTTTAGCAGTTTCCTAGATACTGCTTCAGCCCTTTATCTAAAGTCTTAGCAACACGAAAGGAGGTCATGTCGTGGATTTTTTTGAGGCTACGCTGAAATGACTACAGTATCTGCCTTCACGAAGGTTGTTAGAACTGTGATTCTCATATTTATAACTAGCTGTACCCCTTGGTTGTCACCAGGTCCTAAGGGTATCAGCGTGATGTGAAACAGCCTATAAACTTCCCCAAGAACGGTGCTATGAAATGCAAAAAGATTTGTTCAAGTCCGACTGGGAGTTCTAGAGACAAGCGCGTTCAAACAAACATATAACAGCCCTGTTCCTTAAGAAATCACTATATGTGTTACAACGGAATCAAACACAAGACTAGCTGTCGTCTATCGGTAATACTGTAGGAAATGGCCTACATAGTCTTCGATCGTCTAAGTTGAAAGCAGTTATGGTGTGAAACTGGCACAATACGGCGGAAATAAAGCGGCGGGGTTGTAACAAGCACCCCAGATAGGGAAAAATAGTGCTGTACTGTGGGGAAAATAATATTTTTATCTGCTTCAAAGTGAATGTCACTTCCACAGTATAGTTTGATAGTTTTAACCTTAGTGTCGGTTAAATTTACTAGGATTTTTTGTCAAAAGTGGTAAAATATTAATTTCTATGGCTGAATTTCGCGTCATGAAAGCTAAATAAAAGACAGTCTTGAACCCATGTGAGTATCAGAATACAGTAGAAAAAAATGTTATGGAATAATTAATTTATGCTTAATTTATAAGTATTTGACTCAATAATGCATTTGGTGTGTTCGTGTAAATCATTATCAAATTAACTTCCTTGTTCGACTACGTGAGGTTCTGAGTTCTATTTCTGGATCGGGAACTGTGTTTCCATCTAAGATATCTCAGTAGCAGTTTTGTATTGCTTTTTATTAAACTAAATATCAGAATTTCAACCGAAACCAGTGATATCTTAATTACTTAACAATTAAAGTTTTAGATATAAATCATTAAATCATTTCATTGGTTAGATATAAATCACGATTTTCTACAGTTAAAGGTAAAAATTACGTAAAAGCCGACGACAAATTTCAACAATGTGTTGGTTGTTCGTTGATGTCCCTTCCACGTGTGTATGGTATGGTAAAAGTAGATTTTTCAAATAAAGAAACCTTTTCAAGCCGTTTTCAGTTTTTGACCATTTCGTTTGCTACCTGGAATGGTTCGTGACGTCTAAGTTGCGAGCGATCGGGGCATTTGGAGCGAACTTCGCTCAATAGACCGGAAATTAAATAGAGTGGCGCAACGTCGGCGTTGCAGCGAACTAGTTTCACTACAAGGTTTTCAAGTCAAATAACCTTGTTATTGTGTTTTTCTGCGTTGTGATAACAGTGAAAGTAGAACTGCGGAATGGAGTGTGCAGTCTTCTGTTTGTGTGTTTGTGTTCTGTGTGTGTGTGTGTGGTGATTGCAAAGAGAGCGTAAAGAAATATAATCGTGCGATGATCAGTATTTATTTATTTAATAATTTTAACACACACATATACAGAGGCGGAGTTAATGCCACAAGCTGTTTCTACCTTTGGGCGAGGCAGGGATAAACAGTGTTGCAATTGCGTAAGAAGAGGTAAAAGAGTAATACAAATGTATTTATTCTCAACTAGCACTTCGCCCGCGACTTTGTCCGCGTGGGTTTCGTAAATTTCGCTTCGAATTTTTTTATAAATATATTTTTATATATATATTAATTCGAAATTTACATTCCATCCTGACCCATTCAGTTTTAGATAGATTCATGTTTACGAAAATTAAATATATCCCATGTTACAAGCTGATAATGTAGCTGCCACAGGTGAAAGATTTGTTTTGAGTCGTTTAAGAACTTTTTGATGGATTAATTAATGAAATAAATAAAAAATGCTGGACAATCCACACAGCATCATCTAGCCCCAAGCTAAGCAGAGCTTGTGTTATGGGTACTAGATGACTGATATACTTAATACAATACATTACATAGATAGATATTTTTTATTGTACATAGCAAATACCCAGAACACCCGGAACAAATCGTTGTAGATCCTACAAACATTTGTCCCAAGGCGGGAATCGAACCCGGAACCTCCTGCGTCGCAGGCGGACCTTCTCCCGCTGCGCCACATAGGTCGTCAAATTATTATTAATTATTAAATATTATAGTAGTTTTTGAGTTTATATATTTCTAGTAAATATGAGCACATACACACATACAAATTCCTTCCTCTGTATAATATTAGTTTAGACAAACATTGAATTGAATTATGCAAATCAAGCTAGTCCCTTAAAATTAAAGTACACCTTTGAGGGTTCTTTTTAAAAAACCGTTCATAAAACCACCAAGTTACAAATTCAGTGTAGAATTGCGAACTGGTAAGTTGTTGTGGTTTCGTGTTGCCGACTTCGAGCAACTTTGTGATTGTACACGATACCGAAATACTTTCCTTAAAACCACGCCTTCACAACAGAACCTTTTTACAAATGTTCTATTTGGTCAAGACTTTATCATCATCATCTGCTTAGCCAATAATAATGAGTCTTGTTTTGTGCCCGGTTCATGGCAATAGGCTCGCCCCCTATTACATGGGACATAACTGGCAAAATGTGGATGTGTGCTAGACCACTGTCTAACCCTTGCTTAACCTGTTCGTTCTTTAACCGTGCAGAATCATCCTTTGGTATTTAGTGGAGGTTCTTCTTTACCCCCATGTAACAACTTAGCCATACTTTGTTCCACTTTAAACGCAACATTATTTACATATAAACAATGTTTAAACAACTGAAGTAGTATACCAAGTTTGGAGGGGAATTCTGTCATTCCACGAAGTATGAAAACGTCGCTTTTTCTTTCATTCTTTCTTTATTTTTAAGCTCTCACAGAAACTACTCGAAATCATGTTACTTACTTCACTTTTAATGCAGCAAGCGCTCACAAATAGAAAGTACTTTTGTTTGCAGAGGCTTTCAATGTTTGTGTCGTAGAATATTTGAATTTATCTTCAAAAGAAATAGGAAGAGAATTCTTCATGAAAACTTTTTCATTTTGCTAACGAGAATGTTGCATTTAAAGTGACCTTGTGTGACCGTAAAACTCACAATGCATAACCGATGCGATTCGATGCTCGGTGCCAAAAAGCGCCTGCCAAGATACTCTTTTGTATTTATCACACAATATACAAAAGGTTATCCAATCCTATATTTACTGAAATACAAATCAATTCTCTGCAACATCACGTCTGTATTCCCCGCAGGTTAAGGCAGAGGTACAACTATAGTTCAACCACTAATCGCCAGTTATGTTTAAGTCCCATGTAGTAGGGGGCGAGCCTATTGCCATCAACCACGCACAAATCCAGACACCGTCTGTTACTGAGAAGTTCTTCTGGAATGATGGAATGGATGGAAACACTCAATAACATTGGCCGATCTGGTAATTAAACCCAGGACGTCATGTACAGCAACACAGCTATAAACTTCTAGACCATTGAGGCAGTCAATTCAATCAAAAATTCATAAAATAATGTATTGATATCATAACCAAAGCCACAATATCTCGAGCTCCAAAATTGACCTACTAAAGTGACCCCAGCAAAGAAGAAGAGTATAAAATGCGCATAAAATCTTCACATAAATTATTCCATAAAAAATATTCCGTATAAATGACAGTCTACGGAACTTTATACTGGCTACGCTGCTACGGGATAGCGTAGCGCTACGTGCAATCGTAGCGTCTTGCGTAGCACTTTGTTGTACGTGAAATTTTTGTTTGAGAATTTACCATTTTTTTTTGACACTGTAGCTATATCGTATAACAGGGTGAATCCAAAGAAAACTTTAGACAAGATCTTCACGTTAGTTAAATATTGTTCAGTCAATTTTAATTCAAATGAAATTAACAATTTCTATACCTTGTTAGTAGAAATAAAATTGAATTAACGTGAAAATCCCATTCAAAGTTGTCTGGATTCACCCCTGAGATTGTATTCGCCCCGTTTTACCGGTACCTACTGTACTTATGAATATAAAAAAACGGAGTGCGCAATCGTGAATTTCCTTGAAAAATATTAATGAGACTTGAGACCTTGATATCAACTTACATAACAACCAGAACGTCCCCATTTACAAAAGGTAGGCAGCATTCAAGTCCGACTGCCGGCATTATTCACCCGACAACCTCCCGAACAATGGGATCATTTACGAAATATTAAGGACATTACACGGAAAAGCTTCTAAAGAGGCCTCTCGTTGTTTGCGTTAAGAATTGTTAGAATGAAAGGAGGCTGACGACTGAGGTTTTATCTTTGGTACCATTGTAGTGCCTCGATACCACTGCAAAAACTATTCAAACGTTTATCAGGCTGCGACACCTGTTGACGGTGTATACACGGCCTTATCTGGGAGCATTGAGGCAGTAACGCTGTTGTGAACTCCACTTAAAAGTCTGATAACGTAAACGAGGGACGTCGGAGGCCCGGGCCTCTTGTCCCGGCTATGGCACTTGATGTGAAAGAGCCTTTGGTAATTGGCTTTTTTGACTTCACTGTTTACTTGTCTAAGTGTATGATGATTTGTATAAACAGGTTGAAATGTATTTTTTAGCTGGTATGAGTAAAACATAACGCCAATAATTTAGCTTAACTATATGAAATAACAGTGTAGGCAGGCCTACCACACGGTGGACCGACGACCTGGTGAAGGTCGCGGGAAGGGCATGGATGCGGAAGGCGCAGGACCGGTTATTGTGGAAATCCTTGGGGGAGGCCTTTGTCCAGCAGTGGACGTCTTTCGGCTGAAATGATGATGATGATGATATGAAATAAAAGTAACATTTATTATAAGAAAGCGTTTTTAATGATGACATATTTTACATCGCATTATAACGTATATTACGCTAAATATGAATTTAGTTTTACTTTTATCATGGTCGTGTTACCAGTTCAAAGTGGCCAGCATTTAGTTCTGCAGCACAGCTGTAATCCTTTTTAAACATGCTGTTTCACATTAAAAAAATATGACACGTTGATATTCTCATCGCTTTAAAAAAATATTTGTTTCCTTTAAAATTTTGCCCATGGTTCAGAGTTTTTAATCGACTGACTTGAGGGCTTCGAGAAAACAATAATGCTGTATAAAACAAGAAAAATCAATACTCTAGGATAGTCAAATAACCATCATCATCCTCCTGCCCAATTTATGGTGGGGTCGGCGCAGCATATTTATTTTTCTTCCATACATAGTTTTGAGTATGAATGTAGAGGGTTACAAGAGTAGAGGGAGACCCAGGAAACGATGGATGGATTGTGTGAAAGGTGATATGGCTAAGAAGGAGGTGACTTCTGAGATGACGGGAAATAGAGATGTATGGAAGAAGAAGACATGCTGCGCCGACCCCAAATGAAAAATTGGGATAAGGGCAAGAGGATGATGATGATGACATCTCTATTTGCCGTCACATCAAGAGTCACCTCTTTTCTATCCATATCATCTTTCACACAATCCATACATCTTTTCTATGGTTTCCCTCTACTCTTGTAACCTGACAGTACAATAATGCCATTCGTAATAAAAATAAGCAGATAAAAGCGAAGACAACATTTGGCCACGTCTTGTAAGTTCTTAAAAAGAAATAACCGCCGCTAAGAAATGTCACTTCCTAGTTTCTAATCTTCTGTCGCTTTGTCTATGCACCAGAATTCTGATTGAAACAGTTTTTTTTATCAACACTGAAAAGTCCTACTCCTTTTTTGACCGACACGAAAGCAAGCTATTCACCTCACATTCTTGAATGTGGCTGTATTCTGGATTAATAATAACTCCGGTCTATTGTTTTCCCAGTGCAGGGCAAAACCTCTTCTCACATAGAGAAGGCAAGATCATTAATCGCCACGCTTTGTCAAGACGGGTTTGCGATTTCAGACTTATATTCATTATAAATCCAGGTTTCCTCACAATGTTTTCCTTTACCGATTTCAGCGATCTCCACAAATGAATAGAAAAAGTCAGATTGGTACTTGCCCAGATTTTAAACCACAACCTCGTTCACAAAAGGCGAGTCCTTAACCACTGGGCAAGTACGAGTAAAGAAAATATTTATTTAACATCAGCCTCTCAAAGCAGTCCCCCAAAGGACCCGTCACTTGATATGAAATGGATCATGACAGGAGGTTGTCTGTGGTGTCCAAACAGCTTTAGGATGGTACGTATTATCCAAATTAAAATTGAAAGTTAAGTCGAATGTCATAGGTAGCAAGAGATAAATAGATTGAAGAAACAGGCCCTTGAATTTGATTTTCTGTATAATGTTAAATATCAATTAATTTTAGTCAGAACCATTAAGAAAGGCTTTTTTGAACATTTTACAAGAAAAAATTATTCAAAAAGTAATGAGGCCCGTGACGGCCAACGTTTTGTTTTTGGACCCCTGACTAATGCGAAACATCTAAATCGGCGAGCATGGTAGGTGTTAGGGAGACTGCGTGGTGTAATGAGTTTTCTGCAGTTTTCTGTCACGGCATCTGAGTCAGTTTAACTCCCAAGCGCGCCTACAGATGTCTCACATTGAAAAAGAATCTAGTTGACCTTCTGGTTTCGTATGTAGAAAAATGGGCGACAAATCTCCTTACATAGGTTTCTCTTGCGTCTTCAACCAAAACGACTTATCTGATTCTTATTTTCTTACTTGCCATAGTCCACTATCCTCACAGTCGACACCACAACACCTCGGACACTTATTAATAGCGCAAATGAGTTCGCAAATTGCCCGTATCCATCCGCGGTGGGTCTAATTGTCGAGCCTCCGGCCTATCCTTTGTCTACCACCGTTCTCGTTAAATCCTCTTTTTTTGTGCACCAAGATAGCTCTTCATTATTTGGTATAAGAATATAAATTCGCGGCCGCCGCACGCCGTTGAAATTAATAATAGAGAGTGGCGAGGACGCTGGCAATTTATAGCTCTACCATAGACAATAAATTCATATTATAAATGTGCTAAACGGTTTGCCGACCGCTCGAACGGCACCCAATAAAGGGTGACTTTCAAATTATTATTATTTCGATGTTTATTTATTGCCGAATCAATTATTGTCATTTTAACTTTTGGTGCTCTGTTTCTGAATCATTAACGCGTTTCGTTGGTTGATATTTGCGTGTTTGCCTACAGAGATAATAAAATGGCAGCGGACTTAATGACAATACGTTTGTGTTTCATAAATATGAATTATTTATTTGCCTCGCAAAAAAGTTCGTCTTCAAAAGCCCCAGTTCTTTTTATTCTCCATTTGCTACAGAAATATGTGAAACAATAACGCTATTGTTTTGTATCAAGACTTTAAATAATCTAAAAAATAAAATCTAAGCCTTCTCTAGACCTCCTCTTACAGGGACACAGCCCAGCCGTCCAACTGACCTGTGCCTGACCTTACTCTCTTATTAAAAAAGTGTCAGCGCCGTGTAATATTTTTAAAACGGTATAAATATAAATACTTTTCTCGTCCGTTACACAGACGCGAGGGGCCTACACATCTACGTCACGGATCATGTAACCATACGCGACGGGTTTGATGGGACTGTCCTGTTTGTTGTTCTCCTTACGATACCCATATCCCAAGTGTGGGGATGCAAGAGTCAGATAGTATTCAAGTACTAGAATGCTACTTTTCACGCTGTAAAAAAAATCGTTATCTAAGAAGTGATTATATTGTAAATTTCAAAGACTAGAAAAAGTATAGAGTCATTTTATTAGTTTACCATGTAATTATTACAATCGAACGTTTAATAGTTTAGTGGTTTAAAATAACAATGGTGTGGAAACCATAACCAATTCTAAAACAGTTCATCCTTTCCTTGGGTCACACTTCTACTCCGTAGGCTCATCAGGCATCAGGCTGCGCTTCATCTCTAAGTGAACTAACCATGGAAACCGATTGAATGAGCCCAAACACAAAATGGCTGCCGTAAGTTGTCGAGGGGTTAAGTCAAGGTTACCACATATTTGTAGGGTCAACCAAATTTCAAGTTGATCGTACTAATGATAGTAAATTAAACTACCATTGTATGACAAACATCCTTCACCCATTAGAAACAAACGGATTATCTTCAAAATGGCTGAGCTGATTATCATGAAACATAGCGCATAGAATCGTCCCTATGAAACCAACCTTCTAAACAAAAACGCCCGACCGTCTGTTAGGAGCTATGACGCTCACAGGCACACACATACGCCCTTCTATAGACGTCGGGAGTAAAAAATGAGCTCACATATAATGCCCAATATCACTTGCAGTTTTAACTCTGCCAGCATTTAATAATTGGCTGTAACTATTATATTCCTCAAAATGCTATTACAAAACTAGCAACTCACTTCACATAAGGTCCAAAATCCCATTTTATGTTATAAAACATAGCCACACTCCTCGCACAACGAAAATAAATTTAAGAGCAGAAATGTGATTAAATTTTAAACTGTTACTTCCCGTTGTGGCTTGGAACCGACGATTCGTGAGCATAATACATGCCACATTTGAACCTTGATTTTCAGCGAAAATAACACGAAAATACAGGGGTGGAAAATTGAGGGAAATGTTGGTCTTTTTTTATTTTAAGTTGCTAACAAGCGTTGTGTGAAAACAGTTAGTTAGAACGTAACATGACGCCTGCATTCCCCAAAAGATTAGGCAGAGGTGTATCTGTCCTAAAATCTTCATCTGTCTAGCCTTTTCCGTGTGTGTATGTTCGGTTCGACTCCCGATATAACCGGATGCAGCTGAATTCCAGTATTTTACATGAAGCGACTGCCTATTTGATCTCCACAACCCAGTTACTGGGCAACACGATACCCCTTGGTAAGAGTGGTTGTCAGACTTTCGGGTTTCTAACTACCCGCAACGACTGTAAAAGATCTACAAATGACAGCCGGGACCAACGGCTTAAAGTGCTTTCAGAGACACGGAGGAGTCACGATATGTTACAAACGGTCACCCATCTACAGACTGACGTCGGCAAGCGCAGCTTAAACTTCGTTTTTATTTAGCCACGAGCTTAAGTGTCCTAAAGTTTACCTAAAATTCACCCGTTATATTTAGTTCCCATATAATAAGGGGCGAGTCTATTGCCATCAACCGGGCACTAAACCAGTCTCCAGGCTGTCACTGAGAAATTCTTGTTGGAAAAACCTAGTACAAGCACTTTAGCAGTACCACTAGTAACCGCTAGACCAACGAGACAGTTTTAAACATAACTTGCCTCATAATAATGAGGAAACGTTTTGAGAGGGCTGACAGAATAACAAGTCACCCATACACATACCTAGTCGGTGTATCTATTTTTGGAAACTGCAACATCATTTCAAGAGAACTTCAGAAATTACTTTGGTGAGTCTGATTCTGTCTAAACAAATTCTCTGTTAACAGATAACTTTGAACAAAGGCAAAGGCGTTCCTAGAATTCATTAATAACAATAAAAAGTTTTGAATACTTAACTGGAATAATTGTTGGCGAATTATTATAACACACTGAAGGAAGAGCTAAAGATTTTTAAATGCCAACGGAAATCTACTGAAGATTTTGCGAAGCGAAAACATCTCTAGTCGCGTTGAGCGTTTTTTGGTCAGGGCGAAACTTATAGGTTCTCGTCACCGACATGCTAATGTGATGTGGTCCGCCAGACTTACAGTTATTCCAAAGTTTAAGTTTTCACTTCTGTCGGCAGTCCTATTACTGCGTACTGTTTTTTTTTTATATGTATTACGGTATTTAAATATTCTTTTAATATTATAATCAAGCCAAGAAGGCGCATTAGTGATGTCCTAGTTTTATAAAATATGAATTATATCTAAGAATGTATGACCAGATGTATGAACGTAAACGAAGCAAAAGGAGTATGTAAGGATCGTAGCAGGTGGCGTTCTGTTATTCTGCCTACTCCCATGGGAAAGAGCGTGAGTTCATGTCTGTATGTAAGACGCCTAATTCGTTAGTACACTAAATAACAACACGATCTAAATATCTGAATTACAACAATTTGCTATAAAGTATTGAATGACAAAGGAAATGCTAAATTATATAGTGTTATAGTTTAGCTTCGTCTGAATTGCTTTTCACACTATTTATAACATATACTGACGAACTAATGAGCAGGTTACCTTCACCATCGAAGTGGAGAGTGCGAGATAAATCCGACCCCTATTGGAACGGAATGGGATACCTAATTAGTGGACGATAATCGACGCAATTACCACCGGCAAGGGTTGAGACCGGTGCCGTAATGGTAAGGGCTAAGGAGCACCTTGTAAGCTGTTTAAATTTAAATATTGCCAACGTAAACGACGCTGTTGTGTGCCTAATTAAAATGTGAATTGTCCCATAGATTAAACGGCCCGAATTTGCTCAGCGGAATTGTTTACTCGGTAAATGTTAGGTGGTAAACAAAAAAGGTAGTACTGTTTACTCATCTTTTTTTTTTATTATACACTAGCACTTTGCCCGCGATTTCGTCCGCGTGGATTGCGTACTTTACAAAAAATAGGCAATTTTTTGATACCTGGGATTACATTATGGCAGTGGCTATAATGATCTATAATGATTTTTTAAATAGAATATGGCCTAGCTCTCGTTGACAATGTGACTTTCCAAAGGTGTAAGATTTTTTTTAAACGGTTAAGAAGTTTTTAGGTTTATCCATTACAATCAAACGTAAAAATTTACAAGCATGCAAACAATCCAATCTTTTCCCTCTTTATAATATCAGTTCAGCTAGACAAACAAAAAAGTCGAAAAAATGTCGTCTTTTTTATTACGTGTTCAAAACTGCATCGCTTATGTTATAATTGAAGACCGGGTGCAGAGTAGTGCGTGCGTTCACGCGTATTTGTCGACACCCCCTACCCCTTTGGCAAAAACTGGTGCTCGACAGCCCTCGACCGCCAGCTATCAAGTGGTTATTGCTCTTCAGCGGCCCGTCCTCTAATGGCCGTGTTTTTCGCGTTCACCGCCGATAAACCGATGGAAAATATTGATAAGTTTCAAGAACTATTCGGTTTACTTACTTAGAATGTTTCTTTTCTTCTGTAAACATGGTATCACACCTGTATTCACCGAAGGGTAAGACAGAAACGCATCTATATTATAGGTACCAAAATTTAGCCAGTTACGTTTAGATCCCATGTCCGTCCACAAAAGGGAAAACCCCAACAACACTGCCCAACCCGAAAATCGAACCAAAGACGTCATGTTCAAAAAAAGTCCTTGCGATGTTCAGATCACTGAGGCAGTTATTTTCTTTTGTTATCTTAATATCGTAATACTACTGAATAGAATCCAGAATGAATCACGTTATGAGATATCTTCACCCAAAAGATAATATTACATGAACCCCACCATCTATTCATTTCCAAATTAAATAATCCGCTCAGCTGCTTCTTACTTACCCAAAGAGTTTATGGCATCTATTCCCTATTCACTACGGAACCCCTGTGAAAATTTTCCCCTCAGGACTTTTCGAGGGAAAACCTTTTAAGGCATTCACATTCTATAGAGATACAAGTTTGACCTAAATAGACAACACGTGTATTTGTAAGAGGAAATGACGTAATCCCGGGGATCCGTCAGAATCCGACAATGGTTGGGTGGTGATATCTATACTATAGAAACTTATATAATAAATAGAGAAGGGTTTGTTTGATATTTTTTTGTTCTAACGCGCCACGTGCAATTGTGGAAGAATTTGAAAAATACTTTTTGCATTTGATAGCTCAATTCTTGTGGAAGGTTGTATGGTATTTACCATTATGCTACGACCCTGAAGAGTGGGTGAACATGTAGGGCACAGCTAGTGATACTACTTAGGGTGACTTTTAATTCGTTGGCAATCTTTAAGGTGGTGAAAGTACTCGTGATTGTAAACAGCTTTAAAAAAAAAATAAAAAAAAATACTGCTGTCTAGTATTTTAATGTATGCATAATAATGGTATAATATTGACGACCGATGTGGCGCGGCGGGCGAAGGTCCGCCTGCGACGCAGGAGGTTGCGGGTTCCATTCCCGCCCTGGGATAAGTTCCGTTCGGTTCCGGTGGCGGATCCGTTCTAGAAATATTTGTTCCGGGTGTTCTGGGTATTTGCAATGTATAAAAAAAATATCTATCTATGTAATGTATTGTATTAAGTATATCAGTCATCTAGTACCCATTACACAAGCTCTGCTTAGCTTGGGGCTAGATGATGCTGTGTGGATTGTCCAGCATTATTTATTTATTTAATATTACCGTAATATGCATATGTCACAGAAGAGAGACGAGCATTAATCATCACGCTTGCCTAGACGAGTTGGCGATTTCAGACTTATGCTATTTATAGGTCCGGTGGTTTTCTTTACCGATGTCAGTGATGTCTATGATAAAAAGTACATAAGAATATTAAATGTCACATTTCGGGCAAATACCAATGTACTTGCCCGAAATGAACCCATGATTTTTGATTTTTATATGACCATCCCCTGAAAGATGAGATGAAATTCACCCTGTAGTTTTTCGTTCGTCGTCTCAGTTATTGATATTTTGTAATCAATCATTTAGACGACAGTTTTGTTGTTGCTACTGAGTTTTGTGTTATATTATTTATCTTTGTTGTGATTAAGGTTTTCTTACGACATTGAAAGAAAAATATTTCTCTGCTTCTTCACTTCTCCGGCTTTTCAAAGCCTTCTTTCATATCTAGTTCTTATTCAGTATTCCTTTTGCTTAAAACTTTTATTTCTTAAAGCAGACTCATAATTCAAACCATATAATACTCGTACGTCAGCCATATTGCGATCCGCATACGAGCGAACTTTTTTAATCCCATCCTTACCAATACGAGTTTTCTGTAAACAATTTCAAAGATTGTCTTTATCTACTGTCCGACCACGTTTATTTTCTTCACAACTTTGTCTATCCGTTTGTTCTAGCTTAAATGTGAGTTGGATACAAGTTTTTTAATTTTCCCCAAACGCTCCGTGGAAAGATGAAACTCCTTCGTGAGTTCAGCAAATAGTTTTAGCGTTTATTCTCGTCTAAGTTTTGTTGTTTGTGTCTCCTAATCATAACATTTTGTGCGCGTATGGTTTGGTAAATGTTTCTTGTAGTTGCTCGTTTCATTTTCTATTGTTTGTCTGGTAGAAACTTGTGTGGGTCGTTTTTTGTTCGATTATTACTTTTGTGAGTGGGAATCTAAGGCTAATCGAATCTTCGAAGTAATCTGTCAATTTCGTTGACATTTTTGGCGTTTTCTATCCTGGCCTGCAACATAGATGCTGAGCAGCCACATTCTGAAATGAGCCATTCAAAATTCAAGTTTGCCATAGTCACAGACTAGGCTTTTTACAAAAATCCTGACACTTGGTCGTATTATTAGGAAAATTGATTTTGTTTCTGCAATTTAAAAAGTTTCGATGTTTAACACATACAGCAGGATGATTTGGCGCTTGTCACACAATATAAAGTTTCATATTACATTAGGGCTTACTCCCACTACACTCCATTCATCAACAGTATGTGCCGAGATTACGAGCCAGCTTTGTTTGAGCAGGTGGCGCATTCTTGAAGCTCTCACACCACCCGTAGATGTACCACTGTTTATGAGCTGCCAAAATATGTAAATATAATGTTACACGAATGTAAATTTTGCATTGTATGTTTGAGTTTTACGATGTGTAATAGAACATTATGAATCGTAAAAACTCCATGTGACGTTGAAGATTGTACTTTATATGCATTTTATTCGTTATGACAACGTAGAGTTACGTAACGTTGAAATTTCATTTTGTTTTAATCAAATTGCTGTATTGCTTTCATTAAACGTTTATGAGTTTATTTTTAAAGTGGCAATCACGGTGACGGATTAGTCCTAACCGATTTCTCCGTTATCAGATAAATAAAATGAGCATTTTATGAATACTGAACTTGAAGTGTAACTACAAAAAACCTGTAGTATAAGTATTTAAACTGGCTTATCTCACAATAATTATGGTATTCGTTTATATAGAATGATATATAGAATGATTCGTTTATATAGAATGATATAATAGAAAGAAAATAAGTTTGTTGGTGCCAAATATGACGCAAACAAATTAAAAAAGAAATGGGGAAGTATGCGTCACTTCCGCGCAAAACGGACATCGCTCAGCATAATACCGTGTGTGCAGCATAATGCTGTGTGTGCGAGACACAGCCACAGGGCAGGTGACTTTGACCAGAGCATCATATAAAGTACTTAAATATAAACAAGGTAAAAAGTAATAATGAATAATAAATAATTTTCGCACAATTTTTATTCTTTTTCACGTTATAATTCGTACTGTGCTTTAGAGAAATTTGGTGCCATGCTGCCATATGCAGTTCTCAGTTCATTTAAATTAAAACATTTAACCACCCTCGAGTTAGCTATAGCTTAGTTTAGGGGTGCACCAGGCTCATGTCCCGAAATGCCTTTTCTAGTTAGGTTCAGTGGATAGGCAGAAACCCTTCTTTAGTAATTCTGCAAGTTTCGTACGCTTTAATTCTATTGTGTTCTTGAGAAATTTACTGCGAGTGAAATACTCGTACAACGTTGTTTAGACATGGAACTGGGAAATTGAATTGCTCGAGTTGGCTCTAGTCAGGTTGACAGGCACGGGGTTTCACTTCGCGGTTCTTATTAGACAAGTTTTGTACGTTGTGGTATTGTTCTGGAGCGACATCTATGGAGCAGCTCGTTGCTACTAAATATTATTTGGTACTGTTGGGCAGAATAGTGCAAAAATACAATACAAAAAATCTCGATAACATGAAATTTCACTAAGATTGAAAAGGACAACCTCTATTTCTTTGTGTGACAGTTAGATTGTATCACAGACAAATTTATAGACCTTGTCGTTTCGTGATGTACAATTGACATTCAACCCTCAGGTGTAAAAAAAATTATTTCACTTATTCCTTCCCAGAATTTTGCCTTATGCATTGGATCATATGTAAACAATTTATCTCCCGATTTCCATAACCCGACCCTACGATTGAAAAGGTCCCTCAAATCTACCAACACATTATTCACTCTATAATTCATACATCAAACGAATCGGCAAACCTTTTTAAAATAATCCTTTTGGTACCCTCGAACCCTATTTAGATGTATCGATCCATCGATCCTTAAGTCATCATCTATAAAGCAGCCACGCCTCTTCGCTGTCCGTACGCAAAAACCGGCTTCCCGGACGGAATCGTCCCGAGGTTTTTGTTCGGCTTTTTCAGGTACTTGATACGGAATCTATTGGCATTACATGAGTTGAGGAGACAGCTGCTGGTCGCCTGCTTTATACTCGTATGAATCTGTGGCTAACGCTGGATTTAGTTCGGATACAAACGATCATTGGGAGCTGAAGTGTTTTTTTTGCTTTTTTGTGTCTACAATTCTGAAGAGCTTTTGTATATTCCGAGGTTTGTGATTGTTTTTGTCTTACTTTAGAAATACAACATTAAATCGTCTTCTGTTTTCCCCGAAGTGTTATGCAGAAGTGTAACTACAAGTACATTTGGCCAGTTATGTTTTAGTCCCATATTATAGGTGTCCAGCTTATCCATTACCTGAGAAATTTCTGATAGAAAAATCCAATAACACTTCGCCACCCACGAATCAAACTCAGGACCTCATGCTCAGCAGTAACCCTTCCGACCACTAGACCAACGAGGCAATCGTCCTACCCTCGGCCGATCTTAGAAATATCCTTAAGGTAAAATGTCGATCTAAAAAATAACTATGTACACAGACGCCACCTCATCAAGCTATCCCAAATTGTTAAATTTGCCCAATTGAACGTGAACCTTATCCTTTAGTTATAAAGTTGCAAAACTATCAAAGGAATTAAACAGATTAAAGTAGCTTGATGTACTGTCCTGTGCAGATATTGGTGTGAAATCTAACAATTTTAATACTACATGAAAACGAATTGCATATTCTTTCCAAATCTTCACGATTTTATGACAGCTGTTATATTTGAAACAAAAGAAAACCCATAGTAATGACAGTATACGAATCGTACAGAAAAAAAAAAGATTTCTTACCAAGAGCAAACTTTACAACGACTTCTTAATTTAAGTGGTACTTGGGTGAGTCGCGTAAGTCGCCCCTTAACCGAGAGTGTCTCTCAAACAGCTCACAAGTACCGTTCAAAATATTAACTTTTAAAGGTAGTAAGGTATAGTCGCGTTTAATTGTTGCTTTGGTATATAGGTTACTCGTGTATTGGGTGTGTGAAGTAGGGCAGTCGACCTTGTATTTAGTTTTCCGCTGGTGTTTAGACACCAGCTGAAAACTCGTAGAAAAGTGAATTGGTTGGAAAGTTATATCTGGCATCTTAAATGAGATCAAAAGCTTTGAGTAAAACCTAAATTAAGGAAAACAACCGGTCAAGTGCGAGTCGTACTCGCACACAAGCGGTTCAGTACCATGTCGAGCAAAAAATACTAAAATCTATTTAGTCCGTCAATAAGATTACCAAAAAATATGGGACACGTATTTTTTCAATAAAAAGTGACAATGATATAGCACATCAGAGTTCAGGAGAAGGGGCTTGTGACGTCACTATTACGTTAAAAGTATAGCACAGCGTGACATCAATTTCAACGATAGTGCGTTGAAATTCGAAAATCGTCGTCAGTTTTGGTTTACGTGACAAAAGAAAAAATACGTGTTCTAGTATTTTTGAGTAATCCAACTTTCAGACCAATCAGATTTTTTAAGGACACTACCCTATTGTTACTATTTTTTGTTCTAGTGGCAATGAAAATACACACTCTTTAAACAATTAAACTGTCTGCCTGTAACGGTTCAAGAGATACAGCCCGCTGACAGACAACTGTCTGCCTGTAACGGTTCAAGAGATACAGCCCGCTGACAGACAACTGTCTGCCTGTAACGGTTCAAGAGATACAGCCCGCTGACAGACAAACGGACGTACGTACAGACATGGGAGGCTTAGTAATAGGGTCCTGTTGGCATCCTTTGGGTACGGAAGCCGAAACAATTGTGGCGTATTACTTAGTATGTCTTATTGAATTGTACGTGATCCTTAGCCTATGTAGCGTTCAGGTTTTGTTTTGATATCGATACTAGGTGGTAGTCGAGACCATTAAAAAAAAAAATATAATACATTTATTTCGGAACAATTCCAAAGTTTACTAACACACTTTGGAATTATTGATCATGACTAACGAATGTTAGTATAGTAATCTTTACATGTATAATTCTACTGTACGTGTGTGTGTCACTGAACTCCTCCTAAACGGCTGGACCGATTTGAATGTTTTTTTCTGTATACGTTAGGGCGGAGACCTGGTTGGTTTAGATTCACAATTGGACCCGGTAGATGGCGCTGTACGGGCAGGATTACGTCTGTTCGGTCCGCTAGTATCAATTATAAAATTTGGTTACAGGGCAGTATGAAGTTGCATCCATTTGCACATCATCGCATCTTACTTTCTCTACACAATTACCTACTTTTACAAAATCCGAGAATACGATCCGTGCAATCTACAAGTCTAGATAGCGGGGTGCATCGGAAGATGTCACGTACTCGATAACGAGCTACACTCAGATCACAATACTGCACTATTGTGTGCGCTGTTCTCGTTCAACTGGTTCCCTTGACTTGTGACCTCTCTCGACTGCACTATATTGGCGTTTATTTCATTCTATTTTCCCTTGAAACTTTTCTCTAGATGTGTGCACGATTAAAAATCTTTTGCAAAACCGTGAGTATATTTATACTTGCTACAGTACAAGCTTTGTTACTAAGTATCAAACTTTAAATTTGACAGATCGTTAGTCTAATTAAGTAGTAGTAGTTTTTTTTTAATTTTGACTCTCTTCGTCGTATTCTTGTCGGCATACATACATACATAAACACATGCCTTTCTTCATAGGCAGAAACTACAGAACGCCACCTTCTACGATCCTTATTTACTTTTCTTGTCAAATTATAGCGAATAGTTGTCATCGCACGAAATATGGGTAATGATGTGTTATTAAGTTAAAAAAAAACAGAGAAAAGTCATGTGTCATTTCTATCTTTTTTTTTAAATAGAATCAAAACGTAAAGACTAAGAAAATCGCCGAATAATATCAACGGTTCAGAATCATGTAATGCACTCGAGGTATGAGTTTGTGCGCTCATATACCTTCCACCTTGTATATGTTGGTTGATCAGGATTTATTCCGTCAGAATCAAACATAGCGTTGGCAGGAAAATGGGTTTCATGCAATGAAAACACGCCTTGCTACCGCACCATTTACGCGTTGGTATATTACTAGCCTAGATTTTCCTATTGCAAATCAAAGGTCTCCCTACACCCTTTCTACTTTTCTCTGTCTAGGAGTAATTGGGATCAGTATTTATCGAAGGAGTCCAGCTCATATCGCCATCTTCTTGGTTCGATACATTGCGATTCAAAAAAAATTGCACGTAGTTGCGTCAGATTGTTATTTCATCGCAGTAATGACATAATGAGTTCTGTGACGTCTATACTTGGAGGCGATTGCCATTGACGTCCCGTAATCGCAGCGAGTCTTAAATCACGAATCAATAAAACCGCGCCAAACTACAGTTGTGCCTACACGTGGCCAAGTCGCTTCTGATTTGTTTTATTTTCGTACTAATGACGGGACGTCACAAATATCTTTGTAATCCACCTGCAAAACGTATTGAAATAATCATCCCCCAGTACTTGAATAAACTTTGCGCAATTTACGTTATACCTACTCAAAGGCTGCGCACACGCCAGTTACCAAGCCAACCGCTAAACGCTTACCGCCCACCGACCAATCAAAACCAACAAAATTACAAAATCACCATTGTCAAACGACCCGCATTGACCGCAATATAGGCGACGAACTATAATGCAGTGTTTTGCATCGGTATCCGCACTGCGCATTACATTGGCGGCGCAGTCAGCCGATGCCGACGCCACTTACATGCTGGGGCGGCGATGCGGCCGTAAATTAGCTATTTGCTCGTTCGCCCGATGTGTGCGTGGTACGCAGTGGGGAAATGATTCTAGGCTGCAGATTTTTTCGTGTTTGGTTTATGGGTTTGTGAGTACGGTGAAATGTTATTTGTGCAGGGGTCACAATCTTTACAAATAATAATACTACCCTCTTACTGTCCCACTGCAGGGCAAAGACCTTTTCATACAGAAAGTACGAGCCTTAACCACCAATCTTGCTCTCATACTAATTTGAAGTCCAGGATTTCTCTTTTCTTTTTGTCACCGGTGTCAATGATATCTAAGATAAATCTTTGATCCCACAACCGTATGCATAAGAAGCGAGACTATAACCAAGGCCACACGACTACCTTTTAGATGCTTCTTATAATTTAAATTCCTTACCAATCAAAGAATATCTTCGTCTTGGTTATATTTCAATTTTGGTTTGGTTATATTTCAGTTCTGGTCATGTGCACTAAATTGGGCGACACCAACACTACAACCTCCTCGTAACTACTGTTCAGAAGTGTATCTAAGAATATCGACTGTTTGGGATGACAGTAAACTGCCAACTACAAAAACTGACAACGAAAAAGGGTTTAAGGGGCCCATAAAATTTCTTGTGAAACCTATAATGTAATTCAGACAAAACAAAAAAGGCAGTTGGGTGACTGCCGAAAGGTATGTAAACTTAAAACTTTGGAATAACTGTGTTTTTGATGCAGTTTACATAAGCATGTTGGTAACGCGAACCCATAAGTTTCGCCCTACTTAAATCGCTCATCGCGGCCAAAAAGTTGTGTTGTAAAAAGATGTCCGAAAATACAGAATGTAAATTTAATATATATGTAAAGTATGCGGCACACCTTGGTAATACGACTTGTTATGCATCACGAAACCAGACGAGCACATTTACGAGTAAATTCTGTGTGTATACACATGAGTATGACTGAGTCACTCGTGCACGACCCAAAAAAAGAAGTATCGTGATGCCTAAAGATGAAAATTAAATGAGTAGTACTAACTACGAACTAGTTTAGCTGGGACCTAAAAGCATTATCAGCTGACAGCAGCCACTGCTGGACGTAGGACTCGCACGCCATTCATCTCTATTTTCGGCCACTCATTCCCTGATAGGATCGTCGCGCGTCGCTCGTCATAGCCTGAGGGCGACCAAACTTACGTTTGCCGATTCGTGGTCTCCATTCAAGAACGTCAACTTAATACTACGGAATTCAGCCTTAGTTTCGTAGTAATTGTTATACACAATGATGATTAAAATTACCTTTGACAAAAAATAAGGTTGTAAACAAATGCACGATCAGGAAAAGAGGCATTTTTATTAGATCAGCCTCTGTATAAACTGATGTAAGCTCGTAGACGTCCTGAATTATAGTAGTCGCGATGTCGTTGCTAAGCCCTTTTCAAAACGGAGGCGGTTTTCGTGCAAAAAATCGCGAGAAAACTAAAACATTAATATAACGTTTTATAACCATAGCAAGGATCAATCCTGACATTTCGGTAACATACCAGTATCCCAATATTCTGGCGACCCTGTTCGCTTCAAATCGTAAAGCAAGGAGTTACAGCCGCCACTCGTAAAAACTCCAATCGCCTACGATTTTATGTTCAGAAATGGTGCGCGCTATATCGAAGTAAAAACTGAAAATTTTCCATTTGGGCCCGTTTTATAAATCTCCGCAATTTAGTGTGCAGTAAAGAGAAGTTTTGAGCCTTGACTGTAAAAGAATCATCAACACTCTGTTTTAAGTTAAGGTTACATTGCGATTCTAAACTTGCCCCTTTCAATAACTCCTCAAGGTTTACTACCGTAGCCTTTAAACTTAGTATTTCACTTCAAAACTTATCACATGCGAGTGACAGTAATCACTGCCACAATAACAAATAATAAAGAATTTTACAACATGAAGAACTGAACAAACGCACATCTTAATTAGCCATTTTATTTGCACCACTAAAGCATGTCATATAAATCCACCATCTCCATTATTTCCCATGTTGACGTTTAAGCCGGGCTTAAACACATTTTTCATTTAAACAAAAAAGCCGTTTATACATAAAATTAACACGTAAACATGCATAACATTAAATCACGAACATAGGAACGTACTGATTGATGACACTGCCCTTATTATGTAGCCCGAAGACCCAGTTTACAGCCATGTAATTATGGCTTAAATCCGTCGTATTTTTCATTAAAAAGCCTCTACGGAGTGGGGGATGAAATTGAATTTTGTTCATGGCGGGATGATGGACTTACTGGATATTACTGCCGGGCTATTAACCAAGTTATGAGCTGTTACTAGGTAACCTGTTAGATGTTATTAAATAACAGGTACCCGGTAGTAGGAGAATTTCAGTTATGTTTGGTTAAGGAAGTATGCGTGTATAAGTAGCGTGAGGGTCTTGGGTCTGTTTCCCAGGTTGGGCTAATTAGTTTTGCCATCTGGAAGCTATCAGTAGCGATCCGCAGTCTGGATCTATGCCCAGCTGATATCAATAGGCTGTTCCTCTAGCAGCTCCTCCCCTTTAGGAAACTCACTCACATCTGACCTCATTGTCTCTTGTGTTATAAGCCGTACATTTACAACATAAACTGAAATTCTTTTGATACTTATGTACTTTTTATTCTTTTTCAGGTAAGTCTCCAATCATTTTAAGGGGATCCGTCAATATACTATAGGAACTCCAAAATGTTTCAGGTAAGTACCTAATAGTACAATTATAAATAAATGTTTTAAACATGATGCCTAGTGCATATAAAAAATTATATTTATTCAAAATATAATGATGAGAGCTATATTGATGATTTAAAAGATAATAATTTATCATAACATCACGCCGATGCCAGCACATCAAGCTATCCCAAACTGTCAAATTTTCCCAATTGAACATGAACCTTTATTTCATTAAAATTATACAATTATTAATATATGAAGAAATAAAATAAATAATCATAGGGCATAAAAAAAAATCATCCGCATCGTTGTCAACGGGAAAAGTGCCCAGAAGGCTGGCAGCATTGCCACGCTGAATGGCAGTGCTGATTCTTTGGCCAAAAAAAAGTCCAGCCCTCTGGTCACGTGAAGAGTCGACCAAACGTTTCGCGATTTCTCGAAAAACTAAATGGGCACACGGACCCCATGGCCCTAGTGTTTCAACCCCAAACGGCTCAAACATATAACTTCCAGTTAGGTTGTTATGAACAGCCAACACATGAACCTTAATTGTTTTAATAAAGTTGTAAACTATCAAAGAAATTTAATAGATTGGGGTAGCTTCATGTGTTGGCCTCTGTACACTAAAGTTAAAAAATAATATTAGGTATTTACCTATGAAATTGCCGTTCTGCAGTACTGGCCATTTCAAATCAAAATATTTTTTGTTTGGCTAAGAATTCTAATTTCAAATTAATTTTATTTTAAAAACATGGATTTTTTTTTCTAAAAGTAGTCATTTGTTTATTGATTGGTGTTACATTTTCATCGCATTTAAATCTTTTTCGTCATCATGGATACGTTAAAAATTCGAGTAATTATGGAATATGAGTACCGTCGTGGCAGCAACGCGGCACAAGCGGCACGCAACATCAACGACGTTTACGGAGCTAACACTACAAACCAACGCACTACCTGTTATTGGTTTGCTCGCTTCCGTTCTGGAAATTTCGACCTGAAAAATGAACCTCGCGGTCGTCCGAAGACTTTGGTCGACAATGACGAATTAAAGGCGATTGTGGAAGCTGATGATACACAATCTACGGCTGAATTAGCAGCAGCTTTCGACGTTAGCATCAAAACAATATTGGTCCATTTGCGTCAAATTGGCAAGGTAAAAAAGCTTGACAAATGGGTGCCCCACGAACTCAATGATCGCCAGCGCGAAGTACGCGTCGAGACGTGCCTTGCACTGCTCAAAAGACACACAAATGAAGGAATTTTGAACCGCATTGTTACCTGCGATGAAAAATGGATTCTGTTTGATAACCGCAAGCGCTCAGCAAGTTGGTTGGATCCTGGTTCAGCACCTAAACAATGCCCTAAACGAAAACTTACCCCAAGAAAAGTGATGGTCACTGTTTGGTGGTCTAGCGCCGGTGTGATTCAACACAGCTTCTTACCAAACGGGGTGAGCATTACTGCAGATATGTACTGTGAAGAATTGAACACAATGATGGAGAAGCTGGCACATCTCCAACCAGCATTGGTCAATCGCTCGTCTCCGCTGCTCCTGCACGACAACGCGCGACCTCATACTTCACAGCAGACGGTCTCCAAGTTGCAAGAACTGGGGTTGGAAGCTCTCCGTCATCCGCCCTACTCACCAGACCTTGCGCCTACAGACTACTACTTTTTCCAGAATTTGGATAACTTCTTGGCGGGAAAAAAATTCAATACCCGAGAGGCAGTACAAAATGCCTTTGAAGAATTTGTTGCCTCCCGTCCAGCTGATTTCTTTAAGAAGGGCATCAATAAACTGCCACTGCGTTGGCAAAGATGCATTGATTGCATGGGTGATTACTTCGATTAATACAAATAAAAAATACATGAAAAAAATTCATTTAAATTTTTTCATACAAAACGGCAATTTCATAGGTAAAGACCTATTAATAATAAACATTGCTGGACAATCCACATAGCATCATCTAGCCCCAAGCTAAGCAGAGCTTGTGTTATGGGTACTAGATGACTGATATACTTAATACAATACATTACATAGATAGACATTTTTATTATACATAGTAAATACCCAGAACACCCGGAACAAATATTTGTAGATCGTACAAACATTTGTCCCAAGGCGGGAATCGAACCCAGACGCAAGAGGTTGCCCTCTTGCGTCGCAGGCGGACCTTCGCCCACCGCGCCACATCGGTCGTCAAAGTTCTGCACATGTTGTACACAACTTGGTGTGAGTCACCAATTATTACCGATAGCTTCCTATCGGAGTTTCAGACTACCCTCATAAGTAGTTTTCTTTATACTATCAACGACGAAGTTTGGAACATTGCAATCTATGCAACGGGCGTACCCTAAGAGATTGGGAACTTCTGTTAACCGTACCTGTTATGTGCTTATTAAAGACTGAACTTTGGCAATGCAGTTATTGGCTTTAAGCATTAATACCTAGATTTATTGAGGTAGAAACGTGAAAACAGTCCTTTACAAAGCCTTGCTTGTGCACTACGAGTACAATTGAATTTCTTAGCTGCGTTATCGGTAACCAGTTCCCACAGGTTTTGGTATTTGCCTTTGTGCCGTTATTACATAAACTCTCGCTACTTACCCTTGGGGCTACCCTCAAGAAAACTATAGAAAACTACAAGATAATTATAGACTCCTCCTGTTTACGTTTATACATCTGGTTATGCATGCATGACAGTTGCGAGTACTATAGCACTTTCGAAAACATTTACAATATTAAGTAATTTATTTATTTGTATATCTTTGGTTTATCTTTTGTATATCTTTTGCCCTGCAGTGGTAGAGTATGCGTAAGAGTAGAATTTACTTTTTTTATGAAATATACCAATAGCGTATACTGATACCTAAAATTAGCTGGTAACAGTTTTTAGGTTTTGTAAACAAATGATAGGCGAACATAACAATAATATAAAAGAAAGAAAAGACAGACTAAAGCTGCATACTGAACTAGTACTAAAACTGTCATGGAATAGAATAGAATAGAATTTCTTTATTAAAGTAACCATGACTCAATAAAATTGTTAGTAAAACTTACGACTATGTTAGTAAGCACAACAAAAAAACAAGAAAAACAACACAAGAAATAACGGTTGGTCACCGTTGCGACAGCCCATGAGAGACGGCACAACAGTGACCCACGTACATACAGTCCAGGCGACTCGCAACCAAGCTTAAGACACTGTTGGAGCTGCTCCACACCCTGCGCACCAGGGAAGCGCACCTTTTACGCATTGTTGCGTAAAAGCAATCTACATGCGCATCTGCGAACATCCCTGACGCACTACAGAAACGGGGCAGCCCCACCAGTGTCATAAAACTTTAATAATAGCTTAGTAATAGTATAAAAATATAGTACAGATTGGAATTGTTACGTAAACAAATATGGGTCAGTATAATTGCTATCGTAATTGTCAGTTTATACGTAAACAAACACCCATTTTAACTTAATATATGTAATTAAGTGAATCGTTGATACATCGAATGTATCCAAATTATCCGTCCAAAGTAAAACTCTATATTTAGATCAATTAAACTACCTATTTGAAAGAAATTCTATCATAAGGACATCCCAAAATTCAATCATCAAAGCTGCGTATGAAACGAGTTCCGAAAATATCACTTACGCTTACATTATCATCCATAATTAAACCGGCGAAGTGTAAACGCCCTTTCATATTTATACACCCAGTCCCCAAATATCGAGTGCTAATATGATTACGCACGAATGTGTTTGCGTTAATTAATATGACGGGTGTGTACACTGCAGTGCAGAAATAGATAAAGCCTTCACGTAATACTGGGTGGGAATTGTCACACGCTGTGTAAAAGAGCGCCATTTGGGGCCACGAGAATAACGAAGACAGGAAAATGAAATTTTGTGTCGACTGTAATTTTTGCGTTTTGGCAGTTGCCTGAAGTTTTTGCCTTCAGTAATGACGATGTGGCAAATGGCACGCTGTGCTAAAGGGGCCCATTTTGGTAGGGGCCGCAAAAATAACAAAGAAAATTTAAATATTCATCTTTGTTTGACAATTTTGTAGAACGAGACATCTTGAATCTGTGGAATGACAAACTCAAATCCATCTTCCTTTTTATGTAGAAAGTATGGTTTTTTATATCAAAAGCAAGCAGTTAATAATTGTATAAGATAATTTACAATATTTCATAACTTCAAACAAATTACGTAAACTTGAAATTTAAAAAATATAAAAGCAAGCCTTTCTTAGATAAAAGTCCTTCTTGAGGCAGCAGACAAATGGTCTGAACACAACAACTTTACAGAAGTTGGAACAAAAAGGCAACTGGAGGTAATTTATCAAGAATTAATGGTTTTATTAATGCGAAGATAAAATACAAACTCGAAAGTGAACATTAATTTGCTTGCTTGCATTTTCAATTTATCAACGTAAGTGCTAGAAACACTATTTTATTCATTATTATTAATTACTTGCCGCAAACTATGAGGGCTGGCACGAGCTGGCTCGGTAAAAGAATACTTGAAAGGAGTTTGGGGAGGCCTTTGCCCTGCAGTGGGACAGTATAGGCTAATAACAAAAAAACTGGCCTGGATTTTCCCACTGCAGGGCGAAGGCCTCTCTAATCTTTTTCCACTTCTCTCTGTCCAGAGTTATTTGTGGCCAGTCTTCAGAAAGAGTTCAGATTCACTCAAATCAACTATGAACATTTCAGGATAACTTTAATACAAGCAAAAAATGCATAAATATTAATGTTTTTTCTACCGGTTTTCCAAACCCAAATGTTTGACGTAAACGTTACGTCAATTGGAATGATTTGAAAATTTTAAATACTCGTTTTGAATTAAACTGTCATTTATTTTTATGACTTTGTTTAAACCTAAATAAAACAGATTAGTTTTTATTGCCAGTATTTTTTATTTTAAAATCGTTCGATTGTTACGTTCAAGTAACGGCAATATGCCCCTATTACATGGAACTTTGTACTATTAGGTGCACCTCTACCTAACTCTTCGTGAATACAGGCATGTTGTTATATTTTGTTTACGAAAGTTAATCCTAGCTGTGCTGTTGTGTTCCCGCCATTTTCGTTGCCCGAGGAGCGATTCCCATCCACAATTAAATACATATAACACGTGCGTTCTCGGTGCGCGTTAGTAATAAACTCTTCGTAATAGCATGACCTAGTTCCTAAGCCAGCCTTTGTTTCACACTGTGCGTGAATGTACTCTGTGGAAAAGGATTAAAAGCCTCACAGCAAACACAATAACACTTTAGCTAGATGTACACACGATAGCAAAAGTGATTTTCTTATAAATCACTGGTGTTTTATAAGGGATTGTTTGATGTAACAATGAAAAAGAAACTGGTTTTTATATTGGTTTCATGCAAGATTTATGAGACATTTTCTCTTAAAATGTTGATTGAAATAGTATGGTGTTAGAAACGTAGTACTTTTGAAACCATACTAGTACGATAAATTGTAAGACATTTATGTTCGTAACTGTACTGTAATGCTGATAGATGTTAATCATGCTTCCGTTCAATGGACTCGTGTCTTTTCTATGAAAAATATAAGCGTTAGAGAAGGTCAATTTTAATTTAAAAGAACATTTATGATTGTTTGTATCAATATTGAAATAAACTAATCTCAAAAACACAAATCGCCACTCTAGCACGTCTAACAGCCAATTTCACTAACGTATCTTAATCCCAATCCTCGATCATAAACTATTGCTTCTAATTCGCCCTCTCGAGGTAACGGATTGCAAAATCAGTCATTGATTGGTTACAAACAAAGATCGATGTTTAGGTTGGGACTGAGATTCGTTATTGAAATTGGCAGTATGTCGTTATATGCACCTAATTAAATAATATAATAAATATTGCTGGACAATCTACACACCATCATCTGGCCCCAAGCTAAGCAGAGCTTGTGTTATGGGTACTAGATGACTGATGTACTTAATACAATACATTACATAGATAGATTTTTTATTATACATAGCAAATACCCAGAACACCCGGAACATATATTTGTAGATCGTACAAACATTTGTTCCAAGGCGGGAATCGAACCCACAACCTCCTGCGTCGCAGGCGGACCTTCGCCCGCCGCGCCACATTGGTCAATTGAAATGAGCTAGAGTGCCAATTTAGACCGATCAGTGCTGTGAAGCTTTTCCGCCACCCCGCTCGCCCGTGATTTAATTTCTAAATCGTATCGGTGAGTTGATTATGGCCCGTATAACGGAAGGTCACTTTAGACCCAAGAATACATATAACTAGTTTCAACCAATCCAAAAGCCTCTAAAATAGTTCAGTCATGCTTGAGTCTATACGGTCCTATGTAAGCTACAAAATGACATCTCATTCTAGTATCTGGGTTATAGTGAGAGAGTTATTAGAGTACATAGTAAGAAGGAAAAGTCAATCTTACACACTCCCGATTTGTGAGATCAAAATATGCTTATGTATCCCGCAACATGCGTCCGAAGATGACTTCTTCCTGGGCACAAGAACGCAGTAAGCACTGCAAGCTTTTTATCCTAAATAATCCAAAAGTAGAAGAAATTCAATAAACTACTTAATAAAAACCCTTTCTCAACAATTTCATGTCTCACACCACTTCATGTTTCCATATGCAATCAGTAAAATAACTTACCACTGACTGTCCTATGCAATAAATCGCATTAAAGCGCAAAAAGGAATAAATATTTACGCTTAATCAGAAAGGCTGGGCGGAATAAATTGCTGACGACCGCTACAGTCCGCTGAATACCTGAAAATGTCGCCCGATTCACTTTTAATGGGAACTATCTTTTGTCCTCTTTATAGTCAAGAGTCGGCTGTAAAAAGTTTGCGGGAATAAAGTATAAGCATATTGTTTGCTATTGTGTTGGGTGTTGGCGTTTCTAGGGATAAATAATAATAATACTTACCAGCTTGTTACTGGACTACTGCAGGGCAAAAGCCTCTTCTCATACAGAGAAGGCCTGAGCAATAATAACCACGATGCTCAAGGCAGGTTGGCGATTTCAGACCTACATTAACTCCATGTCTAAGATAATTAAAATTGTATAAATTGTTTCGATAAAGCCCTGCCTTACGATCTCTGTTGAAACGTTCTGTTTTTTTCTCACAGAATATTAAAAAAACAAACATGAATAAAATATTTCACTGCTACAGCAAATTACCCCTTTTTTCCGAATCGATATTTGCAAACTTTACACGCCAATAATACTTCGTGTTTAGGGAGGCTACGAAACGTATGTGACGCAATAAATAAGAGTTTTGTTCCCGAATGTAATCGTAAATTATGCCACGTTTTATCGAACCCGATAAGAAGCCCCTATAAGACATAGCAAGTCCCCCCACTAAGGCCGGGGCCACAGTGTGTGCCTCTGGCGGTTGCGACGACGGGTGACAGTCGCGAAATACCAAACATATGACAGCCGTTTACGCCCATATTCCCTTTTTTATAACCGCGGACATATTATAAGTATAACTAATTTCAAACCGTTGCCATCAAGCGCTCCTGCGCTCTTTGGCAAAAAAAAGATTGTCGGCTTTCACAGTTCAGAATAAAATATACATCAGTGTACTGAACTTATGGTATCAGTTGTGCGTAGATCCTGTATTGTTATTTTCCAGTTGAATATAACAGCTCACCATTTAAAACCCATTCATAATTTTCGTCCGTGCTGGTAGAGAACTGGCCTTAGCAGGGCTTAGATCTGTGTGATATTATAAAGAATGTATTTTAACTGATTCATCATCATCATCATCAGGATATATTAGTCCACTGCTGGATATAGCCCTCTCCTAATGAGCGCCATAGCGCCCTGTCTTTTAACTGATTAATTAATTAGAAAAAAATACGTCGTTGCAAGGCCCAAAGACAGTGGAATCGTTTCGCCGGGACTGGTGGTGCTTCAATGACGCTTATCTGGTGGTTGCCATTATTAATTCTGGCTTTCAGAAGTTGCAGTGGTTGGGAATAGTTTTTTTTTTTTTTTTTTTTTTAAAACATTGCCCCACACTAGGAATTTCTCCTGTGTCGTAATAGTGTAACGAGGTTGTCAAAAAAAGTCCAGTATAACCTTTTTGACGACCGTTGTGGCGCGGCGGGTGAAGGTCCGCCTGCGACGCACGAGGTTGCGGGTTCGATTCCCGCCTTGGGACAAATGTTTGTACGATCTACAAATATTTGTTTCGGGTGTTCTGGGTATTTACTATGTATAATAAAAAATATCTATCTATGTAATGTATTGTATTAAGTATATCAGTCATCTAGTACCCATAACACAAGCTCTGCTTAGCTTGGGGCTAGATGATGCTGTGTGGATTGTCCACCATTATTTATTTATTTATTTATTTATTTTAGATTTATCTTACATTTTTCGAGGATAAAGTTTGTCATCACTTTAATCCGCGTTTATTAATAATGCTATCTATTAGTTACCGAGTTTTCTTAATCGCTCTTCGCTTGCTCTGTGTACCCCAGCCTCTGTTATATAGAGATTTATATAAATTGTTTTTTCGTGTGAACCCCGCCCGCTGTGATTTCGCTCAACCCTTGAGGTGCTTTTAGAAGTTGCGAACAGTAATAAAACGTTGCGCCCTTAATCTTAATCGTAATCATACCGGATACTTCATGGAATACCTAATCATTTTGTGAAGTTACTCTTTGAGTTGACAGATAATAAAAATCACATCTTAGGGTTCTACTCTAGATTACGGAAGAATACGTGCGTGCTTCAAAAGTGCACTTGCGTATAACTACTAAAATAAATAAACTAACATAAGGTAATTATATGACTTAAAAAGAAATACCTCTCTAGGCAAGTAAAGTCAATTCCAATAATTAATTTCAAGTAGATTTAAATGGAACTTTTGGACGTAACATTTATAAGAAGAAAAATACTAGTTGCCTCTTCTAAAAAATTGTTTCGTATCCTAGAGGAATGATCAAGAAATTTTTATAGTTACAGTTTTTTCAGTCAACGTTTTACGTCTTATAGAAAATATTAACCAGATTATAATAGGGATGAAGCCTGGTTAAAAAAAAAGTAATTATATTTAGTCCGTCAGTCAGATACTAAAAAAATATAGGACACGTATTTTTTGCTTTATCATATTAATAAAAAATGAATTAGATAAAACGCATTAAAAATGGTGTGTGGCTGCTCGCAACGTCACACGTGGGTATAAAATCTACTTACGTGTGACGTCACGCTACATTTTAACTCAATGTATTGATTACGTAAAAAAAGAAAAAACACGTGTCCAATGTTATAAATAATGTACCGGACCGACAAAAAACTCTATTTTGTCCTCATCCCTATTATGTGAAGACTATACACCTACAATATGTAGGTACAAACTACTACTTCCTGCCTCGTTAGTCTAGTGGGTACAAGCGCTACCTGAGGGTTTGATTCCCAGGTCGGACAAAGTGTTCTTGGGCGTTTCCATCTGGAATTTCTCAATCCCTAGTAGACCTCTGTCTAATCCTTCGAAGAAAACAGGCGTGATGTTATGTTGTATACTACTACACTAAGGTGGGTTCAAAGTTTTACAAATTACGCAATGACTGTAGATATATGATGATGCCCATCTGATGTCAATGGGCACTAAGCCCGATTTTCCAAAAAAACAACTACATTCCAATGTGTCATCCAAAAACTCTTTTATTTAAAAATCTCGTCACCCACGACCCTCATCGTGACAGGCCTTGAACTGTCAGCTAAGATCTCCATTCTTACATCAATCAAACCAAAAAAAAAGACTTGGAAAAAAGTCGCACACAACTACGTTCGTAGAAAAGTTTATATTCCAAAAATACTACATTTCTTTCTTGGTCACAACGAACATTTTCGTATCTGTCTTGCCTTTCTTAACAATGTCTGGGTTTCCAGTTTAACCCGGTACAGCTGAATACCAGTATCTTACAAGCTGCCTATCTGACCTCCACAACCCAGCAAGTAATACGGTTACACTGGTTGTCAGAGTTTCGCGCTAACTACGTATCAATGATCAAACGTGTGACATGCTTTTCGAGGCACGGAGAGATCTCGATATATAATGGATGATTCTCTATCCACAGACCGACCTCAGCAAGCATTACCTTCAAACGATCCATGCGGCTGTGTATTACTTAAGCACGACTGTCCAAAAAAGACTTGAATCAAAAGATTAATGTCAAAAAACGTCTTTTAAAAATAATCTCATCACTGTCCACATTTCTATCTTGACCATGAAGGCCCCAGTCAGCTGAAACCTTGGCCATATCATCAATCAAAGCTTAACTTTGCGGCTGGGAAAAATATTTCGTGACAATATCGCTGGTCGACATGTACGATGGGCATTAGGTCCAGTTAATGTCTGTGGAACACGAGGGTAATAACTAGACTTGATAGTTATGAAGCTAATTTATTACTTAATTACTTGAAATGGCATGTATGTTGAGGGGATGAATGAAAAGCGAGTAACAAAAAGAGTAAGGCGGATGTAAGTGGAAATGCCGCGTAGGGGACTCCCAAGAACATTCTTGGTCTCTTCAAAGGTCAGATGCGTAGTAGGTACTCGCAACCGGCGTGCGTGTACGACCAGATGTATGAACGTAAAAAAGTAAAAAGAGTGTGTAAGGATCTTAACAGGTGGCCTTCTATAGTTTCTGCTGACACCCATGGGAAAAAGGCGTGAGTTTATGTACACACATAAAGCAATGTGTTTTTCTTGAGAATATTTTAAAGACTATTATTTTATTTTCCTTTCTCCATGTACTAGCTTCAGTTTGAAAATCTTCAAGTTCTACCAGTTCTTGGTTAGCTGTAATTTTGAACGTAGACCTATCCTATAGGTTTGATTTCAATACTTCTTTGTGACTCACCTCCTTTATTAATAATCGTCAAACACTGATAATACGTCAGTGTCACCATACATCTCAAGAGAGTTGTATTGATGGTTTATGGTGGAATAATTTCGGTTAATAAATACATATTTTTTTTTATATTTACGTATGTACACAAAACTGAACATCAGGCCTGTAATTGCATACAACCTTTTTAATAACATAGAACTACCTGAGTATTATACTCAGCTGCAAATTGCAAGCAACAAAAATACAGGACATCCCAAAACCTTCCTACCAAATATTTCGAAAACATAAGAAAACTGCCCAAAATTCATTTATAAAAACATTCCACTAAAACACAATCGTTCAAAAATACTCAGACTAACTGGACAAACTAAAATCATGTAACAGGAAAGGCTAAAAGCTTTTAGTTTGGCTCGGATTTTAGCTAAAAAAATATCACACTCTTAATTGGCGGACAGAATATTTCACTATATCGGGTGATTGTATACCTTGTTTTAGGGAAACGTACAACATTTTCTAGAATTTGGTAGCTAAGCTTTATATCAACTGGCTCGTTGGTCTAGAGGTCCCCTGTGGATTTAATCTGTGCACGTTTTTCTTCGTCGATCTTACATACATATAAGTGTACCACTCAACGCAAGAGTGACGCGGCGAGAGAGTCCCGATCCATCCCCGGTGGCGACTGGACGTCACCCTTGGGTCGTTTTGTACTTACTGATAATTTGGTTGTTTAACTATAAACCTCCAGTCTTAACTAGTGATTCCTAGTGAACACCACATTCATATATGTATAATCTCAACATGAAGGATTTACCCAACATATTTTCTTTTTCTCTAATGTATATAAGTCCCATAAAATATATATATATATTAATGATATTTCTATCTAGTCTTCAGACTTATTAGCAATTTAAATATAACCTAGATTACTAAATTAATAAAGCTAAGACTAGTCTATTAACGTCATCTTAAAGTCTATCCAGGGGAAGCACTTAGTTTCATGTTTTAGACACTTGTAGCACTGCACAGTTCACTTTATAACACTAACACTTAAAGGCACACTAACTCGAGAGGTTTAATCCCTTTTGAGTCTCCGTACTAAGTAACCAACATCTTGTAAAAAAAGTTTGAATTAAATGAGTGTCCATAGATATCTACGCTTTGGGATGGGCAACTGCAGTACTTTCACGAGAGTATTATGCCTTGTGCTGGGACTGTAGCTCCTAGCCGGTATTCTTTTTGTTTTTGATATTCTAAAGTGCCTGTAATGTTCTAATTGAAATAAATTAATTAGGTTTAGAATTAATTAGTTATTGATAGAACACAAACCATGTATCAGTTTGTGAGTTCAAATCCGGGCAAGTACCTACCAATAGGAGTTCTTGAATTCATAATTATGTAATTTTTCTCTTATACAACACTGATATCGGTGAAGGAAAACATCATAAGAAAACCTGGACATCCCGTCAAGGTAAATCTGAAATCGCCAACTCTTTTAGAGGAAGCGTGGTGATTAATGCCCATGCCTTCTCTGTATGAGAAGAGGCCTTTACCCTGCAGATAACCATAACAGGCTAGAAATAATCCGTAGATTGTTTCACATAACGTCAACCTCACAACAACCATGTATCTATCACACCCGTTAGTTGTCACAAACAGGATATTATGTCTGTTATAACAAAGTGCCATAAACGGTACAGTTGAACCCTTTCTCCCAAGATTGATTCGTTGGAAGTTCGCGACTTGGCGCGGGTGCACTCATCAATCAAATGGTACACATTACAGAACTTTTGTGTGAGCGTGCTCAACTATTGATACGTGTTAGTTTACATGGTATTACGTAAATAAGAATAACAAGTGAATATGGATGAGAGTGAATTATATACTTGTCCATTGAGTGAATTTTTCGGGGTACGGTCCTTGATTTACCGTTTTTACTCAACAATGTAGAAGAGGCGTCTCCACCGTAAAACTTGGCAAGTTTGTGGCAACCAACTATTGATTCCATTTCGTCTCCGTCATCTAAAGATAAGTAGTCAACAATTTGAGCACTATATCTGTACAACACACGGATCAATAATTGCCGTAAAAACTGGAAACAATATTTTATAAAATTATTGTGTACCTAAAAAAATTACATCACAATAGTTGAAATTCTTTCTTCAGTGAAGCTGTCAGCAATGAACAAGCTATAAGTTTGAAAACACGCAATAGTTACCGACAAAAATCATAGATATTGTTGCAACAACACATCTTATAAATAAAGCTATAGCAATATCCAACGATACCCTTCAATTTCCTAAATGGATAGTCTCGGCTTGTATGTACATAGTGCACTGTGTACACTTTGTTTGTCAAGCCGAACTGGGCAGTAGAATGGATTATCTTCACAGGTTCTAGGCAACAAACGAGACACAAGACATTTGGCAACGCACGGACAAGACAAAGGCTTTAGGCATATACAATATAACTGAATATTGTAAGAGGGACTATACTCGTACAATGTAGTGTGTTTGTGTGTAACTAATGCAAGCAGAATATAGAATTTAAACCATATGTCGTTGTATTTTGAAATGTTGTTGTATTGGTATATGGGCATGTGGTGCGATGGAATAAGGATCATGTTGTGAGGAAAGTTTTGAGTATAAATGTTTACAATAGTATAGAAAGGGTGGAAGGATTGTGTGAAATACGATGTGGCTTGGAAGGAGGTGACTATTAAGATGACGGAAAATAGAGACGTATGGAAGAAGAACTGCGACGACCCCGAATAAATGTGGATTAATGAGGATGATGAGAAGCTATTGTGTATGGGAGGTCGTTTGCGTGATTTAGATCGAAGAAAAGATAGATATGAAAGAAAATGGAGTGAAGGATAGCGTGACGGTAGACGGAGGAAAAATGGAAGAAAAAACTTGTCGACTCCAAGTATAATTATACCAGAGCAGGAAGATGATGACTCATTTGGTTTTTAGAATGCACTAGACTATTTTGGTATGCACTTATTGCATTAGGTTTGAACGGCGCAGCGTAGTTTCGGTTATCCCAACTTCGGAATAGATAATTTCGAATAAAATGCCATGCCAAGCCGCTTGGCATGACATGCATCAGCGTTATCGATTAACAAACATCCACTCTTCGGTGGTATTTATTAGCACAGTTATTCTTAATATATCGGAACAGAACCTTGACATACTGAAGCCACTCCCACCATACCCTTACCGTCCAAATGACGTCGGTCCACTATCAGGCATCTCTATCAGTAAATAATACACGTAGCCACTGGCCATGTGGAAGAGCTTTGGGCCCTGATAAGATCGGTCTGTTCGGGGGATCTGAAGATGCAGAGATACATATTGTTTGTAATAAAAAGTATCGATCTGGAGAATATCACGTAGTATCTATGATATAACTTTGATGTAATGATATAGATATGTTTCTAATAATTATATGTATAATAATTAATTGGTCAATATTTTAAAAAACAAGATGGCCGCCAGCATATTCTAGCTGATTGTTCCCTGAGAACAAATACCGGAACAAACTCGAATGTCTATTTACTGCATAAACATTAATGCAATCAAAACATAGGGTTTGATCTGTACTTTTCATGTTTGATTACTTGATGCGGCCTACCCAAATGTCTTTTCTTCGGTATTTTGCCTCAAGTCGTTGAGCTACCTAAGTCCTGATTTGAGCTACACGATATCTGACCAATGCGTGCACGGACTGGATAGGTTCCTATCTAGACATCAAGCAATCTCCTAAAAGCATATTTTGCCTCAAGTCGTTGAGCTACCTAAGTCCTGATTTGAGCTACACGATATCTGACCAATGCGTGCACGGACTGGATAGGTTCCTATCTAGACATCAAGCAATCTCCTAAAAGCATATTTTCGTACCGTACCTACTTCAGAACCTTCAAATTCAAGTCGCAATCAGATATGCATGTAAATTAAAGCTTGGAAAGTACATATGAATTAAAAAGTCCTATTGGTACTTCCCGTACTTCAGGCCACTTTCTTGAATTGTGTTCTATCAATGAATACCTATATTCCAAACATTCATATAGATAAACAGAAAAGTAAACATAGGAAACATACCATGTATCGGCACTGGCCTGTATCTTCGGAAGCCGGGTAACGCGCCGCTAGTCAAACATCAAACATCATGAATCAAACGCGTCCGGATCTGGACAGGCGGACACCCAGACAGCCGGACACCCGGACACACCAGTCTGGTGACTTATATCATTGTGTGGGGTAGTTTTTCAAGTGTTGCTTTTTATTTTGAGGTTAATTAATTAAGGAAATTGTGCGCGACTGGAGCTTAACTCTCTAAGTGCGAGAGTCTGTTGGCGCCAACATTGGCGACCAACATTCGCATTGCTGATATTGGCGCAAAATCAAAACTTTTTGAGTTAACCCATGATTCATTTCACTTCTCATAAAATTTCTATACCGGGTGCCTTACATGAAAACCGATTCTTAAGGAGTACTCTCGAACAAAATTCAGATTGGATCGTTGTAATAACACCGTCATTACGGTTATGCTACGCTTACCAAGGTAGATCCGTGGGTAGCTAACTTATATGCTGAGACCCCTCCGTGCCACGGAAAGCACGTTGAGCAACTGCTCAACGTGAACAAAGATCTACAAATGACAGTCGGGACTAACTAGTCCCGACTGTCATTTGTAGATTTTTAACAATCGTTACGGGTAGTCAGATGCCAGAAAGTCTGACAACCAGTCTTATCAATCGTGTTACCCAGTTGTGGAGGTCAGACAGGCAGTCGCTCCATATAAAATACTGGTATTCATCTGCATCAGCCTATGCCAACATAGTTGGGAAAAGGAATGGGCAGATGAGATGATGTCGTTTCCTCAATGTATAATACACCAAAACACGACAAATCATGTTAAACCGAATATCAAAGCGAAATTCAGGCAGCATTCCTGAAATATTACTTCACAAATTCGCAACGACTGTACAATACATTAGGAAAATTAAATAACACAACAGAAGTTCCAACTAAAAGCATTGCGCATAAATCATTACAGAGCGACGTACATCGCAACTGCACACCCGTACGGAACGAGACCGGATGGCAAAATAAAAACCCGCTAAGTGCGAGTCGGACCCGCGCAATATGGGCTCCGTACGACCACATAAAAATACCACTTGAAATTAATGATTTTATTAGTTTTTTTTTTATTATGAAGTTTGCGCGTTGTCTGAATAGAGCAGAAATAATTCCAAAACACTCACAACAGTCGTTGGTCATTGGTCGCAAGCACCACTGCTGAGCGTTAGTATGAGTGTTATTGGGTATATTGAAATCTCTCATGCATGCGTGCATGAGAGATATCGCAGGAACACCCTGGAGTCTAGATTTGTGTTAATAGGCTTGCCTCCTATTACATTGGACTTAAACATAACTGGCAAAATGTGAGTGCACTATAGGTACACCTCTGCCTGACCATTCGAGGAATACAGGCGTAAAGGTATATTATTATATTTATGTTAAAAACGTTTAAGAAATTCATCGTTTTTCAGAGATCCAAAGTAAATTCCAACTGGCTAGCAATTAGATCTCTGTGTACGGGACCCTAAAAGTACACACCAAACGTATTACCAACTACGGATCTAACATATTACTCGATATTCGTAATGGAACACGAAGAATGCCGAAGTTATTTCACGGGCGCTTTTCATATTCAAACATTGGTAATGGAATTTTTGTAATAAAAATTGTTTGTACGTCTGCCTGTAAGACGTATTTTTGCCCGTTTTAAGTTAGCCTAGAAAACAATAGCTCGGGTTTTTATGACCCTATGAAAAATCAGGCTAGGTCGATTGGGCCCCAGGAGGGAATTTTCAATAACTAAATTACTTTTAGTTTACGTATTTAATCTAAGGATATTGTTTCGGTGCACGCGATCTTGCTGTCTCAGTTGGGCTTACGAACTTCGACGCGGAATTCCCTACGGGGTGAGCAGAACTGATCTGTAGCATACAAGTTAAATTCTTGATGCTCCCGGCGCTATCATGATTGGTGTGTTTTCCCCCACCCGTTAATAACAATTTCTATTGTATAGTAATATTAGCTTCCGTCCGCGGTTGTGACCGCGTGATTTATCGATAAAAAAGTAGCCTTAGTCCTTTCCCGGAGTACAATCTATCTCTGTACCAAATTTTATCGAAATCCGTTCAGTGGTTTAGGCGTGAAAGACGGACAAACAGACACACACACTTTCCCTTTTATAATATTAGTATGGATCATGAGCATTTAAAATTTAATTTAGCGATAAAATCTAATTACCAGCTATAAACAAATGGCACTACGAGAGACTAATCAAAAAGTAATTTAATACCATTCGAAAGTTTATTTCAAGTTTTCGGTGGAATTAACCGTAAATCATCCGGAATTACCGGCGTTGTTTGCTACACGAGACATAAATAGATTTTAACGATTGTGCGTTGAAAACAACAATAAATATTGCTGCTTTGAATATTTATGCCACAGTTGTTACATTTTTTTTTTCTCTAACATTTCAGGGTTAATAGGTTTCTCCAAGTCAACAACCCCATAGCTCTTTCGTTGGAAGCAAAATAAATGGGATTTTTTTATTTTATTTATTCATTAGGCTTGCCGCAATTTTATTGTATATTTTTACTTAATGTAATGAAAAGAATAAATAAAAACACTAAGCGGATTATTTTAATTAAACAACAAAAAATAGAAAATTCTCATCAATCTCGTTGGGCTCAGCGCTAATCCTGAAAAAATGATAATCTCATCGAGGTCCGCCATTAATGTCGTAATTAAACTTTATTGTGTTTTGTTTACACGCAGTTAGATACGGAATACCCTTTAATAAATTAATAATGTGGAACAAAGAATGTGCGGTGCTAATTACCGGGGTAGTCTTACCGGCGAACCAGGCGGTATTATCGGCGACCAGGTGCGGGGTAACCTGGCTAATGAGCTCATAAATTGGGCCCGGGGTCTCTGAGACCCGGCTGCGACATTTGAAGGTTAAGTTTCATGGTGTATTAAAATTATTTGAGACGTAATTTTGCGAAGAGACTTCTGATGTTTCAAATAGCTAGCTTGGTTTGTTTTTTGGTATCTAGTTATCAAATAGAACTCAAGTTTTTAACACTGGAACTTTTTATCTACTAAAAATTATTCATCTTTTGAGGTAGATGATTTTTTTTCTCTTTTTTTCTCTTCATCTTCATTTTTTTGACGACCGATGTGGCGCGGCGGGCGAAGGTCCGCCTGCGACGCAAGAGGTTGCGGGTTCGATTCCCGCCTTGGGACAAATGTTTGTACGATCTACAAATATTTTTTCCGGGTGTTCTGGGTATTTGCTATATATAATAAAAATATCTATCTATTTAATGTATTGTATTAAGTATATCAGTCATCTAGTACCCATAACACAAGCTCTGCTTAACTTGGGGCTAGATGATGCTGTGTGGATTGTCCAGCAATATTTATTTATTTATTATTTATTTATTTATCTCTCCTATCGTTACGAACTTTATAACAGCAAAAAGTTTTTAGACTCAGGCTTAAACCGTTTTTGAATTTCGATTTCTATTCCCATAAAGTTAAAGTTTTAATCACAACAAAAACTGACGGCAAACCCGTGTCTCTTTTGAGAATTTTCTATAAGGAAATTCGCAGTTTCAGTAAGTTGCAATCTGAATATAATAAGTAATTAATGGTTATAGACGAAGTCCCAAAGAGCGTGAGCTACAAAGTTCAGTGCAGTGGCTTATTGTGGGCACTAGGTACAGTCGAGCACAGCGATTTCATTAAGTAGCCGGGAGCTGCAGCTTGCATTATTATGCAAATGCGACGCTGTGTACCGCCGGCGACGCGGCGCCGGTCTCAGATATTAGGTGGAGCCCCTTTAGAAGCGAGTTTGCATTTTGAAGGATTCATGATTGTTATAGTCAGGATAACATTGTTATTATAGGGTTTCTTTAGATTTGAAACGCGCAAAGTAGTCAAGTAGTAAAGTAAGGGTCAGTGGACCAAGCAAAAAGAGGCTTATGCAGTTTTTTATAGATTAATTGAAAATGAACTTCAATGTAACTGAAAGACAGTTGAAAATAGCGTGCGAGATAAATTGCCGCTGCTCGATAGAGTGCGCATATGTCTTCGAACATCTATTGCTTATTTATTTATTTATCCAATTATTTCAGGCATCAAGGCCCATATAAACATATACAATACTATATTAACAATATAAAACTTAAAAATACTATAAATATATATTACATATAGGCCTAGGTTACTCGTGTTTCTCTACTAGTAGCCGCTCTGTCTGCGCTGACACTTAGACTGCAACGAAGCCATTTAAAACTGATTTAAGTTTAAGAATTCTAACGAAAATATTGAACTCCCTGAATGTTTCAATACAGTAAAAATAACGATATACCTATATGATAGTAATGTCTTAGTATTCGTCATAATAATACGTATTTGCTATTGCATACTTGTCAAACCATAAAAAACTCCTACCCAATATAGGTAATCTTTCTCCGGCAACGGTAAAATAGAGAACCAAATAAAATTTCTACAATAAACAGCATTAAATAAATCAAATGCAGTATGACGTACATATTTCTTTATGGAGGTCCCTTATTCGCTGTCAAGTTTACCGGACCCTATTCTCCGGGACCTCCGGTTTATATAAATCCACGCCGCGGGCCCGCTTCACTGAATTTCCTCTGGTTTTCCACTGTTTGTTTGTATATCTTATCTATACAAGCTTTGCCTGTGGTGTTGCCCTGTTGTTTCAAAGTAATATATAAATACCCTTCAAATTAAAATGTTATTGTTCATACCTCTTGGACATCGAGGTAATTTTTCATATAAATTGGCTATATATAGTTCGTCTCTCGTTCTCGTTTGCCCATCAAATGTCCCATCCATGTAATAATAAATAGAAATAAGATAAAATAAATTAAATAACTTTTGTTTAGTAACATGTTACACAAAATTGTAAGATATAAAAGAGCGGCGCCTCCTGGCAAAGGCATCTATTTATATGCTTAAAAGAAGACGCCACCAACTGTATAATGTACAACGTGTAATAAGAAAATAAAACATTTTTGTTTTTTTTTTATTTTTATCCATGACTGATACTTAGTCCCGAGTTTTTGTTTCATTCAAAATTTCTCTCAAATCTATCAATACAAATGAATCATATTAAAAAATAACAGCTTTTTCCTAAATGCAGATGAAAGTATAAAATACGGTAGGTATACCATAAAATGTTTGTCTGTCTGTCGATCTGTGTGCGGTAATCTCCTAAACGGCTTTCTGACCGTCGAAAACCTTAATGCCGATTTTGACGGGCTTTTTTGGCACATACTTGATAGGTTAGGGAGGGTTACCTACTTTTATTTTTGAACATGTTTTAGGGTACCGCGCAAAAAACATTAAAACCCATGTACTTTTGATAAATTCCACGCAGATGAAGTCGCAGCGACAGCTAGTACTAAAATGAAGCTAAACAGTTTGGCTATTTAACATCACGCTATGTCCCTTAGAAGCAAGTAAAACCGTGAGGCACAGATAGTACAGAATAAAAGTTGCTCATAGTTATGATGAAGTTTTACATTGTCTGCGACATTGTATTTTTGATTCATTCAGCTGACTCGGCGATGGTATATAATTTTATTTTTATCTTTTGATTGTGAAATTGAGTTTTTTGTTTGTGACCAACTATTTGTTTTGGTTTTCATGTTCGTTAGTGTTCCATATAAATCGTGAGAAAGAGAAACTGTAGATATCAATGTATGTAGAGTGCAAGCATTTTGCTTGTTTTAATTTATCCGAAGTTAATACTCACTGTCAAGCTCCAAGTAGCCCGAGGATAATATCGTGAAAAAACCTAGACTTATAGTTAATATTAGTCTAAAATCGCCAATCGACCTTGAGCAAGCCTGGTGATTAATGCCCAATTTCCCTTGTAGTGTGACAGTAATTGGCTCGTATATATTATTCATTTTTACATGGTCAAAACACAGTACCTACACGCATTATTTACTTAATTTCAAAGTGTCCATGAAATCGGCATAAAACCTGTAATATCAGAGTAGTCAGATAGCAAAATACCTACCTAGTTTAAAAAAAAAAAAACTTATTGACGTAAGTGTTTGAAAATACCTACTCACAGAATTAAAAACCATTTATCATTTAATATTCACTAGCATTATCATATTTGTGCTATAATATATTAATTGTTGAGTAGTTTATCTAAAAATTATCATTTCCTTACGTTAAAACAATAACTTTCTACAGTCTGCTTAAATTTATGTTCATGCTAGCACCTGGAAAATTAGTTAGTTTTAGATTAGTTTGAAGTACTTAGTGGGGCAGCCGCCCTTTTCGTTTGCCGTCCATTTGTTAGCCAATTAAAAAGGCCTACAATATTGTATACCGAAACTGAACAATATATTTCAATATTATTTAGCTACTATTTTCTCTCATTAGCTCAAAATGAGGCCCAAAATGAGTTGTTATTGCGTTCGAGTTCGATGTTAAATAGTCATCATTAATAAACGACTCCTAATTAGCTTTGACGTCGATTTGTGCTGTTCCATTTGTCCTAAATGCATTATTAAATTCATAATGGCTGCCCGGATATCCGTTTTGATGATGTATATTTTAGTGAAATTACTACCGCACGCCTGAGGTTAACTTGAATATTTAAATGGGATGCGTTTAGATATTAATGAGTAGTTTTGCAAAAAATACTTTGGTAATTTAAAGGTCTAATATAAACACTAGCTAGTTTCAGAGAAGAAAAACTTGCCTGTAGCACTAAGCTACAGTGTAGCTTTCTGTCAGTGAAAGAATTATCGATGTCGGATCAGTCCTTCCGGAGACTACTTACCTCCTACAAACAAACAAACAATTTTATTTCTAGATTAGTAACTCAGCAATAATACACAGCCATGTTCAAATAAATTCTCGTTAACTCTACGCTTCGGCGCGTATTGCAATGTAAATAGATTGACACATTCTTTGTGTAGTCTAATCTTCCATTCATTTCACATCACCCCACCATTTCATTCCACCCCCTTCCATTGTCTTCACCATTATTACAATTACCCTTTCTTTACCAGAAATCGAATAAAGGAACGCTGAAAGAACGTCTTAGCGTTCCGTCCCTGCTGACAACAACCCTGTGAAACAAACTCAACCCGCCATCGCCATGTTATTTGCAGAATAAGTAATTCAATTTAAATAAAACGCCGTATCGATTCCAAGCTACTGCTGCCGGGGGTTGGGACAAGGAGTAGAGATGTACAGAGGGACCAGTCCAATAGACTTTTGAGTAACTGTGTATTTAGCGTTTATGGTCTAAAAAAACATCGAGTTCTCTACTATCTTTGAGAGATTAATGAGTTTAAAAAAATACAGCAGTATTTTAGCAGTCATACTGCCAAACACATCGAGTTCTCTACTTATGAACTTTGATATAAATGAGCTTAAAAAAAACAGCATAATTTCTGCACTCATAATAACAAACCGCGTTTTCCAATCATGTCTGTAACACGTCAGTATTTGGAAGGCACATGTGCCGAGTGGGTTAATAAGATCAGCAAAGCTTTTAACCAGTGCAGTTGAGACACACGATTTTCATGCCTATTGTAATCATATTTTATGTACTTATGTACATATATAAGCACACGCCTCATAACCATGACGGTTGGCATGCTACACCCTGAAGGCAGAAACTACGGAACGATCCTAACGTAATCCTTTTGCTTTGAAACTGTGAACGAGTGTATTCTATCGAGGATTATATCAGCTGGTCCTTCTGTTTGCACTACTCCGTGGTTAAGGGGTCTCGCTGTCCCGCTGGAGGCCTTGATCTGGCGAAATGAAACATAAATTAATAAGTCGCCGAGGCACCGTTGTGTACACCGGCTTTTGTACAATCAAAACTCAGTAAATAATAATATTTGTGCTTTCAAACTGATGAGTTTTGATTTCGTGTTGGAAATTGAGGTTTACACAGATTAGGTGAATACGCAAACTTTGCATGATACACAAAAGCTCGGGTTGCATTTTCTAATGAACGGTAGCTTTTGTAAAGTAAACAAGTTGTAAGGTCTCTTTCGGATTTTATACAAACATTAATTATAATGCCTACCTACACTCTGCCCTGCCTGCTTATGACGACCTATGGCGCGGTGGGTGAAGGTCCGCCTGCGACGCAGGAGGATGCGGGTTTGATTCCCGCCTTGGGACAAATGTTTGTACGATCTGCAAAGATTTGTTGCGTGTGATCTCGGTATTTCCTATGTATAATAAAAAATATATATCTATGCATAATATTTTATTAAGTATATCAGTCATCTAGTACACTTAACACAAGCTCTGCTTAGCTTGGGGTTAGATGATGCTGTGTGGATTGTCCAGCATTATTTATTTTATTTATCTATGAAGTAGGTAAAGACCTGGTGTGATTCCAAGAATTAGTTTAGTTAGGTATTGCATGTATGGTAATATACCTGTGTCAGATTAAAAACAAGCCAAGAGCGATTAGGAAACTACCCTGAGCAGTCTATAGAAAGGTGATCTACTTTCTGGACCACTCGACCGAAAACTAAATATTTCTAGAAGATTCAAGAAATTTAAAATTTTTGTTTATTTTGTTTTAAAGTCTTTATTTGCAGATGGAAGCAAAGATTTTTAAATTATGAAAGGTTCGGTTATTGACTGACTATGTGCGTGCACGTTATCGAGACAACATAAGCCAACATTTAAGTTACTACGTTGCATAGATCTGTAAAAAACTTATGTTACACGGACCAGTAGTCTTCATCTTCAGAAGAGTACATTTTTTCTATCAAGGAACTAAAAGTTTTACCATTTCGTTTACTAGTCATACAGGTCCTCTCAATATATTTCCTTGAATCAGTGAAAACAATATTAATATCTTTATCAAAGATTTTTCTTCAGACCCCAACTACTTAAATCTGCCTCTATTTTTTTTGTCTATGAAACTTGTTCTTTGCCTGGTGGCTGCTGAAACATAAATGTTATTCTTTGCTCAAACTTGCACGAGAGCACGACCGCCCGTGTGCATAGCCTGCGGAGTTCTGAAGACTTATTAATTTATATATATATCGTGGATAATGATATCATTATTAATAAAAGCTGCTCAATCATAAATGTAGTGGGGCAAACGCTGTGACATTATTTTGTAATGGCGGCACGTGGATAGAGTCGTTTTGCAAGATGGAGATTCTCGAACGGACACTTCACATCCAGGCACGGTCCAAGCCACTTGTCCAAAACGAAACTGTCACTTTGCCTAGTGACAAGATTGTTAACTGTCACTTTGTTTATAAAAGTGTGGTTATATTTGCACTTTGTGTTTTAAATACAACGCCCCTACAAAATGGACCCTTTACCACCGAACCGAGATTTTACATTTGTATGCTTTAAGTATGAAATAAATAAATGATAAATCTTTAAAAAGCTTACCATAACTATAGCTTAGCTCTTTTAAAAGAAAATAATCATAGACAAAAGTTAATTACTTCCCTAGTACGCGCTACAACTTTGATCCGTGTTTCAGCGCTCTTGACTAACTTTTGCTGGCAACTTTTAAAATATTACCCCTCCGTAAGTCTCTGGATCTAGAGGACTGCTTTTAATATGAAAAGGAACTTGAGGAAACTATTTTATTAGTTGGAAGAAATTAATTACTTACACTTAGTTGGTATTTAGTTGGGTTACAAGAGTAGAGGAAGATTATAGAAATGGTGGATGAATTGTGTGAAAATTATATTGTTACGAAGCAGTTGACTTTTTGAGATGACAGCAAATAGACATGAAAGGAAGAAGAAAGCATGCTGCGCCGACCCTAAATAAATTGGGTTAAAGGCAGGAAGATGATGATGACTTAGTATTTTGTTAGGGTTGTGTAAGATGCACTATGTATTGAAACTAAGTTAGTTTGATTCTTAAATGATTAATAATTAATTATAGGTGGGTTAAGGTAGTGGTACATAGACTGTCTCGTTGGTCTAATGGTGGCAAGTGCTACTGGTAAGCATTAGGTTCTAGGTTCGATTCCCGGATCAGGCAAAGTATTATTGGGTTCCTACATCTGTAGCAGACCGGAGTCTGGATTAGTGCTGAAAGACTTTTTTTAATCTATTTATTTTATACATGGTTGAAAAGCACCACTTATCACATATTACTATCTCCATTATCACTACATATATCTACAGTTCACCTACGACGCCATGCTACCTATTAGGATTACCTTAAGGTGCACTTACACAGGCAACTTGACTTGTTCAAATCTGGGCGTTTTATAAAATATGACGTCATGACAACATCAAGCAATTTACTTCAAAGCCAGCTTTAGCAATTGTTGCCTAAGATACCGCCAGACCGTATGGAGCAACCAATAAACGTAGGTAATATAATAGATACCAAATTAGCAATCTTCTTTATATATTTCGTTTTATGATAAAAAAAAAATCAGCTTACGCGAACCTCGAAAAATAGTCGATGAATCGACTGGAAATGTTTACACCACGGTGTATATTAAGAGAAGAGTATTTTCTATTTTTTATTCGTAACGAGAAATTCCAGGCGTTTTACGAGGTTTAGATAAAACAATTTGAAAAAACAAAATCCAAACCAAGCGTGGTACGCTAGTATAGAATATAATTCAGAAACAATAGGAACATACTTTTTGAAATAAAAATAGGTTACAGTTATACATGGCACACTAAATTTGAGATTTTTTTCGACTTGGTCGTTTTAGTCACATATTACAAATACTTTTATTTTCACAGGTGTGTTTTTAAAAGTGCCCTTTTAGTCAAGAATTGCCTGTATTAAGGTACTTCGGTCTTCGGAAACTTATATACTAAGGTAATCTAACTTACAAATTTGAGGGAAACAGAAAAAAAAAGCAAGTTAATTTAATTTGAACTTACTTTTAACCTACAATAATAGAGTGTGCGGAGTGTTAGACAGTCTATTTCTAAAAACTCCTTGAGCCTTATAAATGGCCGCGTACTTAACACCCTTAACCCATTAGGCACAGACGCCAGCATATCAAGCTACCTCAAACTGTCAGATTTCCAATTGTACACGAACCTTATTCTTATGTAATAAAGTTGAAAAACTATCAAAGAAAGCTTGATGTGCTGGCCTCTGTACCTCAACTTAATATAATCATTTCTGATAAAAATGACCGTGTAACCGCAGCTTTAGTGTGTGGTGGAAGCCGCGCACCAGCTTGTAACTTAGCGCTAGCTTCTACACTAGCTCTCAAACTTACTGCCTTCAGATAAAGACCGGCTTCAGACTAAGCCCACCTCTTGTGGATCTTCTTACAACTGCGCTTGAGATTTGTTTGTGATAAATGTGGGCGGTAATGCTACCTTTTCTCGCTTACCTATGGTTACTTTAAGGTGGGGGTTTAAACCTTAATTGTCAATCGTAACTTTGATTTTACCTGAAATAGGCATGACTACATTATATTTTCTAGGGGTGATTTGGTAAAAACATAAATTATCAAATTTCGTCAATCGAAAATGATGACGAAATTACCTCTAATTTCAATGCGATGACAATTTTTGACTTAAAGTAGGTATCAAAATTTAATAATTATTTGTTTTGATAAAAGACGGAGGGCTTTTATTTGGCATTTTAGAAAACTTCCTTTTATTTTAAGATTTATTACAATAGAAGTCTTTCAGCAGCTATTTCGAAGAATCATCTTCCTGACGCATGTCGCGGGATCTACGAGCATACTTTTATCTTATAAATCGTTGGTGTGCAAGGGGTACATGGGTATTTTTTTTCTGTCTAGACACGATATATACCTTAAGAGGGTTTTTTTTTAATGCAGTTAATGGTGCGGCGGAATGAGCGTATTTACAATTTTTGTGTTTCCCAGTTACTGGGCAGTGCAGGTAGGCAGTCGCTACATTTACTACTATTTACTACTACGTGCCTCAGAAAATCAGCGCCGATGATTGGTTTGCGGACTGCTGCGATTACAAACTTCCAGCGATATGGTCTTCGTAGTTTGAGGTCCAATTCGAGCGTCTTCTCGCCGTAGGTCGAAATAGTAGTATTGTTGGCCGCGTATAGACAAAAGTTTGTAGGTGTAACTTTCATACCGGCTTTCCTCGGTATGACCGAGATATTGGCTCCAGTATCGATCAGGAACGACAGGCGTGAGTTCCTGTCGGTGATAAATAGGCGGTGTGAAAGTGTTCTCGCGCCGGTTGCCGCCTCAGCCAACGCAGGTCCTAGTTTTCCGAGGTCGTCTTTGGGTCTTCAAACTTGCAAGGACGTGTGCACCGTTGAGCTTGTTTCCCGAACTTTCGATGATAGTAACAGATTCTATCATTACGAAACGATGAATCACTGCGGTTGGAGCGGGGTCTCGATGGTGTTCTTGATCTGGAACGATATCTTCGAAATGGTCGTCTTTGCCGATACGATGATTGGTTCGCTTTTAGTTCAGCGATCTCACGAGTCAGCAAGTCTATCTTCTCATTCAGTTTCTCCGTAGTGGTCATCTCGTGAGTTGTTGCTTGACTTGTGGAAGCGGACACAGCAGCGATAGTTTGTGGTTGAGAATGTTCTAGTATCTTGTCAGCCATTTGCGCGAGTTCGTCGATGTCTGACTTCTTGGTGATGTTGTCGCTGACTGCAAGGACAGCGCGGACTGACTGTGGCAGGTGGTTCGTCCACATGATCCGCAGCTCCGAGTCGGATATGTTGTCACCAGCGAGGTTCTTCATGCGTCGCAGTAATTGTGATGGCTTCATATCCCCTAATTCCATTTCAGACAATAACCGCTGGACCTGCCTTTGTTCAGATTCTTCGTAAACCTGCAGTAATCGTTTCTTCAACGTTTCGTATTTGTCAGTTTCTGGTGGGTGGAGGATAATGTCGGCTATCTCGTCGATATCTTGACGTTCCAGCTGGCCGATGACGAGCTCGTACATCGCCTTGTCTCCTTTCTTGTGTGAGGAAACGATGGCTTCAAACTGCGCGAACCATAAACGCAGTCTCTCGCGCCAGACCGGTGGAATGCGAAGAGTGGCAGAGACACCGGACACTTCTTGCTCGTCTTTCATCAAATCCGCGTTGGACGAAGTCATTGTAGCTTTTTGATCACGTCGGGGTCACCACTGTTGAGATAGGAGTCCCTATGGTGTCTGGAGTGAAAGACGGTTAAGATACGAATGAATTTTATTGCTTAGCGTAACCTATTATATACAAAAATATTTACAAAATTATCAGCGGCTACCTACATGTTTAACATTATAAAATAAATCAAATCATATGTGGGTGAGTCGAAAATGTTTGGATTTCTCGCTCACATATAAAAGCTTGCGCCGCGCCTGCGTCGCTAGTAACCGATGGTACGGGCCCACGGCGCGCCGCAGACACTGGGCGGTGTTACACAACTACAATACCGCCCACACACTCATGTCGGCATTCCCGCCCAAACCACAACCGGCTAGACCTGGAAATGGGGAGGACGGGAGCCACACACCCCTCCCCCGTGGACGCGCCTAAGTCGGCATCTCTGTCGCTGGTCACCCCCGCCGGGCCTCCCCCAGGTAACTGGGGGTCTCACTCAGCGGGGGTAGACCGCCGGGATGCCGTGAAGAAAGCGACACTTAGCTACGGCGCTGCCCGGCAGCGTCTGTTATGCTATAGTGTCGCGGCGCGCCCACGGGAAAACTTACTCACATGCAACCTTACACAAGCGGGCTAAACCCCGCCACCATCCACGCCATAGGCCACCTGACGAGGGGCCCGTATTTACGGGCCAACGTAAAGCTCCTGCGGGAGGGGGGCGAAGCCCCGTAACCGCCTGCCACGCCCCCTGACGGGGGCGTCGCGAATTTCAGAGACGTCGCTAGTATTCCACTAGCCGCCCGGCGCGCGCGCATGATGTATGAGTATGTGTTGCAGCTACAGCGTATTGATAATCGGTTGCATCTGGTTATACTGGAAGCGGACCCCCAAGTAGTGATAAATGATGATAGATATAAACTCATTGTGTTCAGCTCAGCTTCACAAACACTGTCTACTCATTATCCACTAGAAAACTTACATTTGTTCATCATAAAAGCTCACATACTCTGTACATGATTGGAAAAACGGAATCACCGATATCTAGTCCCCTCAATATAAACACGCGGGAGTAATTTAACCAGCTTTTTTTTTTAATTGACGCGATGACGCGGCGACATGAAAACAATTTCGCGAGGCCTTTGCATCGGCAAATTGACTCCGTTATTTATGAACCGAACGCGTTCAATTTTAGAGATGAACAGTGGATGCGAGCGACGAACATTATTTGCCCTGGTAATTAGTTAATAAGTGCTTTTTAGTCTGTTCTGCTAACAGCTAGCTGTTCTGTATAGTAATCTGTTTATAACAGCTTGAGTAGAATATTTGTTACTTTTATTATAAGTCCTTATATTGTGTACCTACTATGTAATATACCTACTGCTATTTGTTATGCGTATAAAAAATATAATAAAATTCAACCTCGTGTACACGGTTTCTTAATTAAAAGTCTGGGCAAACATTTGTACTGGAACTTCTAATTAGAACACCTGAAGCTGCTCCAAAATATACAACAAACACACATGTAATCTTACACACAATAATTAAAACCACTCGCATCTCAACTCTAATAACAAAGATAAATATGGGGAAGGCGCGGCAATATGTCAGCCGGTCCATATTATACCTTCAGCCTGACGCGTATGTTACTCATGATAAATGTTCACCCATCATTCCGTGATGCCTGCTTACTGGGAACGCCTCCGTCCTGGTAAAATGATTTTAGTCTTATCTGTTTCTGTATTATTTTGGGGGGAAGAGATGTAGGCATATATCAAAGTTAATTGTGAATTATGTGACGGAAATTGGGCAGGGCAAACACGAATGGTGGTACTTTGATATCACAATTTACAAATACGGCTGAAAGATCAGAAGTGAATCCGCGATGGAAAAAGTCTAAAATAAGAACGGACTGTAGCTTAAGCTAAAAGCTATTTCTAATTTCGAATCTGTGAAAATATCTCTAAAGTTTGAAGAATAAACATCTATCAGTTCAAATCAGACACATTGATTTTACCTTTTTTTATTGCATCTAACATTGTAGGTACCTACACATTTCCCCAGTTATGTCTAAGTCTCAAGTAATAAGGGGCGAGCCTATTGCCACCAACCGTTCACAAATCCAGACTACGGTCTGCTATTTTGATTGAGCGATCGTTAACCGGTGCTGCAAAATTTCTGCTGGTTTCTATGCTGCTACAGCGTGATTAAAATTATTTAAGTATTATAAATTATTTTTTTACTAACATAGGTTTTTAAGTAAAATTGTTACTAATACTACAAGTTATGGTACTTGAGTAAATATTGAATTGTTATTATTATACAGCATATAATTAATATCCTGTCTAAAAGCACTGTATTTAACGCACAGAATAAACAACATGTTTTTTTTATGAAAATATGTAATGACACAAGATCAGGCTTAATGATCATAAAACACACCCTCAAAAGGGTAAAAAATATGGCGGGTGTATTAAAATACGGCCGCCATCTTTTTCACTGACGTCACTGCCCTAAAAAGCCAAGATTTATAGTATCCATCAGGTTGTCTAATATCGAATTTTAACAAATAATCATGTTATGAGAGGACGATATGCCATCCATCATCGCGCTTGCCCAAGTTTGGCCTATCACTCAAACTCCAGTGGTATATCAATAGCTGGTTAGTTTAGGTACGGGTATTTTTAGAAGCTTTTCGTCAGACTGCAGTATATATGTACATAGTTTGAAGGTTTTTGAGCTGCTTAGGCATTATAATATCTTTCTTATTCTTGAAACTAGGTGTGCCCGCGACTTTTTACGCGTGGAATTTAACAATAATAAGGGTTTTTTTATAACCTAAATTGTCACATCAGCTATATGCCAGTGAAATCCAAGTCTAAATCAGTCCAGCCGTTTCGGAGATTACCTCAAACAAACAGACAGACAGGTTTTTTGGTATCACTATCTCATTAACTTTCATATGCATAAAAAGCTGTTATTTTGACGTCACAAACAAACAGTTCAATTTATATAGAAGATGAGAAACTCTGCTGAGTGTCTTTACCTAAGAGATTTTCCTTGTGTCTTAGTGAAATTAAATTAAATGATATTTATTTCTCTAAGTGGATCTTTTCCAGTTACTTTCACACATCAAGGTAAGGTTAATATTTTACAAATAAAATGGCGCCGTCTTTCTCGTTTTGTGCAAATATACTAAATCATTCGCAAGAACTTATTTTGCTTAAGTAATTTAGTGTCTAGGTGGATGTCCAAAGGATCCACCGTTCTCCAAAAAACTCAGTGCGTTTTTCAATTTCTAGACGACAGCGATGCGGAGGAGTACTTTGACGCCTCAGTGTCTTGGTCGGCTTTTTACTTTATTTTGTTTTTGTATATATGTAAATAATTAGTTTTATATTATAATTGTGTATATTGTAAATTTTAAATTTAATATAACTAAATACTCTTCTCATAAAACAAAATTACACGTATTAAAAGAGTATAATGCTTTCTAATTTAATTCAGGCACAAAACAATGTACCAAACATCTAGTTACAATTTAAAAACTGCCAAAATGTCAGCTTCAAATAATTCAGTGATGGGTGAGCTAACTGAACAGCCCCTGACAGATTCATTACTCTTTTGTCAAAACATTCGTTCAGACGAAAACAAATGGCCGTAATGTTTTACAGTAACACTAACATTTAACATTGTTTTAACTCGTTTTGTGAGTATTTAATGGAAAGTAGTCCTAACTGATGAAGGGGGGTCAATTTATACACAATTTACAAAATAGTTATATTTAGAGCTAAGCTGTGCCCTGTGGTTTCACCCGCTCCCAATGGACCTGCATGGTGTTAACCTTCCTCAAGAATTGGACCATCAAAGGCAAGAAGATTTTTTCAAAGTCAACGAGTCATGCTAGAGAAAAGAGAAAGAAAAAAAAACAAACAAACTCTTTAGTTTTATTATATTAGCATAGATTATCCCAAATGTTAAGGATGGGGCTGAAAATGCCACTTAGACACGACATTTTAGCATTATCATTTGTATGCTCTTAACAATATATACCCTATTTTTTTCATTTTTTTTTTTAAAACGTTGCCCCACACTAGGAATTTCTCCTGTATCGTGGGTGCGTTTACACACATTTAAACTCACATACACAAACAGCCAGACCCGGAACAACCACCTGTAGGTCATACAAATATTTGTTCCGTGCGGCGATCGAACCCACAACACGCGGCGCATCAGCCGATGGCTCAACCAATGCGCCAACCGTGTCGTCAAATAGTCTCTAGTTTTATAACAAAGAGTAGCCGTACAGAGTCAGTGCTGAAAGTCTACTCTATACTAAGGCACATCTGTTTTAGAATTTCGTTAAATTTTAGTACCCCGCCACCAAAACCGCGAATAGTTCCCGCAAAATTTAAATTAATATCAGTTTGAAACTATAATTCAGTAAAAGTTAGTATTGATACTAAAACTAATCAATCATTCTATAAATACCAGTTGACTGAAGTTGCACCGAAATATTCGTTCCGTTGTTATTTATGATGACAGACGAGTTTCGATAAGGCTAAGCTTTGTTTTGTAACTAAATTATTAAACTTGTATTTGTTACCCCATACAAACTTTGGACTCCAAAATCTTGGGATTGTCTTTGGGAAGCCACGATGTACCTATACGCAAGGTTGGTACCTACATAGTTCGTAAAATTCAGTGGAGAAGTTACTTGACAATGAGTTTAAAGGGAAAATTAGAGATTGAAAGCGCAATTTTAGGTTTTCTAAGAAAAAAATCTCCAACTAGGTCTTTAGACACCAAAGACACAGAGAGACACGAGTACGCACTTAGTTCGCAACAAACATTTTGGCTTTGACTTAGACCTATGCTCCATACTATTACGCATTAAGTTGAATTAAAATCGTTTTTCAACCGACTTTAAAAAAAGGAGGAGGTTTCATTACCAAGGTTTTGGACTTGAAAGTTTGCATGAAATTCCGCTGTAAGATAAAAAAAATACTACTACTTCTATTCTACTGTTTCTTCTCAGAGTAGTTAACTAGAGGAACACCGACCTCATAACATCACGCCTGTATATCCCGTAGGGTCAAACAGAGGGTGCCTGTGCCCATGTATTACTTCCAGATGGAAAAACCACATGAGCCGTTGCCCGACTAGAGAATTGAACCTAAGACCTCATGCTTAGCAGTAGCACTTACGACCACATGGCAAACAAAGACCAATAAATCTTCTCACGTGTAGATTGCTCCCAAAACATTCAACGCTATGGGGTGTTTCATTTTCACCAATCAACATTTATGGGTTAATATAATATGATAATGTTATCTACCCTCTTCCCTCTTATGAGTAAACAGAACCCTTAGTTTAAATAGTTATTGAGTCGCGTGGCCTTGCAAAACATTTCAATAATGCATTAAATAGTAATGGAATGGTTACCCCGAAGCACGATTGCCATGGAAACCCCTTTCCGTTTTGCCCTACTTAACATTTATGACCAATATTGGTATAAGGTTTGCAGTTTGCACATTTGTGTGTTCAAATTTTATTATGTTTATGTTGATTTCAAACGAACAATTGGTAGAAATATGTATCATTAAATCTCCTTATTTATTTCTTTTTCTCAGTCGTTTTAGGCAAATAGTGCCAAATGAGTACATTTCTTTTAAACATGTCATCTGCCTAGCCTTTTTCCCAACTATGTTGGGGTCGGCTTCCAGTCTAACCGGATGCAGCTGAATACCAGTGTTTTACATGGAGCGACTGCCTATCTGACCTCCACAACCCAGTTACTGGGCTACACGATACCCCTTGATAAGAGTGGTTGTCAGACTTTCGGGTTTCTGACTACCCGTAACGACTGTCAAAGATCTACAAACGACAAGAAAAAAAAAATGATTGCATCCGTGCGAAGCCTGTTATAGTCTTAGTTATCAATTACTATACTATACCTTCACATCATTTACCTTAACACTGGAAAATATACTAATAATTACTTCAGTCATGCATCAAATATCTTTTTCAGCTGTAACCTGCTATTAATTAATAAAAGGTACTAAGTAGTATCAACTGCTGCTCGGTGTCCCACGTAAATTAGTTTATTATTAACGTCAACTTGTCGATGGCCTGGCTTGCACGCGAACCACAGACGTTAATACTCGGTAATGACTTGAAAAGCGCCACTTTGTATTTCTATTTTCAGTTCGAATGTTGCCGATGCATATTTCCTGTAAACCTTCTTATTCATTGCTTAGTTTCGGAGAACTTTGTTTAAAACACCATCATAACTTCCCGCCTGTATTCACAGATGGGTTTTCCAGATGTATACTCACATTTCGCCAGTTATAGGGGGCGAGCCTATTGCCAGCTAACGCGCACAAATCCACACTCAATGATCCTTCTGGGAAAAATTCAGCTAAAACAACCTTTATAACTCTTTTTTCGATCCCAGAATCGAACCCTGGACAAGTATACTGACATATCTTATTATATTTCAACAAATGAGGTATCATTGGAAGCATCTTGAGTGTCCGCTGGCTATGTGACGTCACATTAAATTGGATATGGCGCCCTCTAATGGCCATAAAATCATGAACTTTAAAAAGTTAATTTTAATGATGCGGTGTTGGGTATCAAATGAGAGGGCTTAATTAGCATGTTTCAAATAATATATATTTGAAACATGCTAATTAAGCCCTCTCATTTGATACCCCAAAATAATTTAAATAAAAAGTAAGTTCAAAAACTAACACCGATCTACTGAAAAATCACGCCCCAAAAAAAAAAAAAAAACTAGCATTTTGTCCGCGTGGATTTCGTACTTTTAATCGTAGTTTGAAAATAATATCTTCCATAAGCCTCTAGCATTCAGGAGTAACGTAGCTTTCTCACAGTGAAAAAAAATCTCTTTATAATATTAGTCGAAAAAGGTGGCGAGACGACGAGGGCTAGCACGAGGTGGCGTTGTAAAAGAATACTTGGAACGACTTGGGGGAGGCCTTTGTCCAGCAGTGGGACAGCATTGGCTAAAAATTATAAGTATAGATTATTTAAAAAATAAAACTTTTTCGTCATCTCTTCTTTCCCAATCCTTATCTTACATCAACGATCAGAACCTCGTTACCAGCAGTTGTGACAGCACATTATATTGGCATATTACTCATCACACGTCTTGCGCCGTGTTTCCCATTCGTAACTAATCGATGTACATTGCGTGTTGTGCTCCTTGACTATTTAGGCTAGTCGACTTTTACGTGCCCTATAGGTATTGCTGTATGGAGGTTATTCTGTCCTTTAATTTGTTAAGCAATTTATCTATCAGAGGCATGCTTTGCTCGTACTATCGTTTTGTATTTGAATCTGGACCTCAGTTTAAAACTTAAAAATTACTATATTTCGAATAAAACTAGTGGATTCTTTACTTTTTTTAAATAAATCTCATTTGGCAATAGGGATGATAACTTTCTCATGATTTTTAACAATTTAAAGAAAATAACAACAAATGAACGTTCAGATTAGGAATAAGCCGATGAAAAAATACTATGCTGGGAGGTCCGGAACCATGTACCGATCTCTCGAACTCTATCTAGGTTGTGCGTCGATGTCCCTTCCTCTAATTGTGTATATAAACAAATAGTGTTTTTGTATCTTATGATTTAGTTACACAATAGGCTCATTAAAACCTTCATTACCAGAACGTAGACACAATTACACTCCGTACCATCCACTAGTATTTCGATGTACAATTTTTTTTTTCTTTCGCTAAACTTAACATCGCTTAATACTGAATCGAATTTTAAAAACTCAGTCATGTTGTGTTTTCATTGTAAAATACGTTACTACCTCAATTGCTGCTTAAACCACGAACACCCTAAAACCCAAACACGGAATAAGGGCTCACCAAATCCAAAGGTAATTTCAAAAGCTGGCCATCAATCAGTGTTGCTAATCACCGCGCCTGCTTTATTTGCTCATTAGTTGCATGGCCAAACGTTCGGACGCCATCGTCTGTGTTCGGCAATTTCCGGGAATGCGGCTTTTTTGACTCTTTGCTTCGGCATTATCGTGGCATTCTATTGGACGGAATTGGAATTGCAAATGAGCTGGAACTGTCATGCTGGTTACAAAGTAAACAATGTTTGATTTAGAAGGAGATTGTTCCGATAATTCACAAGACAAGTATTTGTACAGCCTATTAAGTTATGGTAGAATGTAAATTCAAAATAACGATTGTATATTGGGACTGCCTCGTTGGTCTATTGATGGCAAGTGCTACTGCTGAACATGAAGTACAGAGTTCGGTATCTGGGTCGTGAAAATTGATATTGGATTTTTCCATTTGTAATTTCTCAGTAACAACCCGGAGCATGGATTTTTGCCCGATTAATGGCAATAGGCTCACCTACACCTCACATTGGGCTTAAAAACACAACCGGTGAAATGTGAGTGTACTATTGGTACACCTCAATCTGACCTTTTGGGAGTTATAGGCGTTATGTTGTGTTTATAGAACACAACATAACGCCGAATGTAAATTGTACACTCTATTCGCGTAAAGAGGGTTTGCATGACACATGCCAAAAGAACTTTGCACGATGTGTGCAAAATCAATAATATGCCATTAGTTTTGTAAAATATACTTAGCTGGGTTTTATTGTAAAAGTGTCTTCGCAGATTTAAATAATAGTGTTAATAGAAATCAACATGACCGATTTTAATAATAAATATGGATACGGATAAAAATCTTAGCGCTAATAATCTGTAACTTTACAAATGAATTTTGATTCGAATAAATGCTGCTTACGGCGTGACCAGCCAGTATCAGATAGGTTTAGTGATGATGGCTTTTAAATTGGTCTAGTATTGAGTCCTGACGTTGTTTTAATTATTACTGACGAACGTATAGGTGTGCAAATGAAGCGCACGATAGAGGTACTTAATCCTATACATATAAAAAACTTCTTTTTGTACTTAGACTCCCGGGCGACAATTTGTCACCCACTGCAAATAGTCTCTCTATCTTTAAATCGATCTGAATCCTCGCCCTCCACCATACATAAACAAATACATAGGTATGTATTATACACAGTAACACTCACAATGTACAGACGCCAGCACATCAAGCTAACCCAAACTGTCAAATTTTCCCAATTGAACATGAACCTTATTCCTTTGTAATAAAGTTCAAAACTCTCAAAGATATTTGACAGATTGCGGTAGCTTGATGTGCTGGCCTCTGTACATATAACACGGCAAGTGGTCACGCTCGACTAGCTTTCTGTAGCGGGCGATCCATTAACTTGCGAGCTAAAGTTCCTCCATACGCATGTGAACATACTGGCTGGGAATATCGACGACTTGTTGGAGATTATGTCAACTTGATACTTCTCACAGAACAGACACTATCTGACCAGCGCTTTTGTATATCCGCCATTTTTGTAAGATTAAAAATATATTTGTAGTTCTCGCCACATCTGACGGAGGATTACTGCTCGCTTGGTATAAGAATGTTCTAAGTGCTGAAAGCGTTTTTTATTGCAATATATCTAGGAATGGCAATGCCCTTCGTTTATGCCTGGCTGGAGGCCTTAATTTTAATTAAGCCCCCCACAGGAAAGTTCGGTTGAGCAGTAAATATCCCTGAAGGATAAACTGCGAGATGCCCATTCCAAAAAAAAAAAAAAAAGCCCTTTGTTGCTTTAATATTTTTTTAATCGCATACATCATTTGTAAAATATATGTAAATGATATCTAGGAAAATTTATTATTTTACCCTGTGAGGATTTTAACTTTTATTTTAGGAATTAAATTTTGTTTGTGTTGTTGTATAACCGTGTTATAATTTATTTTGTTATGTTTACATTCGTCATTAATTTATGGATGTGTAGAGACCGCAATGTTCTGTTACTAATTATTGTTTTTCTTTCTTTCCAGGTAAGCATAATGAACAAGCAATGAGTGTTGCTGCTGACTGTGGCGTATGTATAATCTAATGACGGCTGCCACAGCCTTACAAATAGTAAGGTAGATCAGACACCACCGACACTATTAATTAAGACAGCAACGAAATTGACTGAACGTATAAATTATTGTGTTTAGCCTCTTCTGTCCCATTCCTGGTTGCCTTCATTAACTTCGCGTTCAATTCCGCGCTACCTCTTTCCAGTTGTGATGGAATCCATCCAGTTTGTCGGCTTCTCTCATTCGTGGTCTATCACGACTCCCGTCCCGTTTACTGTCTCATGGCATACAGTTCTGTTATATTTGGGCTTAGTTTGAAGAGCTAAAGAAAATCTTAGCGGTCAAAAATATGTTTTTAGGAGTGTTCAATTCCTTAACTATAATAATCAAATACTTCGTAAATAAACGTTCAAAGTTATCGGTAGCTGATCACGTTATGACAGCTCTGAACCACAATAAGTAATCAACAGCATTACCGTCACTTTATCTCTCAGATAGCGTTATCAGTATGTCACAGTATTGGAAGGCCATCGCTCAATTCAATACGAAGTACCGAAGATGAGATTAACAAGTTAGCATGTGACGCGAGCCAAGTTAGACGGCTAAGTTGGATAGTTTGAACGCCCGTGTGTATAGATATATGTATTGGGGACATGTCTTATATCTGAGTCTAGTCATAACTCAGTTGTGTGTTTCAGTTTTGTTTCGATATGGGGGGGTTGTGTTCGAAGTCGTCTTCTGTCTAAAGCATTGGTTTCCAACCTGGGGTCCGCGGACCCCCAGTGGTCCGCAAGAGCCTAAATATGCCATTCATATCTGTGTGGTACTTTCCACAAAAGACCATCGCAGTCACTAATCTGCATGGTCCTCACATGATCTGACTAAGGTAATGTCTGGACTTGAAAAGCGACTGTGACCCAGTGGTCACAGTCGCTTTTATAATGTAAATATAAATGTAAATATAATATAATATATGACTATTCTGAAAATAAACACCAAAAAAACTCAGTAGTTTTTTTGGTGTTTATTTTCAGAATAGTCAGATAGGGAAACACTTACTAAGTCTAAAACATATTTTGTTGACGTGTTTGAAAAAACCCATTTACAAAAATAAATATCATTTATCGTTTATTTCTTACATAATCCGATAAATACACACGAAATTCAATTTTCTGTTAGAAATTATGTACGAGTATTTTTTATTAGTAGTACTGTTAATGCATGATATTGTTGAATTAAACATATATGCTAAATATTTCGTTTATTCTTAGATTGACACATCTTATTTTTCTTGAAGCTTCTGGTTCCTGTCAACTACAAAGAAACCAAAGAGGTCCCTGGACCAAAAAAGGTTGGGAGCCACTGATCTAAAGGATTATTATTCATGTGTTTTCCATAAGGTCTGTTGCTTTCATGATCGTCTACATAAAGTAACCTGAGTTAGCGTTTTGAACCCTGATTTATCTTTCTCTTGTGATGGCAGAAACAAATTGGATTTTTTGGCAGTCACTATTCTGTAAACTGGAAATCTGTTTGTGCTTAAGAGTACTCTGGCGGCTGGGACCACGGTTCCAGCATTTGTTCCTATAATACCTTTGTGTATAACATCATGCCCGTATTCCCCGAAGGGATGGGCAGAGGTGCACCTATATTAACACCCACATGTCGCCAGTTATGGATACGTCTGCGAGCCCATTGCCATCAACCGGCACAAATCCAGACTCCAGGCTGCTAATGAAAACAATCCTATTTGAAAAACTCAATAACACTTTACACGCTCTGCACCCGCGCTTGAGACCACTAGACCAGCGAGGCACTAAAAAAAATGGTCACATACATTCAAAAAGACAAGTTACACAGGTGGAAATTCCCCATTGGCAATTTTCCGCACACAATATTCCAATTGATCTTAAAGTTAGTTGGTATCAAAGTGAACAGGGCGCTCGACTGAGTTGATTAGATTGATCGAAGCTACAAGAAGGTAACACGCCGATCTCTTGTGTCTATATGAAGATTGATGAAACGATGCTACGTAAATGTGTAGCGTTCATCACTTCTCAACCTCCATGAGCGTATGTTGACGAGCAGCTGAACGGTTTCCGTGTTTTAATATGTACAGTCGAATCTTTTATACCTTCGTCAGTTTTCAAAATATTTTTTAATTCGTGTCTGAACACATAGTAGGCAGTAGATACCTTTTGAAGATACGGCTAGAGAAGCCTACTGCATAGAACACTATATTTAATCACTTTATGACAAAGGTCAAAATAGCATAAACCTTTCATTCACCTTTTTCTCATAACTAAATATCTTTCAAACGAAAATAACTCCACTACAATTGACTTAGTTAAACCACAGCTTTTCTACACCCAACATTATTTCTATTTTCACGGAATCACACTTCACATTTTGCAATTCGCAGATGTTGCCATAATTCAGTTTCGAAACTAATAAGCCACAAGCTTCTCATTTCATAATTCACGCCGCAGAGCTGCGGACGGGCAGCAGTGTTGCCAGCGCAATAATAATAACGCATCGCTCCCTGAGGACGTCGATATTAAATAGGTACGCTTGGGATCGCTCGCTTATTTACCTGGCTTGTTGAGAATAGAGAAACAGCACCTAAATGAAAGTGTTAAATCATAGTTATATTTTGGTATATATTAGGTCTTTACCTATGAAATTGCCGTTCTGCAGTACTGGCCATTTCAAATCAAAATATTTTTTGTTTGGCTAAGAATTCTAATTTCAAATTAATTTTATTTTAAAAACATGGATTTTTTTTTCCAAAAGTAGTCATTTGTTTATTGATTAGTGTTACATTTTCATCGCATTTAAATCTTTTTCGTCATCATGGATACGTTAAAAATTCGAGTAATTATGGAATATGAGTACCGTCGTGGCAGCAACGCGGCACAAGCGGCACGCAACATCAACGACGTTTACGGAGCTAACACTACAAACCAACGCACTACCTGTTATTGGTTTGCTCGCTTCCGTTCTGGAAATTTCGACCTGAAAAATGAACCTCGCGGTCGTCCGAAGACTTTGGTCGACAATGACGAATTAAAGGCGATTGTGGAAGCTGATGATACACAATCTACGGCTGAATTAGCAGCAGCTTTCGACGTTAGCGTCAAAACAATATTGGTCCATTTGCGTCAAATTGGCAAGGTAAAAAAGCTTGACAAATGGGTGCCCCACGAACTCAATGATCGCCAGCGCGAAGTACGCGTCGAGACGTGCCTTGCACTGCTCAACAGACACACAAATGAAGGAATTTTGAACCGCATTGTTACCTGCGATGAAAAATGGATTCTGTTTGATAACCGCAAGCGCTCAGCAAGTTGGTTGGATCCTGGTTCAGCACCTAAACAATGCCCTAAACGAAAACTTACCCCAAGAAAAGTGATGGTCACTGTTTGGTGGTCTAGCGCCGGTGTGATTCAACACGGCTTCTTACCAAACGGGGTGAGCATTACTGCAGATGTGTACTGTGAAGAACTGAACACAATGATGGAGAAGCTGGCACATCTCCAACCAGCATTGGTCAATCGCTCGTCTCCGCTGCTCCTGCACGACAACGCGCGACCTCATACTGCACAGCAGACGGTCTCCAAGTTGCAAGAACTGGGGTTGGAAGCTCTCCGTCATCCGCCCTACTCACCAGACCTTGCGCCTACAGACTACTACTTTTTCCAGAATTTGGATAACTTCTTGGCGGGAAAAAAATTCAATACCCGAGAGGCAGTACAAAATGCCTTTGAAGAATTTGTTGCCTCCCGTCCAGCTGATTTCTTTAAGAAGGGCATCAATAAACTGCCACTGCGTTGGCAAAGATGCATTGATTGCATGGGTGATTACTTCGATTAATACAAATAAAAAATACATGAAAAAAATTCATTTATTTTTTTTCATACAAAACGGCAATTTCATAGGTAAAGACCTATTATATTTCAAAAGTATGGTTAGTGGCGAGATACTTCTGAAAAGTCAGTTTCGTCATCACAACTGGCGCTTGCATGACATTGTAAAATCTCATAATTGAAAACGTTCAAAATCTAGTAGCACTCAGCATCTCAGCGACAATGAATGACAGAAACTTGTCAAAAATGTAGGTAAATAAGACGTTTTTAAAATACGTGAATGAAGCAAAAGGGGTATGCAAGGATCGTAACACGTGGTTTTCTATATTGTCTGCCTACCTCCATGGGAACAAGGAGTGACATTACATATGTATGAATGTACAGAGGCCAGCACATCAAGCTACCCCAATGTGTCAAATTTTACCAATTGAGCCACCTTGTACTTTTGTAATAAAGCTTAAAATCTATCAAAGAAATTTGACACATTTAGGTATCTTGATGTGCTGACCTCTGTACTTCAAAAGTATATACGAGCTTCTAGAATAATGACTGTTACGGCTGCCTGTTTGAGCACAATAGAATTTACAATCTATGGACTTAAAAGTACATTTTCCCTTAATTATCTTCTTTTTAAACACAAAGACGGTAAACCATTTCGTACCCCAAAGCTGCGTACTGCTGATGGATATAAAAATGTTATCAATGCAACTGCATCATGCAGCCAGGTAAATAACCAAGTGATATAGTTATATCACTTGGTTATTTACCTGGCTGATTAAGATAAATTAGGAAATTCTTACAAGAAATCTACGCATGCTAATTTAACTCACACTAGGCGACACCTTACTCATCATTTGCCTAGCCTTTTCCCAACTACATATGATGGATCGGCTTCTAGTCTAACAACGTGATGCCCCTTGGTAAGACTGGTTGTCAGACTAACACCAATAAATAGAAATACATTATTTTTGCAATGCTCGTCAGTGTAATTAATGTTAGTGAAACGGACATAAATTGTCCCAAAGCGCAATGCAGATGTCGATTATTAGTTTTAGACACTTGTACACATTGAGTATATGTACAAATTTATCTACCGTCAATATAAGGTAGTATTTAGCATTTAAGCTTTGCATTTAATATAATATGTACCTATTATATCGTCAAAACTTTCAGTTTAACAGCCTTGATAACATTCTTAACTGAATGCATTATTTCTGTCGTTATGCTCTACTAATTCAGTTCAGAACCCTTATCTAAGCCGTAGCTGTAATTTATTAGGTATAAGAAACTGTTTAAGAGTGTCGCTCTATTGAACTATACCTTCTTCTCACCTGCGCTCTGGAGGGTGGGGGGAATCGGAAATCAAGAGGGGGTTAGGGTTGTCGCTTTAAAAAAAAGATTCTCGTTACATTTATTGTACCTTTAAAACTTACAAGTATAACTTTCTTCCATACTACTTAAACAAAATATAGTTTTCCAGAATTTTCAGGAAATCAAACGTTTTAGAACATGATAATTACATTTAGATCACGTAACTGCTGATTTGGATGAGGAGCAGGGTCTCAAGTTCCTCATCCTCCATGGAAAAGGGAGGATTCTCCGACCAGACAGGTGTTAAGTCTGGTGGGATACTGCCCTATGATTGTTCTCCAGTTCTTGTAGAAAGTTTAATCATGCTCATAAGTTTAATATCGCGATGTAGTTTTAGTTCACATGTGGCGAGATAGATGTCGCTACACTAACATATTTTAGTAAAAGGTTTGTATTTTATATATAGCACAACAGAATTTCGTAACCCTTAGAGTGCGCCTCTAGCAAATGTAACCGAACCGGCAGGTGGCAACCCTACCATAGAACAGATTATCGTCGCCGGATAGAAGTTGCCGATTCTTTATTTGCCATTTGTTAGACGTCCGTATCTCCGCGTCTGCTACGAATGGCCGTCTGTGAATCGAGGGTGATGAATTATGATGCGGTTCTTCGGATTTTGTTATTAAAAGTATAATTCAAGATCGTGGCATGGTTGAACTTTGAACACTTTAAAGCTATGTAGAGAAACGTCGAAGACAACATGTATTATGATGTTTAGTTTCTGATTTTGCTTCATATCAAAAAAATATGAATGTTTAATTTATTTATTTATCATACTTGATTGTACACCAAATAACAAAACACAGGGCAAACAGTTATAAGTCAAGTGTAAAAAAGGGTGATCGTATCGTACAGGGCGATCTCTTACAAACAATCTTTAGATCGACTGCAAGGTTTTTTGATAGGTCTTCGGTTGGCAGTGTACAAAGTATTGTCAGCTGTGTGTATTTTATTCCCTTGGAGCAAAATTACTTCGGGGTTGAAAAAAAAACGTGCAAACGAATATATTCTCACATTTAACGCTGTATGGCTCTTGTAGACAAGATAAAGCTTACAAAACACCAACACACCACCTTAAGACTTTAGTAACCCCTCGATATCGTCAACTCTCAAGCTAAGGATTAAGAGAAACAAGTCTAAATATGTATATACATATATATCCGATATTGCACCACCCACGACACCATAATTCCACCGCATCCCCGATCAGACTCAAAAGATTATAGCCACCATTAACAATAAAAGATTTTAATAAAACAAACAGGGGTTATAAACACTGGCAACACCAATAAATGGTTATGGCTATCACCATATAGCCATGGTGATTTGACTACGAGCTTTATGGTTTTAATTTACGTCCCCCCGTCGTGTATTATGTAAATGGGGGTAATGGGGGTAATTCGGAACGATATGGGGGTTCTCATTCGGTGATATTATTGGATGTAAGTAGCGCAGTAGGAAAATTATGGTGTATGGCGTGATGGCCCAGTCTTCTTATGCACGAGAACGAGGATTCAAATCTGGGCAAGTACCAATGTGTGTTTTTTTTCAATTCATAATATGTACTTTTAAAGGTAACAACTAACATCGGTGAACGAAAACATCGTGAGGAAACCTGGACTGTTAATTATGGTTAGTGAAATCGCCAACAAGGTGGGTTGGCGATTAATCAAGCGTGGTGATTAATGCTCGTGCCCTCTCTGTATGAGAAGAGACCTTTGCCCTGTAGTGAGACTGTAAAAGGCTGGTATTATTATTATGTCGGAAACGTGTTCATTCATTCTTCTGTCGACCTGGATTTTTTATCTTTATTGTGGAGTTTATTTAGCACTTAAATTGCACCAGAAGGCGCACTAATTTTGTAACATAGATAAAATATAAATATTGTGACGAGGTTGTAAAATAATTATATTTCCACTTAAGGACAACTTGATATACTTTAACGGTGGCTTCTTTTTTTTATGTCGGAACATTTTGAAGTTGAAATAATAAGTAAAAATTACTATGTTCATTTACTAGCAGTCTCCGGCGACTTCATCTACTCGTTTCTCTTTATATATTAGGTCTTTACCTATGAAATTGCCGTTCTGCAGTACTGGCCATTTCAAATCAAAATATTTTTTGTTTGGCTAAGAATTCTAATTTCAAATTAATTTTATTTTAAAAACATGGATTTTTTTTTCCAAAAGTAGTCATTTGTTTATTGATTAGTGTTACATTTTCATCGCATTTAAATCTTTTTCGTCATCATGGATACGTTAAAAATTCGAGTAATTATGGAATATGAGTACCGTCGTGGCAGCAACGCGGCACAAGCGGCACGCAACATCAACGACGTTTACGGAGCTAACACTACAAACCAACGCACTACCTGTTATTGGTTTGCTCGCTTCCGTTCTGGAAATTTCCACCTGAAAAATGAACCTCGCGGTCGTCCGAAGACTTTGGTCGACAATGACGAATTAAAGGCGATTGTGGAAGCTGATGATACACAATCTACGGCTGAATTAGCAGCAGCTTTCGACGTTAGCGTCAAAACAATATTGGTCCATTTGCGTCAAATTGGCAAGGTAAAAAAGCTTGACAAATGGGTGCCCCACGAACTCAATGATCGCCAGCGCGAAGTACGCGTCGAGACGTGCCTTGCACTGCTCAACAGACACACAAATGAAGGAATTTTGAACCGCATTGTTACCTGCGATGAAAAATGGATTCTGTTTGATAACCGCAAGCGCTCAGCAAGTTGGTTGGATCCTGGTTCAGCACCTAAACAATGCCCTAAACGAAAACTTACCCCAAGAAAAGTGATGGTCACTGTTTGGTGGTCTAGCGCCGGTGTGATTCAACACAGCTTCTTACCAAACGGGGTGAGCATTACTGCAGATGTGTACTGTGAAGAATTGAACACAATGATGGAAAAGCTGGCACATCTCCAACCAGCATTGGTCAATCGCTCGTCTCCGCTGCTCCTGCACGACAACGCGCGACCTCATACTGCACAGCAGACGGTCTCCAAGTTGCAAGAACTGGGGTTGGAAGCTCTCCGTCATCCGCCCTACTCACCAGACCTTGCGCCTACAGACTACTACTTTTTCCAGAATTTGGATAACTTCTTGGCGGGAAAAAAATTCAATACCCGAGAGGCAGTACAAAATGCCTTTGAAGAATTTGTTGCCTCCCGTCCAGCTGATTTCTTTAAGAAGGGCATCAATAAACTGCCACTGCGTTGGCAAAGATGCATTGATTGCATGGGTGATTACTTCGATTAATACAAATAAAAAATACATGAAAAAAATTCATTTAAATTTTTTCATACAAAACGGCAATTTCATAGGTAAAGACCTATTATTATAGCTTATGTGTTATTCTGAAGTATAAGCTATAACCCTGTAAAGTTTCATCAAAATCCGTTCAGTAGTTTTCCCGTGGAAGAGTAACAAATAAAGATATTTCCTCACAAACTTTCAAAATCATAATACAGGATATTTGGTGCATGGACCGACAGGATTTTTTGGGGGGTTGGCCCCCGAACCCCCATGCATAAGTTACATACTGCATAAGCTTTTGCTTATCACAAACATATAAGTTTTGACGGTTTAAAGGCAAGATTCCGGGTGATCAAAAAAAAACTAAACTGGATTCAAATTCCCGGTTCCCGAGAAGCTAAATAACATGTTAGCCTACATACTTGTAACCTAGAACACAGTAGGCAAACTTCCCTCAACCAACACACTCACCAGAGAGTAAATGAAATAACAACGTCAGTAGCACCATAAAACAGTACAATGTAACATCGGTGGCTCAATGATAGGATTACTCGCCTCATTGAACACCACACCTACTGCGGACACCACTCGTTATGTGCTCCATTGAGCTGCAGTGATCTTTGTGTGGGGCACGCAATATTGCTTAAGGGAAATTGTCACTGTCAGAAATAATATTAAAAACATCAGTTAGCGCGGTGAAGGGCTCCTTTCTAAGTAGTATCTGCCGTAAAGGTCGATCTTGTCGTTAGAAATTCGAAAGAGTTACCGTAACCCTGGAATGTAAATGGCAAGGACGGAACGCGGATGGGTTTTAGTCAGTAAAAGTCTGACACCGTTCCACCCAGAACCGGCGAAGACATTGGATGAATTCCCATATTTAAAAAAAAGGTCGATCTTGTCGGTTTTACATTGCTTGCTGAGTTAGATCCGTGAACTACTGAAGGTCATTCTTTGCATATCGAGTCTGCTCCGTGTCTAGGTCAGATAAATAATAATAAATAATAAAAATGTTAAAAATTGATCCAATAAATTGAAATTACACACAAGATCTAAACAAACTAGAATGATAGGTACATTCTATCATACAGATAGGCAGTCCCTAAAACAAACAGTGGTATAATTGTCCAAAGAGTTTGTAAACATATTTATTTCGTAATATGTCGGAATGCCAATGCAAAATAGTACCTCAAAATATCATAAGCTGCTGTCAATTTCGAGAGAAAGTAAAATCTTTAAATCTGTCAGTCATGCTTAATGCACATACGAATTCATCTCCATAAAACAATCTAAAAGATAACAATAAAAAAACCGCGCTAATATACCTTTGGAACACAATTTTAACCCCTACAGCACATTTTCAACCCCCCGCAAACTAACTCACTTCCAGCTCATCGAGCATTCTGACACTTCCTATCTTCACCCCACAAATCAGATTGCAGGTGTCTGATCATTGATAACCACTAGACGAGCCAAGCCCGGCCACCGTGGCCTTGGTCAGATATCGACGAAACTAGGCCACTGATACGTCCCACATATATGCATATGTCTGTCCCAATATTTCGCGATCACTGCTCATTTGCTGTTTTATTTTTGTTTCGCCAAGTAGTTCGAGATATATCTCTCTTCTTTTTTTTGTTTATTTTTCTGCTCTGTGGCACCCGGTGTTTGTGTTCGGAAATTGAATTTATTGTGGACTGTAGTGAAGTGTCGAGGTTTGCTCGTTTGCGTGTATCGATAATAGTGATGTTCAGTTTAAATTGGTATATTTCTAAGACCTATTCATATGTTCTTATCGCCGGTGTTGTGTTAAAATAAATATTTGCATAATTTTATCTTTTGCTTGATTTGGAAGATTAGCTTAATAATCTAAATGTTTATTTGCGTCGTGTTTCGGAACCTTTTTCAATCGTCATTTCAATTTCCTCTTATCAGAACTCCAGGAGTTTCAGGCGTTTCTGTTAATCTCCTGTCGCGAGATATTTCAAAAGCCAGCTTCCCTTTTCTATATTATAAATCCCATATTTCAACATGACGTGTTTCGTTAAGATACTAAGCTATATCAACTTTTGTGAATTAAAAAACTTCAAATGAGATCAACATTTATTCTCTTTTCTCACTTCTGCGTTTTAAAAACTAAAAAGTAGAGCATGCACCAACTATGGAGGTTGTATAGTGGTGTTTGGCACACTCACAAATCAGATAGGCTGTGTAGGTGACCGGGCGGATTGCTCGCAGCCACGCGGACTGACGTACCGTGCAAAACCGAGCTATTTTTACATCCTACCCTCCATTTTTAAATAAAATTCTATTACAAGTTTGTGTTCCATGTTTGATATGGGTAAAAATATGGCGTCAGCGGTTTGTTTGAACGGAAATAGAAAGTGTAGGTATTTTGTTTTGTATGTTCTGAAAAGCTATTTCAAAACGACATGACAGTTGAATGTTTGGTGAATGAAATAACGGTTGGTTGTTCTTGATATCTTTTGGAGAGAACAAGAATTAATTAAAAACAGAATGTATCTTTTGTAAGGACCGATCCCTTACAAAAGATAATGTGACACCTTTATCAATCACACTGTAAACTCCGAAATTCGATTCGCTCCGATTGTGGTGTCTATTTAATTAAATTCAACATTTTTGGCCATTTGGGTCTACCTCCTGTAACGTCCAATATACCCACATCAAGGCTTTTCCTTAATAGGAACTACAGCCCTGTTAAAGGTCCAGCAAAATGCTCTGATAAGCCCATTATTACTATTTCGGACACCTGAGTTTACGGTTATCAACAGGAGGTTCCAACCGGATCTCTGTCCCATCCGCATATACTGTTAATACTGTTTAAGTACTACAACACAATCTACATTGTTTCCTATTACCTGTATAAACCTCTTTTCTACTTCCGTTTAGAAATAGTGAACAAAATTACCAAAGGAAAATAATATGGTGCGTAACAAAATTATCAGTTAAATTCTCAGTGATGTGTTCAAACTTGTAAAAACAAAATGGTGCACCAAAAGGACCAAGACTGTTTATTAGAACTCTTTAGTTTATTGTGCTCTCAAAAAGGCCCAGTGCAAAATAGGAGGAAGAAAATAAAAGAAGGTAAGATGGTTCTATTTTCGAATTTCTATTTCGGAAACTTTCGGATTTACGATCTTACACGAACATATTTATTGTTATGGAAGTTTTTAAGTTCTTATTTTGAATTTATTGCTCTCAATTTCCGGACATGCATAAGCGTAGTGTTGTGAAATGTGATATCGAGCGCGTCACATAAATCAATACGATTAAGTATCGCATTTAGCGTATCGATAGGTATGTCAACATGACATTTGGAAATTCGACTCATAGGTTAATTCAACTCGTGCCGATGTCACTTGGTCTCAGATGTCGTGTTACTCGCACATTCAAATTGGGAGTGACAACGCACTGGGCACGTGCGTCCCGACACGCCCCGATTCGACGGCTGCTGATATTATCACATATTTCATACGATTCATATCATCACAGCGAAATTGGGCGCGGGATTTCCTTATTCCGTTCCTTTATTCTACTTTTCGCCTCGTAAATTGTACGATTGTTGCCAATATGCTTTTATATTCCAATGAGCATTCGTGCGGACGCATATATATAGTAGCTCGTATGTATTTATCACAAGATGACTTAACGTTTAAGTGTTAAGTTAATATTAGGGCTCGGTGCGTGTTAATTTCTAATCAACATCGTTATCTTTCAGTGTCAGGTGTAGGCGTACACAAATTAGAAAATCTACGACATAAGTACCGATATATCGTGTGTGACCTACTTCCCGTGAGTACATTTAATAGCTTATCACGATGTATTTACGTATAATATAGCAATTTCTGTGAAAACGCACGGTGTCGGATCAGTAGGTAATACGCAGCGAGAATTAACTTACTTTATTTTTCTGAAGCAAGTGACCGCGTTATTTTAAAACAAAAACATTTTAATAAATTACAGAATACAACTTTCGTTTATAGTCTGCGAGGAATAAAATATTTTCCATATTTATTCAGTATTACCTCCATTTCCCTCTGCTTTTCCTCACTGGATATTTCAATCACTTGAGTGCGTACCGTTCACTGGTAACGATTATTAATTTAAGATTTAACCAAAACAGGGTTGATGTTGATAACGGCGATAACAGTGTTGCAAATATAATAAGTTTTTTTTACCTGGCCAACAAACAGGTGCACTATCAGCTGTTTCACCTAATTGTTGTGGGTGAGGCTTATCAATGCGATAGGCGAGACGACGCTGTGTTGATAACAGCGAAACAGTCGCCGGTCGCGCGTCCCCGAGTGTATCTACTCGCCGGTTCCGAAAAAACAAAAGTAAAACCGTAAAATAATATTTGCACGCCAAATACGCGCCTAAACGGGCAACACAGCGTTCGAAATTGGAACAATATTTAAACGCAACGGTAGTGATGTGACGCTGTCAATTGATATTATCGATGAATTGACATAACAATGAAAATGAACACGTTTTGGAGTGAGTTTCTGAACGCGGCCGCGAATCACCCGTTCCCGTCGATGCCCATTGATCTGCTGTCGCCTTTTGATCTACAAACAAATGAAGATAGTTAGTATTTTATACTTTAACGTTTTATTCTAGCTCCGTGTCCATTGTACGATAACGAGAGAAGCCTTTGTTTGATAAAGCTCGTGTACTTTCACAAAAGGCAAAAATAGTTGCATGACCGCTGCGCTAAAAGGATTTAGCCATGACGAATCTTGTTGTGACAATACTACTTATATTACCGTCTCTTTCTATCCCTTGACAAGCCGCATTTTCAATAATTTCTTATCTATCGTAATCGGTTGTTGTTTACGAAACCTCGCTTAGTTTTTGTATCACTTTTAAGTAAACTAATTAGCGTTTTGTTATAAGATTAACTAGCATATCACATAATCATAATAATACCCAGCTGTTACTATCCCACTGCAGGGCAAAGGCCTATTTTTAAACAGAGAAGGCACGAGCATTAATCACCGCGCGTGCTCAAGCCGGGTTGGCAATTTCAGGTATATATTTATTACTTGCTGTACCCCGCTGTTTTACCCCTTTCTAAGAATCGTAGCGTGGTGTTAAATGGCCTATAACTTTCCTCAAAAATTGAGCAATCAATTGCAAAAAAAAAATTCTCTACTTCCTGAGATTAGGCGTTTATACAAAAAAAAACAAACTAGCTCTTCAGCTTTATTATATTAGTTATGTGAAACACAGCGATCGATCACAGCTTTAATAATTCTCACCACCATCGAACTTAAACAATACAAATTAGTGTAATACCCATTTGAAATAACTTTAACCGAATCTGTCCCCGTTGAATAAATTAACCGGTTCTTAATCCTCTTACGTCGTGTTGTACAAATAAACATTTCACGTGTGCACGTAGATGCATGTGTAATCCAATTAAAGTGTTCCCGCCATTGCCAAATTAGAATTTAGTATTTGTTTGTGCAGTTCTGTTTTGTGAGTTTCGTTGTGAACTTGGTAGTTGGTTCACTGGAAATAATAAAGTTTTATGTATACAGAATGCTAGATTGAACAAAAGACGTACTTTAGTAATTATAAGAATGGGGCAAACTCTAAATCGCGAAAAAAGATCAGCTAGGTACTCAATGTTCGCATAACTTAAAAAAAAACATAAGGATCAGCTGTTTTTTTTCTTTTTTTATCTGACTTTAAAATATAAATATATATATATGTTCTATGTTCGACTGAATGTATTTTTATATGTTCACCGATTTATTCGTCATTGCGAACCACTTTGAAAAAAATTGTTTGAAAGGGTTATACTCTCGAGGTGGTCCCATTGTCACCAAGTCAGGATCTGATGATAGGATCCTGGAGAAATTTAAGGAACTCTCCAAATATTATAGGCATCTCGTACTTTCGCGATTTCCATTCTGGCTCTATAGTTAGTTGTTTATTGTCATGAGTACTAGAATACCTTAAAGAATTTCCACCGTTCTATATAATACCCTGTATACTCTGTAATTTTTCAGTGGTAGCCTGGAGATTGTGCCCGTTTGACGGTAATAGGCTCATCCCCTGTTACTGGGCGAAATGTAAGTTTAGCACAGATGCACCTCTGACTAAAACTTCTCGGAATACAGGCGTGATGTTAAGTAATATTGATAAGGTAATAGTGAATTTTATTGATAACATGTGTTTACCTAGAATATATACATATATTTTATTTAGGTCCTAATCTTTATTGGCTAGTGTTTTACGTGGAAGCAGTGTATCTGAAAAGAATAACGCAAAATTAATGCGGATATCATGACTGTAATTAAAAGAAAGAAATATTCTTCGAAAAAGTCTATTACCTGACTAATACAATTACCTCCGAGAACTATTGGAGTGTTTTGTTATTGAATAATGTAAAATAAAGATTATGAATAACTAGATTTACTCCGCGGTTTCACTCGCTTGTAAACGTGATGGTAAAGAAAAATAAAAGTAAATAAAAATAAAAAACCTACCTAGGTAGGCTATAGCTGGGTAATCTCCCAAAACGGCTGGACCGATTTGACGGAGTTTTCCCTGGTAGATAGCTGATGTTCGAAAGAGTACCTAACTAAGGCTACTATTATTTTAGGGACGTGTTCGGGTTGCGCTCAAAAAAATAAAAACCCATACACTTTGTTGAATTCCACGCAGACGATTCCCGGGCACAGCTAGTTACGTATAAAACAATACCATTTACAAATTGAATTTCAGAAAAACAAAATGCCACAATCAATTTGGTCAGCGTTTATCAAATTCAATTCATCTGACGTCCGATATACGGATAAACGTATGTGTGACGTCACTAAAACTGAACAAATACTGTAGTGGCTTCATTTGTTACTCACACACACTCACACAAACATATGTATTTCCATGCATGCTTTAATTTTAGAATGATATATTACACTATCAATCCATTATTTTACGAGTATTATTTCATTGTTTATTTTTTTATTTCATTTTGTAATTATTATTGTATTGTAATATTATTTGTGGCTTGAGCAATTCACTGTTCATGTCAATACTGTTTTGATTAGTGTGGAATTTCATGGGGTTTTTTCTGTGGAACCCTAATTCTTTTTCTAAAATACAATAACATTAAAGTGGCTCCTTATAACCTCAGCTATCAGCCAGTGAAAGCTCCGTCTAATCCGGTCTGCCCATTTCGGAGATTAGCCAGAACAAGTAGACGGATAGACTAAACTGTTTTGTAAGTAATATTTTTTATCTGTAACTTTTTAATGTATACTTTATACTGTACTGTAATGTATACTTTCAAATGCATTTAGTAAAAAGCTGTTATTTTGACCAACAGACGCTTCAATTTTATTTATTTGTAGTAGTATAGATTGTCCCATTGGTATATCTAATATTAGAACATACGTATCAACGGAAATGATCACTGATAAGAGAAAAATGTTTCTATTTCCGTTTGTGTACATTCCATATTGTTTAGGTAACGTTTTTAAATATTTCAATGTTTTTTTTTACCTATTGATGTAGTTCCAAATAACTTAAAATGTCTCACTTAGGAGTGAGTTTAGAGAGAGGGGGGTTATAAGTGTTTGCTACCTACCTGCCACACTATTCCCAAACAACTGTACCTCACTCCTGAAAGCCACGATCAACAAAAGCGACCACTACCAAGAGAAACTATTCAAACATTTTGGATCCCGCAACAAAATTAATCAAAAAAACAACTATGGAGGTGTATGCGAGTATGGGAATCGGAAACTTAGCATTTAACATCGTGGCTACTAAAATTATCATACGAGAGCAGTAAAAGTAATAAATCTCTTACCAAATTTCCGTAATTAAAAACATTCAAAATCAGATCGCAATCACATCTCCGCATTAATCAATTTCAACAACTTGTCAAAAATTAAATTGTATCGTTATAATATGGTAAATTATACTGATTATTGTCAGTGTCAGACTGAGACTAGTATGCTAACGTTTTTAGCAATATGGGTATTACCCCTTTGATAAAATAATATTTGCACAAGTCGGCTATTTTCACGTTTTGTCTGATACACACTCCCGCAACAACACCTACACTCTCACACTCACATTCACTTACATTATACCGTTTTATGTTTATTGTAATAAGACAGTTATTTTCTTTAAATTTTCTACAAAAAATGTTGTTGTGAGGTCAAGAAAACCAGTTCTAATTTAGTTTTTTTGTTCCTGTAAATAGAAGTGTTGTGGTAAAACTTCCAAATTGGTATCCAAGAAAACGGCATGCTTTTTAGGGACAAGGTCAAAATATTATGTTTCTAATTTCAAGAAGAACCGTTCTCATACGAAGTTTCCTAGGTAATTAAAGCAGTCTGCTCCCAAACGAATGATAAACTTGTACGACTAAGTACAGTAAGTTGGCAAGATCGTGTGTGTCATCTGACCAAAGGAGGCACAAAACAACAGAGAACAGCGGTCCTAAACAAACTGGTGTTCGCAACAAGAACGTTCCCATCCCTAATTACGGACAGAGTCGGCTCTGTACTGCTGCCAAGTTATTTGAGTTTTTTTAATTAAACTGCTAATTATGGTGGCATTGCGTGTGCCAGGTTAAATAAATAAAACTTAGAAGTAGAACAGAAAAAGAGAAAGCATTTTCTGAAAAAGAGGAAAACATTAAAATCATGTTTTTTTTTAAATCTCGCCTAATATCTGTATTTCATTTAAAATTGTGCAAGTTTGGTGCTGTATCACAAACGATGGGACACCTGATATCGTGTCCTGCGTGCCCTGATAGCTGCATGCTGCAGGATTTGATGGTCGCTACTGATGGCACCAAACTCGTAGCCAAGTTAAGGGCCGACTCTAAATAGATTACCATCGACACATTAAGAAAAAGAAGAATTTTAAACTAACTAACGTCTTGGTCACCGTTTTGTTGTTTTTAAACAAATAAAACGCAATCCCGATAACTTTAAAACTAAAATCATCGTCTATCCGACTTCCCCAATCGATAACGCTAACAATCTTAGAAATTCCAAATTAAATCAGTATTTTTAACACAAAAAGGCCCACCCTATGTATTAAATGAAATCGACATGCACGAGTGCTTTCATTGTTTCCACAAAAGGACGCGACCTTCACTTGAAATATATTCCTTTATACAATAACCATATAGCATAAAAACCGTTGCGCAAACCCGATGAGTTATCGCCATCGTTATCACTTCGATTGCCTTTATCTTTGAATGCGAGATAATATGCCACGACGCCTACGCAACGCACCTGATCTTCACAAAGAGCAACACCATCTATCAGTGCCGTTTTCCACATAGATGAGCGCTCCCGCCTCGCACCATCTGCATTATCTTATCGACACAAGAAATATCGATACCTTCGCGAAATCACGCGCGTCAATGAGCATTTCCTATTGGGTAGTGATGTCCCTTATCTAATCTAAATGTAGTTAAAGCAACTCTATCGGCGCGTATCGAACGTGTTGCAGTGTTGAATTTAAATTTGTAAATAATAATGTGATAATGTTTTGCGTTTTAGTGTGGTGTGTATGTAAAGTGACCTGGATAAGTGAAAGTGTTGTGTTGGCGGTGTAGTTAGTCGGTATGAGGATGCCGTCGGTGTCGTGGTCGCAGACGGCTGAGTGTATGCGTGAGTGCGCGTGGCAGACGTTTTACTGCGGCCTGAGTGTGTGTGAGAAGTTCGCCGCGGCTCAGAGCCTGCTATCTCAGCCGTATCCGCGTTTAGATGTTGTGATTTCAGCCCCTTCATATGCCGCACAACGTTAGTACCCTTTTAGATTACATTTAAGTTATTATTAATACTCGTTGGTAGTCGTAGGTGCTACTGCTAAGCATGACGTTTTGAGATCGATTCCTGGTTCGGGCAATGTGTTATTGGGTTAGTTTCGTTTGAAATTTCTCGGTAACAGCCCGGAATTCTGGATATGTGCCCATTTAATGGCAATTCGCTTACCACTTTGTAATAACAATGGACTGAAACATAACTGACAAAACGTGGGTGTAATATATGTATGTACCCTTACCCTTAACGTCACGGCTGTATTCTCCATACAGCCGTGACGTTATTCAATTTGCCTGCCGAATATTGTTTTACAGATAATTCCCGATACAATTATGATTTCGATCCAAAAACCGATATCAGTGCGATTCATCTACATAACTCTGTTGTGCTGCAACAAATGACGCGAACCGCAGCGTTGTGAATATTAATGTGCAGCATTGTCATGTTATACCGCGGCATCGGTTAACAAAACAGAAATGCTGATAGTTTTAATATTAAATGTCGTCATACAAAACCGAGCTATTTGTTTTTGGTTTTGTCGAGTTACATGTTTTGTTGTCTGCACATCACTATTGTAACATAACATAACGCCTGTATTCCCCAAAGGACTAGACACAGGTGTGCCTCTATAGTACATAGGTTTAGCTAGCTATGTTTTAAGTCTCATGTAATAGGGGGCAAGCCTTTTATTATCAATCGGGTACAAATACGGACTTCGGCTCTCGCTGCTTCTGAAAAATACCAGCTGGACAAACCCAATCACACTACCCTACCCGGGAATCAAATCGGATTTTATGCTCGGCAGTTGTGCTTGCGACCAGTAGACTAATGAGCCAGTCAGTACCTCAAGGAATTGTATTATTTTATTTCTGGTTTATTGTGTTTAAATTATGAAATAATTACAGTGAATGCTTTCTGCATTTGTGATTCATTTATCTTATCTAGCAACTTGCCTATACCTATTTACGACCGTCTGTCTGTCTTTGAAAAACTCCAATCAACCAATAAAATTCCCCGTTCATAACATTAACAAACAAAGTTTGAAATTATTACTCACGAAAGTTTAACAAAGGGTTTAAATAAAAGCGATAACGTATTGACATTCTGGCGACGTCGCTTTTCAGTGAAACAATCAAAGCAAATCCAGGTGCTTATAAATATCACCCGGTGTGAACAATTAGGGAGAGTTACTCACACAAACTTTAGTGATTCATTCTAAAGGTGCTCACTCACTGGGAGCATTCGCCTGTAATGTAACATTCCAAATTCTATTTTGAGTTAGCCTGTAGCTGAATTTTTAAGTACTGGATACCGATCATTATTTTTATTCTTTGAGGACAGAAATTTTATTTTGAGGATATAGAGAGGACTATTTAATAGGACGTGGTTTGAGGAGTAACTATTATTTTGTTGTTTAACTAGCTCACCTGACATATGTTGTACTGTCAATAGCGCTAACTGTCAAACGCGTGAAGTTAAAATATACGTAGTAGATAAGTTTTTTGAATTTTTCTCTATTTTTCTTTCCACGGGAACCTTCTCAAAGTATTATTAAGTAAACATCAAAAAAAGAAGAATGGAATCGGTAAAGCCGTTCTCAAGTTATGCCGTGACCAAGGGAAACCGATTCATTTTTACAAGCTTTATATTAGCTTGCAATGTTCGTTAGTAAGTTGTCGCCAAAATGTATTATATATAAATAAATATATAGATACATGTTGTCTAATGGCGTGGAATAGTAACGTGAATTATTCGAAGCACGTGAAAAAGCAGAACGATTAAATATTTGTTATCACAACACTTCCATTTGGAACCTACATTCATATTCATTCTAGTAGAGCTTTCAAGTTGTATCAAAATGTTACAGACTGTATAATTACAGATTGCGCACTGATGTAACGCTCGGTTTTCCTCACTCACTGATGTAATGCTCGGTTGTCCTCACTCACTGATATAGTGCTTGGTTCTCCTCAGCCACTGATGTAATGCTCGGTTGTCCTCACTCACTGATATTGATATAGTGCTCGGTTCTCCTCAGCCACTGATGTAATGCTCGGTTGTCCTCACTCACTGATATAGTGCTCGGTTCTCGTCAGCCACTGATGTAATGCTCGGTTGTCCTCACTCACTGATATTGATATAGTGCTCGGTTGTCCTCAGCCACTGATGTAATGCTCGGTTGCCCTCACTCACTGATATTGATGTAATGCTCGGTTCTCCTCACTCACTGATGTTATGCTCGACTCTGTAACGTTACATTACAGGCGAAAGCTCTCCGTGAGGGAGCACCTTAAAACGCCACATTCGTTTTATGAAGGTAAACAAGGGATATATGTGGAAAGTTTATTCTTTTACCATTGAAGTTTTAATTGGTGACGCTACTCGTCAGGTGGAAAGTACGACCGTAGGTTATAAAAATATACATATCTTTTTGGTGTTGCCACTTTTATGGCTGTGGTAGAATCACAGATTGAGAGTTGATGCTGGCTGACATTTGTAGATCTCTGACAGTCGTTACGGGTAGTCAGAAGCCCGGAAATCTGACAACCAGTCTTACCAAGTGGTATCATGTTGGCCAGTAATTTGGAGGTGACATATGCAGTCGTTCCTTGTAAAATACTGCAATTCAGCTGCATCCGGTTAGGCAGGAAGCCGACCCCAACATGGTTGGGAAAAGCCTAGGCAGATGATATCTGAATATGATGTGGCTCATCAATGCGAAAAAGTTTCTAGAAACAAAACTGAAATAACTCAATTACAAAATTGAGCGTTAAAAACATCTCAATTATTAACAAGTTAATCTCATACAATATTAATTTAAATTGCCAACGTTTTCGATTACCTGTCGCGTCGTTAGTTTTAACAACAGTTCCACCTCATTTGTTAAATACACGTCCGGTTAACTGCTTTTTATTCGGTTAAAAATTAACCGGTTTACAATTTTAACCGGGTTAATTGTACGTAGTGATTGTTGGTTTAAAGCATATTTCTGTGTGATGGATGTGAATTGCTGTTAATTGCAAGTTTAATTATAGGGGGAGGTGTGATTTAATGTTGTAGTTGAAATTAAAACCTTGGCTTGGCAGGGCTTGGCCTGTTTATTAATGTTGGTTGTATTGCAACAAAAATGTTTTACCTGTTTGAAAGTATAGGTCACCAAAAAACCGTTTCCTCAATCATGATATTATTTTAACTTGGCATGGAAGTAGTATAATTATAACATTACACCACGCCTGTATTCCTTGAAAGATAAGGCAGAGGTACTTCAGTACGCTCACATTCCGCTGTCATGTCATGTAATGTCCCCTACATTACATGACATGACAGCGGAATGCGAGCCTATTGACATCAACTGAGCACAAATTCAGACTACGGGTTGCTACTAAGAAATTCACAGTAGAAAAACCCAGTAACGTTTTGTCCGACCTGGAAAACGAACTCAAGACCTCATGGTTAGCAGTGCCGCTTGCAACAACTAGACCAGTAGGCAGTACACAGTAGGCAGTCAGACAGAAATATATTTGAGTGTGAAAGAAAAAAAAAATAGAGAAACCTTACGATAATCTTTTTCTTAAGTATGGGAAATCATACAATGACTTCTCCCGTTCTGGGTGGAACGGGAGGGCGACTTTTACTGACTAAAACCCATCTGCGTTGCGCCCTTGCCCTTTACGTTCCGGGGTCTCGGTAACTCTTTCGAACATCTCGCAACCCCCTACGATCATCTATCCTAGATTCACGAAGGAACAATTTTATAAAAACTAAGAACCCCTTGAAGCTATCCTAATAACTCTAAATTCTTCAGCCATTTCAATAAGTTAATAAACCGAAAAATATAATTAAAAATCCCTAATCATCTCCCATTAAAGTCTAAGCCTCCCGATAACAAGTCCGCGTCAAAATGTCGTTTTTAAACGGATTATGATGATCGGCCCTGGATGAGTTTTATCCTTATTTAATCTACCAATTTCCTCTCCTCAAATTGGTTAACTTCAGAAGATTATTACACAGAAGCGTCGCGTTAAAGTAATTGCTATTATCATGTATTATTACGCACAGTGTTTTCTGTGATTACGCATCACGAGAGAGGGAGAAAGAGACCGTCTGTAAACGTAGTTTTCTCATGCTGTTATCAGTATGGGGATTATTCCCCATCATGCTGATAACAGCATGTTGGGGATTATTGTACTTTAAAAAATACATAAAAATAGAAGGAACAGATAACCTAAAAAAAGCTTTCGCTTTATCTGAGCCTTCTATATTCATGTTTTCTTTTTAATTGGCTCGAAAAATAAAAAGATTGAATAGATTTTCATGTAGATAATGTTTACGCTTTTAAATGAAACGCATGTAAAACGAAGTGCTCCAGATTTTGCGTTTTGGCTTTGTCAGATGTAATTGATTTGATATCTCTTATAACATATTTTCAATAAAGTAGTCCTTGCCTGTCTCTATCTAATTTATCACGATACTTACTAACATCTCAACACTGTACAATACAATACAAGCAAGGAATTCCGAATAGTTGGAATTGCCGTAGCTCGTAGCACTTGTCGTAGACGCCTACGAACGCTACGGTTACGGTGGCTCGTAGCCTTTGCTACGAAATTGTTCGAGTCCACTGTTTAATTTTGTGATTTATGTAATGTTATATAGTCAATATCGTCTTTATATAAGTGACACTTATAATTGTTTGGAATAAAGCCTGTATTATTTATATTGTCGTTAAGTTTATGTGTATCGTGCGTATTTAGAACCAACTATTTTTGGTTTAAGACGAAGACTATAAGCACTACATTAATTAAATTTCGAAGGAAAATGTATTCTATGTAGGTACGGGTCAAATATTAAAATAATCATTAGAAACGTGTCACACCCCATACATGTGAATGGGGAATATTAAAAAACATAAGTGTGTGGGTCAACGTCAGACCCCATTATTAAAAAGATTATGGTGTTTCTAAGTGATTTTTTAACACACGCCGTTTTTGATGTTGTTGGTTTTTTTACAACCGCAAGAAGAACTTGGTTCTTTACAGTCTATGTGAGAATAAAAACATATTGTACATTCATTCCGACTACAGAACCCTTTACTGTGCGTAGTAGTACGACACGTGGTTGGCCGGTTCTCTGCCTGTTATACCAACTTTGCAGACATCCAACAAGAACAGCGCAACAAACTCCACATATCTAAACTCAGCAACACTCATTGAACTCCCGTAGGCTTTGCTCCAGTGCCGTTTTTCCTCTAACTATTCAAAGTATCGGCTATACATCACGCCGGGTGCTCGGGGAGCTTGCCAAATTGCCGGCCGCACCAACAACTTTGCTAATAACGTGATTTCCACAACAGCTTGCTTATTCGGCGATGCTTTTTTTGTATTGGTGGATTTTTTTGGAGTTCGTTTTGATTGAAGAGTTTGGGTTTAACGTTTTTGGAAGTTAGCTGGCTGGCTAGTGTCATTTTTTATAGTTGTTAAGGAAAAACCTAAAACACGTACGGGACAGTTCGATTGATTTTTGGAATTATTTTGTATTTTCGGGATATTTTTTAACTTTCAAAATCAATCAATGTGTGTTTGTTTTTTTTAAGCAACACTGTTTGATGTTAGGCAGCTCAGCCGCTGATGTTATATGGAATATTTTAGTCCAGGAACAAGTTATTTTTTATTTAGAGACTATTTGTGGACATTTATTCCTGTAATATGTTAACATTCCAACGTTTTGACGACCGTTGTGGTGCGGCGGGCGAAGGTCCGCCTGCTACGCAAGAGGTTGCGGGTTCGATTCCCGCCTTGGGACAAATGTTTGTACGATCTACAAATATTTGTTCCGGGTATTCTGGGTATTTCCTATGTATAATAAAAATATCTATCTATGTAATGTATTGTATTAAGTATATCAGTCATCTAGTACCCATAACACAAGCTCTGCTTAGCTTGGGGCTAGATGATGCTGTGTGGATTGTCCAGCATTATTTATTTATTTATTTATTTATTTATTTATTTATTTATTTATTTATTTATTTATTTATTTATTTATTTATTTATTTATTTATTTATTTATTTATTTATTTATTTATTTATTTATTTATTTATTTATTTATTTATTTATTTATTTATTCATTTATTTATTTATTTATTTATTTATTTATTTATTTATTTATTCCGTCATCATCATCATTTGCCTCGCCTTTTCCCAAAAAAGTTAGGGTTGGCTTCCAGTCTAACCGAATGCAGCTGAATACCAGTATTTTACATGGAGCGACTGCCTATCTGACGTCCACAACTCACTTACTGGGCAACACTATACCCTACATGGATACCCCTCGGTAAGGCTGGTTGTCAGACTTTCGGGCTTCTGACGACCCTTGACGACTGTCAAAGATCTACAAATGACAGGCGGGACCAAAGGCTTAACGTGCTTCCATTATCCTAACATTCCGTATTTTCCCTTATTTATAAATTCCCAGAACAAAATCAATATCACAAGTGAAAGTCAAACATAAAATGAAAGCAAACAGAAACTTTCGAACCGTCTCAAGTTATCATGAGTTAACCCTCCGATGTCAACCCTAAAGAAATTGAGTCTTGTTTCGTTATTGGGTAAGAAAGTTTGTGCGACGTTCTACCGATATTTTGTTTAACTATCGACTTATTGAGACATGTGGTGACGTGTTTGGACTTGGCTGCCTAGTACTGTTATAACACGACGTCATCACGCCCATAGGTACTATACTTGTGTCTTACCCCTTGGGGACTCCAAAGTGTAAGCGACAAGTGTACCTATACTACACCCACATTTCGCGAGTCATGTTTAAGTCCCATGTAATAGGGGAATTGCCATCTACCGGGCACAACTCCAGACTGCTGACAAATCCCAGATGCAAACACCCATTGCCTGAAACAGGAATCGAACCCAGTACCTCATGCTTAGAGGCAGAGCTATCGATTACTAGACAAACGAGATAGTCCACACTACTGTAAAATAATTTTATTATGGAGGTATGATATTATGTCTTGATTTTTCATTTTATTTGTTGTCTTACTTAAATTTTGCAGTATAACAAATTGATTACAAATATCTTGGAAATTAATTTATAAATAAAATCGCTTAGTGATTAAACTATATCTAACACTCTTTTCTGACAAATAATACATGATATTCCCACACAAACCCTCATTTCTCCACTACAACATAAAACCCAACACATGCAGGTCAGATACCCAGTAAACAAAATAATTGAGCCCCCATGGTCCCCAGCGATAACCGGTAACCATCCAAGTGTAACTCCCAGAGAAAACTTGTTAAAAGTAAATCTATTAAGCCAAAGAGTATTTAGGCAACCCCTGAGTGTTGCCACACACGAAATCGGTATCGTTCTGTTTTTATTGAAACGTTTTTTTTTTCATGGCAATACTGTTGTTAGTGTTATTGGTTCCTCACGTGTGTTTTGAGGATTCGTTTAAGGAAATGGCTTTATTTTCAATGAAAGTTTTGAAGTTTATCAATTAAGATATTAGAGATAAAGTTTGATTACAGACATAAATAGGTACTTAATCGATGTTATTGTGATTCGATGTATATTTACAATGATCACAAAAATATCTTTAGGGAGATTATGTGACTTAGCTTTACTTATATATACTTACGTTGCCCCACACTAGGAATTTCACACAATCCATCCATCGATTCTTTCGTCTCCCTCTACTCTTGTAACCCTCACATTTACATACACTAACATTCATACCCAAAACTTTCCTCACAACATGGTCCTGACTTTACAAAATCACGTGCAATAAGACCAAATTCAGATTTCTGACGAATATCGATGGAAACGCCGGGTGTTCTTCAAGGACTAACCCTGGTTACACACTTTAATGGTGATGTTCTTCAGCATGGTCAGGGTCGTAGTACTCCCAACAAGTGCCAAGTGCGTTTATGACCAGATATATGAACGTAAACGAAGCACAATTAGTTTATAAGGATCATAGCAGATGGCGTTCTGTAGTTTCTCCTTACCCCCTTGGAGAATCGTCGTCGCCTCCAATACAAATCACTCCTGCAGAGCTAAGGAATGAGCCATGAAGTAAGCTGTCAGCATCTTACTTAAGTGCACTGCCAGCTAATGACGTCATCCAAGATTCCTCGGGAGATTTGTACGATATCGACTGACTGAATTTAGTTTCATGTTTCAGTCTTCAGTACCGCCTGTAAGGTTATCGACCCATTTACGACCTCTTACATTACTCCTGATGGTATCCACTGTCTGCAAGTGTGAACGAAGCCTTACCTTGTTTTTCTGCCAGGAAAAATAAAACGTAATAGTTTTCTTATCACACATTATATGTTATAGCTAAAGAGGACGCTTCTGCCATTTAAGAGGACGTATTAAGTCTTTTTTTTACCCACACACCCTCGTTTTTGGAACGAAAATATTCTTGTAGTTCCTACAACATGCGACGGAAGAGATATTCTTCCTCGAAATAAAAACGTTGTAATTACTGTAAGCGTTTTATAATATAAAAATTGAAAATCGTTCTCAGTTGTGTATTGTGTAATAATCTGTACAAGTTATCTGTACAATTAACAGTTAATTTTTATCCTATAAATCATTGGCATAGGTATTAACTATAAATCAAAATCATCATCCCGCCTAGCCTTTTCCCAACTATGTTGGGGTCGGCTTCCAGTCTAACCGGATGCAGCTAAATACCAGTGTTTTACATGGAGCGACTGCATATCTGACCTCCACAACCCAGTTACTGGGCAACACGATACTCCATGGTAAGACTGGTTGTCAGACTTTCGGGCTACTGACTACCCGTAACGACTGTCAAAGATCTACAGATGACAACCGGGACCAACGGCTTAACGTGCTTTCCGAGGCACGGAGGAGTCTCGATATGTTATGAATGGTCACCCATCCACAGACTGACCTCGGCAAGCGTAGCTTAACTTAAACTATAAGCGTAACTTAAACTATAAATCAAAAATGCCCTGGAATTGAAGGTTAATTTGTAATGATTATCTATAGAAGAAATGTTATTATTTTATGTTTTTGGCGTATAAGGACCCTCGATAATATCATGTAGTTACTCATACCATTTGAATTTTATACATTGGTCTTTTTCGTGTAAATTCAAAATTACGGAGCATAACTTTTGGTTAACACCTCCCCTTAATAAGAGAAAACGTATAATGGTCATAAAAACTGCTAGTGTTAACTATAGAAATGGCCGTGTTCTGTATTCCTTAGTGTTGTTCAAGTAAGTGATAAAACTGGTAGAGTAACAGTCTTATTTACTGACGGATAAAATGTTTTAGTAGACCAAGAATTCCAAATAAATAAACTAACGACCGCCATATTGAATTTACTGCGACGTTAATGGCGTAGCTTACATTCCGACGGTTCTATAGACACCTACGTAAATAAATGGAGTTAATCTATCATTCATAGTTACAACACACCAACTTCTCTAGAAGTGCAGTTTTACAGCATTTTTTCTATTTTTGTGTCTCTTTTGCTACCCCTAATATTCACTACCATACATAAGTGTCAATAAGAGGTGCGTCGTAGTCAGATGTTTGAACGTAAACGAAGCAGAACATCAGTGTGAGTAAAGATCGCAGCAGGTGGCGATTTGTAGTTTCTTGCTGCCCGCATGAGAATGTTATTCCCCCATTTTTACCACTAGTCTTCCCCAACATTCACACATACGTAAGTTGGGTAAAAGTATACAGAAAACTAACTTGAATAAAACAGACTTATTTTATTTCCAACAGAAAAGCGAGATTCCTTTGAAATAAACACAAGGGAAACTGCATAAAATGAACGTACATAATTCTTAGCAAAATTATGACAAAGGAAGATGTATTTACTTACTCTTACTTAATTAATTTCTGCAAAGCATGGGACCTTTTTCTCCCAACAGTATTTAGTCGCATACACAGGTAAATCCTAGTACCTTGGGTCTCACAACAAAACCATTAGTACATTCAAGCTCAAAAGAACTTGGGTTCTGTCAAATGGTGTAGACAAAACAGAGTTATCCAGTACTGACTGGATAACAAGTCTCTAAATTCAGAATCACAAACAGAACAATACATGTACATATTATGTATACATTATCTTTCTAGATACAAAAACCCGTACGGTTGGCTCTATCCTAGCCGTTTCTTAACTATGTGAGGGTTGGATTCTAGTCTAACCGGGTGTAAGTGAATACCAGTATTTTACATAAAACGACTGCCTATCTGACCTCTACAGCCTAACAGCACCCCATGGTGAAATTGGTTGTCAGACTTTCGGGCTTGCGACTGTCCGTAACGGCTGTTTAATAAAATCTACAAATAACAGCTGGGACCTACATCTCAACATGTTTTCTGAGGCACGGATAGGTGTCCTATATGTAATAGAATGATCACCTATCCACGGGCTAACCTAAGCATACGTAGAATTACTTTCAATGGACCCGTACGGTTTTAGTTGACCAAACTATATTAAACTATAAACTGCTGTATTCTTTTTTTTATTATTATTATTCATAGGCTTGCGTTTGACCACCATTGGGTACCTTAGAGTCTCAGTACCTTACTCTTCGTGAAATATCATATTTACAAGTCTTTTTATAAATGATTTATGTAACACAGAAAACGAAATTGTGAAATCAAAATATTGTTGGACGTTAAATTTTAAAATCCTGCACACTAATTTCGTTCTGAAACCTTTCCTGCATTCACAATATTGTCAGCAGTAACTGCATAGTTAATAATAACAAACAGGCTGCCATTCGTAGCTTTAATTCCAGCTTGTTTTTCACTGGACGTGCACGGTCTTCCGTTGTGTCCTGTCTATTTTTACAAGCTTTTTATTACCTTGTATATTATTTTTATTCATTTTGTTTCATTTACGTTGAAGCTCTTCTTTTATTTCTGTGTTTGAGTTTTTTATTGCATGTTCGGAAGTTACGTTATAGGTTGATATGTAAATGTAGTTTTTTTTTTAATAAAAACTTGATGCTCTTCGATATGTATGTAACTTGAATGAAGTTGTGAAGTGTAAAAAGCTGACAAGAGACTAAGTAATTCGGTATCGGTAGAAAGCCATACCTATCAACAACGATAAAGAAATGTATTTTAATTACCTCATTTGAAGGGATCTCACTGCTAAAACGGCTACCAGCATGTAAGTCAAAAGTGGTATCTTAAAGCTTTGGAAAAGCTGTCAGTCTGGCGCAACACGTCACATTAGCATGTCGGTGACGCGAAGTAAGTTTTGCGCCTACCAGAAATCTCTCAACGCGGCTAAAGAAAAAGTTCGAGTTTACTTTCATTTAAAAAATACTTCATGATAATAATATAACGTTAACGTCTTGGTATCAAGTTAAAAGGAACTCACTTATGGAATGACAATGTAAGGTAAAGTTAGCGTAACGAGGTGTGGAACGGAAATGGCTCGGAAGCGTCCTACACCAACCTGGCCACAGAATAGATAGGATATAGAAGCGATCCATTTATTGCGAGCACAGATCTCGATGCCAAACATTTAAGGTCGGTCAGACTACGCTACTTTACTCGTATCTGTGTATATATAATCTGGTAAACTGACTGGCTGATATATCAACGCACAGCCCAAACCGCTTGACCTAGAGACTTGAAATTATGCATATAAATACAACCTTATATATTTTAGGCATAAACTATGGAAGGATTTAGAGAATTAATATTACCAATGGGCTAAAATAGGGGTGAAAGTTTGCGTGCAAGTCTGTCAGTTTTGGAGTAAGGATCGTTAAATTTAGTGTTTAGGCTGACGATTGAAAATAATTTATAAAACTCCACCCTGGAACCACACCATGAATAGGGGGATGAAGTTGTGTATGGAAAATCCTTCCATCCATCTTCTCTCTTCTCTTCCGTCCATTTTCAAAGTCAAAAACACAAAATGTATCATTTAGGTTTTTGGTTTGGTTTGGTTGGAAACTAACGCAACGGACGAGTATATCAGTGGTGTTAAAATTAACTATTAAGCTGATGAAATGGGGGAAGGGGTAAAGTACAGCATGCCGATTGACGGGTCGCCTCCTGTTACATGGGCCTTAAACATAACTGGCGATATGTGGGTGTTACTATAGGTGCACCTCTGCCCATCCCTTCAGGGAATACAGGCGCGTAGTTATGGATGAAAAAAAAAACAAGAGCCTCCGTACTCCCGTCTTTGGCTCGACCGCGACTGAGAATGTACTCCTGTAGGCCTGAAAATGGCCCGTAACACAACACGTGGATACATATGTACGTTGCAGGAGCGATAGCGTGAATATTTGATAGCCCTGTCTTGTGGCTACCTTGCTCTTATTTATTCATCCTGTGTAACCAGACAGTTATGCGAAGTTTGGCTGTCGAATAAACAGAGGTATGTTTGTAACATTCGTATCTATAAAGTTGCCGTAATTTTAGGAACAAAGGGAAAATACCATAGGTCAGGACTAAAATTACTGATTGTGGTATTTCAGACAAGAAAAATGCTGCATGCATTTTTCTTGTCTGAAATGGATAATGAAAGGAAATAAAATAAAGAAACGAATTAAGTTTATCTTCGCCCTACATGAAATTATGAAAAAAAATAAACGAATGGGTTAAATATGCTTCACTCCCGCGCAGAACGGCGATCGCTCAGCATAATGTTGCAACCCGTGGGAGATACACACACTACAGTACTGGTTTTTAAATGTATTAATATAAACAAGTTGAAAAAATATAAAAAGGCCGCCAAGTGCGTGACGGCCCACGCGCTGCGTAGGCTTCTATTGTTACATTTGTACATTGTATAAGTTGGCCGATTAATACTCGTTGTTACTCATACTTCATAATATATGTAAACTACTGGCCTGTTTTTTTTGCACATATATTATCCAGAATTCTTTTAGCTGGCTGAAATGTACACATGGGTATGCATTTCAATCACGGCGCTAAATAACAGCTTTCTAGTACTAAGAGCCGCTAAGCTATACCGTAGACAGACGGACGGACATGGCAAAACTTTAAGGATTTCTAATCCTACTACCCTTAAATAGTAAATAAATAAATAAAAATAAGAGCAATATATATATATACTAGTATGTAGTATATATATATTGCTCTTATTTTTATTTATTTATATATTATATTAAAAAGTAGAGGAGCTCGTGGCTAAATAAAAACAGCCGCACGGGTTGATCGAAGGTTAAGCTACGCTTGACGAGGTCAGTCTGTAGATGGGTGACCGTTCGTGACATATCGAGACTTCTCCGTGCCTCGGAAAGCACGTTAAGCCGTTAGTCACGGCTGTCATTTGTAGATCTTTGACAGTCGTTACGGGTAGTCAGAAGCCCGAAAGTCTGACAACCAGTCTAACCAAGGGGTAGAGTGTAGCCCAATAACTGGGTTGTGGAGGTCAGATAGCTGCATCCGGTTAGACTGGTAGCCGACCCTAACATAGTTGGAAAAATTCTCGGCAGATGATATATTAAAAAGTAAATAAAGCAGAAAACAATCATAATCATTGTGTCTGTCTCTGTTTACGTTGCTAAGCGGATTTCTGTTCGTGTTTTCCTTATTGATGTAGCTTTCGTAATAACTTAGCGATTAATGAAATCATTTAGTTTTAATCGCTTTTCTTCATAGGCTTAATAAAGGAAAAACGCCGAGTGTCTCGATGGCCTAGTGGTTACTGCCTCACCTCACATGGACGAGGTTGTGGGTTCAAATCCGGGTACGTATTAAATAGTCAACGCTACTTTTTGAATTCATATGTACTTTCAAAATGTATCTTAGACGTGAACGAAATATCGATAGGCAACTTAAACTGGACAGTAACAGGCTGGTATTATTATTATTAGTATATGCAATTAAGTGCAAGCTGACTTGGCGGACCTCTGCCATCTATAAGAAACTTATGGCATTTATTAAAGAAAACATTACATTTGCAATAAAGAAAATATCTTGGTCAACAATCGAGATAAAAAATATCCTATCTTTTAAACTTGACCAAATTATACACAGTAAGTAAAATTTCATAAAAAATGATTAAGCAATTCCAGAGTTTATTACCCTGAACAAACATCGTGACTCGAGATTATTACATATATAAAGATTATAACGAAATAAGTACTCCTTACAGTTTTTATTCACACATGCTGCATGTTTTAGTAACAGGCTGGAAATTAAAGTTAAAACAAGTGACACACTGCTACAAGACCATTCCACTTCTAATTACAAAATACAATCCACTTAACGGCTCTATTCCCGTCAGCCTATTCACCAAACAATTCACTCTCATCTTGTCACACGGATCATGTTATACCAACACCCAAGCGCTCGAAATGTAATATAATTCAGGAATGTTACTGAACGTTAGTAGGCGTGGTTGTCTTCCTGAATAACTTGTGTTGTTGAATTGGTGTGGAAATAGATTGAGGGTTAAGTTGGTGATTGCATTGTCGCATTTAAGGTTTATAAGATGTTTAATTATGTACATGGACCAGGTACTAAATAAAAATAACTATATAAACAAATGTTAAATTGTTGTTATAGAAACCAGGCTTCGAAAAAGTTTACTAGAATTTCGTATGTTGGCAAGACTTGCGATATTAATATATCTTCAACTACCGTGAATTCTACAGCTTCAAATGCATATTTCTTTTTTTTTTTTTTTTTTTTTTTTTTTTGGAATGGGCATCTCGCAGTTTATCCTTTAGGGATATTTACTGCTCAACCGAACTTTCCTGTGGGGGGCTTAATTAAAATTAAGGCCTCCAGCCAGGCATAAAAACTTATAAGCTAAGCGACTATCGCTAAGGGCACCCCCTGCGGGGTACGAACCTCGGCTTAGGACGTCGCTGAAGAGGACAGCAAGGGACAGGCTGGATCTGATTGTTCCATTATTTAGGGACATTTTAAACATTAATCGGCTCAGCTTCGCGGGCTGGCTTTAGCAAAGGGTCGGGAGGGGAGCATATTTCTTGACGTGACAACGTCTAATAAATCGATGAACGCCGGCTGCATGCACGATAAAGGATGACTCATTGTCCCGTTACGCTCATTGTACGCTTGCTCCGCATCTATCTCTCTTCCACTCGATTAGCTTGTCCTAAACTATCGTCCGTAAAGAAACTTTACATACAACCATTTTTTTAATACTTGTTTACTACACTACTACCAGTACTACTACTACTTCTACGGAAGTAGAAGTAGTAGTAGTACCATTGCATTTTCCAGTGAAAAGTAAGTAGTAGTGGAAACTACTACTTACTTTTATTAACTACATCTAAGAGTAGATATGTCAAAAAGAAATATATTTCCTTTCAGATAACGACATAAATAGCTATAAACCCCTACTCTTTACTTAAGTTAGAAACATGGCTTAACTTAACTCGGACCGGAAAACTAAGCAACAACTAACAGAATATCTCGAAAACTAGGCTTAGGCGCTTCGTTTAACTTGCAATTCCGATGGACGGACGCGGAATATTGGACCGCAAGTATTGAAGGGAAAATATTATGTATAGAAATTATGTTGCGTATTTTAACTTGAGGTAAACCTGGGCTGATCATTAATATAAGTCTGAAATCGCCGGAAAACACTAAAAGGTAAAACACACGTATTATTATTTATTAAGGAATAAATTGATAAAAATGTTTTTAATAATAAGTCGCTCCATGTAACGTACTGGTGTTCGGCTTCGTCTCCTTAAACTGCAATCCGGACCCATCAAGATAATGTAAGGACAGCATCATCAACAGTATTCAAACTTTCTTATCACAATCAACCTAGTCTGCCAGCAGACAGACAATGTAACAGATAAAATAATACGACGGAAAACCACATCTTTCTAAGGAAAAGCGCTTCTTCTCCATCCCTAGAATTACATAATAACATTTTCCAGTGAAAAGTATAAGCCATCTTTGATATTGCACTGACAAACTCTGTTGGCCTCCCAACCATTCAAGGCAATATGTCAGCTCCTCTAAAACCCAACAATTTCGCTAAAGCTATTGTCCGAGGAAAACAATTGGACGTCACGAGTAATTGTCTTGTACAAAGAAATCGAATTGAAGTGAAAACACCACAATAGTAGGGGTACCGTCAAGTGGGCCCGGTGTCCGGGTCTTACCACCCGCAACCGGCGGGATTGGTTCTAACGCCGCCACGCCGGATCGTCCTTTGTCTCTTGTTATTTTATTTACTCGCTCTCTCCATTCTTCTCCCTTTCTTTCATTCTTTATTGCACATTACCATCTAAATTATCTCTTTAAATAAATGAAACTGAAGCGTTTGTTTGTAACGTCCAAATAACAACTTTTTAACCCCCGATGATGATAAGTTTGACGTGTTTGTGTGTGTGTTTGTGGCAGTCTGTGTCATCGTAGCTCCCGAACGGATGTACCGATATTGTTTTTTTTTTTTGTTTGAAAGGTGAATTAGTCGGGAATGTTCTGTCTGGAGAGCTATGTTTTATACTAAATGCATATGAAAGTAAATATAGTAGTTATACCAGCAAATTATTTTTCAGCTACCTCTGTTTGTTCCGGCTACTCTCCGTAACCGCTGCACCGGTTTTGGCGGGACTTTCACTGCCAAATAGCTAATGTAGGAGTATGTAAGGCATCAAAAAAATAAAATCCTTACAATTTTGTTACATTCCAAACAGGCGGCGTCGCGGCACAGCTAGCTTACTAAATAAAATTGAATTACACTTTGCTCGTCGAGTTTTTGACGTGGAAATTAGTGGAGTTTATTAAGTGCAGTCAAGATTGTTTTCAAAGCTTTGTGCTGTGTTTGAAGTGCTTTATAAAGCCAAGCAGAGTATTTAATTAATTTAAAACAATAGGTTTTTATATTTCCTCGCTTGCTTTAAAGAGATGTACCTAATTAAGTTTTCGTTGATATAAGTATGGCCAGTGTAAGTTCTTTAAAATGTCAAGTTTGAGCGAGACAGAGGGTCTTAAAGTAGGGAATACAATATAAGAACAGAGACTATATATTGAAATCAAAGTGACACCGACGGGCGATACTACCTGCGTGCAGAATAACTGTGTACGTCATCTGAAGAACTTTATTCGGCTAATTCGTCGTCGCCTAGCCATTTCCCAAATGGCAGCCCTGACGTAAACGTGCTTTCCAAGGTCGGAGGAGTTTTGATATGTAATGAGCGGTCATCTATCCACAGACTGACCTCGGCAAGCGATGCTTAACTTTTCATTGACCCGTGCGGCTATTATTAACTTACTCCTCCATTACTCGGATAATTGTCTGTCATAACCACTTAACTACTATGAATAATGATTCATAGTTGTTGAGTTATCGATAGTTGAATAGTTTTATATCAAGTTCAAACCACTTCACATTTGCATATTTTATCTGTTAGTCCATCTAATAATACTTTAGATAACACTTATCATTTGAACAGAATGTATTGTTGCAATGGCTAGGAAGGCGGTGACTATTGAGATGACGGCAAATAGAGACGTACTTTTTTTCTTTTTAAAAAACTTTGCCCCACACTAGGAATTTCTCCATAGTCATGGGTCAAGGTTCAAGTCACTTACACTAACAGCCAGACCCGGAACAACTGCCATATAAATATTTGTTACGTGCGGGAATGGGACCCACTACACGCGGCGAAGCAGTCGACCGCTCAGCCATTGCGCCAACCGTGCCGTCATCTTTGACCGGGTTCAGCATAGTGCGAAGTTTCTATAGAATATGAAGCCAGCATTTTTTGCGTTCAAATATACTTGAGCACCAAAATAAGTATAGGCAATTGTCTGTCTACTTTTTAGTGAAAATAAAACGCAAGTAGGCACAGCAAAGGTGTTTAACATAAGATAGTATGTAAGTAGAAAAACCAAAACAAAAATAAAGAGAAGAAAAGTAAAAATAGGTGTGTATGTACCATGTAATAGAGGGTGAACCTATTGCCATCAATCAGGCCCAAATTCATACTCCGGGCTGCTACGGATAAATCCAGAACACCCGGGAATCGAACCCAGGACCTCGCGAACAGTAGTATCCCCTTGCTACCACTAGACTAACGAGACACTCTTGTTTTTCTCCTGTATCCAAAATGGATAAATTTAAAGTCCCTGAGCACTTACTCACTAAAACTTGGTGCAGTGTTCCAGAGTTTAAGTGTGTGGTGTGATACGAAGTTTAATAATAAACTAGGGTTACTTGTCTTCAAAGTTTCCGCGGTGATTTATGAAGGAGTGTGGCGCTGTACTCGGAATATTCGGATGTAGCAAAACTTGCGTCGTCGGTCGACATAAACACGTTCTCTCTTCCTAGGTCTCAACTAATATATTGTAAATAAAGAGGAAAGGTTAGATTGTTTGTGTGCTAGTTTGTAATGGATAAACTTAAAAACATCTTAACCAATTCTAAAGTAACATATATATAGTAACTATAGAACTATTTAACTATAATATAGTAACTATAGTAACATATATCAGCGAGTTATGCTGTAATTCTTTTAAAGGGGTGGAGATGTTAAAGTTCGAAGGGAAAAAGCACGAAATCAACCCGGACGAAGTCGCGAGCGAAGTGCTAGTGTAAAAAATTGTATGAGGATTTTAGTAATTATAACAATCTGCGGGTAATCAACTAGATGAGAAACTTCAATGCCAGACACAAAGATACATAAATATATACTATATATACTCACGTCTTTTTGCCGTCAGGCAGAAACCACAGAACGCCACCGCTACTTACATACTCCTTTCGCTTCGCTCTCGTTCATACATTTGGTCAAACACGCACGCCGGTTGCGAGTACAAATAAAAACATAATATACTTATCAACATAGTCCTTTCATTCACAATAATTAAAATTACTATATTGTTATACTTAATAATACCTGCCCGTTACTATCCCACTGCAGGGTAAAGGCCTCTTCTCATAAAGAGAAGGCACGAGCTTTAACCACCACGCTTTCTCAAGACGGTTTGGCGATTTTAGACTTATATTACTTAATTATAAGTCCAGGTTTCCTCACGATGTTTTCCTTCACCGATGTCAGTGACGTCCAAGATAAACTTAGTTACTACTTACTACTACTACTTTTACTTTACTTACTTATCAAAGAATATTTAGCAATGTGCATTTAAAAAAAAATATAAATAAGAAATTGAAACTGCCAAGTACTTACCGCACATTATCTAAATAATCTAAACTAACATTGAATCATAGGTATATTATACTTAATGTCAACACATAAAACATAATCTTATCTTTTGTTATCTTAGTATTTCTGATCTACTAAAACAGCATTTTTTCGTATTTCTGTTAAGGACAAATAGTAAGAGATAACCCGTAGATTTCGAAATTATATTCAGGAAATGTTGACGCAGAAGTATAATGAATAAAGTAAAATACAAAAAATAATAATATTACAATCATAATCTATATCAACTATGATGGGGTTTGCTTCCAGTCTAACTGGATGTAGCTGAATACCAGTATTTTAAATGAAGCAACTGCCTGCCTGACCTCCATAACCCAGTAACTGTGTATCACGATACGTCTGTAAGGCTGGTTGTCGGACATTCGGGCTTCTGACTTACCGTAACGGCTGTCAAAGATCCACGAATGACGGCTGATGGCTTAGTGTGTTTTCCGAGGCACTTTGAGGTCTCGGTATGTATGAACCGATATCTATTTCTTCTAATTCATTGTTTGGATGTTGAATTGGATTAGAAATGAACTTTAGGTTGATACCCCAAATATAAAGGGAACACCTTTTTTTTTAAATAAAGTGCCTGATTAAAGGATTATTTTGATAGGATAAATTAAGTAAATTATTTACCTTTATTAAATTTTATAGAATTAAACTTTATCTAATAACATCAAAAATTATTGTACATCTTACACTAAAATATATAATTTTTAATTCTTGAAAGAAATATTATATTTCTTATTTAAATTTTGTTTTTTTATTTAATTCAAATAAGACATTTTTATGTTTATTTTATTTTTTAGAACTTTAATTTCTATTTCTTCTAATTCACATCTCGGTGTGACAAATGGTCAACCGTCCACAGACCAACCTCCGCAAGCGTAGCTTAACCTTAAAAATATTACCAGTAGCTACTATTTGTTATAACATTATTATCTATGATGAAGGCTATTAGAGTATCATTTTAATACCCCCGTCTATCTCTAGTGAGTAGTGCACACTATGACCGGATGTTCACGTGACGTAACATCCGGCGTTGTCCGCGCGGTTGGATCTAACTTCGTTCTGTGACATTTCCGCTCCGTATACTCTGCCCATATCCGGATAGTGTCCTATATCCCACTGTTAGGTATATCGTTTAAATATAATAATGGCGACCCATACACAGTTGGAAAAGGACTAGCCATATAATAATGACGATATTTTAGACCGGAGTCTTTAATTACTATAAGTGATAGGGCTTCGCTGATTTTATGATATTTATTGATTTCTTTAACAATGATAAAACTATTAATACGTTAAAAAATAAATAATCACAGGGCATCGACAAATTCATCCGCATCACTGTGAACGGGAAAAGTGCCCTGAAGTCTAGCAGCATTACCATGTTGAATTGCAATGCTGATTCTTTGACCAAAAAAAATATATATAGTTCACTTCATAACATAAATAAGAATCTTCCCTGACACGAGTGACCTATCCCATCGTCTAAACTATTCCTTTTCTATCTTGAGTGTTTCGAACCATAGAGAACCAAGGTTCTACCAGCCTATATGCAATAAGGTCAGTTATAACATTAAACCTCTACAACATCATGTCAATTGAGATAACTAGTTGTGCCCTGCGGTTTTACCCGCTCCTAATCGTCTTAGCGTGATATTAAATAGCTTATAACCTTCCTCAAAAACTGGGCCATCAATCGCAAAACGATTCTTTGAATCCGACTGGTAGTTCCGTAGATTAGCTTTATTATAGTATAGATAAAAGTATAGATAACTGGATAATATATAAACTCATATTTCTAAAAATATCTGGGACAACAACATACACGTTCATAGTTGTCAAAAAGTATATAATATCTATGTACAGCTGCAGTCTGAAATAGCCTACCACCTTAAGGTTTATAATTGAATGCACAAATCTCTGTCACATGATCGGTGTAGGTATGTATGAGACGTGATTTGGCATAGTTTTATTTTATTTCAGACTTTACTGCACACGGTCGCGATCTAAAATTTTTTATCATTTTTTTAGGTATTTTGTATATTGTGGTACAGGATCTAATTTGAAAACTGATAAACGTTTTTGATCGCTACTGTACACGGGTCATCCAAATTTATTCTACTTGGTTGAATGGCGCAGAAAACGTATGATCAGACAAAGTACATGATTTAATTTGGTTGTTTCACCCAATTGAGAGGCATTTTACTTGTGAAGCGTGTAATATTGCCGTTAGACATACGTAACAAATTAAAAGATAGCCGTCACGGGATGCCCTACAGATTATGGGAATTATCGAAATTGATGGTTATTTAAATATTTTTTTATTAAAGAAAACCAATTCATAAATATGGAGTAAAATTATAACTTGTTGGTAGTAGGTAGTCAGTCAGATGTTCTTTCGGGCGAGGGGGAATGACGGCACAAGGCGCGCCCATAGATTTATACATCAAAAACCCATTCATAACTGAAAGGGTTTGAACCAGTAACAAAAATAACAACACATGCCAATCCCAAATCGCACTTGTCCCAATCTGTAGCTCGTAGGTGAGTCCTTTGTACGTACGTCGAGTTTTGACGACCCTCCAAACACAAAAACAAGCGCACACGGCTCTCCGGCTTTCATGCCGCACTTTGAATTTCGAATTCCACAAACATTAGGCCTCGAATTTCCGAACGAGGTGTCCAAATTTCCAAATACCCGCTCGCAAGATTTTCCCGTATCGAGTAGGGAGTTTGAATAGAGCCCAACTTGTTTGGTGCCATCGGCTTTTTTCCGCTCTTTATTTGCATGAAAACAAAGGGGCCTATTGTCGGATCGTTCGGTAGCTTCGCTTTTATGTGACGACAGAATTGGAACTTCATCGATAATGCCGGTTTGGGCCTTTCAGAGTTATGAAGTATTTCATGGCAGTACAACTGACCGTCAATCATTTTAAGTATTAACTTTACAAATTAATAATAACTGAAGTGTCTGTTTTGATATCAAAATAACAGCTTGTTAGTAAATGCAAATGCAAGTAAATACGGTAGTTATACCAAATAATCTTTTTTTTTTATTTTGTCTGTTTGTACCGGCTACTCTCCTAAACGGCTGGACTGATTTTGACGGGACATTCACAGGCAGATTGCTGATGATATAACGAGTAACTTAGGCTTCTTTTAGCATAGAAAAATAATTAGGGTTCAGTGGGAAAAATAGAATCTTTAAACTATTAGTAGCATCTAGTAAAATATTTGAACTTTAGATTGGTAGCTATACAACTCCTGTCAAACGAATAGTATTTAAAACGCGGGTTGTGGTTTTGTTCACATTTTATATCATGCTTCAGTGGACACCCTACAGCCACTCCTCTCTTATATTACACAAAGCAATTCCTCACAACACGAGTACTAGAAAAACTACTTACAATACCTCAGCTCGTGTTAATATTCTATTTTATTGTAGCAACTCGCCACGTCGCGGCCGCCTCGTGTGTGCGATAAAATGTAACAGCTAGACAACAAGTCACTTTATGTTGTAATAAATCTAAGGTCTATCTCGGCGGTCAGACAATTGCCAAGTACACCGACTTAGGAAATGACCTGTGGGCTGGCTTGTTTATTTAGTTAGTGCTTTGGACCTTGTTCATATTAGATTTGTTGCTAAATAAAAGAAAGATGGCGGGTTTAATTCAGCATTCACTTAATTGGCACGGTTGGCACAGTGGCTGAGCGATCGACTGCTGCGCCGCGTGTCGTGGGTTCGATTCCCGCACGGCACAAATATTTGTATGGCCTGCAGATAGTTGTTCCAGGTTTGGCTGATCGTGTATATGACTTTGAATGTTTGTAAACGCACCCACTACACAGTAGAAATTCCTAGTGTAGGGCATCGTTTCTTAAATAAAAAAAAATCACCCAAATATGTTTTCGGTGACAATCAGTGACAATGATAAAGTTTCTGATTCCTAGCTTACAGTACTAGGAACTTTATTATACCCAATTAAACCTGATGTCACTAATGCTTGATCAACAAATGTGAAACGGGGCAGGTAGTGGTGTTATGTACGGATCGCATCATTGTGGATTGTACATGCTTTCTAGTTCAGATCAGACGTAGGCAATGTGATAGTTACAAGTTCATCTAGCGTCACTACAATCTTCTTAAGTACTTTTGTAAATTAAACTTGTCCCTGCGGTTTCACCCGCTCCTAAGTGTCGTAGCGTGATGTTATAATAGCCTATAATCTTCCTCAAGAAATATTCCTATAAACTCACATACACAATCAGCCAGACCCGGAACAACTACCTGTAGACCATACAAATATTTGTTCCGTGCGGGAATCGAACCCACGGAAGGCAGCGCAGCAGCCAATCGCTCAGCCACAGCGCCAACCGTGCTGTCAAATGTGTCAATATGTACTACTTAGTATTACGAATTTATGTACCCACTCACAAAACAACACATCTTCAAGACATCTCCAACTTCAATAACCAATTAACATAAAACAAATAGTCGCTGAACGAACCTCTAGACTCTAGAGAATTCAGCAAATAATGTAGTTAAGAGCAATTGTGGCTGCGGAAAATCACAATGTCGCGCCGTTGTCGCAATGTGGGTATGTCGCAATGTGGCCATCTCGCACTGTCGCTGTCTGCAACAATGAGTGCGGCGGACGTCCACCTTAACTTATTTCTCCGTAAAGCGATGTAATTTTGTTTCAACAAATAAACGAAACGGAGAGACTTTTTCTCGTTCTTTTTCGTGTAATTTGAAAGTAAGAAGAAGAAAGAAAAAATGTTTATTTTGGACACGCACAGATAATAATAAAAAACAAAAGAAAAAAGGAACTAAAAACTAAACAATAAAATATAAAATAAGGCGAGGCCTGTACGAGGCCAAAAGGCTCCTATCTCAGCATATGCTGCGATATTTCAACAAGGATTAAAAATACCGCAGCGCTGTTCTTCCGATGGGCCCGTTGTGGTGCCACGGACACACCCACGGACTTACATTACAGCCTACAAAGGGGTATAAATAATAAAAAAAAAAACAATTAAAAATAACTACTCGTAATATAAAAGAATACAAAAAAAGAGATTAATTAAAAGACTAAAACGTTGAGGTTGACCGATTACATTTAAATACAGTGTATTGTGTATCTATGGTCGTTGTCGATTCCACAATTTCGTGATGTGTTCTAATGGTATTGTTTGTTTGTTCCAGTTTTCCCGAATGTGCCCGCCGCGCCTGGCATGCCGTGCGCCGGCGAAGACAGTGAGTACTTCATCTAACTACTAGCTATACTACTTGCCAGTTCACTGGCTAGCTCATTACTTGCTTGCTTGTAGTTGAGGAGACTTTGATTTAGTTCTACGTAAGCGTGTTGGTTTAAAGAAAGCAGGAATGTAGTAGTAGGCATAGCTTGAAAATATGTCCGTTTTGAGCGGGACACATCCGCGTTTAAGCAATGTGTCCCGCTGTGCTCAGAATACTTAAAAATGTCCCACTTTGACAAAACTAAATTGTAGCATTGGGTGAAGATTATTCAAGAACTCCATACAAAAATCTCAAGTAATACGAATTTTCGTGTAATAATTATTATTTCTTAACAAAAAACCGTCATTGCTGTTTAGTACAGGAACTACTCCAGAGGCTTTAACACGTTATAGTCACTTCATGTCAATGAATTAAAGTTGGTATTCGAATATACGGATAACTTATCCGATTAATTATCAATCGAGTAGAATAGAAAATAATACTACTTATTATTGTCCACCATAAAAATGTACAAATAAAAACTTTAAGAGCAGGTAAGGTATTATTACTTAAAGCGATCGCTTAGCGACAACCTTTGGATGGTTTTGATAGAGAAAGAGAAATAAGCACGTACTCCGTGGTGTCGGTACTATTTGCAATACATAACTATTTCTATTATTTATCATTTAATCCACATATTGTTAGTCAATTTGCAATATTATCATTTGCCCTCTCAGACATTCAAGTCAGATACATAGCGCACTTAGTCAAATGAATTTGAAATGCCAAGCAGTCATCCCAATTAATTTAATTATTACACTACAATGAAAACAAACTATTAATTCCAAGCTAAACAAAATCTTACGTATACGACGTGACGTGAGAAAACCAGGATAAGCTGACCTCTTATTCTTTTGAAGCTTTGTACTACGCCCGCCTCTGACCAGGTGGGATGACGATCTGCGAAAGACTGCAGGCAGATGCTGGATGCGGCAAGCTGAAGACAGGGCGCTATGGCACTCATTAGGAGAGGGCTATGTCCAGCAGTGGACTAGTATAGCCTGATGATGATGATGATGATGATGACTACGCCAGGTTAACTAATGGTCGAGTGCGGCCTACTCTAGTGTACCACGATAATGTAAAAAATATATAACACCGGCGACCTATGCTTACATCAAACGTCTTTCAACAATCTTATTCATTTGATATCTCCTTATCTTAACTAGCCTGTTTTTCCGACTCCTGTACAAACCCATCCCTCCATTCGTTCTATAGTTCGCGATTCTGCGCTATCTCTTTCCGATTATCAAGTTAGACATCCAGGTACTGCCGCCATCTCCTTCGGGATCTGTGTCTGCCACGACCCCGTGCCGCTGTTTCAAGGCACCAATCTTCTGTTTTAAGGTCCTACAAATCTATTTCCAGCTAGTCCCATTTGAGTTTGGTAGCCTTTTGAGCACAGTCGGCTTATCTTAGTTTTTAGAATAGAATAGATTTTATTTGCATAGATAGGGTATATCACATAAGATATTAGAAAAAAAATGTGATCCTTGTACAATCTACCTGAAATTAAATATGCAAACATTTAAAGGTTCAAATATTATTATATAATATCATATAATATAAATTTCAAACAAACAAAACTATACATTTAAAAACAAAAATATTTAATAATTGGGTAATATTTTTAGGCAAAAATACAATGAAATAAGTAGGTCTGTCAAAATGAATGTCAAACAAAACAATTGCAGGTTATACCTACATTAAAAAACGAATAATTTGTAAGAGAATGAGATGAAAATACTATGGAGACGGTAAACAGAGAGAAAAACACGTACAGTTGTCTCTTTCCTTATTCTCAAACTAACCCACAGTAAACACTCCCCAATAACTATAGTCACATATCTGAAATCATACCTATACATAAAAGCGAGGAAGCGATATTTGTCAGCGGCCGCAGCGCTACATACAGCGCCGCAGCGCGTCGGCATTAGCATGTGAATACACCGGGAATGATGCACATTACGGATGCCGACGAAGTGCCGACGGCTGGCATACTATTCAGTCATGTTTCCTACCTATCATCATAATATTTGTACGTACGACACGTGCCGCTTTTAGCGGCTTTCAGGACTTTCACTGGTAGATTTAAAGCTGAAACCTGACTTTGCTTTTTAGGGTTCCATGCTAAGTAGTAAAAATGGAACCCTTATAATTTCGGCTTCTCGGTCAGTCTATCCGAATGGTACATACTTACCCATTTTAATCGAAGCTGTTGTCACAATACATACAGGTGAAATATGGAAGCTAAATAAAAGACAGCCAGACTACCAGTATGGAGTACCAGTGTTTAACATAAAGCGACTGCCTATCTGACCTATATAACCCAGTTACTGTACAACACGATACCCCTTGGTAAGGCTGGTTGTCAGACTTTCGGACTTCTGACTACCCGTAACAACTGTCAAAAAAACTACGAATGACAGCCTGGCCCAACGGCATAACGTGCTTTCCGAGATACGGAGAACTCTCGATATGAAATTAACGTTCACCCATTCACAGACTGCCCCCCGCAAGCGTATTTAATCCTTCAGACTACCCGTGCAGCTGTTTTTATTTAACCACGAGCTCCTCAAAAACCCATCGACGAAGAAACAAAAAAAACGTAGGAAGTCCATAAAAGGAAATCGTATTTGGTCTGACTCTACAAATCATTCATGCTATCTGGCATCAAAGGAATCAACGAACAGTAAAAAACTTTTAACTCTCTCTAAGCTTTCACAACTAGTCACACAGTATTTACTAAAGTCTCAAACGCTGATGAAGTATGTCAATAGCGCACATCAGGAGTGCCTGGGGCCCCAGCCAACGTCCAGTTTACTCGCAGCAGATGTGTGTATTTGCCATCCTGTGTAATTTTCAGCAAACAAAGTCGATGACGCTATATTTGCTGTCTAATCATATGATGCTTTGAGGGTCGGATATGCGTCCGAAGTCTTCTGCAAATGATCTCCAAATATAGTTTATTTAGTGCTTGCAACACAAAGGTAACTGTCTAGCTGTGCTCCGGTGTTCCATCCGTTCCAAAGCGTCGTAGCTTGATGTTAAATAGACACTTTTCTCAAGGATTGGGTTATCAGGAATGCAACAAAAATAAATGAAGAAATAAGTTCCACAAACAGAAGCAAATATAAATCTGGGCTACTACTAATCTCCTTTATTTGTTATGAGCTGCCATAGTCTGCGCATGTATGTTTATAAATCATAGCCTATGTGTTATTCTGAAGTATAGGCTATGAATCTGTAAAGTTATTAAAATCCAGTCATTTTTAGTTCAGTAGTGTAGTGTTCGCGTAAAGAGTTACAAACACCCGTACATACACTACACTACGTACGTACACTTTAATATTTGTAATATTCCTCTTGATTAAGTTTGACAGCAAATCCCGTCCGAGCAAAACCGACATATCAAGTCACATTAAACTTCTTGCCCTACAACCACATACACAATTATATAATAACTAGCTTACCCAGCAAACGTAGTTTTGCCTAATTAAGCCAAAAAAAATGTTTAGTGTGGACCACCCTTATCATTAAGGATTATGGCCAATTCTCAGACCTACCCGTTATGCACACAAAATTTCATTTAAATCGGTCCAGCCGTTTTGGAGGAGTTTGGTAACAAACATTGCGACAAGATAATTTTATATTATAGATTACCTGAATAACATGAATCCAATAAATATTAATCTTAGTCTATATTCATTTTTTTTCATGATTCTGTTATTGTGTTATAGAGGTCAAAAAGGCAGTCGCAACATGTAAAATACTTGAAGTCAACTGTATCGGGTTGGACTGGAAGCCAACCGCAACATACCTAGGGAGATCATGTTGTTTTTCCATGATTCCTCTCAAAACTTCTTCCCTCACTTTTATCTCTTACCATAAACGGATTAAATCCTCTGCCATCTAGTTGTACTAACAGCAAAATGTAATTGTCCAGCATATAGAACTGTCTGCTAGGTACAGCAAACGAGGTAATATTTGCGGAAATCTCGACGCGAACACTGTCCAATGTCCAGTGCGTCCCCCCGTCAGGCTCCCACATTTGCATACCAATGTCCAACTTGCATTAGATACGTGCTGTTCTTTGAAATGGGATTATATGTTCAAAAGAATAGGATTTTGTTACGTTCTTTATTTATTTACTCGCAAAGAATATAGTTCACTTACTTAGCTTGCATGACTAATTGTAACTAATTAGACAGCACGGTTGGCACAGTGGCTGAGCGATTGCTTGCCGTGCTGCGTGTCGCGGGTTCGATTCCCTCACGCAACATATATTTGTATGGCCTACAGGGAGTTCCGGGTCTGGCTTTGTGTATGTGACTTTAAATGTTTATAAACACACTAACGATACAGGAGAAATTTTTCCTATTACAGAGATCGAACTGTTATTAAAGACTTCATAAATATATTTTTTCAACACATCAATTGATTGACCATCACTGATGTTACATTTGTTACATAAAAGTACTTCTTTTGCCGTAATTTGTACTGTGAATTTTTTCTAATATTTTTTGCGGCAACAATGGAAAGTTCTTTTAGTAAATTGAATTTGATCAGACAATATATTTTTACTAGAATGGACATTGTATTTTTATTTAATGTTGCAAACTCTATCAAGATATAGTAACAGTCAATATTCTGTCAATTAATCTTTCTTAATCGATGTAAATAGGTTTAAAAACAAAGTGACATCTATGTTTTTCTTAGAATTGTCGTATCAAAATAAGAATCTCGAATATTTAAAGGTGCGCTTACGGTGTTAGCAACCGGTTTTGTTGAGTGCTTCGTGCTCAAACTAAACAAACCTTTCGTTTTCCTCACGAACCTTGTTTGAAAAAAGTCGGTTAACAAAAGTGATAATAGCATCGATATCTTAACGCGATTAGAAACAGTACAATTCGAAATATCAGAATTGCCGTTATTTGCTCAAAAATTCATTGAAATCGGCTTACTAGTAGTGTGATTCAATAATTTCATGATACTGGATAAGATAGCCGTGATAAGCCGCAGTATCGCGCTGTCCGCGACTCGGAACAGTATCTAAACTTGGTACTATGTCCTGACACACAAAATAAATGTCCTGCTCTATAGAAATCGCTAAGCACCTGTTAAAAGGTATAATCGATAAAAAATTGGTAATAATCAATAATTGGGTCATCTACCCTGCGGGTGTAGGTAGGGCCACGAAGTCAACAGGCGCGAATATGACTGTGTTATCCTATTTTTATCGACAAATGTTTAAATCACAGTATTTTCTGCAATTTATTATTTTTAATGAAAGTGTGAATGAGTTGAAGTGCGATTTTTATGAACTGTGAATGTGAATGATAGTGAGTGTAAAGAATTGATTATACTTATTATGGTCTCTGATGGATTAAAAATCACATTAAGGCTGTAAGCATTGCTGGAAGGATATATATTGTAAAAACTCAACATAATTATGTGTATCTGCATGCACCTATTCTTGGGTTTGTAATTTGGCATTTAAAAACGTAAACTTTACTAGAAAAATTACTTTAACACCTACACATAAAGTTCAATTTCAAAATCTTCGCTGCTGAAATACGACAAAAATAAAAGATCGACTAGAGATCGATTTTGGTTCTCAGCACCAGTTTCTTCCAAGTTGCTTAACTCTATCTTCGACACCCTCAATAAACAGCCAATTTGCTCCCAGCCTCACTTTATCTTCCATCCATTTTTAAACAAGTACGTAATGGTTATAAAAACGCTCATTTCGGCGCCATCCCTTAAATTGCAATTAGATCGCATGCTCAAAGATTAATGGTTTCCTGAAGTGACATAGCTTTGCCCCATTTTATGCTGAATGCCACTAGATACACACTACACACTATCAATTTCAATAGATTTTTACGGGTTTTCTTTTAATAAATCGCTTTTTTGAAAAGAATATCTGTCAGTGTTAATATATATTAACAGTGACAGATATTCTTTTCAAAAAAGTGATTTTACACATTCACTCTGTCCGTATGGCTTTTCAGACAGCGGTGATTACCGACTTATATAAATGGATCAGCGAGTCCAATATTTAATAGTGTTATTTGTTGGTTACTGGCGACTCGCCCCGACTCCGTATGTTTTCAAACACTTTGTTTGAGATTTTCTGGCAAAAATACCATCCAAGTTTGCAATTTCTTTTTTAAAAATATTTCTTTCATACAAACCTTGTATAAATTAAAGTATTTATTTTATAGTTTATTTACTTTATGAGAAAGAATAAGGTAGATGTTCAATTAGGAAAATTTGACATTTTGGGATAGCTTGACATGCTGGCGTCTGTATACTATATATAAAGTCAAGCTACGAAGCGAGCAGTAAAGATTTATTTAATAAGAATACGTGAAACTTGAAATACAAATAACAATGACAAAAGTTTTCTTTACAACGCGTTCGTTATAATGATGTGTATAAAATAACGCGTTATAAAAATATCATTTGCAACTCGTCTTTGCCATATAGTCAACTATTTTATTTATTCTGTGAAATAGCGGATGTACACTGTCGGGTACAGCAAATAATAATATGAGAGAGGAAGCTTTGTTTTGCTTTTTTTCTAAGGAAACAGCAAAACAAAGCTCCCTCCTCCCTCCTCCTTTCCCCATGGGAAAAAGGTTTGAGTTTATGTATTTAGGAGTAGAAAGTCTAAAAACTGAATTTGTTTATAACATAACTAACGCTTCGCCCGCGATTTCGTCCGCGAATTTAGTAATTTTCCTTCGAACTTGAACATCCCCTCCACGCCCTTTAAAGCGTAGTTTTGGAAATAATAATAGCCTATAGTACTCAGAATAATGTAGCTTTTTAACAGTAAAAATATTTTTAGAATTGGATCATTAGTTCCGGAGATTACCCCCTACATACAAACTTACAAAAAAAAATACCTATTTATAATACAAAGTATAGATAACTAATTGTAAGTCTAGTTAATTAACACCTTTTAACCAATCTTCTACAGATAAAGTTTTGACTATTTTCTTTAGGTAAAGTACTAATCATATATTTTTATTTTCTTTCCAGGAAGCATATACAGAAGAGGCGCTCGGCGGTGGCGGAAGCTATATCGCGTCAATGGACACATCTTCCAGGCTAAGAGATTTAATAGAGTAAGTACACACTTACTTACTTACTTATGCAAAGAGGCCAGCACATCAACCTACCCCCATCTGTCAAATTTCTTTTATAGTTTTTTAACTTTATTGCAAAAGAATAAGGTTGTTCGATTAGCAAAATTTGATAGTTGGGGTTAGCTTAATGTGCTGGCGTCTGTACAGCATGAGGTCGTGGGTCGGCCAAAGTGCTATTGTGTTTTTCCATTTCGAATTTCTCAATAGCAGCCCGAATTCTGGATTATTTTGCTGTTGATGGCATATCGCTCGCCCCCAATTACCCGTAAGAGACAAAACATAACTGGCGAAATGTGGGTGGCTATAGATACAACTCTGCCTTACCCTTCGGGAATACGGGCGTGATGTTATGTTGTATTCATTCATAATATTAAAAAATATGGACAAGTCAGGAATTATTATTTAAGAATGATGACTCAATTCCATTCTGGGATAAAATAGCTGTATGACCAATTCTGTTTATAGCAGTAGTTATCGTTATCTGGTCAACTTGCTTTTATTGATAACTGAATATAACCCTTATTGCTTGTAGATAATAGGGTCAAATGCCCTGGGATCGTAATATATGTAAGAGCGTAATTATTATTTCTATGATTATAAGAATTAATCGCGATTCGATCTATGCGTTATATGACTAACGTTCTGTTTCAAAACTAAAACTTAATGTTGATGTTTCTCTTGTCTATTTCCATCTTTCTCTTTCTCATAAGATAAGAAAGGGACGGACTTATATGAGAGCTGTCAATTTTAATAGAATTTCAGCTTCCGTTCAAACATACTACATGTAGTTCACATCAGATCGCATCGACCGAAAACACGACGGAGTTCAAGGCATAATCTAATTTGACGCCTCGGATTTAGTTTTTACCTATCACCATCCTTTTCTGAAGTTATCTGTCAGAAAGAGATATAATTCTCTAATTTTAGTTTAAATTTGAGTTTTTTTACGTACAAAGGAATCGGCGCCAGTATCAAGCTACCTCCATCAGAAGTTCTGAGTTGAAAGACACAATTACTGACTAATGCGTGCACTGACTAGATAGCAGCACTCGTGTTGGTGCGGTTCTGTCCTCAAAAGCTCATCTCAGACACTAAATCTGCATGGTCCTCACATACGAACTAACCAAAAAAACATTAAGGACTTCAAAAGAGACTGTGATTTCTAAGTATTTGTCGGTGTTTCTTTTCAGAGTAGTCATACAGGAAACACCAACCTCACCTAGTATTTTTTGTTAAAACCAATTAACATGAATAAATAGCAATTATCATCTGAATCTAAACCATGTCTCTCTCTATCTTCCAGCGCGCCTTTTGTGCCTTCTGCCAGGACCGCATCTGGGGCCTGGGCCGGCAAGGCTTCAAGTGCATCCAATGCAAGTTGTTGGTTCACAAGAAGTGCCACAAACTTGTGCAGAAGCCCTGCTCCAACGAACATGTGGACCCCATCGAAGTCAAGGACGATGCTAATGGGGAGAGCACCTTGGGAAGAGCGTCTTCTGTCAGGTTGGTTTAAAAAATAATAATATATATGGTGTAAAAGTTGCATTAACCAATTACAAATAACGTTTAAGAAACTCTTCGATAATTGAGCTTTGTCGGTGCCGACTTTGTTTTTCAGATTTTACACTACTTTTATTAGTTATTTACACCACAGCTGCGTTAGTAAATTGCAAGAAAAACGTATCTTTATCAGCTCATAACTTTATAATGGCTTTTTATTTTACTATTCTGTTTCCGCACAGACAAAATTTATAATGAGAAAAAACGATACCATGTATATGTTTGTATGTACAATGTCAAACTGTGGAGTAATACCCCCCCGAAATTTGTATGGAAAGAATATTGACTGGTGCAATCTTAAGCTAAATCAACATTTACCACTAATGTTTAGGACTTATAATTTTGTTAAGTAAACCAGCTCATTAAATTGGTTTAGCAGTGTGAAGCCGGGTTTATAATTAAAAACACTTCGTGTTTTTGGACAAACATTTCTTTTCCTCCGGCCCTAGAGACATATCCATACTAATATTATAAATGGGAAAGTGTGTGTGTGTCTGTTTGTCCGTCTTTCGCGGCAAAACGGAGCGACGAATTGACGTGATTTTTAAGGGGAGATAGTTGAAGGGATGGACAGTGATATAGTCTACTTTTTGTCTCTTTCTAACCGCCCACTTCCCTGAAATGGGGGAAACATGTTTTGGCAGCATTTAAACACATATCCCAGTATCAACGCAAACCGCGCCGGGAATACAGCGTACTTAACAGCGATAAAAAACGAAATATTGTGATAAAAACGTTAAATTCGGGTTCCCCCCAACCCGAATTTAACGCGAGTGAAGCCGCGGACAAAAGCTAGTCTGTAATAATGTTTGTGGATATATATCTGAGGTCACTCAAGAATGAGTTAGTTCGGGAATCCCGCTGCCATGACAAATATTGCGTGCTTACATTTCTGCCGGTGCAATAGCTGGGTATCAGACCTACGAGCAGATAGCGCCGTGCACCATGTTTACCGACTCTTCGATAAGATATAAATACGGGAATAATATCCTAATCTATTAAATATTATGTACGACAAGTACCATATCAGTATTTAGGTCAACATGCAGTTAATGAAACTATCTAGATAATTTTCAAAATATCGCTATACTTTTTACTATCTTTTAGATAAAAAATAGATTACAGATTAATTCCTATTTTTAGTGGCGATATCATAGGCGCCTACTGTGGGAAGTAATTTAATACGCGCCTTTTACTAAAATCCCACCAGGGAGAGATTCATTTTTTGTCTATTAAAATTCATCTTAGTATCTTGTACCTATTAGTTCGTGTGCCTGTATGTAAGCTCAGAATTAGACCATTTTCTTCGACACTCGAGAGGCGGTTGGTTGATTATACAACTTTGTACTTAATGACACTCATAACAAAGTTCTTTATCCATCAATCAGCTCTCAGTCTGCGGTATGCCTTGAGCGATAGATCCCTGATTCTTTCTCCAACTTTATTAAAATTTTGGACCCCTGCAAGATAACATTTCTCTACAGTCCTAATCTTAAAGTAAACCACTGGTCCATATTATACAAACCAACATTATCACATCTGGGTTTTTTGCATAAATATATTTGGACTCCTCTTATCTGTGTTTTTTCGTCACCTTAACCTTCCGGGCGATATGGGCATGACTGTAACGCTGTCAACCACATCGGTTCGTTTATAAACATGTTTTGGCAGCATTTAAACACATATCCCAGTATCAACGCAAACCGCGCCGGGAATACAGCGTACTTAATAGCGATAAAAAACGAAATATTGTGATTAAAACAAAGCGTCGAAATAAACCCGTGAATCTCGCAAAACTTCACCAGTCGAAGCTTGATGGATTGGACATGTATCATCTATTAAAGGCTCTTCATTCAATGATGAAGGACCTGATCCGTTACCTCCGAGTGTTCAAACAAAAGCACGTCAGGAAACTTCAAGGACTTTTCTCAAAGTGTGTGGTGCCATGTAGATCTCGCGCGGAAGTGGAGCCCCCGTTACCGGAGACACCGCCTGCGCCTGCGCCGGTGCCACCTCGGCCGGATGAACTCGAACCGGGCTCTCAGAGACAGTACTCGCTTGACGACTTTGAACTCATCAGGGTTATTGGACGAGGATCTTATGCTAAGGTACGTTCTATTAAAATCTAAACTTATTAGTATTATAATAATGCTGAAGAGTTTGTTTGTTTGTAAGCGCTCATCTCTGGAAGTGTCAGACAGATTTGAAAAAATATTTTTTGTATTTGGTAGCCCAATTCTTGAAGAAGGTTTATAGGCTATTTCCCATCACGCTACACGCACGCATAGGGTTGGGTGGAACCACGGAGCACAGCTAGTATCTTTTACGACCGAATCTGTCAACATATATTTTATTATTGCCATACAATATATGGTCGTATTTACAATGCTCGGAAAGGGGTTAAGTAATCGCAGTGTTATAGTTTTCGGGAGATATGATCGTGTGGAAAGTTTTGAGTATTAATGATAATGGCAATAGAGTTGAAAGTTTGAAAGATGTTGTGGCTAGAAATGAGATGAATACTTAGATGACGGCCAGATTTATTGAAGAAGAAAACATGCTGCGTCCAACCTGAATAAAAAGGAAACAGATGAGGATGAGTTCTTTGAAAGTACGCAATTTATCCAGTATTAGCCAGTCAAACCGCCCAGAAAAGCAGGCCTCTTTGATCAACAGCTGGTTAAAGATGCCTTGCCTAAAACACTTTGACTTCAAGATTCTTAGTTAATTGTTTTCTATTCCTGTACAGGTCCTGATGGTAGAACTGAAGCGCACAAAACGCGTATACGCAATGAAGGTGATCAAGAAGGCACTGGTGACGGACGACGAGGACATTGACTGGGTGCAGACGGAGAAGCACGTGTTCGAGACTGCCTCCAATCATCCCTTCCTCGTCGGCTTGCATTCTTGCTTCCAAACGCCAAGCAGATTGTTCTTTGTCATCGAGTTTGTTAGGGGCGGAGATCTCATGTGAGTACACTTAGTTGTTTAAACAGAATAAAAATAAAGGCTCAAGCAGCACTACTTTAGCACCTGATGCAGAACTTTTGATAGATCTTTTGACAATCATTTCACTTTAACACTATAACTTTATTCTACTTCACTGTAGTCATTTTCAATTAATCTTCTTTTTTTCATGCATGTGATATACTTCGAGTTACCAGTAATGTCTATGTCAAATCCAAAGTAATTTATTCAAATTGGGCTGACAATCATCACTTTTTTAAATGTCAAAATAGATGTGAAGGGCGTGCCCACTTACATGCGCCATGCTGTATTATATCCAAAGGGCTGTAACTCGGAAGTCACAAATGAAAAATGATGGAAAAATAGCAGCAGAGTAGCTTAGGCATGAAGTTGGTAAAATCATATTAGTTCGGTTTAAAATTCGTATTTAGGAAGCGTAGGTTTTAAGATTTAACGAAATTCCAAAAGGGCGTAAAGTTTGACAATTTTTTTAGCCTGTAGGCTCTGTTTCTGTCGCTTGGGAATTTTTCTTGCTTTATTTTGCGTAAATTGTTATATTTATTGATGGTTCATTTTAGGTTCCACATGCAGCGTCAGCGGCGGTTGCCTGAGGAACACGCTCGGTTCTACGCTGCGGAGATATCGTTAGCGCTGCACTTCCTGCACGAGCGCGGCGTCATTTACCGCGATCTCAAGCTTGACAATGTTCTGCTCGACCACGAGGGACACATCAAGCTCACTGACTACGGCATGTGCAAGGTAACTAACACAATACACCCATGGATATATAAAATATCCTAAAATTGGATTACCGATCAAAATAATAATATTCGTATCATTCTTCGCCATTCCTATAAATCTTATAAATCCTCCTGTATGCTCAAACAAAGTTCTTTTTTCGGTCAATATGATTTGTGCCGAAAGCAAAGCCTTCGACAAACTTCATCATATGATATTGATTAAAAAGCTATAAGTGTATTGATTAACAGGGAATTTACTATACTTAATACTGTCTTATTTATGCCATAAATCCTGTTCTTGATTATCCAGTAGCTGAGTTTAGACGTAATTCCGATAACCATTGGCGTTTCACAAGGATCACATCTAAGCCCTTGTCTCTTTTACGTGCCTATTTATGAAAAACTCAAAATGTACAACTCGATGATAACAATCCGTTGTTATTGAATTATGTATTTTCTTAGTATGAGAAGAGGCCTTTTTCCTGCATTAAGACAAAAAAGTTGGTATTTTTACTTTAAATATCTCTCTCAAATTCCAGGAGGGCGTGAGACCAGGCGACACGACGTCTACGTTCTGCGGCACTCCCAACTACATCGCCCCGGAGATACTCCGCGGAGAAGAGTATGGCTTCTCGGTGGACTGGTGGGCGCTTGGCGTGTTGACTTATGAAATGTTGGCGGGGCGCTCGCCATTCGACATCGCGCAGGCTGCTGATAATCCCGATCAGAATACGGAGGATTATTTGTTCCAGGTTTGTGATGTTACTCCAGGTGTTGTTCAACAATTATATGATTTAACATCTAAAAAAAATAAAGTGTGATTTTTTGGTGATCAAATAGTTTGCCAATTGTAACTCTTCACTAGAGAAACAGATTTTCATTAAAAAAACATCTTTAATACTAATGTTAAAAAAAAAATTACTTGAAAAAAAAGTGATTCAACAAATGATTACTTGGTTTTAAAATGAGTAGGTTCGGATTATTTATTTATTTTAATTTTGAACAAAGCTTACGCACTACTTAATTACAAATTGTCCACAGATTCAAAAATTGTTTATAAATTACTGTTTATGAATGAATGTTTTTTCAAAATTAATTTATTCAAATTAGAATACGTTTACAAAAGACAGTCCTCTAAAACGCCCACCCATCACCACTTCCTAGTGTTTTCGCTGGGAAGAAGAAGTGGCGGAACAAACTCCCCAGCAACACAAAACATACAAACACAAATAGCATTCAAAGTCTTTCACTTCTCTGAATATTCGTGTGTCCGGTTTCCAGGTAATCTTAGAGAAAACAATCCGTATCCCCCGGTCGCTGTCGGTGAAGGCGGCGTCTGTACTCAAGGGCTTCCTCAACAAGAACCCGGTGGAGCGGCTCGGCTGCGGCGAGAACGGCTTCCTTGACATCGTCAGCCATCCCTTCTTCAAGAGCATCGAATGGGAGATGGTGAGTGTACATCGTGGTTACCATTTGTTTATTCAATTATCGACCTTTAAGTCAAATTAAATGTCAATTTATTCTTCCCATATTATATTCTGTTTTATTTTCTACGAAAGTTGTCAAATCGTTAAAGTTTTACTATACTTAAGTGCCGTAAGTTTGGTCTTGCTCCAAAATTTAAACTTGGACGTAACTAAAAAAAAACCATTGTCCATAGACAATATCAGCTGAGACTCTGACCCTAGTTTTGGTATATAAAGACCAATTCAGCTTCAGCTGAAGAAAAATAGTAATAACATATTAAATAAAAGTAATTATTTGAGTAAATAATTACTTGACATGTATTTAGCAAACCTAACGCTACATCGTACATTTATTGATTCTCGTATCTCCACATGTTATTATAACCGAGACCTTTAATTCCTATGTTTCAATCCACAGCTAGAGCAGAAGCAAGTGGTACCTCCATTCAAGCCGCGTTTGGAGGGGGAGAGAGACCTGGCCAACTTCCCGCCAGAGTTCACCGACGAGCCAGTACACCTCACGCCTGATAATGAGTTAGTACTAGTTAGAAGAATTAAACCTAGAAAACGAAAAATAACTGGCGAAATCACTGGAAAGAGGCGATTCTATATTCAAATCCATATTTCCGAATTGATGCAATTTCTACTAAAACAAATATCAACTTTATGCTAGTGGAAATTAAGTCGATTACACAATGTCTAGTGTTATTAAAAAATGTCATACAATTTGTTAAAGTCAGTTAGCGTAAACGGAACTGTGTGTCTAGACTTTAAGTGACCTCGTGAAGTTTGTATCGGTGTTCTTTCTCAGAGTAGTCAGATAGGGAAACACCGACCTAACTGGTTTAAAATAAATATTTTTCCTGCTTGATGTGTAAATCGCGATTTACAGAAAAAAATATCATTATCTGAAGCATCAGTGGTATTATTTTGCAAAATCATCATTATCTGGCAAGCCTTGTCTCCAACTACTTTGAGGTCGACTTCCAGCTTATCTGACCTCTAAAACCCAGTTACTGGGTAAGACTGGTTTCTGACTACCCAGTGTACAGAAGCCGTAATTGCCGAACGTGTATTTTGTGGAAAAGTTGAAAAACTAATAAATACATTTTACACATTGAGGTAGTTTCATGTGCTGGCCTGTATACATATTACACTATCATATTCCAACATATCATACATACTGTACATAACATATATACTTAAACTCACGCCTTTTCCGCATGGAGGTAGGCAGAAACTACAGAACGCTACCTGCTACGATCCTTACACACTCCTATTGCTCCGTTTACGTTCATAAATCTGGTCATACACGCACTTCGAGTGCAAGTACTAACATAACAAGCTATGATAAAGCATCTACATACTTTAGCTAACATAATATTTTCTTGATTCCAGTACTGTGATCGCCGACATTGACCAGTCTGAGTTCGAAGGCTTCGAGTACGTGAACCCGCTGCTGATGTCTCTGGAGGACTGCGTGTGACAACACGCCTGTCTGCTGCACCCTTACCACGACCCCGCGCAGGTATGAACTGGAACTGGGAAACTCTCACTGGGACCCTGGAAAAAGAAAAGTAGAAGAAGAAAAGTAACCAAGGCCAGATGTACAGGTTACATCTGGCCTTGGTTACTTTTCTTTATTCTTCATCTCGATTTATGTTGTACGATGGAATGGGCCACATCTAGTAGGTGCCCATTCTCTTGTATTCTAACCCTCTTATCCAAAAAAGTGGAGTATAATTATTCCTAATTAAAACTATTTTTTAATTTTGCTTTTATTCATAAAGGGTCAAAGGTTTTGTGACGACACTTGTATGAGGGGTACCCAATCATAATTTTATCCAGGATTTGATTGATTGAAAACTTTCTTGATTACACTTTTTTTTTGTATATTTCTTCGACCTCCGTGAGATACAAGTACCCAAGAGTTCATTTTCCTTAAGCCCTCGTCCCTTTCCGCAGACATACGGCTACGGTGCAGAGTCGTCGTCCTCGGACTACGACAGCGTGTGCTCGGAGCTGCCGGCTCGCAAGCCGACGCTCCTGCAGCACATGTTCTGCTTGCCGCTCAACTGACACAAGCGACGCGACGCGCCCAACAAGCGCTTCTGATCCGGTGGCGGCGCCAGGCGGCACTAGGCGGCACTAGGCGGCACTAGGCGGGTATGCGAGCCATTGACGATAGGGAACATTAAGTGTAAAGTAAGTGCTGCCCTTTGTGTACTGCCAGTGACGATTTGGGGGGTTTATCTACTGCAATATCAAGGTCCAGACCTTGATATTGCCTTTTGGACCCAAGGTCTAGAACACCCAGGGTCTTTCTGACCTCAGGCCGTTCAGTCCTCAGTGTTTTCGATGCATGTTCGAACACAAATACTGAGCTTGAACTCTGAATTTGGGTAGGTACTACGTACATAAAATATGACGCCTAGGGTTAGAATGATAGGAACGAGCGGGGCACTGGCAGTCAGTCACAAGAGGCGTTAAAACAGTTTTTTTTTTGTAATGATAAAATTATCACGCCTCTATTCGTTAAAGGGATAGGCAGAGGTACCTACTGTTGGAAAAATGAAAGCCTGAACACATACGTATTTACAAAAAAATCTTCCTACTAAGTTCCTTTCCCGGTAGTTGAGTATTTTACTAAGATCAGAAACGTATCGTTAAATATTTTGTAAATTAGATTGTGTTCAGCGGCTGACATTTCTGACTGTACCCTTATTTGTAAAGAAAAACTTGTAAATAAAGCATTGTGTATAAAATATGGGATATCGCGAAATGCTTGCTTGAAGTCGTGAAATTACATCCCAATATAAACCAATGCCCTTTTAGTGGCGTCACTAAAATTAAAACATAAATTTATAATATAAACTGGGTATATTGATATCTATTTGAAAAAATTATAACGCACATAAAGTGCCAATTATTATAGCACAAGTATTTTAGGTGTCAATGGCCGCATGTACAATAAATACTCGCTTATTTCACATAACTATTGTGAAGAAAAATGTGTATAAGGATCAGAATCGCTTGGAAGGCACTATCACTTGAAATATGAACATTTTGTGACGTTGATAGAAAATCATTGTCATTAAGCTGTAATTTATCCACCGTTGAAATTATTAATATTATAATTATTTGAACATTAATACTCTAAACAACCCGATAGTTATCGTCGCACACAAAACATACGATTATTACAAAAATATTGAAAAACATTCCTAAAATTGGTACGGAATTTACGAAACACGATTTTGAGTATATAAGTATTATTTGTGTATAGTATATACCAAAAAATCCTATGAAAAAGTCATATGAATAGCTAAATGTGTATAATAATGGCAAACACGTATTTTATAAATTATCCTTTTGTAAGTATTATTAACATTCCACCTCATAATATCACTAAACGAATGTAAAAACAAATAGATCTGACTTTATTTACTGCTTCAAGGAATTGATTGATGCGATACCACCATACAATGGATGAATATTCTTCTACAGCTTAAAAATATACATGATTTGATTAAATATTTTATATTAATGAGGGCTAAGAATGCATGTGTCATATGTATTATAGCCAATGTTGGTGCTCATAATATATTGCGCGCGTCGCTGAAACAACGCTTGGATACTTAGGAAGCAGCGATTCACACCATTTCCTATTAATAAAAGTTAGATCACTTATTATAAATTAACCCCTACCTAGCGACGGGGCGTACGCTTCTGTACATAAATATTGAAGAAATTATTCATCTATGTATAATACTATATAATACGAGAAAATATTGTAAGACTTAATATTTTTGAAACTATTGTAGTAGTCTTATCTATGCACCTTTCTCTGAGAAGGGTGGCGCGGACGTGACGTCGGCGGCCTCGAGCGACAGGCCAGCATGGCGGACACGGCCGTGCTTACTATCCAATCATTATGTTTTTGAGCAATAAAATAAAACGGGTGTAAAAAGACGCTTTACAAGGCGAGAGTTATTTCTGCATGGGAAAATTGTGGTTACGGATATTTTGAAAGTCAAATATCCGTTTTAAAAACTTCAGTTTAAATTTTACCCCCACGTCTTTTGTACCGTTGCATGGGCGCAAAAGCAAAATGTTCTGCGTGCGCTACCGTGAACAGTGATTTTTTGTCAGTGCTAATTAGTTTGATGGGTGATAGTGTATGATGGTGGATGACAACGTTCTGCGTCTTTTTACACCCTGTATTGTAGTAGGTTAAATTGTAATTACGCGAGACAGGTGAACTGCTCAATGGAAGGCACGTAAGGAATTAAAAGTAGTTGAAAATTTTGATGACCGACCGGTCTCAGGAACTTATTTATAGCCCTTATCAAGACATTAGTGTATTCCCTAGATACCTAGAGATAAGCTAGATTCGTAGCTATGATTATTACGCGTGGAGTTGTGCGCGGCATCGTACCTTTACATAAACATACAATTTAGTTGTTTTTTTTATATAAACTTGCACAGCTCGTTGTTCAGCTGCCAATTAATAACAGTAAATTGACTGTATAATCTGTGGATTCGATATAATTAACCTTTATTTTTAAATTAATCTAAAAACAGCGTGTACATAAGAAACTAAATATGAATACAATGTGCTGCGCGCCACTCCAGTGCTATTTAATACAATCAATGGCACTGAAAGTTACCAAACTCTTGATCGTATCATTTATCCTAGTGTTCTAAAATCGTTCCTTAAGCTGGACACTTTTCGTGCCACTGATGTGTAATATATTCCATTCCCTAATGTAGATTCTGTTGTCCTTCATAGCTTTCACCACTCGTTTAGGTAGCCAACGAATTTTAAAATAAAATAAAAAATAAAATATATATATAATATTGAGCACTGAAACAAATTTAAAATCGTGTACATTATAAACAAATTAACATGAAAAAAAAACTCGTAAAATACATTGGTTATATTATAACAAATTATTGTTAATGTAGAAGAAAAGACTTATTGTATAAAAAAGGAATATGATCGTTATGGATCGTGTGCGGTGCGCGTCGCAGGAGAGCTCAAGTGTCCACTAACTATTCTAAATAGTGCGTAGTACCTTATCTATTAGACATTTTGCACCGGTAATATATTATTATAGTTGTAAATGACACGCGTCGGTCTGCGCTCGATACTTCGCGACGTGTCCTCTCCCGGCGGTCACCCATCCGTCTGCTGACCGCGTGCACTTACTCATGTACACAGACATAACAAGCGAGTGAGTTGTAACGCGAGTCGTTGATCGGTACTAGATGGCCATACTAAAGGTGATTCCTTTAATGTAACCCACGAAGTTCAAAATTTGTTATGTTTATTGCAAATTATTTTGCTGTTTTACATAGTATGCTGGCTAAATTCGGTTTGCGGTTAATGTTGAAAAAAATACTAAATTATTGTCATAATTTATAACATCAATTTAGCTCTCAAAATTATATTTACTTAAAATAAGATTTTTGCATGTAAATTTTATTATTTACAGCAAATATTATTTTGCGAGCTATGTTGAAGTTTTAAATGATTAAAAATTAGTAATTTTTCGATCATAATTGCCTCATAATTAATTCGGAGCAGCATACAACGTTACAATTTGCAAAAAACAAAATAAATTTAGATTTTCGCGGGTAACAGCGACGATCCCCCCCTAACTATATCTGTGTTGTTGTTGCCCATTCTATTGTATTTTATAAATGTGTTGCCGATATTAAATGATTATGAAAATCGTGCTATTGTGTTCGTTGTCGCGGCGGCTGCGACCTTGTCGTTGTCTGCCTGTATAGGTTCATTTGTATAATTTATATTGTTAAGTATTTAATTATTGGTAAGCGACAGTATTGTGGTACTATTAACGCTTTAGATGTAATTAGTTAACATTCCACGTATCTGAGGAGTGGCGCGGCCTTCCCCCGGACATCACAGCGAATAGATGATGCATCGTTACTATTTGTTCTCATGTTTTTGTCATTATTAAATAATATCGATTATAACGGCACGTTGTATTGTCAAACGTTAAGTTTGAACTCTATTATGATAAATGATAAATGTTTTATTACCAAAAATGTTTGTAATATGTTTAAAATCTTTACTAACCGCATGACAAGTGACATTTTAACAATTATATTAGTTTTAAGAGGAATTGTTAAACGGTTACATTTCGCAACTTAGAACAAAACCATGTATCTTAGTTTTTAAGTATTTTTTTAGTTACTTGCACGTAATAACTCCCCGTTTGCGGTAAGGAATGATAAAAGATAGATTTTTACATAAGGTATGTTGATTTATTGTATTTAATTTCGGCCGTATATACTTGTATTGTGAAACACCAACAAAATGTACTCTACTTAAACGTTTAATTGTGAATTACTTGGTGCGTGATTGAGACATACTGTCAAATTAGACTGGAGAAATTGGGATAACTGTAACTATTCTATGCTTAACTGAAAATAAAGAAGATTAATCAGATTACGTGTTTATATTGTGTACTTACTATATATAGGACCAACTAAACCAGTGGTACTATCAGGCTAAGATATTTTTTCACGCTGTGAAAAAGCCATCCATGCTTTGATCAATCATTATTTTTGTTTGCTGATTTTCCGGTAATCAGCCACGAACGAGTCTAAGGCGAAAGGCCGTGTCGACGACACAGCCACACCCCATTTTTTTATATTCCAGTACTGTACGTACATAAGTCAACAGCCGGACACTCAAAAACACTCAACATGAGACGATTCGGAATTCCCATGGGAATACTTTACTTTTCCGGGATGCGTGATTGTGTACACACACATCCATACATTCAAACCTTTGCATTTAAAATAGAAGGTGATTGTGTCGCGTAAGGGTCAGCGCAGACGCAACTGGAATATGCTAGAGCGAAAATGAACTTACTCGTGACTTCAATAGAGTTCAAAATGGCGAGCAAGAAATGTTTTCCACGCAAAACTTGACAGCAATGTATGACCCTCACAATAACATTGCTACTACTGTCACTTAATGTTGGAAATATCACTTGGAGACGAAATAAAGTCCATATTTTAATCCTCCGCTTGTAAGTTGAGCTAGTGTTGTTTCTGTATGCAATGGAAGTGTATTGGGTTCCCCAATTCTTTGATACAATGATATACGCTACTTTACATATACCGAGACATACCTTGACCAGTCAGTTTGCATGTTATTATCATTTCCTGATGAACACAATAAACATATAAAGGGCGTTATGTTACCACACCTAACATAGCATAAATTTGGAGAACTGAATTTAAGGTCAAGGTCAACTAAACGTCACGTTTAGATTGGTATCCATTTACCTCAAGGGTTGGATAAGGGGGATACAAAGATTTCATTCTTTTTTGCCTAGGACCTCTAGTTTCAGATATATTTGGTGAAAACTCAAAGGTTTATATCTGCTGTCTTGAGCCTCAACACGTTTTGCGTCTATGGACAGCTTAAGGATTGACAAATAAACTACCAATATCCATTATAAAATCATTTTATTTCAAAATAATCGCACACAGATACAATAACTCAATACGATTTTCTCATTTGAAACTAGTTCAAAGTGAGATAGCAAAATATTGAACATCACATCTCTTAAAAATAGGATTTTTAATGAAACATTACACTGCCTTACATTAGTATAATGTACCCTAAAAATGATAGTGTGTGCTAAACATCTGTAATCACATAACTAAGTAAATGCATTCGTACATTACATTCGTAGACTTAGCAAAAATACTGAGATTATATATGAAATTCATAAATAAATATTACAATACCGCTCAATAAATTAATCAGCTTTTTACGCATCTATAATACTGGATGTAATGCGAGATTCTACGCTGTAATGGAATGTCACAGTTAGATGAAATAAATTAATAACTCTGACACATATTTGGTTATCCGAACGAAACGATAGGACGAAGCTTTCATATTAATAACAGAAATATATATTGTAAATATTCTCCAAAGGTTTTTAGACAATGATATTATATAACTACCTTGGAAGGTAGGAAGAAATAGATGGTATATTTTCCTAAAATTCGCTGGTATGACACATGGAAATTAGTAACATATAGATGTATCATATACATCTGTATTTAAATAAATATCTTTCTAGTTTACCGTCTTACTTTAACAGTACGAACGTTGATCACACATTATCACAGAAATTAACCAAAATAATTGAATCTATGGTGAGTGTGCAAGTGCTAAGTACATAACTAAATAATACTATCCAGAGCAGAAAAAGCAAAACATATAAATTAACCAACTTTTCGTATAAATAATAGAAGCACCGAAAGCACTAATCTGTAACATGTATAAATAACATAATTTATGATCAATTTAGAACTATATTTATCAAGTTCAATGTATTTTTTTTTATAAAAATATGTCTAATTTCGTAAACAAACATTAGTACAAAAGTCACTGGTTTTTATATCATTCACGTCTCTGTTCTTTGAAAGAAACATCCCACCCGATATGTATTACACAAAATATGGTTCCAAATCCACGATAACAACATGAATTTTCTCAAAACCGTGACGCGATACTATTTATTTACAAAATAGCACTCGTAAGCAAAAATACGCATTTATTTAGCAATGATAGATCTCTTTCCTATAATGAATAACTAGTATAGAAATGAAGAAGACTGCTCGTGAATAGTTTTGTGCCCTGGTGCGGAGTGTACATGATGGTGGTGAATGGGATACAATGGCGGGTACTGGCGCTTACTGGTCGCCATTCGCGTGGGCTAGCTTTTGTTTCTTGTTCGGCGGTGAGTTGAAGAGGGCACCACTGTGGAGATCCTTCATTAGGAAGGGTATCTGGAAAAATAAAAAGCGATTATGAAAATATTCAATGAATTACAAGGCACATCATCTGCCTAGTCTTCCCCAACTATGTTGGGATCGGCTTCCAGTCTAAGCGGATGCAGCTGAAAAACAGTATTTTACATGGGGCGACTGGCTATCTGACTACACAACCCTGTCGCCGGATAAATTTTCCTTTGTAAGATTTGTTGTCAGACTTTCAGGCTTCTCTCTCTGGCCAAGTGTAACATCAAAGATCTACAAATGACAGCTGACAGATAACATCTTAATTTTCTTTCCGTGCCACGGAAGGATCTCGGCAAGGAAGGTATGGTTGTTTATGCACGGTCTGAGCTGGAAAAGTTGTACGTAACGTTGGAGATCGACCGTGCGGATGTCATGAAGCCTTGAATCCCACTGCTATAAATCTCTTAAAATATATTTCAGACTACTCAACACAGGATTAACAAACTCTATTTATTTCTCCAGGAAAAACAAAACTTTTTTTTTTCTACATAATAAGCCGTAAACACAACACATTAGATTTACGGTCACATTTCGCCAGTTGTGTTTAAGTATGTAATTGGGGACAAGCCTTTTGCTATCAACCGGCCACACATCCTACAGGTTGCTATTGAGGAAACCTAAACCTTCCTAATGGAAACACTCAATAACACTGCCCGACCTGATAATCGAATCCGAGACGTCACACTCAGCAGTAGCGCCTTACGATCACTAGACCGATGAAGCAGCCCCAATTTGTTTTATTTCATTTTCTGTATCTGCTGAAAAGGTTCTTTTTTGTGTTCTCCTTTATTTATATGACCAAGAGGTACCTTATGCTCAAGCCCCAGATAGTTGTTGGGCGGCAGTGCAAGCGCAGCCCGCATAATGTTCTCGATGCAGGCGCGCTGCTTGAAGAGCGCGTTGATGACGGGCGAGCCGGCCGGCACCAGCGGCGCCTTCAGCAGGTAGGCCAGGCTGGACAGCACCGCGTGCATGCTCTGGTACGCTGTAGGTAACCAATGACATCTTTATTGCAATCGTAGTGAAACTTGTTGACTTTTGCTCGGATTACCCAACTAGTTCAAAATCAAATAAAGCGATTAGCTAATTAGCAACTACTGCCAACTCACATGTGAAAAAGGTGTCAGTATGTAATGCAGTTATGTCATGAAAGGGCAAACTTCAAAGCAGCCTACTCGCGCTCTTTATAGATAGCAGGAGCTGATAGCGGGGCTCAAAAGCAACAAATTTATGCATTCCTATTTATGGCCAAAATTCGGTAATTTCAGAGATATTTTAATTTTAAGGTTTTTTATCATGTTATATTATTTCTCATAGTCTTGACTTTTATACTTGGGCAAGTTTCTACAGCTGATAAGTGCTATAGTATTTATTTAAGCGAGATTATGTTTTTTCTAGCCTAAACTGAAAATGTAGATAATCATTTTTGTTGGAATAGCTCAGTTTTAATTTTTGGGTTACCTTGGCTCACCTCAAGACTACAAAAGGATTAAATTGGATCAACCCTAGATTTTGGTAAGGTTACCTATTTACCCTATCTTTGGCTGAGCCAAGTTCAGCCGAAGATAGGGTTCAAAGTCCAAACTGTCGATATTTAACAGTTACACTAGTACGGTACTCACTGCGGTCGGCGTCACGGAAGGCGAGTCTAGCGAACAGCTCGCCCAGAAGAACCAGGTCCAGTATCAGTGGAACAGCCAGGAGAGAGTCCTCGCAAGTGTTGTGGACCACGATGGTGTTATTGCCGTGCAGGAGAATCTCTGAGGTGTACTCGTCCATGGCGCGTTTTGAGTCCGCTGCAAAGAGTACATATAATATTTTGTTTGAAACATGTTAGACATCGCGAAACATTTGGTCAACTCTTCACGTGACCAGAGGGGCTAGCCTTTTTTTGGCCATGGCAATGCTGATACTTTATCAGAATTTTCATTCAACGTGGCAATGCTGCGTGCCTTCTGGGCACTTTTCCCGTTAACAGTGATGCAAATGAATTTTTCGATGCCATGTGATTATTTATTTTATTTTTCCATGTATTAATAGTTATATCGTTGTTAAAGAAATACAAAAGTATTGCTGTCAATCATACCCTGGTAAAACTACACCTGAGCCCATACATACTTATCACGTTGTTAGAAAATAAGTAATAAAAAATACAAGTGAAAATAAAGGAGTTTATGAAGCTTCCGTCGCGACTCACCGACGTAGGGCACATATTTGATGACGACCACGTGGTCGGGCTTCTCTCCCGGCTTGTACAGTATATGGTTCGAGTTCACCATGTCGTCCACCACATTGCTCTTTGTAATCTGTAATCATACAATTTTAAGACATTAATAATACAAATGAATGAATCGCCAATCCATCTTTAGCAATTGTGGTGATTAATGCTCGTGCCTTCTCTATATGAGAAGAGGGATAAGGCCTGCAGTGGGGCAGTAATAGGCTGATAATATTATATTCTCTCCTTTATTTCTTTTTATACATATCAATTACATTTTGAAATCTTAAAATGCAAAAATAAAAACTATTAAAAATATAAAAAATAGTAGCCCACCGGCATTGGGAACAGGGTCCAAGCTACCAGTGGTCAGAGCCTCCTAACGATACGCGCCATCTCCAGGAGTACCGCTTTTTGGATCACGCCCTCGATCCAGATCCCTAACGAGAGACTCCTTAGGTGTTGGTCGAAGCTCTTGGTTATTATACAATCGGAAACGGCATTTACTATGCAGGGGGTTTCGGGATCGATAAATCGATCTAGCTAGGTTACATTTTTAGAAAACGTCGTTTATCCGAGCACAGCTCGGTCAGCCAGGTAGTAATCTTTATAGGAACAAATCCTTATATATTAAAAAGTAAAGCGATATTTTGGAATCCCGTCCTTTTAAGAATCTGCGTGCGAGATGTGGCATGGTTGAAGTTTATGTGGAGAAGAAGTGCGGAAAGCTAAAACAGTCCAATTACCAACCACTAGTTAGCATCAATTCGAGTTTTAATGATAACCCGGTACTCTAGTACCAGTTAAGTCATTAGTTTGAGATCTAGAGACTAACCTCCTTGGAACGGAACTGCTTTGGCGCTGAGAGATTCTTGCCGTCATTGTTACCCAGGTGGTTGTAGCTCACAATCGAAACTGGCTTCAGACCTGGAAATATAAATTAATTAAGCTTGATAGGAAACAAATATATTGCAAAGAAGAAACATGGGTATAAAACATAACATAACTAAAACTCGCCCCCAACTTCCAGCATGTTCTGTGCGGTATAGTACTCACCAGCCGACACGAGGAAGTCCACAAGTACGGACTTCAGCTTGGTCTGTCCGGACTTGAAGTCGTCCCCGGCCACGAACACCCCGCGCAACTCCGCGCGCTCCACCACGCCGGCTACAAGCGTGTTCTGTGGCGAGCCGTTTATGTATATGCACTGGAAATGTAAGAAGTTGAATATTACTAGATATTGTATCAGTAATTCTGAGAAAGTATCATTTGAAAACGCAGAAGCCAGGGCCTGCTGCTACCGAAATACTTAAATGACAACAGAAAAATAATATTTTGTCCGTTTCCTGCTTGATACATTGCTCGATTATTCCTAAACCAGTTGAATCATTTGTCTGCGACACGCCAAACTGCATTGTTTCGGCGTTTCACTGGTCTATCACCAGAATGTGTGGGCATGAATAAATGCAGACCCTTGTTTACAAGAATTACAGCGATCGGGAACATTCACGGGCTAGCAGATTAATAAAAAAAACAATACTCTATATTTCCTCAAAGGGGGCCAGCCTATTGGCGTCAACCGGGCACAAATCCAGACTACGGGCTGCTACTGAGAAATTGCTGGATGGAATAACTCAATATCACTTAACCCGACCCGGGAATCAAACCCAAGACCTTAAGCTTTGCAGTGGCGCTTGCGGCCGCAAGCGCTACTTGACTTGTCTAGCCCAACGGGTCAAACAACAATTATCTATAATGACATAATTTGTAATAGAATTGACGTAACTTGTTAAATTGATTTCAAAATAGTTAACGTGCTGGTCAGCACTACAGCACATAATGGGTTAAAAAAAGGGAATTATATTAAGTACGTCAGTCAGATAATAAAAAAATTAAAACACGTATTTTTGCTATATCATAAAATTAAAAAATGACTTTCATATAACGCATTACAGTTTGAGTGAGGGCTACCTACGTCACAACTCAGTATAAAATCTACATAAATGTGACGTCATGCCACATTTTAACTCAATGTATCGACGTTAATACGTGTCCAACTTTTTTAAATAATCTACCTGACAGATCAAAAAATATTCGTTAGTCGTCAAGCCTATTGTATGACACTCACGTTCTCATCAATAGCAGCGAGAGCGAATATCGTGGAGGGGGATATCTCGGAGTCGTTGTTCCGCAGCGCACGCTCCAAGTTCTCCGAAGTATCGTGCACGCCCTCGCGCACCTCGCAGAACCTAGTAGAAATTAGATTAATGTATATATATAGATATATAATATATATTAAGTATTATAACATATCTTAAGTAGTTGACAAAACTCAGCCTATGGAAGTCCATCATGCTGCATTTGTTCAAATAAGTTAAACAAACACTTAACTTTAAATACTAAGGATTATTAATTAAGAAACTTTTGTGTAACTGTTTGTTTTCCCATAGAAATAAATAAATAAAGGGCCTATCCGGAATTCGTGATCGACAATGGAAAAGGGAAAGTCCGACGTCTTTTTGGAGGATTATCGTTTTTTTTATTATTGACTACCTAATTCGTTTTGTGGTTCTAATGTAATTTTTGATGTTCAAAAAGAGTTGATTCACAGCCTAATTAATTTGAATAAATGATTTGAGATGTTGATCAGTACTTTCTATGTAAGTAGATTTTATAGCTATATATTCGTACATACATTACCCGCCATTTTTTTACCGAATACACTTACGAATAACTTCAACGTACAAGTAACGTTAGAAGAAAATGTATAACCTTACAATTCCGAGTATGAATAGCAAGTCTGTTTCGATGCTCTTTGTGGAATTAACTTACATATTAGTATTCCACGAAGAACTAAAAACACAAAAATATTGTAATTGGTAGCTGTTTGTTGAAAAGCTATATTCCCATTGACATGCTCGACACATTTGTGGTTTTCACGGAAAAACGTTCAGCCAGTTCAATAAAGACGAGTGTAGTTTGCGATACCTGACGTCAGAACTTACTTTTATGACATGAATGCGAAGTTGAACAATGAACACGGTATTTAAAAGAACTGTCAAAATAGGAGTAAGTAGTTCTATTAGAAGTATTATTAGTAGAAAGAATAATGGCTTAGTTTTTTTTTTTAAAAACTTTGTCTTACACTAGGAATTTCTCCTGTGTCGTGGGTGCACTTATAAACATTCAAAGTCACATACACAAACAGCCAGACCCGGAACAGCTACCTGTAGGCCATACAGATATTTATTCCGTGCGGTTATCGAACCCATGACACGCGGCGCAGCAACTGCACCAACCGTGCCGTCTAATTTAATATTATATTCCATTGATATTATGATGGGGACTTGGGGGAAGGTTGATTTGACAGCTACATTATTAGTTTAAAGGTTTAAAACCCCACAGAAAACGAACGTTTCACTATAGTTAACGTAATACCTAGTTAACGTAATACCAAACAATAAAGGTAGAGATCAAATACCGCGTGAAATTTTAGTGGTAGTTTTCCCGCGGCTGGAAGTTTTACCCTTAGAAATACTATCTAACCGTAAAGCGCGGAAAAAACCTTTTTAAGTTACCTTAAAAGTTAGTTAGTAAGTTAACTTAAAAAGGTTTTTTCCGCGGCGATATTACAATTATTGATTCGAGGTCCCTTTCGAGTTTTGGTATTTACAATTTTTAATCTGCCATTTTTGAGTGTCATAAAAATATATACAAAGCTGGACCCTGAAGACACACGTAAAATGAGTGAGAGCCTTCTCGCCATTTATTGGTGGCGGCAATTCGTCTATACTCCGATGATGTCTTTAAAGCAGTCTGTAGTGGACCCGACAGACGTTGTCCTGCCCGAACAGCGCCACCTACCGGATCCAATTGTGAATCTACACTATCCAGTGTCCAAACTAAAAAAACATCAAAATCGGTCCGGCCATTTTTGAGTTTTTGCCAGAAGAACAAACAGAAATTGATTTTTATCATAAAGATATCGATTGTAATACTCCGATGATGTCTTTAAAGCAGTCTGTAGTGGACCCGACAGACGTTGTCCTGCCCGAACAGCGCCACCTACCGGATCCAATTGTGAATCTACACTATCCAGTGTCTCAAACTAAAAAAACATCAAAATCGGTCCGGCCATTTTTGAGTTTTTGCCAGACGAACAAACAGAAATTGATTTTTATCATAAAGATATCGATTGTACTACAAGGACAAAATCGTTGTGATGAGGGAAAACTACCGTTACATTTTTAGCGTGTATAAGTGTATAGGTACCTCTCAGTATTAGCAGTCCAAAGTATGATGACTTTGTCCAGTTTGTTCTTGTCACGGAAGTCCTTGATGTCGGCGCGAATTTGCAGGTACTGCTCGTACCTAGTGCCACGGATCAGGTTGGTGGCACGGTCCGCCTGAAACAAAGAAAGAGACGCATTGAATACACTTTTACACGTCATAAATAAATCAAGTTCTTTTCTTTTCGGGTGTTCTGGGTATTTTCTATGTATAATAAAAAAAATCTATCTATGTAATGTATTGTATTGAGTATATCAGTCATCTAGTACCCATGACACAAGCTCTGTTTAGCTTGGGGCTAGATGATGCTGTGTAGATTGTCCAGCATTATTATTATATTATTATTATTACTTTTCGATTAGTTCGATATTTCCAACTTTTAGAAGGAACACCGAAACAAACTGTGAAACTGCAAAAAACTCCTTAAATAAAAAGCAGCAATAATACTAAACATACTTCCAACGCGCTTGTGAACAGTTTCGGGGATATAACATCCCCCTGTCTCACTCCTCTGCGCAATTGGATCGGTTTAGACTGCTGGCCCTGTACTTGGACACTCATGGTCGCGGCTTCGTACAGACATCTCAACACCTCGATATAACGATAGTCTACTTAGCATCGCTGTAAGGATTCCAGAACAGCCCAGGCTTCGACAGAGTCAAAGGCCTTCTCATAGTCCACATAGGCCAGACACAGGGGCTGATTATACTCTTCGGACTTATACTGTATAATCTGCCTCACTGTGTGAATGTGTTCTATGCTTGAAAACTAAAGTTCAATCAGTGCGTCCTACCCGTCATGACCTACGGAGCCGAGACATGGACACTCACGGTAGGGCTGGTCCACCAGTTCAAAGTCGCTCAGCGAGCTATGGAGAGAGCTATGCTCGGAATTTCTCTGAAGGATAGGATTCGTAACGAATACATCCGACAGAGAACCAAAGTTACCGACATAGCTCAAAGAATTAGCAAGCTGAAGTGGCAGTGGGCTGGCCATATCTCGCGAAGAACCGACAACCGCTGGGGTAAACGTGTTCTTGAGTGGAGACCGCGACTCGGCAAACGTAGTGTAGGACGCCCTCTGACCAGGTGGGATGACGATCTGCGAAAGACTGCAGGCAGATGCTGGATGCGGCAAGCTGAAGACGGCGCTATGGCACTCATTAGGAGAGGGCTATGTCCAGCAGTGGACTAGTATAGCCTGATGATGATGATGATGAATAATACTAATGAGTATCTTCTCTTTAGCTTTAAGTAGGAATGTAAACTGTAAATGTGCCTACCTAAGCTTACAATCAATTTAGTTTAACTTAGCTCATGTGGTGTTTACCTATAAGTAGTTGTTACACTGTGAAAAATTTAAAAGCGTAACCAACTAGTGAACCAAATTAAACTCTGAGATCAGTCGCTTTTAAAGACCAGACATTTTCATGGTCATATCGATCATATGCGAAACATGCAGGTTAGTGTCTGAAATGGTATTTTTAAGGAAATAACCACAGCTGATAAGTTCATTTACATGGAAAGCGACATCGCAGCAGGCCCAGACAGAGATGGCGGGAAGAGAACGGACTCCTTCGATAAAGACTAATCCCATTTTTTTTTTTTAATTAACTTTACCCCACACTAGGAATTTCTCCTATGTCGTGGGTGCGTTTACAAACATTTCAAGTCACATAAAAGAACAGCTTGACCCGGAATAACTACCTGTAGGACATACAAATATTTGTTCCGTCCGGGAATCGAACCCAAGACACGCGGCGCAGCAGCATAATAGTTGTCAAAATAGCCCTAGATGGCGAGACGTAGAAATAGGTACTAAACATTTTCTCAACTATGTTGGGGTCAGCTTCCACCGGATGCAGCTGAATACCTACCAGTATTTCCCAGCGATCTACGTAAGACTGGTTGTCACACTTTCAGGCTTCTGACTATCCGTAACGACTGTCAAAGATTTACAAGTGTCAACCAGAACCTACGGATTAACATGCTTTCCAAGGCATAGAGAAGTCTCGATATATTACGAGCTGTCACCCATCCACAGACTGACCTCGGCAAGCGCAACTTAACCTTCGATCAACCCGTGCGGCTGTTTTTTATTTAGCCACGAGCTCCTCATATATAGTTACAGCGATTAATTAAAAAACTGAGTGGTTTTAAGTGGTCCTTGTTTATCAGCCTAGGTTACTAGGTGGTTTAGGTACAAATGAATAAGATGAATTATTGCAAACGTTTTACGACGGAAATTTCCGTACCCAGTTGACAGCAAAGTGCATGGTCGCCATTAATACAGAATAATTCATGTTCCAACTATTTCCTGTAGCGATAAGTTTACTATGTGTAATATTGTGAATTGCCAATTATTTTCCTCATACGTAATACGTATTGATAAGGAATCTATTGAACTTTTCGCAGAACATTCATGCGTGCTACGAATTTATTTAAAACTAATATAAGTATATAGGTAGCTTAGAGGTCAGATTTTTTTGCACAGCTGACATGGTCTAAAATCGCGCGGCATAAATGTTTAGAAGTGAAACAACATTTCCCTGTAGTGGAATAGGATCACACAACATCTCGTCTGTATCTAGAGGGCTAGACAGGCCACATTTTCCATAGTTTTTTTAAGTCCCATGTAATATGGAGCTAGCCTATTTTCCATCAACAGGGCACATATCTACACTTCGCCCGATCTGGGAATAAAAACCGGGACCTTATACTTGCCACCATTAGACAAACCACAGAAATTACATAAGTTTTAAGCTGAAACTATTCACTACACTAATTAGGACTTTTAAACCAGTCTAGAAATATTTAATCAAATTAAATACTTCTTTCGTTTCTTCTTTTTCTTTCTTTTATACAGAACGAACTACATAACAAAATGAGCGAGCCTAACAGTAGTCGCATATGATGTGTGACATCTCGCCTTGGTAATAAAAGCAACATTAACATCATATACTGAACAAAATACTCAGGTATTATTTGAAATGATTTTACGTAACCGTGCGCGCGCTTTCCAGGCTTCCTGTTACACACATCCGTCCCTTTTCATGAAATCATTCCCACACATTGTAGGAAATCGAGAGGAAAGATATTACACATCAATAACGGGGGCAAGAAGCCACGAGCCACATGTTCTGCCTGTCATTTGTTTATAATTTAATGTTGTGCCAATAAACGCAGCTTTCTTTCTTTCAAATACCTATGTACATTTAAGAATGTATGACACGTGGCCGCTATGTCGACGTCCACCAAAAATATCGAATACATTGTATTCTTAAAAATAACAACCGACCCACCCCTGCCTCGCACTGCTGCAATAGCAATTTTTTTTTTTTTATAGGACAAGCCCCACTTCTCCCAAACCACTGCAACTCCTGAAAACCAGAATCAACAGTGGCGATCACCAGAAAAGCGTCGAGGCAATGAAACCCGACGAGTCCCGGAGAACGATTCAACTGTCTTTAATCCCGCAACGAAATTAATCAGAAAAGAACAGCGGAGGAGTTAGAAAAAAAATCTGCAATGGCAATATGTCAACCCATCGAAATACCCTGCTATACCTATGCTAAGGTTAATATGATTGTACTATGTGTGGCCCGCGGTTACATCCGCTCCTAGCTGACGTAGCGTGACCTTCCTCAAGAATCGGGCTATCAAATGCATAAGGAATTTTGCAAAAGCCGACTGGTAGTCCCGAGATAAGGGCGTCCAAACTACGAACCTATCAGCTTTATTACATTATGATGCTAGCTGTGTCCGCGACTTAATCCGACAACTTCACAACAGACAGACAAAAATTAGAAAAACAAAGTTTTTTTTTATATATCTGCCGTATATGGTAGTTACATAAAAAAATACATTTTTTTTCTAATTACCTACTGTCTGTGTCCTTCATTTCATACGTATTTAAAAAAAAGCTGGTTGACACTTCAATTTTATTTCTTTGTATAGATAATAATCGTCTATAATAGAGTCTATAATAAAATCATACACGACTAATATGTTTTTATTGCATGCGCCGGCTATCAAATTATCAACATATAATATGCTATCTGTCGAGGGCTTACGATCGATCGGATACTATTTTCAGCGCTTTCTATCAAAATAATCTGTGGCTCCACAGTAACATGGGGTTTTTGGCAATCCCTTACGGTCGACGTGCCAATTACTGGGTTATACCTACGTGAAGACATTTATACACTAATAGATTATGTAGATACCTTTATTATTTGTTGTAAAGCGGATCTAATTATGATAATTAATTCCTGTAGGATGCGTTCAATTAATAATGGCTGTGTGTGCAGCAGTTAAATGCCATGGTAAGACTAGTTTAGATTTGAGCTGTATTTAAAACCAGGCATTGGTTTGTATTTGTTTTAGTCATATTTATAAATGCATGAATAAAGTTAAGGCATCTTTATGATTTCTTGTCAGCCAGTCTTTTTTCAAAAGAAGTAGATGAAACTAACAAACTAAACTCTTCTGTGTAGGTCTCTTGAATCCTCTCTATCTTCTACTATCTATATTTTGAAACTAGAACACGATTAAAGGAGGTTTATTTTTCAAATATGGAAGAGTCGGAACAAAACGCATGAACTGACACTGTTTTATAAACAGGCCGTCGAAGGCAGTGGAAAATTTTATATTTCCACTGTGGGCCATTCATAGACAATCGGTCTTTGTAAACATACTGTCCGTTTATGATCAACAGCCACCGCAGGCCGACACGTGTTTTGGAAAAAAAAGTTCTACACAATGGCTACACGTGTCTCAAGCTTACACATGGCTTAGTATACATAATTAGTAATATGTATAACACTATTATTCTGTCAACAGTCCGTCTTGTTTATATATTATGAGTAGGCGCATGTAAGCTCAAGTTAATCATAGTGCACTTACTCCATAACTCTGGATGTAAACAAGTAAAGTTTATATTGCTTTTTTAACAAGAGCTGTTACGGTCTTCGCAAATAGCGACTACATTTGTTGTATCGGACACGTGCAGAGAAACAGACAATCAAAATTTGACCATGGTAGTGTGTGGAGTAGTATTATGATAGGCTAAAGCCAAACAAATAATATTTTAATAGTCAGTGCACTAGTCTAGACTAAGTGGAGAATGGAAATATATTATCTCAAAGTGAATCTTGGCAATGAGCCCGAAACATCTTTAGGCAAAAGGGAATGACATTATACCTGATAACGTTTGAAAGTATATATTTTTACATTTAACCTAAGTATCTAAATTTTTCTTGATCAGTTATAAAAATTTTCAAAAGTTGCCAATTAAAATAGTGAATATTTTTTAGTAGTCAATTTATTGTTGTTGTAAATTATTGTAAACTGGCAATAAACATTAATAAACGATTTAGGGAATCTGAACTCGCAGATCGCGCCACATAAACATATCGTCAACAAAGCAAGCTATCAAAGTTTTACAGCATTTTTCATTATTTTACGACGAAATTTTCACTTTGTAAATATTAATGTAGGTGATAACAATACCAAAAGTTTAAAACATGACAAACATATCATCACAGGTAGGCAGAGGTGCACCTATAGTAACACCCACATTCCGCCATTTATGTTTTAAGTCCCATGTAATAAATAGACCCTATTGCCATCAACCGGGCACACATCCAGACTCCGGGCTGCTAATTAGAAAATTCCTACATACTTTAACATGGGTTAAAACATACCGCCCAAAGTATTTATAACTAAATTTTGTTTACTTTAAAAACACGCGGTAATTATGGGGTGGTTCAGCACTAGATGGCTGTTTACTGCTCAACCGGACGATCCTGAGGTGACCTTACAATGAAGGCCCCCAGCCAGGTCAACTTACGGTTCATAATCATTTATTTCTCTAAGATTTACATAATCACTTGTCGAGAAACAATGTTTTATTACTTAAAATTAATTATAAAAGTCCAGGGCGCACGTCGCACAGATATTAATTTGCTACTTTAATAAATCTGGGTAAGTGGGTACATCGAAAACAGATACTTGAACTTTAACTCTTTATTACTTGGCTTTTGTAGAAATAGTCCCAAGAACAGTCTACGACAGAAGAGGCCTAAACGTCATGTTGTACAGTTTTACTTGGTTTCAGGTATCAGGATATATAGGCAGTAAGCTTCTCTATAAAATTACACTTTTCATCAGATATCAAATAACGCTTAGTTTACACAAACGTTATTGATAAATTATTGCAATTTTTACAGAAGGATTACTGCATTTTAAAGACGAAATAAGTGTTGCCATCAATTCAAATAAACTACCGACATAAACTATAATAGCAATATATATTTTTATTGAGAGAAAAATGGAATTTTGGACTATTGCCAGAGAATGCTCTATTATCTGTAGGCACATTAGCTTGGTTGTCTATTACTTTTCGGCATTTCTTAATTATTTAAGTGTAACTTGCATGCAACTTTCCTGTATAAAGTAGGTACATACTGATATTGAGTTTATATCGCAATAAGGGTAAGTACCTATTTTTATCTTATCTATAATATTGGTTACACTAATCCATCTATACTATCAATACTAATATTATAAAGAGGTAAAGTTTGTATGTAGGGGGTAATCTCCGAAACTAATAATCCAATTTTAAAAAAATGCAGTTGGAAAGCTACATTATTCCTGAAAACTATAGGCTATTATTGTTTTCAAAACTACTCTTAAAAGGGCGTGGACGGGATGTTAAAGTTCGAAGGGAATAGAACGAACTAAGTCCACGTGGACTAAGTCGTGGGCGAAGTCCTAGTACCTACAAAATAAACACATTTTTGAACGAAAAAAGCAGTGTCTGTTATGAATTATGGCGATAGGCACACTGCACCGCATCACGCAGCGTGGCGTGCGTGTTGTTACGTTGTTTGCAAGTACCTGTGTTTGTATAGAAAACACGCGTAGTGCAACACACAGACAACGCATTCACGCGCAGTGTTCGTCGTTCGTCACCACGCACCCCGCTGTGTGATGCGATGCAATGTGCCAATCACCGTAAAGTCTTTAAAAACCTGCATGCGAATCTTCATTTAAACAGCTATCAATGGGGGGAAACTTTGTCTTCGAAATTGGGAACTCTAGGATTGGCGTGAATGCAAAACTAGAGGAAACAAGTCACTAAGGTGACGATGACTGAGCAGTTTAACTTGATAACTTAAGTAACAACCAGGAAAACTATCGGTAATAATAGACAATTTATTCAGAAACGTTAGTTAAATGTGTTATAATTACACTACATGGCGTGCTGAAGACACTGTAGTCATAACACGAGAACGGTTAAAAAGGTGTCCAGTTCGACCGCGCGGCCATAGCGTTTTTTTTTAAAAAAAAACCATGTCAATTTTTTGTAAAAATTTGTCAAAGTTGATTCCCAAAACCATAAATTTGTCAAAGATACGGTTAAAAAGTTATAAGGGTTTGAACATGGCCGCGCCATTGAAACGCGGCGAACCGCGCGGCCACTGAGATCTTTAAAAGTAAGCCTTGTAGAGACCTGAAATTTACGCAAATGCAAGATTTAATTTGTAAAAAATTTGTAAAAATATAAAAAAAATACTCAGGTTTATAGTTTAAGAGCTATAACACTAAAACCGAATGGCCGCGCCATTGAAACGGTGGAGAAAACGCTATCGCCTGTATCTCGCTGAAAAAAAATCGCAGAGGTGTGTAGTTTATTGTAATTACCCAGATTTGAATTTGTCGAAACTAGGAAAAATACAACAAAAATTCCTAGGTTTATATTTCAGGAGCTATAAGACTAAAACGATATGGCCACGCCATCGAAACGGTGAATAAAACGTTATTTCGCCTGTATCTCGCTGAAAAAGCATCGCAGAGGTCTGGAGTTTTTTGTAATACCTAGATTTTAATTTGTCAAAACTAGTAAAAATACAATAAAAATTCTTAAGGTTATATTTCAGAAGCTGTAGAACATTATCAGTATGTGGTGCGATAGGGTGACCATGTCTTATTGTTTACAGAATACTTTCTACTTATTGTTACAGAAATTATAATTCAAGGATTCTAAATAAAATTAAAATGAAACCATAAATATAAAAACAATTATGTCTATTGGTTTAAAAGTCACATAAATCACAGAATGTTACAAATTAAAAAAAAAACTCAAAAATCACAAATTGTTCACTTACACTAAGATATAATCAAAAATCACAAATTGTTTACTTACACTAAGATATAATCAAAAATCACAGATTTACTTACACTAAGATATAATCAAAAATCACAGATTGTTTGCAAGTTTTGGGAATCAACTTTGACAAATTTTTACAAAAAATTGACATGGTTTTTTTTTAAAAAAAACGCTATGGCCGCGCGGTCGAACTGGACACTTAAAAAGGGCTGTTTGTTAAGAATAAGTTGATCCGTTGAACGACTAAATTAAATCAAAAGCTTTTGAAGGCATATGTGAGTGGAAACGCCGGATTATTCAAATTTTCATAGGTTTTTTGCAATTTTTAGCTCAGTATTAGGTTGTATGTTATTAAGAAGTTATTCGCGACCGTGTAATCACAGAATGTTCGTTTCTACTGTACCTACAAGTTTTAAATGTTAAAACTTAACTTCAGTGAGTGCCCTCAACCCGAATCAGCGAAACCCGTAAACACCCAAATTAAAAGTCTTATCCCAGCAATCATTTTTGTTTGTTACTTAGTTTGATGTAGTACACAATGCTTTGTCATGGGATCGTTTTACACCCTTTATTTTAGAACGCTACAGGACATAGTTTTAACACAACAGTTCATTGTCAATCCTCATTAACGCTTTTTTTTTTAACAATGTTTCAATCAATTCACCACTTAATTTATACATTGCTAGAGAACATTTCCCAACTGACTGACCTATTCTCGACGCGTCAATAACAACATGGCGGACGGTGTCAAGGGCATCCTCCCCCAGGCTTCCCTCTTCCCTGTCATTGGCGCGAGAATCCCTTTCAGCTAAATGCTTTTCATTTGAACCTGTCCATTTAAAAGGACCCTCAAACTAAATTGTACCTTACTCAAATACTGTCAGATGTTTTCCTGCGTGGTATTATACATTTGAGACGATAGTCTTATCATGTCAGAAGACTAGCTGTGCTCCGCTATTTCACCCCCTTCTATGTTTAGTAGTGTGATATAAATGCCATATAAGTAATCTTCTTCAAGAATTGAATTATCATATGCAAAAAAATAAACTAAAATCCGAATGGTAGGTTCAGAAATTAGCGGGTTCAAACCACTTCAGCTGTATTATTTTAGTATAGATATATTGCTGGTAATACTGATGCTTAAACTAATGTATGGAAGTGAATTTTGGGTATGGCACAGAGGCATGCAAGTAGAGATGCGTTCCTTACGTAGTATGTGTGGTGTAACTATGAATTATAGATTGAGGAATGATGTTATAAAACAACGTTGTGGTTTAAAAGAAGATGTAGTGACAATAATGAAATGGATGCTTGCATGGTTTGGTCACGTTGAGAGGATGAATGAAAGGCGACTAACAAAATGTTTTTATGAGGCAGATGTAAGTGGAAACTCCTGGAAGGACGCCATGGAAAGACATACGGATACGACCTATTTGGTGATGTTCTTCAAAAACATTAAGCGTGTAGTACTCGCAACCTGCGTGCGTATATGACTGTGTGAACATTAACGAAGCAAAAGGAGTTAGGACTGCAGGAGGTGTCGTTATGTAGTTTCTACCTATCCCCATGGGAAAATACGTACGTGCATAAAATAAAGCAATTTCTATGACTAAGTCACACGATGCCCTACTATACCTACCTAATACTGAATGGGCGCCGATGCTTGTTTAAAATAGATATTTAATTGATTTTCTAATGCAGAGTTGTTTTAGAAATACTGTCGACCCGCTGCGCCCTATTATAGTGACCATGACAATGGCTAACGTGAGTGCATATATACCTATTAGCTCCGATAATTCTCAGTGTATACAGGGCCGTCATTATTTACAAGGTCTAGCGTAGAGCGAAATTATATAGGAGCTATAACAACGTAATTTATCCTACTAAACCTCCTACTTAGATAATAACTTAAAGAGTTTTACTTTATCAAAACTCATTTATTAAAATTAGGCTTATAATCAGCCCTTTTTGAACGAACACAATTTCATAACACAGTCCCTCAAAACGCCTGCCCTTCACCACTTCCTAGTTATTCTGCTGGGAAGAAGAAGTGGCGCAACAAACTCCCTAGTACACAAGAACAACAACACATCTGCCTGATAGTTAGAAGACCTTGATTCTATACAATGTATCTAGTGATAAGTACAACGCAAAACGTAAAGGAACGGATTACGGGCGTAATTGAAAGCTATTACAATTCACTAATCCAGGAATATAAATCTTTCTTCCAAATTCGTTTAAATCTCACGAAATATTTTAAGTAAAGTTTGAAATTAGGCCAACATCAATGAGGACGGATCTCTTCTGAGGATTCCCACATAGTCGAAACAAAATGGTGTGGTTCAATGAGCTTGTCAGAATGGTTTTGTTTCGATTTTGACATTAGGGTTGATGAATACAATTTTTTACTTTGTCCGTCATACAGATTAATAAAACATGTATTTTTTTCTTATTTTTCGTAATCGAAAGATTACATCGATACATTGAGCTAAAATGAGGCGTATGTACAATGTATATTACTTACTTGTGACGTAGTGAGTCGCTACTCCCCAACTTTAATGCGTTATATCTTTTATCCCAACTATTTTAATATGGTAAAGTAAAAATACGTGTCTAACATTTTTAATTATCTGACTGACGGTCTCAATATAATCTCATCCCTAATTCGACTTTACATATCCCCAGAAAGAAAGTAAACAAAAGCACATCGACCGCGGCACTCCGCTCCGAGGCCGTCGTTTCTGGCCGCGTAACCTTGACCAATCTTTTTACGGAACATCAGTTAAGATCAAGGATATTAGGTTATTAAATTATGTGAGTAGAATAGAATGGAATGGAATACGCTTTTTTTGCAACATAAACAATAAAACAACTAGCGTTATGTGGGGTGTACTAAGGGTACGCCTTTGCGTAACCCTTCGGGCATCACAGGCGTGGTAGTTTGTTATTGTTTTCTAATAAAAAATACAAATAAAAACTTTAACACGTTAAACGCCAAGAGATACGCACACAATACATTTTCTATTTAAGTTACAATGGACGGCCTGATCGCTAAAAGCGATCTCATTTAGACAACCTTGGAATGGATTTGATAGAAATGAAGAAAATACAGGTACCGAATTAGCTATTTATTAATAGTAACAGGAGGATTGATCATTGGGGGAAGCCTCTGGCCCAGCATTTGACGAAAACTGAAAGTTACGTAAGCAGGCTAACGCAACTGCATAAATTGTACTAACTTAACAACTCTTTTGTAAAGAATTTCAGCCAACAATATTGTCACACCATAATCATGCCATACAATCATACCACACACGCCACACTGACGCATGACGTCATCCCGCGTCACGCACACACATGACGCATATGTACGTACGTCATGTTACGTAAGTGTTGGTCTATTTCTGCTAACTACCGCTTGGTGCGATTCTTCAGGGCTGTCCGTGACCGTAAGTACACATAGTAATTGTTAGTTTGTACTACGGTAAACACATAAATATAATCTGTATTTGAGGAAATGTTTAGGGCTGCGCGAGCGCATATTTGGTACAGGAATAGCTTAGTGTTTCAATGTCAGGAAATTTCTGGTAATATTCAGAAGCAGAATTATATTTAGAATTCCTTAGAAGTTGGAGTAACGCTTTTCTTAATATGCATGAATGTCGAAACCTAGGTATTTGTGCTTTTTGTCTATATAATGACGCTTTTCGATAACATCTGAACTTACTAATGAGTCATTAGTCAAAAGCATCTGTCATTATTAATTACAGATGCTTTTTTAAGTATGTACAGAGGCCAGCACATCAAGCTACCCCAATGTGACAGATTTCTTTGATTGTTTTTCAACTTTATCGCAATAGAAATAAGGTTCATGTTCAATTGGGAAAATCTGACACTTTGGGGTAGCTTGATGTGCTGGGGTCTGTTCATCATGCAAAGGCACATTCATAAGCTTAGATATTAATTACAAACCACAGATTAATTAAGCAACAGCACAGACAGCATGGATGGACAAAGTGTGTAATTTATGCAATTTTACTTTTTGACATGCTAGCAAGGGCGCCTCACCTGAGTCTTTGTGGCTACAGGACAACTTTCTTAGGAGACAGTTCTTAACTTATATGTATAGATTGTTTGCTAACTGGATTTACAGAACTTATTAAAAACTATGTCAACTAAAAAAAACATCAGTTTTATTATTACGATCCCAAACGAGATGTTTTGTATACGGATTAAAATACTCTTTTGGGCTAACTGCGGAAAGAGTGCTATAATAAATAGAAAGGCTTCAAATCGTAAAAAAACTTTGCTCAGATATAGTTTCAAGAGCTATAGATTCATATATTATATGGATTTTCAAATAAGACGAAAGTATCAATCTAGAAGATAGATGTTCTATAATGATTTTAATTTAGTTAGTTTATAAATTCATGTTGATGAACGAACGACATAAAACAGCGTTGTTTTGCCAAAAAAACTCAAGAATCTTGAAATAAGCGGATTATATGGAAGAATTAACCTTAAGCCGAGAAATTATTGTTCGTACATATGTTTAACTGGCTGTGCCCCGCAGTTTTACCCGCCCTTAAAAGTCGTGATGTTAAATATTAGATATTTCAAATCTAAGTGGTAGTTAGTTCAAACAAATACTTTTCTTTATTTTATTAGAATAGAAGTAGAACCATAAATCGTAGTAATGCAAGGTGCTTGCTGAACAATCGCACATCACAAAAGTACATGCGTACGCGCACTCATACAGCGAGTCGCGCGATGAATGACCCATGATGAATTGCTGACTCTGACCATAACACAAACAATTTAATTGTATTAACTTGGCCTCGAATTACTATTTCGTTTGATTCTACACGTTCTTTCAATTAAGTAATCAAATTATAGCCGTTTGTAACGTTGCCTGGCACGTGTCAGTTTTCATTCTCAATCTTACGAACTCCTTCCCTAACCGGGTACAAATCCAGGTTCTGGGTAGGCCTTCCATAAGGACCTGTAGCACTCTTCTCGACCGGGGAATCGAACGAGGTGCCTCATTCTTAGCAGCTCATGCTCATGCTCGCTTGACTAAACAACATTGCCTGGCGAGTGTCATAGCCTTTTTATAGATCTTTTTATTTTTAATCGGTTAAGTAGTTTTTGAGTTTATCATCGTTACAAACAAACATACAAACAATCAAATCTTTCCTCTTTATGATACTCGTTTCGATTATTATGTACTGATAAGTAAATGTAAGAGTTGTCTATGTTTGTCACCATCGCGCATAAACGGCTGAAAAAATTAAACACATTCACAGTACATATTTTGGATTAAAACATAGAATACTTTTGATCCGAGAAAATGTAGCTGTTTTCCTAAAACACGATTTAATCCGCGAGCAAAAGCAAGCCAAATAATAATGAAGTTACACATCCACAAACCTGATTAGCTGCGATGAAGTCAGGATCGTAGATAGCTGGTCGCGGCTTCATGGAAGACATCTCCTTCTTAAGCTTCTGTTGGAGATCGAAGTCGATGACCTTAGCGCGGGCCATGGACTCTGCCAGGTTCAGGGGACTTATGTCCCAACCGTCGATCACTATAGGGAAGAAGAACGACGACTGTTTCTTTATTAAGTTCTTTTTAATTATAAATTTTATAAAGTTATTTTAAAATATAGTTTCTTTTCTCATGTTAGAGTTTAATTATAACATAATTTAATTATGTTCTGTGTGGTCACGGACTAAGAATATGACCACCCCATTTCATCCCGTGGGTGTCGTATGAGGCGACTAAGGGAGTCTTTCAGACCTGGTGCAAAATATTAAGCACTCTAGGTCACCCGCACGGTGGCGGGTATACCACCAACGATAGCATTCCCAAGGAGGGTTGGTGTCAGGCAGGCGGCCGACTATAAAAACTATGCCAAAACAACAGCAGCATGAATAGTACGAAAGATATGTTGCACGATAGGGCTAGGGCGTACCCCACAGGCGACGCGCAGGAGCAGCACCCGGCCCCTGCGGGAAATGGACAAGGGTTGTCGCACCAAAACGGGCGGGTGCGACGTAAGATGCAAGCTCGGAGAGAAAGAGAAGTAAGGCTGAGGTATGCAAGTTGGAATATAGGTACGATGACTGGAAGAGGAAGAGAGTTAGCAGATGTTCTTAAAAGGCGACGGATAAATATAGCGTGTCTGCAAGAAACAAAGTGGAAGGGGGCGAAAGCTAGAGAGATAGGAGAAGGATATAAGTTTTACTACTGTGGAAGCGATGGCAAGCGAAATGGTGTGGGTATAGTTCTGGATAGCGAGCTAAAAGAATGTGTGGTAGACGTAAATAGAATGAGTGATAGAGTAATTGCTGTCAAAGTGATTGTGCAGGGTCTGGTACTAAAGATAGTGAGCGTGTATGCACCCCAATCAGGATGTGAGGATAGTATAAAAGATAAATTTTGGGAGGACTTTGATTGTGTGATGAGAGATGTGCAAGAGAGTGAAGAAGTGTATGTAGGGGGTGATTTTAACGGGCATGTTGGAAAGCTGAACGTTGGGTATGAGAGAGTGCATGGTGGTTGGGGGTACGGAAACCGTAACAATGACGGCGAGGCACTACTGCAAGCTGCTACTGCATTCGACCTGGCAATAACAAACACGTGGTTTGAGAAGAAAGACGAGCACCTGATCACATATAAAAGTGGCCACCACGCGACACAAATCGACTACTTCCTGGTAAAAAGGAGTAGTCTGATTTGTGTCAAAAACTGTAAAGTGCTGCCAGGCGAAGCATTAGTCTCACAACACAGGTTGGTAGTTATGCAGGTTAAAGTAAGTGTGTCCGCCAGAAATAACAAAGAACGGCCCCCACCAAAAACTAGATGGTGTATGTTAGAAAATGAGGAGTGTTCGGATTTGTTTAAAAATCAAGTTGTGGATAAAATGATTGATATGAAGGATATGGAGGGAAAATCTGTGAATGATTGTTGGAATGAGATGGCAGATTGTATAAGAAGAGTAGCAAAAGACGTATTCGGAGAATCGAAAGGGAAAGGTGTAATAGATAAGGATACATGGTGGTGGAATGAAGAAGTGCAAAAAGTACTTAATCAGAAAAAAGTTGCGTTTAGGGAATGGCAGGGTGTAGAAAACGGGAACGATAGTTTGAAAGAAGAAAAGAATATGATATACAAAGAATGGAAGAGGAAAGCAAAACAGGTGGTAGCAGTCGCTAGGGCTAAGGCACAGGAGAAGTTGTATAACTCACTGGATAGCCCTAGGGGCCAAAAGGAACTCTATCGGATTACGAAAGCAAGGGAAAAAAGGGCAAAAGATATAACGCATATTAAATGTATTAAAGATGATGCTGGTAAGGTTCTGTGTGAAGATGATGAAATAAAACTGCGATGGAAGGTCTACTTTGATAGGTTAATGAACGAGGAGAATGAATGGAATGGTATGCTTCAAGAGACACAGGTAAATATGGGTTTGGTGAGAGAAATTAGCATGGATGAAGTTAGGAATGCAGTTAGAAGTATGAAAAATGGAAAAGCTATGGGCCCAGATGATATACCAGCAGAAGTATGGAAGGTATTAAAAGAAGATGGATGTATGTGGCTGACTTTATTCTTCAATAAGTTGTTGCATGAGGAAGTGATCCCACAAGAGTGGTGCAATAGTTCACTAGTGCCCATCTTCAAAAATAAAGGGGACGTACAGGACTGCAACAACTATCGAGGGATAAAGCTCCTGTCACATAGTATGAAAGTATGGGAGAAGGTGATAGAGAAAAGATTGCGAGAGGAGAGTGAAATTACCCCAAGTCAATTTGGGTTTATGCCAGGTCGAGGAACAATGGACGCCACCTTTGCACTCCGCCAGCTGTGTGAGAAATACAGACGTGCACATAAAAACTTGCACATGGTGTTCATTGATCTGGAGAAAGCGTATGATAGGGTGCCCCGGGAGGTGTTGTGGTGGGCCGTGAAAGAGAAAGGTGTGCCTGGGAAGTATGTGGAGTTAATTCGTGCAATGTACAGCCGGTCTAGGACGTATGTCCGATCGGCTGCTGGCAACACCGACAAGTTCAGTGTGGCTGTAGGACTGCACCAAGGGTCGGCATTAAGCCCTTACCTCTTCTTGTTGATAATGGACGCTCTGACGTCGGACATACAGGAAGAGGCACCCTGGTGCATGTTATTTGCCGACGACATTGTTCTTGTCGGTGAAGATGGACCTGAGATCCAGAGCAGACTGGAGAAATGGCAACAGAGGCTGGAGAGTGTGGGCTTGAAAATCAGCAGAACCAAAACTGAATATATGTTCTGCGATTTCGGCGGTCTCTCCAGTCCTGAAGCAATGTCGCTTAACAGCGTGCTTCTCCCGGTCTGTTCCGACTTTCGGTATCTCGGTTCACTCGTGCAAAGTGACGGAGAAATAGATCGGGCTGTCAAGCACCGAATTAACATAGGGTGGATGAAATGGCGGCAGGTAACGGGAACAACCTGTGACCCCCATATTCCCCTTAAACTTAAGGGGAAGATTTACAAAACAATGGTCAGACCTGCTGTCTTGTATGGATCAGAATGTTGGGCCGCAAAAGGCATGAATGAAAGGCAGTTACATGCAGCTGAGATGAGAATGCTGAGGGGGATGTGTGGTGTTACGCGAATGGATAGAATAAGAAATGAGTATGTAAGAGGAAGTCTTAAAGTTGCGCCTGTGACCGAGAAGTTGTGTGGAAATCGGTTGTCATGGTATGGGCATGTGATGCGAAGGAATGAGGACCATGTTGTGAGGAAAGTTTTGAGTATGAATGTGCAGGGTTACATGAGTAGAGGAAGACCAAAGAAAAGATGGATGGATTGTGTGAAAGAGGATATGGCAAGAAAAGAGGTGACCCATGAGATGACGGCAAATAGAGATGTATGGAAGAAGAAAACATGCTGCGCCGACCCCAAATAAAATTGGGATAAGGGCAGGAGGATGAGGAGAGTTTAATTATAATTTTTGTTTTTATTTCAAGATTTCTACGCCTTCACGGCAAAAGATAGCGCACATATAATAACCTAAGTTCTTTATGTAAACACGGTCTATGTTTCACAAATAAACGCTCTGATTCTGAAGATTTTTTGTTTAGATGCAGACCCCAACATTATTGGGATAAGGCTAGATTAAGATGATGACTTATTTTTCGTCAGAGAGTGTAGTAGAAATGTTTTACATGTTCAGCTTAGATGTGACAAAGCGAGATGTGATCACATCGCTCAACTTTTCAGTGGTCTATCGACTGTGTTTTTGACAGATTTGGCATACAAAATGAGTCAAAAAAATTGGATTGAGAATTGTTGGGCCAATGCTGCCCAACCATTTTATGGGTCATTATAAATAGGATTGTTTTTGTCGATTATTATCATCCGAAAGGCGTTCACTGGATAAAAGCCTCCTTCAAGCATCTCTACGAAGACCGCTACAGCGCTACCTACACCACCAAAGGTCAGTAGTGTATGTCCTTCTAGGGCGTCCCTAACAGCGTTTCTACTTACATCTGGCTTGCAAACACTTTTTGATACGTCGCCTTTCATATATCCTCTCCACCTATCTAGTGACCAAACCATCTAAGCATCGATTTTTTCACTATATCTATTTTATTTTGACGACCGATGTGGCGCGGCGGGCGATGGTCCGCCTGCGACGCAGGAGGTTGCGGGTTCGATTCCCGCCCTGGGACAAATGTTTGTACGATCTACAAATATTTGTTTCGGGTGTTCTGGGTATTTGCTATGTATAATAAAAATATATATCTATTTAATGTATTGTATTAAGTATATCAGTCATCTAGTACCCATAACACAAGCTCTGCTTAGCTTGGGGCTAGATGATGCTGTGTGGATTGTCCAGCATTATTTATTTATTTATTTATTTAAATAACATGGGTCTTTGGTATAAGTACTAACACTAGGTTCTTAGTTGTGTGTATACTAACCTACATTCATTTACAGTCTGAAATAAATGTTTCTTTTTTAAACCACACGCTGTTTTACTCTGAGCAACATCACCTATATTCCACATATAGGTTGGAAAACATTGAAAGTGGTGTAACAACTTACCCAAATCATCAGGGTGTACCATGGGCAGAAGATGACACATCGGCACGTGTACATCGTTGCCCTTCTCGTCGATACCGAGGCGGACCGTCGATGCTTGCGTGATCGAACCCCACCTGTTACAATGGACAATATAACTTCTATATCAGGAACGATATAAGTGAATAAAATTGAAGAGTCCGTTTGTTATTTCAAAATAAAAGCTAGTTGATTAATGCATATGAAAGTATATACGATAGCTTACACAAAAAAAGGTGTCTTCCTGCTTGTTTATTTGTTGGAAGTAATCTCCTATAAGGCTGGACCTGACAGGGCTTTCACTCGCAGATAGCTGATATTCTAAGATCTGATTATTATAAGGAGTAACTTAAACAATTTATTTCTGGAAAAGTTTTAGGGATCAGCGCAAAACAATTAAAACCCATGAAATTTTGTTATATACAACTGACTGAAGATGAAGTCACGGGCACATCTAGTCAGGAATAAGTAAGTGGTATTACTAATTATATTTCGTAGTAGTAAAACCCCATAGCACAGCCTCACGGGTTGATCAAAGGTTAAGCTACGCTTGCTGAGGACAGTCTGTGGATGGACGACCGTTCATCACATATCAAGACTCCTCCGTACATCGGGAAGCAGGTAAGCCGTTGGTCTCGGCTGTCATTAGTAAATCTTTGACAGTCGCTACGGGTTGACAGAAGCCCGATAGCGAAACCAGTCTTACCAAGGGGTATCGTGTCTCCCAGTAAATGAGTTGTAGAGGTCAGATGTGCAGTCGCTCCATGTAAAATACTGGTATTAAGCTGCATCCGGTTAGACTGGAAGCCGACCCCAACATAGTTGGGAAAAGGCTAAGCAGAAGATGAGATATGTACGGGAACATCTAGAATTCTAGGTGGACCTGTAATAGGCAGTGGTTTCTGAATGCATGTGGACGGTAGAGAACCGGGACTCCACAATAGCATCACATATTTTCAATAGCAATCCGAAGGATGTTTCAAGATATTTCGCATTCGTTTCTTCTTATGTTTGAAACATTAGTCTGCTGTACATAGTAAAAACGCAACGAAACAGTCATTGCGTTATTTTCGTAATTAATTAGTTCGACTAACCACAGATAGTGTCTGACTTTAATTATTCTCGTCTTTATCAATATTTATGGAGAGTTCTGTCTTTACCATAAGGGTACGTGCCCCCGGCCTTTACAGGGGCCGCGATGTGACGAAATGTTAGTTTAGCTTATAGGACCCGTACAGCGTCAGCCGATTACTTAAGGTAAGTAAGATAATAACAGCGGGTTGCGTAAAGATCGTACGTTCCCGCGACCCCCAGTGTAGGTGTGAGCTGGAACACCGGGGTGGTTTTTAGTCAGTAAGTCTGACAGAACAAGCCCCCCAAGGGCGAAGAACAACCATGAGGATTTACCACGTCGGGACAAAACAAAAAGTTAGAAGATAAACATTACTTATTTTTATTTTTTTGTTTATGACTTTTTTACGTTTTAAAGGGGCCCCAAATTGTTGTGTACCCATGGGCCACACGGGCTTAAGACGGCCCTGTTCATGGACAAGGGAAAGACTAGGATCAAGGATCGACAACATCATAAGAATCTGTTTCAAACTCATCCAACCTACAATGAAAGTTGTAAATCCCATTACATTAGAAGTTGTGCGGCTTCGTCCCTTTTAATTAAGTGGCTTTAAACGTTCGAGAACCTTCTTTAAATTGCGCTGAGTGAGAGTGGAATGTCGTAAACAGAATGATTAATCTTTTAAATTGGCGTCAAGTAGGATACAATTGTAAGTAATTTCTAGATTTTGGAACTGTATATGGAAGTTAGTATTTACTTACCCTACCTTTATGTATACAAAGGCCAATATATAAGTGCAAAGACATGCTGCGCCGACCCGAAATAAAGTCAATAAATTGATTTATCATCCTTTTATTTTATTTTTTTTCTATTTCGTTCTATTCTTTCTTTTCCTAAGAAAGGCTTGGCAGGAACAGTTGAAACTGAAGTTGATCCAGTTTCTTTAGGGGAAATCTTTTAGATGGTGCTTGATTTCTTAGGAATTAGAGGTCATAGCTTATCCAGAGCACAACTAAGGAGAAGGACTCTTTTGTCCTGCTCTGCCCAAGTAAGATCCCAGAGCCCCAAAATGTAACTTATTTTCTAAAGGACAAAGTGTGAGGAATTGAGTAGTGTTCCTATGTACTATGAGCGCTTGCATATCTGTTAAGTTGGGTAGAAGGTCAAGTCTCTGGTCTATTGATAGCTTTCCGGAAATTTCAATCAGTATTAAACTTACCAGTTAATAAGAAATGAGTATGTAAGAGGAAGTCTGAAAGTGGGGCCTGTGACCGAGAAGTTGTGTGGAAATCGGTTGTCATGGTATGGGCATGTGATGCGAAGGAATGAGGACCATGTTGTGAGGAAAGTTTTGAGTATGAAGGTGCAGGGTTACATGAGTAGAGGAAGACCAAAGAAAAGATGGATGGATTGTGTGAAAGATGATATGGCAAGAAAAGAGGTGACCCTTGAGATGACGGCAAATAGAGATGTATGGAAGAAGAAAACATGCTGCGCCGACCCCAAATAAATTGGGATTAGGGCAGGAGGATGATGATGATTAAACTTACCAGTTAGAATCCATCTTCCCGTTCTTAGTGTTCCAAGATAGTTGGTGTCGATTGGCTAGCGCAGCAGCTGTGAAGGTGGAGCCGTTGTTGCCGCCCCATCCCACCAGCATCACGCCAACTTTGCCCACTCGACGGTCAGTGCGGATGCCCAGCGATTTTCGGATGGGCCGAGCCTGAGGAAATGTGGATTTTAAGATAAATGGATACATGATGGGATTATGTATCATTTATTATCATAATGCTAAAGAGTAGTTAACTCTACCCTAAGATGACCCACTGACTAAGGTTTTGATCAGAAAGACTCGTTAAGTACCAGACTATGTGTTTTGTGTTAACAATAGATTTTATAGTGTGTTTATGGAGTGATAGTCAATATGTTAAATCATAAGGAATCATTGTCCCATGGACAAATTGGTATTTCATGAGAATATCATGAAATTCTTATAAAAAAATATTTAAATTAAATTGTAGAGCAAAGTTGTTTTAGGATCTGATGCTAACTAATATAACTACACCTAAAATTAATTTAATATGTATGTAGAGAACCATAATTTGAGTTTATGTATGAAATATTTAAACCATAAACTATATTTAACTATTTGCCTAAGTCACTTTTAATTGAAACAATTCTTTGGTACAAGGAAATCAAAAACTCAAAGGAACAATGAGCCTACCAAACAAAGGTCTGTTAAAGACTAAAACATCTTAATGTAGAATTATTCCAAAGATGCTCTTGACATAACTATTTTATACATAAACTCAGATCTATATTGTTTCGTACCCACATTCATCAGAGGATAGAATTAGGTACTGAGTAGAACTAACTTAATTTGTAACCACACCGTGGCACCTTATCTATACCTAGACATATAGAGTGGAAGGGACATTGAAACTAATAACAAGGAGTATGTGATTCTGGAAATATTCTGAAAAGTTTATACTTAACGTCTTTCATTAAAATCTCATTGGGTTAGGTAGAAATCATGAATTTTTAGATGATTTTTTTTTTAAACAAGAATTGTAGTAATTAGGAACAACAGATGAATATTTTCAGTCAGTAAAAATGTACTGTGTAAATAAAAATCAAATATATTTTTTTGTATGTTAACATCCTGATATTAAATAAATACATGATTTAATAACTGGCAGATTTTGCCTCTGTTTGAATATCATGTAAAATTGGATTATTTGAAAAAGGAACACCTATTTCCTCCACTTCTTGACTCATCTCAAGTGATATATTCTGTTTGGTCAAAACCATTTTCGTAGTCGTAAATAGCTTTGTTTTGTATTCTCAAGGATTAACAAAGCATGATAAGATAACAGTTTGAATTTGCCTCCACTTATTTGAATCCACGTTGATAACACATTCTTGGATAGTTGATTTGAGTCAGTGCAATAATCACAATATTATGAATTAGATTCTTATTGGATCAACACAACAGGGTTCATAGAGCGTTCTGGTTATCCTTAAAGTTGGTTCGTAATAGAAGTATAGTAGCAACTGTTCCTTCTGGAACATGTATTATCAAATCAATATTGCAACGAAAGCAAATGCCGCGAAACACATTCATTTAATTTTCAACACAAATATGCTTACCGTCACTTCTTCGCCGTTTCTAGTCACCAGAGTTTCTTCATATTCGTAGTCTGAATAAATATAATCATCGGTATATTTAATGTTAGGGCTTGAAATAACCAAAGAGGGTGTTTTTTCCATTTTCAGTTCACAATCCTTTTTGGCTTTGATCACGAATAACAACAATTTTCGCAAGTGCTTGTTCTGCCTAGAGGATTCTAGTGAATACGTGGCCCACGTACAAATGATCAATGTTTAATTAATTGCAGAGTCGCCGACACCAACAAATATCGAAAATGATATGAGCAGCAGAACGATTCGTATTCCGGCAACAACCAGTGTCGCCAGGTTTATTTTGAATTTTCCAATTTACCCTAGTGTTGTCACACCTGATTTTAGAAAATCGGTAGATGGCACGCAAAAAAACTGATAGAAAAGGTTAATTTAAAAAATACAAAAAATCGTAAAACCTCCACTCCAATTTTAGGACAAAATACGGGTTCATCCTGTTTTAAAGAAGTTTAATGATGTTTTATTTGTGATGTTTGTACATCTTCTTATTAAATAAATTGAAATTTTCTGAAGTTGACATCTGATAATATGCAGTAAACATTCTAGCCTCTAAGAATTTTAACAGAGGATATAAAAATTGTTGATTCATACAGTTAAGGCATTTTATTCTCCTCAAACCAAAAACGTTGCTTTATTTGGTCATACTCTCCAAGTAGAAACGATGTTGATCCATTCATGGGGAAATAACATTGCCATCAACATGTCTCCTCAATATTGGTACATAGTCTTTTTATGTTCAAAATCTAAATTCAAAATTTCACTTCCAAAATACAAGCCTTACCTCTGTTTTTTTTTTACTTTCAGTCACCTGCAGTAAGTCACGTTGAATAAAACATTCCAAGAGTGTTCTGTGCATTTGGTAAATACGCTCATAAAAAATGTTTTTTTAACTGTATTTTAAACTTTATAGTTTTTTTTTAAAGAAATGCATGACAATAAAATAAGATATCATCTAAAAAGTTGAGAAATGGTTCTGTTGAAGGACTTTTATTTTTTTCCAGGATTGTCTTGGCTGCAAAAAGTCTTATTCACAGACTACTATAATTTAAAACAGTATTTTCAGCTGAAAGCTGTTCTTAAAATCGTTTTACAACTGGCAGCTGGGAGAGCAACCGAATTTGTGCTGGGTGTAATAGTTTATGCGGTTGTATGTCCACATAGCACAGACGATTTTTATAATCACCCAGACGTTTTGGGCTGTCTTGAATATAATTGTAATCATCTTTTGCAAAATTCTCTACACCCCGGGTAAAATTTTTACAGACATAAGAAGCACACTGGTGGAATGAATGGAAAATACAACTGATTAAGGCGAATGCGAAGAGGCAGCACGCTAAATTCTAATTTTGCAATTTGCAGCTCAGTATTAGATTGTTAGTGATTAAAAATATTATTTACGACCGTAACAAACATACAAATTCGAAAATAACCACAGAAATTACCATTACAACTTTCTAAATAAGAATTTTGCTCAAATGTCATGATTTCATGAAATAGTCATTCCATGGCTTACTTTTAACTTAAAACCATTTTAATTATTGAATTATTATTTTGAGTAATACACATTCCTTATACTTATTAGTTTTTTTTTAAATAACGTATAACCTAATATTGAGCTACACATGGCAAAATGAAACAATGTAAATGTAATTTTCGTGGGCTGCCACTACGCATTTTCCCAGACGACCGTGGTGTTTCATGGTTATCTCGCCAGCGAAGATATTCTCGTGAAGACTAAAGAATACTTAAAAAAAAGTTAGTGTTACTAAACTAAGCTTTTGTTATTTTTAAGCAATTGATCGACATAAATGGTCTCAGTTAATTATGTGACTAAAACTTTTGTCAAACTATTCAATATTTTGCATTTGGAGCACTGCTCGGGGCAGGTAGTGCCTTAGTATTTTTCATAAATTAGACCTTTGAGGCTCTCAGTAGCCTAATCCATTTATGTATGTTACTTAAATTATTTTCAGATGAAATTAACAGTTAAACCCAATACTAATATGTTTTGAACTTGTTCATCACTACAATAAAAAATAAAAATAGCACGGAAACTACCAGTTGAAGTAAACTAATTACTTAATAATTAGTATCCGCAGTAAGTGATTAATTTGTGATGCAATTCGATTTTGAAGATGCATTTAGTTTTTTAGTTTAGAAAGATTCTGAAAAACGGCACTAGCTCAGACGTAAAGTGCACACATACATGAATTCCTACATTCACTCACCCCGTACTTTACCTTTACCGCTCTCGCTCAAGGTACAACACACCTAGAGTGTACATTATTAATTTATTAAACCTCGCCCACACTCCCATCTCCCTACTTTGTATACATACATAGAGAGTACCGAAGGTACAACAACATAGATTGGTAGCTACATGTATATTGTTCGGTTTGAAATTCATGAGTTTCAAATTTATATTATAAATACCATAATTAAACTAACATAATTTAGTTCTATTCATTACATTACTGGTGCAACAGAATGTCATACAAAATGATAAACACATTACTCATTCCAACATTTCCAACGTGTAGACGGAAGGATGGAATCTAATAAAAACAAAACTATCGAATCCATCAGCAGCATCTATTCTCCCTTTCGCGCATGTAGTGGTTGTTTGTATGTGTATACGTGTTAATACAGTGTACCTGTATACACCACACACTGCTGTATGTCGATGTGAAAGAGACTGAGGTACTCACGCACACAGTTACACCTCCACTAACTAACAATGTAGTACCTACCTACTCTACCTATAATATTTTAAGGAAGGGGCACAAAATTGTGTTGGAAACTCGAAAATCTATAAATTGCAGTCGTTTTAAAGATTGTTTTGTTTCATTAGACCCAGAAACAAAATAAAAAGTCAATCAGATACATCTTTGCTTCAATGTTTATGTCAATAAAACACCACGGTACGTGCTAGTGTACTTCCGATTTATTCATATTGTTATTTTAGCGTTTTATCTGTGTACGTACGCACCTATGTAATTAATATTAAAGAGTATCTATAAAATTATACACATTCCTGCTCAGAAGATATGCCGCTTGCCTAGAATACAATTTATAAAGTTGTATATTAATTACGGTATAATAAAGCATGCGGGGGGCGAGGGGGCGCGCCGCGCTCTCATATTCCGTATATTGATTGTGTGCGAGGGGGCCGGGGCGAGGAGGGGGCCACGGCGTGCCCCACTCTGTTTTTTACGACACGGCTTTCTGTGTAACATAATTATTGTATTAATTTTGTGAAATGTTTCGGTGTTATTTGTGAAAAATCGAGTAGTCGGTAAAGAGATTTGCGAGGTAAGAAATTCACACCGGCATGATTTTTGAAGAAATTTCGTTTAACCGAATAAAATATACTTAAATAAAATTTTATAGCTCTAAATTCCGTCAGCGGCGCGTACCTACGGTATATTACACTGTCATACCGCGTACGTATAGTGTTTTTTACGGGCATCGTTCTAAAAATAAGTTGTAATAATTATAATTTTATGTAGCGGTCGCAGCAGAGTCGGTTTTCTGTCGATTACCCATCAGTCGTGAAGAAGTGTGATTTGTGATTGAAAAGTGTATGTGGTGGTGCAGATGCAGGGGCTGGTGAGCGATAAGACGTTCCACTTGAAGTGGAACAACCACCTGCAGAACCTGAGCCAGCTGTTCACGACCATCTACTCGTCGTCGTCGCTCGCGGACGTGACGCTCTCCTGCCGCGACGGTACCCTGAAGGCACACAAGCTCGTGCTCTCAGCATGCAGTCCGTATTTCGAACAGATATTCAAGTAAGTGCTCGTATTATACATTGTCGAACGCATTCGTACTAGGTTTCCATTTACAAAATTGTGTATTTATTACACATCAGTTTTAAATCTGTTCCATTTGGTCATTATGACATCATTATTTTTTCTAGTGAAGTTATTTTTAATACCATGTAATGTATACAGACATGAGTAAAGTATATTTTGCATTCAGCCTGGGTTCTAATGAGCAATTTTAAATATAAATCTATTTAATAAATTTAAGTACACATAAAATGTTACATAAATGTCATTGGAGTCGAATATATACAATAATTACTTTTATTATCTTGTGATAACAGAGGTAAAAAAATATGTCTGGTTATTAAATAATGAGATAGTGTATTATATTTAAATTACAGAACATGTATGATAAAAATGTTTGTTTTTTTACTAGGGACAACCCATGTCAACATCCAATAGTTATTCTGAAGGGGATCCCATTCTCAGAGATCAACCTCCTTGTAGAGTTTATGTACAAGGGTTCGGTGGATGTCCAAGAACTGGACCTGCAGTCTCTGATGCACACGGCATCAGAGCTAGAGATCCGGGGGCTTGCGTATGAGGCTAGGGACAATGCTGCACAGATGTTGAACGTGAACTTGGAGTATCCATCATATCCTGCCACTTCTGTGTCAGCACAGCCCACATATGCACAAGCTAGGACTGATGTGGAGAGGCTGAAACAGGTGAGTTTTCTTTGCCTATATAACTTAATTGTTCATCAAAGCTGGGCTAACATTTATACCACAGGTTAAGGTTCCTGTGAGGTGGTTGATTGATTCATAAAAGCTTTGCATTTGGCAATAAACATCAAACTTGGCAATACAGTAATGTAGATTTTCACTAACACTAAGCAATACCCCAATAAATGCCTAAACATTATTGCACAGTTGGATTTTCAACTATCCTAGTGACCAACAGTAAGCTTTTGTTACAAGATTTGTTTAGGTGTCAGTAAAAATGGCATTAGTCTCATAGTTACCAGGAGTAGCCTAAAAATATGTAGAAAAAACTAAATTAAATCATATTTTTATAATGAAATACTTCATTTATGTTATTCCTATTCAAATGAAGGTAATTAAAGTTGAAAGAAAACTGAATGCTGTGAATTTTATGGCTTGTTATCAAATTAACAATTAGATAACAGGTGGTCTAGCTAGAAATACATAAAACTATAAAAGTATAACATTATTATGAACCTAACTCTAGCTGATGGTATGTCTGTTTACTATTTTTTCACATAAGAATCATTATTTGCATATCTTAGCCAGTATCTAGCCTCTAAAATGTTAGTAATAGACTAGATTTTGTTTGGCAAAGTAAATACTTTTTGTCTCATACTTTTTATATACAGTGTAGAAACATGATAATATTAGAGTTGGAATAGGATTAAAAAACAAAAACTTCAAAATTAAAATGGCTTCAAGTTTTTAAATGAGACATTTTCTCATGATGTTGTTAATAATTCTTTTAGGTGCTAATTGGTTGAAATAAAAATATTTTCCATATACTTTTTACAGTTTAGATACTGGTTAACAGTTTTGGTTAAATATAGAATACTTATAATGGTAAATAAATAATGTTTGCTATTGACACAAAAACTATTATTTATTGGTGGTCATGTTTAAGCCCTAGGGCTTAATTTTATGGGTAAAACTGTATCTTTAGAATTTTATATTAAAAAGGAAGTTGAAAAACTCCTAGAACTCAGTGTTGGGGTAGTGAACAAATATATAACAATAATTAATGGTAAAAGTGGTATTTAACAAGCTATAAAGTTTAAATAATGTTACTGATCAATTGGAAATAATGATTCTGATAGTCTTAACCCTTTTATTACCACAAAAAAAGCTGTAAGTTTTAACCAACTTCATAAGCTTTACATGTTCAAGAATAGAAGTATTTTAAGTTTATTGACTTTTGCATAGAGGTAAAATTGGTCATCACTCATTGTTTAAGTTATGTTATATTTAAACAAATATACCATGTTTTAAAGCTCAAGTTTTTTAAAAATCAATTTAAAACTATGTATATAATAATGTAGAAGGGGTTGATGTATGCACTATGCATATGGATAAGTCCCTATAATTAATAATGATAAAAGTAATAAATTAATTATTCTCTCAACTAAAAAACAGGAAGTGCTTAATCTAATTTAAGAGTTAAGACATTTGTGAGAGGCTGGTGCCTGAGATAGATACAGAATATCCATGTTACAGGTCACCAGACCCCCCCTTAGACTTTCAGACAAAACTGTTATTAAATCAAGTATGCCAATAATTGCATTAAAAGATTCATTCAATTTTGCTTATTTTTTTAGCCTTCTTACCTATTTTTTTGTTGGAGACAGGTATCCCTCCAACTATCAAGGTACTTAAATGTACTCTTCCTAGCATTTTCGGAAAACAGTACTTTTTCACAACATAATTACGTTTAAAATTAAGTTGAACAGAAGTAGATTTTAGATACATACGTAATGGTGATACATTTTTATTTTAAGGAGGTTCCTCAAACCACTTAAGATCAATTAAAATTAATTGCCTAAATTGAACTCACAATGATTATTATTTTTAGGTAAAATTTTGTAAGCTACAATGGTTATTCTTATTAATTTTGTACAATTTCTTGTACTATCAGTTTTTTCTTATAAAATATTAGTACATTATCCAACAGTAGGATAAAAATTGCTAATTTAAAAAAAAAAACACTGTAGGCTTGTACTTGCTACAGTGTACTTGTTTATCTGATAATTTATCATTAAATAAATATTATGACGTAATTTATAGTTAACTTGTTGAGTCATGGTAATTCAACCTTTTTTATTTGCATAAGTGCTGACTATTCGGGTATTTCCTTTACCTATTTTGGTTTGAAGATTATGATTTTTCTTAAAAAAGTAGCCTTGAACATTATTCTATTACTGTCAATAGTCATTTGAATTTCGAATCAAAAAGAATAATTGTATAATCTAAAGATGCTTTGTTCGGTTTGCGTAGTATTTTGAATACGTCTGTTTGACGTAGTTATGAGAAAAAACATGTAAAATCCGGGTATTAATAATTTATTACGAATATTACAATATAGAAAATGTTGTTTCGTCATTATGATGAAACATTTAGGCAAATAAGTTTGATTCTAAGATAACAATTGTGATTCTTAGTAAGTCCTAGTATTCAAAGGCATAGGCGGTTGAAATTTATTTTATTGTTTTGTATTTCTTGTTGGCATAGATTACCAAAAAAAGGCCCAATTCTATATTTTCAGCAAAGTACAATAAAAAATGAAGAAGAAGCGAAAGATGCATCAATGGCTTCACATCTAACAACAATAGACTTTCAACTATAGACATACTCATCAAAACCGGTCTAGTTGTTGTCGAGATTACCGCAAAGATTACTTATACGGCCATTTATTATTTTCTAGTGTAACATTAGTACATTATCAATTAAGACCTCTGTTCTTACACGTGTATGAAACACAATTTAAATGATTAAATTAACATGCTATTGTAATAACGAGAAATCTTAGTCATTTATTATTTGGCCGCGCCGTCATTCTGGGTGACTGTACATAACTGTGGGGTATTTAATTCGTAAACAGTTACTTTTATTTTATGCCATTTCACTCTGTTAATTTAAAATGTACATCGCAATTTAAGAATATGGATGTTTTAACAGATTTTGGAAAAACCAGGCGATTTTAGCGGTTTTTTTTTACATTATTTTAAGTATAATTGAAGTGGCCAGTAATGTTACACTTTTAGTTATAATTTAGCTAGTTAACAATTAACATAATGTGTTTCCAAGGCCAAAATAAATTGGCTAGTTTCAGAAAATCCGATGGTCGTATAAAAAATAGTTGGTAGGTACTTGTACAAGTATTTTCATCGTAATTGGCCGAAATTTCATTTACGTCATTATATATTTTGGTGTGCAAAAAATGTGATTGTGGGCTATTTATATTAATCATTATATTATCGCCATTTAATAATATTAAACAATATTAAAATTCAAGATAAATATATTGTTTTCAGATAACTTTGGGGCTATGGAAGTAAAAATTTATAATAATTTCGCGATAAAGTCTATTTTAAACGCCATATCTTTGTATATCTAGAATGTGGTGGAGTTTTCTTACACGTTCAAAAATATTCATATTATTATCATATTTTATTTCTGAATAAAATACTATCTTGCATGAAAATCACGTTCATATTGCCTGATCGAAACACGTGTATGCGAGAAAATCCTCAGACCACGAGATAAGGGTTTAACCACAAATTTCCGCTACGGGCTCAGGGTCTTCCGGCAGTCCGGGCCCTCGGGGTGTTCGAACGACCTCTGACCTATAGCAATACTGATGCCAGCTCGGAGCCAGGATGGCCCTGACCTGGAACTTTAATCGAATGAAATCTGGATGTACCCTTGTGCCACTAGACTTGAACGTATATTGGTGTGGGTAAACTTTACTACACTGTCGTCAGTAATAGCACGTACCTGAATTAGACTACTAACATCGCAATAAAAAAAACGAGATCCGTCATGTCCCGCCCGGCAGATGTGAAACATCAAAATTGATGGTTATTGGAATAATGAATGTTTCAATAAAACAAATAAATAAATATGGAGTAAAATTATAAGTTGTTGTTAATAGTTAAAAGTAGTAGTCAGTCAGACAGTCGGACGGTCGGTTAGAGTTTTAAACATAAATGCGATGGATAGAGAGGGACAGGAAGGTTAAAGGAACGGTGGATTTAGCAGAAAGGGAGTGAATGACAGCATGACGGTAGACAAGTGAGAATAGAAGTAAAAGTAAACGTGTTGTTCCGTGCTGCAGACCCCAAGTAAAATGGAACGAGGGCAGGAAGATGGTGATGAACTTCTTCTAACTCACTAGTCAGAATTTTTCAGGGAGTTGGTTGCGCCATTTTTTATCTCTGCTAAAACACTAGTAAGAGATGAAAGGCGCCATTTTCGGGGACAGACTAATATAATTTTTGACGTTCGATTTTAAATCTCTGTAAAATTCGGTCATTACTCTTTAAAATGCAAACGCTCCGTGGGATTGTAGACGAGTCGATCGTCATTTTGTTACCGTCTCGGTTCGATCTTTGTTTGCCTTCGTACCTTGTCTGGCGGTTATGGAAGGGGCACTAACCTTTTCATCCCGTCTAGTTTTTACAACATGCGGGTACGATAAGGCTTGTAATACGTTGTATGTCGTTCCATTATTCCTAGAACAATGTAGAAGTCACATAGGTAATTATGTACCTATTATGATTCATTAGAAAAACGTAATGAAAGCATTTCCCGTTTTAGTTTCTTAGTTACTAATTATTAGACGCAGAATTGATTCATACAGTCATAGGAATTCGAATGTCGATCTAATTTATTTTAGTCGTGATTATAAATTTACATTATTTATAATCAATGTGACTCGAATAATATTGAGATTATTTTTCAAGAAAATTAATTATTTAGGTGTCCACTGCGATTGATGAGATAATTAGTGAAATATAGTTTGGATTCCAATCACAACTAGTTCTGGTATAATTTATGAATTAAATGTTGAACAAACTCTGAATATTTAAAATATATTGTTAACAAGACAAAAATGGATTAAAAAAAATACGTATTACCTACACTTTATGCTGATCTACTTTTGAGTGTATTGCCAAATTTAATGTTTACTGCTTTACTCCTTAAACGCCAGATGAAAGACAAGCAATACATTTTATATTGTGTCTCGTTGTCTGGCAGTTAAGGTAAGATAGTATATTTGTAATAAGTCCCCACAACACAATCCACAACTCAAACCATTGGGCGATAACTGGGATCACCCCCAAACTCCAAAAGAGAAACCTTCCACTGCCGCCCCCTATTTAACGCTTACTAAACCCTTTCAAATGCTTAATTAACCATCATCCAGACATTACCTCACATCACCAATAATTCCTAGATACACATGTACCAGCAATCCATGATGCGAGCTGAAGAGATCCGCCGGCGTCGTCGCGAAGATACTCCCACCACGCACACTGCCGTCAACAATATCTTGGCGGCTGCTGCAAGGGAGATGGAAGAAGCTATGCACGCGTCTCGCGGGAGTGTAGGTGTGGGTGTAGGAGTGGGCGTGGGCGTGGGAATAGGAGTGGGAGTGGGGGTTCCAGAAAGAGTGGTCGCCAGCATACAGACGGAGCACGATCAGGGTGAGTTGGTAACAAAATTTATATTTATTTTATGACAAGATTTTTATTTTTATTTAGACCTTACTACCGGGATAAGATTTTAAGATGACCTTCAAACTACAGTCAGCCAGACAGTTTGAATCGTTTCACAGGGACTCGTTGAGCTTCATTGACTCGACGCTTTTCTGGTGGTTGCCACTGTTGAGTGTGGTTTGTGTATAGTGTGGCGGGCTTGGCCAATCAAAAAGTAGGATGTTTAGGGAAAAATTTGGACCGATCTTTAGTTTCCCTATAAGTAGGTATTAGAGGTAGGACCAATTAGTGCAGAGGCCAATTGCCCTGCCACAACTTCCACCGCTACGTCAGTCATCATCATCATCTGCCTAGCCTTTTCCCAACTATGTTAGGGTCGGCTTCCAGTCTAACCGGATGCAGCTGAATACCAGTATTTTACATGGAGCGACTGCCTATCTGAACTCCTTAACCCAGTTAATGGGAGACACTTTACTTGGTAAGACTTCCACCGCTACGTCAGTGTGAAAGTCTTTGACGGAAATTGCCAAACGGCAAAACCGAGAAACCCTTACAATTTCGGCGTGTCCGTTTGTCCGTCCGGATGTTACTCAGCCATTTTACTCGGAACCTGTAACATGTTACGTGAGCGTGTAACGATGAAACTTGGAACAAAAGTGTATGAAATCACAATGCACGAATAAGGGTGCATCGTCCTTGGGTAACATAATTAAAAAAAAGTATGTTTCCAAGTGATTTTGTTGTTTACCTCAATATTAGGTGAGCCAGTGTGGAGAAGGCCAGGCAGATGATGATACTGAAGCAGTATGTCCGAAATTCAAGATTAAGCTTGATTCATCGGCCGGAAATCACACACACACACACATACCCATAGAATGAAAGTATCCTTTGTCCCAACAGTGGCTGCATCATCCACAACGGATGTCGTAAAGCTTAATGTTGAAGAAGAGCGTCCAAAGAAGCGGACTTCCATCCTGTCTCCAGATGATGACAGGCTCAGGGCCAAGAAAAAACCCATGACTGTACGCTTCCAAGATGATAATAAGACTGATGAGCGCCATAAGGTCATCTCGCCTGGTAAGTTTTTTTTATATACATTAATCAACATGAGAAAGAAAGAAAGAAAAACAGAAAAAACATTTATTCAGCACAGGCTCAGGCACACAACGACACAATACTAAACATAGAAAACGTAAAAAAAATTGTATGAAACAGTATAGTATATAAATACATTAACAAATATATATATTATTATAAGTATCTGCCTTACGGCTGCGCTAAAGGGGTCCAGTTCAGCAAAAATACCAGACAACTAGTGCCTGACGCTGGTTTTCAACTGGACCTGCATAAGACATTATACTATAAACTCGGGGCAAGTAATAAAAGTCGAATTCAACTACTGACTTTTGTTTAAAAAACAAAAACCTCAGTGCGAACGTCGCGGCCATGATGTGACGTCATTTTCCACAAAGCTGCTATTTTGGCCACAAATCAAATGAATTAAATTGTTTTTGCGTTTTATTCAAGCTGAAATCTCACTAACAAGTAAAGTTAGTGAGATTTTAGTAGTTAGTAGACCATGCGTGGACTCACTAAAAATACACAGCTTCCATGTGTTAACTGCAGCATCAGTCTCTGCCTCAAACTGCACCTGCGGTGTCATCAGTAGAGTAGAGACCACTAAATATCTGGGCGTCATTATTGATCAGAAACTGTCTTTCAAAGAACATATCCGCACACTGGCAAAAAAGACTCGCAAATTTATTTACGTTGCGAAGCTCTTGAGAGCCAGTGCTCCTAAGGACATACGTAGCCAGGTTTTTCTCTCTTTATGCCAATCTGCCTTGCAATATCGTGCTGCTATCTGGGGCAGTGCCTCGAAGACGTGCATGTTGGGTCTGGAGCGGGCCCAGCGGGCGGTCCTCAAAGTGCTACTGGGGAAGAAAAGGCGCTTCTCTACCGATATTTTGTACAAGGAATCGGGGGTTCTACGCGTCCGCCAACTGTTCGTCCTGGGGTCAATTTTGAACCTATTAAAAGCTAACCCCACTCGTTCTGACACCAGTAAAAAGGGTAGGAAAACAGTTGAAAAGATTCCACTCCCAAGAACAAAAACCCTCTTTGCTGCCCGGTTTTCCCCGTCCTTACCTTTCAAAATATTCAATGCAATTAGCAAAATCACCTTAATCCCGAGTAATTATCATGAGGCCAAAACAAGTCTCAAAACATGGCTGCAGGGCCAAAATTACGAAGAAACGGAAAGGCTACTCTGTAGTACCAGTTAGTACCACTCACACACGATCAACATACACTCCTTCACACACCCACACACGATCAACATACACTCCTTCACACACCCACACCTCAACTCACCATAACTGTTTCTGTCTGATTTTTGTTTATTATTTCATTAATGTATGTACATAGTATGTTTCTTTATTATCAGCTGATGTATTTTTGTTGCACTTTGCCTGTAACGCTCAAACCTGCGCTAGCAGAACAAGACAAATGGTTGAATATTATATATTTTGGGTCACCAAGATACAGGCTGTGCCTAGTTTGGGACCCGCTGTCACTCCTGCTGAATTGTCTCGTGTATGCTCATTTATCAATGTGTATCATTAGTTTGCATAATATGAACTTTGTGTAAGGCAAATAAAGAATTTATTATTAATATTTCAAGCAGATTTTTTCGTTATTTCCGTCACCGTCGAAGACGACGCGTTTCTATATTGCATCGTCTTTTTTCTCAAAAAAAAGCACAGCATAAAATAAGTGATGTCTTGAAAAATGCAACAAAAATACCAACATATTTCTGAACTCCTATAAAACGCATATAGATACTAAAATAATGGAAATAATATTCTCTATTGTATAAAGGTTTCTCAATAACTAAAATAATTCCTGCTATTCTGTGGTATTCCGTGTCTTCGAAGATGTTTTTATCTCCGTCTTTATTTATATTTTGTCGACAAAAAAACCCTGTTGTTCGAATGGCGCCTGTAAAAGGGGATGACGCGGACGGCTCAAAACCTTTAAATGTATTTAAGGGGTCGCGACTGGTTTATTTTGACATGATTAATGATGTACCTATTCTAAGTACATATCTGCCTAACCCTCCGGACAATATAGTCGTTATGTCATGTGTTTTTGAATAATGATAGATCAGTCTCCTTCAATACGTTTAGGTCGGAGAAAAGGACACGGCTGTGATGGTTTTAACATTACGTCATAACATCACGCCTATATTCCCCTAAGGGATATACAGAGGTGTTACTACAGCATACCCACATTTCGCCAGTTAAGTCCCATGTATTAGGAGGCGAGCCTATTGCTATCAATATGGTTCAAATCCTGACTCCGGGATGCTACTGACAAAATCCTAATGCAGGCAGTGATTATTTTAATTAATTTAATTTTATGAGACTTTTTTCTTTGAATTGCACTTAATATTATTATTCCTGACTATGAATGATCGGAACAATAAGTCCGATAAAACTCATGTACACACAGAGAGATCCCCGCTCCATGGTGACGACCCTATTATTATTATTGCCATCGCACACACATCCCTTCGGCGTTCGAGATTTAAATTTTCTAAGGACTTATGAACCATCTTGTATATTTGCATTTAATAATTGATTGGTAAGCATAAAGATATCAATATTCAATGTTGCATTCACCTGTTTTAAATTCGATTTAAAATGTAAAGCGAATTAGTATTATTGCAAATGACTAAGGAGTATTTACTTTTAGTGGCTTAATACAACCTCATTCAGATTTTCCCTATTTTTTCCTCCTTATAATAAGGTATTTATTTTTACGAGAGGTCGATTACGCCTATTGGTCGAAAATTGATTGTTTTAGTTTTCTGCACTTTCTCTCCATATTATATTCATAAACTTTAGCTATGCCAAACTCCGTGCGCGTAATATCCTTTAAAAAGTACCGAAGTTTATTTTCACGTATTTATACAGGCTGGAAGAGACATCAACGCACCCCCCGGACCTTAGGACCCCCGTGTAGTTTTCGTCAGCTTTTTCTCATTGTCCTGATGTTTTTTTTTACTGAAATAGCGAAAAGTCATGACAAATTATCATTTCTGTTCTTTTTATTGAAAACTTTACGTCTTTTATAAAAAATCTCATTGGCTTATGAAGAAATCATGATTTTTAACCGTTTGAATTAAATAAACTACAGTAAAAACGTGAAATTGGAAAAAACTGACGCAAAATTTCAACGCATGAGTCCTGAGGGTCCAGAATCGTGTACTGAACTCATGATATTAGGTTGTGGGTTGATGTCCCTTCCACCCTGTATATAGATCTTCAAATGCAGTGTAAATCTCCGTCAAAGATAACCCTGATCTCCATATGGGGGGCCGTTAAAGCCTGATTAGGAACAATAAAACGACAACAGTAATCTACCTCACCAGTTTGACGTCATATTTATTTTTTATATTGTTTTATAATTTTGTCGTCGTTCGTAAACATCCTCTCCGGTGACCCTGGTTTCTGAAAGGCTATCGAAAGGATGTGATTGGTTGATAATAAGTTTGTTCAACCAGTGACAGCTAACATGAGATTTGACAGGATAACGACAGATCAGAGGCGGGAGGATCTCAGAAGTTTGGCAGTAAGAAAGTTTCGTCTTTGAACTCCACGAAAGTGGGATATGATTTCTGGAGCACAGTCATCATCCTCTTGCCCTAATCCTAATTTATTTGGGGTCGGCGCAGCATGTCTTCTTCTTCCATACATCTCTATTTGCCGTCATCTCAAAAGTCACCTCTTTCTTAGCCATATCATCTTTCAGAAAGTGTCGTCTTTGAACTCCACGAAAGTGGGATATGATTTCTGGAGCACTTTGTCCAGTTAAAACATTTGAAAATCATACGTTTCAAAACGGAAGCGCGATTAGGTCTGGCGTCCTTTGGCCTTTGCGGCACGTGTATTGCGAAGGCTATTCATTTTTTTCCAGTTTTTCATATTTATATTAAGCCTGTACCTAATTATAAAATGTTATACCATTAAAGTTGAATTTATTTCAATATAAAAAAAATACTAAACCACATTTTTTCCATTTTATACGAGTTGAAATTAACAAAGCGTAGCGCGGTACCACAAAAGATATTTTCAATTATTTTTATAATAAAAACACTAATTTTGTTTACTAATGATGTCGGTATGATTATTTTGTTTTTTATATTTTAAATTAATTTTGAATGTCACGACTAAATGTCTGAAGTCAGTCCGGCATCGTAATAAAAAATCGTGATTTATATTTCCCTTCACTAAAAAAATAAAAAGCTAAAACAAGATTCTCAGTATATGGGTTCATATTTTTGCGCGCTGTAACAAAGAGCAGGTTTTGTAAAAAAGATTTTAGTCTTAAAATTTTATTTAAGTTAAAATTCGTTTCTTGGAATCGAGTTTTTATAATTTTGTCTGAAATACTGACACGGAAAATTATTTTTGCAAGTTTAAAAATCTTGCAGAAGCTATTATGTACAAAAATATCAATCTCTTGTGCCCAAATCACGCGTTCTACTTTAAATATACGTATATTATAAATCTTCATAGACCTTCTTCTTACCTGAAGTTAATATGATACGTCCGGTTGGTAACGTAATCCAAAAGTATAACATATAGTAGTATAATTTAAATGTTATAAAATGATTATTATTAAATCGTTTCTGCAGCTATGCTCATAAATATTCATGATTTTAAAGATATTAAAAAAATCTTTACTTGGATATTTCAGAGAATAATTTAATGGTATTTTATTGTACTTACCTAAGTAATTTTAACTTTTTTGGCCACATTGCAAAAGGTAAAAAACACATTTAAAAGCAACCATTTATAAAATAACACGTACATATTATTAACCTTCTTTGTATTGCTCAGTTAACAAAATATGCAATGATGTCATTTTCAAAATAGATTGCAAATCAATTATGTTAACTTTGTCTATACCTACATAGTAAAATACATAGATATGCTATAGATGTGTAAGATTTAATTTATTACTATTGTTTTTATAAAAAATATGTAAAGATTCTGACCCAAATAATCATTGATTCCATTTCCGTTCATTTAAAGTGACTTGTCTTAAATTAGTTTTTTTTTTTACAAAGGATGTAGGTATTCATTTTTCTTCGAGATTTCTTGCAAAAGTATATTAATGATATTGAAATTCTTAGGAGTTATTGAATGTTAGTTTCTTAAAGGAATGTGTCCTTGCAGTATGTATCGGCCCTTGCACAACGATGTTTTAGATTGGATCGTTGATAATTATTTCCGTCGAATAACAATACGATTTATGAACTCAAACTATTTATATTACAATGTTTGTTATTCATTCAGCGGCCACATAATGAAAACATTAACAATGTGAATGAGTATGCACCTGCTTATTTTAAAGCAAATGCTACCTTTTTATATAAAGTATACTTCTTTTTTATTCGCCGCCATTTTCGAATGTCGAATACAAGCTCTCGGGTCAAATTCTTGTTTTTTATTTTAGAATAGGGCGTTGCTAAAAATTCCGAAATATGCTAACATACAAATTATTTTAAGCAGAAACACGTTCCGAAAATAATATTAAACGAATTCTCGTGCCCTTAGTCATCCGATTTCTTTTTAAGTTGACATTTAACTTGTAAAAGCTCGGATTCTTTAATAAAAAAATGCGGAATATCAACTTGCGAAACTAAAACCTTGTCATTTCGAGAAATAATGGAGAAAAAAAAATAAAGAATGCAATATTGTTTTATTCATGTTTAACTTTTTAATTTTGAAATGTCAGCGGGAATAATTATTATGTTTTTTGTTCGTGTTCGAAAGTATAATTACGCTTAAGTAGATTTTATTTGTCGACTTTATTATGCAAATATTTCTTGTTTTTAATTGTCTGCCGATTGATTGATCTCGTTTGCTTATCAATATCATTTATTTTTATACGTTTAATTAGTAACCGGTTAACTTTTGTAATTAATTAAATGTTCCACATTTTATTATAATACTATTATTTTTTCATAATAAATGTGTTTCCTTACGTGATTGAAGCGTCTGACGTGTATTTTATCATTAAACGTAATATTAAAATTTTTCTATGTCGAAAGGAAGAATAAAAAAAAGCAAAATCGCTTATTCTAAATTTATGCGATGTCATAATTGCAAATTGGCTTCGAGAAAAAATATTAATGAAGAAGAGTAAAAAAAATAATCGAATAATGATATAATTATTGAACTCTCATGTAGGTTTGCGCTGTGATTGGCCGATAAAAAAGTAACTCGGAATACATTAACATGCCGATGAAAAAATAAAAAAAGCCAAAACACAATAAATTATCTGTAAATGTTATGGTTCCTGTATGCATATCGTAAGTACTGGCCATGTAATCTGTGCATTGATGGATTATCGATAACCATGGACAATTAAATGTTGCAAGTCGTATAAAAGTTGATATTGTTTTTACTACCATTGCGCGTGGGTACATGTGGTGTAAAAAGACCCATCGCAATACCGTCAATGCAATCAAACTAGATCATTGTACAGACATTATTGCTGGGATACAACTTTAGTGTATAGTGTGAAAAATAACCTTACTTATTGCTGTAACAGTATAGGAGACGTGAGGATATTTAAAATAAAGATAAAACATTTGAAACTTGTTTTCGTAAAAAAAATGGTCAAAAAAGGTGGACCTTCTAAATTACCGTAACCAGAAAGTTTCCAAGTATGGCAGTACAAATAAAATCAACAAGTGAGTCTCGGCTTCGATACGGGTCTTTTCATACTCTGTATATGTCATCATCATCCTTCTACCCGTATCCCAATTTATTTGGTATCGGCGGAGCATGTCTTCTTCCATACATCTCTATTTGCCGTCATCTCAAAAGTCACCTCCCTCCTTGCCTAATCATCTTTCACAGAATCCATCCATCGTTTCTTTGGTCTTCCGTCTACCCTTTCCTCACAACATGATCCTCATTCCTTATGTATATATATTATATTAATTAGTTATGTCACTATATTATTTTACAATAAATACGTATTAAAAGGAAGCGCCGAGTAGAGACGCCCTAGAAAGACATACACTGACCTAATTGGTGATGATCTTCGGAAAGGTCCGGTGCGTAGTACTCGTAACTACTCTGGCGTCGATGTATGACCAGATAATTATATGGAGGTAGACAAAGCAAAAAGAGTATGTAAGGATTGTACCAGATGGCGTTCCGTTGTTTCAGCTTACCCCCATGGGAAAAAGGCGTGAGTTTATAAAATATTTTTTTTATTTTTTAACCGTTGTCACACACTAGGAATTTCTCCTGTGTCGTGGGTCCGTTTACAAACAGTCAAATTCACATGCACAATCAGCCAGACCCGGAACTATAGGCCATACAAATATTCCGTGCGGAAATCGAACCCACGACACGCGGCGCAGCAGTCAATCGGTCAGCCACTGCGCTAACCATGTCGGCGAAATTTGAAATTTAAATTCAGACTAAGAATGATGAATGGACATACATATTATATTGTTAAATGTCTTTTATAACTAACAATATATGGCCAAAGTTATGTTAGTATTGGTTTGAACATAATCATTTCAACATCATATCATCTCGTCACATGAAGCCGTATCAGTGCCTCTAGCACAGCGGACTCCATCTCAGAAATCATTTTTAAGATTCCTTTAGTGCTCCCCCGAACCGGCGCATAAGAGAAGCTGATTCATAAAAATGTCCACCCTTGCATCAGCAAACATACACGATGCGCTGCAGAATCGAGGGAGCCTCACCAGAATCGTAAAGGCGTATATTGTATGTAGAATCTAGTACAGCATTCAGCAATAAAAACGTTTTATATCAAACGGAGCCATCAGCCGATATTGTAGCTAGAAACCCAACAATAGATCGCTCGCAAGACAATAATTTAGTGTAATTTCCTTTCACAATATTTTGCACAATCATGGGCCCACACTGTTATAAAGCATTGTGGTATATGTTTATTTATTTTACCTCTACCATTGTTCATATTTACATACCTTCATTACTTTAAAGACTAGTTTTCCGTACTGTTCCGCCCGCATATTTTGATGTAATTTTGCTAATTCAGAACAAAATTGTAACGAGTTGTGTGAACTAGAATCGTTAATATGTTTTGGAGGAGCTCGTGGTTAAAGATCGAAGGTCAGTCTGTAGATGGGTGACCGTCCGTAACATATCGAGACTCCTCCGTACCTCGGAAAACATATTAAGCCGTTGGTTCCGGCTGTCATTTGTGTAGATCTTTTGATAGTCGTTTCGGGTAGTTAAAAACCCGGAAGTCTGACTACCAGTCTTACAAGGGGTATCGTGTTGCCCAGTAACGGGGTTGTGGACTTCAGATAGGCAGACGCTCTATGTTAAATACTGGTAAATACTGGTGGTACAGCTGCATCCGGTTTGATTGGAAGCCGACCCCGATATAGTTGGGAAAAGGCTCTGCAGATAATATGATAAATGTTTTCTTCTGTCAGATAGTCTATATTTTTTTATTCATGACTCACAATGTAAAACCCGACATTGCAAGTATTATTATAATATTTATGTATGTATAAAATAGACAATAAAAAATGTTGGCTTCGTGTGAACGTACCGAGACAAACAAAGGAGTTTTTTATCACAACGAAATTATGATGACTTGAGTAAAGTTCTGTTTGATTAATTTCCTATGAAAATTACTAGTACGGTCTACTTGGCACGGTAGAAAAAGTAGATATGTTATAGGGCTATATTTAGTTGAAACGTGAGACAAAATGTCGAAATGTATAACTGAACTGGTTTTTGTCTTTTTGGCGTCGAACTAGAGTAGCGCGGCTGTCTCTAGCTCTAAATTAAAATGATTATAATACTAAGAACAGGTAGTTACAATGTGCGTCATGACAATCTGTATCCTTCTTAGATCTGTCTCGTACAAATTGCGCGGGAAGACAAACATTCCATTAAAGCTCTGGCCAAATTGAAGCTAATCCCGCGCGGGATGAGGCACGCAACTGCGCGCGTCGATTATTATAATGATTAGGAAATCACGCGACTATCCGCGCCAGTTTGGATACGTTAGACTCCCGCATCCCGTGCGGGAGTCCGCCTCAGTGTGGTCAGGGCTTAACGTCTGTAGGTTTTTTTTTCATACTTTATACATTGGCTAAAGAAAAGACAGGTATTAAAAATTGTTTAATGGCTGTAAAAAACAAAACAAAATCGCGGCGAGTACAGAAAACGGTACTTTAATAATAAAATCCAGACGTTAAAAAAATAGTCTTTGTCTACACTATTATTACGACTAGATTTTGTCTAGATAAATGTTAACGAAGTGTTTGAAGAACAAATATATTTTAATGGTTGAATTTAATTAATGGAAACTGCTAACTTGTGATTTTGATCCATTTCCTATTGCTTGTTTATTTCGACGCTTTCGCACCAATAAAAGAGATGCTAATTTCAGATCGTTGCGATTCTGACTGACCGTGGGGCACCAGCTGTTTCTCTTATTACAATCAATTAAGTCTTGTGGCAATCACGATGACACATGCCTCATGTAGTTAACTTTTATGTTGTTTTTACTGCAATGAAACTTTATTTCCTTATTCATCTGAAGTCAGAGGAAAGTCAAACTCCAATTTGTTTATTCCAACCATTTTTAGGCCTATCGGGTCATTGCTATATTGCATATTATGCCTATTCATTGAGAAATAAACTATAATCAACTGATTTACCAATTGTCTAAATAAATCATAAAATATAATTATATTACTATTATACGAGCACGATCTAGCTTCCTACTGCGACCAATTTACTATAATTATTTCACTAGATAAGTCTAGTAAGATATTTAAATTACTGAAATAATTATAGTAAATTGGTCGCAGTAGGAAGCTAGATAGGGCACCCCAACCAAGTAGGATAGGTTAGAACTGCGACCAATTAAGCGCGAACCGAGCGACCTAAGCGAGCGGTGACTCGCCAGCGGCTAGTAAGGCTGTAAGCAGCGTAGTAGTAGGCAGCGTAATTCTTAACAATTTTTACAAAAATAATAATCAGCGAATAATTTGGTTAGGTAAAGTGGTCCCAAGCTCGACTACTGAGCGTGAGGTCCTGGGTTCTATTCCCAGGTCGGGCAGAGCGTTATTGAGTTTTTCCAATTCTTATTAGCAGCCCGCAGTCTGGATTCGTGCCCAGTTGATGGCAATAGGTTCGCCCCATGTTACATGATTCTTAAAGATAACTGCCGAAATGTGTTTACTAAAGGTGTACGTCGACCCTACCCTTCAACCAACCAACACGTGTATTCCCCATACAGCCGTGATATACAAAGAATAATCCACCACCGGTTATAAACCGGTTTCCCAAATGATCCACATACTTGAAACTCGTTGCCATCCGAGACAATTCACTACTTCCTGATTCATTCATATCATATGAATTACATCATAATTAATTCTCGTGTAGTTGTAGATGATGTTAGATTAAGGATCATAAGCATAATCGTTTAAACTGGTTATTTGTCGAGATGCTGCACGTGGTCGCGGTAAAAAAACTTAAGTTTTATGATATAGTGTTTTTGAACTGGACCATTGTATGATTTATTATCTTAGTTTTCATGGCGAAACGTGGGTTTGCATATTTATATAACGTGTTACTGTGAATGTCCGATATTAGAGAATATTAATATGCACCGGTGTATACAGGGTGGAGGGATATCGACCGGGGGGACCGTTGTTCGTGCGAGCGTCGGAACTTTGAAATTTTTCGTCGACTTTTTCTTTATTTTTACGTTTTTGTCTGATACGATTTTTACTTCATACAGTAAAAATACATGAAAAAATCATCAGTTATGTTAAACCCAATGAGATTTTTAATTAAAAAGTTAATACTTTACGTCTCTCATAAAAAAACTGATTGGATTAGGTCGAAATAATATTTTTTTTCAAGTTTTTTTTTTAAATATCGTAAATGACGTATAAATTAGGAAAAATTTAACCCTCAACTCATGGTTTCAGTTCATTCGTCGATGTCCCTTTAACCCTGTATATGAAACGTCCAAATTGTTTCCTTTATTTACTTACATTCAACATACTACGAATCTTAGAGTTATCGATTAACAAACTACGGAAATGGCTAGCCCGCGCCACGTGTTTGTTCAAAAGGCGTGAACCTTTTCAATGGCACAACAGCATTAATATCTAAGTGTATGTTATTGATTACTATACCCGCCGCTGGCGGAACCGCGCTTGCAAGGCGTGGGGCGCACGCGGGCGCCTCGACAGGAGGGGGTGCCTAAGTTAGCGATACGACGTGATGCTGTTTTATTATTATTACATAATAACATTGCCGTCTTTGCTCAGTTATTTCCATAGAAAAGCAAATATGTTCAAGGTCGCTCTTGCATTCTAAATTTACTTAATCTTGGTATAGTAATATAATAAAGCTGAAGAGCGTTTGTGTGTTTTTTTTAACGTTTTTACCTTTGGAAATACCGGTCGGATTAAAATATATGATAGCCTTATTCCTGAGAAAAGTCAGGCTATCTTAGGCAACGATATGGGAGATCTTTAGAAGACCTTTAGAAGCGGATGTAACCGCTGGGCACAGCTAGTTTGCAGCATTCGTCAAAATAACGCCTATTTTTTAAATGCTCATAATAAAAAACAAAATTGATTTATTCAAATTAGACTGAGAATCGGCACTCTTTGGCGTCGAAAATTTACATAAGACTGTCCCCCCAAAACGCCCGCCCTTCACAACTTCCTATTGTTTTTGCTGGGAAGAAGAACTGGCAACAAACTCCCCAGCAAACACGTCTCTGCGAACTTATCCGACGGTAACTTTGTTTAGTTTGTGTTAAGTTCGGATTAAGTTAAATTCGGAGCAGCTGATTTTTTTTCGCGATTTCACTATTGGTATCATATTAAAAGTTGATTGTAATAATGAGCACAATAAAACCATACTAGGTTTGTAATAAACAACAAATAAGGTTGTCGACTTCTCTATCTACCCTTATGTTCGGAAAATGCAGGCGTGGTGTTTTATTATTATATTTCATTCATGGAAGCCTTACCTATAACATGACATGGCCGGGCCAAAGCTTTTTTCTAGTAAAGACTGATGAGATTTCCTGGAAATTCCTTTCCTTTTCTGTATTGTTCTTTGCTTGCTATTTAGGTCATACTGAGGTTTAACTATTCATGCTAAAAGTATTTTTTTTACAAAAACAGTTTTTTATAGAGTTTTCACATACATACATACATAATGTGACCTTTTTCCTATGAGTAGGCTGGAACTACAGTACGACACGGTCCCTGCTACGGTCCTTACAAACTTCTTTTCATTCGTTTACGTTCATACATTGATCATACACGCATACCGGTTGAGAGTACTACGCGCCTGACCTTTCTGAAGAACATCATCAATATTTTAATAATATTTTAAATTTTGACGACACAGCCATCGGCTGCTGCGCCGCGTGTTGTGGGTTCGATCGCCACACGGAACAAATATTTGTGTGACCCACAGGTAGATGTTCCGGGTCTGGCTGTTTGTGTATGTGAGTTTAAATGTTTGTAAACGCACCCACGATATAGGAGAAATTCCTAGTGTGGGGCAATGTTTAAAAAAAAAAAAAACTGAATTTGTTCAAAAACAACTTTTGTGGTCGTGACTGAACGTGACCAAATTATCTAAGCAACCTTTTTCTATTTTTGTCACTACATCTTTTTTTAAAGGAAGGATCTGTCACGAACAGAATGAAAAAGCCCATTTATAACGCGGTTTTTTATATCTTTGTCTGTAGGTGCCCCCAGCATTGAGATGAACAAACACGAAGACGCAAAACACGGCGGTATCAAAGTGGTGCAGTTGGCAGTTCTGCAGAAACCAACCAATAACGACCAGGACGATTCTGACGGTGAGCTTTTTTTAGGTATCGAGACTTTTTATTATTTCTAGTCATCTTAAAATCATCTCATCGTCATCAACGTCATTTTTACGTCATTGTTACGGAGAATCACTGACTCCTAAGACACAGGCACATACACCTAGTTTAGGAGTCAGAGTATATTATTTTGTGACCTAGTTATAAGCTTTATATTGTCTTAGTCCGTGGATCTTGTACTGTGATGGCTTCTGGTGAAATAAAGAATTTTTTATTATATAATTTCTAGCTTAAATTTTTAATCTTAAATTTTATTCATACACGATGTATTTAAAAAAGAAAACAACCTTTTCGGCACATTTTGATCGTGAAGGTATAAAACTTTACAAGGGAACAGCTGTTTTTTTCTTCTTCACATTTTTGGGTTGATCCGACAGTAAAAGTGGTTCCATATTCGTCCTTGTTTTTTAATCACTTTTTTCATTTATTCAAATCACAATTTAGACATAAAACTATACAAAAACAAAATGAAATAAAAAGCCAACCAAGACACTCAGGCGTCAAAGTACTCCTCCGCATCGCTGTCATCTGGAAACGTGCCCATAAGACTGGCAGCGTTGCCACGTTGGATGGCAAAACTAATTCTTTGGGCCAAGAATGAGCCAGTCCTCTGGTCACGCGAAGTGTCGATCAGTCATTTATTGCGTATTAATCGTTTTATTTTAATAATTAAATCATACAAAAGTCTGCCAAGCTGAATAATCAGTTTGTCGGCAATATTCAGAGGCCTTTTAAAATATTTCGTTTATGAATAGATCGTTTATAATAGATCCTTATACACAGAGTTATTTCTGAAACACGTAACAACCTTTCAGGAAGTGAAACTATCATAGAAAGTGCTAATTGTAATAAAAAACTTTACTTTTTACTATGAGAAAAAACCGGATATATCAGACGAAATAACCTCTTTCATGAATTTTCATTTATAAAATACTGCCATCTCGCATGATTTGGGCTATCGAGATCGCTATGACCCTTGGCAGCAGGTGAAATCGCGAGGCACAGCTAGTGTAAATATCAAAATTTTACGTTGAAAAATTCATAATCGTTCCTCATTATCCCCACCTGCTACTAGAGCTAAAACTAACATGATGTCATTTTTGTTGAACAGAGAAAGGTGGTAACAAGAACTTGGATGATGATGAGGAGACTGACTCCAGTGGCTCGGTGTCCGACTCTGCGACCAACGACGCGCAGGAGGGACGCCCTCATGTCTGTGATGTGTGCGACCTGAGGTAAATATGGTAACATCACAGATGGAACGTGTTATTTCGCTGGTTATGTTTAAGTCCCAGTACTGTCAGTTAATATGATCAGCATGGGTTAAGTTACGCTTGCCAAGGTCATTCCTTGGATGGGTGACCGTTAATTACATACCGAGACCCCTTCAAGCCTCGGTAAGCACGTTGAGCCGTTGGTCCTGTCTGACAATCGTTACGGGTAGTCAAAAGCCCGAAAGTCAGACTGCCAGTCTTACCAAGAGGTATCATGTTGCCCGGTCACTGGGTTTTGGAGGCCATATAGGCAATCTTTGACAGTTGTTATGGGTAGTCGGAAGCCAGCTCCATGTAAAATCAAAATCAAAATTCATTTATTCAAATTAGGCTGAGAATCTGCACTTTTTGAACGACAAAAACGTTCACATAAGACAGTCCCCCAAAACGCCCACCCTTCACCACTTCCTAGTGTTTTTGCTGGGAAGAAGAAGTGGAGGAACAAACTCCCCAGCAACACGTCTGTCTGATAGGTTTGAAGAACTTGAAGCTATACAACATATTATGTCAAAAAATAATAATTATGTCAATCATCTTTATACATCATTCATCATCCTCTTGCCCTTATCCCAATTTCATTTGGGGTCGGCGCAGCATGTCTTCTTCTTCCATACATCTCTATTTCCCGTCATCTCAGAAGTCACCTCCTTCTTAGCCATATCAACTTTCACACAATCCATCCATCGTTTCCTGGGTCTCCCTCTACTCTTGTAACCCTCTACATTCATACTCAAAACTTTCCTCACAACATGATCCTCATTCCTTCGCATCACGTGTCCATACCATGATAGCCTTTCTAATCTTTATACATCATTCAATTAAATAATTTGCTACATGTTAGCTAGCACACACCAATATGCCAAAATAAATAAATAAAAAGTTATATATACCAAAATCGACAATTAACTCAAGCAAAGCCTGCTAAACTGAATACATAAAAAGCCTCCAAGGCAGTCCAAGGGCGGCCCGCTGACATGTGCAATGCTGAATTATATCAATACAACTCATTCATACAATGTAATGAGAGGATCATGTCAATAACATAAAAATAAGGAGTAGTAGAAGAAACATACACAAAAATAAATAACTATTAAACAGTAAAGTAAAATATTGGTATTCAGTTGCTTGGTACACCACAAACTACCAACGTATCTTTTCTCCTTCTTTATCATGTCCATCTAAAATTTGTCTGTAAGATATTGCCTTTAGCAATACCCATTGTACGATAGCTTTTGATGCTCTTATAGTCAATATTTGTAAGTATTTATGGTGTACAATAAAGAGTATTCTATTCTATTCTACGGTTAGACTGATAGCTTACTTCAATATAATTGGGAAAAGGCTAGGCAGCAGATGAATATGGAGCCTTCCACAATACATAAGCAAACTGATGCCTTATCTCATGTTGAAGAGAATGTTAGTAACAAAATAGTCAGCAACACCTCGCCTATGACTTACACAACTAACTGGTATTTAGAGGTTCATATTCAACTCTAGACTTTAACTCAGTGAAGTTGATAACAAAAACTATAAAGGGTAGCGAGGGCGAAGACAACTCCTCACCCCCCTATTAATAAAGGTGGTGGTAAAACTAAGCCAACACCTCGAAAAGGGTATGGTTATATCTGAAGGATATCCTGGTTGTAAGTTGCGTGTACGTGTATTGATGTGCGTGTGTCCGCCAGGTTCCAGCGCTCGTCGCACCTGTCGCGCCACAAGCTGACGCACACGGGCGAGCGGCCCTTCACGTGCGGCGGCTGCGGCCGCTCCTTCGCGCGCTCCGACAAGCTGCGCGTGCACACCAAGATCTGCGAGAAGGTAACGCTACGCATTCTGTTAATAGGTGCTGTCACGAATCTTACAACTGACCGTCTTAATAAGCCCATGCGGAGTTTGCGGGCGGGATGCTACTTAAAAATAAAGAAATATAACTCAGTTAAAAAAACTGCAAATAAAGTGTCAAAAATTGGTGGCAAGAATCGAAATAAACTCAAAAGAACCTGGCTAAAGAATCAGCATTGTCATTCAACGTGGCAATGCCTTTCCTGTTAATAGTGATGCGTATGAATTTTTTGATGCCCTATGTTTTTTTTTTACATGCACCTGCATAGTACTTACTTTATTAATATGATGACTTACTGTATATGAAAATAAAAAACCGAACTCTCAATCACCGACTTGGGACAGTAAAGTCATTGGGCACATGTAGTATTTTTTGTAAAAATAATCATCAAAATTTCAGTGTTTTTCGGTAATAATTGAATGTTGTCCACAAAACTTGTGACGTTCCAGGAGGACCCCACGGTGGACATGGCCAGCGACACGGCCAGCAACAAGCGCGAGAGCAACTCGGAGGTGATGTCGGGCATGGTGCGCACCACGCACCGCGAGTCGGGCCACCTGGTGTTCACGCCGTCGGGTGACGTCATGCTGCCGCCGCGCGCGCCGCTGCCGCCGGGCGCGCCGGAGCCCGCGCGCGCCGAGCCGGCCGACGGCCTGCTGGAGCCGCCGCGCCGGGGCCGCGGCCGGCCGCGCAAGACGCCGCTGCCGCTCACGCCCAAGATCAAGAAGAAGCGCGGCCGGCCGCCCAAGACCTCCATGGGTGCGTGGTTACAATACACTACTCTACTGTGCCTACTTGGCAAACACAGAACAGCCAATCGCAACACTTGACTAGCGTTTAATTTGTAACGCGGCCCATAACATGAACTGTCATATCAAAAACAAAATCTAAGATACAAAGGCACTGTCGACACTGCCCACCGTGAAGTCTCTATGCCTATAAATTCACTGTAACCAATTCACAACAAACGCGATTGTTGTATTTTCTTTCACTGTGTCAAACACCTACGCATGGAGTGGGTTCGATTACCGGGTCGAACAACGTGTTATTGGGATTTTTCATTACAAATTCCTTAATAGCAGCCCGAAGGCTGGATGTGTGCCCGTTACATGGGAATTAAATATAAATAGAGATATCGAAGTGTACTGTTGGTACACCTCTACCTAACCCTTAGGGGAATACAGGCGTGATGTTATGTTATAATAAGGAGCGTGCCTATTGCCATTACTACTGAAACATCCCATGTACAAAAACTCATGCTCAAGTAGCGCTTGTAACCACTACACTGCTAAGCAGTCAGCATCGATAATACACTATAATATACTAGTACATTATTTATAAATTTGTCTGTGCTACTTTCCAGACATGGAAGGTTGCGTGCTGACGAGCGGCACTGTGATGGGCCCCAGCCCGCAGCAGATGTCGCACCTCTCGCCGTCCGGCCAGCAGCTGCTGCTCAAGAGGAAGAGAGGCCGCCCTCCCAAGAACTACCTGCTGCCTAGGCAAGGTATGTCGCATCTGAACAGATCAATATAAGAGCATCACTCAATGAACTTGCCTAGCCTATTGTATTACCCTGATAGGCATATATATACCCCTCCCAAGTTTCTACAACACCCCGGTCAGCTGACTTTCGCACATAGGCAATCCTTTAAGCCTTCCTGCTAGATTTACCTATTTTTGTAAACCACTATGATCGTTGACGATATTATTGTCAGTATATTTGTTTACCTTTATTTATACTGAGTTAGATAAAATTTGCTTTTGAGCATAACTTGTAGTATTTGTTCACTTTGTTGTTTGTGTGCTATTCCGCACCAGAATAACATTATTCTAATTATTATTAAAATAAGGATAAAATGATAAATATCATTTAATATCATCATTTTATTAATAAATTTTAGTCAAATAATCAATTTATGAGTTAACAAAACTGAATCTAAGACCTTCATTTTAAATAGGAATAGTTTATATTCTTGTTCGTTATAACTCATCATGATGATGATGATGAGTTTATATTCTTGTTCGTTGTGCTCCTAAACTTTCAAAATCCTTAATATTTTAAAGTATTTTTAAAATGGGGTTGATGTACTCTACATGCTTGAGTCACCTGTCAGAACAGATCAAGCTGCGATGGCTATTTCTTCAAAAGGCTTTTACGCACATAGCCCTTCACTTTTAGAGTAGCACTGTTCATCTTAATACTTCTACTATAATGTTTGAACTTTAAAAGAGCCCATGACCTCTGACTTTGTTTCGGTATTTCTTCTCATGGATCAGTAAGTCGTTACGGGTAGTCAGAAACCCGAAAGTCTGACAACTAGTCTTACCAAGGGGTCAGAGGAGTGTGACTGGAGGTCAGATAGGCAGTTGTTCCATGTAAAATACTGGTATTCAGCTGCATCTGGTTAGACTGGAAGCCGTCCCCAACAAAGTTGTGAAAAGGCTGTGATGACTTTGGGCTCGGAAATAGGTATTAGTCCGATATATAGGTATGTCTGTATGTGTATGGGAAAAATCCTAGGCGAAGATGACGATTAAATCTTAGTTCATTATGTACCCAGTTCTTTTTGTTTAGGCACATTAATGTACCCCCAGACACAATTACAGTATTTAAGTCCATACAATTTGTTCTGAGTCACGAATGGAATGTTTTTGTCATGAACAATATCCAACCGTTATTGTGTTACTCACTTACACGTGTTTTTGTTTTAAATTTTTATTTATGTGTGTGTTTTATTGCAATTTTAGTGTGTGTGTGCGTGTGTTGTGTGGACATTTATCTAACTCGCGACGAAAATTTCATCACGTTTTATGACGTATTGTGGTTAATTTTCAACGGCCTCGTGGGTATTAACTTTTGTAATGCTATTGATTCTATTTTTTTATCCTGAATGTATAAAAAGAAAAAGTGGTTTTAAGTCCTAAACATTGTATCCCAACTGGGTATCGTATTACCGAGTAACTGGGTTGTGGAGGTCAGATAGGCAGTCGCTCCATGTAAAGTATAGTGCTGCATCCGGTTAGAGGAAGCCAAAGGACTCGAAACTTACCTCGGAAATGGCGAAAGGCTTGAATCTTTATAAATATCAGATTTTTATATTAAATTGGAATAGAGTTGCTTCAATTGAATTTTCAATCTGACCATGACACTGTCAGGACTTTATATGACTTTGGACTTTATTTGGGTGCTTCCTAGAGTGTAGTCGGCTAAGAAACACCGAGACCTTTTCAACCTTTTTAACATATAAATATTAACGTAAATAAATATTTTTTATCATTTATCAAGAATACCCAGCTGGCAAATGGTATAGTTGCTATAGTTTTCATTGTAATAATAAGTTTTTAAGTAAAAAGTTACACATAAAAAAGTATAATGTGTACTAGATACGTCCACACAACATTGCCATTATGCATTACGCTTTTTTTATTGCGTTGGACCTATTCTCTTGCTTAAATCATAGTGTTTCCGGTTACTTTGTTGCTTCAGACATCATTATATCCGCCTGGTTCTTGCTGCATGGCAATATTATTATTTTTATTTGTTGAGTTATTGATGGAATAGTTGAAAACAGATCTAATTATATTAGAAATATTCTTCCTGACACAATGATACGATACTAGCTGTGGCTCGTGGTTTCGTCCGCTTTTAAGGGTCATAGCATGATGTTAAATGGCCTAAAACCTTCCACAAGCATTGGGCTATCAAATTCAAAAATAATTTTCCAAGTCTGCTAGCAGTTCCAGAGATTAGCGTGTTCAAACAAAAAAACAAACAACTCCTCAGCCTTATTATATTATTATAGATTTTTAAAGTGAAATCTAAGCATATTACACTGCTATTGCACAATTTTAATTAAATAATTTCCCTGTAAATTGGTTTAGAGAATAACCGCAGTGTGTTACAAAGTAAATAGGATCAATCAATGTTATATTAATACAAATAACAAACCCCTATTTACTTTGTTGCAAGGGGTTGAACCCATATCTGGGCAAGTACCAATGTAACCGTTTCAATAAAATTTATGCTGCTAGTGGTTTCTAAGTTTTTCTTAGACATCCTGGAGACCTGGACTATTCAATACAAATAAATAAAATTAAAGTGTCAAACAGCTTTGCAAGTACACACTGTACTTTACCAAAACAACAATTTTATAAATTTTCGTCCATTTGTTTGTTTGGGCTAATCTCCGAAAACTCTGAAAGGATTTTCACTGGAAGATAGCTAGTGTTATAAAGAGTGACTTGGGCTTTTATTATTTTATTTTATTTTAAATAAAGAACTAGGGTTCCGCTCAAAAATATTGAAACCCATGAAATTTTGTTAAATGCTCGCCCCTTCTCTGTATGAAAATAGGTATTTGCTCTTCTTTGCAGTGGGGAAATCCTCTTGGATCCACTCTTAAACCCAGTACCATTAGTCAGGGCCTCGGGAGGTACCCGTACATTCGCGCGCATCCCCGACTGGTAGAGATTTACTATGATAACATGGCGCCCCCCTCCATAATTAAAAACGTTTGAAAGTATTAGCAGAGCACCACCAATACTCACAAGGCATGCGTACTGAGACGGCTGTCAAAAAAAAATACTTTCGAGGATTAGTATGGAGGGGCGCTCCACTGACTGCCTCTTTGGTCCCGGTCGGCCCAGCGCGACTGCGGAAAGTGAGGTCAATTCAATTCCCAGGTCCGGCAAAGTGTTATTGAGTTTTTCCAATAGGAATTTTCTCATTCGCAGCCTGGAGTCTAGATTCGTGACTTTGTGTTGTGTTAAAAGACTTGCCCCCTATTACATGGGACTTAAACATAACTGTGGTAAAATGAGGGTGCATATCTACCCAACCCTTCAGGGAATACAGGCGTGATGTTATATAGGGGCGCGCCATGTTATCGTAGTCAATCTCTACTCTATCTGCTAGCCCCATCATCTAGTCACATGACCGCACATCCTCCCACTCAGGCGTGTGTGAAACACTGCGCCCCGCCCCTTAAGCTTTTTGCCCTGCAGTGGGACAGCATAATGCTGGTACCACAACAGAGATTAGGTTCAACGCTACCGCCAGCTAACGCATATCTCTCCTTAGGTATGGAAATGGATATACCGATGCAGTACGGACTCGCGATCAACAAATTTTGTTAGTACACACACTTTTGAGGCATGATAGTTATTTATTTTTGACAAAATTGGGAGCTGACGTCGGTACTAATCGGTATTTTTGGCTATTGGCTTGGGTTTTACATATAAGTGGTGATTATTAAGTAAAGTTACAACCAGCCGGTTGATTCTGTAAAAATCTCCGTCTAAAGTTGGTTGATATGAGCGGTGAAGTGTGTTGAAGCTTGGTGACACTGCCAGCTCACACCACTTAAGTTGTCAAGGGGATTTTTTGTTTAAGTTTAGCATAATCTTTCTTCTCAGAGTTGTCTTATTGAAAACACTGACCTTTTAATTGTCTGATGGCTCTATTAAAATCAAAATTGGTTTTAATAAATGTTTTAATCGATATTTTATTAATTTATCCAATAATAGTTCATATTTCTATTACAATGGCCGAGGCATACCACGGCATGCCTGGACGGCACGGCTTGAACTTTCAACTATAATGTACACATACAATTAAGGCTTAATACCATTTGTGTTACCTTAAAATCTGCCGTATAGTTCCACCAATAGGTCTAATTCTAAAATAAGTAACTGAAATATTCTACGATTAGTAAAAACCCTCGTCAAAAGATGAAATCTAAATAACATAATAATATTCCGCTGCATAGCTGGGACTGCATAAATATTAGGATGAAGTGACTAACATAACTAATTGACACTAACCAAAAGTTATACTGAAAACATGTATAAACATGCATCAGGTAGGTACTAGGTATTATAAATAATATGTTATAGGCCTGTATTACAGATATAATAATAAATCCGAGTTTTAAATGCTACTGGTACTTAAAACTCGAATTTAAATGGGGTTAATTGAAACGCAGGGGTGCATAGAAACAAAGTTTTGAAGGGCATTAACATTAATTCAATATTATTTCATAGTGTAGAAATAACTAATTACAATTTTTTTTAAATAAGTCTTTGTATGTAATATGTTAAAATAACATATACTAATAACACAATAACTTTCAAAGTTTTGTTTCTATTACTCCTGCGTTTCTATTCACCCCGATGTACAGTGATGGTCGAGTCTTTGTGAGTTTGTGTAATACGGTCTCCAATATATTATACACACATCTTGTTTGCTTTCGCATGCTTCCTAATCAAAGCAAACGCACAAAACGCCGACTGTAAAGATACGAGCGATTGCATGAACGGAAATCTGCACCTGAAACAAAACTAATACAAAATAATAGTCATAATCGACAGAATCTAAACGAATCTCTAAATGTTCCAGACGGACGACCCAACGAAAACTACAACGCGACCAACCTACCCTTCGGCGACTTCTCCTACCTAACCGAAATGATATACAACCCTCTGGCATACGGCTCGTACGGCGTCACCAGCGTGGACCCGGACCGCAACGTGGACCCGGAGCAGAGCCTGCACACCGACCAGTCGCACGACAGAACCATCGACGTGTCCGACTCCTCTTCCGACGACGACGACTCCCGCATCGAGCACGAGGACAACGTGCCCTCCGTGGGCATGGAGACGCAGATCATGACCGTGGGTGACTGCCAGATCGTCAAACTGCCTCCCAACAATGAGGAGAAGGAAGACAAGATGGAGCAGCTAGTTGAGACGAGCACCGTGTCGTCGTCCACGCCGTCTTCCGTCACCATCACGCCCATCACGACAGTAGGCGACTGTACCATCAGACCGGTCGAGAACACATAAAACTATTTCACACCCATTTTCGTCTACCCCGTATACTTCAGTGATGTACGGGATTGAAGATATGAGCCTATTGCTGCAGACTGTTATTTAGCGAAGATTGTGAGTAATGAAAGGTTCTATGGTTCTTTTTTTTTATATTTTGCAAGATCTCAGATTGAGAGTCAATGCAAGTTATATGTTTTGATTTTTTGTATAAAAAAAATCATATGTGCGATTTATATTATTTAACTTAACACCCTATTGTGTTAGTGTTGGTTTAACATTGCAATCATTTTGTATCTGCATTTGGGAAATTCTAAATTGCAGCTTTATTGAGGCGTCGGAAACAATATGGGGTAGACATTATTGTATTATTATTATTATTGTGGTAGCATTTACTTTGTAGCTAAGTGGTCGTATACCGCGAATTAATGGCGGGTTTCGAAGTGGCATATATTAATTAGATTGGCTACATAACAGAGAGCCTACAATTGAAATCGAAATGGAATAACTGTTGTAGTTAGTGCTTCCGTAAAATGAACTCAGACATTTCATTCGATACGTATCGTTATAATCACATGTATGAGGCCTTTGATGACGGTGCTTTATCTAAAGAGTCTTTAACAAGTGACGATACTTATATTCTGCCGGGATACCCCGGCCGAAAGGGCTTATGTTATCAAGAGATATCACAAACCTACACAAGGCACTTCAGCGATCACTTGAACAAAAAACTCGATTAATCTTCAAAATATTTAAGTCTTCCTAAACACGGTAATGCTACTACAATGATACTCATTTTATAACTATTGAAAACAAGAAAAAAAAAAGAATTCAAGTGACTGTCAAAAATGCATTTAGAATTGGTGGTGATGAAATATTTATTTTATTGGTCAACTAATGTACCATAATGCCATAAGCTTTACATAATTTTAATGGTGATACTCAATTAGATGACTTGTATACTTATCAGAACAAAATATTAATTGTCACAATGTTGTTTTGGAATGTACAGTGTGGGTGAGATCACCTATACAATATATAGAGGCAGCATTAGCAAGCATTAGTATTTGCAATATAGTCTGGGTCTTATAAATATAAGATTCCCAATTTATTGAAGCCATATAAGGTTAAAACGAGATTTTGAATACGAGTGCATGTTACAAATAATTCCTAGTTGCCATAAAAAGGTGCTTAATCCCAATGATTTTTGAAAACAGTGTTTTTATTTACACACGAGTTAACACAATACGAAGTAACATTAATAAAGGAAATAATTACTTCATGTGTTCACTTAAACAGATCGACTCCCGCGCAGTACATGACAAAACAAAAAGTTTTACGTATAGATGTGTATTTTGCGAATATCTACATAGAGGCAGCATATTTACTGAGTAATAATAATAATTGTAACAGTGACACTATTTAGATACGCGATGTTTATGATAATGTGCACTTAACGTTGCCTTCACTGTTTTTTAATGGTTTAGTGCGGTACACACACCACCGCGGCGGTGTGTGAACCGACCTTTATTTGACACTCCTCAAAAGTATTTCAATTTTTTTTTACACGTATAATCTCTCGATTGATCTGATTTTTTTATAGTAACGAGAGACTGACTTCCATAACGTGATCACGAAATATTTTTGAGCGGTGCTCGTGCGGTCGTAGCATATGGTTGGCTGTCTATTTATGTTAATTTTCTATTGTTTATTTTATATAGTTAGTCGTTGTGTAGCAGTGCACACGCTGTTTCGCCTTTTCCATATTCTTAACTGTATCAATCTCTGTGAATATTAGAATGTAGTACGTAGTGTCTTAGATGAATATAAAACTTAATATTCTAAATATTAACTCGACAACACCACACGGATAAGTGATACGAATAAGCTACATATTTTTAGCAGAAACATATTGTATTGACATATAACAAGTATATTTCTTTAATAGTTTTGCCTGATAAAAGCAATGGATAACGTATCGTATTTCTATATATTATAATGATGATAGAGCGCAATATAACCCAATATATACATATTTAAAGACAAGCTGTAGGTCGGCGGCGCGAGCTGTGAGACACCGGACGCCGACCCATATCATATTTTTCGAACAAACACATTTTAGTTCCTCGTTACGTTCGTTAGAGACTAATGTAGAAGTCTGCATACATAATATAATGTCGGTGTAATGATAAAAGTATTAAACTCACTATTATGAAAAAAATCATAATCATTATTTTCTTTATAATCTGTACAGTAGTAGATATAGTTCCTAACTTGTAATCGATACAAAACTATAACCCTTGAATTAATGAAGTAGATGAGACGTAATATTTCTTTAATCGATTAGAATTAAGTTTATAATTATTATGATCAAAACGTTGAGTATATCTTTTTAGTATTCACTATTAGTGATAGTCGTCGATTTGTTTTAAGTATCATTGCGATATATTTTTACGTATTTAATGGAAGACTGCTCGGATTCGTTTTCTGTTGACGTGTATCGTTTAGGGGCGGCTCGTTGGTGCGACGGATCGCGTGCGACTTACGCAACGTGCGGCCCGACATGGCGGAGGGCGCACTTGCGGGTACTTATGCTTAACTTCTGCCATATATATAAAGCGGAAGTTAGCGCCAATCGCAGTTCGCGTGTCACACCAATGAGTCTTACCCAGTTATTATTATTGTGAACATTTTGACATAAATGAAGCCCCGAAGAGGCATGTAATCATGAGTCTCAGACGGCAAGCTAAGCTTATTGAGAATTATTTTAATATAGGAATCTGTATTTTTATAACGAAACTAAGATAAGTTGATACAGTAATCAGTTACTCCCGTCACACGTAATAGTATAGTAAGCTGTGTTTTAAGTTGTGTTTACAAGCGCCTATTGGCCCCGTTGTCGTTAAGTTTTGTGTACCCTTCGAGGTTTGGCGGTCGCTATCTACATATATCTGCATTTGATACTGTTTGAACGGAAAAGCAATAGTAAGAAGATTGATATGTGTGGTAATTAGGGCAGGATTGCATTAATGATATTTAGATTCGCTTTTGAATTGAATTAAGACAAGAAAAGACACCAAGCCGGATTCAGTTGCATTCATAATGTTGGCAATTTTCAAGTAACAGCGCTGTTCCAAATACTCTGAAATAATATTAACACCTGTTCTTTTAAAAGACTTTTGTCTGTAAAAGGTATGCCTCGAGTGTTTGGAGTTCAGTCTAAATGATAAAAGAAGGTTTTACCTAATATATGTAGATACTGATTGGTTCATAAGTTTTGGCAATATGACGGTTATAATCGGACGTTAGAATCGAGAGCAAGAATTGCATTTATATTTATTTTGTATTGGTGCGATATGTTGCAAAATTATTGTTTGAAACGGATATTTGAAGAAATTGTATTGTTTTACAAGTATACGCTGTCTAAAAATATTAGTTATTATACACGAAAATGCAAATCTTTTATTAAATCAGGTGGTTTAACATGAGTTCTAATTTGTCAGTTTAGCTGTTATTTAACATACCAACTGGTGTATATGCTCACCCCGTTTGCTTAACGACCTAGTCCCAGCGATCGTCTTACTATGTACCGTTAATTACATCTTTACACTTTGTTCGGATAGTAAGTTGACCGCAGATACTAGTTCGGGTCGGTAATAATTGACACAGCCGGCAGGCCGACACTAGCTGGATATACACAAGTAGTAATTCCTTCGGGTCGGCTTTGTTATCCAACAAGTGTGTAGCACGCCTAAAACTGCCCGTAAATTGAAACTCATGTTAAACTTCCAAACCTATTTGTCTATGACGATAATAAGATTGTATGTCGATCCCTAATGCTGCATTTCAAAGGCATTCGTTTGAGATTATTTTTATATTCAATCACTCCTACAAAATTGTAATAATTTACATTGGCATCATCAGTTTATGTTTTTATATACTACACATAGCACACATAATGATATTTCGTGACTCCTCAACATAGACCCACAGTAATGCCTTTCATGAATATCTCTGCATTTTGTCAATACAGTGCTACCACCAAACGCTCTAATGTGTTCAATGAAGAAGTGCAATTATTAAGCAGCTATTTGGCAGTAATTTTAAGTCTTAGTTGTACTAACAGCCTTTAAACCCGTTTTGTCTTAATAGATGTGTTATCATGAGAAGGCGGGGCTTGCCCTTGAGTGTGTGTGTAAGATTTTAGATGCACATGCTTCTGTATGCATGAAGGCGACTCGACAATACTGAGCGCCGCCGAGCTAACGCACGTAAAGATATTGTGTACGTGCAAGACACACAACATAGACCAACGCGCCTTCGTGGGGTTCTATACCAACCTTTCACTTAGAACAGCACTAAATTCCTATCGACACCGAAGCTATATTGACTATATAATATATAACTAACAATTATAACATAGGTAACTAAAGAAATCATCCTGCAATTATTTGTGCTATGTGTAGTGCTTCCCCCTTAAAATAAAATTAACAATCAAAGCATGTATCTGGATTTGTCGTGAAATCATTGTACGCCCGGATAGTTTTTAGACAAATAGTATATTATGTTTAGTTTTAATGAACGTTTTATATTCCTGTATTTTGTGAAATGTTCATCATTTTACTTTGTGATCATTTGAGTGCAAAATTATTATATGTTTAACCAGTTAACTTTGACGGTTCGTCAGGTAGGGCAGCACATGTATACTTTTATGTTTGCATAGTCCGAGAGCAGTATTTTTTAGATGTAATCTTTATTATTATAAAAACTTTTTTTATTTTAACATTATGAAATTCGATCGTTAGTTAATTTCTAACATGAAATATTTAATAAAGAAATCACAAAATTGTATTTGGGTTTGTTATTTAAGGACTCATAATTTATTTCAATCAAGTCGATAAACACTAGAGATGGAGCCGACTAGCTGAGTATCCTTTCGGTGGTGGCACCGTTACTTTTTGTTTGTGAACTTAAAGAATTTATTCGACTAGTTATTCTTTTAGCGCCCAACACCCGCTTCCCGGGTTCAAAAATAATTGGTTCATGTATCCAGAGCTCGCTTCCCGAGTCGTATATGTAAAAAGCTATAGATGAGATGTGAATATGCCCATCACCATGTATCTACGCATTATGTGATTTGCCAAACATGAACTGGGCAACGAAAGGGTTACGCAATAAAATTATTATAAGAAAAGAAAACAGAGCATCGATAAATTAATCCGCATCGCTGTCAACGGGAAAAGTGCCCAAATGGCTGGCAGAATTGCCATTTTATTGCATCATTAATTGGGTAATGTTAGCCGTTCCGGATTACTCGCACCCGGACATGTCAGGAACAGTCTTTTGTTTACTGACATCTTATTCTGGTTACGTACGTTACTGGGTTTTTTTTTATAAAAATAAAAGTCAGTGAATTATATAGCAATGACAGTTTATATTATAGAAAAATTACCTTAATAATTGAAATTGAGTCATCTACAGACGCTAGCACATCAAGCTATGCAAATTTATCCCAATTGCACGTGAAACTTTGTAAGTCGAAAAACAATCAAAGAAACTAGACAGACAGGGGTAGCTTGATGTGCTGGCTACTGTACAAGAAGAATTCACGAGTTGGACAATTCCTGTGAAGTGTATATAAAAAATATCAAATAGTTATTTCTCGTGGTAAGTGGTAGTCAGGGGAAAAAACAATTTTTACTGGTATGATCAATCATACTGATACCTGTTTGATTGTTAATAAATGTAAGTCATCAAATGATCTCTCCCCGAGTTCTTCGCAGTCACAGACAGAAGTACTACAATTAACGGCACGGATCTTGAGCACTGGACACAGCAAAAATCGACTACTGCCCAACTCAAGGTACCTTCAACGTTGCCTGTTCCGACAACTTGTGTCGTTAGAAGTAATTTTATATCATCACATCAATCACCTTTGCCCAGGTGGGAACTAATACACGCCACTTGTCTGGTGTGCAAATGCGATGCTACTCCTCAAACGATAGGACCCCTGATAACATGTCATGCGTCCCCTGAGAACCTGTACGCTGCAGGATTTGATGGACGCTACCGGTGGTGCCAAATGCTCGCGGCTGGTTTCTGGGCCGACTTTAGCCATCGACACGCTAAGAAGAAGCACGATATTCAAAAGCATCAGTACAGGTAGAAATTTTATGGTAGTTTAAAAACCACAATAATATGAAAAAGCTATTTATTTTCTCAAAGTTGCAATCGTTAATGAGGGCCAGGTATTCTGCTCTTCTTCAGAACCAAAGCAAACAGAAAGGACCGTAGTAATTATTGTTTATTCCATATAAATATAAATTTATTTTTGGATAACCACACTTTAGTATTGTTAGACATGTTACTGTTCTAACTATCGACTAATTATTATGAGATAGATCTTATTAATAAAATGTTGGCGCATTAGGTTCCGGGAGGGGGAGGGGGCCCGTTGTTGAGCCACTGCGGGCCCGCGCGGGGCAGTGTGCAGTAGTTGGAGCCGAACACCGGCAGGTGGCCGAACGGCAGCGGGCCCATGGCCAGCGGCATGCGGGTGGCCCCGAACTGGAACATGTTGCTCAGGAACGGGGGCGGAGTGCTCGGGTTGAAGGGGGGCGGGAACATCGGGGGGCCGGTGAAGTTGGGGGGCGCGCTAAAGGGCCCGAGTGTTCCCAAGTCGCCGTTGGGGTGCGGGGGAGGCGTTCTTAGGCCAATATTGCTGGGCCAGGGCCTGGTCATACGAGGGTACGTACTGGGGTTATTATTATTATTATTATTATTGTTATTGTTATTATTATTATTATTATTTCTCCTAGATCCTGCTGTGAATGGGTTGCGTCCCCGGCTGGGCCCGCTGCCGAACCGGCTGCTGGACTCCGAGGGTCTTTGGTTGCGTCCGAGTACTTTCCTCGTGTTCTTAGAGTTCTCTCCGTCCTCTGACTCTTCGTTTCTGTCTCTCCGCTGTTCTTTTCTCGCTCTGTTGGCTTTTCTTTCTTCCTCATCGTCGGAGTATTCGATCTGATGCGGGGGAGGCTCCACGTCGTGCAGCCACGATGCGTCGGAGCCTTTGATTCTGGAATTTAATAGAAAAAATACATTATTATTTGGTGAAAACAGGTCTTTGAGTACGGGTGTGCAACGTTGGAAATAATAACAGAAGTTCTAATGATTATACCACCTTCTTTATTTAATATACTTCTTTTTAATGAAAAGTAAAAATCAAATAATATGATTAATTATTGATATAATTTCATGTTACCGAATTTTAAATGGTATAATAAACATTTCATATAATGCAGATTTGAAATAATATTCAGTAACTATAATATTCAAAATCTATAAGTAAACGTTTAATATAATATAGAAACGTCAACTTTGTTTTGTATTTTTTTGCAAAAACTGATTAGATTTTAAACGCCTGCTATTTTCGAACTTAGCCCTACCTGGAATGGAATTGTGGGAGCTAGACTGAGCAAGCGAACAATGCTCCCTTCATCCCGTTCGTGTTAGGTACCTTTAAACCTTGCTGACAGCAGTGCCAGAGACGATGCAGAAGCAACTTTAGTGTTTAAGGTTAGGCTACAATATAATTTGTTCTTCTCAAGAACAGTTTACCTTAGAAAATTAGTCAATATGAAAATTAGGTCAAATATTGGTATATAAAAGAATATTATAAAAATTGAAAATTATTCTGAATTAACATTATAATAAATGTAATTAGAGAAAATTAAGGTTACCTATATGAAATATAACATTAGATCACATGAAATTAGGTTTTTTTTAGCATATGAAAGATATTTCATTTGAACGTTATTTCAAGTGATATACTATGTGTTATTATACCATGCATTGCACACACTTTGGAGTACACTCATATTTGATAACTGTTATAAGTTGTTTTGTCCTGCGACATGCAGCTTTGTCAAAAAACTTAACTTGACAAAGTTGTTCATCACAGTTTACTGTAGGGGAGTTGTATCAGAATACTGTCTAAACTTATGGACGGAATTCTTTCTTTACTCCCCAAATTAATATTCTATATAATCAGTCAAATAAATAAAATTGAAGAGTCTGTTTGTAATATCAGAATAAAAGCTTTCAGTTTGTTTTTTGACGTGAAACGGCTGGACTGTCAACTAGCTGAAGTGATAAGGAGTGATTTAAGTTACTTTTACTATAGAAAAAAACTTAGGGTGCCGAGTAAAAATAAAACCCATGTTTTGTTAAATTCCACGAGGGCACAACTAGTAGTATGAGAAAATAAAATAAATAAACAGAATCTGTATGTTTGTGGTAGTCAAACTCGAAAACTGGTCGATGGATTGATTTGAAATTTGGACAGGTCATTGCATTTTTATCCAAGAGTGTTTATACACTTGTATTGCGAAGATCCTACGGGAACCAAGCGCTTGCGAGGTTTAGATTAAAACATTTTGAAAATACAAAACGACTGACATTAACAAATATACCTTGTAACGGACGGAAAGTTGTTGTAAATAAATGGTGCCTTTACTTACTTCATAAGTTCGGAGAGGAACACAAATTGTGTGTGCGGGGTCTGTGGCGCTATGTACACATCCATGCCGGGCTGCACGCCGCGCTCGCGCACGTGATCCGCCGAGTTGAAGCGCACGCAGTAGTGGGGTTCTTTCACCTGTGGATGAAGAAGATTATTGACAAGTTTTCAAGTGATCAAGTAGGGAAGGTATAGTCGGCTGTGGGTTACTCCCATATTAACCCTTATATCTTCTAGTGGCCGATTTCAATAACATGTCTCAATCCCAATCTGGAGATCGATCTGTTAGTAACCAATCAGCGGCCGAGTTTGCAAAGTAACCTGGAGAGGGCGAATCTAGATTGCGGATTATTATCCGTTATTGAAAAATGGCGGTAAGTCGGATATACTTTTACGATAAACATTTCCGTATCCGCCCGAGTCGTATTTATCTTTATATGTATATAAAAATGAATGTCTATTTCCCTTGGTCATGGCATCACGCGTGAACGGCTGGACCAATTTCGATAAGTCTTTTTTGTGTGTTTGTTATTGTAAGGAGAAGGTTCTTCCGGAAAGATTGGAAAATTTCAGAAAACATAACGACTATTTTAATTTCGCGCGTTTGACAGGACAACGTCTGTCAGATCAGCTAGTCTGAAATAAAAACCCTTGTTTGTCTAATTTGATGTCTTGGTTCTACTTTACGTTTTACACAAAAATAGCTCATTTCAGGAAAAATTATAAATATACTGACGATTTATCAGCTGTGCGCTGGGGACACGACAACTGATATACACTCAGGCAGCGAAGTTACCAGTATAATCTTAAGATCAGCAATACATTTTTCGAGGGTTAAGTTTGGCACAACCATACACAGTAGTAACTACAGTACAGACAGGCGAATTTTGTTAACAAAAATAAGATATTTTTGTGTTTTTTTATTTTATTGTTTGGACAATAAACACAAGTCTTTGGGTACACTCGTGGGAGGATCACATTAGGCGACTGTTTTAACACCTTGACTGCCTCCAAAAAGACACAATGTATTGTTTGTCGGTCACCTGGCGCTTAAGGTACCACTGTTTGTCTCTGCATCACCCAAAGGTTGACTGGTAGAAAATGCCTATGGCATTAAGTCCGCCTCTGTACATTTGTGTGCTTAAAGTATTAATTAAATAAATAAGTATATAAGGTGTTAAGTTGTTTTGTCCTGCAACATGTAGCTTTGTCAAAAAACTTAACTTGACAAAGTTGTTCATCGCAGTTTACTGTAGGGGAGTTGTATCAGAATACTGCCTAAACTTATGGACGGAATTCTTTCTTTACTCCCCAGATGTAGATATTGGACTAAGTAAATAGAAATAACTAACTGAATGTCAAACTGGGCTTACATATTATATAACAACAGCGTATGAAATCACTGGACAATAATTTGACAGTCAGTTAGTTATTTTTATAGCTTACTGACTGTCAAAGTTAGCAATAGCCTCGCTCCCTATTACATGGAACTTAAACATAACTGGCGTATTGTAGGTACACCTCTGCTTTACCCTTTGGGGAATACAGGCGTCAATTCACGTCAAGTTAAATGAAAGCGCAATCGTTCTTAAAAATACTGGAATTGTCTCTCTTTCCTGTCGCAAATGTGAAAGATCAAGTTTATAGAAAATGTGCCCTAAGCATCATAACAATATGACTTGATTATTCCGCTCCAAGAAAAACCAAGAAACTCACAATTTCTTTCTCTCATTTCCTTAAAAAAAAAACATTACCCCACATTAGGAATTTCTGTTGTATCGTGGGTGCGTTTACAAACATTTAAAGTCACACACGAACAGCCAGACTCGGTACAACTAGTTGTGGGCCATACAAATATTTGTACCGTGCAGGAATCGATGCCCACGACACACGGCGCAGCAGTCAATCACTCAGCCACAGCGCCAACCATGCCGTGACGTCCAATTTGTACATAACGTCGCAATTATTTAAAACAGTACTATGCTAAAGCCTATCATTACGAAAATAAGTACCACTAAAGACCATCTTTAGTAATAGATAGGCATAAAAATAAATCGCAGTCCTCCATACTCATAAATAAATATTAGTATGCTTATGTAACTTCAAGGGCATGGCATATTGTAAGTTATCTTCGAAGTAGCGACCAACTAGCAGAATATATTCATATTTTTATGGCATTGTCCCCCGTATACCCATTATGAGTTATTATTGCCATTATCGTGTTATTTGTGGACATAAAAATGCCTTATAAATTAGGGTGAATTTTAAGAAAACATGCCCGCTGGATGTTTGCCAAGCAAATTTTGTTCTACCCTAGTTTTAAGTATAAAATTTTTGTAAAGGCTAACAATATTGGCAGATATCCTAATCAGTTATTTGACCCCGCGAGGTTATGTGAAATGTATTGCGTATAGTTCTTTATATAAGTACATTATATCATATAACATCACGCCTGTATTCCTCTATGGTTTAGGCAGAAGTGAACTTAGTCCCATTTAATAGGGGGCGAGCCTAGGACTCAGGGCTGCTACTGAGCAATTCTAGATGGAAAAACCCAAAGATACATTGCCCGACCCAGGAATCGAAGCCAGGACCTGACACATTACCCGACGAACCCAAGACCTGATGCTGAGCATCGGCGCTTACGACTACTAGACCAGCGAGGCAGTACGTTGTCATGTGGCTGACTAAGAAAGTCGTACACAGTTAACTTAATAAGGTTCTCACAACGACATGCAGCGCCAAATGGGTCAGATTTCATCCGGGGTCATTGCATCATCTGCCTAGCCTTTTTCACTTTGTACTTTTTGTCAGCTTCCAGTACAGCCAGATACAACTGAATACCAATTTTTTACATGCTGCGACTGCCTATCTGACACCCCACAACCTAGTTATCCTGGGTAACACGATCCCGATTCGTAACACCGATTGTCAGAATTTCTCGTACCGATTTTCAAAGATGTGGGTCATTTGCTAACTTACATTGATTGGTGATTTGTGTCTAGGCCACGAACTAGTTAATACAAGAGGCTGCATCAGATTAGCTGATCAGCGACTTGATCAAGTTTCCAGAAACAGAGTCCTTCATTCATTAATTTATAAAAAAACACGACCAGGGATAACACCTGGGTTACAGAGAAATTATATTTAGTCCGTCAGTCGTATTTAAAAAAAAAATAGACTCGTAATTTAACTATTATTTTGAAATTATTATGAATGACGTTTATAAGAAACAATAGTACATTCTTGGTCTAAATTTAATGTTTTTTTTTGCTAAAACATATTAATAAAAAAATTAAATAGATAAAACGCTTTAAAGTCGAGGAGTGGCGGCTAAGTACGTCACAACTCAGTGTCAGTCTACAAAGGCGTGACGTTATGCAACCCAATGTATCGACGTAATCTTTTGATTTCGTAAATAAATTACATGTCCAAAATCTACCGAACGGATAAGACGGAAATTTTAGTCGTCATTCTTATTACTAGAAATAATCTTAATGTCTTGAGAACTGATGTCGTCACAATAACGTTATGAACGAGTACGCCTGTAATCTACGTAAATATTAGAAGTAATACCTAAGTACTGTTTCAGCTTTTGTTAAATTTATATGCTGTTGGTTCAACAAATAATTTAACCAGCGAAGGGGCCTACATTCACACTTACGGATCCAAAAACATCGAAGATTCTTCCTAACGTTTTGGCGCCATTTTCCAAGAACAGCACGCTGTCTATGTCCACGGCAGGTGACTCCGGGATGGCGCGAACTACCACTGCACATGGAAATAAAGAGCTTTTAGTTACTAACACTTTTCTCGTGGAACCTATCCTGCATCTACAATTTACCTTGCGAACCTCAACAATACATAATTATATACATAAACTCGCGCCTTTTTCCCAGGCTGAAACTACAGAACGCCACCTGCTACGATCCATAGATACTCCTTTTGATTCGTTTACGTTCATCTGGTCATGCACGCACGCCGGCTGTGGGTACTACGCACCTGACCTTTTTGAAGTACATCCTCGAAATCGACCAATTGGAATCGTTCACATATCTTCTTGGGTTTCATAAGAGCCTATGTAGGGTTATGTGAAATGAAATATATTGAGATCAATTGAATTGACTCGTAGTACAGCTTCCAATCGTTTAACCACTGCGCCAACAGTACATGAAGTGCCAACTTTCGTCAATATTACATCAGCCTTTTTCCAACTATGTTGGGATCGGCTTCCAGTCTAACCGAATGCAGCTGAATACCAGTATTTTACATGGAGCGACTGCCTATCTAACCTCCACAACCCAGTTACTGATACACAACACGATATCCCTTGGTTGACAGATTTTCGAGGCTTCTGACTGTCAAAGATCTGAAAAATGACAGCCGGGACCAACGGCTAAACTTGCTTTCACAGACTGACCTCGGCAAGCGTAGCTTAACCTTCGATCAACCAATGCGGCTGTTTTTATTTAGCCACGAGCACCTTAAACACCAAGTGACCGACAAACAATACATGTAGTTAAGGTGTTAAAAACAATATAAAATAACCGCATGCGCATTATGTCGTCTAGGCTCCTGATCATACGAGTGATAGACAAAAAAGGAATTAATCAGAAACAACTGGTACAGAGAAAGGTCGTTCTGCTATCGATTGCAAGAACGATGCGGAAATTAATGGAGGTCATGGAAAAAAGCTCGCGACTGTCAAGGGCAGACACCGTGACTTGTACGAGACGTCTGCGATAAAATCGATGTATCTCTAAACTACATTGGGTTTTGCGAGGCCGATACAACCAGAGCATTGATTGTGAGGATTGTGATCCGTTCAAATCCGTATCAAATTCAAAACTCATTTATTCAAATTAGGCTGAGAATCAGCACTTTTTGAATGTCAAATATTACATAAGACAGTCCCCCAAAACACCACCACATTTTTACATAACATCACGTAACATCTGTATTTCCCGAAGGGTTGGACAGGGACCTATAAAACACCCGCATTTTTCCAGTTATGTTTCAGTTCTATGTAGCAGGGAGCGAACCTATTGCCAGTTACCACCAACAAATCCAGGCTCCAGTCTGCGACTAAGAAATTCTTGATGGAAAAACTAAATGACACTTCGCCGGACACGGGAATCGACCCCATGACCTCATGCCATTTTTACAAGCTTTTACTTGCCATGTTAGTTTGCAATTAGTCAAATCTTGCAACTGAATTTTAAAACAGTTTCGTACCTACCTGATTCCGCTGAAATTTGGCACACATGTTTGATTTTGAAGAAGAATTTGTTGATATGCTTTATGAAAAGAAGCTATGGTCTCACTCTTACAGAGAGAAAACCTATTTCCCAGTGATGGGAACATTATAGTCCGAATATGCTAAAGGCACTTAGGCAGTGTACTTCTCGCAAGTGTAGAATTAATTGTGGGCGTTGTACCTAACCTATCACGTCATAATATTTACCCTGCCTCGTTGTTCTAGTCGTCCCTAGTCAGTAGTACTAGCGACGACTAAGGATTTTGATTAGATTCCCGGATCGCGCAGTTTTATTGGGTTTTACCATCTGTAACAGCCCGGAGTCTGGATTTGTGTCGGGTTGATGACATAAATATACTTTTAAATATTACGTTGTTTATTTTGTATATATTAAAATGTGTTATAATTGTCTCTTTTAGTTTTAATTTTATGTTACTGTAATTGGTTAAACACGACCGTTGTAATTAAATAAATAAATAAATACTACGATTTGCCAATTACAAATCCCATTCATCCCATGAGGATTAAATCTAGCAATACGTCTGTGGCGTAAATTATCGGGGATTCCCCGCGACTGTAGCACGCTGCGCGCTGCGCAGTAGATAAGACCACCTACTTCTAGGGTTGCTTGGCGTTCGATAAAACCGGACTTAGTTCGGCGTACGCCGTAAAGCATAATTAATTTACATATTTTTTATTACTTCTGTCATTATTTTTTTTTTTTCTTTGTTTACGATGTTTAGGATTTAATAGTCATAGTGCGCCTGAGTCTGTGCTAATAAATGTTTTTTCTTTCTTTCTTTCTTCCTTCTACGTTTTAGTACCTACCTGAATAATTTTAGGTGCTCGTCCGGTTTTTTTCCCCTAAAATCCGGCTAAGCTCGCTGGTCGGTTCGGCTATCCGGTTATAGAAAATGGTAACCCTATCTACATCTAGAGAACGCAAATAATAATTATTATCTCTCTCTGTGTTTTCCCTAACCTGGCTTCTGACCCTGAATTTGGCGCTGCGTTACGTAGTCGGCGACAAAAGTAGGTTAATTAATATCGTTATAACACATTCCACTCAAATTCGTGTAACACAGCACATGCCGTATTTTTTAAAATTAAACATAAAATAAGTAGGTTTTTTACCTAATCTATCAACTACGCTGGCAATGGTCCCAATTTTGGTGGTCTCCTGGGCTGGAAGGCTGATGGCAAGGTCTTCGATTGGAGGCAAGTCATCTAGTCCCATTTCACCCGTTACTTTTGGCATTTCTGGCTTCCCAACTTTGTTTTGTCCTTCCAAATCCTCTCTGCAAATAAATATAAATATATTAATGTCTTTTGTTAATTTTTTTATTTGAAGGGCTCATGCCCTCAACTCTCTCGTCTAGATCATCATCAACCCAACTGTGTTAGGCTCGGCTTTAAGTCTAACTGGTAAATAGCAGGTAAATACAAGTCATCATCATCCTCCACCATCCGAGCCTTTTCCCAAGTATGTTGGGGTCAGCTTCCAGTCTAACCGGATGCAGTTGAATACCAGTATTTTACATAGAGCCACTGCCTATCTGACCTCCACAGCACAGTTACTGGGCAACACAATACCCCCTTGGTAGGACTGGTTGTCTGGTTATGACTAAATACAAGTATAAGATGCAACATAATCATTACATTAAGACATATTTGGAGCAAAAACCCCTTCCCTTTTAAGCAAAACTATGCCTGTATATGGAGACTTCGCTCATCCATATCATTGCCTTATAGTTAAAGTAAGTAGGTATGAGAATTAAATAAAACTTTATGAATCATAAAAAAATGATAAATGTAAAAATGAAATGAAATGAAAATTATATAAAACAAATGGAGCACACTCTACAACCCTGTTCTATGGTAATACAATACCCCTTGGTAAGACTGGTTGTAGGGTTTTCTTGTTTCTGACTACCCGTAAGTACACAAAGTTATAAATTTTTATGCTCAATGTGACAAGGTAGTAAATTAAATAATTTCTTATGGGAATAACAACTGTTGTTATTTTAATGCATCACAATATTATACCCTGTTATCGTTGATAAGGTAGAATAAAGTCACACCCTGTCTCCGAGAAGAACTTTATGACACTTATCAACATAAAACATACAAATGTAAGCAGTATTTCTGCCTACACCTTATGAGAAAACCATACTATCATTTGTTACAACATGAAATTTGAATACCACCCCTAATAGTGAGGTTTACGACAATGCCTCCCCTCAACCATCCAAAATGACGAGTATTTTTTTTAATTTCTCAATAACAGGTATAACATAATTGAATTCTGGAAAATTGGCAAGGGCTAGTCACGGTCACGCGCCACTTTTCGACTAAGAAATCGCGCATTCAACGAAAAGACAGTAAACGCGTGATATATATCTCACTACCCCTTGCGATTTTTTCCGATCTGCTATAGTATTTAATGCTTTTCATTTCATTTTTTTCTTTTCATTGTACATAAGTAACAAAACACTTGGGTACCTAGACTGTAAGCGTGATACCTAATCAATCTATCCAATAACAATGACATTCAATGCACTAAGTGATAAACAGAAATACTGTAAACACGCAATTTACTCTTATCTGCGTTTTAAGCATTCATATTTGCATTTGAAACAATGTCAACGTATTGAAATGATGGATTACAAACTAATCAAATCAATTGGTAAACACTAACAGGTTCTTAAGACTGTTATTATTATAAAATATTATAAAGAGAAAATATTTTTTTGTTTGAAATGGATCTCAAAAAATACTTAAGCGATTTAAAAAATTCTTTCACCTATAGAAAGTCACGTTATCCGCGAGAAACATAGTTGGATATATTTTATTTTCAAAACTACGCTGTAAAGGATAATGGTGGATGGGGATGTTAATTTCGATTGGAATAATACGAAATCCACGCGAACGAAGTGCTAATATTTTTTAATAATGATGCAAACTTTATTGATTATATTATTCACTTGAATACAGAACACTAGAAGGACATTTTATTTTTTAGTTATGGCAATCTTTAGGGTACAATTTTAGGTGTCTGGGCGCCGATGGTGTCGCCGCCCTGTCGTCGCGCCCTAAGTACTGTATACGGGCCGTCCTTACGCCGCTACCACATATCACGCTACTATTTGTATTGTTGTTTTGAACTGCATATTAACATTCTGTTGTTCCTGGTTAGCAATGTAGTACTTAAAAAGTACTTTGATATGGAAAAAGGTGCGGTAGCGTCCAGTGTACACAGAAACGCGATGCGGCTTCGGCACTATAGCGTCTAGTCTACATGTCGGCGACAGTGCAGTGCTCTATCTATACGCGCCCTTATACTACAGACTATGACAGATGAGAAAGTATTTATATATGTGGGCATTGACTTAAGACCTCAACTCTGTTAATGTTTTCACCTCAGAGTACTAAATACACAATAATACAGATGGCATCTTCCAGTAAATAAATTACCTCCGTTATTGATCCCCTACTGTGCAGATCTAGAAGACACCATGTCTTTGTGTCTAGGTATTTAATTAAGGTTTCTATAATACTGATACTTAAAGTTTTCGTTTTTATTCTCATTAAGTACTTCTGTTTCATTTATGTACTTACGTTTTCATATATATTTTTTTTAGTTTTCTTTGTTTAGTATTGTGTCATTGTGTGCTAGAGCCTGTGTTGAATAATTGTTTTTTCTTTCTTTCTTTCATGTCTGTCTTTGAAAGCATGCTGGTATTATTTAAGCTACTGCAGGATTAAACATTATCTCAATAAATCCATCATCACTTTAGGATATTTCATAAGACTGCTGGAGATGGTCTTTTTCCAGGTATAATTCCTTATGAATTTACTTGGCTTCCTCAATGAGGGAAAGGCAAAGGCCTAGGATTATGACCATATCAAAATAAACAAATTATATAAGAAGATGAAACTTGAATGTTATCTAATGTGGTGTAAGAACTGTGCAAGATATGGAGTATAACCATCTGGGCCCGGTACCCCAGAGATAGTGAATATGTACAATAAAGGATGCCAACAAGCAGGATGGGCTGACAACTTAAGACTCACAGCCGGACATCACTGGAAAAGGGTACCATCTGAATTATCTGACATTCTATAGAAAAAACCTCAATGCTCACTGTCATATTTGTTATTTCAGACTGAAGGACTTATTATATATAAGAACTGCTCATGAACATTCACGATTTGTTTTCAGAATACAATAATGCAGCTGGATGGCAGAAAAAAATAAAGATGCATTATTAATCACTGACTCGGCAACTGCAGTTAAGAACTGTGTCTTATAAATAAATATTTCGTCTCAAGCAATAGAGCAATATTAGAACCTTGCCCTTGAGCTGGCATTACATAGCAAGGAGTTCTAATAGAATACTAGTCCAGCTTATATTGGTTTTGTTACCAGTAACAAGCAGCCCATCAAACTATGGTGACCAAGGTACTTGTGTTTAAAATAATTTCTTATCATTTAGTTCCCAATACAATGTAAAAAAAAAACAAAATACATGGGGACTTAATCAAAGATTTTCATCATACCTCCCACTTTCAAAAATATTTATAATGATTTACACTCTACTTTAACTTTTTCAACATCACAAAAACAGCTGTGTAAGTAAAAGATACCATTTTAGAGTTTATTTTGCATTCTTAATATTGTAAACATTTAAAATGTGTTGTAACTGTAAGAGGTAGAAGATAAGTACTCACCCACTGGACACCTCCTCGATGTCCTTCACGGAGTCTACATCGCTATCGCTAGAAGCGCTCGTGGAGTCGCTATCGGAGTCGCTGTCCGCATCGCGGTACTCGGTCACCTCGTACTCCACCACGCCACTCTCCGGACTGTCGATTATCATGTGTCTGCTAACATCCGCTTCGTCACGGGCGCTCGGCCTCGACAATGGCCCGTGAGCACATGCATTTATTATATTATTCTTTAACACCATTTCAGTTAAATCTGCGGCATCAGAATCTGTCGTATTGTCATTCGAACGAGTTTCCGTATCATCCGAATCAGAATCTGAGCCGCCGTACTCTGCTATCAAACTAAGAGACACGTTTTTGTTATTGCACAGATCAAGGTTCTCCATTATTGTGACCGTACACACATGTACCACAACCGAATTATTAACTTATTTTATTTAATAGTGTGTTTCGATCCCGTAACTAGATTATTACGTAGAAAATGAAACACGTGAACTTATTCGGAATTATTTTGAGACAAGAAAACAAAAGTCGAGAAATGATTATCGCAGCAAAATGACAAATGACAATTTTGCGCACAGATTATGCAAAAGGTAGAAACGTGCTGTAGTTTTGAACACATGTCTTTTAAGTATACTGTATTAATGCTCTCCACATGTCCTTCCAAATCTCAACAAAGTTTCGCTCTTACAAACCTGCGTTTTGGGCAAACTGGCTTGGCTTGTGTGAGCTTCGGGCTTATAAGCCCCTACTGTGGATCGAGCAATATTCGTTTTTGTTCACAAATCAAAGGAAGCTTGCGCAGGAGAAGCTCTAAATGCATCTACACGTTTGAACGTTTCTTGTTATTGGAATTCTTAGGTACTTCGTAGTTGTTGAACTCTTTGTTATCACGCGTTGTGCCTAGTGTGAATCTGGAATTAAACTATTTCAAAAATCGTTAAAACTTTTTTCGTTCCCTCTGAGATTTCTGAAAACTTCCTTTAATATCCGAAGAAATAAACACGAAATGGTAGGTAACCTGACAATGGTGCTGTTGCGAGCTTAGGCAACGGAAGAAGAGTGCACCTTAACCCAGAGGGGGTTTAGGTGCACTCTTCTTCCGTTGCTTGAAACAATCAATCCTGAATAAGCCTTAATATAATAAAAGAGAAAAGAATATCTATCTATTTCTATAAACTTAAATCCGAAGTATGGTGCGAAAATTTTCGAGCTCGTTTCAATCGTCCTTTCTTCCTTGGCTTTTCTGCTTATTATGTTGTCAAAGTTAGTTCTATTTCTGTATGAATGGCCGAAAGGAAACCTATGCCTGTGCTATAATATAGGTGCTCGCTTCGCTAGCTCTTGCGACCTACACTATTTTATCTCCATAAATTGACGAAATTAGACCCACGTGGAAAAAATTTCGCTTGCTTCGCTCTGCTGAAGATGCATCCCCTGCAAAAAAGTATGCCGGCGCCCATGGTTGCGAGTACTGTATTAGGAATTCACTGTTTAAGGATTGGATAGCCATTATTCACTGGTTCACATCCGGTTCGAAGGACCACTCCTACAGAATCTTTAAAACATTTACAGTAGGAATAAAAGCTAATTGCTAAATACTTAAACGTATCATTACAATGAACATCTTAACGCCGCGATCGAGGATATTGACGTAATTGCATACCATGTCATTTGTAGAGAGAATTGATGGCCTAGAAAACGCTGGCGTGACTTAGGCGCGTTTACAAAAGATTGGCCGGAGAAAACCGCAGAGAAAAGACTGGAAGGCTATGGCGGATTCATTTGCCCAGTAGTGGGAAAATATTAATAGCCTATGCTATTAATATTTTTTTTTGTCAAAAACGGTACTTTCATTGCATGATAATGTTAAATCCAGCATATTAGTTCTTAAAATAAAACTCTTACAAGGATTTATTTAACTCGCTATGTTTGTTGGACTGTTTTTATTTATCATAATATTTGTACATTTCATTAAACTTTACACATCACTCATCATCGGGTAAGGTAACTCGATATGCACGTAGTTCACGTGAAGGTCCAAGCTTGTCTTATTTTTGAACTTTTTACCGCAAATCGCGCACCCCTATGTAGCGATGTCTGAATGTACCTGTAAATGAAAGGAGTGAATTATTAATTTAATTACGGCTTTTTGTTTGTAATTTGTTGATTCTTAATTACTATCAGAAATTATTAGGTAGGTACATAGAAAAACCAATTATGAAAATGATCATGGAAAATCTTGAAGTACCATGGCAGGGGATTTCCCCAAAGCGAGCTACATTGTTTAAAAAAAGTATTGCGTCTATAACGTTGGACACTCGCATTTTAATTAAATGTTCTAGAATAACCATGTCCATTAAAATTATTTTACGGCGACCATGCGATAACAGGGACCTTTCGCTACGATAGGTCACTCTCTTTTGGTCATTCTACTTGTTAGTGACGATAGACGTAGAGCGGCCCTAGAGCTGGCTATATTTTCCAACGGAAATTCGGGTGTAAATAGTGCAATTTTAAGTGATTTCGGGAAGTGTTTTTTTAGGAAGAAAGGGGTTACAACAATAAAAAATCACAACTTTGTAGTTCACCTGTACTGGCCGATGCTCCATCAAAAATATCCTCTGTTTATCGGATAACGCCTGTGGCTATAACGCGAGATCATTCATTATATCTTCTCGAAGTTTCTGAGACGTTTCGGCACAAGGAGGTTCTGCGTTTTGTTCGATTACCGACGACAAAGACAGCAGCGGCAGTGGCGTTGAAGGGACGAGTTCTGCTGTAGAATTATCTTGGTTTTCATATGTGTCTCCAGGTGTTCGTCCGAAGATGGGCCGGTCCACGAACAATTAACATTACAATAGAACTTGTATTCTCTTTCAGAGATTTTTCCTTCTCCAGGTTTTTAGGCTCTGTGCACCAGAAAGTTTCTTTTTTCCATCGCCATTAGACATCTAAAACAAATAATAAACTAAGTATAGGCACCTAAAAGTACTATCGATGTAAATTAATATAGGTCAAGAGAAATAGTTGCAACTTGAACTAACTATTATTTATTATTTCCTTTATTTTTCTATATACATATAAATTATATTTTTAAATATTTCAGTATAAAAAAATAAAAAACATTTGAAAATATAAAAATAGTAGCCCACCGGCATTGGGAACAGGGTCCAAGCTACCGGTGGTCAGGGCTCTTGAGAAAGGAACCTCCTAACGATACGTGCCGTTTCCAGGAGTACCGCTTTCTGGATCAAGCCCTTGATCCAGCTGCCTAACGAGAGCCTCCTTAGGTGTTGGTCGAGGCTCTTGGCTATTATACCATTGGCCGTCACAACTATCGGCACAATGACTGCTGTATTCACGTCCCACATGTCGGCAACCTCGCGAGCCAGATCAAGATACTTCATCTGTTTCTCTTTCTCAGCCTTCACGAGGTTCTCGTCATGTGGAACCGTAATATCAACAATCATTGTGCGACGCTCTGATCGATCTATCACCACTATGTCAGGCTTATTGGCAATAATAGTCTTGTCAGTGATGATAGATCGATCCCAATATAATGTGATATTGCCATTTTCAAGAACTGGGTCCGGCACATACTCATAGTACGGTACTTCTAATTCCACAAGGTTATACTTCAGAGCAAGTTGCTGGTGGATTATCCTGGCAACAAGGTTGTGTCTATGCAAATATTCTCCGTTGGCAAGACGAGAACAGCCAGAAATAATGTGTCGGATTGATTCCCCGGGTCGGTGGCATGCCCGACAGATGTCAACCGTTCCGTCCTTCACAATGTATTTCCGGTAGTTATTCGTCATGATAACTTCATCCATAATCGCACAGACAAAACCTTCGGTTTCCCCAAAGAGGTCACCGAAGCGCAGCCAGGATATGGACGCTAATAGGTCTACATCAGATCCATGTAAGACCCGATAAAAGCGCCCATGAAGCTTTTTGCTCTTCCATATTTCCATGCGGTCAGTAGTATCTAATACTACAGGCTTGCGCCAGTTCTCGTTAGCCAAGGAGAGCGGGGTAAGGCCCTTGTCCACCGCGACCACATCTCGATGCATCCCCACGTCGGCTTCAAGGAAGTATTCCCTGAGACTGCATACCTCACGGTTGTGCAGGGTCTTAGCATTTAAGAAGCCTCGACCCCCGCATTTCCGCGAGATATACAGTCTCATCACCGACGATCGTGGGTGATGCATGCGATTTGCGGTCAGCAATGTGCGGACCCTCCTATCCAGGGCATCAAGCTCCGTCTGGGTCCATTTAAGTATGCCGAAAGAGTACATCAAAACCGGCATGACCCAACCGTTGAAGGCGCGCACCTTATTGCCACCTGATAAAAGACTATTTAACACTTTATTCAGGCGGCCAAAGAAGCGCTCCTTCAAAGATTGTTTCATGTCAGCAGCATTGATGCCTAACGCTTCCGACATACCCAAATATTTGTAGGTTTCGGTTGAGGAGAGGGATCTAAGGTATATGGAATCCGAGAGTTGGGTTCCAGCGGATTCCACAATCCCCCCTCGCTTAACATGCATGACTGCACATTTGTCCACACCAAAATCCATCCTGATGGCGCTACTGAAGGTTTCTGTTACCTTCAGTAGCTCCATCAGTTGTAAATTGTTGGGGACAAAGAGTTTCAGATCATCCATGTAAAGAAGGTGAGATATGACCTGAGTACCTCTTCTCAACCGATAACCTAGACCTGAACCCTCCAGAAGCCTGATCACCCTGAAATATGACTCGCTCGATCCTTATCGGCTCGCTGTTTTCCCGGAATTGTCGACATCCTGGATAGTGAAGGACCGTCCTCCATTGCCTCATACATGACGTCAGGAAGGTGCGCAGAGTTGCATCTATTTTATACAACTCCAGCACCCTCATGAGCCACGTATGTGGCACCGAGTCATAGGCCTTCTTATAATCTATCCAACATGTCGACAGATCCTTTCGGGAACGACGAACCTGTTGGCTAATGGTCATATCTGTGAGGAGCAGCTCCTTAGTACCACGGGACCCGTTCTTACATCCATTCTGAGAGACAGACATGATCGAACTGGTCTCTATATGGTTGTTAATTTTAGATCTCAAAATGGATGTAAGAACTTTATAGACCGTCGGTAGACAAGTGATTGGTCTATAATTTTTGGGTTCCGCAGTACTACCTGATTTATGGAGCAGGTGGGTTATTCCTGTTGTTAGAAACTGGGGTAGCGATCCTGACTCTAAGGCAGATTGGAACTGAGTTGCCAAACGAGCGTGCGAGCTTTTGAGCCATTTAATCCAGAAGTTGTGCAGCCCGTCCGGTCCTGGAGATTATTTTTTATATTATTATGACACTTACGCCCCTAGCCAGGGCTAACTACAAATAGTTACATTTAAACGACCGTTCGCTAAGGGCGCCCCCTGTGGGGCTCGAACGTCGGCTTAGGGTGTCGTTAAAGGGACAGGAGTTCAAAAAGGCTATAATTATTATTATCGGGGATTTTTATACTACTGACTCAGCATCGCGTGCTGGCCTTGTAGAACCAAGAGATTGAATTTACTTTACGTGGGACGTCGTGGGACGTCGTGGGCCTCGTCGGCGAGGCCGGTACGGGGGGTGTGGGATGGTTCATGTTTGTGTATTTTCTAAGAGTGCTAGTTTCCCTAATGCTCTCTTGGAGGACGGTTATGTCGTCATCTGGCAATGTTTTGCCTTCTGTTCGGGGTGGTTAAATATAAAAAAACAGGATCATTTTTATTACAAAGTCAGGTTACAATTAGACGGGAATGCGGGAGAAGTCAATGCTCACAACAACTCACGACTGTCTCAGGTTACGGCTGCTTTTAGAGGCAGCTTTCGCTATGCTGCTTCTAATGTGTGGAATAACCTGCCACCACCGATTAGGGTTATCAACACGGTAGACACGTTAAAAAGATGCTTACGCCAGTACCATTGATACGCAACGGAACTTGAATTAAGGTCACACTTAATATCTCAATTATATGATGTACAGACGCCAACACAATGCTACCTCAAAGTGTCAGATTTTCCCAATTGAACATGAACCTTATTTCTATTAACATAAAGTTGAAAAAAAATCAAAGAAATCTAACACATTGGAGTAGCTTGATGTGCTGGCCTCTGTACTACTTACCTCAAATAAGCGTTTCAATAAAATGGTCTGTTTTCGTTGTTTCCTTGCACAATAGGTGCTAAACAGTAAGTTAGGAGAGCCCGCGCTCGACTCACTCCTCATCTTTGTTTTTAACTCGGAGGGAGCTGCTGTGATGATCTGAGCACTGCTGTGTCCCATCGCAGATGTGAGGACTGTAAGATAAAAGAGCACATTACATCATACATTTTTATTTATCTTCATTGCATCTTTTGCTGAACCGCGTTGACTAGCAACTTACCCATTATAAGTGGTTTGCTTGCATGCGACCGGAGCATGTACTGTAGTAGCAGCTATCCTTTCATTAAGCACATCTGGTTGTACCTCTTACATGTATATGTTTTAACATAGCTGTGTAGGTTCTGAAAAATAAATATAAGGGTAATTTAAAAACAGTTTAAGATTTTTAAAACCTATCCATAGTAATATTATAAATAGGAAAGTGTGTGTGTCTGTTTGTCCGTAAAACGGAGCGACGAAGTGACGTGATTTTTTAAGTGGAGATAGTTGAAGGGATGGAGAGTGACATAGACTACTTTTTGTCTCTTTCTAACCCCCCCACCCCCCCTTCCTAACGCGAGCGAAGCCGCGGGCTTATTTTTGTAATCAATTACCTTTGATTCTTGCCTTTTTTTATTTATTAACTTAATTTTAACATCACCTTTCTATCGGCATACATCCCTCATCCCCATTCTTGTTTAGTTCTGGACCTTTTGCATCCTTTCTGCAGTTTCTTCCCCAATCATTTTCATGGGTGATTTAAATGCTCATCATCGCTAGTGGGGTACGAGCCATGAGTCTTTCCCTCCTCGAAAATTTTTGATGAAACGAACATCTGCATTATTAATAATGGTTCTCCTACAAGAAGAGTTTGTCCTACTCAAAATCCTAACTCATCTGTTGATCTTACAGCGTGTTCCTCTGTCTCTGGCTTCTATTCTCTCCTGGAATATCCTGTGCGAATCTCATTGTAGGAACCATGTCCCTATTCTTATCTCTATTTCTGATAGAGTGGTGCCAAGTCAAAACTTTAATCCTTTCCTTGAATATATATTGAAGGATGACAAGTGGTCTTCTTATTCTGTCTCTTTTTAAAATAATTAAGTTTCACTTCCTTCTCCTGACAGAAACAATCTCGTGATGGTTACTCCAAATTCTCGTTGATTCTGTCATATCTAGCGCTGATGATAATTTTCCTCTTAAAAACCTTACAGATTTAGAGTTTCAACTCCTTGGTGGGACTCTGAATGCACATTAGCTGTAATGGAAAGGAAAATGGCTGAAAGGAAAATGGCTGAAATGAATTATCAATGTGTAACTAACAAGGCATTGTAGCAGATTCTTGAACAAAGTATATATTCAGTGAAACAGATTGACAACAAATACATATAATTATTCTTACACTTAATCCAGCAATAGATTTCATACAAGTCCCCAGGTGTGTATTGTGTAAACATTTTGATGTTTGTACTCAAACATATCCTGCAAGCTTCCACATTAGATGCTTCATAGTTGGAGTTCGGCTGCAAAAATTGTACATTTACATTAAAAAAGATTGCAATTACTTTAAGGGTTCTATACAAAACTGGTGAAAAGAAATGACGGTGTGTCTTTGTCTGTCTGTCACAGTTGTTCATTTCAGAAACAACCACTGCTATCTACTTGAAATTCCAAATAGTAATAAACAATGCCCAGTATTTTTCTAGCTCCTCCGCTGCTCTTTTCTGATTAATTTCATTGCGGGATCCAGGACAGTTGAATCTATTCTCCGGAACTCGTCGGGTTTCATTGTCTCGACGCTTTTCTGGTTGCGTTGCAACTGTTGATTCTGGTTTGCAGGAGTTGCAGTGGTCTGGCAATAGTGTGGAGGGCTTATCCAAAAAATGCACAGTACACTTGCATAGTAGATAAAAGATATTATTATATTAATATTGTAAAAGACTCATTTAGGTAAACATAATCTTGCATTTGTAATAATATCATATTATATGAGATGAGAAAATCTTGAAAATAAAAAAGGTACACATGAAACAGCTGAATTTGGATCTTTCGTTTTATATTTACTGTTGTCACCGCAACCATATATACAGAATAACATATTTTTTCTGATCTACACAAATTAACTTATCGCTTTAGAAAAGGTACGTATTTAAATAAACAACGTAACAATCAATGATTTTAACAACAAATAAACAATACCTCTGTTTCAGGATGTTTTTGTCGACTCACTGCTCCTTTATTTCATTATTGCCTCAAGCCTCATTGATTGATCATTCGGGTCATTAAATAATTTGAATTTTGACACCATAATAAATTATGGTGTAAAATTAATTTAACCACTCACCAGGCGAGTACCGACATAAATGGGGGGGAAATTGAACTCAACTCATAGTGATGTGCGCTTCGAAAAATTTCTCGTGGCCGACTACATTAGCAATATTGCCAGTATAATCACCGGCAAATAAGATGGCAAAAGTCGTTAGATGCGCACAAGTCGTTTTTTAGGTCTCTTTGGTGGTCAAGCGGGACGCGGGGTATGAGGTAGCGTCGATCCGAGCGTGCGATTAGTGCATCAGTCGACCCTTGCCTCCCGCACCGCGCCTTCGTCCCGTTCGCTCCCGATTACATTTCAGTGCACGAAAATTGAACCCTTTGTTTTTGTTGTGTTAAACTTATGTGTTGTTATTGCTTTTAAATTTAGGATAGAGTTCCTGAAAAGGCATAGCATACGAGGAAAGTATGCTCAAACCAGAGTTATACAAATTAATAAAATTGGAAAAAGAACAATTTAAAACATACAGCATTGACCAAACACTTGCAGAACACAACCATAGTGTTCTGCGATTGCGACTTTCAATATGATGCCAAGGGTAGTTTTATTAACGGATAGTGACGACGACTAGTTATTTTTTTTTTTTTATATAAACTTTTTTGAATTTTAAATGCACGTTATTTATAACTCCTAATAAACTTGAATTCCTCTCCCTTCTTTAACTTTGTTCTATACAGACATGATTAAATATAAATGATGGCAATAACAATAGAATAATGACGATCAATAAAAGTTACCACTTTTTTGTGCCACTAAGTGTACGATGCGCGAACTTACCCCACTACGCCAAAATCTTGCCATCTTATTTGCCGGTGACTATAGTGTTTAGTAGTTATGCCTGGCTGGAGGCCTTAATTTTAATTAAGCCCCCCACAGGAAAGTTCGGTTGAGCAGTAAATATCCCTGAAGGATAACCTGCGAGATGCCCAATCCAAAAAAAAAAAAAAAAGTGTTTAGTATTATAGATATCTGTTCGCAATGTGCAGTGTGGGCCAAGAGTGTAAAGAAAGTGCTGTGGCATTTCTAAAGGTTCAGGTATAACAAAGGGTACATCTTTCGTGCACGCAAGTGTAATCGGGAGTTCGGGAGGCAACAGTCGACTGTTGCACCAATCGCGCGCTCGGATTGACGCTACCTCATACCCCGCGTCCCGCTTGACTACCAAAGAGACCTAAAAAACGACTTGTGCGCATCTAACGACTCTTGCCAAGTTACGTGCCGGGGACTATACACAATGCGATATCTGTCTTAGTCAATTACTGTAGCGTAGTTGCTCGCACCGTAAAACCAAGTCATGAAAATTAAGGACAAAATTTAAGCGTTTGGAGCCGGGTATGTATACAGGTCAAAGCTTGCGGCACAAAAACCGCACGATACTAAACTTTTAACTAAATTTTTAATAGAGAGCTACTGCCACTATGTTCTTGCAAGACACTAGTTCGGTTCACTCCGAATGATTCCCCAATATTTTCACTCCTGGCAATATTGCCGGCAGCGTTATATGTCACTTTCGGCACAGGCCATTGGGCAATATTAATGCTCTATGCTAGTTATCAAACATTGTATAAGGATCAGCCGTGTTTTTTGTTTTGTTTATTAAATGTATTTAATTTAAGTGACAGTTTAAGCTGAACTGAAGGCGACTAAGACGCTGAAAAGTAGATCTGGTGAACAGGTATTTACATACATCCTACAATATAAATAAAAATAATAAAATAAAAATGCAAAAAATAATAAATCTAAAAAAAAAACAAAACTTAGGTGTTTTTTTTAGATTTATCAAAAATATTTAATTCAATTTAATTTGTAATCAACAATTCTTATGCATGTGCTTTACTTTCACTTGAATAAACTGTTTTTCTTTCCAATTTTCTTATAAACCCCACAAGCTCAAAGGGTGACTGTGCACTCTGAACCGTTTTCATTGTTTATTTAAGTTTCTGAACTTTGAATGCACAAGAATAGAGAATATTATACAGCTGTTTAGCTGCATAATGTTCTCTACTGGTAGTAATTGCTGGCAGGTTCAGATTTCAGCAGCTACTGCAGTGAAATAACGTGCGTACAAGTGTGTATCCTAGTGTAGGAATACTGTGAGTTTTTTATTAACAACAACTTGATTGGTTCGTGGATTTTTTTGTACCTACATCAATGTGTGAGTCGGGCACGATATAGTAATTTAGCCTCATCTACATATAAATAAATAAAATTGAAGTGTGTGTGAATGTTTAAATAACTCCTTTTTACTAAATGTAAAAAAAATATATATATATGTAAGTGTGATTGTGCGGGCTAATCTCCAAAACGTCTGGAGTGATTTTGACAAGACTTTCACAGGCAGACAAGACTTATTTCAGAAAATAAAATTTGAAAATTCCATGGAATTTCACTCGGTTGAAGTCGCATGTAACAGCTTGTTTATGCATATAGTCAAACTAAAAATCTGAAGGCCTGAAAATGACCCTGGCGCGTCCGCACCACATTTTGTGTACAAACCTACAAGAGACCAACGTAAATATCATGTTGCACACAATCCATCCATCTTTTCTTTGGTCTCCCTCTATTCTTGTAACCCTTCATAATTATACTCAAAACTTCAGAAATAAATAAATAGGAGGAAGCCTCTTGTTTATTTATTTCTTATTTTATCCATTTGCGTTACACCACCAATTTGAGTCTTCAAATGTTTAATTGATCACATATTATTATTTTAAATACATATACTTTTGCATAGGAACCACACTATTTTATTAAAATAAATGTTTTCTAATGTGCTTAAATAAAAGTAAATAGAAGTGAATCTACGAGTATAAATCAATTTTCTATGGTCTTTTATTATTTCGCGCCTTTTTTTACCGATTCTTAACGATTTTCATGTTTATATTCGCCCATAGTTTGTTCATATTTTACTCAAAGAACTAGCTTGTTACATAGAATAGCCAGTTACGTATTTTCACAAGTTTTTACCCTGTGCTACACTCTTACAGCCGCTATTTTTATGAACTTTTTAGTTTTCGAGCTGTTGCTCTCAAAATTGAGTCATCTTTTTGCTTTCGATGCCTGGTTTACGTTGCACGTCAAGCAACGTAAATTCCTGACAGCTGGATTCAAACTCAATGTTTCTACGACCACTGTGGCGCGGCGGGCGATGGTCCGCCTGCGACGCAGGAGGTTGCGGGTTCGATTCCCGCCCTGGGACAAATGTTTGTACGATCTACAAATATTTGTTTCGGGTGTTCTGGGTATTTGCTATGTATAATAAAAACAAAAAAATATATCTATCTATGTAATGTATTGTATTAAGTATATCAGTCATCTAGTACCCATAACACAAGCTCTGCTTAGCTTGGGGCTAGATGATGCTGTGTGGATTGTCCAGCAATATTTATTTATTTATTCTTTTTATTTTCAGAAACTGCAAACAAAAGCAAAGATGATTAAAAAGGAAAGGCAACCAAGTGTCAGCCCAACCGTGAGTAATTTGTTATTTGACTACCACGTCCATTCTGCGCTGTGTATAGCATGCCTACGAGCCTACCTCATTTGCGACTTAACAATTAAAAAAAAAAATCATCCGCGTCGCTGTCAACGGGAAAAATGCCCATAAGGCTGGCAGCATAACCACGTTCAATGGCAATGGCACGGTTGGCGCAGTGGCTGAGCGATTGACTGCTGCGCTGTGTGTCGTGGGTTCGATTCCCACATGTAACAAACATTTGTACAGCCTACTATGATATATTATGATATTAGATTCCCGCCCTGGGACAAATGTTTGTACGATCTACAAATATTTGTTTCGGGTGTTCTGGGTATTTGCTATGTATAATAAAAACAAAAAAATATATCTATCTATGTAATGTATTGTATTAAGTATATCAGTCATCTAGTACCCATAACACAAGCTCTGCTTAGCTTGGGGCTAGATGATGCTGTGTGGATTGTCCAGCAATATTTATTTATTTATTCTTTTTATTTTCAGAAACTGCAAACAAAAGCAAAGATGATTAAAAAGGAAAGGCAACCAAGTGTCAGCCCAACCGTGAGTAATTTGTTATTTGACTACCACGTCCATTCTGCGCTGTGTATAGCATGCCTACGAGCCTACCTCATTTGCGACTTAACAATTAAAAAAAAAATCATCCGCGTCGCTGTCAACGGGAAAAATGCCCATAAGGCTGGCAGCATAACCACGTTCAATGGCAATGGCACGGTTGGCGCAGTGGCTGAGCGATTGACTGCTGCGCTGTGTGTCGTGGGTTCGATTCCCACATGTAACAAACATTTGTACAGCCTACAGGTAGTTGTTCCGGGTCTGGCTGTTTGTGTATGTGAGTTTAAATGTTTGTGAACGCACCCACGATACAGGAGAAATTCCTAGTGTGGGACAAAGTTTAAAAAAAAATGCTGATTCTTTGGCAAAAAAAAGGCCAAATGGTCACGTGAATTGTTTAATAGATGTTTGTTTAAAAAAATGATTTGACTAAATTAAACCATCTCCAGGAATCCTTACAAGCGTTTGAGGTGGAAGCTTGCAGGATATGTTTAGCCACAGACGTTAAGATGTACAGTCTGAAAGATGCTCACCTGCGATCTTGTATGGTGTCTTTTGGTGGCTTTAACGTAAGTACCTACATTATTATTAGAGCGATGCGCCTTAGCCAGCTAAAATCAGATTTTCTTTTGTGGCAATTTACAGCTTACTTACTAACTAATTCGTATAGGCAATAACAAAACTTTTTGCAACCACAATAAATACGTATTTACCTGAGTATAATCACAAATGATCAATATTGTAAGAATTAGTGTCCGACTGAAAATGGATTTTTAGCTTTGGTCTTGTTTGCGGCTGAAAACAAAAATAATTTATACCTTTCAAATATTTATATTTCCACTGTACCTACACTTCAGTCTTGTTAGTTTTTTTTGTACATCAGAGGGAAAGAAAGAGCATAAAAAATAAATAAAACACGTTAATTCCATTAGAGTATACCTATGTATTTGTCTTGTTGTATTGATACATTATGCAATATTACAGTGGAATACCGGGGGAAACCGACAAACGTTTTGCAGGGCAGTGTCGTACTATCGAATTTTTCGGATTATAGAGCACTGAATAAGACCTCCGATTTAAAAAAAAAAGAATAAGTACCATAAAATCCGACAAATTACAGATAAAAAAGATAAGCATAAATCTCCTACATTAGTGTAGATTTGCCAAAACAATTTTTTGTGTATCTACATTCAACACTGATAGTGATAGGCATGTCGGGGTCTCCGAGCGGATTACGGATCGTCAGAATCCCGAAAGTCTGTCAACCAGTCCTACCAAGGGGTAAGGTGTTGCCCAGTTACTGGGTTGTGGAGGTCAGATAGGCAGTCGCTCCATGTAGAACACTGATATTCAGCTGCATCCATATCCATAGATGACTGGGAGTTGACCCCAATATAGTTGGAAAAAGGCTAGACAGATGAGTTTGAGATCAGTGTTGTGTGTGATTAAAATTCAACTGCCTACCTATCTACCATCACATAAGGATTATGTTAGAGCAGGAAACCCATGGGTTCTCCGCCTTCCTACAATCTTTCCCACAGTTTTAAAATAATATTTTTGTTTCAGACTGCCCTTAGGTGTCTCCCAAATTATGTCTGCTATGAATGCGCTCCGATTTTGTTGAAATGTGATAAATTAAAGAAGAAAAATAAAATAGCTCTGGCTACATTACATCGTATATTTGTAAAGTATGGACAGGTATGACTCTCAGTATATGAAAGTAGAAAAAAAAATCTGCTGCTCCATACATTTTGTTGATCTATATCTATAGTGAACACTAGCATATCACCTGAGACTTCTTCTGCTTGGATTTCGTTACTTTTTCCTTCGAACTTTAAAATCCCCTTCAACCTCTTTGCAATTCTGAAAATAAAATATCTTAGTCTGTGTTACTTGATGGTAATGTAGTTTTTGAGTTTATTAATTAGGTACTAAAAACCTTACAAACAATCAAATCTTTCCTCTTAATTATGATATTAGTTTATAAATAAATAAATTTATAAATAATATGATAAATAAAGTTTAACTAATTTGACCGGAGGAATACCATAAATACTTAAATAAAATACTTAAACTTAAATAACTTATACTTAAATAAACAAATGAGAGATAATTAATATATTAATACAGAAATAAATAAAATATAACTGGAAAACAATAAATAATCATTATAAATTATAATTACAATCAAACATGATAAAATATTAAATTTCTATATAAATTAATGATATCTACCTAATTTTGTTGTTTTAGTGTTACGGAAATATCGATAAAAACGCTCTTCCTCTCTCCAACCATATCCAAACTTTGCAGTGCCCGACAGGGTCCATAATTGTTTCTCTAATTGTATCTTTACCACCTGTATATGTACATTATGGATTGCAATAAATCATTTGAATTGAAATTACAAATGTACCAAGGAGCAGCAAATTTGTTTTTTTTGCAATTACATACTAGGTTTTTAATTGGTCTAAAAGTAAAAGTGGTTCGTAATAATGAATACCTTTGAAATAAAAACAATATAAAATAAAAAGGGAGGAATACTACATAAAAGCCGACCAAGACACCAGGCCTTAAACTTCTCCTCCGCATCTGGCAACGTGCCCAAAAGACTGACAGCATTGCCAAGTTGGATGGCAATACTAATTCTTCGGGCAAATAATGAGCCAGCCTTCTAGTCAGCGAAGTGTCGATCAGTCGGCTAAGAAATTTCCTTGAACAGAAGACGTGCCCTCGTGCCTCATGACCCGAGCGTTTCAACTCCAAACGGCTCAAAACTGTAGTTACCAATAAGGTTACAGTATTTACGCCGCTTGAGGGCCGCAGCAGCTTTTAAATTAAGTTTTTACTCATACCTAAGCGTCTAACTAATAACAAGTATTTTCGTGATTTTACAGATAACAAAGACCCTCATCAAAAACCAGAATAGGTCTCAACTCAACTTAGAATCTTCGTTAGGTGAATATTTATTAATAAACTACGACCACATTATGTATGAGGATGGTTACGACCCACCACAATGTATTAATGAAGGATCCGTTCCCGACGAGAAAGTTAACATCAAAGTGGAAGCAGACACGGATGTCAAAAGTATACAAAATATGACGAAAATAGAAAAAATGGAAGTTGATGACAGTGTAGAAGATAACAAAATGGGAATACCTTTGCTAGAAATGTCAGATGATGAACAATCTAAGGACTTCATAAGCTTGAAGCCGTACAAGCTGACAGAGGAACTGGAACCGGTATGTGTTACGATTAAGAAATCAGCGACTACTGACAGATGCACTCATATTGTGTGATACTTCCCTTCCAAGACCATCTCAGACACTACTCACATAGTGTGACCAAGATAATGCCTGGACTTTAAAAGAGACAGACCTCTGTGTTTGTTTCGGTATTTCTTCTGAGATTAGTCAGATAGGGAAACCCGACCGAACTAGTATCAAAATTTGTTAAGTACTTACTCGACATGTATTAGTGTTTGTTAAAACCAATTGATTGAATGAAATTGATGAATTTGACGACACGTTTAGCGCAGTGGTTGAGCCATCGGCTGCTGCGCATGTTGTGGGTTCGATCCCCGCACGGAACAAATATTTGTATGACCTACAGGTAGTTGTTCCGGGTCTGGCTGTTTGTGTATGTGAGTTTAAATGTTTGTAAACGCACCCACGATACAGGAGAAATTCCTAGTGTGGGGCAACGTTTTGAAAAAAAAAAAACTGGCGAAAATGTAAAATCAGTAATGTGTGTGTGAGAGTATGTAGGTGAGTGTGTGTACGAGGGTGTAGATGCGGGTATTGTATGTGCGTGAGGGCAGTGACGTAAGCAATCAACGCCTGTGGGCCCCCCTATCCGTATGTCAACTAGAATCGGTCTTTAAACCTTTACCGCCTTAAAACATTAGTTGTGCAAAACGCGCGAATTTTCAATTTAGACCTAGAAATTCTTTTTGGTGCGGTTTTTGGGGACGTGAGAGTGACACGTGACGGATTTTTTTTGTGCTGTTTCTGGTTCTCCCCAGAGGTGATGCCCTAAGCAATTGCTTAATTTGATTAAGGGTTAAGCCGTCACTGCGTGAGGGAGAGAGTAATCACACTTCCACGATCTTCTTTGTTACGTCATAATCTAGTGACTTTAGCCAGGAGATTTGGTTTCTTTTTGCTTGGTTAATGGATGGATATTTATGGTTCTAATGACTTTGCTATTCATTTTTAAACTCACATGTTTGTAATGATAATTCGCAGCTACAGTTATTTGCGGCTCTGTTTTGCAATGGATCGGTTTCCTTGCAAGCAGTTTCAGAACAGTTCTTTGCTCACGACATTACCAGCTCCGTCACAGATTGTCAGGCAATATCCTAGCACGGACTGAGCGAGCGCAAAGTAGACGGATATCAGGTATCAGACTGCTGAAATCAACAGAGCCCTAAGATATTGAAACGTAAACGCACCCACGATACAGGAGAAATTCCTAGTGTGGGGCAAAGTTTAAAAAAAAAAAAAAAAGTTTTTCAAAGATATAAGTCAGCTTTCTCACACGGGCTACAATATGCCTACAGACTCCAGGCTGTTAGTACCCATCAAGCGCAATAAGCTCGCCCTTATGTTATCTCTATGTTTTAAACAGTTCTAAAATCGCTTGAGTATTCGTATCCAGTCATCTGCACTGTGTGATGAATTTCCATTTTTTATGTTCTTTCAGTGCAACAAAGGAATATCACAGAAATTTCAAACTAAGAAGAAACCCAAAAAGCGAAAATTGGCGAAAATGACGTCACCCTATCCTACAGTGCCGGCTACCCATACTGACAGTGCCCTTACCCCGCCAGTTAGTGCCGGCACTCTCCGCGACAGAACCGGCTGCCCTCCCGACAGTGCTGGTTACCTACCCGACAATGCGGGCTGCCCTCCCGACAGTGCTGGTTACCTACCCGACAATGCGGGCTGCCTTCCCGACAGTGCTGGTTACCTACCCGACAATGCGGGCTGCCCTCCCGACAGTGCTGGTTACCTACCCGACAATGCGGGCTGCCCTCCCGACAGTGCTGGTTACCTACCCGACAATGCGGGCTGCCTTCCCGACAGTGCTGGTTACCTACCCGACAATGCGGGCTGCCCTCCCGACAGTGCTGGTTACCTACCCGACAATGCGGGCTGCCCTCCCGACGGTGCTGGTTACCTACCCGACAATGCGGGCTGCCCTCCCGACAGTGCTGGTTACCTACCCGACAATGCGGGCTGCCCTCCCGACGGTGCTGGTTACCTACCCGACAATGCGGGCTGCCCTCCCGACGGTGCTGGTTACCTACCCGAAAATGCCGGCTGCCCTCCCGACAGTGCTGCTTACCTACCCGACAATGCCGGCTGCCCTCCCGACAGTGCTGCTTACCTACCCGACAATGCCGGCTGCCCTCCCGACAGTGCTGGTTACCTACCCGAAAATGCCGGCTGCCCTCCCGACAGTGCTGGTTACCTACCCGACAATGCCGGCTGCCCTCCCGACGGTGCTGGTTACCTACCCGACAATGCCGGCTGCCCTCCCGACAGTGTTGCTTACCTACCCGACAATGCCGGCTGCCTTCCCGACAGTGCTGCTTACCTACCCGACAATGCCGGCTGCCCTTCCGACAGTGCTGGTTACCTACCCGAAAATGCCGGCTGCCCTCCCGACAGTGCTGCTTACCTACCCTACAATGCCGGCTGCCATCCCGACAGTGCTGCTTACCTACCCGACAATGCCGGCTGCCCTCCCGACAGTGCTGCTTACCTACCCGACAATGCCGGCTGCCCTCCCGACAGTGCTGCTTACCTACCCAACAATGCCGGCTGCCCTCCCGACAGTGCTGCTTACCTACCCGTCAATGCCGGCTGCCCTCCCGACAGTGCTGGTTACCTACCCGACAATGCCGGCTGCCCTCCCGACAGTGCTGGTTCCCTACCCTACAATGCCGGCTGCCTTCCCGACAGTGCTGCTTACAGTAAGACTACTATCGACTAGAGACTAATATCAAAAATACCGTCGACCCCAACTGAGGAAATGGCTAGGCAGATGATGATCGGAATTTGTGCCGATTGTCGTAGCAGCCACATGCCTACTGCTGGATACGGCTTGCATAGAGATGCGTCTCCTGACTCTGGAGCCCTAACCACCGGTAGCTTGGACCCTGCTCCTGCTCGGTGGATCGCTATTTTTATATTTTAAATGTTAGTATTCAAATTATAATTAAGTATTTATTGATCGACACTTCACGTGACCAGAGGGCTGGCTCATTATTTGCACAAAGGATTAGTATTGCCATCCAATGTGGTAATGATGCCAGTCTTTAGGCCACGTTTCCAGATGACAGCGATGCGGAGGAGTACCTACTTTGACGCTTGTGTCTTTGTCGGCTTTTTATTTATTTAAATTATTATATATATATTTTTATTTTTTTGGATAAAAATGTAAATAGTTAGTTTTTTATTATATATATAAGTAATAAATTACTCTCGATCTCAAAAAAAATACCGTACCTACTTGCCCAGATTTGAACAAAACCTCATGACAGGCGAGGCTTTAACCACTAGGGCATAATTTATGTAAGTCTGATATATCGTCAACCCTCCTTGAGCAAGGGTTGTGATTAATGCTCGTGCCTTCTCTGTATGAGAAGAGCCCTTTGCCCTACAGTGGCACAGTAATGGTATTGTATATATATTCTGAATGTCGGCTTTTCAAATATTAAATCTGTCTACCAAAGTATTTTTTTATTTTATTAAAAATTAACCTACCCAGATATTCCTATTCCACTCATCATTATATTCAGGCATAACTAGCATCACGCGCCTGACTTCGTCCGCGTGGATTTCGTACTTTTCCGGTCTGCTAGTTATTATTATATTTTGATCACATAATATAATAAATACAGTGGTGGTCGTATAACTATGAACGATTTGTAGTAACAGGCATTTAAAAAAAAAAGCAACACTACTTTTATGTTACTTTTTCAAAAGTACCTAATTAATTATGTAATGAAATAGCTACATGGATAAGGTAAACGGGATTAAAATTAAATATTATAATCACTTACTATTTACCTTACAAATTTAATTATTATCGACAGTTACAATTTCAAATAGTTGGACGAGAGTTGTAATAATTTTAAAAATTGCAATTTAATACATTTTATTCCGAGTTTATAGTTTGTAGCGTGTCAACGGCTTTTGGTGACTGCTTAGGCAGTAGAGTAGTACACCGGCGAGGCATTGATTCTATCAATTTATGACATTTTTCAAGAGAAATAGAGCATTCTCCTAAAAATTCTTCTAAAAAAATGTTGTATAACTCACTTAGGTTACCACACCATCGATTTGAAACATTTTTCTCAACTTCGCACCAAAGACGCTCTATGGGATTTAAATCTGGATTTATTGGTGGTTAATTTTTGTAATGTTTTTGCTCTTTCCCACCTAAGCTTAGCATAATATCGTAACGTATTTCTGGTGGTCTGGCAAGATTGTGGCGGAGAGAACTTTTCTCGTAAGGGCGGTGGCCTACAGCGACTTCTCGCAGTTTTGGCCATTGGTCGCATATGCAACACATGACTTCGACATGACGCGTCTGCATCGATGCCACTACGCATCTTTCTTTGTTACATGGGTGCACTCAATATTTACGTTGCCCACGCTTGTGCTATGACTGCTTCCGTAAAAGCAGTAACAAAGACAACGCGACTAATATCGTCTCTATCGAGTCTATCTAACAACTGCAGCGTCCACAGGCATCACAGGTCGTCGCTACAGCTTGCCGCATCACGTCAGTGTCGAGTTAGTCGCGATGCAGAATCGTTATAACGTAGGTGATGCTTTAAGACCCGCGATGGCATAGCGACTGTATCGCTGCACAAAGTCACACTGTGGGCGACCGCCCTAAAATATTGAATCAACAATATAAACAATTATTGCCCATGTTAATTTTTTACATGTTTAAATTTTAAATTTCTTAATGTATTGTATATGTAGATATGATGCTCCTGTTAGATATGACGTGGAAACACGACAAGCTTAATTAAAATCAATTCAAGTGCCACGCAAAAATAACTTTTATGGCAGGCGTGCCGTTTAGCAAAATACCTATATCTACCTAAAGCGTAAGCTGAAAGAACATTAAATAAATAAATAAATAATGCTGGACAATCCACACAGCATCATCTAGCCCCAAGCTAAGCAGAGCTTGTGTTATGGGTACTAGATGACTGATATACTTAATACAATACATTAAATAGATAGATATTTTTATTATACATACCAAATACCCAGATCACCCGGAACAAATATTTGTAGATCGTACAAACATTTGTCCCAAGGCGGGAATCGAACCCGCAACCTCTTGCGTCGCAGGCGGACTTTCGCCCGCCGCGCCACATCGGTCGTCAAAACATTACATCTATTTTATTCGAATTTAACAGGTAATAACGCGTTGATCAAATCTCAGGCCATGGCACGCTAAGACACACCCCAGGGGTCTATTTGTGTGCCTTGTTTAAGTTAATATAAACATCTTTCAATAAATAAAAATAATGTAAATAGTACACCAAGGACTACCTTCTTCATCTTTTCTACTTCTCTAGTCCATCTAAACTCCCAAAGGTTGTCTGTTAGAGATTGCTTTTAGCGATGAGGCTCTTTAAGTTATTATTAGTTTCAATGGTGTACAATAAACAGTATTATTTAGGATCAGTTGCTATTTGATTAACCGCGCAAGTCGGATTTATCCGACATCAAATCTTTGTCCGATTTGATCTCTTGGTTCTACTTTACATTATACCTAAAAATAACACATTTCAGGTAATATGATAAATTTACTGACAATTTATAAGCTGACATAAAATCAGATCACAGAGAATCAATTAAAAGGTTAAGGAGGAAGATACAATTAAACAAGTGCGATGTTCACAAAGTGTATAAATACCGTTTATTATATCTCAAATACAGCTAAGTACATACGCCAGCACATCGAGCTATCCCAAACTGTCGAACTGGCTAGAAAATTTCAAATGATCATGTCAGACGCACAAATCGAGTATGATTGGTAAAATAAAATAAAGGATCATTTGTTACTTAAATGCATCCATACTGCAACCCGTAAGGACAGGGTGTAGTTCCCAAATTCTCCAGCCTGTTTAAACATACATATATTACTGATAGTATCTTAAGAAATAGCTAAACTAAGAATACCTACTAGTATAGTTACTAAATATAGAAAAAAAAATAAATACAGCAAAACAAAAAACCTTATGAGTTCAATAAATAACTAAGAGATCTATTGGGGTGCAATGGTTAGAAATAAAAAATATCTTAACATCACCACAGTAATCCCCGTAAAGTTAGGCAGACGTGTATGTGTATTCCAACACTTATGTTTAAGTCCAATTTAATAGGGAGAGAGTCTATCGTATACAGAAATCTGAAAAAATGTATGTTACATAAAAATAATGGGTAGGTGTTGCCTCTACCAAAATCTCTTAAAGCGGGTATAGAAGTTTTCACTTCAAAAAAAGTATTAGGTTCGACGAACTAGGAGTATGAAATAGACTTCTAAAAAAGAGGAGGGTCGTAGTCTACGACCCTCCTCTTTTTTTTGAAGTCTGTTAAAGATATTGAAGTTCGTGTATACAAGAACCTACATTCAATTAACGTGAAAATCCTTTTCAAAGTTTTCTTTTGACTTACCCGTTTTACGATACATGATCTTGTACCCAACTATAGATTAATCTTGTCTGATATAGTGGGGATGGTAACCAAACGTTTTTTTGTCCATCACGTAGATTGTTAAAAAAATATGGGACAAGTATTTTCTCTTTTACAACGTTATCAGAAGATTTCGTCCATAAAAAAAGAGTAAAGTAAAGTACCAGCCTATTACTGTGCCACTGCAGGGCAAAGGCCTCTTCTCATACAGAGAAGGCATGAGCATTAATTAGTGACAGAAGCGGCGTGGAATACTATTAGAGAAGCTAGTGTGCTCTACGACGTGTCTTGGTCGGACCATTTACCTCTAATTGTAATGTGTGATCTTAATTTATTAAGGCCAAAAGTTGCACCTGGACTAATTAAATGTAACAAAGTAACATGGGGTGACAGAGACTTGCAGCAGACTAAGTTATATAGCAATTATTGTAATGATCTCTTGAAAAATGTAGACTTTCCCTTAGAATTTACTGAATGTAGTAAAAATAGATGTAGAATTAAGGAACATGAAAGCATTTTAGATAATATGTACGCGGAAATTGTGCGTATTCTCTGTGAAGGTGCAATCGCCAGTAACTGTAAGAACGGAATACAGTACAGAAAGCGTTACATAACGGGCTGGAATAAGCATGTGAAGAATGCACATGGACAGGCTCGGCTTGATTTTCAAACATGGACATTGTTTGGTAGGCCGAAAAATGGTGATTTGTATGAAAAAATGATGGAAAGTAAAAAGATTTTTAAAAGTAAATTAAAATGGTGTCAAAATAATAAGGACAAAATAAAAATGAACATCATTGCAAGTCATCATGACGCAAAGAATTTTGGTAGTTTTTGGAAAGCCACGAACAGGTTGAATCCCAGGTCGGGTCTGCCTGTGAGTATTGAGGGCCTTAGTGATCCTAATGATATAGCCAACCTATTCAGCAGAACCTTTAGGGTTGGGTCTCCCCTAGGTACGTCGTCTGGCGGGCCGGAGGTGGTGGGGGGGTCCGAAGACATGCCTATTAGGTTTGCGGCCAGGGAGATAGCTACTGTCATACGCAACTTAAAGAGAGGCAAGTCGCCGGGTCATGACAGCCTAAGCATAGAGCATTTATTATATGCTGGTAAGCACGTAGCGCGAGTTCTAGCAATGTTTTTTAACTTGTGCCTGAGTCACTCATATCTTCCAGCTGATTTACTTAAAACTATTGTTGTGCCCATTGTTAAAAATAAGACTGGAGATGCGAGTGACAAGAGCAACTACAGGCCTATATCCCTGGCTACCATCATTGCAAAGGTGTTGGACAGTCTGATTGATCAGCAGTTGGATAAGCATTTAACACTCAACGACGCCCAGTTTGGGTTTAAGCCACATTTATCCACGGAAACAGCTATACTATGCCTGAAACAGACTGTTCAATACTATGCAAGTAGGAAAACACCTGTATATGCATGTTTTCTGGACCTCTCCAAGGCTTTCGACCTTGTATCTTATGATTGCCTATGGAGGAAACTATCAAATGTTAAGAACCTCCCAAGCGATATCATTAGGATGCTAAAGTATTGGTATAAAAACCAATACAATTATGTTAAATGGGCGGGCGTCCTGTCGGCTGCATACGGGTTGGAGTGCGGTGTAAGGCAGGGGGGAATCAGCTCACCCAAGCTATTCAACCTATATGTAAACGAACTGATCTGTGAGCTCAGCAATACCAATATCGGGTGCTCCATTGACGGGCACTGCGTCAATAACATCAGCTACGCGGATGATATGGTATTGCTAAGTCCATCGATCAGTGCACTTAGGAGGCTTCTTCGCATCTGTGAGGACTATGCAGTGGCTCACGGTCTTAGGTACAATGCGACCAAGAGCGAACTACTGGTTTTCAAAGCGGGAAACAAATGTTACAATACTGTCCCACTAGTGACCTTGGGGGGCGCTCAGCTTTCCAGGGTCACGAAGTTCAAATACCTGGGGCATTGGGTCACTGATAGTTTGTCCGATGATGTGGACGTGGAGAGGGAACGCAGAGCATTGGCAGTTCGATGTAACATGCTGGCTCGTAGGTTTGCACGTTGTACTAGGGAGGTGAAAATTACGCTCTTTAGAGCGTATTGCCAATCTTTGTACACGTGTGCCCTATGGGTCAGCTATACAAAAAGCTCGTACAATGCTCTGCGAGTCCAATACAATAACGCCTTCAGAGTGATGTTGGGGCTGCCACGCTTTTGCAGTGCATCGGGGATGTTTGCGGAGAATGGCGTGCCAGATTTTTACGCACTGATGCGGACACGGATAGCATCCCTGATGCGGCGAGTGCGTGACAGCTCTAACAGCTTGGTGGCTATAGTAGCCGACAGGATGGATAGTCCAATGATGTGGCAATGGATGACCAGTCATCGTGCTTCATTTAAATATTTAAAATAAGAGATGTTTAGTGTATTGTGTTTTCATATATGTATTGATGTTTTGTGTATAATATTGTAATGTGTGTTTTTCTATGGACTTATGGTCTGAAATAAATGTTATTATTATTATTATTATTATTATTAATCACCACGCTTGCTCAAGACGGGTTGGCGATTTCAGACTTATATTAATTATATAAGTCCAGGTTTCCTCACGATGTTTTTCTTCACCGATGTCAGTGAAGACAAGATAAACTTAGAAAGTACATATGAATTGAAAAACTCACATTGGAACTTGCCCAAGATTGAACCCACAACCTCGTGCACAAGAGGCAAGGCCTAAACCAGTGGGCCATCACGACATACGTCCATAAATTGAGGTTAAATGTTGCATGACGTAACATATATGTAGATTTCATACTGAGTTGTCACGTAGTGACCCCCCACTCCCCAAATTTAATGCGTTTTATCTATTTCTTTTTTTATTAATATGTCAAAGTTAGAAATACGGGTTTCTTATCTGACTGACGGACCAACCATATTTTTATTTACTCAGGCGTCATCCCTATTATACAAACGGGACATTATTGTCCCAAAACGCTGAAGTACAAGTACAATAATTCTAAGGAAGTAACATATTATGTACTCACAAATATAGGTTTGGAACACAGTTCCAAAAGAGTTTTACACAGTATTTTACTTATAAATAAACATTGTGGGAGACTGGGAGTTCTACCAGGCCATCATTTCGGTTGATTTGAAATGGCAGTATTGGCTTCCAAACAACTGCTTATTGGATGCTGACAGCCGATAAATGTGTGGTCCTTTGCAGCATCCCTGGAATGTATATATTATAATAAGTATTAGTATTTTTTTTTGTAAACTACACTTGGAACATGATCTGCTGAGCCTTTTCTCAACTATGTAGGCATCAGCTTCCAGTCTAACCGGCACAGTTGAATACCAGTATTTTACATGGAGCGACTACTTATCTGTTGTAGGTGCAATTTCGAAAATAATGAGATACAATATTAAAGACTGATCGCCACTTCGCGTGACCAGAGGGCTGGCTCATTCTGTATTGCCAACCAACTAGGCAGTGCTGCCAGTCTTTTGGGCACGTTTCCAGATGACAGCGATGCGGAGTACTTAGAGGGTTAATCAAAATAAAAAGCCGAGCAAGACACTCAGGCGTTTTGACGCCTGAGTGTCTTGCTCGGCTTTTTATTGTTTTTGTATATATGTTTCTAATTAGTTTACATCATAATTGTATATATGTAAATAAACTAATCAAAGTAAATAGAATGACGTTTTTATTTTTTGTAAATTTAACATATCTTTTCTATGATGTAAATTAAGAACGAGCTTAGCATTTTTTTCTATAATATTCCCCTTTATTGTTAAACCCAGAGTAAAGTTATACCAGTTTTAAACAGTTAGATCATAATTTTTTCGAGGTTGATGTAGGGTGTAACTTTAATCAGGGTTTCAAATAGGCTAATGAAAAATAAACTTACGTATAATAAAAGAACGCAGGACATGTTTTGCAGAAGTATTTCGTTCTGATCCCTGGCCCCTTCTGCAATTGAAAAGATGCAGTTAGATTTTTTAGATTTAGCAGCGTAGAATGTATAAAAAGAGGATTTTGCCCTGCAGTGACACAACAACAGGCTGGTATTATTATTATTTAATATTATTATTCCTCCGCTGTTCTTTTCTTATCAATTTCGCTGCGGGATATAAGATAGTTGGAACTCTTTCTCCGAGACTCGTCGGAATGACGTCGTTTTTGGTGGGCGCCACTGTTGATTACAGCATTCAGGAGTCCCAAAAAAAAAGTTGGGACCAACGGCTTCAAGTGCTTTGAGATTGCATGTAGGTACTTCTACCACTATACATATTTCTGTCACTAAGCCGCATTGCTCAGTTCCGGTCTGAAGGTAGTGGGTTCCGGTGTTATTACACACATGAGATATTTCTACTGTTGCCTCTCGGATGGATGACAACCATATCTGCGATCTTATTAGTATTGCAGATCTTTATAGACTAGCCAAGCATACAGGAATTTTAGTGTCATAATCTGCTTAGCCTTTTCCCAACTATGTTGGGGTCGGCTTCCAGAATAACCGGATGCAGCTGAATAATAGTATTATACATGGAGCGACCGCCTATCTGACCTCCACAACCCAGTAACTGGGCAACACGATACCCCTTGGTAAGACTGGTTGTCCTGTCGGGCTTCTGTCTATATTAATTTTAGTGTCCGACCGAAAATGGTTTTTCAAGCCAAAACGATAACGAAAAAGAAGCTTCAAGTTGAGTCTTATTTTTTACTGAAAACAAAAATGATTTAGACGTCAACATATTAATATTTTCGCTGTACACTGAAACCTGGCAAGAACAGGCTTAAAATTAATATGCCCACGCCTCCCATCGGCCCAGGGCCCAGCAAGTAACAGACAGTGGGCTCGCCAAGCAATTGTATAATAAAATAAGGGTATAATATACAAGGTTATTCCTACTTCGCGCCTCCCTAGTGGGGCGCTTCTTAGAGGCGCTTGTTTCACCTAACTTTTTGCAGGGAGATTTTTACTATTTATTTTATTAATTTTACTATTATTATTTTATTATATAGGGTGAAAGAAACAACGACACACATCCTGTATGTGCGTCGATGTCCTTTTCACCCTGTAACATAGGTAACATACACTAAAAAAGTACATATACTTCAAATTACCGGCACAGTATGGAAGTACCTCCTGACATAACTATCATCTTGACGAGCAGACTCAATGCTCAAGGGATCTATAAGCCTCTTCCTCTTCTTTTTACCTTTATTCTTTACAGAACCTAATGGTTTGACTCGTTCTGCATTATAATGAGGAACTGATTCAATATAGGCTAATAATGCTTCTAATCTTTTGTCAGGCTGAAAAAGAAAACATGATTTATAAAATATGTGGTCATCATCTGCCTAGCCTTTTCCCAACTATGTTGAGGTCGGCTACCAGTCTAACTGGATGCAGCTGAATACCAGTATTATACATGGAGCGACTGCCTACCTGACCTCCACAACCCAGTAACTGGGCAACACGATACCCCTTGGTAAAACCGGTTGTCAAACCTTCGGGTTCTGACTACCCATAACGACTGTCAAAGATCTACAAATGACAGCCGGGACCAACGGCTTAACGTGCTTTCCGAGGCACAGAAGAGTCTCGATATAACATATATGTGGTATGACCCATTAATATTTCTTTAAGTTCACACAAAGACACACAAACACACACATGGCACAATGTTCTACAGCATGGTCAGGAGAGTAATACTACCAACGGGCGTACATGTATGACCAGATGTATGAAGTATATAAGTAAGGATCTTAGCAGTTGTTGTTCTGTAATTTATTCCTATCCCCATGAGAAAAAGCCGTGGGTTTATGTATGTGCGTGTGCACCTTACCTTTTGTATGTTAAGAACTGGTTAACAGATTATTTTGCAATAATTCTGTCTGATGCTTATACTTGCCCTTCACATGCTCACTGTGTATGCCCCATTAATGCACTTTTATTCTTTTTGAAAAAGTTGCCCCGCACTAGGAATTTCTCCTGTGTTGTGGGTGCGTTCACAAACATTTAAGTCACATACACAAACAGTCAGACCCGGAACAACTACTGGTAGGCTGTAGACTATACAAATATTTGATCCATGCGAGAATCCAACCCAGTTATTGATCAAATGTGTGAGCAATGAACTAACCAAAATTACCCTTTAGATTTGTTCCGGGTGTTTTCTGTGTATAATAAAAAATATCTATCTATGTAATGTATTGTATTAATATATCAGTCATCTAGTACCCATAACACAAGCTCTGCTTAGCTTGGGGCTAGATGATGCTGTGTGGATTGTCCACCATTATTTATTTATTTATTATCTTTTATTAGGTAGTTGTAAATTTTTGCCTCCATAATCTTAACTACACAGTTAAAATATACAACATACAACAACAATACAGACAACAAAAGAAAAAAAGAATTACATACTTTTTTTGTTTGCACGTCATAAGTTTTCAAACTGACATAGTCATCTGCAACTTGTTCATCATCAGACATGATTTCGATTACAGGAATCTTGACTTCGATAGCCTCTACGTCACTATCACTATTGTTTTCCTCTTCGATACTCTCGTTAACAATTGACAGTATTTCCGAGTTAGACACCCCTCCCAAAGATTGGTCCTTAGTTTCATTATTTAATCTAATGTTAATTCTTTCGTTGGGATCTGATTCCGTATTGGTGAAGGCTGATGTTTTGCTGTCATCATCATAATGGTAATAATTTAATAATAAATAGCTGTCCAATGGGGACTGCAACTTCTGTGCCGATTTCTTCTGTTCTTCTATGAACGAGTTATTTATCTGTAAAATATTAGTTAGTTTATAGGCTTTACAATATGTACTGTACAGTCCCCGGCACCCGGCAAGAGTCGTTGTTTAGGACTCTTTGGTGGTCAAGCGGGACGCGGGGTATGAGGTAGCGTCCATCCGAGCGCGCGATTGGTGCATCAGTCGACTGTTTCCTCCCGAACTGCGTTTCGCTCCCGATTACACTTGCGTGCACGAAAGTTGTACCCTTTGTTTTTGTTGTGTTTATGTATGTTAAGAGTTGTTGTTATTGTTTTTAAATTTAGTTTTTGTTTCGAGTAGATGTTATTGTTTTAAATTTAAAAATTAAGGCGAAAAAGCGTATGCCTTTTTCCACCTTAATTTTTAAGCATACTTTCCTCGTATGCATATTATTTATAACTTTTACTATTATAAACTTTCTTGTAATCAACAGACATGATTAATATAAATGATGGCAATAACCATAAATCATCCCCTGCCCTTATCCCAATTTATTTGGGGTAAGCGCAGCATGTTTTCTTCTTCCATACATCTCTATTTGCCGTCATCTCATGGGTCACCTCTTTTCTTGCCATATCCTCTTTCACACAATCCATCCATCTTTTCTTTGGTCTTCCTCTACTTATGTAACCCTGCACATTCATACTCAAAACTTTCCTCACAACATGGTCCTCATTCCTTCGCATCACATGCCCATACCATGACAACCGATTTACACACAACTTCTCGGTCACAGGCGCCACTTTCAGACTTCCTCTTACATACTCATTTCTTATTCTATACATTCGCGTAACACCACACATCCCCCTCAGCATTCTCATCTCAGCTGCATGTAACTGCCTTTCATTCATGCCTTTTGCGGCCCAACATTCTGATCCATACAAGACAGCAGGTCTAACCATTGTTTTGTAAATCTTCCCCTTAAGTTTAAGGGGAATATGGGGGTCACAGGTTGTTCCCGTTATACGCTTTCTCCAGATCAATGAACACCATATGCAAGTTTTTATGTGCACGTCTGTATTTCTCACACAGCTGGCGGAGTGCAAAGGTGGCGTCCATTGTTCCTCGACCTGGCATAAACCCAAATTGACTTGGGGTAATTTCACTCTCCTCTCGCAATCTTTTCTCTATCACCTTCTCCCATACTTTCATACTATGTGACATTATTTTTGAAGATGGGCACTAGTGAACTATTGCACCACTCTTATGGGATCACTTCCTCATGCAACATCTTATTGAAGAATAAAGTCAGCCACATACATCCATCTTCTTTTAATACCTTCCATACTTCTGCTGGTATATCATCTGGGCCCATAGATTTTCCATTTTTCATACTTCTAACTGCATTCCTAACTTCATCCATGCTAATTTCTCTCACCAAACCCATATTTACCTGTGTCTCTTGAAGCATACCATTCCATTCATTCTCCTCGTTCATTAACCTATCAAAGTAGACCTTCCATCGCAGTTTTATTTCATCATCTTCACACAGAACCTTACCAGCATCATCTTTAATACATTTAATATGCGTTATATCTTTTGCCTTTTTTTCCCTTGCTTTCGTAATCCGATAGAGTTCCTTCTGGTTCCTAGGGCTATCCAGTGAGTTATACAACTTCTCCTGTGCCTTAGCCCTAGCGACTGCTACCGCCTGTTTTGCTTTCCTCTTCCATTCTTTGTATATTATATTCTTTGCTTCTTTCAAACTATCGTTCCCGTTTTCTACACCCTGCCATTCTTTAAACGCAACTTTTTTCTGTTTAAGTAACTTTTGCACTTCTTCATTCCACCACCATGTATCCTTATCTATTACACCTTTCCCTTTCGATTCTCCGAATACGTCTTTTGCTACTCTTCTTATACAATCTGCCATCTCATTCCAACAATCATTCACAGATTTTCCCTCCATATCCTTCATATCAATCATTTTATCCACAACTTGATTTTTAAACAAACCTGAACACTCCTCATTTTCTAACATACACCATCTAGTTTTTGGTGGGGGCCGTTCTTTGTTATTTCTGGCGGACACACTTACTTTAACCTGCATAACTACCAACCTGTGTTGTGAGACTAATGCTTCGCCTGGCAGCACTTACCAGTTTTTGACACAAATCAGACTACTCCTTTTTACCAGGAAGTAGTCGATTTGTGTCGCGTGGTGGCCACTTTTATATGTGATCAGGTGCTCGTCTTTCTTCTCAAACCACGTGTTTGTTATTGCCAGGTCGAATGCAGTAGCAGCTTGCAGTAGTAGTAGTAGCAATGGCAATAACCATAAAATGAACGATAAATAAGAGTCACCACTTTCTTGTTCCACTAAGTGCACGATGCGCGAACTTACCCCCACTACGCCAAAACCTTGCCAACTTACGTGCCTCGTTCTGCTCGGTCTTACCTAGAGGACGGACGTGCCTCTCGCGATCGCGTGCTCTAGTTAGCAAAGTGCATACGCATCACAACTGTGTGGCCGATCCGTGCGTCATCAGTTCGCTCGGAGTGGTCGCGATGACCCAGATACTGTTTGTGTGAAACATGCTTAATCATCATATCATTTGTTAAGGGGAAGACATCTTTCACCGACATGGCTTCGCAAAAGCAGAAAATAACATTAACTACCAATTTGGAACATGAGCTGTTTAAGTACTACAGCGAAGAAAAAGCAAAGCGAGAAGAATTACAATGTCAAGTAATGGAGCTTAAAACCGAAATGGAAAAGCTACGAGAAATTTTGAAACACCAAACTGATCAAGATAAAAATAAGGCCACTGAAAAGCCCAACGAAAATATTTCACCTAAACCTATCGAATATGAGACGGATGAGGAGGAACTAGCCAGAGAAACGGAGTGGATTAGGATAGAAAATAAAAGAAAAAAACGTAAGTTGAACAGTACGCTGACTCCCCCCTCCCAAAATAAGGCTAATAATGAACAAGGGAACATAAATCCCAAAAAAACACCAAAGCCACCCCCAATAAATGTGCAGGGTGTTAAAGATTACCAGTCTTTCTATGACTCAATAGCCAGTACTAAGGGCGACACGTTCACCATAAAAATGATGAATGGGGATAGCGTCAAAATAAATGCAACAAATGAAGATGCCTATAGAGAGATTACGAAGCTACTAACTTCAAATAATTTACTTTGGCACACGTATGAAAACAAACAAACCAGACCGATAAGAGTGATGGCCAAAAAGCTTCATCATACATGCCAGCCAGAAAGAATTGTAGAGTACCTGAAAAACAAGGGCTACAAAATTGAAAATGCTGTAAGCAAATTGAGCTGGAGGAAAAAAGAACCACTCAACATGTTTATGTTGACATTTGAAAAAGATGAAGATATAAACAAAGTTTATGAAATCACTAATATTCTAGGGTGCAAAGTTGAAATCCACCCACTTAGAGCATCTAAGCTAGTTCCTTAGTGCAAAAGATGCCAAGCCTATGGACACACCCAAAAGTACTGTTCGAAAGAACCAAGGTGCGTCAAGTGCACGGGCAAACACCTCACAACAGACTGCGTGAAACCGGCACAAGATAAACCAAAATGTGTCCATTGTGGTGAGCCACATCCAGCTAACTATAGAGGGTGTATAGTAGCAAAGGAGATGCAAGTATTAAAAAGTAAATACACTAAGAAGCAAACTGTATCCCAACCAAAGAAGCATACCGAACCATCAGCTACCAAAGAAGCTAATGTAAAGATGGGAATGACCCACCAACCACCCAAGCCGTCCTCGTACTCTCAAGCAGTCAAAAATAATATGGAGACAAGTTCGGAGTCAAAACTCGACCAAATCTTAAGTCTAATGTCAACATTTGATGAACGGCTTAAAAAACTAGAAATGAGTGCCAAAAAAGCTCCAATTCATCTGCGAAAATGATTAATAACCTCAAGATCATGGCTTGGAATGCTAATGGACTGCTGCAACACCAACATGAGTTACAAGTAGTCCTAGATACAGAAAACGTAGATATATGCTTAATTTCCGAAACACACTTTACACGACAATCATTTGTTAAATTTCAAGGCTACAAGATATATCATGCCCTGCATCCTGATAACTCCGCGAGAGGAGGCAGCGCCGTCATAATAAGAGAAAACATACATCATTATGAACAGACCAAATGTGAAGATCAGGAAATGCAAGTGATCGGTGTAACTATTAAAATGAAAAGATATATGTACGACTCCGTTACTATAGCAGCTATATACATCCCCCCAAAACACGCACTAAAAAAAGAGCAATACAAGATAGTCTTAGCGCTACTTGGAAACAGATTTATATTAGGTGGAGACTTCAATGCCAAGAATACCTATTGGGGCTCCAGACTAACTACTACAAAAGGCAGAGAGCTACTAAGTGCCATACAAGAAACCAAATCAGAGGTCCTATCAACTGGAAAACCGACATATTGGCCAACAGACTCAAGAAAAATTCCAGACTTAATTGACTTTTTTATTTATAAAGGAATATCCTCTGACTTTATAAGTGCCGAAGAAGGATTTAATATGAACTCTGATCACTCACCAATAATTTTATACATTAGTGAATATGTCAAACAGAGAGAAGGCAATCCGTTTCTCGTGAACAAGTTCACAGACTGGGAATCCTTTAAAATAGACTTAGAAAATAAAATAGACTTAAATATATTCATAAATGATAAGCACCAACTTGATTTAGAACTAAGCAAATTTATTGTAGATATCCAACAAACTGCATGGGCTAATACACCCGAGAAAAGAAGAACTGTGAAGGTTAACACCTATCCAAAAGAAATAACAGATCTGATCAGAGAAAAAAGAACATTGAGAAAAAAGTGGCAGCGAAACAGGTTTCCCCATGATAAGACACTGTTAAATAGAATAACTAAACAAATTAGGAAGTCAATCAAGAAATTTCGGGACGAAAATTTAAATAGGCATCTTCATCAACTCACTAATGATCGATCGACTGATTATTCACTATGGAAAGCCACAAGGAACCAAAAACAACCTATTGCTCACAAACCGCCAATAAAAGAGCTAAATGGACAATGGGCAATAAGTAATGAGCAAAAAGCATCAAGGTTTGCCCAACACTTGGAGGACACTTTTACACAAACCGAGAGCGCTAACCAAGATCTCCACTGGGAACAACTACTACAAGTAGACCAAGAGATAAAACTTGTAACACCAAAAGAAGTATTCAAAGAAATCAGAGATCACATCAGCCCAAAAAAATCCCCTGGTTATGACCTTATCACAGGGGAAATCCTAAAGAATCTACCAAGAAAAGCCTTGGTGAAACTTACTAAGATACTTAATGCTTCTTTTAGACTAAAGCATGTTCCAGACCTATGGAAGGTTGCAGAAGTGATCATGATCCCCAAATCAGGGAAACCACCTCAAGATGCATCATCATACAGGCCTATCTCCTTGCTGCCAGTGATGTCAAAGCTTTTCGAGAAACTACTTCTAAAACGACTAAAACCAATTATAGAAAATAGCAACATAATACCAGAATATCAATTTGGATTCAGAGAAAAACATTCAACGATAGATCAGGTGCATAGAATTACAACAGTAATTGAAAAAGCTCTTGAAGATAAGAAAGTATGTACCACTGTATTTTTAGATGTAGCCCAGGCTTTTGACAAAGTCTGGCACAAGGGATTGATTTATAAACTAAGAACTATGTTGCCAAAACAGTTCTCAGATATATTAGAATCATATATAACTGGTAGAGTCTTTAGAGTAAGGCAAGAAAACGTCTATTCTGAACTAAAAGAAATAAAAGCTGGTGTACCACAAGGAAGTGTTCTAGGCCCGGTCCTGTACCTATTGTACACATGTGATATACCAGAACTAGAAAATGCAACTATCGCTACTTTTGCTGATGATACCGCAATAATGTCCACAGGATCAAGTCACAAGGAAGCTGTGGTAAAAGTACAAACAGCAATAAATCAATTCTATGATTGGACCAAAAAGTGGAAGATAAAGTTGAATGAAACAAAATCCATTCACATTGACTTCACTAACAAGAAATCGGAACACAACCCAGTATACATAAACAACAAAAGTATACCGTACGAAAACACTGCCAAATATCTTGGTATGACCCTAGACGCAAAGCTTCGCTGGAAAGCCCATGTCAAAAAGAAACGAGAAGAATTAGAAATTCGTTACAGAAGCATGAACTGGTTACTAGGAAAGCATTCCGCGTTGTCAGTTTCTAACAAAATCCTGATCTACAAATCAGTCCTTATGCCAGTATGGACCTATGGTATACAACTATGGGGTTGTGCCAAAGAAAGCAATGTAGAAATTATACAAAAATTCCAGAACAAAGTACTCAAGAACATCGTGAACGCGCCTTGGTATATACGAATTGACGACATCCATCGGGACCTGAATATAGAGTTCGTAAACAGCATAATCCAAAAATATGCAGAAGCTCATGAACATCGGCTTCATCATCATGTTAATGTTGAGGCCATCCAGCTCCTCGATAACACGGACATAGTAAGAAGGCTTAAAAGGACTAAACCTTTTGAGTTAGTGTAGTGTAATGTAGTGTAACATATCTGTGACTTTACCGCGAGTGTAATATACGAGTTATTTATATGGACACAAGAACAAAGTGACTTCACCTTAATAGACGCTAAGTAAACGCAATGGACGTGCTCTTAGATATACTTTTACTTTTAGCAAATTAAGTTAGATTAAAATTGCTTATTAGCCTTACTAGGCTAGATTGTAACAAAATAAACAAATTAAAAAAAAAAAAAAAAAAAAACTTACGTGCCGGAGACTGTAGCAAAAGCCTTCCTTTCTTTTTTATTATTAGTTTATCTGTCTATCATCATCGGCCAGGCCCTATCCCAACTATCTTAGGTTCAGCTTCCTCCAGTCTTTACAGATGCAGCTGAATACCAGTATTTTTATGGAGCCAATACCTATATCACATCCACAACCCAGATACTGGGTAATTTGATACCCTGGTTGAAAGGCTTTCGGGCTTCAGACGACGGTAACCGACTGAAGTTTAATTACAGTGACTTCCTGAGGCAGAAGTCTCGTTTTGAAATATGGGTCACCCGTCTACAGACCAACCTAAGCATGTGTAGCAGAAATTTAATCAACCCATCAAGATGTTATTATTTGTTTATGAGAACCAACAGCTACAACAAATGTATTCTAATTGAATATGAAACAAAGCCATACGGGTAAAAACAGTAAAAAAGTGTTCGAAATCTTAGGATCACTAACAAGCACGATATAAAAGATTATAAATACTAGGTACAATAAGTACTATGGACTTTAATGAGTCAGCGTTCAGCCATAAGCTGTCGTTTACCTGTCCATTCTTGATAAATATGTCCAGAAGTGTGGCCTGAGCTGTTTTACTTTTATCAATTAGTTTGTGACATTTTATCAAAGTTGGTGCACATTCGTAGCATACTTTATTTGGTAGACCGTCACATGATTTCTGAAAGAAACAGATTTTATTAACATAAGATATTTTTCATCAATTAAATCGATGAACATTTGACTACAGTGAACCCCCGGTAAACCAACAAACTTTTTGCAGTGCAGTGTCGTCAATCACTGTTCACCTACATTAGTGAAGATTTGCCAAAATAATGTTTGTGTACCTACATTCAACAGTGATAGGCATGTCGGATTACAGGGGGCGCCGGAGTAGACAGGGGCCGGATTACCGGGGGGCCACTGTACTTAAAATTAAGACACTTACTGTAAAACCACCAATAGACTCGATGCAAGTCCCCAGGTGTGTATCTTGTAGACTGTACATCTTGACACCGGTGGCCAAACATATTCTGCAAGCTTCCACCTCAGATGCCTTGAGATCCACGATCTTTTCCTTTGCCTCCTCCATTTTTAAGGCTCTAAAAATGATGGCTAAAAATGACATAGTAAAGTCAATAATTATGGAGGCTCTTTGGAAGTGTTGGAGACTTGGGCCCATATTAACACCTTAATTGCCAGACAGTGAGACACAATGTAATATGTATTGTTTCAAAATCAAAATTCATTTATTCAAATTAGGCTGAGAATCAGCACTTTTTGAACATCATAAAAAAAAACGAAGAAGAAGTGGCGGAACAAACTCCCCAGCAATACGTCTGTCTGATAGTTTGAAGAACCTGAAGCTATACAACATATTATGTCAAAAAAATAAATAATTATGTTTGGCAGTCACCTGGCATTTAAAATGTTAAAGAACCTCATGTAAGTCTCTCAAGCATTTCATAATGATATCTTCATTGGCTCTCAACAAGTTTTTCCTAGTGCTTAATTCTTGAGAAACTTTTTGCAATATGTGCCAATGATGGTTTACTATCTATGCAGTGGAATATTTTTTACTGAACCAGCCACTTGGGATGTGAATTTGACTTACATAATCAGTGACACCAATCCTACAGACTGGGGTTTTTAACCTAAGATATTTCCTAACAAGCAAGTCCATGTGAGTATCATCATCATTATCCTCCTGCCTAATCCTATTTCTTTGGGGTTGGTGTAGCATGTATTCTTCTTCCATACATCTCTTCTTTCTCCTTTTTTTGATAAAAGAAAAAGAAAAAAAAAATTGCCTTGATATCGAAAATCACCTACTTTCTAGCCATATCATCATTCACACAATCTATCCATCTTAGGTCTTCCTCTACACTTGTAACCCTCCACATTCATACTCAAAACTTTCCCCACAATCTGCATTTCATATTCAATCATTCATCAATTTCCCCACATCAAGCACCATGACAACCAATTTCCACACGACTTCTCAGTCACAAACACCACATTCAGACCTCCCCTAACATACTCATTTCTTATCCCCCTCAGCATTCTCATCACAGCTGTATGCTTAATACTCAGTCAAATATTAATAAATAAATAAATAAACACATCTTGTTAATTTAACTTTAAGCTTATGCACTTAAAACACTATAAATTGTCAAGTTTGTAATGCTAGTGATAAAATATGAAACCATGAAACAATCATGATTTTTTTATAGCTTTATCAGTGTTATGACGGTAAAAACTATAATAATGAAACAAAAAAGGTATTCCAACCAACAAAAAAGATCAACATCAACAAACAAGACACAACAAAACTCACATCAAAAATAGTATTTTTCAAGAGCAAATCAGCTACTAGCATGTTGGCACTACATTTTTTTTTATTATTATTCAGTCGCATCAACAACATACACACAAACATTTACAAATAACAGAGACATGGACTAGTGTTTACATCAATTACAGATGTGCACAACATTTACAACAAAATAGAAGAAAAAATACAGTATTCGCGTTACAAAAAAACTAAAAAACAATAACTATGAAAACAAAACTGCCGCTGGCAAGAATATTGTGGTAGTGGAACCCAAACTGAATTGTTATGGTTGTTGTTATTGTGATTAACATTTTCTTACTTGTTACAATATCGACCCATACATTGACCTAACATGTTGTATTGTATTGTAATATTGCTACATGCCCTAGACTCATTTTTTTCTTGCAATGGTTGCACATATATCTTATTTTTCGGTTTTTCTGATGTCCATACTCATAAAACCGAGTACCGACCATTTCTAGAAGTACCATTCTCATCAATCTTGAAAACTATGATTATTGGACTTGCTTAGTCTGAGAACCTGGGTTGGCGTGTAAAAACTTTAAGACGTGTCCGCGTCGCCGGCGAAAGCGTACCAGTACCAGCCTATTACTGTCCCACTGCAGGGCAAAGGCCTCTTCTCATACAGAGAAGGCACGAGCATTAATCACCACGCTTGCTCAAGACGGGTTGGCGATTTCAGACTTATATTAATTACGATTGGCGAAAGCGTGGGAAACGCAAAAAAGGAAAGTAGGTACATGAAATCACTACTCAATTCGATAGCGGATGAAAAAGTTATTCGACTTTTTCGAACCACTCGGTCTCACAGCAGTCACAGCCAAATTGGACGTCACAAATGGCGGGTTCTAGTTAATAACAAAGAAGCAATACGACATAATTGGTGATTTATAAATTACATGAATGGAGTAAGGAAATAAGTTCTATCGAAATAAGAGTAAATATTTAAGACAAAAATATAGCTCGGATTTGTGTGTTGCTTTTGAAATTATATGTAAAATCAAAAGGATTGGATCGATCGGTTTTACACAACAATAACACAGATAATCACCCGTTCAAAGCTGTACGCATTATTGTACCAAATAATTAAGACCTACATACCTAAAACCTTATGTTATTTAATTTAATTTTCACCTGTTCACCAGATTCTATAATATTTTTTAGACCGGTCAAATTAATTTATTGATTATTGTCAACTGCGTTCAGCGTTTGTGTAGGGATGTGCCAAATTAGTCGTTCATGTAAACAATCGATATAATTTCGTAAATAAAATCGGTTTTTATAATTGCTGTATATATTACAAAAATTTTTTTTTTTATTCACTGCCAATTTTTTTCACCTAGCGCGGCCGCAATACAGTTTTTTAGTCAGGAGCGCGAAGTTAGTAGTTCGTTTTGTGGCACTTTGCGTGCCACAAAACGAACTACTAACTAATGAAAGAATGATGCGCCATCAGTACTTTTGCCCGCGAAATTCTTATTTTCATGCATATTTTGTCATTTGCAGGCCAGTGTTAGGTGTCAGGTTGTATCTTGATCAAAATATGACTTGCGACAGTAACAATTTTTATTGGTTTTTAATTTATTTACTTATGGTTAGTTAAAATGGTACAGTACCAAATACAATAATTAAAATAACAATAATGAAATACATAATAAAATGTAAAATGTGTTAATAAAAATTGCATTGCAAATTTAAATTAAAAACTAACATGGAACCCTCGCATACTTTCTCTCATAGAACCAGTGGCGGACTAAGCCGGTCAGAGGCCCGGGGCAGCAAAGCTGAATGAGGCCCCCCAGCTTTAAAAATGTAGTTTTAAAAGCTTTTTATTCAGTTCACATTTGTATGTAGTGTTTATGTATACATATTTCGTTAATATCTGGCAAGTGAAATTAATTTCAAAGTACCCACTACAAAAACGTGAATTCCCCCAGCGTATTGGACGGGTTCAGCAAAGTTAAAAGAATATTAGTAGGTACCGCGTAAAAAGTCTAGATAGCTGTAGTGTTTTGATCTTGATGAAATGATGTAGGTTAGGTACTTAGCACATTTATAAAGTCTTGTTTAGGATTTGATCAGGGAAATGCGGAGGCATTTGGGCCCCCCCCAAGACCGGAGGCCCGGGGCGGGCCGCCCCTGTTAGTTCGCCTCTGCATAGAACGCCAGACATACATGCATAATTTTATTCCATTCTTCCGCAATCACATCACTTTCAGTATTGACAGTCAAGAGTCAGAAGGGCGTTGAGCATCTTAATAGAACGACACACCGGGAACACGGCTCTGGCAAAAGTTTTGGAGGACACCTGCGCGAATAGATTTTCTCGACGGCAATGATGGTGTCCGATGTATTTTCCGAGTACAAATTATCGACAGAGTAGGCCAAGGAGTTCGGGGCAGTTGATACGTCTGCTTAGGGCTTTACAGGCTGGCGTGAGCTGATTAAGACCTCTTCTCACCTCTAACGAGTTAAAACCCAACATTCCTAAAAGTAATTTGAAAAAATTGCATTTAAAACCTTTTAAATAAAAACCTGAGGAAATATTTTTTGTAACTTTTTAAGCATTAATGTTGGGATCGCTGTATAAAATCGGTTGCGATGCGCGGTCGAGTACGGTCGCGTTTTCGCTGCTCCGACTGAATATTATATTCGCGAATGGCGCGGCTTTAGCCGCTGCCCGGATTCTGCTATGAGTACTCAAACTCTCATAGCCAATGAAGTTCTGGCATTCATTAAGCATGCCATCGATTACATGGACGAAGTCAGCATCTTGCAGATCTGCAAGTCATCTTTTAAGGAGGAGGACATCAGCAGTGCCAAGTTGCTGCTGTTCACGACGCTCGGCAAACTCAGCCAAATGCCGTCTCGGTGAAGGGATGGCAGAGAAGAGTCTCCAAGACATCATTACGTTGTTGAAGGAGACCGACCCGGACGACGTGCCTGAATTCGTGGCGAAGGATCTGCACAAGCTGCCTCCCGTCACTTTCGACCACGTAGATGTCACCAGGCTGCTGAAGGACATCACACTCCTGAAGCAAAGTCAGGTCGAGATGCAGCATCAGCTGGAGGTGTCCAATAACACCATCAGTGACCTACGGGCAGAAGTAGCGTTATTGCATAATGCAATTTCTGCAAGTAGGTCACCGAGCCACGCGAATGTGAACACGCGTCGTGGGGCACAAAACGCCTCCATCTGCAGTTTCGAGTCGGCGGGCTCGAATGCGTCACCAGCTGCCGAGAATGCACGCGTTGCAACGTGTGCCGCGGCCGTCCCTGCCTCGACATCGGTGGAGACGACGACGTGTGTAGGTTCGACGACCCCAAACGAGCCTACGCAGCAATTGTAGCCGTCGCTAAACCTGTTGAGTCACAAAACTCGCAGGTTAAACTAGCGGACAAAGGGAAGGGGGGTAAGCGGAGCCTGTCAAACCCAAAACAGGCTCGGAATAGGCAGGGTCCAGAGAAGGACATGAGCGACAAGGATGGTTTCATCAAGGTTGAGAAGAGGAAGAAGAAGAAGCCTCCTTGTCGGAACCAGTGCGGTACTGCGCTGGCAGGACCTAACATGCTGCTAAAACCAGCAGTACCGACAACGCTGCTCTAGATTGCACCACTCTACGAAGGTTGAGGAGATCGTTGAGTACGTGCGCGTCAAGACCAACTGGACTTTGAGGGTCGAGAGGTTGGAGCCGCGTCATAACACGAACTTCAAGTCGTTCGTGGTGCGAGTTCCGACACACAATCTCGAGAAGTTCCTCAAGGAAGAGTTCTGGCCGAAAGGTGTTATGTATCGCCGGTTTCGTGGCCGCCTACAAGACACTAGTCAGCGAAACACGACGCCGACACTTCGTGTGCACTAGTTTTAGTTATAATGTAATATATATTTATAGTATTTTTAAGTTTTATATTGTTAATATAGTATTGTATATATTTATATGGGCCTTGATGCCTGAAATAAATGGATAAATAAATAAATAAATAAATAAATAAAGGTGCCAGACACAGGCACTGGACCAAAGTGGTGTACAGAAGGCTGAAAACATTTGAGTTGCGTAAGTCACGATCATTTCGTATAACAAAACCCTAAACGCCTGAAAGATTCATTAGTAAAAGTGGAAATATGATCTCTAAATGTCAGACCACGTCCGAAGGTCGCACCCAAATCCTATATATTGATGACACGAGTAATTGCTTCACCAATCAAAACAATCCATACTTATAGTGGATTGGTCCCAATCCCAAGCGTACGTCATGACGTAACACTTGCTTTTATTGTAAAGCAGCTTGTTTACAGTAGTCCACTTATAAATGGCGTCAATATCCCTTTGTAAGAGTTTGCAATCCTGATCCGTGTTTATTTGCGCAACTAGTAGTTTAGGTCGTCGGCATAAAGTAGGCACTTTACAAACGTGGCCTTTTTTATAAGACCATTGATCATGATCAGGAACAAAACTGGACTCAACACGGTTTCCTGACTCACGCCCGAGCGAATATTATAAGGCTTTTACTCGAAATAGCCATGTATGAGGTTTGACAAATTGCTTGCGATCCCGCCCGAAGTCACAAAAGAACTTCAGAAAGCCTGACGTGAAACCAATGCCTTCCAACTTGGTTAAAAGGACATCGTTATCGACTCTGTCGAACGCTTTGCAGAACTCAATGTAAAGGGTGTCGACTTGCTTCCCAGTGTCCAGGCCTCTAGATATGTAGTCCTCGTCACACTTAGCACGCGAGTCAACGTGAACAAGTACTAAGTGTTCACGTACGAAAAGCACGTGCGGTGTAAGTAGCGGGCAAGCTAGCGACTGGCGCGCGCGCGCCGCTCGCGTCAATATCAAACGCGTGAGATGTTTGTGTGTGTTCACGTCGAACTAGCGGCGGAGCGCGCGATTCACTCGCGACGTCAGGTAAGTTCAACCAGTATGAACTTGTCGCTAGAAACGTTAGCGCGTCTTCATCATGTCTTTCAATACAGAAGAGTTTATTAGTGCTGTTCAGATCGTCGTCCATGGTTACAATCTCTGACAACACGTCACACCCGCGCAAACGTCTGGCGGCCAATGTGAACACGATCCCGCCACGTCTTCGCGACCGCACCCGCCACCGCGCCCGCGCGTTCCAACGTGAACAAGTACTGATAGAAACATATTTGTACACTTGTAGATGAAAGTGCTATGTTCGAAAACCTTCGCAATGGTTGGCAAGATAGCGATAGGCCTGTGATCCTCTACATATGATTTATCGCTGGTTTTGGTGACCCCGCAAAATTTTCCACTGATCAGGGCTGGATTGAAGAGCTTGGCCAAAAACATGACAGAGGAATTGCTAAGGTATCGTGGCAGCTCTTAAGGATAAGAGCAAGAATGTTGTCAGGACCAATAGAGCTACATGGTTTGAGTTTGACAAATATGTATTTACATAATTTTAACCATAAGAATCATCAAAATAATCTTTTTGAATCCGAGAAAATTAGAATTTCGCGGGCTACCACTTTATTCACCTTTAGAATTTTTTTCCTGCGAAAGGAGAAATAAAAAAAACTTTCTGTGCGTAATTTAAATGAATGTATAATTTGTTGATTACTAGATTAATAGAACTGAGCTGTAATAGAGTGATATCATAAGGAATAAGTCAATTATTTAAACACAATTGATAATTTTAATCGATTTTATAACTTTGCAAAATAATTGATTCTTTTTGTATACTGTCACATCTCTATGTTAGTGTCCGAATTTGACAGAACGAGAAGCGGGGGCCTGCGAATATCAATCATCACGATCAACCGTCTCTGTCGCTCTCTCAGTCTCTTGTTTTGTTAGGGTGACCAATTTAGGAATTGTTGTAGGGCGGCTGAGCTGAGTAAATATGGAGTAACCTGACGCAACAAACTCCCCATCAACGCAACACGTCTCTGTCTGTTGAGTAGCAAGGTTTTCAACTATGAATTATTAAATAATCTATTTCAAGTTTTCACTCATATAAGGGTTAGTAACAATGTTTATCTAAAACTATGTTAAAAATAATGAAACACTCGCACACCGCTTACAAGTTTAGTCTAAGCTGAATCGAACTAATGTATTCTCTACATCACACTGGAGTCATCAGCTAATAGCCTGATAGCCTCTTGGTTTTAACTAATTCTCCTAGCATAACTATCATAGACTTTGTCGACCATCCCTACAGCAGGATATTAGTACTCTGTGCCTTTTGCGGTGAAAAATCGACCGCCACGGCTTCGTCTCTTGAATTTTCCATATCATCACGGCCAGACTTACGGCGGTCAGGACTCTAGTATTGTGGTGAGTTATGTTTTTTATTACTCTATTATTTAGTAATAAGATAAAATATGCTTTTCACGTATATTGTAGTTATTTTAAACTAAAAGACGGACGCCCACTGTCCCATCATCGCGTTACGGCTCAAGGTATAAAGAAAGAAGAAACAAAGAAAAACTATTTATTAACGTGAAAGTGACCCACAGACATTATAACTGAAGTTTAACAAAGAGAAGTTCAAAGACAAGGTAATAAGTCTAAAAAAATTAAATGAAAATATATCGCCCTAGCCCTTTTCCGCGATATTTTTTTAATTTTATTTGCGCCACTACCACGAATGTAGGTAATTTAGGTATTATGCTGTTCTAATATTCCCAAGTTTACGCGGGATTAAGATTTTTTTAGTCGGTTTATTTTATTCACTCAGTATACTATATACAGGATGCTATACTTTAAGGTCAGAAGCGTAGAACCAGTGTACGTGTATGGCCAGAATGGATGTTTACGCGTACACAAAGCAATAGGACGGATCGAAGCAGGTCGCGTTGTTTCCAATGGGTTTAGGCAGACGCATACCCCCATTGGAAGAAGGCGTGACCTCTTGTGTATATATAATACCTATATAAAAAACCCGGCTTACCCGAACATCTATACGCTGTCCGTGTATGTGACTTTAAATGTTTGTTAACGCACCCACGACACAGGAGAAATTCCTAGAGTGGGTAAGGTATAAAGTGGTAATAACTTAACACTCTTTATTTCCATGTATTTCGTGCCCTCCCTGAGACACCTGCCGTGGACTTGGACAGGGTGGTGTTCTTGGACAATGGCGCCGAACATATTCGATGTTTTTGGATCGGTAAGTGTGAACTTGCAAGTTTATTAATTAGTTTATAATAAGTACACCAGCACTATATACGTTTAATTAGTTAAACAGTTTTTTTAATTTTGTATTTTAACGGTGTCCAGGGTTATGTATTTTAAATTTTATTTAATTTTTATTATAGCGGCAATAGAATTAAGGCATAAAGAATGCCTTGCCTTGCCTTAATGCATTAAGGCATGGCTTAAGGCATTAAGACCACCTTTGCACGGTTTATTTACTTGTGCATAAAGTTTTATCAAATAATAAAACACTTTGTTAAAATTTCGCCTGTGTGTTCAACCTATATGGTTCATGAGATTATGAGATACAGCCCGCTGACATACAGACGGACGGACAAGGGAGACTTGGGGATAGGTTCCCGTTGGCACCTTTTGGGTTCGCAATCACAAAACGACGGACACTCAAAAAAAAACATAAATGTTGCCACATACATTGAATATTCGATATAATTATAAAACGGGTATACAAAGGGACATCGTAGTTCTTAATTCAAATTCAATCATCAAAAGGTATGGCCGGTAGCAGTTTGCCTTCGCACTTTCCAAAGCCGATCCTAACACCATTGTCGTCGACACAGAAGCCACGAAGGGTGATCGTGTCGCCATCTTGAATAAACTTTCTTTCTTCACCCGACAGCAGACGGAGGGGCTTCGTTCCTTTCCATGATAGTTCTAGCATGCTTCCGAAAGAGTCTGATGCCTGTAAGGTTGGAAAAAAATTGTATTATGGCAACATTTTGTTGCAAGATAGAAAATGGTGCAGCCGTGAGGCACACAACATTGTTTGTAAATTAGTGTTTCTTTTTTCTTGGGACATTATGCCATTTTTATGATATTTATATTGTGTGCCTTTTTTTTCTCTTGCTGTTTTGTTGAGCAAGAAAAAGGTTTGTAAAGAAAACAATTTATTTTAATATACCTATTAAAAACTTCAAAGCACTTATTTTTCTGCACATCTGTTTGTGGTGCATAACGTTTCTAAAGAAAATGAATTGATTTTGGTGCAGTACACATTTTCATAGAACTGGTTTAATCCGGATAATTTGAAGGCATGTTTTATGATAATCCCTTTAAACATTATCACCCCACTAGCTCATACAGTTAAAAAAAAAATTAATAGGCCCAGAGTTTCCACTTCTAATTTGTCTAGCTCAAACGCCAGAGGAACCTGTGTGCAATATTTTATAAAAATAATACCAAAATGCCAAAACTACCCCATGGGGTTAGCCTACATATTAATCAGACTAGCTCCATGGTCTCCACTAGGGGCTGAAGCCTTACAGGGTTGCGGGATGTTCGAAGGAGTTACCGTGACCCTGGAACGTAAAGGGCAAGGATGGAACACGGCTCAAGGCAGTAAAAGTCTGACATGACCTCTCGTTCCACCCAGAACGAGTGAAGTCATTGGATGATTTCCTATCCTTCAAACAAAAACTCCATGGTCTTTCAATTTAAAATAACCCATGGGACTCACTTCTCCACTGATGGTTCCAGAGCCCAGCAAGTCGCCGGGTCGCAGGTTGCAGCCGGTGACGGTCTGCTGGGCCAGCTGCTGCTTCACCGTCCAGTACAGGTGACGGTAGTTCGACCGGCAGATTGTCGTAGATACTGGGGACTTATCGGCTACGGACATAAAAGTATTTTATCTGCTTTATTACATAAACTCACACAAAGAAAGAGAGTATAAGATAACATTAGGCATGTATGCCTAGAAGGGTTAGGCAGAAGTGCACCTACAGTACAGAAGTTCAAATACATTTACTCAAATTAGGCTGAGAATCAGCAGTTTTTATCGTCAAAATTTACATATGACAGTCCCCTTAAACGCCCACCCTTCACCATTTCCTAGTGTTTTTGTTGGAAAGAAGAAGTGGCGCAACAAACTCTTCAGCAACACTTCTGTCTGATAAGATCCCTTTCCGAGTTGATATGTGTGCTATGATCTCTAACTGGCTCGTTAAATCCTAAAAACATAATAAATACACAGAAAAAATATAAATATACTCCACTCACACTTCAGATCCACTTCTAACTTGATATCAAAGTTGAATTTATCCGCATGTCTCAAGTACGCGAAGGGCACGGGGTCCTGCGGGAAGTTGTCCACCACGTAAGGTCTTAGGGCTTCAATGGTGACGATCCAGGGCGATACGGTGGTGCCCAGGTTCTTGGCTGTGAAGGGGCCCAGGGGAATGTACTCCCATTTCTGGATGTCTCGAGCTGAAACGGATAAAAAAAGAGGTTTTACATAATGCTGAGTTTTACATTATATGTATAACTTAAACTTAGAGCCAGAAGAGATGGAGAAGACTTGGATCACTCTAATAATATTTTGCATTATAAACTCATGGGTGTTTTATTAGTGTGTCATTACTTCATTAGGACTGAAGTAAAAATCGGCCAAATTCGATTTCGAACTCGCACGAGTACTCTAGTAAAACTAGTACTCTAGTCTCGTAAAAAACGCCGAAAATATCACGTTCCTACTATGTAAGCACCGATCATTACTTTGACGTAAAGATAGGTAGTATTGGAGAACAAACTTAACTTTATGGTTGAAAAATATAAATTGCAGAATTAAAAAACATATGTGACAAAACAGCAAGTTTATAACGATTTTTGAATTTCCCTATGGGTTTAAATTTATTTGTACATAAATGGCCCATTTTTTATTGCGTTGCCTTATTTAGAGGTTTGTTCTTTTTTAAACTTCAAGTGACTTGAAGCCAGGGACGGAAAATAATATTTCTTTAAAAATCCTCGTACAGGGAGTACGTAGATTTTTTACAACTTAAATGTCAGGCCAATACATACCACTCCAATCATTCATGAGCACCAGTCCAAAGATGCGGTCCTCAGCCTCCTTAGCGGTGATCCTTTGTCCGAGAGTAGTCGGGGGTCCTCCGACGAAGGCGGCCACTTCAAGCTCAAAGTCCATCAGACGGGACGGACCGAAGTGCGGGGCGGCTCCTGAATTAATAAAATTACATAACATCGCGCCTGTATTCTTCGAAGGGTTGGGCAGAGGTGAAACTATACCACACTATATCCTTTCTCCTGTAAAGTTACTTCTTTGTCATATACGAGGTGTTCACTATAAGGCCAGTTAATATACGAATTTGTGACGTGACAATGATGTGTCATTTTTACAAGCTCTTATTTAACTTGCCAAATTATTAAGTATGAGTGAGTAAAATATTGCAACTGAATAAAATCCTCAATTAATTGTACTGAGATTTTGCATACAGGCTTGGTTTGGATGACAAAGCACGTCAAAGCTTGTTTGCTTTTTCTTTTTAAAGAAAATTCATTTACTATTTACCTTCAACAGGTAAAGTCTGCCCATACGGTCTTGTGATGGGTGTCCCGGATATGACGACAGAGCTGCTACGACCGTGGTAGCCAACGGGAAGCTGCTTCCTGAGAAAATAAAGGTTAGTGTTATTTTATAAGTAACTTAACTTAAATATTACCTACAACTATTTAAAAAACAATTTGACTAACATAACATCACGCCTGTATTCCTAGAGGGGTAAGGCAGAGTTGTAACTAACCCACATTCCGGAAAGTCCCATGTGGGTAATAGGGTGTGGGGCTATTGTCATCAACGTGGCATAAACTAGAGTCCGGGCTGCTACTGACAAATGTCAGATGGGAGAACACAACAGCACTTTGACTGACCTAGGAATTAAACCCAGGACCTCATACTCACTCGTACTAGCGCTTGCAATCACTAGGACCTAGACCAACGAGGCAGTCCGTCTATTTGATAAAATTTATTAAAACGACTAAGGTATACTTACCTATATAATAACGAATTTACAAATTTTGGTACAGCGTAAGCTGGAAAAAAATCCAGATATATGTATGAGCAATCAAAGAATGAAGATCTCTTACATGTTAGCGATTATCGATACGGACGCCTCCTAAGACTGAAATCTTTTTATTTCACAATCACATAGAAGTCTGTGTAGTCACAGATCGCAGACGGCACGTGGTTCTACGCTTCGCTTTGTTTCTAACCCCCAAAAAGAGGGGTGTTATAAGTTTACCGTGTGGATCTGTGTGTCTGCCTGTGACGTCGTAGCTCCCAAACAAATTAACCGATTTTGATGCGGTTTTTACTGGTTTTTTTTTAATTTGTTTTTTTTTTCTTAAAAAAAAACGTTACCCCACACTAGGAATTTCTCCTGTATCGTGGGTGCGTTTACAAACATTCAAACTCACATACACAAACAGCCAGAACCGGAACAACTACCTGTAGGTCATGCAAATATTTGTACCGTGCGGGGATCGAACCCACAACACGCGGCGCAGCAGCCGATGGCTGAACCACTGCGCCAAAGGTGTCGTATTACCTACCAGTTGTCAAACAACGCGTTGTCTTTGCCTCTGAACATGATCCCGACGTTCGTGGCGTGGTGCAGCGACGAGTAGAAGTCTGTGTAGTCGCCGATGTCAGCCGGCACGTGCATCTGAGCGTCGCTTTGTTTGACGAACGCTCTATAAAATAAAACATAATAAATTTAGATATCAAGTTGTGGGTCAGCTGCTTACCTTCTCAATGAATATTTAAAGTCAGTAAAGAGCGGCAAAATTAGGTAAATATTCCGAGCTGGGTTTTCTGATAAACATAGCTGATTACGATAAGATTGTTTCCGTTTGTTTTAGTTATTTACCTACTTACTTAACTTGATGTACAATATGAAAGAATGTTGCGATGGTCTAATGTTTAGAGGCTCGCTTCTCAAGCAGGAGGCCGTGTGTCCAAATCCGGGCAAGTATCAATGAGACTTTATTAATTAATATGTAAATTTATCTTGTGAAAACCTGGACTTAACAGTTAAAATAATTCTGAAATCATCAACCCGCCTAGAGCAAGCGTGTTCGTGCCTTCTCTGAGTGAGAAGATCAGGCCTTTGCCCTGTAGTGGGATAGTAGCAGGTCGGTATTATTATTTTAATAATCTTACATATAAAATTCTCGTGTCACGGTGTTTGTAATTTAACTCTTCCGATATGGCTCGACCGATTTTCGTGAAATTTTGTGTGCGTATCGGTTAGGTCTGTGAATCGGACAACATCTATTTTTCATCCCCCTAAATGTTAAGGGTGGTCCACCCCATTTTTTTTTTTAGACATCTTTATTTGTTTTTATTTTTTTATGATACAGCATACAAAAATACATACATCTTCAAATTTTAACCCTACTGTCACCAACCTCTATATGGCACAAAAACACGTTTATTGGGTCAGCTAGTATTATATAAAATCTTCACCGGTTTTACAAAAGTATGCCAATTATTAGCTCAAAATATCAGCAACAAAGGCATGTAAACTTTGACGACAACTTACATACGAACATGGCAAGTTAATATAAAGCTTGTAAAAAAAAGAGTATTTAACTTGTATATTCCAATCCATAATCAAATAAAGGATCAAAAGTTCTAATTCGGTTTTAACTGTACCTTTGTCTGAGTTCACTGTCATTCTGTATTTTAGGATTAGAAGCGTCTAGAAGTTTCTGTAGCGTAGTTCTTGCTTCCAGCCAATGAGGTCGCGTGAGGCCCATGAAGGCGTTGAGGGTTTGCTCCTGAAAAACAAATCGTTTTCTTTATGTAAGTAGTCACCGACTTTCTACATTGGTACAAAGCTAGGTAGAGAATATCAACGTTTCTTATATCAAACTGTTGAAAGAACTTAGCGGAAAAGATTGACAATATCATATAATTACGACTGTATTCTCCGAAGAGTTGGCCAGAGATGTACCTACAGCACACCCACGTTTCGCCAGTATGTTTAAGTCCAATGTAATAGGGCGAACCTATTGCCATCAACTGGGAACTAATCCAGACTCCGGTGTGTTACAGATGGAATTGCACAATTAAAGTTTATTTGATGTGTGCCCTGTGGTCTAGGGTCGCAAGAATTACTGCTGAGCATGAGGTCTTTGAGGGTTTGATACCCAGGTCGGACGAAGTGTTAATGGGTTTTTCGATTTGGAATTTCTCAGTAGCACTCCGGAGTCTGAATTTGTGCCCGGTTGATGGCAATAGCCTCGCCCCCTATTACATGGAACCTAAACATAACTGGCGAAATGTGGGTGTACTAGTATTCCTCTGCCTAACCCTTCAGAAAATACAGGCGTGATGTTATGTTAAAGAAACTGTAGAAAGATAAAACTTCACAGGGCGACCAGTAGGTATAGTAGGTAATAGGTAATGAATAGGTCATAGGTAATAGGTCTTTATTCTCCTGCCCTTATCCCATTTTATTTGGGGTCGGCGCAGCATGTTTTCTTCTCCATACATCTCTATTTGCCGTCATCTCAAGAGTCAACCTCTTTTCTAGCCATAAAATCTTTCACACAATCCATCCATCTTTTCTTTGGTCTCCCTCTACTCTTGTAACCCTGCAGATTCATATTCAGAACTTTCCTCACAACATGGTCGTCATTCCTTCGCATTACATGCTCATACCATGACAACCGAATAGTAGGTTATAGGTATCAAATAGAAGCTTTTATAGAACACATTATAATTATTATTGCTAATAACTTGCAAAATATCGCGTAACAAAAACAGGTTCACTATTAATAATAACAAACAAGTTGACGTCGCCGTTCTAACATAACTTGATACATAATTAATATTCACAAATCTCGTGGAAACTATATTAAAACTCGTTTTGTTTGGTACTAACTAACATTATATGTTGGAGGTGTGTTTCTGTCATTAAATGTGGAGTTTATGAACACATCACTGATGATAAATATTAAGGGTTAGCAACAGCAATCGTGTTAAGGGATTTTTATAATTTACAATTAAAAACGTTAAGTAAGCCACGAAACAAATGGTAAAACGGAGGGAAAAATACGAAATAATTCTTCAAAACCACGACCCAAAATTTTCAAAGGAAATACTTATAGAATCCGTAAACAATGTTCTTTTTAATGATATATAACACGATGAATTTTCTAACGGGACCCCCCCCCCCCCCCAAAATAAATTAAGAATTATTTTTGTATTTGACTGGCAATCTTTGAGCGCGTCATCGAGACTTAATATTACTAGTACAACATAAAATCACGCCTGTATTACCCAAAGGGTTGGGCAGAGGTGTATCTATAGTACACCCACATTTAACCAGTTTAAATTACTAAGGTAGGTACTAGTGGTAATATTTTAATTTCTTCGTTGCATAGATCTCGAGAAAAGCTTATGTGACAGACTTAGTGGTAGGTGGACAATAAGTGGTCATATAAAGGTACCGTTTTCCTTAAAGGTATGAACTCAAAAAAGTAATATGTCATATTCAAAAAATTGCTGCGTTGCGTCCCCCTAGCCGTCTAGCGGGAGAAATTCACAGATAGGTTCCCTATTGGCGGAGCTGCATTTGCGCGCGCAATTTTAATTTTGGGTCGATAGTCTGCGACAATATGGCGGCAGACGGCAGTGGACTCGTCCGAGACGCCTCAATTTTACGTATCTCAGCAAAATAATTATAAAACCTATGTGTTTGTACCATAAAAGTAATACACAAGTGTATAAACAGTCGCGAATACAATTCTTAGTGTGTTTTAAGTAAACAATGTCATAAAACGCGTTCCTCCCGGTACAAGCGAAATGTGCGTGACGTCGCGCGTCGGTATCGATCCGGGTCTCAAGGTAAGTGGAACGAGGAATATAATAAGAAATATTTTTGGAACACGATAGGTACAGAGCCCAGCACATCAATCTACCCCAATCTGTCAAATTTCTTTGATAGTTTTTTTAACTTTACAACAAAATAATAAGATTCATGTCTAATTGGGAAAATTGGACAGTTTGGGATAGCTTGATGTGCTGGCGTCTGTACATTGTGTTTTTTACTTAACTGAATCCTCAAGTAAAGGTAAGAATAATATTGTGTTGTGGTTTTTGAATGGTGACCTTACGGCGAGTCATCGGGACCAAGGTTTTACAGTTAACTACTGCGAGCCAAGTTTTAATTTCTACGTTGCGGATCTAGAGAAAAACTTTTGTGACAGACGAACAACCAGTGACCATTTATAGACATGACAGATATATACGGTAATGCTACATACATAAACTCACGCCTTTTCCCCATATGGGTAGGCAGAAAGTACAGAACGCCACCTGCTAAGATCCTTATATACTCATTTTGGACGCACAGTGCTATTCTGTAAAAATCTCTCCGTGAAAATGTACTCAGGTCAGGTTAAGGTGAAGTTAGTTGTCATACTATACTCATGATAGGTATTGACAGTTCATTTCACGCTCGCTTCATCTAATCAATACTCAATATATTTATTGCTTCCACAAGTACACTTAGATGGTAGGTTTTACAAACATATTGATCATTGTGGACCCTGTCGGGAACTGCAAATCTACTTTTTCGTGAGGATTTTTTTCAGAGCAGACCGGCTGTTTTTACTTAAAAAAAACCGGTCAAGCGCGAATCGACCTCGTTCGTACCTACCCATACTTGTCAACTTTTTTTTATTATTTTTCGCTTTATTTGTGCTGTAAGACCTAGCTTTTTACCAAATTTCGTGATTCTAGAGCAACGGGAACTACGATATAAGTTTTCGATCCAAAATAAAGTGAAAATTCTGAAAAATAAAAACTATGAAAATAAACGAAAATTTTGGTACACTTACTAGTTGAAAATCGAAATGTGTCCATATCTTATTATTGTGTTGACCTAGGACCTTGATTATTGTACACCTAATAGGGACTAACCTCAGTATGATGACACACGGGCAGACAGACGGACAAGTGAATGATCTTTAGGGTTCCTTTTTTTACCTTTTGAGGTACGGAACCCGCAAAAATAACAGGACATACCTGTAGCGACATCTATCTCGCCACATACGAACTAAATTTCACGGATGGTCTGATTACGTACACGTACAGTGAGCCGCACGTTAGTGGCAATACTTTGACTTTGAGCTGGCTTAACAAAATAAATAACTGAAGCACTTTCTAACTTACATTAAAACAACGATCTGATTAATCCTAACATTTCATTCATTGGCTGTGTGACGCTTGTTAATAAAAAATAAGTTTTAGGCAGTTAAAACTCAAAATTACTATATTACCCAATGTGTCTAGTTTCGTCTTTTGGTACAGACGCCAGGACATCAACCTACCCCAAACTGTCAAATTTTGCCAATTGAATATGAACCTTATCCATTTTAAATAAAGTTGATAACCTATCAAAGAAATTTGACATATTGGGGTAGCTTGATGTGCTGGCCTCTATACGTATGTATCTTTATTAAATGAAGTAATTGAGACAACGTTGGGTAAAGCAAGGATTTAAGAAAATACTACCAGCATAGTCTCTGTATGAGGGCAGTCCACCTCGTTTAATAGCTGATTTGTCAGTTTGTACGTACGTTCATATTTCAAAACACACATAAACTCACGCCTTTTTCTCATAGGGGGTAGGCAGACACTACAGAACGCTACGATCCTTACTTAAATGTTACTAAGCACATGGAGTATTCTTTTTTTTTAAGTTGCCCCACACTAGTAATTACTCCTATGTCGTGGGTGCGTTTCTAAACATTGAACCTCACATACAAAAACAGCTAGACCCGGAAAACCACTGCGCCAACCGTGACGTCATCAGCTTATAGCCTTTTGCTTCGTAACAGTGATTTGAAATCTTAAAATTGTACTTTTTGAAATAGTAATTGTGAATCAGCGTCATAGACTTACAATCAATTACTATTGTAAAAAGTATAATAAGTGAATTAATATGAGAAGTGTATCATGGAAGTAACGTGGCGGGAAATGTTACAAAAGTAATGTTCTGAATATTCCTGATCAAAAGTTCCCAATAACAAACGGCTAATCGTCAAAAAAAAAACAATACATTTTGGAGAAACTCGGGATATTTACAATAAATTATAGATCTTCTTGCTCATTAAACTTACTTACTACCTTTTAACAGTTCAATGGCCTCTCTAGCGGGAAAATTTGACGGTGCGGTTTACTGCAGTAGCGCGCGCAACTTTAATTTTGGGTCGATAGTCTGAGAGTTTATCTGCAGTTGCGCGCGCAATATTAACTTGAATCGGTCGTCTGCGGCAAAATGGTGAGTGGCAACGGTGAGCTTACCCGTGACGCCTTCATTTTCCGTCTCTCCGCTGAACAATTTAAAAATCTATGTGAAATTGAGTATTTGTAGGTACAATAGAAGTATTAAACAAGTGTATTAAGAGTCGAGAGTCCAGTCATTAGTGAAAAATGCGAAAAAACGCGCTCTGTTACTCCCTGCACAAGCAAAATGTATGTGACGTCGGCATTGATCCAGGTTCCCAGGTAGGTAGAACAAAAAATATATTTGAGGGGCTGGCTAGGATGTGACGTATGATCACTGTTTCCCAATTTGTCGCAGTTCAGTTCAACTTTATAAGTAAGTAATTTTCTCTCAAGTTTGGGGGCGTCTACTCATTACGTGAGGCGTTCGGGGGTGTGGCGAGTTGGGGGGGGGGGGGGGGGGTATTTGGGCCGAATTCGGGCAGACGTCTCGACGAATATCACGTATTTTCTTCCCGCAAGAGTCAGTGTAAAATTACTAGAAGATAGGGTTTCATTAAAATATTAAGAATAAATCCAACGCATTTACACAGAATCACGCATTTTTTTAAATATCACGTGAGGATGGGGGAGGGGGTTGAGCAAAATCATTTGTACCTAACTCGTAAATCATTTTGTTTCCACTTTCTGTCTAGTTTTTCGACATTTGGTATACTTACAGTAATTATGTTTTATGAATTAAGTAATAATGTCAGCTCGAAGTAGAGCAAAGATTAAAAAAAACAGCTAAGATCGCCTCTGTATGAGGACATTCCCCGAGGTTTAATAGCACAGACGCGCTAGTTCATACAGTGTCAGGATTTGATAACAGAGCCTAACGTAAGGCTTAAAATGATTACTTGTAAAAGTGAAATGTTGAGTGGTCTAAAATAGAAGTAACGTGGTGAAACAAAAAGTTACGTAACAAATTGAAAAAGTAACGTTTTGGCAACGCCGGATACACTGATTCTTTTAAGATTTTTTTGAGATGAAAAGGAAACACGAGACGTTCCCAATAATTAAACACCATGTTGTTTTTATAGGTACTCGTACATAGTCTGCTGGCCCCTTTAGCGGGAGAAATTGGTAATGCGGTTATCTGAAGTTGCGCGCGCAATCTTGGGTCCATGGTCTATGCGACAAGTTTATCTGCAGTTGCGCGCGCAGTTTTAACTTGGGTCGTTAGTCCACGGCAGTATGGCGACAGGGCTTACCTGTGACGCCTTGACTGTGCATATCTCAGCAAAATATTTAATAGGTCTATGATTAATCGTGTATATGGACAATCAAAGTATTAAACATGTACGTAAATAGTCGCAACTAAATCATTAGTGTTTTATAAGAACAATGCAGAAACAGAAATGCGCAACGCTACACCCGTGTAAAGTGACGCCGGTAAGTATCGACCCGGGTCCCCAGGTAAGTGGAACAAAATATTTAAATAAATATTTTTGGAACCCACAAATTGAGTAGCTACTTAGGCACTTTTAAATGATAACTTAGAAGACACATTTTCTTACTTGACCGAATCCCTAAATAAATGTAAAAAAAGGTTTTTCGGATTTTGACTGGCGATCTTTTAGCGGGACCTCGCTTTATAACTTTTTATTAAGTTCAAAGTTTAAAAAAAAATCGAGTATACCACTCAAAATTCCAAACATGGAAGTAAAAGAAACGTTCTGGCAACGCTGGATACACAGATTGTCCTATACGAACGGCTAACAGAAAAAAAATCAGAAATTTTGTAGAAACACGAGATATTCTCAATAATTTTCAAAAAACATTGTGGTCGTTATACTCTTACATTTTAGGTTCATAATCCAATGGTTCCTCTAGGTAGTCACTAGTGGGAAAATGGAGTAGTGTGGGGTACTGCAGTTGCGCGCGCAGCTTCAACTTGAGGTCGATAGTCTGCCGCAGTGCCCGCAGTATTGCGACAGTAGGCTTGCCCGTGACGCCTTGATTTTGCGTATCTCAATAAAATAATAATACTATAACATATGTCGTCCTATGTGACCTTAGAATACTTCTAAGATAAAAATACTCAATAACACATAGATTTTATAAATATTTTGCTTAGAGTGTGAGAAGAGTGAGAAGTGAATAAAAAGTCGCGAGTTTAATTATTAGTGTTCCATGTAGACAATAGAATAGACTGCCCTCTGCTACTCCTTCCACAAGTGATACATTATGTGACGTCGGTATTGATCCGGGTCCCCAGGTAAGTGAAACAAGAACATTAAATTCAATGCCTGTTAATTATGCGTGTTTCTATACACATAAACTATAAACACATACATATATACCGGTTTTGTAACCTCGTGTTCTATTCTATTGAAACGCCAACTCTAGGTCTAAGTATTAACAACGATGTGCGGTCGACTGTACTTCTACTGTAGGTACCTACCTTGAAAACATTCTGCTTCGACTTCAGAAGAGGTCCGTCGAATAGGTTAGAGATTACGTTCAGATCCAAAATCAACTCGCCGATTGCCACTCCAATGTGTTTCTCGATCTGAAAACATAAAAATTATGATTCAATATTCACAAGACTACTTAGCTTGACAATACAAAAGCGTGCGAACCCGGCCAAATAATGTTGTACGTAAATTATTTTCTCTCGCTATGAAAGTGATATACTTCCCAATTTGGTAGCATTATACCGAATTAGCAATGTCAAAAAGAAGACATTGAGCGCGTTCAATACTCGGAACAAAATTAGCACATGACTCTTATTCCTTGCGACTTAACAACCAAATTCGAATACCCATATATTTTTAATTTGACAGCAAAAAATAATACGACAAAAAATGTAAGTACTCACATTGTTAGGCGAAGTAAAAACTCCATAGGGAAGATTTTCGATGGGAAAATCGGAGCTCGCAGAGTATTCTATGAAGGACTTCATTTTGATACGTGTTTGTGCGTCGAGTGGCAATCGGAATGTGTTTTTAACATGTAGCTTCTAAAGTTGTTATGGAAATGTGACCACTGAACGACTGAACTATCCGGTTTGCTGGCCGGCCGGGGCGGGATAGTGACTGTACTAGTATGCTTGCCCGTTGTCAAGGTCAAGAACTCAGGTCTTCGTATCGATTAACTAGGGGAGAGTTTATGATGAGTTTTTTATGTAATAGATTGATGAAAACGAAAGGGGTGTTGTGGATGTGTAGCGGTTCGAGACTGTTTTAGGTTATATGAATTTGATAACGCTTGTAATGAATCGCTCTCTAAATACAAATACATAGTAGTTAATGCTGATAAGTTATAACATTGTTTATTTTAGGGGTATGAAAGATGTCTCTTTAGAATAAAGGAATATAGTATTTTTTTTACGGTTCCGATTAATATTCGTGCCTTCTCAGTGTAAGGAGAGGCGTTTGCCCAGCAGTGGGACAGTAACAGGCTGGTATTAATATTATTGCTTTCTGAACTGAAACATTACCATTCTAAGACCAGTTTTTTATTTCCTCTCTTCTGTTGTCCTGAAATCTTTTATCAAGAACTAAACCAGGGTACACAATAGCTAAAGTATAGAGGCCAGCACATCAAGCTACCCCAATGCGTCAGATTTCTTTGATAGTTTTTCAAGTTTATCGTAATAGAAATAATAAATATTGCTGGACAATCCACACAGCATCATCTAGCCCCAAGCTAAGCAGAGCTTGTGTTATGGGTACTAGATGACTGATATACTTAATACAATACATTACATAGATAGATATATTTTTATTATACATAGCAAATACCCAGAACACCCGAAACAAATATTTGTAGATCGTACAAACATTTGTCCCAGGGCGGGAATCGAATCCGCAACCTCCTCCGTCGCAGGCGGACCATCGCCCGCCGCGCCACAGCGGTCGTCGAAATAAGGTTCGGGTTCTATTGGGAGAATCGGACACATTGGGGTAGCTTGATGTGCTGGCCTCTATGTTAAGTTGTAAGCGAAGTTAGATGTTATTCCTACAGAAACAATTAATAATAATCGGATAAGTAAATATAATACTTACAGTATAGGTAGTTAAGGCAGATGTAAACGGAAACGCCGGGAGGGGATGCCTTCGAAGGACAAACACTGACCTTATTGGTGATGTTCTTCAAAAGAGTCAGGTGCGTAGTACTCGCAACCGGCGTGCGTGTAGGTATATCCAGATGTAAGAACGTAAATGAAGCAAAAGGAGTATGTAAGGATCGTAGCAAGTGGTGTTCTGTAGTTTCTGCCTACCCCCGTCGGCAAAAAGGCGTGAATTTATGTGTGTATGTATTGTAATACTTACAGTGAATGACTCTTTACACTTTACACCTAGATATAATATGACAAATGACGGAAAAAAAAAATAATACTTTCAGAAAAATAAAAGAATAGTAAAACCTTTGAAACAAACTGATAATATTGTGTTTGCTATGTTTAATAAAAAATATCTATCTATGTAATGTATTGTATTAAGTATATCAGCCATCTAGTACCCATAACACAAGCTCTGCTTAGCTTGGGGCTAGATGATGCTGTGTGGATTGTCCAGCATTATTTATTTATTTATTTAATATCAATGAAGTTGCTTCATAATAAGTACCCAATTATTTTATTTCCGTTCCATATTTTCATCGGAAATGCGGTTTAGATAGTGGTGACCGCTATCAAAAAAGTATTTTGAAGAAAATTAAGTAGGTATAGGTACCTAAACTTTATTAAGTGAGTAGGATTTTTTTTTTCACTCGGTAATAATTCTAATACCTAGCTACTAGCTAATACATAGGCTAAATAAAACCTTACCACTTCAAAAAACGAATAAATATTTAACTGCGTTCAATTTACGGGTAAAATTAAGAATTATCATTTCAATTTCGATAGTTTTGGTTCTTTATTTTTATTTTCTATTTATTGTTTTTATTAATTGTTTGATTGGTTTAAATTCTATTTTTTGGACTTTCGATCTAATTTGTACACCAGCCATGGTCAAACATGTTGTGCCAAAAATATCTGTAACACCTATAACACGGTAATATTATTATAATAAGCATGTTTTTGCTAATAAATAAATCTTAAATGATTTATTATCGAGGTCACGAATGTTTTCATAGTCACCTCTTGTTACCAGTAGATACAAGTTGAAATCTGGTATTAGGATAAGTACTTTATCTACTTATCCTTTCATGCTGTCAGCTAACTACAGTTCATACATAGATACATACATAACATCACGCCTGTATTCCCCCAAGAGTTGGGCAGAGGTACACCTATAGTAACACTCACATTTCGCCAGTTAAGTTTAAGTCCCATGTAATAGGGGCGAGCCTATTGCCATCAAGCGGTCATAGATCCAGAGTCCGGGCTGTTAATGAGAAAATAAGTATTGAAAAATCTCGAATAACACTTTACCCGACCTGGGATTCGAACCCAGGACCTCACGCTCTGCAGTCGCGCTTGAGGCCACTAGACCAACGAGGCAGACAGACATAGATACATACATAACCATATACTACAGAACGCCACCGGCTACGATCCTATACTTACTCGTTTTGCTTCGTTGACGTTATGAAACTACAAAAAAAAGGAATAAGTGGAAAATACCTCCTTTATTTGTTACTACAATAGTACCAGTACTTATTTACAGGTTAAAGTTGACCTTAGAAAGTATCCCAGTGGGATTACGTAGCACTCCGCGAATGTTCCCCTTGCGTTTTGATACACTGCTGCGAGAGTCCGCGACTGCCTGGAAATAATACATCTGCAGTACTGTTTGGTGACATTACACTAAATATACCGAGAAATATCCATCATATGTGGAACACTAGACCTTCTATTTTGGGGTTTTAATACAAAGGGTGACAATCAGTGGCGGACTAACAGGGGGGGCGGAAGGAGCGGCTCGCCCCGGGCCTCCGGTCTTGGGGGGCCCCAAATGCCTCCGCGTTCCCCTGATCAAATCCTAAACAAGACTTTATAAATGTGCTAAGTACCTAACCTACATAATTACATCAAGATCAAAACACTACAGCCATCTAGACTATTCTTTTAACTCTGCTGAACGCGTCCAATACGCTGGGGAGTTCCCGTCTTTGTAGCGGGTACTTTGAAATTAAATTTCACTTGCCAGATTTTAACGAAATAAACATAAACACTACATACAAATGTGAACTGAATAAAAAGCTGTGAAACTACATTTTTTTAGAGCTGGAGGGCCTCATTCAGCTTTGCCGCCCTGGGCCTCTGAAGGTCTTAGTCCGCCACTGGTGACAATAGGCCCTTTTGCTAACCCTCCCTATGTCCCGGCTGACAGACAGACGAACCTACGTTTGAGAACCTGTGTACGTCAGATGGCTGTATCTCATGGATCGAAAAAATTACAGTTTGAAATTTTCATTGTTTGTTTCTAGTGTAGCAATAAGTACAAATAAAATTAAAAGAAAAATTGAAGGGGAAAGAAACGTGATATTTTCGGCGTTTTTTTTCTAAACGCGGTACGTTACTTTGGCCGGTTTTGTTTGGCTTGTTTTGTCCTACCGTTGGGAAAATACAACCCCCATAGCCTTCCAATTTTCTTTCCTTCTCCGGTCAGTCTCGTAGACCTAACAGATGTAATATTTTTTGACAAGTATACCGTTATGACTTGTTATTTATTTATATATATAAAATTCTCGTGTCACGGTGTTAGTTATTAAACTCCTCAGAAACGGCTCGACCGATTTTCGAGAAATTTTGTGTGCATATCGGTTAGGTCTGCGAATCGGACAACATCTATTTTTCATCCCCCTAAATGTTAAGGGTGGTCCACCGCAATTTTTTTTTTTAATATTTTTTTGTTGTTTTTTTATGATACAGTATACAAAAATACATACAACTTCAAACTTTTACCCTTCTATCACCAATCTCTATGGCAAAACCACGTTTGTGGGGTTAGCTACTTTTTAGATATCTTAAAAATAAATATTTCCCTGGGTCACGAGTGAACAGCTGGACCAATTTCGCTAATTCTTTGGTTGTTGTGTTTGTTATTGTAAGGGGACCTTACGAATAGAAAAAATTAAGACGATTGCGAATTTCAGAAAACTATCATATTAAAACAACTATTCAAACTTCGCGCGTTTGACAGTTCGCGCTATTGACAGGACAGCGTCTGTCAGTTCAGCTAGTGACTTATAAAGGTCGTAACATTTTGATTATCAGGGCACACTCAAAACTATTAGAGAAAAGAAGCCTTCTGAAGGCGAAGAGATCGAGCGGATTGATTTAGGGTATACCTACCGTTTATAGATTCATGTTGGAAGAGTTGGCGGTCGTGCGGCGAGAAAGACTGGGAAGACCCCGGGTGTTTCCATCGTAATGTGGAAAATCAGCAAATGCTTTCCACATTATGAGGGAAAAGTCCGGGAATACACAACAACTACGGAATTTGAAATCGAAACTATTATTTTGACATATTTCATTACTTAACATTGGCTGTCGTGCGGCAACACTGGAGTCAGGAACTTACCGACTCGGAAGACGAATAATAAAATACGCGATATACGATATTGTATTTGAAATCTTAATTATTATCTTAACATTTTTTGATGCGTTAACATTCAACATTGGATGATATACCTAACATTTGAGTTGGTGGAGCTCGTGGCTAAATAAAAACAACCGCACGGGTTGATTGAAGCTTAAGCTACGCTTGCTGAGGTCAGTCTGTGGATAGGTAATGACAGCCGGGACCAACTGCTTAGTGCTTTTCGAGGCACGCACGAACGGTCACCCATCCACAGACTGACCTCGACAAGCATTGCTTCACCTTTAATCAACTCGTGCGGCTGTTTTTGTTTAGCCACGAGCTCCTCCTCAGCTAGTTCTGACAACTTACTGCAGCTAATTTATATATCTATATTTTGAATGTAATGTATGTATTGTTATAATCTACATTGATTTTAGTTAAGGTATAACTACCGATTACAGATTTGAATAATGAATCCGAAAATAATTGAACGAGTCAGTAATGGAGGCTTTTCAATTTCTTACAGAAATGAAGCATCCTAAAGGAACTCCGAAGGTGAAGCGGTTGAGCCACGTCAACAGACAAGCAGCGCGTGCTTCGGTATCTGAACTTCGGAGATAAGTCTAGAATCGGGCCGTTCTGTGTGCCAGATTCCAGATTTTTCATCATAGTTTAGACTCTGTATCATCGTTGGAAAAGCTGACTATCTGGCAGAACCTAAGTTACCTGACGCGGAAGACCAAGAACTTTGCTGGGGGAGGGGGTTACTGGTGACCTGTGTGACCCTCTCGATATCTTGCACTTACCAATTGTTACCCAATATTTTTTTACCGTGTTTTATTGTTTAACATTTAACGTGATCATGCTATAACATGTGTTGAATAAATATATAAATAACAACATATAAACATACACGAACTTAAGGGAATTTGAGAAGTGTTACATTAAAAGTGTGCTTTTGTAAATAGCAATTTTGGGATGTAATAAGATTTCTTACAGACAGGAAGGTGCGCAAGGTATCTGAAGCTCGGAGATAAGTCTTGGCCCGGGCCGTGCTGTGTGCCAGGTCCAAGATTTGTCTTCTTGCTTTATGACTCCTACATCATGTTGGAAGAGTTTTCGGTCGTGCGGCGAGGACAAGGACTGGGAAGGTCCCGGAACGAATAACATGGAAAATTCGGGACATACGGAATGGTATTTGAAATCAAAATTATTATTTTAACACGTTTTATTGGTTAACATTTAACATTGGATGCTATAACATGTGTTTTTTTAAGATATAAATAATAAAATATGAATTACAAACTACATATTATATGCATACAACTTACAGGAACTTATTGGAATTTGGGAAGACCTCGAGTGTTTCCATCATAGAGTGAAAAATCAGCAATAGTTACTTTGCTGATTTTCCACTTTATGAGGGAAATGTCCGGGAATACACAACAACTACGGAATTTGAAATCCAAACTATTATTTTGAAATATTTCATTAGAGGAACTTATTTTGAATTTGTGAAGTATTATTAAATATGAAAAGCGTGATTTTGGTAATTGCAATATTAGTTGTCAAGGGTGGTCATAAGCTTTAAATTGTATTATTGAAGCCATTTCAAAAATTAGTTGTCATTTTAAAACCACTTTTATGACTTCTAGAAAGCAAATATTTTATTTAAATTGTGTATGTGTTAAAATGTATTTTTGATTACACATTTGATGTCGGATGTCGTGCGGCGAGGACAAGGACTCGGTCTTCCGAGTCCTTGTCCTCACCGCACGACATCGCATACAGGCCTTAGTCTTCCAAGGACTGTACCATTATAACGTTGAAAAATCGGGACATACGAAATGGTATTTGAAATCAAAATTATTATTTTAACACGTTTTATTGGTTAACATTTAACATTGGATATAGCATCCTATGTTAAATGTGAACATGATGCTATTTCAAAAATTAGTTGTCATTTTAAAACCACTTACTTTATGACTGCTAGAGAGCAAACATTTTATTTAAATTGTGTATGTGTTAAAATGTATTTTTTATTTCAGATTTGGAAATTTTTTATAATGCGTAAAGGATATATTATGCCACATTATACCATTTCAAATTAAAATGGAACAATTTTCAATACACACCTATTTTATTTTACATAAAACAATTGACCAATAACCCGATTAAGTTGAAAAAAAAAACTTGAATTTTTTTTTGGGTTCCACAGCTTGATTTGTGTACGGAGTGCTAACAAATTGATTGAAAAATGTTCCTATTCATTTAATACCAATTTCAATAGCGTATCTCAAACCCAATCAACAGATCGGTCTTGTGTAACCAATCAAAGGCCGAGTTTGCAAACTGTAACCTTGACAGGGCGAATCAGAAGTTGCAGTCTTAGATCACAGATTGAAATTGGCAGTTAGGATATACCTTTTATAGATTTGAATATGTTTCCAAGTAAATTACAGAAAGGAAGGATCATGCAAGAACTGGAGGCGAACAGGTTGAGGTATGTAAATGAAATAAGCCACTCTTACGCCAGTTATCTGAAGTTCGGCGATAAGTCTTGGCCCGGGCCGTGCCGAGTTGCAGGTCCAAGATTTGACTTTATGCTCGACGACTCCTACATCGATGGGATAGTTGGCTGTCGTGCGGCCAGACTGGAAGAGGATCTTACCTGACTCAGAAGACCAAGGACTTTACGATTATAACGCGGATAATTCGGGACATAGGTACGGAATTGTATTAGAAATCCAATTTTTTATATTTAACATGATAGATTATAAAGTCCCCAAGGCGTCTGTACGCGATAAACTCAAAAACTACTGAACGGATTTTCATGCGGATTTTAGAGTGAGAAACGAGATAGAATTTTGTATGTCACGGCGGGATCGCTAGTAAAAAATATACAGAACAAGCAGTTTCCGTACATATATGTCCAAGCACTTATAGGAATTTATTAAGTGCGTTTTTGGAAGAAGCAATATTGATTGATGCAATATATTCCCATAGGTTTTGACTCTTTGAGTATTTAAAAAATATGCAGATATGTCGCTTGGAATATTAATACAATTAACTATAATATTTTCATACAAGCATACCATTATCTATATCTTTACTAATATTATAAAGAGGTAAAATTTGTTTGATGTTTGTATGTAGGGGGCAATCTCCGGAACTAATGATCCAATCCTTAAATTGTTATCACTGTTAGAAAGCTACATTATTCTTGAGTGCTATAGACTATTATTATTTTCAAAACTACGCTTTAAAGGGGGTGGCGAAGAAGCGGGCGAGGAGTTAGTTTAATTTTAAAGGTCATATTATTTTGAAAATCCGCATCGATTAAGGGGATACAGTCTACCGTTTACCGATTTAAGAGGGTTTATTCTGAAAGTTGGCAACGTCGCAAATAGATGTCAAATATTTCGCTGTTTTGATTAATTTGATAATATTTCTGTATGGAAATAAAAAATGTGGCTAACTAGCGAACTAGAATATTGATTATGAATTGCAATAATTAATATCGTAACACCGAATAGTTAGTTTTAGATGTAAAAAAGTATTTGGTAACTTTCCAAATGCCTTTTTTTCACCTAAAACGGGTACAACATCAAATTCAATGTTATAATTGCAATTCACTATTAATATTCTAGTCAATTGGTTAGCCAAATTTCTTATTTCCATACAGTATTATTTCCAAATTAATCGAAACAGGTAAATCTTTGACAGCTATTTACGACGTTGCCAACTTTTAGGATGCACCCTCTTAAATAACGTTTACAAGAATAAATGGACGCATTTGAAGTTCTTACAGAAAGTGAGCATCAGCAGATTGAGCAACGTCAATCAAATAACGACGCGAGCGCCAGGTATCTGAAGCTCGGAGATAAGTCTTGGCCCGGGCCGTGCTGTGTGCCAGGTCCAAGATTTGTCTTCTTGCTTTATGACTCCTACATCATGTTGGAAGAGTTTTCGGTCGTGCGGCGAGGACAAGGACTGGGAAGGTCCCGGAACGAATAACGTGGAAAATTCGGGACATACGGAATGGTATTTGAAATCAAAATTATTATTTTAACACGTTTTATTGGTTAACATTTAACATTGGATGCTATAATAATAATAATAATAATATCTTTATTTTCAGACCATGGATCCATAAAAAAAAAACAAAAACACTAAACAAAAATAAAACAATCTGGGCACTTACTAACTAAAACAACTATAAAAAATATCTGGATGACGGTCTGTGTGCCGACACCCAGCGACACACTATCTGGCCATCCATCCTGCCAGCTACAGTAGCCACGAGGCTGTTGGGGCTGTCGCGCACCCGACGCATCAGTGATGCGATTCGCTGACGCAGTAGTGAGCCGAAATCCGGAACGCGTGCGTCCGCGAACATCCCAGACGCGCTACAGAAGCGCGGCAACCCCAGCAATACCCGGAACGCATTATTATATTGGACTCGTAGAGCACTGTACGAGCCCTGTGTATAACTGACCCACAGGGCGCACGTGTACAGCGACTGGCAGTATGCCCTGAACAATGTTATTTTAACCTCTTTCGTACACCGTGCGAACCTGCGGGCCAGCATGTTACACCTGACAGCCAGCGCTCTACGTTCCCTCTCTAAATCGGCATCATCCGACAGCCTATCGGTGACCCAGTGCCCCAGGTACTTAAACCGAGTGACTCTTTTCAGCGGAACTCCGCTCAAGGTTACTGATGGAACACAGTCATAAATTAAGTTCTGCGCCCTAAACACTAAGAGCTCGCTTTTGGTTGAGTTGTACCTGAGACCATGAGTCACCGCATAGTCTTCACAGATTCGGAGGAGCCTTCTTAACGCACTGATTGATGGGCTCAGCAACACCATATCGTCCGCGTAACTAATATTATTTATGCACTGTCCGTCAATGGAGCAACCTACTTGGGTGTTGCTGAGCTCACATAACAGCCGGTTGACATACAGGTTAAAGAGCCTGGGGGAGCTAAGCCCCCCTTGCCTCACGCCGCACTCCAACCTGTACGCACTCGACATAGCACCTGCCCATCTAACATAGTTGGACTGGTTACTGTACCAGTACTTTAGTACAGCAATCAGTCCCCCAGGAAGGTTGGCGTCTTGGGAGAGTTTCCTCCAAAGGCAGTCATAGGACACTAGGTCGAATGCCTTGGAGAGGTCCAAAAAACACGCGTAAACAGGTGTTTTCCTTGCTGCATAGTAATGGACAGTATGCTTGAGACAGAGGATCGCCGTTTCAGTCGACAAATGTGGCCTAAACCCAAATTGGGCGTCATGTAAGGTGATATATTTATCCAACTGCCTGTCAATCAGACCGTCCAATACCTTCGCAATAATGGTCGCTAAGGATATGGGCCTGTAGTTGTTCTTGTCACTCGTATCTCCAGTCTTGTTCTTTATTATAGGAACGACAATTGTTTTCATGAGGTCCTCTGGAAGATACGAGTGACTCATACATAAATTAAACAAGAGAGCTAAGACACGTGGCAAGTGCTTACCTGCATATCGTAGGTGTTCTACACTTAAGCCGTCATGTCCAGGAGATTTACCCCGCTTTAGATCCTTTAGGACAGACCCCACCTCCCCAGCGGAGAACATGACAGGCGTACCCTCGGACCCCCCCACAGCATCCGACCCACCAGTCGACGGACCCAGCGGTGACTCTGTCCTAAACGAAGCCATGAATAAATTGGCAATAGCCTCTGGTTCGTTTACGCCACCGACGCACACTGGCAGGCCCGACTTGGGATTCAAGCTGTTTGTAGCTTTCCAGAAACTGCTAAAATTTTTAGCTTCGTGATGACTCGCAATTTCATTCATCTTTAATTGATCTGCGTTATTTTGGCACCACTTTAGCTTACTTTTAAATTGAATTTGTCAACTATTATATGATGTTCCAAGTTAGTACAAATATTCTTACTACGACTACAATTAATAAACTCTGTCGGAAAGTCAATTTCTCTTAGCTTCTCATTACAAAGCTTGGTGTACATAACCGTTTGCATAGGGTCCCTATATCCCCACCTTACTGTATCACGAGTACACTGAGACTGGTCAGAGGTACATTTAAGTTTTAACATGTCAAGTTCACAACTTATTTTTAAGGGAAAATGATCAGACCATGACACGTCATAAACTACACTGATGTCTTTAATAGTGTCCCAAGCTGCTTTAGTTACTACACAGTGGTCTAACCAGCTAGTCGTACCATGAGCATCACTTACATACGTGTATGTGTCCGATCCACTGCCGAGTAGAGTAATGTCCGCGCACTGCCACAGCACTTCAGAGGAAAAGTTGATAAGTTCTCTACCGAACAGTCCACTTGGTTGTGCATTATAGTCCCCGAGCATAAACACTGCATCCACCCCACTACTTTCAACTATCGCATTTATTTCACTTAGGCAGTCTACAAAATCACTAAGATTGTCATTCGATTCAGTTGGCATATAAACCGAGAACACTACAAACGATCTTGCGCCTACGCAGATTTTAATAGCAATAAGACGCTCACTCTCACAACTTAACATCGATACGGACTGATAAGCACTCTTACGCCACAGTATCGCAACTCCTCCGTACGGACGCCCTCGTAGAATGCCCGCTGAGGCATCCACCGCTGATTTTCCAACGTAGTCGAAGTTGGGGTCAATGCCTCCCAACACAGAAATGTCGTGTGGCATCAACCAGGTCTCCTGTAGCGCAATGATGTCCGACGATTTGCATAGTAGTCTTACGTAATCTATAGATCTTTTTAAAGATCTACAATTATAAGTTACAAATGTATTTATCTTTGACTTCGATGTGTCATCCATGATTTAGTGTTTATTTGCCGATTACCTCGGTAGTTCTGTATGGTCTAAAGCACCGACACGTAACACCGTCCGGCCACAGTTCATTGTTCAGGAATAGTTTTAACTTATCCCTGTTAATGACTATTTTATACGCGTTGTATGGTTTATCTATTTTCATTTTAATTCTCTGTAATGAGACCTTTTCCTTTGTTTTCGTAAATATGTACTCTGCTATATCCGTCACTGATGTTTCTTTGTGGACATTAGAAAGAAACAAAGGAATTTTAGTTTCAGCTGGCTTAAATTTATCTTCTGGCAAATAAGTTGCGTTGCCACGCACGCCCTCATACCTATTTCTATGTTTACGCCTTTGTACAACCAACCATTCCTCGTTGGGACATCTGCGCTTCGAATCACCTCCTTGGCTCAACGTATCCATCACAATATTCGCATACGTTTTATTAATCTCTTCAGTACTACATGACTGAGGCGGCGGCGACTGCGTGCTCGCTGACAGAACCGGTTTGTTATCGGAATGGTTGGTGTATTCACTGCACACGGGCTCGACTCGAGCGAGATCGCCGCCTGTGTCTGTGTGAGCGAGACCGCAAGCGGCGTTATCGGATGGTTGGTGCGAGACAAGTAGACACAGTTGGTGTTGCGTGTCCTTAACCGTTTTTATTTGAACTGTTTTTTCTCTCGGCGAAGAAACAACCAGCTGATGTTTGTTTTGATTTGATATCTCGTTAGTCGCCGTAGATAAACATTCAGAATTACCTTGAGACGTCGTATCCACAGACGATTGTATTTCCGTAGGATGTGAATGACTTGAAACCAATTCTGTCTTTAAGTTCTGTAAATCTTCTCTTGACACGTAATTATTTTTAATGTTGTCTAACTCACTTCGTAGTACTAGTAAGTCTTTCAGCAGCCTTGTTACGTCCACATGATCAAAGGTGATCGGCGGCAACTTCTGTAGCTCCCGGGCTACAAATATTGGAGTCATATCAGGATCTGTAGACTTGAAAAGATCTATAATATCTTCCAAATCTCTCGTTGTTTTCCCTTTATTTTTCCGCTGTATCATCCGCTTAGCATTAGGGATGGCTTGAAATAACAGAGACTTTGCTCCACTAATTTCTTCCTCCTTGAAAGCACCCACACATATCTGCACGAGGCTCACATTATCCATCACGTCTATCTTGTTTTGTATAAAACAAAGTACTTCTAATCACTATGTTGCAATTATTGCACTTAATAACGTCCGAAGACATTCTCACAACACGAAGGTCATTGAACTTTCGGTCACGGGTCAATGACACGTCCGTACGCACAGACGGCTAGCGTTAAAAATGTATATATAACATGTGTTTTTTTAAGATATAAATAATAAAATATGAATTACAAACTACATATTATATGCATACAACTTACAGGAACTTATTGGAATTTGGGAAGACCCCGAGTGTTTCCACCAGAGAGCATAAAACCAGCAATAGTTACTTTGCTGATTTTCCACTCTATGAGGGAAATGTCCGGGAATACACAACAACTACGGAATTTGAAATCCAAACTATTATTTTGAAATATTTCATTAGTGAACATTGGCTGCTATAAAATGTGTATTTAAAACTATCTGTATAGTATTAAACGTACAGGAACTTATTTTGAATTTGTGAAGTATTATTAAATATGAAAAGCGTGATTTTGGTAATAGCAATATTGGTTGCCAAGGGTGGTCATAAGCTTTAAATTGTATTATTGAAGCCATTTCAAAAAATTGTTGTAATTTTAAAACCACATCTTTTATGACTGCTAGAAAGCAAACATTTTATTTAAATTGTGTATGTGTTAAAATGTATTTTTGATTACAAATTTGATGTCGGATGTCGTGCGGCGAGGACAAGGACTCGGTCTTCCGAGTCCTTGTCCTCACCGCACGACATCGCATACAGGCCTTGGTCTTCCAAGGACTGAACCTTTATAACGTGGAAAATTCGGGACTCGGATTCGTATTTGAAATCAAAATTATTATTTTAACACGTTTTATTGGTTAACATTTAACATTGGATACTATAACATGTGTTTTTTTAAGATATAAATAATAAAATATGAATTACAAACTACATATTATATGCATACAACTTACAGGAACTTATTGGAATTTGGGAAGACCCCGAGTGTTTCCACCAAAGAGCAAAAAACCAGCAATAGTTACTTTGCTGATTTTCCGCTCTATGAGGGAAATGTCCGGGAATACACAACAGCTACGGAATTTGAAATCCAAACTATTATTTTGAAATATTTCATTAGAGGAACTTATTTTGAATTTGTGAAGTTTTATTAAATATGAAAAGCGTGATTTTGGTAATAGCAATATTGGTTGCCAAGGGTGGTCATAAGCTTTAAATTGTATTATTGAAGCCATTTCAAAAAATTGTTGTAATTTTAAAACCACATCTTTTATGACTGCTAGAAAGCAAACATTTTATTTAAATTGTGTATGTGTTAAAATGTATTTTTGATTACACATTTGATGTCGGATGTCGTGCGGCAAGGACAAGGACTCGGTCTTCCGAGTCCTTGTCCTCACTGCACGACATCGCATACAGGCCTTGGTCTTCCAAGGACTGAACCTTTATAACGTGGAAAATTCGGGACTCGGATTCGTATTTGAAATCTAAATTATTATTTTAACACGTTTTATTGGTTAACATTTAACATTGGATACTATAACATGTGCTTTTTTAAGATATAAATAATAAAATATGAATTACAAACTACATATTATATGCATACAACTTACAGGAACTTATTGGAATTTGGGAAGACCCCGAGTGTTTCCACCAAAGAGCAAAAAACCAGCAATAGTTACTTTGCTGATTTTCCGCTCTATGAGGGAAATGTCCGGGAATACACAACAGCTACGGAATTTGAAATCCAAACTATTATTTTGAAATATTTCATTAGTGAACATTGGCTGCTATAAAATGTGTATTTAAAACTATCTGTATAGTATTAAACGTACAGGAACTTATTTTGAATTTGTGAAGTTTTATTAAATATGAAAAGCGTGATTTTGGTAATAGCAATATTGGTTGCCAAGGGTGGTCATAAGCTTTAAATTGTATTATTGAAGCCATTTCAAAAAATTGTTGTAATTTTAAAACCACATCTTTTATGACTGCTAGAAAGCAAACATTTTATTTAAATTGTGTATGTGTTAAAATGTATTTTTGATTACACATTTGATGTCGGATGTCGTGCGGCAAGGACAAGGACTCGGTCTTCCGAGTCCTTGTCCTCACCGCACGACATCGCATACAGGCCTTGGTCTTCCAAGGACTGAACCTTTATAACGTGGAAAATTCGGGACTCGGATTCGTATTTGAAATCTAAATTATTATTTTAACACGTTTTATTGGTTAACATTTAACATTGGATACTATAACATGTGCTTTTTTAAGATATAAATAATAAAATATGAATTACAAACTACATATTATATGCATACAACTTACAGGAACTTATTGGAATTTGGGAAGACCTCGAGTGTTTCCATCATAGAGTGAAAAATCAGCAATAGTTACTTTGCTGATTTTCCACTTTATGAGGGAAATGTCCGGGAATACACAACAACTACGGAATTTGAAATCCAAACTATTATTTTGAAATATTTCATTAGAGGAACTTATTTTGAATTTGTGAAGTATTATTAAATATGAAAAGCGTGATTTTGGTAATTGCAATATTAGTTGTCAAGGGTGGTCATAAGCTTTAAATTGTATTATTGAAGCCATTTCAAAAATTAGTTGTCATTTTAAAACCACTTTTATGACTTCTAGAAAGCAAATATTTTATTTAAATTGTGTATGTGTTAAAATGTATTTTTGATTACACATTTGATGTCGGATGTCGTGCGGCGAGGACAAGGACTCGGTCTTCCGAGTCCTTGTCCTCACCGCACGACATCGCATACAGGCCTTGGTCTTCCAAGGACTGAACCTTTATAACGTGGAAAATTCGGGACTCGGATTCGTATTTGAAATCAAAATTATTATTTTAACACGTTTTATTGGTTAACATTTAACATTGGATACTATAACATGTATTGTTTTAACATATGAATAATAAAATATGAATTACAAACTACATAATAATATATGCATACAACTTACAGGAACTTATTGGAATTTGTGAAGGTTGGTTTTGGAAATATCATTATTGCTTGTAAAATGTTGCCCTAAGTTTAAAATACTGTATTTTTTATGTAAATTTAATGCTCGGATTATTAATGCATCCTAAAGTGAGTTCATTTATTCTAAAACCACTTCTTTTATTATTGCTAGGGTGTTAAAATACATTAATGACATATGCGAAGTCTGTCTACCACTGTATTTCTTTAATTGCTTTAAACAAATACACTACATATTTGTAGTGTATTTGTTTAAAATCTATACTCAAATCCTTTTTTATTGTTACATGCAATTGGTTAAATAAGCTAATATTATAGAACAAGTTTATTAGTAATTTTGTTTTATATATATCGGAAAAGATTGATCAGAAATATGGCGTAGCTTTGTTCAAAATTTTCAATCATAAATGTTAAAATTATTTATTTTCTATTTCATTTTGGAGATTTTCACGATGAATAAAGGACATCCGTAACGTTCTATCATATTTTTTTATTTGGAAAATTTGAAATAGTACTTATATTTATCATTATTTTGGACACTGAGCATTTACTGAAACATCGTTTAATATAATATTGTGCATTTCCATTTTTATTAAGCTTTATTGACCCCTCTTGACAAGAAAAATGCGCCATCAGTAATTTAAATTCATTAAAAAAAAGACGTCCTTGGATAGTTGTTTGTTATCCATTCTATTTATTTATTATAATAAATAAATAATAAATAAATAAATATTGCTGGACAATCCACACAGCATCATCTAGCCCCAAGCTAAGCAGAGCTTGTGTTATGGGTACTAGATGACTGATATACTTAATACAATACATTACATAGATAGATATTTTTATTATATATAGCAAATACCCAGAACACCCGGAACAAATATTTGTAGATCGTACAAACATTTGTCCCAAGGCGGGAATCGAACCCGCAACCTCTTGCGTCGCAGGCGGACCTTCGCCCGCCGCGCCACATCGGTCGTCGAATTATGATTAAGATGTAACACACGATTTGTATTTTAAATGTGTTATATTCAAACCTCCTTGTGCACCATATACTTTTTTGATCTAACATGTTCTACATATATTTTTCTTCTTTATTAAAGTCAGTAACAATAAATATTTGTTGTTTTAATTTAATATTAGCTCAAAATTACACATTTCAATTTAGAAAGCAAAACAACAGCACACAAATAAAAATCTTTGTTAATAAAGGTTTATTTATAAAATAATTTAAATAAAATATGTAGATATTCATTACTTAATACACTGACAGCTGATTGTATAGCTACTTCTAATATAAGTCTATTTAAATAAAAATACATAAATCATACACATACATTCTACAACAAGATTTTGAAGACAGAAATGACGTATCGTACGAGAGCCATCAATACCTTTCATTACTTCATTATCTTTGCTAATACCAAATTGACTACTTGGGGTGGTGTTGAACAAGTTGATTGAGTTTATTTTTTCTGACTATATTATAATACTGTTAAGCATTCCATTTGAGACCCCGACAAGATCTTAAGTGCGGTCTTGATTGGACTTCAAAATTACAATATAAACTATGCATTTGCTCAAATATGAGGTGACTTATCCATACATTAAAAAACAAAAACAAATAAGGTCTCTTAAACCATTTTAAGATCCGTTTTCGTTAATAACGTTACTAGAGTATGTGGCAAGAAATCAATAATTTTTTAGAAGGTCCATGTAAGCGGGTCAGTTCATTTGTATTAAGACATTAAAAAAAACCTATTTTGAACACTACATTACCCAGAATTATGTTAAAGTCAAACACATATCATTTCCCATGCCACAAATTAAATGGATTTGGCTAAAAATGTTTTAAAACAAGCCTTTTTAGAGAATATGTCTCTTATATTTGCCATAACTGGCCATTCATAATATCCTTTTTTGTAACACCTTAACTGCCAAACAACGAGACACAAAATAAAATGTATTGTTTGTCGGTCATTTGGCGTTCAACGTGTTAAATATAATTTGAAATGCTTTAATTGAGAGCAAAAGGCTTATCCTGGCATATAAATTATGTCTGTTTTTAGCTACCATACCAGTCAACAAGGCTACCAAGGTGCAACTTTGAACAGCTACATACTTCAGGAACTACTAATTCTATCGGCTTTAATTTTAGAATAGCTATAAACAATGCTTGTCCTATTAGCTAGTGAAAGGATTTAAGGAATATCTTTATTTTGATTGCAATATTATCCAAAATGAAGGTTGCAATTTGAAACTGAGGTATCTAGGTCAAGTGGGCTATCATACGAAAGGTTGCATTGTAAAACATATTTTTATTTCAATGATGTAGCAAAAATTTGATAAAAATCTCGTAAAAATTTAAGTAATTATTAAAGGAACAGTAAAACGATCTCTCTAACTAGCACTTTTGTTTAGAAATTATCTCAAACCTTCTATTTATAAACTTAGTTATGCAGTGAAAGTATAACTTTGTAAAAATAGAAATCTATTTCCTACCAAGGTGCAGGACCCTTCGGCGTGCGAGTCTGACTCACTCTTTGCCGGTTTTTATCAACAATTTATATTTGCCGACGTGAACTTTCTTTGTATTTTCACACCACCCGCAAACTACAAAAATAAAGAAACAAAAATTCTTATCTACACAAAGTGGCGTCGATCTGCTGCAGAGTCGGCAGGGTTAACTTCAGCTTCCTCCTGTAAGCGGGGTCGGCTGCGAGGGGGTTACGCTCCAGGTATATCGTGGTGATCTTCTTGTTCTCCTTCAGGTAGTCCACCGATGACCATTCTGTGATCTGGTTGTCATTTAACTGGAAAGAAATAAAAAATAAAGTAAAAGAAAGTCGGGTTAGTTACACCGCTTATAACTCAAGATCAGTTCGACCGATTTTTATGATCTTTGAATCATTAGATTTGTCTTCGGCCCGAATAGCAGAATAACTATTAAAACACCTGAACAATTCTTGGAACAATCTGAGGCGATGCCCAACTACTAGCCTGACTAAAGTCAAAGTTAAACATTTGACTTCAATTATGGCCCGCGGCCAGTGATTGTGCGGCCCATGACAATTTTATTAGGTCTTTACCTATGAAATTGCCGTTCTGCAGTACTGGCCATTTCAAATCAAAATATTTTTTGTTTGGCTAAGAATTCTAATTTCAAATTAATTTTATTTTAAAAACATGGATTTTTTTTTCCAAAAGTAGTCATTTGTTTATTGATTAGTGTTACATTTTCATCGTATTTAAATCTTTTTCGTCATCATGGATACGTTAAAAATTCGAGTAATTATGGAATATGAGTACCGTCGTGGCAGCAACGCGGCACAAGCGGCACGCAACATCAACGACGTTTACGGAGCTAACACTACAAACCAACGCACTACCTGTTATTGGTTTGCTCGCTTCCGTTCTGGAAATTTCGACCTGAAAAATGAACCTCGCGGTCGTCCGAAGACTTTGGTCGACAATGACAAATTAAAGGCGATTGTGGAAGCTGATGATACACAATCTACGGCTGAATTAGCAGCAGCTTTCGACGTTAGCGTCAAAACAATATTGGTCCATTTGCGTCAAATTGGCAAGGTAAAAAAGTTTGACAAATGGGTGCCCCACGAACTCAATGATCGCCAGCGCGAAGTACGCGTCGAGACGTGCCTTGCACTGCTCAACAGACACACAAATGAAGGAATTTTGAACCGCATTGTTACCTGCGATGAAAAATGGATTCTGTTTGATAACCGCAAGCGCTCAGCAAGTTGGTTGGATCCTGGTTCAGCACCTAAACAATGCCCTAAACGAAAACTTACCCCAAGAAAAGTGATGGTCACTGTTTGGTGGTCTAGCGCCGGTGTGATTCAACACAGCTTCTTATCAAATGGGGTGAGCATTACTGCAGATGTGTACTGTGAAGAATTGAACACAATGATGGAGAAGCTGGCACATCTCCAACCAGCATTGGTCAATCGCTCGTCTCCGCTGCTCCTGCACGACAACGCGCGACCTCATACTGCACAGCAGACGGTCTCCAAGTTGCAAGAACTGGGGTTGGAAGCTCTCCGTCATCCGCCCTACTCACCAGACCTTGCGCCTACAGACTACTACTTTTTCCAGAATTTGGATAACTTCTTGGCGGGAAAAAAATTCAATACCCGAGAGGCAGTACAAAATGCCTTTGAAGAATTTGTTGCCTTCCGTCCAGCTGATTTCTTTAAGAAGGGCATCAATAAACTGCCACTGCGTTGGCAAAGATGCATTGATTGCATGGGTGATTACTTCGATTAATACAAATAAAAAATACATGAAAAAAATTCATTTAAATTTTTTCATACAAAACGGCAATTTCATAGGTAAAGACCTATTATTACACAAAATCAAAAATAAAATCATTTAGGCGTAGGTTACACTTTACTTGGCTTTCATAAACGGGGGGGTATAAATGTATGGATAATCTGAAGATAATACTGGTAAGTAACCATACCTTGTGTTTATTCATAAGGGTGTAAATTGTATGAAAAGGAATTAAAGACCAGATGCATATATAAAATCACGCCTTTTCTCATGGGGGTTAGGCAGAAACTACAGAATGTTACCTGCTAAAATTCCTTACATACTCCGATATAAGGAAAGTTTCTTGTATATTAGTTAAGTTTACCCCTTTTTAAGACAAGAGACTATACTTTTAGGCCTATCTTAAATTACTACTCTGTACAATAGTTATTTGATTAGTCAGAGCACTAGTTTTCCTGATTTTTCTCTATGGAATTGAGACGTGGACAACAATCTGAGCGAGGGAAGTGGTGCCGGAGGCGGATACGCTGGATACCATGCACAAATAAAATAAATATTGCTGGACAATCCACACAGCATCATCTAGCCCCAAGTTAAGCAGAGCTTGTGTTATGGGTACTAGATGACTGATATACTTAATACAATACATTACATAGATAGATATTTTTTTATTATACATAGGAAATACCCAGAACACCCGGAACAAATATTTGTAGATCGTACAAACATTTGTCCCAAGGCGGGAATCGAACCCGCAACCTCTTGCGTCGCAGGCGGACCTTCACCCGCCGCGCCACAACGGTCGTCAAAATGTGTCTGTCCTTTCCATACTCGAGTTCAAGATCCGGTTATCTATGGTTTGCCTACAGCTTATTACGACCTATTTTGGCCACTTAATACGAAGGGAGATAGCCACCTTGAAAGGTCATTGTTAGCAATACCGAAGGCAAGAGAACACGAGACCGGTCGGCAACACGATGGTCTGACCAAGTAAAAGAAATGTCTTCAAACAAATTTCAGCAGTTGGTGATAGCAACTAGGACAAATGTTTGTACGATCTACAAAGATTTATTCCGGGTGTTCTGGGTATTTGCTATGTTTAATAAAAAAAATATCTATATATGTAATGTATTAAGTATATCAGTCATCTAGTACCCATAACACAAGCTCTGCTTAGCTTGGGGCCAGATGATGCTGTGTGGATTGTCCAGCAATATTTATTTATTTAACTTTTGACCGGAGTCGATGGAGGCAAACGTGACCACGATCATCTATTATGAGGAACCGATTGAAGAAGATAATTGTTAGGTCGGATAAAACAACTGAATAAAGTTTTTTCGAGTTATTTTTGACCTTGTTGCTACCTACCATAGTCTGTTTCAGCATCGTCCTAAGAAAGATTGGTGGCCTTTGTACGGTTTTAACTTGTGCACAAAGTTTTTAGTACTTTCTAAATACGGAGGAGCTCGTGGCTAAATAAAAACAGCCGCACCGGTTGATCAAAGGTTAAGCTACGCTTGCGAGGTCAGTCTGTGGATGGGTTATCATTCGTAAGATATCGAGACTCCTTCTTGCCTCGGAAAGCACTTTAAGCCGTTTGTCTGGGCTGTCATTTGTAGATCTTTGACAGTCGTTACAGGTAGTCAGAAGCCCGAAACTCTGACAACTAGTCTTATCAAGGGGTATCGTGTTATCTAGTGACTGGGTTGTGGAGGTTAGATAGGCATTCGCTCCTTGTAAAATACTCGTATTCAGCTGCGTCCGGTTAGACTGGAAGCCGACCCCAACATAGTTGGGAAAAGGATGAAATACGGTATTACAGGGAATACAGGCGTAAAACCTATTTAAAAATAACTCACCCATAGTTCTTCCAAGTCAACCATATGTCTTACATTATCGATGACGGTAATTCTGTTGACAGCCAAGTCCAAAGTCTGCAGCTTGACCTGACTTTCCAAATTCTCTATAGCAGCTATTCCATTCTCAGAGATATACAACTGTTCCAAGCATTTGAGTTCGTCCAAATTCTCTATTTTCGTGATACGATTACTCTGCAGAACTAACACTTCCAGAGCTGGTAGTTCTCCCAAGTTTTGTATTTTCGATATTTTGTTTTTGCCTAGGTACAGCTGCTTGAGGGTTTTCATGCCATTCAGGTTTTTTATTTCCTGTAAGGGTAAAAGATTTGGAAAATTAATAAACAAATCTTAATTGAAAAAGAGATGTTTTTGGTTCAAAATTTCGTGTTTGTGCTGCTGACCGTAAAAGAGTTCTTTTGTCTGAGGCCAACATCTTTGGAGCTGAATCCAACGTGTATAATTTAGGAAAAAGAGGTGGTGGTTTGACATAATATGTTGTATAGCTTCAAGTTCTTCAAACTATCAGACAGACGTGTTGCTGGGGAGTTTGTTCCGCCACTTCTTCTTCCCAGCAAAAACACTAGGGAGTGGTGAAGGGTGGGCGTTTTAGGGGACTGTCTTTTGAAAACGTTTTTTTTTGACGTTCAAAAAGTGCTGATTCTCAGCCTAATTTGAATAACTTATTTGGTTGATATATTACCAATCAAGTAAGTTTTCATGGTGTACAATAAAGAGTATTTTATTCTATTTTCTATAATATGTTTATTGTTCTGGATGCGGAAGAGTCAACTTGAGAGACGCTTACGTCAAGAAGTGTACTGCAAAAAGGCTAAGTTATATGATTGCAGCAAGTGCTTAACTAGATCGTGTTATAAACTGGAATACTCCGAGGTGTATTTCCTTTTGCAAAAAAAAGGCTGCGATACTTTCAAATGAATCAAACAAGATCAGTCATTATAAGACCTCTTTTAACTTACCCGCAACCGATTATCTCCCAACTCAAGCAGCTCTAATTTCGGCAAATGATTGACGTTCTTGATCTCCGACAACTTGTTAGAGCTGAGGAACAACTTCTTCAAGTTGAGCAGCTTCGTTAGGCCAGCAATCTCTTTGATTCTGTTAAATGATAAGTCTAACATCCTGGAAGTGAGAGAAAATACTTAAAACATAGCTCACAGTTTTAGAATTTGTATCTGTGACGTCGCAGAAAGACAGAACAGAAGGATGGACTGTTCCCCAAAACAAAGCTCTGGAGAATATACCATGAGATTTTCGGTTCACAACAACTTTTAGCTACAAACATTACATTGGGTTATGAGCTGCCTGATATCCCAGCATGTACTAAGTCTTCCGTCCGTTTTGTGGGGTCTTGAGCCTTCCAATTCGGGGAATTCTAGAAAAGGGATATCTTACGTACTGGCGGGGAGGGGTCACCCTAGAATGGCATACACTGACCTTATTGGTTATGCTCTTCAGAAAGGTCCGGTGCGTAGTACTCGTAACCGGCGTGTGTGTTTGACCAATGTATGAACGTAAACGAAATAAAGGAAGTATTTAAGGATCGTAGCAGGTAGCATTCTGTTATTTCTGCCTAGCTCCATAGGAAAAAGACGTGAGTATATGTATGTATATAGGAACTTACTCTAAATTAACAAGACCATCCAAGTTCTCCATCACCACAATCTGGTTATCATACAGCTCAAGTTCCACCAGTGTACTCAATGTGCTTAAACCCTCGATTTTCTTGATCAAATTCCATCTCAAGTATAATCTGAAAACCGAGAATATTTTATTTAGTAAGTTAATATGTAAAAGCAAAGGATCCTTTCATACTGTAAGGATCGTGGCAGCCCAGACATTATCTTGGTCAGATCATGTGAGGACCATGCAGAATATGGTGTCCGAAATGTTGTTTTGAGGAAAGAACCATACAGATCAAAACTAATTAACCGATTGAAAAAGAAATAGTTCAATTCTTCTATTAAAAATCTCATTGCATTTGATAGACATTATGATGAGTTACAATTTCACGTAAAAAAACATCAGAACGTAAAAATTAGGGTGTCCAGACACATGTAATGAGCTCATGGTATTAGGTGGTGCGCCGATGCTTCTTACACCATGTATATGATGTTCCAAATCTGTTATAATTCATATTTAAGTTTTTGCATGATGTGAGATTTGTGTGTGTATCAAAACATTAACAATACAAGAGGAATCCCAATACAACAGAATAATTTTAGAAATATTGTCCAATTACTTAGTGGATGAATAAAACCAATACAATATACACTGCTACTTTACTAATAAATTACCGCCGAGGAGCTAGTAGCTACGCACGCGGTTAATTGTTGATAGTAGAATTGCTTTTTTCCATTAGCATATTAGCAAAATTAATTCTCTTTTATTAACGTAGATTGGGACCAATGAGGCAGCGGGAATAAGGAGTCATTAAAGTTTAGGATCTTCATTCGATTTATTTAATTGTTATGTTCGGAGCCTATACTGTTACCGAAAATAAACATAACATCACGTTTGTTTTCCCCAAATGGTTAGGCAGAGAGGTATAGCACACCCACATTTCGCCAGTTATGTTTAAGACCCAGGTACTACTGAGAAATTCCTGATGGAAATACTGCCCGACCCTGGAATCGGACCGAAAATTGGCAAGCACTACTGCTGAGTATGCAGTAGAACTTGCCAACTTGACCAACGAAGCAGTTCATGGATACTGCCACCTAACATATTTAGGATATGCATGCATGTTAGTTTCAAGTCTCCTTTTCTTTCATATTCTGATCCACTATCGGTATGATAAGGTGTAATCAGAGGCACGTGGCCTAGCAGAAACAGCCAAACGACTCTGTTTAGCAAGGTTAAGGAACGCTTTCCGAGGTCGGTCCGTGGATGGGTAACCATCCATTACATATGTACATACACACGGAGACCCTTCCGTGCTTCAGAAACCAAGTTCAGCCGTTTGTCCCGGCTGTCATTCGGAGATCTATGACAGTTGTTATGGGTAGTCAGAAGCGCAAAAACCCGGACAACCAATGTAGCCAAGGCAATGATGACTTTAGTCTCCTATGGTATCACATTTTGTAGTAACTCTTAATATGGATGTGGCCTAGGTAAAAATATAACAAGTCTATTTTTATTATTACACGTATTTTTGTTTACTCAAATCAATAAAAGTGACAAAGATATAGCACATCAAAGTTCAGTAAAAGGGGCTTGTGACGTCACTTCTACGTACAAAATGTTACAGGGCGTGACGTCACGCGAAATTTCAACACACTATATCGTCGTCATTCTTGTTTTACGTGACAAAATGAAAAAATACGTGTCCAGTATTTTTGAGTAATCCAACTATCGGACCAAACAGGTTTTTTATTTATTTATTTAATAGAACCTGCAGGACTTACAGCTAAAAAAGTCAGTCAGCCAATTACAAGTCCTCACGTGTAGAAATATACTTGGATATTAGTTTGTTTTTTACATTTTAATGTGTGCTCATTGTAATGAGCACACATTAAAATGTAAAAAACAAACTAATAAAACTATTTGGTTTACATTTTTCATTTTTATGGACACTACCCTATTGTGTGCCAGCACTACATTGCCAGTGTAACAACGTCCTTAGATAGATCAGACATTGTTGACCCAGGGATCTATGGGAGTGGGAGACACAATTGATTGAACATGTTTATGATTAATTAAATGGGAGCAGCACAGTGACCTTTTTATTGATTATCTTGTGACCAGTGACAGTGATTATCACTGATGTGTGATGTCATTCATGTATTGTAGTCACATGCCAATCTTTTACGCAAATAACTATATTCAGGTTGTTCTTGTACAAATGCCAGAACATCAAGCTATCCCAAACTGTCAAATTTTCCCAACTGAACATGTACCTTATTCTTTTGTGATAAAACAGAGAAACTATCAAAGCAATTTGACAGGTTGGGGTAGCTAGATGTACTTTCCGGAGGTTGTGGAAGGATCGTACGATCAGATCGTTCGATCGTAGGTGTGAGATGGAACACCGGGGTGGTTTTTAGTCAGTAAGAGTCTGACAGACCTGACTGACATCCATGAGGATTTTCCACGTCTGATCAAAAAAAAAAAAGTATGCTAGTTGTACTGTCCCCTGTACTAGTGTAATGAACAATGTATGTACACATCCTGTACTTGTTTAATAATTAGAAGCCATTTGCAACTAGTGTAACAGAATTTATATTCTCTATCAATTCAATATCAATTTAACTTTTTCTGTATTGGATTCTCTAACAGACCATGGCAGTGACTTAACATGTTGAACGCGAAATGACCGACAAACAATACATTTTCTATCGTGTCTCGTTGTTTGGCAGTTAAGGTGTTAATGTTTATGAGAGTAAAACATGTTTTTGAATGGGATCTCTTTAGTCATTAATCACAAGCATGTTTCTTTGCTGCCCTTGACCTCGGCGCCTCGTGACGCGAGTGATGCTGAGACTATTGTGATGGAGTAGAATGAAAAAATACCGTAATAAAAATACCATAAATTTTACACTCAGTGTCTGGGTCATTCTTACCATCATTAAATAACAGCTTATGCCAACGATAGTGGTGCCCGTAGTTAAAAACAAGACATGTGACACATTTGACAAGTGTAAGTTGCAACCCAACTCAGTTGCTACCACCATAGCAAGGTGCTTGAGGGTCTGTTGAATGGCTGCCTCTCAGAATATGTTTAAGTGAATGACACCCAATTCGGTTTTAAGGCGGGCATGTCAACAGAGTGTGCCATACTAACACTGAAAAACATGTGAATACTCAAAACTAAATAAGGCATAACATTAAGCCAGTAATTATGTTTAACTGATAATATTATGTCAGCATAAGCATCAATTTGTTACTTATTTAGTGTATAAAATTAATTAAGTTTGTATGAATTTAGCATATTTTTGAAGTTTTTAAGCATTAAAGTAAAATAGGTTAAAAATCTAAAACAAAGACTATCTGATCACGGCTATGAGCTGGATAAAGCTATCTGGCAACCACTCTCAGATAAAAGGAGAACACAAAAATATAAACACCAACTGTGCAGAATAAAACATACATAATGCAATTATTGGAAAATATAGCGTGGCAACCCGAAAGCATATTGTATGCCATCCACTAGAGCTAAATAGTTGACATACAGCTGTGACACGTTTGAGCGGTAACGGCTCACGCTCATAATATAATCTAGCTAATAAGTGAGTTTGTCAAGACTGTTTTTTGTGCTATAAAACTGTTTTCCAGAACAATAAACTGTTATTGTAATAAGTGAGTCCTAATTCGCTCCCCATCGATGCTATGACAATAATATTTTAATTATCCTATTAGGCAAAATATAAATCAAATTATCAAAAGGAACTGTTACTGGTAAAGTATATGTTACGGGTATGACCTGCCCAAGTTCCAAGCCATAATCTATCCACTCAATGGAACATAGATAAGATCAAGAACGATAGTTAAAAATGTACTTGAGAATATATTTCCCTAACAAGATCATACACTGATATGGTTCGGAACACTTTTCCATGTAAGCTATGTAAAACATAACAAAGTAGTTACAGACCACAGCACCTCCACGAATAACTCATTCAATATTAAGTAATATTGTAAACTATTACCGATTCAGATAGCCAACTAATGTAAAAGGGTATGATGGGGCTGACATATCTTTGATAAAAGCCCCTAAACAAAAGCAGATTAAGAAAAAAAAGACGCCAGCACATCAAGCTATGCCAAACTGCACAAATTTCCTAATTGAACCTTATTCTTTTGTAGTAAAGTAGAAAAACTATCAACAAAATTTAACAGATTGGTGTAGCTTGATGTGCTGGCCTATACAATGGATATAATTGGTTCACCAATTGAATGACTAAGAAAAAGTGAAAGTCTGCAAGACACTTAAAAATAACAGGATAAAACTATGACTCACCTCTGTAAGTTTTTCAAAGGCTCAAGGTTCTCAATTTTGCCGATCCTCCCGTGGTTCAGATCTAGTTCATCAGTATGCTCGTTCACTATAATGATCTCCTGGCACTCTTCCTCGGCAGGCGGAGGTGTTTGCTCGGGCTGCGGTGACTCTGCCGTTACTACCTCGGCAACCGGCTCATGAGTACTACTAGCACACTCTTTTGCCGCCTCCCGATTCGTATTCACTTGATTGTTGGGTGTTGGGTTGTTAGGTGCCCGTGCGTCTTGATTGTCTACAAAATGGAAATAAATATAGTAAATATCGCAGAATACGTTTCCATGAAACACATAATAAACTGCGAATTACATACCCGCCATTTTAATTTATAACTTTACTTTGCTTGTTAATAGATATGAAATTCACTTGTACAAAATACTCAGCTAAATTATAATACTATTTCTTTAAAATCCGGCAGGGCTAATAAGAAATTATTGAAATCACAAACAAACTGTGACCAACTGACCATCACAAAAATATGACAGTTGCAGAACTGTTCTGTTATCAAAACCACAGATTAAAATAAATTGAAACACTGACTGAAATCTAAAAGATATTGTAAGTTTTGTAATAAAATACCCCTTATTATAGATTCATATTGTGACATATATCTGCCAAGTCTTTCTCCAACCGTGTTGGGGTCGCCTTCCAGTCTAATCGGATGCAGCTGTATATCAGTATTTTACATGGAGCAATTGCCTATCTGAACTCCACACCCCAGTTACTGTTACTTAGTCTGTGCTGGGCAATACGACCTTTCGGTCCATTTAGTACAAATATTTATGGTTTATTTATTCAAAAATGCTACCTAAACTGAGAGCAATTAGCAATTGTTATTAGGTAGGAATTTCTGAACGTCTCGCTAACTGTCACATGTTAACTGTCAATTGGAGTATAAATAAAAGTTCCGCGCCAATTTTGCTACGTATCAATAAAATCAGTGATTTGTGCTAATAATTATAAATCTAAGTTTCGGAAACGATGGACGAGAATGATGAACTAGCACAATTGGAAGAACTATTGTGTGCAGACCTGAACGAGGATAAAAATGACGCCACGAAAGAAACTTCTATCCGTGAAGTTGATATCTTCCAACCTAGTAGTAGCAGTAACGTAGACCTTATAGAAAGACCTGCTGAAAGTAAACCTGTTAAGAGTTCTGCTATCCACAATGGAGATACAGATTCATCAGATGATGAAGAAAAAAGGAATTACACTGAACGCAAGTACAGTAACTATGGTTCTGAGGTTAAGAAGATATTGGACAACCAGGAACATGAACAGAGAGACAAAAGGCTTGACTTCGAAACGAGGTTACGACAAACCAATATGGACGTCAAGATCGCTAAAAATAATATAAGAAACAAAAAGCCAGTAGAACAGGTAAATAAAAATACATTTTGCGCACCTGAGACTAAGAAAAATAAAGAATTTTCGGATATTTATACTGATCCAATATTTGGTATTAGAATCACCAAGCCATTGATATCTAGTACGGCTCTTTTGGACCGCATGCAAGGCAGAGAGGCTATTAACATGCTACGAGTGAAAAGACATGTAGAAAATGAAGATCTTTCCAAAGATTGGGTGATAGGTGGTGTTATAGTGAGAAAAAGTGCAGCTAAAAAGTCTGCAAAAGGTAACCAATTCTTGATATGGACCCTTTGTGACCTTAAAGATGATTTCAAAACGGTGTCCATGTTCTTATTTCGAAAAGCCTACAATGATTTATGGAAAACTCCAGAGGGTACTGTAGTGGCTGTCCTAAATCCGAATGTTCTAGATAGATCACAAAACAGTGCTGAACAGGCTAGTCTCAGTGTAGAGAATCCTGACAGAGTGATGATCTTGGGACAGTCAAAGGACCTTGGTGTCTGTAAGAGTAAGAAGAAGAATGGTGAGAAATGTACAGCATTTGTTAATATAAGCCAATGTGATGTGTGCATTTATCATGTGAAGCAGGAGTATCAACAATATTCCAGGAGACAAGAACTGCAGTCTTCCACTATGGGTAAAGGACTTGTAAGCTTACAAAACAAAGTTCTTGGTAAAAGCACAGTAATTTACGGAGGTAAAGCTTACTCTGCTTTACCCTCTGGCAACACATCTAAAGTGAAAGAGAGAGACAATAATAGATTGATGTCATTGAGTGAGTACCACAAGTCTGAAGGAGATAAGTTTATGATGAACAGGGCCCCACAGGGGGCAGGTCCCATGAAGAATAACACAATATTACACAGCCCTGCAGCTCAAAGAACTAGTGACATAGAACGGCTTAACAAACTCACTTCCTCTACAATAAATACCAACTCAAGCTTGGCTGCTAGAGTAGGCAGCTCTCCCAAACTTGGAGCAGGTGGTACTTTCAGCCTAAAAGGCAGTGGCTCCATAGATTTAAGCATGACATACGGCCAAAAATCTGCAGAACGAGCCAAGGCAAATGCATTCAGATTGATCCAACAAAATGGTGGTCTTGCAAAGGTAGACCCAAATAATATTAAAGGGACACAGGCTGGTAAGAAAAGGGCTTTGGACAAGTTGAATGGATCTAGTAGTGATGAGAATGAAAGTAAGAACTCCAAATCTGACGATGATACACCAAGATCACAACTAAAGAAACCTAAGACCGTGATGTCAGAGAGGTTTAAGAAAATTCTAGAAGCAACATCCGCTCACACTAACTTGATCAAGCAGCATGAGGATGATGAACAAGAAAAGTATTTCCATAAATTAGAGAAAAAAGAACAAATGGAAGAGAAAATGTTGAACACTTTCAAACTGGCCTGCAAAGCTGTGAGATGTGTCAAATGCAAGTACACTGCATTCTCAGCAGCACAGATATGCAAGGATGAAAGACATCCTCTCAAGGTCTTGGACTCTTTCAAGAGGTTCTTCAAATGTGGTGATTGTAGCAATAGAACTGTTTCCTTAGAACTTATACCTCTCCATCCTTGTAGTAACTGCCGTAGCAATCGCTGGGTGAAGGCGCCAATGATGAGAGAAAAGAAAGTGGCGCTTTCTGAGGGTTTGTCTATCAGGGGTGAGGAAGAAACCTTCATAGGTGGACAGGTTTCTTCTGGCAAGAATATTAATTTATTAGTGCCTGATAGTTAAAGTATTTTATTGCATGACATACATATTTATATAATCCTGACTGACTTTGTGTTGTACTGATATTTTTTTGTGTAATTTTATAATATTTTTATGAAATCGTGATAAAAGGTTTTTAAATAAAATCCAATATGAAAATAAAGCATAATATAATTTTTATTATGAAACTTCCAGTCAATAACACTGAACCATTCCATAAAACACAATGTGTCTTCGATTTCATACAAGATCCATTTATAACAATCTTGGCGCGCGGAATAATTGTGGGCTTTTTTATAAATTTTTACACAGCCTTTGACAATAAATTACTACATGTTACAAAACTGATCAGTGGAGCTAATATTATAACATGTGACACCAATGTATTTACAAAAACTTCTTTATATCGGGCAGTGGTGCGACCATTAAAACTTAGAAATGATAAATTAAAACTCGATACAGCTAAAACACTAATAACAAAATAAAATCAACGTTATGTCCAACCCAAAAATCGTAGAAAATAGTCATTTGTAGGACGAAAGCCCACGAGTAACGACAGTTTAAAAAGTTATAAATCAACAACTGATGTGCTGTAAATCGATCTCGTGAATTCACATTTCGTGAGGAAGATTTTTGCAGGGTGAATTTGGAAACAGAAATGCGAACTGTCGAGATCGATACTGCACTAATAGGCACTTGAATAACGATAGCATAAGTCAAAAGTCTTCCCGTAAGTTATTTACTATAGCGATAGTGTTTTTGTACAGACGAGTTCGTTGCTTTCACTACGTCACGTTGCGGATGCCTTCCATCAAATAAAACAATATGGTGGCGACCACTGCCCGTGGATGCGTTCGTTCAGTAAAAAAATATATAAAAGTGTGTGAGGCGCGATCATCATTCCCACTCGGTGGTGCCGGGCGGCTTCGGCGTCAGGTCGTACAACACGCGCGAGATTCCCGGCACGCTCAGCAGCTCCTTGCGCATTCTGTCCACGACCTGCCGGCAAAGTTACGTTTGGTTACATTCGAAGCATAATATTAGCTGTTATACCAGCAAACTTCATGAAATCAAATTGCACGTGTGGCTTTTGGCAACCACAATTACTGAGAGTCAGAAATGTGTAATGTTGTTGTGGCTCAAATTACTGCAATTAACCCTCCAGCAGTGGGATGGCGCAGCTTTACAGTAACCAATATCTCTCTCTATCTGGGTGAGCAGGAGTGTACTTACATCCTGCGGCATAGCATCGGAGCCGGGCAGCGCGGCGATGCCGGTCATGAAGTCCGACGTGATGAAGGGGCGCAGCACGAGCGAGCGCTGGCACGAGGCGGCGCGCACGGCCGCGTCGCGGTCGAAGTGGATCGGGATCATCACCACCGGCATCTGTGCGATGCGGGACGCGTAGCCGCTTGATACCAACACCTGGGGGACAGTTAATTAAACTTTATTACATGGAGATATTCCACGCCTGTATTCCACAAAGTGTTATGTAGAGTAATATAGTAGGCACGCCCTTATTTCGCCAGTTATGTTTAAGTCTCATGTAATAGGGGCGAGCTTATTGCCACCAAACAGGCCCAAATCTTGACTCTGGGCTGCTAGTGAGAAATTCCAGTTGGAAAACCTAATAACACTCGGGAATCGAACCCAGGACCAGTGAATAAAACTCTTTATTTGATGGTGAAACGTATCAGACGTAATCATATAGAAACACAAACTCAAGCAACTGTAAAAGCCAATCATGACCTGACAACACTGGGTCAATGACCACAGATCGTATAGATTGCAGATTCCTTAACCTTACTGTGAATTACCAATACTTTACGAGTAACTCTAAAGTATTATTAACTTTACCAAACAACTGTGGTGTTGTGGTTTTATTCTGTAGTATAAACTAATATTATAAAGAGCCAAGATTTATATGAGGATCTGTAATGATAAACTCAAAAAAGACCTCTTCCAACCCTTAGAAAGCTACAGTAGCAGCGATTAACATAAGCCAGATTTAATTTAAAAAATTACGCCGAAAGGAAGGATGTTAAAGTTCCAAGGAAAAAGTAATCAGTAAAATCCACGCGGGCGAAGTTCATTCTATGTAGTAACCAGAATAGTGTTGTAAAACTAACCACATGCACAATAACGTACCTGTGTGGCAAGATCGTCTGCCTGGCGTAGAGTTGAGATAACTTGTTGTGTGAGAAAGGTTGGCGTGATGTCTGTCACTTGCTCCTTGATTATGCCTCCGAAAGCGTAGCAAACCCTGAGGAGAGAGACGTGATACATTAGCTATAGAATACACCAAGGTTACATTATTGACCGGAATTAAAACAAACCAAATTCGTGGCTAAAACAGACGCGCATTCTAGTCATTTCAGTCATTCATTCATTCAAGTCTGCATTTGTACGTTTTTTTTACTTATACACCAAGTGTTTAGTCTTTCTAAATACGGAAGAGCTCGTGGCTAAATAAAAGCAGCTGCATGGGCTGATCAAAGGTTAAGCTACGGTTGCCGAGGTCAGTCTGTGAATGGGTGACCATTCATTACATAGTCACCTGCGGGCCTCAGAAAGCACGGTAAACCCTTGGCCCTGGTTGTAATTTGTAGATCTTTTACAGTCGCACGGGTAGTCAGAAAGCCTGACAACCAGTCTTACCAAGGGGTATATTGGCCAGTAACTATGTTGTGGAGGTCAGGTAAGCAGTCGCTTTATGGAAAAATGCTGGTATGCAGCTGCATCTGGTTAGACTAGAAACCAACCCCGAAATAATTGGGAAAATTGTATCTTGTATGGCCTACAGGTAGTTGTTCCGGGTTTGGCTGTTTGTATATGTGAGTTTAAATGTTTGTAAACGCACCCACGACACAGAAGAAATTCCTAGTGTGGGGCAACGTTTAAAATAAAATAAAAAATGATGTGCCTGATGGAATTTCCCATCGATAAAAATGAAACTAATTACAATGAATACTTTCAAGAAAGAAAGACTGTTTATTTCTCACATAAACATACAACATAAAACATCTGACCCCTTAGTGCTCACCTTTATTATATGAGGACCTTTAGTGCAAAATTTCATGCTTCTAGACCCAGCGGTTTAGGCTGTGCGTTGTCTGTTAGTGAATGACTGAATTTTAATGAAAGAAACAAATACGTCAAGCAAGTTGAATAACGATAGAATACTAGTTTTTATTCAAAATTACAACCAGAGGCAGTAATATTAATTTAGACGGCAAGGTTGTTGCAATAGCTGAGCGATTGGCTGCTGCACTGCGTGTCGTGGGTTCGATTCCCGAACAGAACAAATTTTTGTATTGCCTACAGGTAGTTGTTCCGGGTCTGCCAGTTTGTGTATCTCAGTTTAAATGTTTGTTAACGCACCCACGATACAGGAGAAATTCCTTGTGGGGCTAAAAAAGTGGATTAGTGGCTAATTGCGAGTGTTTTTACTTATATTTCATAATCAGATAGAATCATCTTACCTGTTAACATTATGGCACACCCGCGGTATAATTTTGGCGAGATAGTGCATGTCCTTCCAGTCGGGCGGGTAGCGCTCCGTCGATAGAGCTACCGCATAACTATACGTTCTGCCGTCACCTACAAATAACAATATGTTTAATAATATAGATAAGACGTACACACAAATCCCTTAGTTGCTAGCAAACCGTTCACGCACACAGACATTACACTCACACATTCAACATATGTTTATACAGTCCACTCATTTAGCTATTAAGTTTAGTTCAAAATAAAAATCCTAAGAGAGAAGATGTAGTCAGTGTTTTAATTCACAAAACAAATAGATAAAGACCTTATTGCCCTAAACACACTATGATGAGACAAATTTTTTACACCAAGTGTCTAAATGAAAGACACTTAAAGTGCCCTGATTGGCTGTTGATAATTTACTCAACCATTGATAGAAGTTGACATTCGCTTATCAATTTGTTAGCTAATTTTCGTTCAAGAAACCAGGTGTTCGGATGTTACAGTCAATCTAGTCAGAATAACGTAACGCCTCGCCTGTTTTCCCTGAAAGGTTAGACAGAGGAGCACTAATAGTGGATCTATGCGGCGAGCCTATTGCCATCAACCGGGCAAAGACCCAGACTCTCGAGTTTTTTTTAAGGATGGGGAATCATCCAATGACTTCTCCCGTTCTGGGTGGAACGGGAGGGCGTGTCAGACTTTTACTGACTAAAACCTATCCGTGTTCCGTCCTTGCCCTTTACGTTCCGGGGTCTCGGTAAATCATTCGAACATCTCGTAACCCCGGCAGGCTTCCGCCTCTTATTGGGCCCCGCCAATTGAAAAGGGCAGCATTTTGAATGGTGGTTGGGTCTACTATACTGTTAGCAACATGAGCCATGCAGGCAGCCTCGTGACGTCATGCAGGACAGAGCAGGCGACCCGCCTGTTCATCCCCCTTGTCCATGAGTGACGAAGATGTCCTATGTAGCTTATGTACATTTCTAATTCAACGTGTTGATTGGAGTAAAAATATTATTTAATTAATAATAATACCTTGGACACCAACAGTTCTGAGCGGCAGCAGAGTGGCGGCCACGGGCGTCTTGGACGAGATGCGCTTGAGCTCCGCCTGCTCCGCCGGCGAGCTGGCGTTGGCCACGCGGCCCAGCAGCGCGTGCGACTTCACGCACATCGACGCGTACTCCACCATTATCTTTACTATGACCTGCGGAGGGGTTGTGTGATTAACTTCATTATTTATGAAAGGAGAGGAACTTTACATATAAACCGATGGAGGGTAAATATTACACGTAAAATAAAACGATGACTCTTAACTAGCCAAGCTTTTTACAGTTTGGCTAAGAACCAATACAGTTGAAGGGTCTTCGACCTTATACCATTGAGATATTTCATTGAGATATTTTATTTTTTAGTATAAACTATTTAAAAATAAACAATCCACTTATTTGATTAAAAATCTCATAGGATTACAAGTAACTCATTATTTTGATGTGAACTGAAGTCACGCGTGGAATGGGAAACTAACCGGGCAAATTGTACCTACAATTTGAACAACAATATTTTTTTGACAAAACGCCCTCATCACATATGCAGCACAAATATAGGTACGTAGGTCACCTGTGTCTCGGCGAAGTCCCGCTCGGCGTAGGGCTCGTCCAGGCACAGCACGCGCACGGCCAGGCCGGGGCCCGGGAACGGTTGCCGCTCCACCAGCGGCGCCGGCAGGCCCAGCTCCATGCCCAGCGTGCGCACCTGCGGGCAACCGCGCCATCAACACAGGCTACTAACCTAACTCTGTTCTATCACCTGCTTCATATGGTGGGCTGTGGTCATTATGTATTTTCCTAACTCTTCCATTGTTCTTTTACTGGATCCAAAACACTTGAATCGTTTCTACAGGACTCGTTAACTTCATGATTTTCTGTTGATCGCCACTGTTGATTTGGTTTCCAGGAGTTACAGTGGTATGGGAAGCGTGGCGGGATAACCTGGGTGGAGCTGTTATTCCATTCAAGGAGGAGTTTTGTAGCCAAGGCCATAAAATAGATTATTATTAAGCTCATCAAGACGACAATGAGCTGGGTGATGAATTGCGACATTAGTCATTGCATTGAGTTATCAAAAAAATTCACTATGCAGAAAATCATATATGTTATGAAGAACTGGATTATGTTGAATTGCCAAAATGAAGGGGACTGTGTGTCAGTTGGCAACTTTAGCAATTTATTGGGGTGCAAGCATGGTAATGAATGCTGGAACCTCCTCTTACCTCATAAGAAGAGGAGGATATTTTGCCCTCCAGTGGGAGAGTATTATTAAGTTTATTTTTTGTTTTCACCTGTCAATATTTAATCAGTAATTTTAGTTTACCTCATCCTTATGAAAGTCGCGCAGTGGTTCGACGACTCTGCCGCGCTGTCTGAGTGCTCGAACTAACTCCGTGTCATTGTGGTGAGTCTTGATAACGGCCGCGCTGTTGGAGCACAGAGATGACGCCGACTCGATGAGGTCCGGCCTTAGCGTGCCCTGGCCTAGGAGAACCTGGTCTTCCCTGTGGACGGAATCATATAAATAGGGATACATTATACGCTTATTGAACAATCGATTACGTCATACAATCGTGAATGACTGATGGATTGATATGAGATGCAAACATTACATTTGATGGTAAGTTAATGCTGAATCATGGCAATCACAGAAGGCTTGTAATAAAGGACCAATAATTTCTGGTGGGGAGAAAATAGATTATTAAATAACCAGTTCTACAAAGTGCATTTAAAAAATATTTCTCATGTTCTTTCACGTAAATTCATAAATTGATTTCTGTTTGTTGTAAATATATAAAAATCCAGCTTTTTAGTACATTTTGATTGTGTATATAGTGCACTTTTGTTTAAAACTGATTTCTTTTTTTAACCCATGAAAAAAATACAATTCTCGGGAATCTAGAAACACGTTCTGAAGTTCTGTTCTCAGGGTAAAAGTGATCGTTTCGACGTCCCTTCCCCGGTGTAACGGTGTAATATGTATGTTGCGACTCACTGCAAGTTGAGATCGTGCACGGCCTGCTCGGCCACGCGGATGAACACGTCCCCGATGATCTTGCGCTTGTCCTCGGGCGCGCTGGCGTGGCACAGCAGCGGCGTGTGGCGCGCGCGGCCGCCTGCCTCGCGCACCACCGTGCTGCCCTGCCGGAACTGCGGGAGGGGGTACGGGGTACAGTATACGGTACATTATAATATGTGCGGGAGCGTTACATTCACTTGTGCTCTACAATACACATTTCATTTGGTTATTTTTAAGGATCACCAACGAGAAATACATTACAAAATTAAAACTTATACAGTATAAACTATCCTGTAATGCACACTCAATTACAGGTAACAACAACTTGCTGCTATTTATACAAAAGACCACAAAATTAGACAGGAATGAATGTTCATTTGTTTCTCTCATGTTATCTTTTGATAATACGATCAGTAAACGAGTGAAAGATGCCGAGTACCGAAATCTAACATCCTAGGATCGGTTCAATAATGAATTCAATTAGTTTAAAGATGTTTCACTTTGAAAAACAGGTGGCAAACTAAAGATAACTATAAAATGAGATTTTTGATTTAAAGCTGAGAGTTTGCTTGTTTGAAAGCGCTAATCTCATGAAGTACCAGTCAGATTTGCATTTGATAACTATTTTTGAAGGTTATAGACATCACGCCATGACACTTAGGAGCTTTAAACCGCTGGGACCAGCTAGTATCATAATACACTAACATACCTGATGAGTCGCATTGACAACATGTAGACGCACGCCAAGCTCTCTGAGACACCTCTCCACTTTAGCGCTTTCATTCTTACGCATGAAACCTGTAAGTAAAGACATATCATTGGAAATATTCAAGGTGATATCTGATTGATTAACTGCAACATTTTGGATGGGAGCCAAGTGAAGTAATGAAAACAGAAATTGTTTTTATTCAAGAATATGACGTTAGCCAGTGTAAAAGAAATAATCTGTGATCTTAGTGTTTTTTCTTCTTTATTTATTTAGGGACATTTATAATCGCAATGCGTATCCAGTCCCATCGTGCCCTAAATACACGTTGGTCATAATATCTGGGCCATAAACCTAAACAGACTCTTCGCATCATCTTTATTTGGTTGAGCCAGGATTATTTGGAACGCTCCTTTTTTTTTTGTTGCCGAGGTGGAAAATCCTCGGGGAGGGCGGAGGGGTATGTCAGACTCTTACTGACTTAAAACCACCCCGGTGTTCCCATCCTACACATGAACCGGGGATCATAGGAACTAGTGCGATATGGAATGCGTCTACGTCAAGTCTGTTCAACCTCAAGACCCTTAGCAAATCATTTCTCGCAGACTCATACTTTGTTCTGTACAACAAAAGGACGACATGTAGGATCCTTTTCTCTGTTCTTCAGTAAAACAAAGACAGCAGAAGTTATCCTTTGTTCTTATAACAAAGTTAGCTAAATTGCGTCTTAACTGAGGAAAATCTGTAGGCTGCCAAATAATGAAACATCTTTGTTTATCTTTAACATGAGTAAGAAATAAAGAAAAAACATTTATGACATTCATTATAATACATATATATATTAATTAATATTTATTCTTTCATTTTTTTAACATTTATTTAGTGGAATCGGACTGACAATAATCATCATAGTAACCTTTTAAAAACAATATTGTTGGAGAGGCTTCAAGTCACATAATTTTTGTTTTTTTTTTTAATGAGCTAATTCCTAGAAGTACAGAAGCCAGCACATCAAGCTACCCCAATGTGTTAGATTTTCCCAATGGAACATTAACCTTATTTCTATTACGATAAAGTTGAAAAAGTATCAAAGAAACCTGACACATTGGGGTTAGATGAAAATTCTTTTTGCATGTGATAAAACGATGGGTGACATCGCGGGGTATAGCTAGACACAAAATAAGTCCAAGTTAGTTAGTTTTGACGACCGATGTGGCGCGGCGGGCGAAGGTCCGCCTGCGACGCAAGAGGTTGCGGGTTCGATTCCCGCCTTGGGACAAATGTTTGTACGATCTACAAATATTTGTTCCGGGTGTTCTGGGTATTTGCTATATATAATAAAAATATCTATCTATGTTATGTATTGTATTAAGTATATCAGTCATCTAGTACCCATAACACAAGCTCTGCTTAGCTTGGGGCTAGATGATGCTGTGTGGATTGTCCAGCAAAATATTTATTAAAAAAAAAATATTTTATTTAGTTCCAGCTTTATCTGCGCCCAATTGCGCAGCACACTAGCAAACACAATTTAAAGGATTTTGAATCCATAGCTGCATATGTTTTAAAAATTCTGATCTGCTCGATGTCGTAATCACGTAATGAACACTCTTGAATTGTCAAATTCAAGCACATTTTCATTGCAAGTGATTTACGCAAATCGGTTGCTGGACTAAATATCATCAAGAATACAGTACACTAAAGACCAAAATGTATGTATTTTCACTTACCATTGTCAATGTGTAAGGCGATGACCTGATCTTCGCGGAGAGCGGTTCTAAGTAGCGCCGCGCACACAGTGGAGTCTACGCCACCACTTACTAACACCTGAGAACCAGATAAATGAGATTAATTTCTGCAAATAGGTTTTTGCAAACACCTTTACATGTCAACAAGTAAAATATATTTTTTAACTACAGTCAAAACCGTTTATAACGACATTGAAGGGACCGTCGTTGTAAGCGATATGTCGCTGTATCCGATGTTGTTAGTTTACTAGGGATTCGGACGGGACCATACAATCTGGTTGTAATAACCGATAGGTTGTTGTAAACGATGTCGTTATAATCGGTTTTGACTGTAGTTAGTTTCTGTTTGGCTATCTGGCTACTCTGAGAAGAAACATCGAGAGAAACTTAGAGATCAGTCTCTTTTAAAGTCCAGACATTATCTTGGTTACATTATGTGAGGACCATGCAGATTAGTGTCCGAAATGGTCTTTTGAGGAAAGAACCACACAGATGTGAGTGGACCTGTTCAGTCTGTGCAAGCATTTGTCAAAAATTGTTGAGCTCAAAAGCTAGTTTTAGACTATTAGTACCAAAGTCAAACTCCCAAGTCCAAGTCAAACCTAACTGTCAAAATAATATAGTTTGAAGCAAATCCTACTTTTTACAAACACACATAAACTCACGCCTTTTTCCCATGGAGCTAGGCAGAAAATACAGAACGCCACCTCCTACGATCCTTACATAGTAATGAAGTATTAGAATGTAAAGATCGTAGCAAGTTTTTATTTTGTCGCTTTTCAGTGATTTGGTTTGTTTTTTTATACTGTCTTGAGTAGTATCAAGACATGTTAATCACGAATAAAACTTAAATAAAATTTTAAAAGTATTTGCATACTTGTCAACTGTCACACAACATTCAAGGGCAGACTCCTTTTTATTCAGAAGATGGTTGACGATGAAGATAAGCTCTGTTTAGTACTCACAAGAACTTTGCTATCTCCAACAGTCTCTCGTATGTAGTGTATGCAGGCGTCGCGGCGCGAGCGCAGCGTGAAGGTGCGCGACAGGCCCGCGATGTCGAACAGGAAGTTTGACAGCATCTGCTTGCCTTTGGGGGTTAGATCCACCTGTGAAATGATGATAAAAAAATGAGTAGTTGGATTAATTGATACAAGCGATGTTCGGTTTGTGGCTAGCCGAATGTCACAATACGGTAGAGTCCTTAAAAATTCTGATTGGTCCGAAAGTTGGATTACTCAAAAGTACTGGACACGTATTTTTGCTTTTGTTTTTGAAAAATTGCGCGTGACGTCACGCCGTGCTGTGCTACACTTTTAACGTAACAATGACGTCACAAGCCCCTTCTCCTGAACTTTGATGTGCTACATCATTGTCACTTTTTATTGATTTCAGTAAGCAAAAAATAAGTGTCCAATTTTTTTTGGTAATCTTACTTACAGACTTAATCTATTTTTACCTAGGACACATCCCTATTGTACTGTATGAATAAAATTAGTTTTACTGTGTTTGAAAATTGATCCTTTTAACTATCTGCACTCCTTCTCCGTATAATGTTTAACTATGCCAAATCCCGAACTCTTCCGTGTGCGAAAAAAAGAGATACAATTTTCTCCTTTTACGTTTCTTTCTTTCACAAAATCGTCAATAACAATTGCCAAATAACATTTTTTTAGTTTAGGAGTTTTTGATGTTACACTTAGTTTTCCATCAGTATTTGACGACCGATGTGGCGCGGCGGGCGAAGGTCCGCCTGCGACGCAAGAGGTTGCGGGTTCGATTCCCGCCTTGGGACAAATGTTTGTACGATCTACAAATATTTGTTCCAGGTGTTCTGGGTATTTGCTATATATAATAAAAATATCTATCTATGTAATGTATTGTATTAAGTATATCAGTCATCTAGTACCCATAACACAAGCTCTGCTTAGCTTGGGGCTAGATGATGCTGTGTGGATTGTCCAGCAATATTTATTTATTTATTTATTTATTTATTTTATCCGAATTGTTTTTTTTTTTTTTTTCTAAAAAAACGTTGCCCCACACTAGGAATTTCTCCTGTTTCGTGGGTGCGTTTACAAACATTTAAACTCACATACACAAACAACCAGACAACTTACTGTAGGCCATACAAATATTTGTTCCGTGCGGGGATCGAACCCGCGACACGCAGCGCAACAGCCAATCGCTTAACTACTACGCCAACCGTTGATTATGTTCAGTTACTTTCAAAGACAACCTTATATTTTGTTTTAAACATAATTTATTCAAATCAGGATGAGAATCTAATGTGATTTGTAACCTTCAAATAAGAATTTTAAAAATTACTAGCGTTTTTGTTGGGAAGAAGAAGAGGCGCAAAAAAATTCCATAGCAAGAAGTTAAATTGGCCTTTTTGTGGAGTTCTATAGTTGAAGCTTATTACAATCTAGTAGATTTTACAGCAGAGTCTTAAGAATCGATTGCAAGGTTTCTTTCATATTTACCTCTGGATGGAACTGCACGCCATACAGCCGCATCTGCTCGTTGTAAATGGCGGCGATGAGATGGTTAGAAGACTGGGCTCCGATGCGGAACCTCTCACCGACCTTCTGCACGCTGTCGCCGTGTGTCAACAGAACTGGCTGCAACTTTTCTAGACGACTGGTGGAGAAAGCACACGTACACGTTTATCACTGATACTTGACAATCCCCTGTAAAGATTGATTCGGTAGTGAATTGCATTTGCAAATAAACTTCTCAAGACTAGCAAATATTTGCGAGTGTGAGCAAGATCTGCCAGTCTGTTTCCCTCTCAACGTGTGAGAGGAGTCAACTAACTGTGACATCATGTGACAGGGGGTGGAGCAAATCATAAGCTTCTTTTATTTTACCAATTATCTCACTACAACAAAATATACTAAAGTATTTGTCATTCGGCCGAATATAATAAAAGTAGCCGAATAGGCCGAATACAGAATAATAACCGAATATTCGTTGCAAATCTAACGTTTACGCATCTATTTTCCGGAGTACCTTGGCACTCGCACCTTTTGTTTTCATTTTTGGTGGTTTGTGGTTTGTCAACTTACTTGAACAGAGGGCATGTGGTCTCGACTTCCACCTCGTACTGTCCGTCCTCGCGCGCCTCCTTGCGTAGCACCGAGCCGCCGAACTCCTTGTTCAGCATCTGCATGCCGTAGCATATTCCTGGATAACAAAATGACATAAGCAAGTTCGAAAAAAAACCTCTTTGTATCATTTATGTACAGACGCCAGCATATCAAGCTATCCCAAACTGTAAAATTTTCCAAAATTGAAAATGAACCTTATTATGTTGTACTACAAGTTGAAAAACAATTGAAATTTGAAAGATTGGCTTAGTAGCTTAATGTGCTGGTGCCTGAACCTTGACGATTTATATATGTTTGCTCACGTGACCGTAAAACGGTCGAATATTGGTCGAATGGTTCGAACAATAGAGCGTCTTTTGATTCTCAAATGACGTCACACGTCTCTGGAACATTGCTTTGATTAAGTACTCCCTGTTAATCAAAGCAATGTTCCAGTGTGACGCATTTCTCATTACCTTGCGATTGACGTAACGTCACAGGGACTGTTTTACGCGGTACTTTAAAATGTAATTAGAATTTATTTGAGATCATAAATAAGAAATACTGAAATGAAGATTCATTCTTAACAAGTAGTAATTACCTACTTTGTTATAACATCCACTGGAGATGTTTTTCTAAGAACTTTTGTATACTCTAGCCTCTATCTTAAGAGCAGTAACAAAGGCCAAGATACAAGTACATATGAGTTTACCATTGAGATGTCAATCTAGCCATGTTAAAAAGATCTAGAGCGAAATAATTGCATAATGTAAAATACAATAAGCGAGACACGGTCATTAAAACATGTGACCGTGGTCGCACAATACTACTAATAATTAATTGGAGCCGGATTCGTGTTAGCACGCAAATGAAAATTGTTGCTGGTACCATAAACATTAACTGAAATTATCAAAAGAAAACTTTACTTGCGTTGACAAGTATTAGTATTAAAGTTTATTCATAGCATTTTGTTTTAACAGCTAACTGCCAGGAAACGAGACACATTAGAAAATGTATTGTTTGTATGGCATGGCGTTTCACATGGCGTTTAACGTGTTAAGAGTTATAAATGGAATGATAATTTTTCAATTTCATGATATTTTAAATTACTTTTTCAGATTTTATTGCTTCTAGTGACCGGCCTGGTCACTAGAAGCAATAAAATCTGAAAAAGTCTACTTATTTGAAATTTAATAATAACCTTTTTTTTTCTTTCATCGATACCTTTTTTAACTTTCAATTATGAAAATATCGGCCAGTAACAAATAATGTACTAAGATGGTTTTCTAAAGTTTCTGCTGGAAAGAAAAGGTTTTAATCCTGCTAATGTAGGTATTAAGAAGTCAACTGACCTAACACAGGCAGACCGATCTTGAATATATCGGAGTCATATCTCGGCGCATCCTCAGCGTACACGGAGTTAGGTCCGCCAGATATAATAATGGCGCGGTACCCAGCCTCCTTCAGGTGGTATGCTGGCGTATCCAACGGCAGGATATCCGACTCCACGCATAGCTCTCGGACGCGACGGTCTATTACCTGTGGGAATTGTTTATGGTTAATTTTTAAACATGGAACATGGTGCATATTCTGTTTGTGCGATGTAATTTAATTACTTCAATATAGTGTGATGTTTCACGAACGAAACTTGATAATAAGAAACCGCTGAAGTGCTGACGTAAAAATATCTTACGATTACAACGATCGCGGTATGAGTTTGCGTTCACTCAAACTTCACATGGATTTTCTTTTGTCCTTTTTCGAAAAAAGGACAAAAGAAAATCCATGTGAAGCACACGTGTAAAAAGTGATGTTACACTGAGGAGCTCGTGGCTGAATAAAAACAGCCAGCCACACGGGTTGAAGGAAGGTTAAGCTACGCTTGCTCAGGTCTCTCAAAGGTCAGTCTGTGAATGTATGGCCGTTCATAACATATCGACTCCCCTTCGTGCCTCAGAAACTTTAAACCGTTCCGGCTGTCATTCCGATTCAGATCTTTGACAGTCGTTACTGATAGTCAGAAGCAAGAAAGTCTGACAACCAGTCTTACCAAGAGATAGCGTGTTGCCTAGTAACTGGGTTGTGGAAATCAGATAGGCAGTCACTCCATAAAATACTGGTGTTCAGCTGTATCCCGTTAGACTGGAAGCCGACCCCAACATAGTTGAGAAAAGGCTAGCCAGATAATGAACTATTACCCTAGTAATAAATTTATAATCTTGTGACATAATAATGAGATCAAGAGTGTTAGAAGCAAAATTGCCTTATAACCATTTTTAGTTTCGAATAAATTCAGATATTATTCGTACTCAATTAAGTTACTTGCAACGAAAACTTAGTATTTTGTATTACTAAACATCTACACGGGCTATTTTGTGAAGGCATATTATGTGATTTTAAATTGTTTATAGTTTTTTCTGTAACTACCCAGGATATGAGGTTGATCTTGTGAGTTATTCTTATTAATGTATAAATAAGAATAACGTAAATAAATTGATGTACACTTAACTAGCTTTTTCCCACGACTTTGTCCGCGTGGATGTTGGTTATCGCGGATGCAGACAAAGTCGCGGATTACAAACTATCCATGTCCTTATACATATTATCTATTCCCGGAATATTATCTATTTCCATACCAAAAAACATGTAAATCGGTTTAGCGGACTGTGCGTGAAAAGGTAACAAACGAACGAACAGAGTTGCTTTAGCATTATATTATATTAGTACGGATGTCATAGAGTCTAAGTCTATCTATAATATCAAACATTTGAAAGATAGACTAAATGTCAAATATTTGTTGAATGAACCGGTTGTTTCCAAGATTTCGTTTGATTTCAAGCTTTATTAATATCGATGGCTAATTTAATGTAGATTATCTGAATATACAACTCGTTACTAGTACCATTGCATGTGGACTGAAATGATTACCCTCACCCATTTGTTTTCCTGGGTAAATCTTCCACTGACCTAGTCAGTGGAAGTATTATGAAATTACATGAAATTAATTCAATCGGTAGTTTTATTTCGGGGCATCTTATCGCGTGTGACGGTAAAGTTATGAAATATGACTTTAGATAATTGATTAGCTGACATTGACCTTATAAAACAGTGGTTCGTAAGTTTAAACAGTTCAGTTCGTTTTAAAGTTGTAATGTTTTATAATGAAACAAAACATGTCACATTGTAGCAAGCCGAATTTAACTAGAAGAAATGTAATGTTTTCTCTAGCAAACGTATTGCTATTGCATTTTACTTTTTAGTTCAGCGAATAACTTTTGGAACCCTGAGACAGCTAGACGGGGTCGCGGCAGACCGAGAAGGTGGCGGGACGCCTTGAATGGCTTCCTCGCGAATTGGTGAGCAGCAAACCATAGAGAGACGTGGAAGGAATGGGGGGAGGCCTTTGCCCAGGAGTGGGACAACACAGGCTAACTTAAACTTTTGCGCGAACTTGTGAAATAGGGATGTGTCCTAGGTAAAAATATATTAAGTCTATTTCGTCCGTCAGTAAGATTACCAAAAATTATTGGACACGTATTTTTTGCTTACTTAATTCAATAAAAAGTGACAATGATATAGCACATCAAAGTTCAGGAGAAAGGGCTTGTGACGTCACGCCGTGCTGCACTTTTAACGAAAAGTGTAGCACGGCGTGACGTCACGCGCAATTTCAACGCACTATACCGTCGTCATTTTTGGTTTACGTGACAAAAGAAAAAATACGTGTCCAGTATCTTTGAGTAATCCAACTTTCGGACCAATCAGATTTTGTAAGGACACCCTATTGGGGGTAATAGAGATACAGCTTTGCCTTACTCTAAAGGGGATACAGGCGTAATGTTGGTACAGCTTTGCCTTACTCTCTAGGGGATACAGGCGTAATGTTATGTTTACGTTAAGTTTTTTTAGATAGAAACAGTCTAATTTTCTTAAACCTACTGGTCCCTTGTAAAAGAGACAAGTCTTGGTCCCTGGTATATAAAAATATGGAAACCACTGTTATAAAGTAAGATAATGTTCTGGGTGTAATCACGGGTGATTGTTTTTGTTATCTACAAGTTTTTCAGCAGCAGTTTATTAGGTATAGATATTTCATCTCATGAAGGCGGTTTGCCATTGAGTGTGTGGGATATAAGATGTATGTACACATTGCTTATGTGTGCGTGAAGGTGGCTCGGCCAATACTGAGCGCTCCCGGGCTTACGGATGTAGACGCATTGTGTACGTGCATGAGACAAACACAGCAAAGACCGACCCGCCTTCGTGAGATCGTCGGTCGTTATAGAGATAGGTAAGTGCACTATTACTTTGTACCTGGGTGAAGTTATGACTAGTCTTTCGTCCAGATCATCATCAAACAACTCCAAAATGGTCATCGTCATTATCCTCCTGCTCTTATTTTTTTGGTATTAAATAAGTATCAGTCAGTAAAATTAATGAACGTGTTATACATTCTATTATACACATAGATACACAATATTATAATGTACGTGTGTGATTTTTATTTAACAGGAACTTACTTATGCGTCTTTAGAGTCACGCGTCAAGAGTACCCCGCTCAGTATAGCACAAGTGCCTTCAGTAATATTAAACATACAAGTCCTTCAGCATTATCTGTAACTGATAATTAATCACCTTCCCATATTGAGATCCAGCATCCAATATGGCAACCTTGTCACGTCCGTGTGTGGCACCGTTGGTACTCCGGAACTGCCCATCTGCAGTGGCTGTGTGCATCTCGCCAACTCGCCAGCAGCACTAGAAGGAACAATAAAATATTTTATGTTTCTGTCTGACAGAATTGGAAACACGACGCTGCGTTCCAAAACGGGGAAAATAATTGTGGGCAAGTAGGCTGCCAGACTTAAATTATTAATTATTATTTTAAATGGGACTGGGCGGGTCATGTCACCTGCATGCACTGTGACCGTGGGGCAAATTTCCACACAATAGGTACCCGAAGATCGACGGCGCTCCCGAGGCCGGTCCAGAAAAAGGTGGCGAAAGGACCTGGACGCGTAGTATGAGAACTTGCTGGAAAGATTTGGGGGAGGCCTTTGCCCAGCAGTGGGACAGTATAGTAGGCTAATAAAAAAGTTTCTTTAGTAAACATTTGTTTTTGGTAAGAAAGAACGCTACAAACTATGTATAAGCTAGCTAAAACATAAACAAACCTAGAATAAGACCCCTTTACTGTAAGAATTTAGTGTCATTAAACAGTTCGTAAGTTAACGCGTGAATTTTAATTGAGACCCCTTCTGTTAATGATTATTATTATAATAATTACTCTGTGTTGTGATATTAGACATGAATGGTATAATCATAGTCACATTCACCACCCTCCCTTTCTGTCGCGATCGGGTAAAAAGACGTGCGAATGAACGACGTGAAAATCCCAATTTAATTGTAGTCGGCGCTACAATTAAATTGGGATTTTGACAGGCTTCTTTGAAAAACTTCTCGAAAAAGTTTTTTATCATCATTTCAGACAAAAGACGTCCATAGCTAGACATAGGCTTGCCCAACACTCAAGTTTTGTGATTTTGGCAAGCTTATAAATTGAGGTTCGCCATCCCTTACGAGCAACACAAGGGCGTAACGTAAACATTGATGGTTGCGCGTCGTGAAAATTCCCGCCGAAATTAAAAGAACGTGTGTCTATTATTGTATTGTTAGATGGGCCGATTTCCGCAACTCCACGACTCTGCGCGTATTTAAAACAGTGTGTTTAATAACAGAAAAAAACTTAATGCATGTTAAGCTTGAGATCTGTGAGTCAGTTAATATTGCACTTATTGGAAGCTAATATTTTAAATTATAATAACTGCTCTTCTTTATAATACTATAATTTATAAAGATACATTCATAGCCAGCGACATTGGAGGTAGTAACTAAATAACATACTAACTTAATCAAATGCCAATTACTAGAAAACTAAAGTAGAGTTCCATATCAGTGAGTTACTGATTATTCCACTTAGTTGATAAACCTATTTGCTATAGCCAATTGTGTATATTGTGACAAATTGCAAGTTTATTTTTAGTTTTAGTCAATATAAACCAAAAAGTGTTTTTATTCCTGCCTTTTCTGAAGGCAAGGGTGGAAAAAAAATTCTTTAGAAAGAGTTTAGAAGCTTTAAAATGAATAGATTTCATTTGTTCACCAAGTTCACTGTAAAATAATATATGAAAACCACTGTTACCTAGTTACCTTGAAGAAAAAGTTCCTAAAACCAAACATTACAGTGCAAAAAACACAAGTCCAGAGTACATCCACAAGCATTAGTGAAAATCATTGTCACACTACACTATAGCATTTAAAAAATAAAACTGTCACTGCAGCAATGCCTTTTATTAACACATATATAATTAGGAGATATTTTAATTAATTATACAACTTCCTTGCACTGAAACTGTTGTGCTTTCATTGGTCTATGTTGTCAATGGTTATTTATAGAAAGCATCCCACGTGAAGTGCACATACAAACATTTGTGACGTTTGTAGCTATAGTAAATTTAGAGCAACAACATTATGTATAGTTTCATACATTAATATATATGTGCACAAGTGTAGTGGTATAGGTTGCTTGTTTAAAATAATCATGGCATATTGTGTTAACAATTAAATCAACATGACTAAACAAAATATTTTCTTTTAAAAATCACTACTTAAAAACTGAAATTGATTTATAATTAAATACATGTGGGTTTAAAGGTGCATTATGCACAGAATTTTAAAGTTAAAGATTTTTAGGAATCCAAAATAATTTGAGTTGTATAAATAACAAACTACGAAAAATATAAAGAACAATCAATCAATCAGTGCCTTTTATCTTCTTGGAAAATGATAAACACCATAAACATAAAACATGATTAGTACTAAAACTGCTTTGGAAATAATTTAAAAACTAACTTACCAGAGATTGAGGGATGAATGGGCCAGAAGCCACAATATCACTAATAAATATTCCTAATGTAAGGTTAAATAAATAAGGTTATCACACATTTCTGATAAGAATTGACCATACGAAATTTAACCACAACTGATGTAATAAACAATGTGTATTGTTTTTTAAAATGCAGAACCAGAAAACAAAGGCATGTTGCGTAAATTAATAAATAATTTTAACAAAGAACGTTACAATACTCACTTTTCGAAGAATGCAAAACATGGTTGTAGTGTGGCATTGAATTTACACATTATTTTTTAAAGAAGATGATCCACGATTGATCGATAACATAAAAGATAAGGTTAAGATAAAACCAAGATTTTTTGTGTTGAAAAACTAGAATAAAGTACCAATCGCATACCGGGGACATCACGCATTTAGTCATACTTACTTACCGCCTGTATTTCAAACGCACGTTCAACTCACTCGAGCAATTATCCGATGCATAATAACCGCATCTGATTAAATGTAAAACAGTGCGTTGTGCGAAAATGTTAAATGAAACCGGGCTCTGACATTAGGCTGTGGGTCATAACCGGAGGGACAGACTGAAGCAGCCATTTCTTTTCATTTAAATTACAGTCAAATCAATGAAATTTCCGTTTCATAGTTTTTCACACTTACCTAAAAGAAAATATTCGCTAATTCAGAAGAATATGTTCATGGAAAACACAAAAAAATGTGATTCTCCATTCAGCACTACGAATACAAAATTTTAGTACTGAAATTATCTGACAGGTGGCGCACGGTACATAACATTGTCAATGCATTCATGCATTTGATCTCACTAGAATTTGAAGATAATTTTCTTTAGTCATAAAATTAATCATAAAATTAAAATAAAATTATGACATAAATGAAGATTCATTTAGTTAGTTTATTTTGACTATAGAGGCTAACAAAACGAAATAAAAAGCAATTTTAGAATTATTATCACAATTTGAACGCATTATTTATTTTGCTTGTCATCGCGAAATGCGGTTCCTTTCATATAGAATTTTTATTTCAACGCTTACTTGTGTGAAGAAAGAATATTAAAAGTTTTTTTGCAGTACTTATGATAAAATGAACAAGGAATGATTTAACTACACTTCTGGGTTTTTTGTAAAACATATCGGCAGTATTCCACGCGAATGCATCCTTGACAAGCTGCGTAAAACTGAAAATTATAACTACACGTTTCTTTACATGCTATATTTTGCCACTCTTGAAAATGTGTTAGACACCATGTTGTATGAGTATTTTTTTTTTAACTGTAGCAGAGAGCAAACACGAAAGCGTAAAAAGAAGCGTAAGCGGAATTATTGATTTGATGACGGACGACGACTGAAGAGCGTTCATCTTTGTGCTGATTTTACAAAATATTAGTTTACTTATTACAAATATTTTAAAATGCCTGATCATTTAGGAGATGATATGCGCAAACTCAAGGATGCTACAGAGGAACCGGAAAAAGAAATCAAATGTAAGTACTAATAGCTGCATCATCCACAATTCCATACAAGACCTATGGCCATAACACATGAATTTGCAGAAGAAATAATCATGCATTATGTATTTCAGCGCTCGATGAAGGTGATATAGCGCTTCTTAAATCATACGTAAGTAAATTAACAATTATTTCACAAGCGGAGAAAGGATGTTAATGACTGGCATTTTTTCAATAATTTTGTTTTTTTCAAACTCTATTCTGTTTGTAGGGCCAAGGACAATATACGAAGATCATAAAAGAGGTCGAAGATGGTATACAGACTGTGATGAAGAGAGTTAATGAGTTAACGGGTATCAAGGAATCAGATACTGGGTTAGCCCCACCTGCCTTGTGGGATCTTGCAGCAGACAAGCAGACCCTTCAGAATGAACAACCTTTACAGGTATATACTTCTTTTATTTTGCTTTTATTTCTATATTAATCGTAGATGACTAAATAAGCATGCATAATAAAAACAAGAACATTGGAAAAATGTCTATTTCTACTTAAAAGTTAATAACATTTAGCTGATAATTTAAGCAATCCATTTTCTTCCTATTTCTCAGATCTTGTTCAAACAAATTTTTAGGGGAAGAACTATTCTCGCCCCTGCTACTTCAGCTAGGGCTTCCTTATTCTCATCTTTGTTGTTTCATTTCTACGCACTAGTGCTCCTCGTGTAATGGACATTGACGCACAACCTGGTGACATGTATCTTTTGTCACAGTATGCACCTTGTCATGTCACCCTTTGTGTCACAATACAATACTTTTCTTTGTTGAGAATACGGGCACTTTCAAGTTCAATAATATATGTATCATTTAATTTGATTCATTCCTTAATGTCCATATATAATTTTCCCAATGTTCTATAATTTTAACTCAATGGAGTCCAAAATGGTGATTGCTCTAAACATAGCAATCTCTGTGGCAGCCTCCTAGAATAAAGGTACATGGGCTTAGACTAACATAATAAGTATTTGTGTTGGTTAACAGTCATGAGCCACATTTATTTTGTTATACTAATATTATAGTAGTAAGGCTGGTACAGTATTACATTTTTATGTAGTAGTGCGACGGTGAATGAACAATATCCTCTATCTAAAAAATTTCAACTTTACAGGAGACAAAAAAAAAGTTTGCCTTTTTTATTTGCCTATTGGAAGTATACCATACCGTATTTGTGTAATGTGATAAATAGTTAAATATTGTGTAAGGAGATTATGCCAGTATACGTGAAATTGCAGCTTTTTTATGGCCGTTTAGAAACGCAACCATTGAAAAGTCACACAGTCATTGGTGTCTTCTATTTCCCAATAATATAGCTGTACAAAAGGTGTATAGGAAAATAAGTAACTACTTTAACTTTAAAACAAGACTGGTAAGTAATTTTTATATTTAATTCCTACAACAATTGACGCCGCATCACTGTTAAATAGTATTACCTATACTCCGCGGTTTCGCCCGCTCGTAAGGGTCATAGCATGGTATTAAAGCCACGCCATTAACCTTTCTCAAGAATTGAATGATCAAATACAAAAAGATTTTATCGTTATCATTTATATTGTAATCATTTATTCATAAGAATGTTTGTCACAGGTAGCGAGATGTACAAAAATCATCAATGCGGACTCTAATGACCCGAAGTACATCATCAACGTGAAGCAGTTTGCCAAGTTCGTGGTGGACCTCGCCGACTCTGTCGCTCCTACTGACATTGAAGAAGGCATGAGGGTTGGGTAAGATTATTTTTTTCACATCAACCAGTTTCAATTAGGTTCTAGTAATTTCTAAGTCATATTCGGTGTCATCAATAAATTACGTCACACGTTTCATGATTCTCGGTCCTGTCCTTATCACAGACTAGGTCGCACATTTTGGATTTAGGCATTTAAAATTTATTTCTCTAGCTTCTGTTATTTAACATTATCATTTTTCCAAAAAACTTAAATAAATCAAAATTTTCAGTTTCAATCTTATCTTTTAGATTGATATTTGTGAAGGCACTGAGACTAGTGACTTATGACTCGTCACCCCTTGTCACACACACACACTTAGTTGACAAGCTCCCGTGCTTGCACACAGTTGCAAGCTTAACGTGTGACCCCTATAATAGGGTGGACTCACTGTGACAGAGCAAACAATGGGGTTGGGTTTGAACATTCCTTGTTAGTCTGAAGTAGAAAACTGTCCGTCCGGCATATTATCACCAAAGTCTACACAATAGGGATAGTGACTAAAAAAAGTTTTTTTTTGTTCTTCAACTAGTTTATTAAGAAATATTGATACACATTTTTTTTTTCTTAATCATGATGTCACGCCTACATAGATATTATACTGAGTTGGGACGTTTTGAGCCCCGGAATCCCAACTTTAATGGGTTTTATCTAAGTCATTTTTTATAAACATTTAGTACGTGTCTATATTTTTTTTAGTTACTGACTGACGGATAAATATGTATTTTTTTTTTCAAATTTATGGCGTGTTTTGGTAGTGCAAATGCTAAGATTAAATAATGTTTCTTCCCATAACGAAACAGGTAAGACATGATAGACACACAGGTATTTTGTTAAGTACCTACTACTTATTCGCATTTACTGTACAGTCGACCAGACGTCTGTGGTAACACTGACCCAGAGTTGACCTAGCCACCCATGGGGGCGTCCATTAATTACGTGAGGAGTTTTTGGAGATTTTCCGAATGGTCAGATGTCGCGAATCTCACCATTCGGAAAACCAACCTTTGGCTCAACCTCCTTCCCCAAACCCCAATCTCAAGTGAGATTTAAAAAATGCGTGATTCTAGTGTTGGATTTATTCTAAAAAAAGGATGAATAAATAATATAGATGCATATTTTTTTATTAAACCGAATTTTCTCGCAATTATGCTATGTTTCTTGCGGAAAAAAATACGTGATATGCGCCGAGATCCCCCCATCTCTCCAAAGTAAGATTAGATGTGTTTCAGCTCGAACCCGTCCCCCGCACCCCTGAACGCCTCACATACGCCCGACGATTCCCATCTAGTTGAATACGACGCTAGCATATACTGGTTCATTTACCATTGAGTTGCGGCCTACTGTACTTAGTCTTATAGTAGAACCGTCAATGTAGCCCGCGTAAATGAAAACTAATTTCACCAAACTATTAAAAAATAATTGTAAATTAGAATCCTACAAATATTAATATGGATATAAATAATATTTGCTGGACATAGCACTATTTCTGTGAAAATATGGCGATTTGCAGCAAATGTAATTTTGTTGTTTTAAATGTTTTAATGAGTAATATTATCATAATTGTAACGAGATTTATTTTGACCATTCAATGTAAAATGGCGCAGCAACTTTCATGGAGCGTCATATATTTGAATTTCGCGGGCTTCATTGAAGGAATTTTTTTAACTTCAGATATTTTTTTATGCTTCAGTCTTGCTCCATATAATCTATGATTTGATAATTTCTTTTTTTTGCCTCGCTGGAATATTTTTGAGTTGCTAATGCTTTGTAAGTAAACATGCTAGCCCGTGCTTATGCAGATACCGAGTAATTGTTAAAATTAGAAAGCTTTTTAGTGTTTTTAGAGACATAGTTTCTTACTGGTGGATTTCACCAATTGAAATGAACGCGATCGGCACATCTAAACTACGTTCAAAAACTGTCTGTAGAATATTGACACTGACAGCTTCTGAACGCGGTAAACGTGCATGCACGTGCACGATTTCGATTTTGTTATTCGTTTTCCGGACACGTGTGCAAAAATGTTCAATATTTCCGAACGTAAAATATACAAACGCATGCCTATAGAACACTTTGTCGAGTAGCCGAAATCGAACCAAACGGTTCATCTGGGGCCAGCGTTAGATGATCTGATCGCGTTCAGTTTCATTGGTGATATTCGCTTTAAATGTTAGTATGACATGGCGAAAATGTTTGTGGACTTGTCAGCCTGCAAGCCATCACTTAAACGTGACGTCAAACGATCTAAACTCAACGTGTTTACTTATTAGCACGATTAAAGAGTTCCCTCGTGTGGTGACGACTCTGCTGCCTGCACTATCAGTGTATCTAAATAAACATTTTTTATTTACGAAGTTTCAACTTGATAGGCTTAGTGGAAGTTGTCCAAGCAATTACTTCAGAAGAAGCCTGAAATACTAAGAATTAAATAATAATACTAGCCTGCCACTGTCCCACTGCAGGACAAAAGCCTCTTCTCATACAAAGAAGGCACGAGTAGTAATCACCACGCTTGATCAAGCCGGGTTGGCGATTTCAGACTTAAGTCCAGGTGGTACAGTATTCTACTCCCACATTACGCCAAAACCAGATGGTAATATCTAATAAGTACTCAAAACCTTATGCTCAGCAGTAGTGCTTGCAATCATTACAAAAACGAAGTAGCTTAAAAAATATGATTATTTCGACATATCTGGACGGGTCCAAGGTCACAAGCATTTTCGCTGTTCTAGTAATTTCATAGGAGAGAAATGCAAGTGGTTGCCTTATAAGCATTAGCAACTTCTACAACACTCTCCGAGAGCATACCGGGGTTCATTGTAGGTCTGATATGCTTAAGTTTAATATCAGGTTTTCGCGTGGACCCACACCAAAACTTTATGAAAATTGTAGTTGTAGTTAGAAGGAATGGTAGGAAATATTTTAGAATAGGTTTTATTATTTTTATTTAAACATGAGTCAGATCCGACATACAGTATGTTATATAGTAAAGGGGTTCCCTTAAAATCGTTAATTTATTAATAGATACAAATAAAAATGTCAGCATAGAAACACAAGTATAAAAAACTTAAATCAAAAGAATATTTAAATGACAGTAAATTCGAAACATCCTTTTAAAATCTAAATAGTAGCGCGCGCATCAATAAGATCGCCGCACAGAGTGTTTCTTTTACGTATCAATTTAATAAAAAGTAAACATTTTGTTGTTGAATGGTAATATTTTTTAACATGCTTTAGTATCGCGGGTGAAAGGGAACGCCTTTCGATTACTAAAATACTGTTTAATAGACATTAAGAAAGTTCAATGTCGCCTCTGTGAATAAACGTCATAAATTAATTAGAACCTGTCTAATTCCCACCAGTGTGGACCGTAATAAGTACCAGATCCACATACCCTTGCCACCGAAGATCGATCCAACGGTGACCATGATGCAGGTGGAGGAGAAACCGGACGTGACATACTCTGACGTCGGAGGCTGCAAGGAGCAGATCGAGAAGCTCAGGGAAGTCGTGGAGACTCCGCTTTTACACGTGAGTTACTGAGTTGATGAAGCCTTTTTGAAAGCTACATTAAAATAAATAACTTAAACAATATACTAAAAAAAACATTCAATTCGGAGGTATTATTTTAGCAAATTAAAAAGTATTGATTTAGAACACTGAAAAGGATGTTTAAAAAAAAGTAAAACGTTCGGACTTAAGTGTCCAGCTTTTTGATCGGCCTTTCAAATTTCGAAATGGCAACCCTAGGTTCATGACAATAGACGTACTTTTTTTTTATTGTGACAGTGATCTATTCTATCTAACCTGAGGGCAAACGGTGATGTGGTCCATGAGCATGCTTGCCTAAAAAGAACCTCTCCCGACTTCAATAACGTGTTATGGGTATCCGGAAAACAGTCTCCGGCAAGAAATTCCACCCTCTAGTTGGAACCTGAAAAATTAAATAACAAAACTGACGAAATTCAGGCGATATACACGCCTTTTCCTCAGAAATTACAGAACGCCACCAGCTACAATCCTCACATACTCCGTTGTTTCGTTTACGTTCATACATCTGGTCATACACGCACGCTTTTGCAACTACGCACCTGACTTTTTTGAAGAAGAGCCCTTTTTCAGGCTAGATGTCGTGTTATAATGATGAACACATCCACAATCCCTTTCAGTTATTTAGTCGAAAATTTTCTTCGTTATCGATAGTCTCGCTTACATCTCGTATAATAATATAACGTTTGAAGATTGGATCTCAGGAATCAGTCAATTTGGAAATGCCGGCGCCATTATGTTTTTGTACAATGTTGACGCGTAAAATTAATATCATTTCATTTAATTTCCTTCAGCCCGAGAAATTTGTGAAGCTCGGTATTGAGCCCCCCAAGGGTGTGCTGCTGTTCGGACCCCCCGGTACTGGCAAGACTTTGTGCGCGAGAGCAGTCGCCAACAGAACTGATGCATGCTTCATTAGGGTCATTGGTAAGTACGTCATTAATTTCCGCCATATTTCGGAGGCGGCCTATATCTTAAAAGTTCATATCAATATCAATGAGATTGTGTCAAAATCTAAATGATAAAAAGTACCACGATGTAAATGTATAAGGCTGATTATTAAAAAAATATTAAATTGAAAACTTACTTAAATGTGACCACTTGAGAGGGGGGTTAAATCATCACATTTGTATTAAATATTGTAAAATTATATTTCAAAACAGTAAATATGGAGTTTCTTGCTCATTCATGAGAAAGCAGGCAACTAGGATCAATTTCTAATTTCTTTCCTTCAAAAGTGCCTTTCAATGCTTTAATTGAAACAAAAGCGGTCTGATGTTTATGTCTATAATTTAATGTGAAATATCTTAGGTTCGGAGCTGGTTCAGAAGTACGTGGGTGAGGGCGCACGTATGGTGCGAGAACTGTTCGAGATGGCGCGCAGCAAGAAGGCCTGCCTTATATTCTTTGATGAAATTGACGCCATTGGTGGAGCCAGGTATGACCAACTTTGTCACTTGATCAATCTATTGATTCAGAACCTGGAAGGAGACAAGATATGCACGTAGTCTGTGGCATATACATAATACAAAATATAAAATGTACGTGCTTAAATAGCTCCTGAAGGCGCTCTGGCAGTTCCTGTTAGAGTTACTGTGAGATGTACCTTTTGAGCGCCAGAGCATAAACGCACAAGCGTGCACTCCACGCCAAGCCTTTTTATAAAAACGTTTAATTTCTTCTTTGTCATCATGAATTTATCAATATCCGTGGTGTATTTTAACTTCTTTCATGCAAATAAATAAGCACGGGAGCTCCAACTTTTAAGGTATTGAAATAAACACACATAAATTTAGTTATTTACTTGTTTATTTTGTGAGTACTTAGAGTGCACCACATTTTTTGTCACGTATTTGTGACGATGGCGTTTAAAAGGTTAAACATTCCTTTACAAGGAGCACAAAGTGTAAGGAATAAGAATCAAGTATAGTTAGTTGTGTTAATTATTGAAACATAATCACAGGTTCGACGACGGCGCTGGTGGTGACAATGAAGTCCAGAGAACTATGTTGGAGCTGATCAACCAGCTCGACGGTTTTGACCCCAGAGGAAACATTAAGGTATGAAACTATTATTAAAATCAAAATCAAAATTCATCTATTCAAATTAGGCTGAGAATCAGCACTTTTTTAACGTCAAAAAAAAACGTTTACTAAAGACAGTCTCCTAAAACGCCCACTCTTCACCACTTACTAGTGTTTTCGCTGTGAAGAAGAAGTGGCGGAACAAACTCCCCAGCAACACGTCTGTCTGATAATTTGAAGAATTTGAAGCTATACAACATAATGTCAAAAAATAATAATTATGTCAATCATCTTTACACATCATTAAATTAAATAATTTGCTACATGTTAGCTAGCACACACCAATATGCAAAAATAAATAAATAAAAACTATGTACCAATATCGACAATTAACTCAAGCAAAGCCTGCTAAACTGAATACATAAAAAGCTTCCAAGGCAGTCCAAGGGCGTGCCTGCTGAGATGTGTGACATTAGGATAAATTATATATATTCTGATATATTCTTTGGATAGAAGTTCAACAGACATTTATTCAAGTATTTACATATAAACAATTATACCATAAAACCAACTATATACATATTTACAAAACAAAATAAAATAAAAAAGCCGACCAGGACACTCAGGCGTCAAAGTATTCCTCCGCATCGCTGTCATCTGGAAACGTGCCCAAAACTCGGGCAGCATTGCCACTTTGGATGGCAATACTAATTCTTTGGGCAAAGAATGAGCCAGCCCTCTGGTCACGATATATTCTGATATGACGACGTTTTGTTATGCAAGTGATTTGACACGGCTAATCTACTAACATATATTTGGAACTCAAAAACAGAAAACTAACGGATGTCAAAATTTATTGTACAGAGACCAGCACATCAAGCTATCCCAATATGTCAAATATCTTTGATAGTTTATTAACTTTATCACAATAGAATTAAGGTTCATGTTCAAATGGGAAAATCTGTCTGAGTAGCTTGATGTGCTCTGTACATCTATTCAAAATAACACTTACACATCAGTTTTTTTTATGACACTAAACAAGAAGAGGTCTGTTTTCTAGCTGACTATTCTGAAAAGAAACACAGAAATTAACTGAGGTCACAGTCTCTTTTAACACCTTAATTGCCAGACAACGAGACACAATAGAAAATGTATTGTTTGTCGGTCATTTGGCGTTCAACGTGAGGCCAGACATCTTGATAAGATCGGTTTTCACTGATCAGAGAACCATGCAGAACAGCATCTGAGATAGTAATTTGAGGAAAGAACCACATAGATTTGATTGGACTTTACCAATCAGTGCACGAATTTGACAGTAATCGTGAAGCCTTAATCCAGGGCTAAAAAAGAGCTTAACGATTCGGCTAACATTTAAATAATAGAAACATTGGTCCGCCCCATAGAGTATTCAATTGACAGACAAAAAACAATATAAAAATAAAAATAATACTTACTTAGTTTTATGTAGTTCATACTCACATTATAAGAACATTATTGCACCATGTTTTAATTCCAATAATTATATTCTATCATGTGATTCATCGATAATTGGTTAAAGGCAAACAAATGACACTTTTATTCCCATTTTAACTTGACCATAAAATACCTACATTCATAAATTTTCTCTTCCAGGTCCTAATGGCAACAAACAGGCCCGACACCCTCGACCCCGCCCTCATGCGTCCCGGCCGTCTGGACCGGAAGGTTGAGTTCGGTCTGCCTGATCTTGAAGGCAGAGCACACATCTTCAGGATTCACGCGAGGTCCATGAGTGTGGAGAGGGACATCAGGTTTGACCTGCTGGCTAGACTGTGTCCAAATTCTACTGGCGCTGAAATAAGGTATGTTTTACAAATTCATTTGAAAAAATGAAAGAAAAATCATTTATGTGGCACAGGCTCACAATGATACAATGCTAAAAATAGAAAAAAAATGTGCTATTTTTATTAAGAACATTAAAAATAAAAATATTTTAAGTTGTTTTGTACCCTAGGCTCTAACAATAGATTTTTGTGATAACTATTTGTATATGCAAATTGTGTAAAGTATGAGGTGACAAATGTGTCAATTTTAGAATTACAAGTTTACCTAACTTAAACTGTTTTCTTTTTGTCCAGGTCTGTATGCACAGAAGCGGGTATGTTCGCGATCCGCGCTCGTCGTAAGGTAGCGACTGAAAAAGACTTCTTGGAGGCAGTCAACAAGGTCATCAAGTCTTACGCCAAGTTCTCAGCAACACCACGCTACATGACTTACAACTAAATGTCTTAATTTCAAATGATTTGGGTGTATTTTTCATTGTACAGATTGCTGGTTTTATGCTGTTTTCAAATGAAGTAGGTTTTGTCAACATTTTTGGTACAATGATAAAAGCACTCAGATATTGGATGGTCGTATTCATTATACACGTTTATTACAGATAGTGTATAATGAATCCTGTCCCTTAAAATAACTTAGATATTGTATTTGAATAATTTCTAATAAAGTTTATTGTAAAATACTTATTTGTTCATCAATGGAACCTTTTTTTGTTTTGATAAATATTTATAGGGAGTTAGCATGTAAAGCAATAAAAGACTGGAATAGAAACCCAAGTAAAGTATGCATAACTTAGCAGCATACGTAAGCATACTTTACTTGGGTTTCTATTCCGGTTAATTAATGGTTGAGTTTGATTAATTAGTCAAACTCAACCACTAATTGTTGTTCAAAAGTAATCATCTCTTACAGTTGCCATCTGTTACCGTCGCGGACAAAATGTGACGTCATTTTCCACTAAACTAATTTTTTTTTCCCATCTCAAATAAATATTTTTTGTGGTATTCAAGCATATTAAAAATGCCTGATCATTTAGGAGATGATATGCTACAGAGGAACCGGAAAAAAGAAATCAAATGTAAGTACTAATAGCTGCATCATCCATAATTCCATACAATGAAATAATCATGTATTATGTGTTTCAGCGCTCGATGAAGGTGATATAGCGCTTCTTAAATTATACGTAAGTAAATTATCAATTATTTCACAAGCGGAGAAAGGATGTTAATGACTGGCATTTTTTCAATATTTTTGTTTTTTTCAAATCTATTCGGTTTGTAGGGCCAAGTACAATATACGAAGATCATAAAAGAGGTCGAAGATGGTATACAGACTGTGATGGAGAGGGTTAATGAGTTAACGGGTATCAAGGAATCAGATACTGGGTTGGCCCCACCAGCCTTGTGGGATCTTGCAGCAGACAAGCAGACCCTTCAGAATGAACAACCTTTACAGGTATATACTTCATTTATTTTGCTTTTATTTCTGTATTAATCTTAGATGACTAAATAAGCATGAATAGTAAAAACAAGAACATAGGAAAAATGTCTTTATTTCTACTTAAAAGTTAATAATTTAGCTGATAATTTAGGCAATCCATTTTCTTTCTATTTCTCAAATCTTGATCACTATAACACACTTAGTTGACTTGCTCCCTCGCCATTAACATGTGACCACTGTAATACTCACTCAAGGACTCACTGTAACAGAGCAAACAATGGGGTTGGGTTTGAACATTCCTTGTTAGTCTGAAGTAGAAAACTGTTCGTCGACATATTATCATCAGTCTACCACTAGGAATAGTGGCTAAAAAAAACATTTATTTATCAAAAATATTGGGAAATATTTTTTACGTATTCATGACGTCACGCCTATGTAGATGTTATACCTACTGAGTTTTGACGTTTTAATTTTTTGTTAACATGATAAAGCAAAAAGTACGTTACATTTTTTTACCATCTGACTGACGGACTAAATATATTTTATTTTTCAAATTTGATGGCGTGTTATGGTAGTAATGCTAAGATTAAATAATGTTTCTTCCCATAAAGAAACAGGTAAGATATGATAGGCAAGCAGGTATTATGTTAAGTACTTACTTCTTATTCGCATTTACTGTACAGTCGAACGGACGTCTGTAGTAACACTGACCCAGAGTTGACCTAGCCACCTATGGGGGCGTCCATTAATTATGTAAGGCGTTTTTGTCGATCCCCCAGCTCTCCAAAGTAAGATTATGAGATGTGATTCAGCTCGAACCCGTCCCCCGCACACCTGAATGCCTCACATACGCCCGACGACTCCTATCTAGTTGAATACGACGCTAGCATAATTATACTGGTTCAGTTACCACTGACTTGCGGCCTACTGTACTTAGTCTTATGGTAGATTCATCAATATGTATGATATGCTTAAGTTTAGTATCAGATATTGAGTTGGACCTACACTAAAAGTTAAAAAAAATTAGTTCTAGTTTGATGGAATGGTAGAAAAGAAGTTTTGTTATTTTTAATTAAACATGAGTCAGATCCGACATACGGTATGTTGAATAGTAAACGCCCTTTGCGTTCCCTTGAAATCGTTACCTTATAGCATTAACAGATAACATTAAAAATGTGAGCAGAGAAACGTAAGTATAAAAAAAAATATTTAAATGATAATAAATTCGAAACATTCTTTTTAAAATCTAACTAGTTGCGCGCGCATCAATAAGATCGCCGCACACGCGGCCCGTCATTCATGAATAAATGCGACATTGCCGTTCTTCCACGTTGAAAGCCAAATGCGCGTGCACAGAGTGTTTCTTTTTGCGTTGTTGAATGGTATTTTTTTTGTTAACATGCACGCTTTAATATTGCGGGTTAAAGGAAACGCCTTTCGATGGTTAAAATACTGTTTTATGGACATTACTAAAGTTTAATGTCGCCTCGGTGAAAAAGCGTCACATTTTTCACGATAGCTTTTTTATTAATAGATGAATGCATGTCAATACTACGAGCCTCGTTGTAAAGTTAAGAAAGAGGGAATTATATTTATTTGGAATTGATTTCAAAGCTTAACAAATTTGAACTTAAAAACATGACCTTTATAACCCAAAAATAAATAACTAACACAAATCTAGCCCAGCAAGCAATATTGAGCATTCAATTAATTAGAACCTGTCTAATTCCCACCAGTGTGGACCGTAATAAGTACCAGATCCACATACCCTTGCCACCGAAGATCGATCCAACGGTGACCATGATGCAGGTGGAGGAGAAACCGGACGTGACGTACTCTGACGTCGGAGGCTGCAATAAGCAGATCGAGAAGCTCAGGGAAGTCGTGGAGACTCCGCTTTTACACGTGAGTTACTGAATTGATGAAGTCTTTTTGAAAGCTTAATTAAAATTAAGTAAGTTAACTTAGACAATATACTAAAAAAAACATTCAATTCAAAGGGATTATTTTTAGCAAATTAAAAAGTATTGATTTAGAACACTGAAAAAGAATATTAAAAAAAAGTAAAACGTTCGGACTTCTTTGCAATTGTCCAGCTTTTTATTTTATTTATTTATCTTTAATTCAGATAGAACCCATAACTGTGTTAGTATTCCTTAACCTATGTTAGTAAAATAGACAAAAAGCACACAGAAACTAACTAATAATACTTAATTACGCCACCTTACGGAGACACGTGGCAACAGTACATGCACTGCGCACAGGTGCCCCATCAGGTGGCCCTCAGTCTTACTAGCAACAATACTCAGAAGCATGAAAATTATATTTTTGATGGGCCTTTCAAATTTCGAAATGGCAACCCTAGGTTTATGACAATAGACGTTTTATTTTGTTATTGTAACAGGGATCTATTGTATCTAACATGATGTTAAGCGGTGATGTGGTCCATGAAAAAAAAAAAAAAAAAAGAGGCAAGAAATTCCGTCCTCTAGTTGGAACATGAAAAATTAAATAACAAAATTGACGAAATTCAGGCGTTTCGCACATGTCTGCCTTCGCCATTAGGGTTAAGTACAATGTTGACGTGTAAAATTAATATTATGTAATTGAATTTATTTCAGCCCGAGAAATTGGTAAAGCTCGGTATTGAGCCCCCCAAGGATGCACACCCTTGGGGAGCTCAATACCGAGCTTTGCTGGTAGGACCCCCCGGTACTGGCAAGACTTTGTGCGCGAGAGCAGTCGCCAACAGAACTGATGCATGCTTCATTAGGGTCATTGGTAAGTACGTCATTCATTTCTGCCATATTTCCGAGGTGGCCTATATCTTAAAAGCTCATATTATGAGCAATGAGATTGTGTCAAAGCTTTGTGATGTCACATGTCAAAATCTAAATGATTGAAACGCGAAATTTATTTGTAAGCGTAAAAAAAGTACCACGATGTAAATCTATAAGGCTGATTATTAAAAAAATACTAAATTGAAAAATATGTGATGTCACTACAGGGGGGGGGGAGGGAGGGGGTTTCTTAAATGTGACCACTTGTGAGGGGGGTAAAATCATCAAATTTGTATTCAGTATTGTAAAATTATATTTCAAAAGAGTAAGTATGGAGTTTCTTTCTCAAACGTGAGGAGGCAGGCAGGGCGGTGGGGGCAACTAGAATCAATTTCTAATTTGTTTCCTTCAAAAGTGCCTTTTTATGCTATAATTGAAACAAAAGCGGTCTGATGTTTATATCTATAATTTAATGTGAAATATCTTAGGTTCGGAGCTGGTTCAGAAGTACGTGGGTGAGGGCGCACGTATGGTGCGAGAACTGTTCGAGATGGCGCGCAGCAAGAAGGCCTGCGTTATATTCTTTGATGAAATTGACGCCATTGGTGGAGCCAGGTATGACCAACTTTGTTAACTTGATCAATTTATTGATTCAGAACCTGGAAGGAGACAAGATATGCACGTAGTCTGTCTCATATACATAGTACAAAATATAAAATATACGTGCTTTAATAGCTCCTGAAGGCGCTCGTGTATTTCCTGTTAGTTACTGTGAGACGTACCTTTTGAGCGCCAGAGCATAAACGCACTAGTGTGCACTCCACGCCAAGGCTTTTTATAGAATCGTTTAATTTCTTCGCTGTCATTATGAATTTATCAATATCCGTGGTGTATTTTAACTTGTTTCATGCAAATAAATACGCACGGAAGCTTCAACTTTTAAGATATTGAAATAAACACACACAAATTTAGTTATTTACTTGTTTATTTTGTGAGTACTTAGAGTGCACCACATTTTTTGTTATGTTTTTGTTACGATGGCATTCAGGGCATGCGTTCGCTTGTTATGTATTTGTTACGATGGCGTACAGGGCATGCGTCCTCTTGTCATGTATTTGTGACGATGTTGTTAACAAATTAAAACATTGTGTTAATCATTCCTAAATAAGGAGCACAAAGTGTAAGGCATAAGAATCAAGTATGGTTAGTTGTGTTAATTATTGAAACATAATCACAGGTTCGACGACGGCGCTGGTGGTGACAATGAAGTCCAGAGAACTATGTTGGAGCTGATCAAGCAACTCGACGGTTTCGAACCCCGAGAAAATATTAAGGTATGTAAAATTATTATTAGGGTCGTTATTCTGATATGACGACGTTTTGTAGTGCAAGTGATTTGAAACACGGCTAATCTACTAACATATGTTTGGAACTGAGAAACAGGAAACTAACGGATGTAAAAATTTCGGACACATTTTATTGTACAGAGGCCAGCCAGCACAGCAAGCTACCCCAATGTGTCAAATATCTTTGATAGTATTTCAATTTTATCGCAATATAATTAAGATTCGTGTTGGAGTAGCTTGATGTGCTGGCGTCTGTACATCTATTCAAAGTACTTAACACTTACATATCAGTTTTTTTTATGTCAGTTTAAACTAGAAGAGGTCTGTTTCCTAGCTGACTATTCTGAAAAGAAACACAGAAATGAACTGAGGTCACAGTCTCTTTTAAAGCCCAGACATCTTGATAAGATCGGCTTGGACTGATCAGAGAACCATGCAGATTTGTGTCTGAGATAGTAATTTTTGCATAGAACCACATAGATTTGTGTGGACTTTACGAGTGCACGAATTTGACAGGTATCGTGAAGTTTAATCCAGGGCTAAAAGAGCAACGATTCGGCTAACATTTAAATAAAAGAAACACTGGTCCGCCCCATAGAGTATTCAATTGACAGACAAAAAACAATATAAAAATAACACTTATTTTTCCAGACGCTTATTTAACAGACATAATTATGTAGTTCATACTCACATTATAAGACCATTATTGCACCATGTTTTAATTCCAATAAATATATTCTATCATGTGATTCATCGATAATTGGTTAAAGGCAAAAAATGACACTTTTATTCCCATTTTTACTTGAACATAAAATACCTACATTCATCAATTTTCTCTTCCAGGTCCTAATGGCAACAAACAGGCCCGACACCCTCGACCCCGCCCTCATGCGTCCCGGCCGTCTGGACCGGAAGGTTGAGTTCGGTCTGCCTGACCTTGAAGGCAGAGCACACATCTTCAGGATCCACGCGAGGTCCATGCTTGGTAAATATAATAATATATTAACCCTTCTTTGCATGATTTTTTCTATTTTTGTGAAATAAATCAGGGTGATGTAATTCATGCTCTAGATTAAAGGAAAAATAATTTAAAAAATCCAAATATAAATAAATAATATGAAATGTTATGATTGAAATTTCCATCACCATGCAAAGAAGGGTTGTCTATTTAGTCCATCAGTAAGATAACCCAAAAAAATTGGTCACGTATTTTATGATTACTCAAATCAATAAAAAGTGACAATGAAATAGCACATTAAAGTTCAGGAGAAGGGGCTTGTGACGTCACTGTTACGTTAAAAGTGTTGCATGGCGTGACGTCAGGCGAAATTTCAACGTACTTTATCGTCGTCATTTTTGGTTTACGTGACAAAAGAAAAAATACGTGTCCAGTATTTCTGAGTAATCCAACTTTCGGACCAATCAGAATTTTCAAGGACACTACCCTATTGATGCCTCATCACTGTTTAATAGTACTAGCTATTCCCCTCGGTTTCGCCCGCTCGTAAGGGTCGTAGCGTGGTATTAAAGCCACGCCATTACATTACACCTTTCTCAAGAATTGGGTTATCAAATGCCAAAAGATTTTTTCGTGATGTAATCACTTAATTATAAGAATGTTCGTCACAGGTAGCGAGATGTACAAAAATCTTCAATGCGGACTCTAATGACCCGAAGTACATCATCAACGTGAAGCAGTTTGCCAAGTTCGTGGGGGACCTCGCCGACTCTGTCGCTCCTACTGACATTGAAGAAGGCATGCAAGGCTCTTCTATTTAAAGTAGAAAGGAATAGACAAGATTTTGATGATGCTTACGGTATGCTGTTATGGGGCAAAGCTGCAGACATTCAAAATATATTTGTGCTGCAAAAACGAGCTGTTCGTGCAATATTTGGTATATTGCACGAACAGCTTGTTTAGTTTCGCTAGGGTCCTCTGTGTGAATGAGTTTTGTTGCATTATGTGGTAAACTAGACCAGGACAATTTATTTTATTTTTATCTATGCAACCGACGGCAAGTTCGTCATGCTCACGTTCACGTAGATGTCACTGCTAGCGGTAGCGTTGGGGGTCGGGTAACCCCCTTCCCTTAAATATGGCGAGGGGGGTAATGGCTGATTTTTGCGTTATACTCGTGAACGGGTGCTGCATGTGGTGACTGGTCGTCTTGCTGGCCATGGTTTTTTGTAATTGTAATATCAATTAAATGTTTACTTAACTTCGTTGGTCCTAGTTTATCACTAGTTTATGAATAGTGACTTTAGTAACTGCCCTATAGATATAATCCAGCATTGCATAATATGTCAGCGGGCACGCCCGTGGACTGTCTTGGAGGCTTTTTATGTATTCAGTTTAGCAGGTTTTGCTTGAGTTAATTGTTGATTTTGGCATAAATTAGTTTTTATTTATTTATTTTGGCATATTGTTATGTGCTAGCTTATATGTAGCAAATTATTTAATTTAGTGATGTATAAAGATGATTGACATATATATATATTTTTTTTACTTATTTTGTATAGCTTCCAGTTCTTCAAACCTATAAGACAGACGTGTTGCTGGGGAGTTTGTTCCGCTACTTCTTCCCAGCAAAAACACTAGGAAGTGGTCTTTTGTAAACGTTTTGACGTTCAAAAAGTGCTGATTCTCAGCCTAATTTGAATAAATGAATTTTGATTTTGATTTTCCATGAGGGTTGGGAAAGATTATTTTTTACCCATCAATCAGTTTCAATTAGGTTCTAGTAATTTCTAAGTCATATTAGGTGCCATCGATAAATTACGTCACACGTTTCATGATTTGCGGTCCCGTCCTTAGATTTACTTAGTTGACTCGCTCCCTCGCCATGAACATGTGACGGTGTGACCCCTATAATAGGGTGGACTCACTATAACGGAGTAAGTAATGGGGTTGGTTTGAACATTCCTTGTTATTCTGAAGTAGAAAACTGTTCGTCATAATGTCGACGAACAGTTTTCTACTTCAGAATAACAAGGAATGTTCAAACCCAACCCCAAAGTCTACACGACAGGGATAGTGACTAAAAAAAAAGATTGTTTTGTCCTTCAGGTAGTTTATTAAAAAATATTGGGACATATTTTTGTACGTAATCATCACGTCACACCTATAGATATTATACTGAGTTGAGACGTTTTAAGCTGAGAATGGAAATGGATGAATAAATAATATAGATAAATATTCTTTTTATTAAACCTTATTTTTTCGCTATTGTGCTATGTTTCTTGCGGAAAAACAATACGTGAAATGCGCCGAGATCCCCCCATCTCTCCAAAGTAAGGTTAGGTGTGATTCAGCTCGAACCCGTCCCCCGCACCCCTGAACGCCACACATACGCCCGACGATTCCTATCTAGTTGAATACGACGTTAGCATATACTGGTTCAGTTACCATTGACTTGCGGCCTACTGTACTTAGTCTTTTAGTAGATCCGTCAATATAGCCCGCGTAATTCAAACCAATTTCACCAAACTATTACCAAGTAATTCTAAATTAGAATCCTTCGAACATTAATAGAGACATCGAAATTATATTTTCTGGACATAGAAACATCTCTATTTCGTGAAAATATGACGATTTGCAGCAAATGTAATTTTGAGAGTTTAATTGGTGTTTTAAATGATAATTATTTAGTAATAATATTATCATAATTGTAACGAGATTTATTTTGACCAGCATTCAATGTAAAATGGCGCAGCAACTTTCATGGAACGTCATATATTTGAATTTCGCGGGCTTCATTGAAGGATTTTTTTTAACATTCCATTTATAATCTATGATTTGTTATTTTTTTTTGCCTCACTAGAATATTTTTGAGTTGCTAATGCTTTGTAAGTAAACATGCTAGCCCGTGCTTATGCAGATACCGAGTAATTGTTAAAATTAGAAAACTTTTTAGTGTTTTTAGAAGTTTTGTTTTTTTTACCGGTGGATTTCACCAATTAAAATGAACAGGATCGGCGCATCTAAACCACGTTCAGAAACTGTCTGTGGAATATTGACACTGACAGCTCCTGAACGCGGCAAAGGTGCATGCACGTGCACGATAACGATTTTTTTTTTGTTTTCGTCAGTATGACATGGCGAAAATGTTTGTGGACTTGTCAGCCTGAAAGTCATCACTAAAACGTGACGTCAAACAAGCTAAACTCAACACGTTTACTTATTAGCACGATTATACCCTTAACTATTAAAGTCGTCACCGCACGAGGGAACTCGTGCGGTGACGACTCTGCTGACTGCACCATCAGTGTATCTAAATAAACATTTTTTATTTACGAAGTTTCAACTTGATAGGCTTAGAGGAAGTTGTCCAAGCAATAACTTCATAAGAAGCCTGAAATACTAAGAAATAAATAATAATACTAGCCTGCCACTGTCCCACTGCAGGACAATAGCCTCTTCTCATACAAAGAACGCACGAGTAGTAATCACCACGCTTGATGAAGCGGGTTGGCGATTTCAGACTTAAGTCCAGGTTCTACAGTATTCTACACCCACATTTCGCCAAACCCAGATGGTAATATCTAATAAGTACTCAAAACCTCATGCTCAGCAGTAGTGCTTCCAATCATTACAAAAACGAAATAGCTTAAAATATATGAATATTTTGACATGTCTGGACGGGTCCAAGGTCACAAGCAGTTTCGCTGTTCTAGTAATTTCATAGGAGAGAAAGAAAGTGGTTGTTTTATAAGCATTAGCAACTTCGAATACACTCTCCGAGAGCATACCGGGGTTCATTTTGTGCCTGACATGCTTAAGTTTAATATCAGGTTTTCGCATGGACCCACACCAAAACTTTATAAAAATTGTAGTTGTAGTTAGAAGGAATGGTAGGAAATATTTTAGAATAGATTTTATTGTTTTTATTTAAACATGAGTCAGATCCGACATACAGTATGTTGAGTAGTAAAGAGGTTCCCTTAAACTCGTTAATTTATAGCATTAATAAATACATATAAAAATGTCAGCATAGAAACACAAGTATAAAAAAACTTAAAACAAAAGAATATTTAAATGACAAAAAATTCGAAACATCCTTTTTAAAATCTTTACATGCTCAAGCTCGCGGCAGTGAAGGCCTGCCTCTCGCTTTGCATCAAGACATCCTGGTGTACTTCCAGCGAGAGCTACGAGTACTTGACTGAAAGGTTTGGCAATCAGTGAATCGGCCGCGGAGGATCTGTGGCCTGGCCTCCGCTTTCGCCGGACCTGACACCCCTGGACTTTTATTTGTGGTGAGACATTATAACGTTAGTGGACTCGAAGGAAGTAACAAGTGCGCAACAATTACGTGCTAAAATAAAAACTAATGTGTTAGTGTTGCTACTGCACGAATACAAACAAAATCATTCGGTTAGTACTAAAACCTTGGACTGAATTTACCTACAAAAACAGTTGTGCGAGACTCAGGTTGAATCCTACCACCGACATGTTTTTATTATTCAGATTTAAGATTACTTATTTACGATTGTCCGTTCAGCGAATGGGCGAAATAAAACGTTATAAAGCAAAACTAATATTCAATCAATCAGCTGATAACCCGCGTGCTTCAAGAAGGTTACTGAACTTTTCTTTGGGGCACTATTTCCACCTTCATTAGTAAGATTCCGCAGTCTAATGTTCCTTATAATTAATTAATAAAATTATCAAGACAATAATGTAGGTGATTTTAAAATTCGAACTAAGCTAAAATATGGTTATCGGTCTCTGTGGGTAGGTATCTAGAGCAAGGTCATACGCAGAAAGCGGCCGGCCGGACAAACGTCGACAGCACCACGGTAATCTTATATATAAAATTCTCGTGTCACAATGTTCGTTCCCATACTCCTCCGAAACGGCTGGACCGATTTGTATGAAATTTTGTGTGAAAATCGGGTAGGTCTGAGAATCGGCCAACATCTATTTTTCATCCCCCTAAATTTTAAGGGTGGTGCACCCCCAAACATTTTATATGGCAAAACAACGTTTGCTGGGTCAGCTAGTATATCCATAATATTACCGTGACAGCACACAGCGACATGACGTGCTAATTCCGCAATTGTTTTTTTGTCATTCTGAAATACTGTCAAATCTAAACAATTTAAAATAACAGCTGTATAAATTATTGACTAGGTACCATCATTTAAATTGTCAGTTTATGTCTTTTGTGAAAACCTCCTGAATAATACGGAGGATGCAAAACAACACGTTGTATTATTGCGAGTTAAAGGGAACGCCTTTCGATAGTTAAATACTTTTTAATAGACATTAAGAAAGTTTAATGTCGCCTCTGTGAAAAAACGTCATTAATTGGAACCTGTCTAATTCCCACCAGTGTGGACCGTAATAAGTACCAGACCCACATACCCTTGCCACCGAAGATCGATCCAACGGTGACCATGATGCAGGTGGAGGAGAAACCGGACGTGACGTACTCTGACGTCGGAGGCTGCAAGGAGCAGATCGAAAAGCTCAGGGAAGTCGAGGAGATTCCGCTTTTACACGTGAGTTACTGAGTTGATGAAGTCTTTTTGAAAGCAAGATTAAAGTAAATAAGTTAACTTAGCAAATTCAAAAGTATTAATTTACTTTACTTTCAAATTTCGAAATGCCAACCTAAGGTTCGTGTAAATAGACGTATTATTTTTTATTGCGACAGCGATCTATTCTATCTAACCTGATGGTAAGCGGAGATGTGGTCCATGAGCATGCTTGCCTAAATGGAACCTCTCCCGACTTAAATGACGTGTTATAGCTATCCGGAGAACAGTCTCCGGCAAGAAATTCCACCCAAACTGACGAAATTCAGGCGATATACACAGACAAAAACTAACGGCTTTTTCCCATGGGGACGGGCAGAAACTACAGATCGCAACCTGCTACAATCCTCACATAGTTGTTTCGTTTACGTTCATACATCTGGTCATACACGCACGCTTTCGCGAGTACCTACTACGCACCTGACTTTTTTTGAAGAAGAGCCTGTTTTCAGGCTAGATGTCGTGTTATAATGATGAAAACGCTCTCACAATCTCTTTCATTGAGTTCACTTATTTAGCCGAAAATTTTCTTCGGCATCTTTAGCCTCGCTTAATATCGCGTCTTAATTCTTAATATATCTTAATATATATAAATCTCCTGTCACGATGTTTGTCCGCGATGGACTCCTAAACTACTGAACCGATTTTAACAACATTTGGTTTACTGTGTGTGTTGTGGTCAAACTTAAAAGATAGGATAGTTTTTATTTCGATTATTGACCTTAGTATTTTTTTATTGCAAATTAAATATTTTTCTATAATTAGTTCCAAATATTTGTAACAGATGGCAGTGTAACTTAACTTTTGAGGCGGTACGAAGTTCGCCGAGACAGCTATCTTAATATATATAAATCTCCTGTCACGATGTTTGTCCGCGATGGACTCCTAAACTACTGAACCGATTTTAACAACATTTGGTTTACTGTGTGTGTTGTGGTCAAACTTAAAAGATAGGATAGTTTTTATTTCGATTATTGACCTTAGTATTTTTTTATTGCAAATTAAATATTTTTCTATAATTAGTTCCAAATATTTGTAACAGATGGCTGTGTAACTTAACTTTTGAGGCGGTACGAAGTTCGCCGAGACAGCTAGTTACTTATATAAATTACGTGACACGTTGTTTGTCCGCTATGGACTCCTAAACTACTGAACCGATTTTACTAAAATTTTGCTCATAGTGTGTGTTTTGGACAAACTTAGAAGATAGGACAGTTTTTATTTCGATTATTGACCTCAATTTTTTTTTATTGCAAATTAATTGTTTTCCTAAAATAGGTTCTATACATTTCTAACAGATGGCAGTGTAACTTAACTTTTGAGGCGGTACGAATTTCGCCAGGACAGCTAGTTTAATAATATACTTAACGTTTGAAGGTTGGATCTCAGGAATCAGTCAATCTGGAAATGCTGGCGCCATTAGGGTTTTGTACAATGTTAACGTGTAAAATTAATATCAATTCATTTAACTTCCCAGCCCGAGAAATTTGGCAATGTTCCGAATGGTCAGATGTCGCGATATCTCACCATTCGGAAAATCAACCTTTGGCTCAACCTCCTTTGGCTCAACCTCCTTCCCCAAACCCCAATCTGAAGTGAGATTTAAAAAATGCGTGTTTCGTGTTGGATTTACGAGTATTCTAAAATATGGATGAATCAATAATATAGATAAATATATTTTTTTCACCTTATTTTTCGCTATTATGCTATGTTTCTTGCGGAAAAAAATATCGTGACATGCGCCGAGATCCCCCATCTTTCCAAAGTAAGGATAGGTGTGATTCAGCTCGAACCCGTCCCCCGCACCCCTGAACGCCTCACATACGCCCGACGCCTCCTATCTAGTTGAATACGACGCTAGCATATACTGGTTCAGTTATCACTGACTTGCGGTCTATTGTACTTGGTCTTATGGTAAATCCGTCAATGTAGCCCGCGTAATTCAAACTAATTTCACCAAACTATTACCAAGTAATTCTAAATTAGAATCCTTCGAACATTAATTGAGACATCAAAATTATATTTTCTGGACACAGAACTATTTCGTGAAAATATGACGATTTGCAGCAAATGTAATTTTGAAAATTATTTAGTATTAATATTAGGTATCATAATTGTAACGAGATTTATATTGACCAGCGCGGCGTTCAATGTAAAACGGCGCAGCAACTTTCATGGAACGTCAATGTTTGAATTTCGCAAGCTTAATAATTGAAGGATTCTTTTTTACATTCAGATATTTTAATAAGCTTCAGTCTTGCTCCATATAATCTATGATTTGTTAATTTTTTTTTTTTTCCTCGCTGGAATATTTTTGAGTTGCTAACGCTTTGTAAGTAAACATGCTAGCCCGTGCTTATTGTTAAAATTAGAAAGCTTTTTAGTGTTTTTAGACGCATTGTTTTTTTACCGGTGGATTTCACCAATTAAAATGAACACGATCGGCACATCTAAACCACGTTCAAAAACTGTCTATGGTATATTGACACTGACAGCTCCTGAACGCGGTAAAGGAGAAACAAAATCGAGATCACAGCACAAAGCACGTGCACGATCACGAACACTTTGTCGAGTGCCCGAAATCGAACCAAACGGTTCATGTGGGGCAAGCGTGAGATGGTCTGATCGCGTTCAGTTTCATTGCTGATATTCGCCTTAAATGTAAGTATGACATGGCGAAAATGTTTGTGTACTTGTCAGCCTGCAAGTTATCACTACAACGTGACGTCAAACGATCTAAACTCAACATGTTTAGTTATTAGCACGATTAAAGAGTTCCCTCGTGCGGTGACGACTCTGCTGACTGCACCATCAGTGTATCTAAATAAACATTTTTTATTTACGAAGTTTCAACTTGATAGGCTAAGTGGAAGTTGTCCAAGCAATTACTTCACAAGAAGCCTGTAATACTAAGAAATACATAATAAAACTAGCCTGTCACTGTCCCACTGCAGGACAAAAGCCAAACAAAGAAGGCACGAGTAGTAATCACCAAGCTTGATCAAGCCGGGTTATTGATTTCAGACCTAAGTCCAGGTTCTACAGTATTCCACACCCACATTTCGCCAAACCCAGATGGTAATATCTAATAAGTACTCAAAACTTCATGCTCAGCAGTAGTACTTGCAATAATTACAAAACCGAAGTAGCTTAAAAAATATGATTATTTCGACATATCTGGACGGGTCCAAGGTCGCATTAGGCATTTTCGCTGTTCTAGTAATTTCATAGGAGAGAAAGGAAGTGGTTGCTTTATAAGCATTAGCAACTTCTAACAAACTCTCCGAGAGCATACCGGGGTTCATTAATTAGTCTGATATGCTTAAGTTTAGTATCAGGTTCTCACTTGGACCCACACCAAAACTTTATAAAAATTGTAGTTCTAGTTAGAAGGCATGGTAGGAAAGAAGTTTTACTATGTTAAATTAATATGGTAAGGGGCGTTTCCTTGAACTCGTTATTTTATAGCATTAATAGATAAAAATAAATATGTCAGCATAGAAACATAAGTATAAAAAAACTTTAAACAAAAATTTGGTATTTTAATACTCCGTTTATTGAACAGACAGCGTATCAACCTCTTAGAGGTCCGTTATGTGCGGCGGCTCTAGAGCGACTCACTTGAGCGCTTTTTTTTATTTTTGGAATGGGCATCTCGCAGTTTATCCTTTAGGGATATCTACTGCTTAACCGAACTTTCCTGTGGGGGCTTAATTAGAAATTAAGGCCTCCAGCCAGGGCTCACTTGTGCAACAACAGTGCGCACTATCTATAAGGCACGGCGCACGTGCACGTGTTTTACAAGTTTTGAGGTTAAGTATTGAAATTACAACAACAGAAGTAATGACATGCTGTTTAACGTTTTTTTTAGATCACAATAAACTCGAAGTAATTAAATGATGATTAATTGAAGTTTTCCGAACTGTCGTATTTGCGCCGATATATAAATGCGAAAGTAAGTTTGTTTCTTACTTTTTCACGCCCTAACCACTGAACGGATTTCGATAAAACTTGGCAGAGATATAGATTGTACCCGGTCCCGAGAAAGCACACAGGCTACTTTTTTATCAATGATCCACGCGGGCGGATAATATTATAAACTAATTTATAAAGATTAAATTGAAAAATATGTGACGTCACTTCAGGTGGGAGGAGGCTTCTTAAATGTGACCACTTGAGAGGGGGGTTAAAATCATCAAGTTTGTATTCAATATTGTAAAATTATATTTCAAAAGAGGAAGTAGGTATGTAGTTTCTTGCTCATACATGAGGAGGCAGGCAGTGCGGTCGGGGCAACTAGAATCAATTTCTAATTTCTTTCCTTCAAAAGTGCCTTTTTATGCTTGAATTGAATCAAAAGCGGTCTGATGATTATGTCTATAATTTAATGTGAAATATCTTAGGTTCGGAGCTGGTTCAGAAGTACGTGGGTGAGGACGCACGTATGGTGCAAGAACTGTTCGAGATGGCGCGCAGCAAGAAGGCCTGCCTTATATTCTTTGATGAAATTGACGCCATTGGTGGAGTCAGGTATGACCAAGTTTGTTAACTTGGTCAATTTATTGATTCAGAACCTGGAAGGAGACAAGATATGCACGAAGTCTGTGGCATATATATATTAAAAAACATAAAATATACGTGCTTAAATACCGTAAAACGAGGTTAGATTGATTAATTTTGAAATGAATTCCCATGTATCTTTTAAAGTTTTTAAATAAAAAGTCGGAAAAAATAAAACGGAACTAAAATAGAACGGAACTAAAATAGGACGGAAATAAAATAGAAAGGAAAATATTAAAATATCGTTACTTAGTTATCATTTAAAGAGTCCTCAATCTTTAAATGATAACTTAATAAAGATATTTTAATAAAACAATATTAATAGTTCCATGAAAAAGAAATTAAAATTATTAATTAAATCGATGTTGAAAATGGGGCTGCTTTGATAACACATAATTATTTAATTGCCGTTCAAAGTCACCCCTATCTAGAATGCGTTTTCGACCAAAATTCAGGGTTTCTATTTTACTGTTTTTGATCTACTTAGAACTAACTCTAATAACTTACGCATTGGAAAAATATGGCCTAACGACTAGAATTTCGAATAGACGAATAAATGATCGTGTGCGTTCCCTTTAACGGGTGAATTGGAAACAATAATTCATTTCTGAACAATTATCAAAGTCTTCCCAGTTCGCAAAGTAACCTCGTTTTACCGGTAGCTCCTGAAGGTACTTAGGCAATTCCTGTTAGAGTTAGGTACTGTGAGATTTACCTTTTGACCGCCAGAGGATACACGAACGCGCGTGTACTCCACGCCACTTTTTATAAAAACGTTTAATTTCTTCTTTATCCTTCTATATATATATTAGGTCTTTACCTATGAAATTGCCGTTCTGCAGTACTGGCCATTTCAAATCAAAATATTTTTTGTTTGGCTAAGAATTCTAATTTCAAATTTATTTTATTTTAAAAACATGGATTTTTTTTTCCAAAAGTAGTCATTTGTTTATTGATTAGTGTTACATTTTCATCGCATTTAAATCTTTTTCGTCATCATGGATACGTTAAAAATTCGAGTAATTATGGAATATGAGTACCGTCGTGGCAGCAACGCGGCACAAGCGGCACGCAGCATCAACGACGTTTACGGAGCTAACACTACAAACCAACGCACTACCTGTTATTGGTTTGCTCGCTTCCGTTCTGGAAATTTCGACCTGAAAAATGAACCTCGCGGTCGTCCGAAGACTTTGGTCGACAATGACGAATTAAAGGCGATTGTGGAAGCTGATGATACACAATCTACGGCTGAATTAGCAGCAGCTTTCGACGTTAGCGTCAAAACAATATTGGTCCATTTGCGTCAAATTGGCAAGGTAAAAAAGCTTGACAAATGGGTGCCCCACGAACTCAATGATCGCCAGCGCGAAGTACGCGTCGAGACGTGCCTTGCACTGCTCAACAGACACACAAATGAAGGAATTTTGAACCGCATTGTTACCTGCGATGAAAAATGGATTCTGTTTGATAACCGCAAGCGCTCAGCAAGTTGGTTGGATCCTGGTTCAGCACCTAAACAATGCCCTAAACGAAAACTTACCCCAAGAAAAGTGATGGTCACTGTTTGGTGGTCTAGCGCCGGTGTGATTCAACACAGCTTCTTACCAAACGGGGTGAGCATTACTGCAGATGTGTACTGTGAAGAATTGAACACAATGATGGAGAAGCTGGCACATCTCCAACCAGCATTGGTCAATCGCTCGTCTCCGCTGCTCCTGCACGACAACGCGCGACCTCATACTGCACAGCAGACGGTCTCCAAGTTGCAAGAACTGGGGTTGGAAGCTCTCCGTCATCCGCCCTACTCACCAGACCTTGCGCCTACAGACTACTACTTTTTCCAGAATTTGGATAACTTCTTGGCGCGAAAAAAATTCAATACCCGAGAGGCAGTACAAAATGCCTTCAAAGGGCATCAATAAACTGCCACTGCGTTGGCAAAGATGCATTGATTGCATGGGTGATTACTTCGATTAATACAAATAAAAAATACATGAAAAAAATTCATTTAAATTTTTTCATACAAAACGGCAATTTCATAGGTAAAGACCTATTATTATCATCAAAGTCTACACAATAGGGATAGTGACAAAAAAAGAAGATTTTAATTAAAAAATATTGGGACATGTATTTTTTTTTTTTTAACGCAATCAATAGATTACGTCGTCGGTACATTGAGTTAAAATTTGGCATGATGTCGTGCCTTCGTAGATATTATGCTGAGTTGTGACGTTTTAATTTTTTATCAACATGATAAAGCAAAAAGTACGTGCCTAATTTTTTTTATTATCTGAGTGACTGACTAAATACATATTTATTTTCAAATTTTAATTTTATTGTTGTAATGCTAAGATTAAATAATGTTTGTTCCCATAAAGAAACAGGTACGACATGATAGACAAACAGGTATTATGTTAAGTAAAGGGTGTCTCAGTAAGAGTGCAGCTTTTTTAATATATTTTTTCATGCTAGTGGAAATTTGACAGCTGTATTCCGATTATTATAAATGGAGCGCTTTACGAACGAACAACGCGTTATAATTGTGAAAACTCATTACAAAAATGGGAAAAGTTACGCTGAAACCGTTCGCAATCTTCGCCAAATTTTCAGCCGAGAAAGTGCACCTAATGTGTGAGACAGAGAGGTCAAAACAATTTGAAGAAACTGAGAGTCAATTATGGATGAAAATAATCCTTTGCGTCAACGTGCCGGTCGGTCTCTAGAAAACATTGCTGCTGTAAACGAGAGTGTCGCCGAAAACCCGAAAACATCTAATCTACATCGTTCTCAACAACTTCAAGTTTCACGAAGCGCTACGCAGCGAATTTTGACTAAAGACCTTCATGCGTAAAGTATTCAGTTAAATCAGGAGCTCAAACCAGCAGACCATGGAAAGCGGCGGCAATTCGTTCAATGGGTAATGGAGCAAAGTGAAGTTGATGTCAATTTTTCGAAAGAAGTCATTTTCTCCGATGAAGCGCATTTCCATATGAATGGCTTCGTGAATACACAAAATTGTCGAATTTGGGATTCAGAAAATCCTCATGCAATCCATGAGAAACAAATGCACCCACAACGAGTCTGGTGCGGATTTTGGTCTGGCAGCGTGATAGGACCTTATTTTTTTTTAAATGACGCCGAAATTGCAGTGACTGCGAACGGCATTCGTTAAAGGAATATGATACCGGATTTCTTGTGGCCTCAACTGGACGGCATGAATCTGGATATCATGTGGTCAACTAGCCACCAAGATCGTGCGATTTAACGCCGTGCGATTTTTTTCTCTGGGGTTTTGTGAAATCTCGGGCTTATGCGAATAAACCCGAAACAATTCCTGAGCTAAAATCGAAAATCCAACGCGTCATCGGTGAGATACAGCCACATCTCTGTGCAAAAGTCGTGGAAAATTTCATGAAAAGAGTAATGGCCTGTCATCGCAGCCGTTGAGACTTTAGTCCATATTTTATTCCATACTTAATCGGAACATGTCTTCTTTACAATACAATAAAATACAATACAAAAAAATATCTCAACTCTGTCATAAAATACTTGTTTTTATTTTAAAACAAAAAAGTGCACTCTTACTGAGACACCCCTTACTTCTTATTCGCATTTACTGTACAGTCGAACGTACGTCAGTGGTAACACTGACCCAGAGTTGGCCTACTCACCTATGAGGGCGTCCATTAATTATGTGAGGCGTTAATTGCGATTTTCCGAATGGTCAGATGTCGCGACATCTCACCATTCGGAAAATCAACCTTTTGGCTCAATCTCCTTCCCCAAACCCCAATCTCTAGTGAGATTTAAGAAAATGTGTGTTTCTAATGTAAATATGTTGGATTTATTCAAAACAAATGATGAATAAATAATATACTGGTTCAGTTACCACTTAATTGCGGTCTACACTGTACTTAGTCTTGTGGTAGATCCTTCAATATAACCCGCGTAGTTCAAAAATAATTTCACCAAACTATCACAAAGTACATCTCAAAATTTTATTTCAAAACTTTTTTTTTTTTAGGACCGTTTCGTGAAAAACGATTTGCAGCATATGTTATATTGAGAGTTTTCTTGTTGTTTTAAATAGTATTATGTAGAAATAACATTGTCATAGTTGTAACGAGATTTATTTTGACCATTCAATGTAAAATGGCGCAGCAAGTTTTATGGAACGTCATATATTTGAATTTCGCGGGCTTCATTGAAGGATTTTTTTTAACATTCAGATATTTTTTTAAGCTTCAGTCTTGCTCCATATAATCTATGATTTGTTAATTTCTTTTTTTTGTCTCGCTGGAATATTTTTGAGTTGCAAATGCTTTGTAAGTAAACATGCTAGCCCGTGCTTATGCAGATACTGAGTAATTGTTAAAATTAGAAAGCTTTTTAGTGTTTTTAGACGCATTGTTTTTTTTCCGGTGGATAACACCAATTAAAATGAACACGATCGGCACATCTAAACCAAGTTCAAAAACTGTGTATGGTACGAGTATATTGACACTGACAGCTCCTGAACGCGGTAAAGGTGCATGCACGTGCACGATCTCGATTTTGTTATTCGTTTTCCGAATACGTGTGCAAAACTGTTCAATATTTCTGAACGGATAATATACCCACGCATGCCTATAGAACACTTTGTCGAGTGCCCGAAATCGAACCAAACGATGTGGGGCCAGCGTTAGATGGTCTGATCGCGTTCAGTTTCATTGGTGATATTCTCCTTAAATGTAAGTATGACATGGCGAAAATGTTTGTGGACTTGACAGCCTGCAAAGTCATAACTAAAACGAGATGTCAAACGATCTAAACTCGACGTGTTTACTTATTAGCACGATTAAAGAATTACCTCGTGCGGTGACGACTCTGCTGACTGCACCATCAGTGTATCTAAATAAACATTTTTTATTTACGAAGTTTCAACTTGATAGGCTTAGTGGACGTTGTCCAAGCAATTACTTCACAAGAAGCCTGAAATACTAAGAAAAAAATAATAATACTAGCGTGTCACTGTCACTGTCCCAATGCAGGACAAAAGCATCTTCTCATACAAAGAAGGCACGAGTGGTAATCACCACGCTTGATCAAGCCGGGTTGGCGATTAAAGACTTAAGTCCAGGTTCTACAGTATTCTACTCCCACTTTTCGCCAAACCCAGATGGTAAAATCTTATAAGTGCTCTAAACCTCATGTTTAGCAGAAGTAGCTTAAAAATATGATTGGTTTGACATGACGTCACAAGCATTTTCGCCGTTCTAGTAATTTTATAGGAGAGAAACTCATGTGGTTGTTTTATAAGCATTAGCAACTTCTACTACACTCTCCGAGAGCATACCGGGGTTCATTAATGAGTCTGATACGGTTGAGTTTGATATCAGTTTTCAACTTGGACCCACACCAAAACTTTATAAAAATCGTAGTTCTAGTTAGAAGGAATGGTAGGAAAGATTTTAGAATAGATCTTACATTTGTTTTTTTTTATTAAAAGATGAATGCATGTCAATACTTTAATGTATTTGTTTGAACTATGTACATAAAGTAAAAAAAATAATTGAGAAAGAGGAACTTATATTTATTTGGAATTGATTTCAAAGCTTTATAAATTTGAACTAACACAAATCTATCCCTGCAAGCAATATTGAGCAATCAATTAATTGAAACCTGTCTAATTCCCACCTGTGTGTGGACCGTAATAAGTACCAGACCCACATACCCTTGTCACCGAAGATCGATCCAACGGTGACCATGATGCAGGTGGAGGAGAAACCGGACGTGACGTTCTCTGACGTCGGAGGCTGCAAGGAGCAGATCGAAAAGCTCAGTGCAATTACACGTGAGTTACTGAGATGATGAAGACGTTTTGAAAGCTTAATTAAAATAAATAAGTTAACTTCGATAATATACAAAAAAAAACATTCAATTCAAAGGGATTATTTTTTAGAAAATTAAAAAGTATTGATTTAGAACACTGAAAAGGAATATTTTAAAGAAGTAACACGTCCGGACTTCTTTGCAAGTGTCCAGCTTTTTGATCGGCCTTTCAAATTTCGAAATGGCAACCCTAGGTTCATGCCAATAGACGTATTATTTTGTTAATGTGACAGTGTAGTATCTATTCTATCTAACCTGATGGTAAGCGGAGATGTGGTCCATGAGCATGCTTGCCTAGAAGTAACCTCTCCCGACTTCAATGACGTGTTATAGCTAGTCGGAAAACAGTCTTCGGCAAGAAATTCCGCCCTTTAGTTTGAACATGAAAAATTAAATAACAAAACTGACGAAATTCAGGCGTTTTGCACATTCTTATGTATGTGTATATCGCCTGAATTTCGTCAGTCACTCACGACTTTTTCGCAGAAATTTCAGAACGCCACCTGCTACAATCCTCACATACTCTGTTGTTTCGTTTACGTTCATACATCTGGTCATACACGCACGCTTATGCAAGAACAAAAAAAAAAAAGGAATAATATTTGAACTTAGAAAGGGATATTGACCTCTGATTTGTTTCGGCATCATCTTATGAATCAGTCAATATGGAAATGCCTTCGCCATTAGGTTTTTGTACAATGTTGACGTGTAAAATTAACATCAATTGTATTAATTTAATTTCCTTCAGCCCGAGAAATTCATAAAGCTCGGTATTGAGCCCTCCAAGGCTGTGCTGCTGTTCGGACTCCCCGGTACTGGCAAGACTTTGGGCGCGAGAGCAGTCGCCAAAAGAACTGCTGCATCCTTCATCAGGGTCATTGGTAAGTACGTCATTCATTTCCGCCATATTTCGGAGGTGGCCTAAATCTTAAAAGCTCATATTATGATCAATGAGATTGTGACAATGCTTTGTGATATCACATGTCAAAATTTATTTGTTAGCCTAAAAAAATACCACGATCTAAACATATAAGGCTGATTATTAAAAAAATATTAAATTGAAAAATATGTGACTGCTGTAAACGAGAGTGTCAACGAAAACCCGAAAACATCAATTCGACATCGTTCTCAACAACTTCAAATTTCACGAAGCACTACGCAGCGAATTTAGACTAAAGACCTCCTTCTTGCGTACAAGATTCAGTTAACTCAGGAGCTCAAACCAGCAGGTCATGGAAAGAGTCGGCAGTTCGTTAAATCGGTAATGGAGCAAAATATGGTCAGTATAATGGTCAGTGGTAACACTGACCCAGAGTTGACCTAGCCACCTATGGGGGCGTCCATTAATTATGTGAGGCGCGTGAGGATGTCGCAACATCTCACCATTCGGTAAATCAACCTTTTGGCTCAATCTCCTTCCCCAAACCCCAATCTCTAGTGTGATTTAAGAAAATGTGTGTTTCTAGTGTAAATATTTTATTATTTATTCAAAGCAAATGATGAATAATTAATATATAAATAATGATATATAAAAAATGATATATAAAAAGAATAAATAATGGTTCAGTTACCACTGACTTGCGGCCTACTGTACTTAGTCTTATGGTAGATCCGTCAATGTAGCACGCGTAGTTTAAAAATAATTTCACCAAACTATCACAAAGTACATCTAAATTAAAATCCCACAAATATTAATATAATATGTAGATCTCAAAATTTTAAAACTTTTTTTAGGACCATTTCGTGAAAAAATATGACGATTTGCACCATATGTTATTTAGAGAGTTTTATTGTTGTTTAAAATAGTTAAGTAATTTAGAAATAACTTTGTCATAGTTGTAACGAGATTTATTTTGGCCATTCAATGTAAAACGGCGGAGCAACGTACATGGAACGTCATAATATATATTTGAATTTCGCAGGCTTCATTGAAGGATTTTTTTTTAACATTCAGATATTTTTTTAAGCTTCAGTCTTGCTCCATATAATCTATGATTTGTTAATTTCTTTTTTTTTGCCTCGCTGGAATATTTTTGAGTTGCTAATGCTTTGTAAGTAAACATGCTAGCCCGTGCTTATGCAGATGCCGCGTAATTGTTACAATTAGAAAGCTTTTTAGACGCATTGTTTTTTTTCCGGTGGATTTCACCAATTAAAATGAACACGATCGGCACATCTAAACCAAGTTCAAAAACTGTGTATGGTATATTGACACTGACAGCTCCTGGACGCGGTAAAGGTGCATGCACGTGCACGATCTCGATTTTGTTATTCGTTTTCCGAACACGTGTGCAAAAATGTTCAATATTTCTGAACGGATAATATACGAACGCATGCCTATAGAACACTTTGTCGAGTGCCCGAAATCGAACCAAACAATACATGTGGGGCCAGCGTTAGATGGTCTGATCGCGTTCAGTTTCATTGGTGATATTCTCCTTAAATGTAAGTATGACATGGCGAAAATGTTTGTGGACTTGTCAGCCTGCAAGTTATCACTACAACGTGACGTCAAACGATCTAAACTCGACGTGTTTACTTATTAGCACGATTAATGAGTTCCCTCGTGCGGTGACGACTCTGCTGGCTGCACCATTACTGTATCTAAATAAACATTTTTTTTCAACTTGATAGGCTAAGTGGAAGTTGTCCAAGCAATAACTTCACAAGAAGCCTGAAATACTAAGAAATAAATAATAATACTAGCCTGTCACTGCCACTGTCCCACTGCAGGACAAAAGCCTTTTCTCATACAAAGAAGGCACGAGTAGTAATCACTACGCTTGATCAAGCCGGGTTGGCGATTGCAGACTTAAGGCTATGTTCTTCACCCAGATTTCGCCAAAACCAGATGGTAAATTCTAATAAGTACTCAAAACCTCAGGCTCAGCAGAAGTAGCTTAAAAAATATGATTATTTTGACATGACGTCACAAGCATTTTCGTTGTTCTAGTAATTTTATAGGAGAGAAACTCATGTGGTTGTTTTATAAGCATTAGCAACTTCTACTACACTCTCCGAGAGCATACCGGGGTTCATTACGTGGTCTGATACTCTTAAGTTTGATATCAGGTTAAAACTTGGACCCACACCAAAACTTAATAAAAATTATAGTTCTAGATAGACGGAATGGTAGGAAAGATTTTAAAATAGATTTTATTATTGTTTTTTTATTATTGAAAGATGAATGCATGTCAATGCTGTAATATTTTTGTTTAAACTATGTACATAAAGTAAAAATAAAAAAGTTAATCAAAGGAAATTATATTTATTTGGAATTGATTTCAAAGCTTAACAAATTGAACTTAAAAACATGACCTTTATAACCCAGAAATAAATAACTAACAAAAATCAATCCCAGCCAGCAATAATGAAACCTGTCTAATTCCCACCAGTGTGGACCGTAATAAGTACCAGACCCACATACCCTTGTCACCGAAGATCGATCCAACGGTGACCATGATGCAGGTGGAGGAGAAACCGGACGTGACGTACTCTGACGTCGGAGGCTGCAAGGAGCAGATCGAGAAGCTCAGGGAAGTCGTGGAGACTCCGCTTTTATACGTGAGTTACTGAGTTGATGAAGTCTTTTTGAAAGCTACATTAAAATAAATAACTTAAACAATATACTAAAAAAAAACATTCAATTCGGAGGTATTATTTTAGCAAATTAAAAAGTATTGACTTAGAACACTGAAAAGGATGATTTCAAAAAAGTAAAACGTCTGGACTTCTTTGCAAGTGTCCAGCTTTGTGATCGGCCTTTGAAATTTCGAAATGGTAACCCTCGGTTCATGCTAATAGCCGTATTATTTTTTAATGTGACAGTGATCTATTCTATCTCACCTTTGGTTATTGAAACATTATCACAGGTTCGACGACGGCGCTGGTGGTCAATGAAGTCTAGAGAACTATGTTGGAGCTGATCAACCAGCCCGACGGTTTCGATCTCCGAGGAAACATTAAGGTATGTTAAACTATTATGAGGGTCGATATTCTGATATGACGACGTTTTGTTATGCAAGTGATTTGAAACACGGCTTATCTACTAACATATATTTGGAACTCAAAATTAGGCAACTAACGGATGTAAAAATTTCAGACACAATTGACTGTACATCTGTTCAAAATAACACTTACACGTAAGTTTTTTTTTATGTCTGGTTAAACTAGAAGAGGTCTGTTTCCTAGCTGACTATTCTGAAAAGAAACACAGAAATGAACTGAGGTCACAGTCTCTTTTAAAGGCCAGACATCTTGATAAGATCGGTTTGGACTGATCAGAGAACCATGCAGATTAGCGTCTAAGATAGTCATATGAGGAAAGAACCACATAGATTTGAGTGGACTTTACCAGTCACTGCACGAATTTGACAGTAATCGTGAAGCTTAATCCAGAGCTAATTTACTAATTTTCCAGATGCTTATTTAACAGGCACATGTAGATCATACTCACATTAATAAGACCATTAATGTACCATCTTTTATTCAAATAAATAAATTATATCATGCCATTCATCGATAATCGGTAAGTGTCAAAAAAATGACACTGTAATTCCCATTTATACTTGAACATAAAATACCTACATTCATCAATTTTATCTTCCAGGTCCTAATGGCGACAAACAGGCCCGACACCCTCGACCTCGCCCTCATGCGTCCCGGCCGTCTGGACCGGAAGGTTGAGTTCGGTCTGCCTGACCTTGAAGGCATCTTCACACATCTTCAGGATCCACGCGAGGTCCATACTAGGTAAAAATATATTAAGTCTATTTAGTTACATCACTTTCTATAAACATGATATCTGACTGACGGATAAATATGTATTTTTTTTCAAATTTGATGGCGTGTTATGGTAGTAATGCTAAGATTAAATAATGTTTCTTCCCATAAAGGAACAGGTAAGACATGATAGACAAACAGGTATTATGTTAAGTACTTACTATTTATTTGCATTTACTATACAGTCGACCGGACGCCTGTGGTAACACTGACCCGGAGTTGACCTAGCCACATATAGGGGCGTCCATTAATTATGTGAGGCGGTTTTGGCGATTTTCCGAATGGTCAGATGCGACATCTCACCATTCGGTAAATCAACCTTTCGGCTCAATCTCCTTCCCCAAACCCCATCCTCTAGTGAGATTTAAAAAAATGTGCGTTTATAGTGTAAATGTGTTGGATTTATTCAAAAGAAATGATGAATAAATAATAAATATAAATAAATTCATTATTTAACCTAATTGTTTCGCAATTGTGCTTTGTTTCTTGCGGAAAAATAATACGTGATACTCGCCGAGATCCCCCCATCTCTCCAAAGTAAGACTAGATGAGATTCAGCTCGAATCCGTCCCTGCACCCCTGAACGCCTTACATACGCCCGACGACTCAATTCAGTTACCATTGACTTGCGGCCTACTGTACTTAGTCTTATGGTAGATCCGTCAATGTAGCGCGCGTAATTCAAACTAATTTCACCAAACTATTACCAAGTTATTCTAAATTAGAATCCTACAAACATTAATAGAGATATCAAAATTATATTTGCTGGACATACTCGTAGAACTATTTCGAACTATATTTATTTATATGACGATTTGCAACAAATGTAATTTTGAGAGTTTTATTTGTGTTTTGAATGATAATTATTTAGTAATAACACTATCATTCTCTTTATTCGTTGCATATACATATAAATTACATTTTTAAATATTTCAATATACAAAATAAAAACATTTATAAATATAAAAAAAATTGTAGTCCACCGATGGCAGGAGCAGTGTCCAAGCTACCGGCGGTTAGGGTTGCAGATACAGGAACCTCCTCACAATGCGAGCCGTATCGAGGAGTACTGCCTTCTGTATAAGGCCTTTGATCCAACCGTGTAACGAAAGCCACGACAGATGGTCGTCTAGGCTTTTAGCCAGTAGGCCATTGACCGTAACGATGATCGACACAATGACAGCTGAGTCCACATTCCACATGTCGACAACCTCGTGTGCTTAGTCAAGATATTTAATCTGTTTTTCTTTCTCGGCTTTCACGAGGTTCTCGTCATATGGGATGGTGACATCCACTATCATTGCGCGGCGCGCTAATCGGTCTATCACTACTATGTCAGGCTTATTGGCAACAATAGTCCTGTCAGTAATGATAGACCGATCTTAGTACAACGTGACATGGTCATCTTCGAGAACTGGGTCGGGCACATACTTGTAGTACGGTACCTCAGATTCGACAAGCTTTTACCTCAAAGCAAGTTGCTGATGGATAATCCTGGCCACTTGGTTATGTCTGTGCAAGTATTCGCCGTTAGCTTGACGAGAACAACCAGAAATAATATGTCTGATGGACTCACCCGGACGGTGGCATGCCCGACACATGTCAACCGTCCCGTTCTTTATAATATAACTTCGTCCATAATCGCACAGAAAAAACCTTCAGTTTCCCCAAAGAGGTCGCCGAATCGTAGCCAGGATACGGGCGCTAAGAAATCCACATCGGTCCCATGAAGAGTTCGATAGAAGCGCCCGTGAAGCTCCTTGCTTTGCCATACCTGCTTGCGGTCATCGGTAGTAAGCACTACTGGTTTGAGCCAGTTCTCTTTAGCCATGGACAGCGGGGTGAGGCCCTTGTCCACTGCAACCACATTCCGATGCATACACACTTCGGTTTAAAAAAAATAATCACTGAGGTTGCACACCTCGCGGTTGTAGAGTGTCTTAGCATTTAAGAAGCCTCGACCTCCGCATTTCCGCGGGGTGTACAACCTCATTACCGATGATCGTGGGTGATGCATCCGGTTTGCGGTCAGCAGTGTACGGATGCTTCTATCCAAGGCTTCGAGTTCGGTCTGAGTCCATTTGAGTATGCCGAAAGAGTACATTAAATCTGGCATGACCCAACCGTTGAAGGCGCGCACCTTATTTCCGCCCGATAAAACGCAATTTAATACCTTTTTCAGGCGGCCAAAGAAGCGCTCCTTCAGCGATTGCTTCATGACAGTAACATTAATACCTAACGCTTCCGAGGTGTATGGAATCCGAGAGTTCAATACCTTCGGATTCCACAATCTCCCCTCGCTGCACATTTGTCCTCACCAAATTCCGTCCTGATGGCACTACTGAAACTTTTAGTCATTTTCAGTAGCTCCATCAGTCGCAAATTGATGGGGCAAAGAGTTTTAGGTCATCCATGTAAAGGAGGTGGGATATGACCTGACCACCTCTTTACAACCGATAGCCTAGACCTGAATCCTCCGGCAATGTGCTTAGCGGATTCAGGGCTAAGCAAAACCAAAGTGGACTCAAACTATCGCCCTGAAATGTTCCTCTTAATCATTCATTTAATCAATCATCATTTAATCCTTATAGGTTAATCGTTCCCTTGAATTTGCCGACATGCTAGATATCGAAGGACCGTCCTCTATTGCCCCATACATGACGCAAGAAAGGTGCGTAGAGTTGCATCTATTTTTTACAACTCCAACACCCTCGTGAGCCATGCATGCGGCACAGAGTCGTACGCCTTCTTGTAATCTATCCAACATGTCAACAAATTCTTGCGAGATCGACGAACCTATTGGCTTATGGCCATGTCGATTTGGAGTAGCTCCTTAGTACCCGTTCCTACATCCATTTTGAGAGGCAGACATGATAGAATTGCCAACAATACGTTCTGTAATTTTAGCTCTCAAAATGGATGTAAGAAGTTTATAAACCGTCGACAAACATGTGATCGGTCTATAATTCTTGGGTTCCGTGGTACTACCTGACTTATAGAGCAGGTGAGTAATACCAGTTGTGAGAAACTGGGGTAGCGACCCAGACTCTAATCATGACTGGAATTGCGATGCCAAGCACGTGTGTGAACTACTAAGCCATTTTAGCCAGAAGTTGTGCAGTCCGTCCGGTCCCGGCTATTTCCAGTTCGGTAACGGACGAACTGCTGTGGCCACGTCTATTGGCGTTATTATTATTTTTTCCATTTCTGGAATAGTTCACGCACGCTCTCGACGTCGCTCATCCAGTGAGCTTCAACGTGGTAGGCGGGCACCAACCAAATGCTACGCTAGAATGCATTCGTGGCGACATCATCCGGGCGGTGCATGCCCGCCACATCCTGTTCAGGTTGCTCCCAAGCTCCGTATACCCACCTCTCATCGCTCTGGAACATACGATTCTGTGAGTACCGGTCAACCCGCCGTTTATACCGCCGAATACGGTTCGCCCATGCACAAACTTTCTGCTTCAGGAAGTCGATGCGCTCTACGATGCGGGACATGTATTCGCGAGGTCTGATTCCAGTCCCCGAGAATGCCCGCCTCACAAAGCGCATCACTCGAGGTCTTGTATTGCCCTCCCTGAAGCAGTATAGTTTGCCGATGAGCACCCTGGCCCCATCGATACGGCGCTCAATCGTTAGCTAAATGACATGCCACAACAGCCGCGCAATGCAGGATTGAGTGTGTATCGACGAGGTCTCCGCTGCTCTCGAAAAAATTCTTAAGCAGCGAATCCAAGGCACACACCAGCGCCCTTATTTTTCTGTGCATGGGTAACCGTGGTAATCGGGGCCTAAGTTCGGTCGGCGTTGACCTATACTAACGAAGCGCATCCTCCAGTGCGCTCCTCAATCGATCATTGTACTGGCTACATACTGTATCAACCCTATCATCTGCCTTATTACTTACATGATTGGGCCGCGGAAGGATTGCATTAAAAGCAGGCGCTTGTACCGCGGTCTGTGTCGAAGTCGAGACGATATGGTTGCTTAGCATCTTTGAGCGCAGCCTATCAAGTGCAGCATCGTCCAACCTATGGTTGCGTTGGATGACCCGCACCTTATCCGATAATCGTTGGGCCGGTTTACGGTTTACGGTTTACGGTTGGTTCCAATCCCTGAACATATACAGCATCCTAACACGGTACGCAGTGAGGTTATTTACCCCCCCTCTGTAGACCCGTAATATGCGCGCATGACGTTCTCGTTCATGTACTGAGTCCATCTCATGCGCTGCACACAACCACCGGTAGCGAGGACCTGGCTCGGGGCCGGTTGGCCCCTGGATCCCAAGCTCTTCGGTGGCCGGCCTCTCAACATTATCATAATTGTTACGAGATTTATTTTGACCTGCATTCAATGTCAAACGGCGCAGCTGCTTCACGGAACGTAATATATTTGAATTTCGCGGGCTTCATTGAAGGAATTACATTCAGATATGTTTTTAAGCGGCAGTGCCTGCTCCATATAATCTATATCTTGTTAGTTTTTTTTGTGCTTCGCTGAAATATTTTTGACTTGATTTGCTAATGATTTGTAAGTAAACATGCCAGCCCGTGCTTATGCAGATACCGAGTAATTGTTAAAATTAGAAAGCTTTTTAGTGGTTTTGGTAGTTTTGCTTTTTTACCATTGGATTTCACCAATTTTAATGAACATGATCGGCGCATCAAAACCACGTTTAAAAACTGTCTGTGGAATATTGACACTGACAGCTCCTGAACGCGGCAAAGGTGCATGCACGTGCACGATCTCGATTTTGTTATTCGTTTTCCGAACACGTGTGCAAAACTGTTCAATATTTCCGAACGTAAAATATACGAACGCATGCCTATGCCACTTTGTCGAGTGCCCGAAATCGAACCAAACGCTACATGTGGGGCCAGCGTTAGATGATCTGATCGCGTTCAGTTTCATTGGTGATATTCGCCTTAGATGTTAGTATGACATTGCGAAAATGTTTGTGGACTTGTCAGCCTGCAAGTCATCACTAAAACTTGACGTCAAACGAGTTAAACTCAACGTGTTTACTGTCACTGTCCCACTGCAGGACAAAAGCCTCTTCTCATACAAAGAAAGCACGAGTAGTAATCACCACGCTTGATCAAGCCGGGTTGGCGATTTCAGTATTCTACACCCACATTTCACCAAACCCAGGTGGTAATATCTAATAAATACTCAAAACCTCATGCTCAGCAGTAGTGCTTGCAATCATTACAAAAACGAAGTAACTTAAAAAATATGATTATTTCGACATATCTGGACATGTCCCCAAGGTCACAAGCATTTTCGCTGTTTTATAGGAGAGAACGTAAGTGGTTGCTTTATAAGCATTAGCAACTTCTAAAAAACTCTCCGAGAGCATACCGGGATTCATTATTTGGTCTGATACGCTTAAGTTTAGTATCAGGTTTAAACTTGGACCCACACCAAAACTATATATAAATTGTAGTTCTAGTTAGAAAGCATGGTTTAAACTTGTTAATTTATAGCATTAATAGATACAAATACAATGTCAGCATATAAACATAAGTATATAAAACTTAAATGATAATAAATTCGAAATATCCTTTTTTTTTTCTTTTAATCTAACTAGTTGCGCGCCCATCAATAAGATCGCCGCACACGCGGCCCGTCATTCATGAATAAATGTGACATTGCCGTTCTTCCACGTTTAAAGCCAAGTGCGCGTGCACAGAGTGTTTCTTTTAAGTATACATTTAATTTAAAAAAAAAAAACTTTTTGTTGTTGAATGGTAATGTTTTTTAACATGCAAATTAAATAGTATTGATTTAGAACACTGAAAAGAATGATTTAAAAAGTAAAACGTCCGGACTTCTTTGCAAGATCCAGCTTTTTGATCGGCCCTTCAAATTTTTAAATGCGCTGCGGGCTCTGTATCTACTGAAGAACGTTCTACCATCTAGTACAAAGACAATGCTTGTGCAAACCTTATTTTTTCTATCATCGATTATGGTGATGTGTGCTATTACGACCTGAATGCAGATCTCCTCAACAAACTTTACCGACGTCTTAATAACTGCATTCGATTTGTTTTGAATCAAATACGATCATGTCTCCGCGCATCGGTCGCTTCTTAAGTGGTAACCCATACGTCAGCGCCGAGAGCAAAGGCCGCTTACCACCTTGTTTTCATTTCTTGTCTCTCCCAATTCCCCTAGTTATCTAGCCCCTCATTTTCAGAACATTTGCACCAACCACAACAGCTTTCTGCGTTCCTCCCATAACCGTCTTCTTTAATGCCCGACTCACCGTACTGACATCGTACGTCTTCTTTATAAAGAAATTTCTCGACGTCTGATCGACACTTCACGTGACCAGAGGGCTGGCCCATTCTTTGCCCAAAGAATGAGTATTGCCATCCAACGTGGCAATGCTGCCAGTCTTTTGGGCACGTTTCCAAGTGACAGCGATGCGGAGAAGTACTTTGACGCCTGAGAGTCTTGGTCGGCTTTTTTATTTCATTTTGTTTTTGTAAATATGTATATAGTTAGTTTTATGGCATAATTGTATATATGTAAATACTTAAATTTTCAAAAATAAAATAAAGTAACATAGAAAAATAAAACAAAGTATGAAATTTTCTCTTTCTATTAAATTCTTCCGGTTGCAATTAAATAAAGAGATAAGAGTTTTTTTTGTTTGTTATGGATAAACTCGAAAACTACTTTAAGAACCTACAAAATACATTATCTAAGTTACATATTGGCAAGTGACATAGGCTATATTTTATTTTCAAAACTCCGCTTTAACATCGCGTCCACCCCCTTGGGTGTACGTGATGTTAAACTTCAAAGGGAAAAGTACTAAATCCAAGCTAACTGCGGGTGAAGTGCTAATTTCTAATAAAGTTTATTGTAAAATACTTGTTTGTTCATCAATGGAACCTTTTCTTATTTTGATACATATTTATAGGCAGTAAGCCTGTAAATCAATAAAAGACTGGAATAGAAACCCAAGTAAAGTATGCATAATTAGTCAAACTCAACCACTAATTGTTGTTCAAAAAAAGTAATCATCTCTTACAGTTTCCATCTGTTACTGTCGCGGACATAATGTGACGTCATTTTCCACTGAACTGAGTTTTTAGCCCCAAATCAAATAAATATGTTTTGTAGTATTCTAGCAACAATGGTTAGACCTGCTGTCTTGTATGGACAATGGTTAGACCTGCTGTCTTGTATGGACAATGGTTAGACCTGCTGTCTTGTATGGATCAGAATGTTGGGCCGCAAAAGGCATAAATGAAAGGCAGTTACATGCAGCTGAGATGAGAATGCTGAGGGGGATGTGTGGTGTTACGCGAATGGATAGAATAAGAAATGAGTATGTAAGAGGAAGTCTTAAAGTTGCGCCTGTGACCGAGAAGTTGCGTGGAAATCGGTTGTCATGGTATGGGCATGTGATGCGAAGGAATGAGGACCATGTTGTGAGGAAAGTTTTTAGTATGAATGTGCAGGGTTACATGAGTAGAGGAAGACCAAAGAAAAGATGGATGGATTGTGTGAAAGAGGATATGGCAAGAAAAGAGGTGACCCATGAGATGACGGCAAATAGAGATGTATGGAAGAAGAAAACATGCTGCGCCGACCCCAAATAAATTGGGATAAGGGCAGGAGGATGACTATGAGTATTCAAGCAGAAATCACATTAAAAAGAAAAACTTACAAAGATTTAAAGTAGTTTGCAATTATTGATGTTTATTCACATGGATTGCTACGTCACTGTCGGTATTGTTGAAGACCATGCATTTCGAATTAACTTAAAATACTTTGTGAAATGCAAAATAAGTCATACATCCATACTAATATTATAAATGGGAAAGTGTCCGTGTCTGTTTGTCCGTCATTCACGGCAAAACGGAGCGACGAATTGCACGTCAATTCGTCGCTCCGTTTTGAGTGATTTTTTAAGTGGAGATAGTTGAAGGGATAGAGAGTGACATAGGCTACTTTTTGTCTCTTTCTAAGCCCCCACTTCATAACGCGAGCGAAACCGCGGGCACAAGCTAGTTAAAAAAAAATTACAAATGGTTCCACAATTTCATACAAGACCTATAGCCATCTACTCCAAAACACATGAATTTTCAGAAGAAATAATCATGCATTGTGTATTTCAGCGCTCGATGAAGGTGAAGCGCTTCTACAATCATACGTAAGTAAATTAACAATTATTTCACAAGTGGAGAAAGGATGTTAATGACTGGCATTTTTTCTTTTTTCAAACTGTATTCGGTTTGTAGGGCCAAGGACAATATACGAAGATCATAAAAGAGGTCGAAGATGGTATACAGACTGTGATGGAGAGGGTTAATGAGTTAACGGGCATCAAGGAATCAGATACTGGGTTGGCCCCACCAGCCTTGTGGGAACTTGCAGCAGACAAGCAGACCCTTCAGAATGAACAACCTTTACAGGTATATACTTCATTTATTTTGCTTTTATTTCCGTATTAACCTTTGATGACTAAATAAGCATGCATAATAAAAACAAGAACATTGGAAAAATGTCATTATTTCTACTTAAAAGTGGATAAAATTTAGCTGATAATTTAAACAATCCATTTTCTTCCTATTTCTCAGATCTTGCTCAAACAAATTTTTAGGGGAAGAACTATTCTCGCCCCTGCTACGTCAGCTAGGGCTTCCTTATTCTCATCTTTGTTGTTTCATTTCTACGCACTAGTGCTCCGCGTGTAATGGACATGCACGCACAACCTGGTGACATGTATCTTTTGTCAAAATGTGAACCTTGTCATGTCACCCTTTGTGTCACAATACAATACTTTTCTTTGTTGAGAATACGGCCACTTTAAAGTTCAATAATATATGTATCATTTAATTTGATTCATTCATTAAGGTCCACAAATAATTTTCCCAATGTTCTATAATTTTAACCCAATGGAGTCCCAAAAGGTGATTGCTCTAAACTTAGCAATCTCTTCCGCAGCCTCCTAGAATAAAGGTACATGGACTTAGACCAACATTATAAGTATTTGTGTTGGTTGTCAGCCATGAGCCACATTTATTTTGTCATACTTATATTATAGTAGTAAGGCTGGTACAGTATAACATTTTTATGTAGTAGTGCGACGGTGAATGAGCAATATCCTCTATGTAAAAAAATGCAACTTTACAGGAGACAAAATAAACGTTTCCCTTTATTTTATTTGGCTATTGGTAGTATACCATAACGTACTTGTAGGATAAGTAGTTAAGTATCGTGTTAGGTTTTGTCAGTATACGTGAAATAGCATTTAACATCAATTATTGGCATCAAAAACTAAAAATCGAAAAAATGGTGGGTACTTAGGAGGAATTGTATTCTATTTAATTTAATAATTAATAAAGATGATTGATATAATAATTATTTTTTGACATATGTTGTATAGAGTCAAGTTCTTCAAACCTATCAGACAGACGTGTTGCTGGGGAGTTTGTTCCACCACTTCTTCTACCCAGCAAGGACACTAGGAAGTGGTGAAGGGTGGGCGTTTTGGGGGACTGTCTTTTGTAAACGTTTTGACTTTCAAAAAGTGCTGATTCGCAGCCTTATTTGAATAAATGAATTTTGATTTGATTTTGATTTACGTAAGTACTTCATTGTCGAGTGGCGAAGTGTCCATATTGGCATACTGCTTGATTCCTACCGGCTTTCTTATGGCGGTTTGGAAAAGCAACCATTGAAATGAGGCCCAGTCATTGGTGTCTTCTATTTCCCAATAATATAGCTGTACAAAAAGTGTTTAGGAAAATAAGTAACAGCTTTCAAACAAGACTGGTAAGTATTTTTTTTATTAGTCTCGCAACAATAGGGATGTGTCCTAGGTAAGAATATATTAAATCTATTTAGTCCGTCAGAAAGATAACCAAAAAATATTGGACACGTATAAGTGACAATGATATAGCACATCAAAGTTCAGGAGAAGAGGCTGGTGACGTCACTGTTACGTTAAAAGTATTTCATGGCGTGACGTCACGCGCAATTTCAACGCACTATATCGTCGTCATTTTTGGTTTATGTGACAAAGAAAAAACACGTGTCCAGTACTTTGAGTAATCCAACTTTCGGACCAATCAGAATTGACACATGGACACTACCCTACTGACGCCTCGTCACTGTTAAATAGTACTAGCTATTCCCCGCGGTTTCGCCCGCTCGTAAGGGTCGTAGCGTGGTATTAAAGCCACGCCATTAACCTTTCTCAAGAATTGGATTATCAAATGCAAAAAGATTTTTTCGTGATGTAGTCACTTAATTATAAGAATGTTCGTCACAGGTAGCAAGATGAACAAAAATCATCAATGCGGACTCTAATGACCCGAAGTACATCAACACCGTGAAGCAGTTTGCCAAGTTCGTGGTGGACCTCGCCGACTCTGTAGCTCCTACTGACATTGAAGAAAGCACGAGGGTTGGGTAAGATTATTTTTTTCCCATCAATTAGTTTCAATTAGGTTCTAGTAATTTCTAAGTCATATTAGGTGCCATCGATAAATTATGTCACACGTTTCATGATTTTCGGTCCCGTCCTTAGCTTTATATTTGTGAAGGCAGACTATTGACTTATGACTCGTCACCCCTTGTCACACGATAACACACTTAGTTGACTCGCTCCCTCGCCATGAACGTGTGACGGTGTGACCCCTATAATAGGGTGGACTCACTATAACGGAGTAAGTAATGGGGTTGGGTGTGAACATTCCTTGTTAGTCTGAAGTAGAAAACTGTTCGTCGAAATGTTATCATCAAAGTCTACGCAATAGTGATAGTGACTAAAATAAAGTTCTTTTGGTCCTCAGGTAGTTTATTAAAAAAAATTGGGACACATATTTTTTATTTTTATAAGATCAATAGATTCCGTCGATACATGAAAATTAAGTATGACGTCACGCCTATGTAGATATTATAGTGAGTTGTGACGTTTTAAGCCGCCCACTCCCCAACTTGAATGCGTTTTCATCAAAGTCATTTGTTTTAACATGATACAGCAAAAAGTACGTGCCTGTACTTTTTTATTATCTGACTGACGGACTAAATACATATTTATGGCGTGTTATGGTAGTAATGCAAATAATGTTTCTTCCCATAAAGAAACAGATAAGACATGATAAGCAAACAGGTATTATGTTAAGTACTTACTACTTATGCGCATTTACTGTATCCGTCAATGTAGCCCGCGTAATTCAAACTAATTTCACTAAACTATTACCAAGTAATTTTAAATTAGAATCCTACAAACATTAATATCTCTATATTAATGTTTGTAGGATTCTAATTTATCAAAATCATATTTGCTAGACATAGAACTATTAAGTGAAATGTGTTTTTTTTTGTGCCTCGCTGAAATATTTTTTAGTTGCTTATGCTTTGTAAGTAAACATGCTAGCCTGTGCTTATTCAGATACCGAGTAATTGTTAAAATTAGAAAGCTTTTTAGTGTTTTTAGACGCATTGTTTTTTTACCGGTGGATTTCACCAATTAAAATGAACACGATCGGCACATCTAAACCGCGTTCGTCTGTGGAATATTGACACTGACAGCTCCTGAACGCGGTAAAGGTGCATGCACGTGCACGTTTTCCGAACACGTGTTCAACAATGTTCAATATTTCCGAACGTAAAATATACGAACGCTTGCCTATAGAACACTTTGTCGAGTGCCCGAAATCGAATCAAACGGTACATGTGGGGCCAGCGTTAGATGGTCTGATCGCGTTCAGTCTCATTGGTGATATTCGCCTTAAATGTTAGTATGACATGGCGAAAATGTTTGTGGACTTGTCAGCCTGCAAGTCATCACTAAAACGTGACGTCAAACGATCTAAACTCAACATGTTTAGTTATTAGCACGATTAAAGAGTTCCCTCGAGCGGTGACGACTCTGCTGACTGCACCATCAGTGTATCTAAATAAACATTTTTTATTTACGAAGTTTCAACTTGATAGGCTAAGAAGTTGTCCAAGCAATTACTTCACAAGAAGCCTGAAATACTGAGAAATAAATAATAATACTAGCCTGTCACTGTCACTGTCCCACTGCAGGACAAAAGCCTCTTCTCATACAAAGACGGCACGAGTAGTAATCACCACGCTTGATCAAGCCGGGTTGGCGATTTCAGACTTAAGTCCATGTTCTACACCCAGATTTCGCCAAAACCAAATGGTAAAATTTAATAAGTACTCAAAACCTCAGGCTCAGCAGAAGTACCTTAAAAAATATGATTAGTTTGACATGACGTCACAAGCATTTTCGCTGTTCTAGTAATTTTATAGGAGAGATACTCATGTGGTTGTTTTATAAGCATTAGCAACTGCTACTACACTCTCCGAGAGCATACCGGGATTCATTAGTAAGCCTGATATGCTTAAGTTTAATATCAGGTTTTAACTTGGACCCACACCAAAACTTTATAAAAATTGTAGTTCTAGTTAGAAGGAATGGTAGGAAAGATTTAAGAATAGATTTTATTATTTTTAATTAAACATGAGTTAGATCTGACATACAGTATGTTATATAGTAAAGGTGTTCCCTTGAGCTCCATAATTTATAGCATTAATAGATAAAAATAAATATATCAGTAATAAATAAATATATATATAATATATATATATATAATAAATATATATATATATATATATATTTATACATATGTATAAAAAGTAACAAAAAATATTTGAAAAACAATAAATTGAAAACATCCTTTTAAAATCTAAATAGTAGCGCGCGCATCAGTAAGATCGCCGCACAGAGTGTTTCTTTTACGTATCAATTTAATAAAAAATAAACATGTTGTTGTTGAATGGTAATTTTTTTTTAACATGCTATATTATCGCGGGTGAAAAGGAACGCCTTTCGATAGTTAAATACTTTTTAATAGACATTAAGAAAGTTTAATGTCGCCCCTGTGAAAAAACGTCATTCATTGAAACCTGTCTAATTCCCACCAGTGTGGACCGTAATAAGTACCAGATCCACATACCCTTGCCACCGAAGATCGATCCAACGGTGACCATGATGCAGGTGGAGGAGAAACTGGACGTGACGTTTTCTGACGTCGGAGGCTGCAAGGAGCAGATCGAAAATCTCACGGAAGTCATGGAGACTCCGCTTCCACACGTGAGTTACTGAGTTGATGAAGTCTTTTTGAAAGCTACATTAAAATAAATAAGTTAACTTAAACAATATACTAAAAAAAAACATTCAATTCGAAGGGATTATTTTTAGCAAATTAAAAAGTATTGATTTAGAACACTGAAAAGAATGATTTCAAAAAAGTAAAACGTCTGGACTTCTTTGCAAGTGTCCAGCTTTTTGATGGGCCTTTCAAATTTCGAAATGGCAATCCTAGGTTCATGCCAATAGACGTATTATTTTGTTATTGTGACAGTGATCTATTCTATCTAACATCGCGTCCACCCCCTTGGGTGTATTTGATGTTAAACTTCAAAGGGAAAAGTACGAAATCCAAGCTAACTGCGGGTGAAGTGCTAATTTCTAATAAAGTTTATTGTAAAATACTTATTTGTTCATCAATGGAACCTTTTCTTATTTTGATACATATTTATAGGCAGTAAGCCTGTAAATCAATAAAAGACTGGAATAGAAACCCAAGTAAAGTATGCATAATTAGTCAAACTCAACCACTAATTGTTGTTCAAAAAAAAGTAATCATCTCTTACAGTTTCCATCTGTTACTGTCGCGGACATAATGTGACGTCATTTTCCACTGAACTGAGTTTTTAGCCCCAAATCAAATAAATATATGTTGTGGTGTTCAAGCAGAAACCACATTAAAAAGAAAAACTTACAAAGATTTGAAGCAGTTAGCAGTTATTGATGTTTATTCACTACGTCACTTTCGGTATTGTTGAAGACCATGCTTTTTGAATTTGCGTTCCGTTTCATGAAAACATTGCAACTTTAAAAACTTTGTGAAATGCAAAATAAGTCATACATCTATACTAATATTATAAATGGGAAAGTGTGCGTGTCTGTTTCACGGCAAAACGGAGCGACGAATTGACGTGATTTTTTACGTGGAGATAGAGTTGAAGGGATAGAGAGTGACTTAGGCTACTTTTTGTCTCTTTCTAAGCCTCCACTTCCTAACGCGAGCGAAACCGCGGGCAAAAGCTAGTTAAAAAAAATGACAAATGGTTCCACAATTTCATACAAGACCTATAGCCATCTATCTACTCCATAACACATCAATTTGCAGAAAAAAATCATGCATTATGTATTTCAGCGCTCGATGAAGGTGATATAGCGCTTCTACAATCATACGTAAGTAAATTATTAATTATTTCACAAGTAGAGAAAGGATGTTAATGACTGGCATTTTTTCTTTTTTCAAACTCTGTTCGGTTTGTAGGGCCAAGGACAATATACGAAGATCATAAAAGAGGTCGAAGATGGTATACAGACTGTGATGGAGAGGGTTAATGAGTTAACGGGTATCATGGAATCAGATACTGGGTTGGCCCCACCTGCCTTGTGGGAACTTGCAGCAGACAAGCAGACCCTTCAGAATGAACAACCTTTACAGGTATATACTTCATTTATTTTGCTTTTATTTCCGTATTAACCTTTGATGACTAAATAAGCACGCATAATAAAAACAAGAACATTGGAAAAATGTCTTTATTTCGACTTAAAAGTTAATAAAATTTAGCTGATAATTTAAACAATCCATTTTCTTCCTATTTCTCAGATCTTGTTCAAACAAATTTTTAGGGGAAGAACTATTCTCGCCCCTGCTACGTCAGCTAGGGCTTCCTTATTCTCATCTTTGTTGTTTCATTTCTACGCACTAGTGCTCCGCGTGTAATGGACATGCACGCACAACCTGGTGACATGTATCTTTTGTCAAAATGTGAACCTTGTCATGTCACCCTTTGTGTCACAATACAATACTTTTCTTTGTTGAGAATACGGCCACTTTAAAGTTCAATAATATATGTATCATTTAATTTGATTCATTCATTAAGGTCCACAAATAATTTTCCCAATGTTCTATAATTTTAACCCAATGGAGTCTCCAAAAGGTGATTGCTCTAAACTTAGCAATCTCTTCCGCAGCCTCCTAGAATAAAGGTACATGGACTTAGACCAACATTATAAGTATTTGTGTTGGTTATCAGCCATGAGCCACATTTATTTTGTCATACTTATATTATAGTATACCAATATACCAATTAGGGCCCAGAGTCTCCTTAAGAGATCTATTTAAAGAGATTGGTATTCTCACAGTGGCTTCTCAATTTATTTTTGCCAACATAATATACATTAGGCAAAATATACATATGTACACTAAAAACAGTGACATCCACAATTTTAATACCAGAAATAAGCACAAACTGTACGCTCCTTTCCACCGGCTTCATAAGGTCCAGAGCTCATTTGTGGGGCTCGGTATCCGCTTTTATAACATGCTACCTCATTCTTTCCTGGATTTACCTTTTAACGCGTTTAAAGCTAAAGTTAAATCAAACCTTTGTTCTAAAGCATATTATTCGATCAACGACTATTTAGAAGACAAGAATAGTTGGTCGCTTTGTTGAACGCAGGACAATGTTGCTATGTTCTTTTACTGTTTAATAGTTCTTTATTTTTGTGTATGTTTCTTCTACTATCCATATTTTTATGTTATTGACATGATCCTCTCATTACATTGTGTGAATGAGTTGTATTGATATAATTCAGCATTGCACATGTCAGCGGGCACGCCCTTGGACTGCCTTGGAGGCTTTTTATGTATTCAGTTTAGCAGGCTTTGCTTGAGTTAATTGTCGATTTTGGTATATATAACTTTTTATTTATTTATTTTGGCATATTGGTGTGTGCTAGCTAACATGTAGCAAATTATTTAATTGAATGACGTATAAAGATGATTGACATAATTATTATTTTTGACATAATGTGTTGTATAGCTTCAGGTTCTTCAAACCTATCAGACAGACGTGTTGCTGGGGAGTTTGTTCCTCCACTTCTTCTTCCCAGCAAAAACACTAGGAAGTGGTGAAGGGTGGGCGTTTTGGGGGACTGTCTTATGTAAACGTCTTTGACGTTCAAAAAGTGCTGATTCTCAGCCTAATTTGAATAAATGAATTTTGATTTTGATTTTGATTTTGAGTAGTAAGGCTGGTACAGTATTACATTTTTATGTAGTAGTGCGACGGTGAATGAGCAATATCCTCTATGTAAAAAAATGCAACTTTACAGGAGACAAAATAAACGTTTCCCTTTATTTTATTTGGCTATTGGTAGTATACCATAACGTACTTGTAGGATAAGTAGTTAAGTATCGTGTTAGGTTTTGTCAGTATACGCGAAATAGCATTTAACATCAATTATTGGCATCAAAAACTAAAAATCGAAAAAATGGTGGGTACTTAGGAGGAATTGTATTCTATTTAATTTAATTATTAATAAAGATGATTGATATAATAATTATTTTTTGACATATGTTGTATAGAGTCAAGTTCTTCAAACCTATCAGACAGACGTGTTGCTGGGGAGTTTGTTCCACCACTTCTTCTACCCAGCAAGGACACTAGGAAGTGGTGAAGGGTGGGCGTTTTGGGGGACTGACTGTCTTTTGTAAACGTTTTGACGTTCAAAAAGTGCTGATTCGCAGCCTTATTTGAATAAATGAATTTTGATTTGATTTTGATTTACGTAAGTACTTCATTGTCGAGTGGCGAAGTGTCCATATTAGCATACTGCTTGATTCCTACCGCCTTTCTTATGGCGGTTTGGAAAAGCAACCATTGAAATGAGGCCCAGTCATTGGTGTCTTCTATTTCCCAATAATATAGCTGTACAAAAGGTGTATAGGAAAATAAGTAACTATAGCTTTCAAACAAGACTGGTAAGTATTTTATTTATAAAAGTCTCGTAAACAATAGGGATGTGTCCTAGGTAAAAATATATTAAATCTATTTAGTCCGTCAGTAAGATAACCAAAAAATATGGGACACGTATAAGTGAAAATGATATAGCACATCAAAGTTCAGGAGAAGGGGCTTGTGACGTCACTGTTACGTTAAAAAGGTTTCATGGCGTGACGTCACGCGCAATTTCAACGCACTATATCATCGTCATTTTTGGTTTACGTGACAAAGAAAAAAAACGTGTCCAGTATTTTTGAGTAATCCAACTTTCGGACCAATCATAATTTTCAAGGACACTACCCTATTGATGCCTCATCACTGTTTAATAGTACTAGCTATTCCCCTCGGTTTCGCCCGCTCGTAAGGGTCGTAGCGTGGTATTAAAGCCACGCCATTAACCTTTCTCAAGAATTGGATTATCAAATGCAAAAAGATTTTTTCGTGATGTAATCACTTAATTATAAGAATGTTCGTCACAGGTAGCAAGATGTACAAAAATCTTCAATGCGGACTCTAATGACCCGAAGTACATCAACACCGTGAAGCAGTTTGCCAAGTTCGTGGTGGACCTCGCCGACTCTGTAGCTCCTACTGACATTGAAGAAAGCATGAGGGTTGGGTAAGATTATTTTTTTCCCATCAATTAGTTTCAATTAGGTTCTAGTAATTTCTAAGTCATATTAGGTGCCATCGATAAATTATGTCACACGTTTCATGATTTTCGGTCCCGTCCTTAGCTTTATATTTGTGAAGGCAGACTATTGACTTATGACTCGTCACCCCTTGTTACACGATAACACACTTAGTTGACTCGCTCCCTAGCCATGAACATGTGACGGTGTGACCCCTATAATAGAGTGGACTCACTATAACGGAGTAAGTAATGGGGTTGGGTGTGAACATTCCTTGTTAGTCTGAAGTAGAAAACTGTTCGTCGAAATGTTATCATCAAAGTCTACGCAATAGGGATAGTGACTAAAATAAAGTTCTTTTGGTCCTCAGGTAGTTTATTAAAAAATATTGGGACACATATTTTTTATTTTTATAAGATCAATAGATTCCGTCGATACATGAAAATTAAGTATGACGTCACGCCTATGTAGATATTATAAATTTTATGGCGTGTTATGGTAGTAATCATATCTAAGCATACAGATGGTGGAAAACGTTGTCTTGGAATATTCTTAGACCTTGCTAAGGCGTTCGACACCATTTCTACTCCTATACTCCTTAAAAAACTCGAAAAGTTAGGTGTAAGAGGAACAACACTCAACTGGTTTCGTAGTTATTTGAGCAACAGACGGCAATATACCAAAGTGGATAATTTGATCAGCGATGAACACGAAATCAGCTTTGGAGTTCCGCAGGGCAGTATACTTGGCCCAACATTATTTACAATATACATGGATGACATTCTCAAAATAACTATCCCAAACGCTGACCTAATTTGCTACGCCGATGACACTGTTATACTATTCCATGGAACCGATTGGAAAGATGCCTATAAAAAAGCAGAATCAGGAATGGTCAGGATCTCTACTTGGCTAGACACGAATCTGCTAACACTTAATGTTAATAAGACCAAATATATTGCTTTTAGGAAGACACTGGCCTCCACACTACCTTTATGGAAATTGAAAAATCATGGGAACTTATGCCATAACTCATTTAACATCCACGCTCAATGCTTATGCAGCAATATCGACAGAGTAGATGAAATAAGGTACTTAGGAGTTATCATTGACCAGCACCTATCATTCAAAACACAAATCAGGGAACTTGCGAAACGTGTTCGGAAGCAAATTTATGTTATGAAATTGATACGAGATAGCGCATCTGTGGATATTAAAAAACTAGTTTATATAGCTTTATGTCAGTCGCTGATACAATATTGCATTGTAATTTGGGGAGGAGTGGCCAAATCTCATTTAATTAATCTTGAAAGAGCTCAACGCGCAGTCCTGAAAACACTATTTCGTAAGCCTTACCATTTTTCTACAGAAATTCTGTACGCAGAGGCCTCTCTGCTGAGTGTCAGGAAATTGTTTCTACTGAAGGCAACAATGAAGTCCCACATCGAAGTTTCGAAAAGAAGTGACTTAAGTAGTTTGCAGGCAAAACGAAATTTCAGAGTTCCAACTCCCGCAGTTAAATCTGCTTACGCGCAAAGACTCCCATATTTTCTACACCTCCACGTCTATAATGCGGTGATCAAACAGTGCAAAATAAGAAACCTCACTCGAACGCAAATTAAGAATAGACTAACATCCTGGCTACTAAATCTCTCATATGATGAAGCAGAAAATGTCATTAAAGTGGTAAAATAAGTTTTTGCATAAATCTGCCACTCTCTTGTCTCGTTCTTACACACTCTGAAACACATACCTACCCACACCACACATTCACACATACTCACACATACAAGGAAAACACTAGTTTTTCTATAATATACGAGTAGACACTCCCATACCCATACACACAGTCAAGCGTATACTGTTTTATTATTATTATTATATTTTTTTTTAATACTTTATACTTTACATTTTTTCATTTTATCTTTTGTTATTTTATGTGATGTAAAATTGTATAATGGCAAACCCTCCATATTGGTACCCAAGATACAGGCTTGCCTAGTTTGGGACCAATGATCAAAACTGTGTGAAACTTTTATTGCAATATTTTTTTTTTTTTTTTTTTTTTTTTTTTTTTTTTTTTTTTTTAATGCAAATAATGTTTCTTCCCATAAAGAAACAGATAAGACATGATAAGCAAACAGGTATTATGTTAAGTACTTACTACTTATGCGCATTTACTGTACAGTCGAACGGACGTTTGTGGTAACACTGATCCAGAGTTGACCTACTCACCTATGGGGGCGTCCATTAATTATGTGAGGCGTTAATGGCGATTTTCCGAATGGTCAGATGTCGCGACATCTCACCATTCGGAAAATCAACCTTTGGATCAATCTCCTTCCCAAAACCCCAACCTCTAGTGAGATTTAAAAAAATGTGTGATTCTAGTGTAAATGTGTTGGATTTAGTCTAAAGAAATGATGAATAAATAATAAATATAAATAAATTTATTATTTAACCTGATTTTCCCGCAATTGTGCTTTGTTTCTTGCGGAAAAATAATACGTGATATTCGCCGAGATCCCCCCATCTCTCCAAAGTAAGACTAGATGAGATTCAGCTCGAATCCGTCCTTGCACCCCTGAACGCCTTACATACGCCCGACGTGACGACTCAATTAAGTTACCATTGACTTGCGGCCTACTGTACTTAGTCTTATGGTAGATCCGTCAATGTAGCCCGCGTAATTCAAACTAATTTTACCAAACTATTACCAAGTAATTTTAAATTAGAATCCTACAAACATTATTACACGGTTGGCGCGGTGGTTGAGCCATCGGCTGCTGCGCCGCGTGTTGTGGGTTCGATCCCCGCACGGAACAAATATTTGTATGACCTACAGGTAGTTGTTCCGGGTCTGGCTGTTTGTGTATGTGAGTTTAAATGTTTGTAAACGCACCCACGATACAGGAGAAAATCCTAGTGTGGGGCAACGTTTTTAAAAAAAAAAAAAAAAAAAAATATTAGAGATATAAAAAATATATTTGTTGCACATAGAACTATTTCGTGAAATGTGTTTTTTTTTGTGCCTCGTTGAAATATTTTTGAGTTGCTAATGCTTTGTAAGTAAACATGCTAGCCCGCGCTTATTCAGATACCGAGTAATTGTAAAAATTAGAAAGCTTTTTAGTGTTTTTAGACGCATTGTTTTTTTTACCGGTGGATTTCACCAATTAAAATGAACACGATCGGCACATCTAAACCACGTCCGTCTGTGGAATATTGACACTGACAGCTCCTGAACGCGGTAAAAGTGCATGCACGTGCACTGTCTTGATCTTGTTATTCGTTTTCCGAACACGTGTTCAACAATGTTCAATATTTCCGAACGTAAAATATACGAACGCCTATAGAACACTTTGTCGAGTGCCCGAAATCGAATCAAACGGTACATGTGGGGCCAGCGTTAGATGGTCTGATCGCGTTCAGTCTCATTGGTGATATTCGCCTTAAATGTTAGTATGACATGGCGAAAATGTTTGTGGACTTGTCAGCCTGCAAGTCATCACTACAACGTGACGTCAAACGATCTAAACTCAACATGTTTAGTTATTAGCACGATTAAAGAGTTCCCTCGAGCGGTGACGACTCTGCTGACTGCACCATCAGTGTATCTAAATAAACATTTTTTATTTACGAAGTTTCAACTTGATAGGCTAAGAAGTTGTCCAAACAATTACTTCACAAGAAGCCTGAAATACTAAGAAATAAATAATAATACTAGCCTGTCACGAAGGCACGAGTAGTAATCACCACGCTTGATCAAGCCGGGTTGGCGATTTCAGACTTAAGTCCATGTTCTACACCCAGATTTCGCCAAAACCAGATGGTAAAATTTAATAAGTACTCAAAACCTCAGGCTCAGCAGAAGTACCTTAAAAAATATGATTAGTTTGACATGACGTCACAAGCATTTTCGCTGTTCTAGTAATTTTATAGGAGAGATACTCATGTGGTTGTTTTATAAGCATTAGCAACTGCTACTACACTCTCCGTGAGCATACCGGGATTCATTAGTAAGCCTGATATGCTTAAGTTTAATATCAGGTTTAAACTTGGACCCACACCAAAACTTTATAAAAATTGTAGTTCTAGTTAGAAGGAATGGTAGGAAAGATTAAAGAATAGATTTTATTATTTTTAATTAAACATGAGTCAGATCTGACATACAGTATGTTATATAGTAAAGGTGTTCCCTTGAGCTCCATAATTTATAGCATTAATAGATAAAAATAAATATATCAGTAATAAATAAATATAGATATATAAATAAATCTATAGGCAGGCCTCCCACACGGTGGACCGACGACCTGGTGAAAGTTGCGGGAAGGGCATGGATGCGGAAGGCGCAGGACCGGTCATTGTGGAAATCCTTGGGGGAGGCCTTTGTCCAGCAGTGGACGTCTTTCGGCTGAAATGATGATGATGAAATAAATCTATATATATAATAAATATATATATATATTTATACATATGTATAAAAAAAATAACAAAAAATATTTGAAAAACAATAAATTATAAACATCCTCTTAAAATCTAAATAGTAGCGCGCGCATCAGTAAGATCGCCGCACAGAGTGTTTCTTTTACGTATCAATTTAATAAAAAGTAAACATTTTGTTGTTGAATGGTAATATTTTTTAACATGCTATATTATCGCGGGTGAAAGGGAACGCCTTTCGATAGTTAAATACTTTTTAATAGACATTAAGAAAGTTTAATGTCGCCCCTGTGAAAAAACTTCATTCATTGGAACCTGTCTAATTCCCACCAGTGTGGACCGTAACAAGTACCAGATCCACATACCCTTGCCACCGAAGATCGATCCAACGGTGACCATGATACAGGTGGAGGAGAAACTGGACGTGACGTTTTCTGACGTCGGAGGCTGCAAGGAGCAGATCGAGAAGCTCAGGGAAGTCGAGGAGACTCCGCTTCTACACGTGAGTTACTGAGTTGATGAAGTCTTTTTGAAAGCTACATTAAAATAAATAACTTAAACAATATACTAAAAGAAAACATTCAATTCGGAGGTATTATTTTAGCAAATTAAAAAGTATTGATTTAGAACACTGAAAAAGATGATTTAAATAATATAAAGCGTGTAAAAAAGTAAAACGTACGTACTTCTTTGCAAGTGTAAAAATTTCAGACACAACACAATCTATTCAAAATAACACTCACACGTAAGTTTTTTGTCATGTCAGGTTAAACTAGAAGAGGTCTGTTTCCTAGGTGACTATTCTGAAAAGAAACACAGAAATGAACTGAGGTCACAGTCTCTTTTAAAGGCCAGACATCTCGATAAGATCGGTTTGGACTGATCAGAGAGAGGACCATGCAGATTAGCGTCTGAGATAGTAATTTGGGGAAAGAACCACATAGATTTGAGTGGACTTTACCAGTCTGTGCACGAATTTGACAGTTATCGTGAAGCTTAAATCCAGAGCTAAAGGAGCTCAACGATTTGGCGAACAATAAAAAAAGAAGAAACACTTGGGCCGGGCCGCATAGAGTATTCAATTGACAGAAAAAAAAACAATATCCGAATCATGTAGTCGTCACGTTCACAATAATAAAAATAATAATGAAAGTTTCAGTTGTGCCATCAGGATGGAATTTGTTGTTGACAAATGTGCAGTCTTGCATGTTAAACGAGGGGAGATTATGGAATCCGAAGGGATTCAACTCTCGGATTCCATACACTTGAGATCCCTCTCCTCATCCGAAAACTAAAAGTATTTGGGTTATGTCGGAAGCCTTAGGCATTAATGTTACTGACATGAAGCAATCGCTGAATGAGCGCTTCTTTGGCCCCCTGAAAAAGGTATTAAATTGCGTTTTATCGGGCGGAAATAAGGCCTTCATCAGTGTATCTAAATAAACATTTTTTATTTACGAAGTTTCAACTTGATAGGCTAAGTGGAAATTGTCCAAGTAATTACTTCACAAGCCTGAAATATAAGAAATAAATAATAATACTAGCCTGTCACTTTCCCACTGCAGGACAAAAGCCTCTTCTCATACAAAGAAGGCGCGAGTAGTAATCACCACGCTTGATCAAGCCTTGGCCAAGGGTTGGCGATTTCAGACTTAAGTCCAGGTTCTACAACATTTTACACCCACATTTCGCCAAACCCAGATGGTAAAATCTAATAAGTACGCAAAACCAGATGATCAGCAGAAGTAGCTTAAATAATTTGATTATTTTGACATATCTGGACGGGTCCAAGGTCACAAGCATTTTCGCAGTTCTAGTCATTTTATAGGAGAGAAAGTAAGTGGTTGATTTATAAGCATGAGCAACTTCTGATACACTCTCCGAGAGCATACCTGGGTTCATTAATCAGTCTGATACGCTTGAGTTTAATATCAGGTTCGTACTTGGACCCACAACAAAACTTTATAAAAATTGTAGTTCTAGTTAGAATGCATGGTTTAAACTTGTTAATTTATAGCATTAATAGATACAAATATAATGGCAGCATATAAACATAAGCATAAAAAGCTTTAAACATAGAAATATTTAAATGACAATAAATTCGAAACATCCTTTTTAAAATCTAACTAGTTGCGCGCCCATCAATAAGATCGCCGCACACGCGGCCCGTCATACATGAATAAATGTCGACGGTTAAAAGGTAATAGGGCATAAGCGACATTTTGGGCGAAAATGACTTATGAATGCCATACTACTTAAAATTTTTCGCTTTTTCGAATGCGCTTACTCCCATGGCTCTACAATGACTTTTTTGTCACTTATGCCCAAGCAAAAAACTGCGTCTTGGAAGTGTCATTTGGGTGTAATCGACCGAGTTTTAGGTCATTTTTACCGTAAAGGCGCTTGTACCCCTGTAAAAATGGCATCACTTTTGGTTTATAGTCGGTAATGTATTTTTACCTCTTACTGGCGTAGAGATTCCGGGCGCTTGTGGCTTTTTACCATTAGCACTTCTTTTGAAAGCTGGAACTAATGCCTGTTTACCTTTGTCGTCAAAAACATTAAGCGTCGGTTATACCTTACTACCATTTACAAGTTTACAATACAATTGTCGCTTATACGCAATTACTAAAATCTAATTTGATATTGAACTGTCGGTTATACCTTACTACCATTTACAGTTTTACAATACAGTTGTCGCTTATACGCAATTACTAAAATCTATCTTGATATTGAAATGTCGGTTATACCATACTACCAATTACTATTTTAATACAACTCTGTCTCTTACGCCGTATTACTTTACAAAAATCATATATTAATTGGTGCTTACGCCAATTTGAATCACTTTGTTGTACTCAAGTAGCTATTTAGCGAGTCGCTTATTCCAAAATCAGTCGGCCGCGTGCAGTGACGGCGGGACCATGTGCGCTTGCGCTTAAAATTTTTACGAAGTTTCTGTCAACGGTAAGTTATTTATTTCTCTAACCTGTTTGGTATTAAATTAGGTACTTGTGATTGATTACTTGGTATAACTAATATTTATTATTTTGAATGTATTGTTTTAGGTTAAAATGGAAAGAAAAGGTCGAAAAAAAGACATTCTGGAAATGGCTTTAAAAAAATCGGGCGTACAAAATAAGAAGAAATGTCGCAGAAGCCTTCTTTCTGAATTTGATAAGGTAAATAATTTTTTGTTGTTGAACCTCAAGTATAGTAATGTTTATGTAGGTATTTATCATGTATCTATGTTGGGCTTAAGAAGAAATGTAATTATTTTAGTACCGTGGTATCCTCTGTGAAAAACTAGAGTGATATACTTAATTTGTATGACATAAATAAAGTAGTGTATGCAGATTTTGAATTAACACTTAAGTAATAAATTACCTACCTTTATTTGTATTACTACTGACTGTATGACTGATTTATCATCGTTGAGCCATAACCGCTGAAGTTAGAGACTTGAAATACAGGTAGTGTACGCCACTGCTAAGGAAGGATATTGCGATATTATTATGAGTACAGGAACTACACTAAACGTATTATAAACACACAATACATGCAGGTTCATGTTCATGCACACGTTCACACGACTTTATATTTTTCTTATCTACCTACCTTTTTTCCAGAAGTCTGCTATCCTCACGAGCTCCGCGCCACCGCCGAACACTGCGTCTGCCATCCTCACGAACTCCGCGCCGGACGCTGCGTCTGCCATCCTCACGACCTCCGCGCCGGACGCTACGTCTGCCAACCTAACGAGCTCCACGCCGGACACTACGTCTGCCATCCTCGCGAGCTCTGCGCCGGACGCTGCGTCTGCCATCCTCACGACCTCCGCGCCGGACGCTACGTCCGCCACCCTAACGAGCTCCACGCCGGACGCTATGTCTGCCATCCTCACGAGCTCGGCGCCGGACGCTGCGTTTGCCATCCTCACGACCTCCGCGCCGGACGCTACGTCTGCCATCCTAACGAGCTCCATGCCGGACACTACGTTTGACATCCTCACGAGCTCTGCGCCGGACGCTGCGTCTGCTGCCTGCTGGAACTCCACGTTGCCAATCTCCGAGACAAATCTCTTAGGAATATCGCTCCGAGATGTTCCCAGCACATCTTTTGCGACTGAACTCGACAGTAATGATTCACCTTCAATGGAATTGTCCAACGAAATATCAAGTATTCCAAACTCCGAGCTGATCGTAGTTCAATCTTATGTTTGCCAACAACCGTTGGAAGTTCTTCCAGGTACATCTTCGGGAACCGACGCTAACAACACTCAATTCTCCACATTTAGAGTCACCCGTCAAGGTAAGAAAGACTCTTATTTAGATTATATGTCAGATGACGAGTTAGCCTTGTTAAATGCCTTTGGCGATGCAGGAAGCTCAGATGAGTGGGAGCCGGAAGGTAATGGCAAGAAAAGGAAGAAAATTACTCTTGACGTCGAAGAAGAGATTGTAGGTAACAAAGCGGCGAAAAAAATTCCCAAAAATAAGAGGAAACAAGCTGCCCAGAAACGGTTATCGGGTCAGAGTTACGTTAAAACAAACGGAAAAGTTGTTCAAGAAAAAAAAGTCCAACCAAACCCTTGCGCGGGTAAAAAATGTGGAAACAACTGCGGTGATATAACGGAAGAAAGAAGGTTTAGTATTTTCAAGCACTTTTGGAGTCTTTCAGAACAGAGAAGAAAGGATTGGATCATCAGCCTAACCCAGAAAACTAAAATCAAAAGAAAGAGGATTAAGGACTCAGAAAGACGCACCATAACGTACAAGTACAACATTACGGATGGTGAAGCTCATCGACAAATATGTCTGCAATTCTTGTGCAGAACGATTGATGTGTCACATAAATATATTTATTATACGGTTTCGAATGCCAATGAGTTTGGTAGTTCCAAACCATCTGAAAGGGGTAAAAGTGTACCTCCCAACAAAACCAGCAACGATGACATTACAGCGATTGAAAACTACATAAAATGTTTACCGGCGGTTCCTTCTCATTATTGTAGAAAAGATAGTACTCGAACATACCTACCGACAGAATACAAAAACTTGGCCAATTTATATAGAAAGTATATAGAACATCGTAGCTTTCAAGGACTGACGTTTGTTTCGGAGAGCATTTTTCGAAAAGTTTTCAACGAAAACTTTAATATAGCATTCCATATCCCGAAAAAAGATAAATGCCTGAAATGTTGTCAATACGAAAATAAAACTGATCCTACAGCAGAAGAACGACGAGCTCACGAAGCACACCTTATTGAGAAAGACCACACATACAATCGCTACAAGATGCACAAAACCATTCATTTAAAAGACTCAGCATCCATTTGCATAAGTTTTGACTTGCAAAAAGTCCTGAACACACCTTATGGTGATAGCATGTTATTATTTTATACACGCAAGCTGGCCGTTTACAATGCAGTTATCTACGAAAATGGTACGCGCAATGTTTATTGCTATTATTGGGACGAAAGCCTGGGTAAACGCGGTGCTAATGAGATGGCTACAATATTAAGCAAATACATAACGAAGCTTGAGGAACGCGGGAATATAAAACGACTTCTTCTTTATTGTGACTGCTGTCCCGGTCAAAATCGGAATAAAATTGTTCTTGCAATGCTGAACGAGACTCTGCAACATTGCAAAACTATTGAATCCATTCAAATAAATTTTTTACTTACCGGTCATACCTACATGACAGTCGATTCGGCACATGCGACTATTGAAAACCAGGTTAAAAATACCACTATCTGGGCTCCTTCCCAATGGTATACGGTATTCCAAACAGCAAGACAAAATCCAAAACCCTTTAATGTTGAGCAGTTAACTCACAGAGATTTTAAGAGATGGGACCTACTCGCAGACAAGTATTTTGTGGGAAATCTTGTGGGTAAAATAAGTAAAATACGAGTCGCCACTTTCAAAAAGAACCGTACATCAGCAACGGTTAAATTCTCTATGGATCCGGAGACACCTGTGTCCCGTATTGAAGTCGCATCTAAAACAAAGTTTCTTGACTTACCGGACTGCTATCCTACACCCTTGCCAATTACTGAGAATAAACATAAAGATTTATTGAAGCTTTGCTCAGACCAAGTTATACCTCAACAGTTTCAGGCAGAGTACTTAGCTTTAACTTTCAACAAAAATGTGAAAGATACTTTGCCCGATACTGACATCGAAGATAATGTTGACTAATCTGTAATACTATTTTGTGATGATTGTGCACTTTTTTTCTTCAGGTTTTTGCGTCCTAGAAACCTACTTAAATTAATCTTCAGGAGATACCTAATTAAGACTGATTATTTAATTAATAGATTTTAATATTGATCTCGATTAGCTGATAAGTTACACATTTGTTACACAAGTTACACAATTGACCTGTTGTTGTGCAGTCGATTTGTTTGAAGTGCTTTTACGGAAAGATTTATAGTCTAAAAGACAATTAAGTACCTAATAATAGTACCTTTACCCCAAAGTAATAATAGTTCCTTTAACCTTCCTACCCTTTATTTTGGTGTGTCTTTGTGACTGCTTATTGTTTTTTTTTATGACACATTATATTATTCTTACCAAAAAAAGCTTTAGTTATAATGGCTAAATGAGTGCACGGTGAGATGGTGAGTGTATGATTTGTTATTTTGATTATGTTATTTCATTAATTTACTACTTTATTTTTGTTACTATGAGGAAGATACTATACTCCATTTGAAATAAGATTAGACATGTAAATAAACCTTTTTTACACCACGTTTTTGCTTTTAATGCCATCCTTATGCCTGCGGAATAGAAGTCAAAATCGGTTGAACGTACTGTAAAAAGTTTTATTTAAATGTCTAATCTTATTTCAAATGGAGTATAGGTACATCGTGAAAACTACTTCGTCGTTTATAACTGTTTTTTCTTAATAAATAGTGAAAAAACGTATTTTGGTTTTCATTTAACCACATTAACATTTAAGCGATGATTTGTAACACCCTTTAAATGTATGCAGTAACTTAAGTCCTATTTTAAAGGAGAATCATATTGGTTGTTATTCTATTATTATTAAGACGTGACGTTTAATCCACGTTACCATTTGCACAGATAATGCCGTATGTTGGATGTTTTGGTTTTCCTCTTGAAATAGAGAACTTGATGTGTGGAAATACCACTTTACCTTTTCTTTCAACCCACTTACAGTGTCGCTAATGTCTAACATCCTCACGATGTTTTTGCTGAGCACTGTTACTTATGCTCCATTACCTTTTGACATAATGATGTGAATCGCCACTTATCCTTCTTTACCCATTTAAGTTATTCTACAGTCATGTGACTTATGCCCTATTACCTCTTGTTATGAGGATATTAAATGTAGCTAAGTCTTCTATACTCTTCGTTTTTTTCTGTGTAGATGTATCTAACGCCGAATTACCTCATAAGGAAAATAAGATCAATTGATCTAAGCGGCATAAAACCACATAAAACAACATCGAATCAAATAAATACAAGTGCCAATTAATGCTTTTATTTTTCTTGATTCTAGAGCTGTTTCCATTTTCACGATATGACAATAAATAAAAAAGTTATGTCCATTTTTCTACAATTTTAAACTTTAAACTGCTCTCCTGAACAATTTGGTTTTTGTTGCTTATACCCTATTACCTTTCAACCGTCGATGTGACATTGCCGTACTTCCACGTTTAAAGCCAAGTGCGCGTGCACAGAGTATTTCTCTTACGTATCAATTTAATAAAAAATAAAAAAAAGTTGTTGAATGGTAATGTTTTTTAAAATGCACGTACGCCTTATTATTTCAGGTTAAAGGGAACGCCTTTCGATTTCTAAAATAATGTTTAATAGACATTCAGAAAGTTTAATGTCGCTTCTGTGAAAAAAAGTCACATTTTTCACGATTGTTTTTTTTTATTAAATGATGAATACATGCCAAAACTATAATGTATTTGTTTGAACAACGTTCTTAAAGTAAAAATGAAAAAGTTAAGATCGAGGGAATCATATTTATTTGGAATTGATTTCAAAGCTTAACAAATTTGAACTTATGTGACCTATCGCTTTAAAAACATTACCTTTATAACCCAAAAATAAATAACTTACATAAATCTATCCCAGTTAGCAATATTGAGCAATCAATTAATTGAAACCTGTCTAATTCCCACCAGTGTGGACCGTAATAAGTACCAGACCCACATACCCTTGTCACCGAAGATCGATCCAACGGTGACCATGATGCAGGTGGAGGAGAAACCGGACGTGACGTACTCTGACGTCGGAGGCTGCAAGGAGCAGATCGAGAAGCTCAGGGAAGTCGTGGAGACTCCGCTTCTACACGTGAGTTTCTGAGTTGATGAAGCCTTTTGAAAGCTAAATTAAAATAAGTAAGTTATCTTAGACAATATACTAAAAAAACATTCAATTCAAAGGGATTATTTTTAGCAAATTAAAAAGTATTGATTTAGAACACTGAAAAGAATGATTTCAAAAAAGTAAAACGTCTGGACTTCTTTGCAAGTGTCCAGCTTTTTGATGGGCCTTTCAAATTTCGAAATGGCAATCCTAGGTTCATGCCAATAGACGTATTATTTTGTTATTGTGACAGTGATCTATTCTATCTAACCTGAGGGTAAGCGGAGATGTGGTCCATGAGCATGCTTGCCTAAATGGAACCTCTCCCGACTTCAATGACGTGTTATAGCTATCCGGAAAATAGTCTCCGGCAATAAATTCCACCCAAACTGACGAAATTCTCGTCGCGTTCTCTGTATCGACTGAAGAACGTTCTACCATCTAGTACAAAGACAATGCTTGTGCAGACCTTATTTTTGCCTATCATCGATTATGGTGATGTGTGCTATTACGACCTGAATGCAGATCTCCTCAACAAACTTTACCGACTTCTTAATACCTAACTGCATTCGATTTGTTTTGAATCAAATATGATCATGTCTCCGCGCATCGGTCGCTTCTTAAGTGGTAACCCATACGTCAGCGCCGAGAGCAAAGGGCGCTTACCACCTTGTTTTCATTTCTTGTCTCTCCCAATTCCCCTAGTTATCTAGCCCCTCATTTTCAGTACATTTGCACCAACCACAACAGCTTTCTGCGTTCCTCCCATAACCGTCTTCTTTAATGCCCGACTCATCGTACTGACATCGTACGTCTTCTTTATAAAGAAATTTCTCGACGTCTGATCGACACTTCACGTGACCAGAGGGCTGGCCCATTCTTTGCCCAAAGAATGAGTATTGCCATCCAACGTGGCAATGCTGCCAGTCTTTTGGGCACGTTTCCAAGTGACAGCGATGCGGAGAAGTACTTTGACGCCTGAGAGTCTTGGTCGGCTTTTTTATTTCATTTTGTTTTTGTAAATATGTATATAGTTAGTTTTATGGCATAATTGTATATATGTAAATACTTAAATTTTCAAAAATAAAATAAAGTAACATAGAAAAATAAAACAAAGTATGAAATTTTCTCTTTCTATTAAATTCTTCCGGTTGCAATCAAATAAAGAGATAAGAGTTTTTTTGTTGTTATGGATAAACTCGAAAACTACTTTAAGAACCTACAAAATACATTATCTGCGTTACAAATTGGCAAGTGACATAGGCTATATTTTATTTTCAAAACTACGCTTTAACATCGCGTCCACCCCCTTGGGTGTACGTGATGTTAAACTTCAAAGGGAAAAGTACGAAATCCAAGCTAACTGCGGGTGAAGTGCTAATTTCTAATAAAGTTTATTGCAAAATACTTATTTGTTCATCAATGGAACCTTTTCTTATTTTGATACATATTTATAGGCAGTAAGCCTGTAAATCAATAAAAGACTGGAATAGAAACCCAAGTAAAGTATGCATAATTAGTCAAACTCAACCACTAATTGTTGTTCAAAGAAAGTAATCATATCTTACAGTTTCCATCTGTTACTGTCGCGGACATAATGTGACGTCATTTTCCACTGAACTGAGTTTTTAGCCCCAAATCAAATAAATATATGTTGTGGTGTTCAAGCAGAAACCACATTAAAAAGAAAAACTTACAAAGATTTGAAGCAGTTAGCAGTTATTGATGTTTATTCACTACGTCACTTTCGGTATTGTTGAAGACCATGCTTTTTGAATTTGCGTTCCGTTTCATGAAAACATTGCAACTTTAAAAACTTTGTGAAATGCAAAATAAGTCATACATCTATACTAATATTATAAATGGGAAAGTGTGCGTGTCTGTTTCACGGCAAAACGGAGCGACGAATTGACGTGATTTTTTACGTGGAGATAGAGTTGAAGGGATAGAGAGTGACTTAGGCTACTTTTTGTCTCTTTCTAAGCCTCCACTTCCTAACGCGAGCGAAACCGCGGGCAAAAGCTAGTTAAAAAAAATGACAAATGGTTCCACAATTTCATACAAGACCTATAGCCATCTATCTACTCCATAACACATCAATTTGCAGAAAAAAATCATGCATTATGTATTTCAGCGCTCGATGAAGGTGATATAGCGCTTCTACAATCATACGTAAGCAAATTATTAATTATTTCACAAGTAGAGAAAGGATGTTAATGACTGGCATTTTTTCTTTTTTCAAACTCTGTTCGGTTTGTAGGGCCAAGGACAATATACGAAGATCATAAAAGAGGTCGAAGATGGTATACAGACTGTGATGGAGAGGGTTAATGAGTTAACGGGCATCAAGGAATCAGATACTGGGTTGGCCCCACCAGCCTTGTGGGAACTTGCAGCAGACAAGCAGACCCTTCAGAATGAACAACCTTTACAGGTATATACTTCATTTATTTTGCTTTTATTTCCGTATTAACCTTTGATGACTAAATAAGCATGCATAATAAAAACAAGAACATTGGAAAAATGTCTTTATTTCGACTTAAAAGTTAATAAAATTTAGCTGATAATTTAAACAATCCATTTTCTTCCTATTTCTCAGATCTTGTTCAAACAAATTTTTAGGGGAAGAACTATTCTCGCCCCTGCTACGTCAGCTAGGGCTTCCTTATTCTCATCTTTGTTGTTTCATTTCTACGCACTAGTGCTCCGCGTGTAATGGACATGCACGCACAACCTGGTGACATGTATCTTTTGTCAAAATGTGAACCTTGTCATGTCACCCTTTGTGTCACAATACAATACTTTTCTTTGTTGAGAATACGGCCACTTTAAAGTTCAATAATATATGTATCATTTAATTTGATTCATTCATTAAGGTCCACAAATAATTTTCCCAATGTTCTATAATTTTAACCCAATGGAGTCCCCAAAAGGTGATTGCTCTAAACTTAGCAATCTCTTCCGCAGCCTCCTAGAATAAAGGTACATGGACTTAGACCAACATTATAAGTATTTGTGTTGGTTATCAGCCATGAGCCACATTTATTTTGTCATACTAATATTATAGTCGTAAGGCTGGTACAGTATTACATTTTTATGTAGTAGTGCGACGGTGAATGAGCAATATCCTCTATGTAAAAAAATGCAACTTTACAGGAGACAAAATAAACGTTTCCCTTTATTTTATTTGGCTATTGGTAGTATACCATAACGTACTTGTAGGATAAGTAGTTAAGTATCGTGTTAGGTTTTGTCAGTATACGTGAAATAGCATTTAACATCAATTATTGGCATCAAAAACTAAAAATCGAAAAAATGGTGGGTACTTAGGAGGATTTGTATTCTATTTAATTTAATAATTAATAAAAATGATTGATATAATAATTATTTTTTGACATAATATGTTGTATAGAGTCAAGTTCTTCAAACCTATCAGACAGACGTGTTGCTGGGGAGTTTGTTCCACCACTTCCTGTACCCAGCAAGGATACTAGGAAGTGGTGAAGGGTGGGCGTTTTGGGGGACTGTCTTTTGTAAACGTTTTGACGTTCAAAAAGTGCTGATTCGCAGCCTTATTTGAATAAATGAATTTTGATTTGATTTTGATTTACGTAAGTACTTCATTGTCTAGTGGCGAAGTGTCCATATTAGCATACTGCTTGATTCCTACCGCCTTTCTTATGGCGGTTTGGAAAAGCAACCATTGAAATGAGGCCCAGTCATTGGTGTCTTCTATTTCCCAATAATATAGCTGTACAAAAGGTGTATAGGAAAATAAGTAACTATAGCTTTCAAACAAGACTGGTAAGTATTTTATTTATAAAAGTCTCGTAAACAATAGGGATGTGTCCTAGGTAAAAATATATTAAATCTATTTAGTCCGTCAGTAAGATAACCAAAAAATATGGGACACGTATAAGTGAAAATGATATAGCACATCAAAGTTCAGGAGAAGAGGCTTGTGACGTCACTGTTACGTTAAAAAGGTTTCATGGCGTGACGTCACGCGCAATTTCAACGCACTATATCGTCGTCATTTTTGGTTTACGTGACAAAGAAAAAAAACGTGTCCAGTATTTTTGAGTAATCCAACTTTCGGACCAATCATAATTTTCAAGGACACTACCCTATTGATGCCTCATCACTGTTTAATAGTACTAGCTATTCCCCTCGGTTTCGCCCGCTCGTAAGGGTCGTAGCGTGGTATTAAAGCCACGCCATTAACCTTTCTCAAGAATTGGATTATCAAATGCAAAAAGATTTTTTCGTGATGTAATCACTTAATTATAAGAATGTTCGTCACAGGAAGCAAGATGTACAAAAATCTTCAATGCGGACTCTAATGACCCGAAGTACATCAACACCGTGAAGCAGTTTGCCAAGTTCGTGGTGGACCTCGCCGACTCTGTAGCTCCTACTGACATTGAAGAAAGCATGAGGGTTGGGTAAGATTATTTTTTTCCCATCAATTAGTTTCAATTAGGTTCTAGTAATTTCTAAGTCATATTAGGTGCCATCGATAAATTATGTCACACGTTTCATGATTTTCGGTCCCGTCCTTAGCTTTATATTTGTGAAGGCAGACTATTGACTTATGACTCGTCACCCCTTGTCACACGATAACACACTTAGTTGACTCGCTCCCTAGCCATGAACGTGTGACGGTGTGACCCCTATAATAGGGTGGACTCATTATAACGGAGTAAGTAATGGGGTTGGGTGTGAACATTCCTTGTTAGTCTGAAGTAGAAAACTGTTCGTCGAAATGTTATCATCAAAGTCTACGCAATAGGGATAGTGACTAAAATAAAGTTCTTTTGGTCCTCAGGTAGTTTATTAAAAAATATTGGGACACATATTTTTTATTTTTATAAGATCAATAGATTCCGTCGATACATGAAAATTAAGTATGACGTCACGCCTATGTAGATATTATAAATTTTATGGCGTGTTATGGTAGTAATCATATCTAAGCATACAGATGGTGGAAAACGTTGTCTTGGAATATTCTTAGACCTTGCTAAGGCGTTCGACACCATTTCTACTCCTATACTCCTTAAAAAACTCGAAAAGTTAGGTGTAAGAGGAACAACACTCAACTGGTTTCGTAGTTATTTGAGCAACAGACGGCAATATACCAAAGTGGATAATTTGATCAGCGATGAACACGAAATCAGCTTTGGAGTTCCGCAGGGCAGTATACTTGGCCCAACATTATTTACAATATACATGGATGACATTCTCAAAATAACTATCCCAAACGCTGACCTAATTTGCTACGCCGATGACACTGTTATACTATTCCATGGAACCGATTGGAAAGATGCCTATAAAAAAGCAGAATCAGGAATGGTCAGGATCTCTACTTGGCTAGACACGAATCTGCTAACACTTAATGTTAATAAGACCAAATATATTGCTTTTAGGAAGACACTGGCCTCCACACTACCTTTATGGAAATTGAAAAATCATGGGAACTTATGCCATAACTCATTTAACATCCACGCTCAATGCTTATGCAGCAATATCGACAGAGTAGATGAAATAAGGTACTTAGGAGTTATCATTGACCAGCACCTATCATTCAAAACACAAATCAGGGAACTTGCGAAACGTGTTCGGAAGCAAATTTATGTTATGAAATTGATACGAGATAGCGCATCTGTGGATATTAAAAAACTAGTTTATATAGCTTTATGTCAGTCGCTGATACAATATTGCATTGTAATTTGGGGAGGAGTGGCCAAATCTCATTTAATTAATCTTGAAAGAGCTCAACGCGCAGTCCTGAAAACACTATTTCGTAAGCCTTACCATTTTTCTACAGAAATTCTGTACGCAGAGGCCTCTCTGCTGAGTGTCAGGAAATTGTTTCTACTGAAGGCAACAATGAAGTCCCACATCGAAGTTTCGAAAAGAAGTGACTTAAGTAGTTTGCAGGCAAAACGAAATTTCAGAGTTCCAACTCCCGCAGTTAAATCTGCTTACGCGCAAAGACTCCCATATTTTCTACACCTCCACGTCTATAATGCGGTGATCAAACAGTGCAAAATAAGAAACCTCACTCGAACGCAAATTAAGAATAGACTAACATCCTGGCTACTAAATCTCTCATATGATGAAGCAGAAAATGTCATTAAAGTGGTAAAATAAGTTTTTGCATAAATCTGCCACTCTCTTGTCTCGTTCTTACACACTCTGAAACACATACCTACCCACACCACACATTCACACATACTCACACATACAAGGAAAACACTAGTTTTTCTATAATATACGAGTAGACACTCCCATACCCATACACACAGTCAAGCGTATACTGTTTTATTATTATTATTATATTTTTTTTTAATACTTTATACTTTACATTTTTTCATTTTATCTTTTGTTATTTTATGTGATGTAAAATTGTATAATGGCAAACCCTCCATATTGGTACCCAAGATACAGGCTTGCCTAGTTTGGGACCAATGATCAAAACTGTGTGAAACTTTTATTGCAATATTTTTTTTTTTTTTTTTTTTTTTTTTTTTTTTTTTTTTTTTTAATGCAAATAATGTTTCTTCCCATAAAGAAACAGATAAGACATGATAAGCAAACAGGTATTATGTTAAGTACTTACTACTTATGCGCATTTACTGTACAGTCGAACGGACGTTTGTGGTAACACTGATCCAGAGTTGACCTACTCACCTATGGGGGCGTCCATTAATTATGTGAGGCGTTAATGGCGATTTTCCGAATGGTCAGATGTCGCGACATCTCACCATTCGGAAAATCAACCTTTGGATCAATCTCCTTCCCAAAACCCCAACCTCTAGTGAGATTTAAAAAAATGTGTGATTCTAGTGTAAATGTGTTGGATTTAGTCTAAAGAAATGATGAATAAATAATAAATATAAATAAATTTATTATTTAACCTGATTTTCCCGCAATTGTGCTTTGTTTCTTGCGGAAAAATAATACGTGATATTCGCCGAGATCCCCCCATCTCTCCAAAGTAAGACTAGATGAGATTCAGCTCGAATCCGTCCTTGCACCCCTGAACGCCTTACATACGCCCGACGTGACGACTCAATTAAGTTACCATTGACTTGCGGCCTACTGTACTTAGTCTTATGGTAGATCCGTCAATGTAGCCCGCGTAATTCAAACTAATTTTACCAAACTATTACCAAGTAATTTTAAATTAGAATCCTACAAACATTATTACACGGTTGGCGCGGTGGTTGAGCCATCGGCTGCTGCGCCGCGTGTTGTGGGTTCGATCCCCGCACGGAACAAATATTTGTATGACCTACAGGTAGTTGTTCCGGGTCTGGCTGTTTGTGTATGTGAGTTTAAATGTTTGTAAACGCACCCACGATACAGGAGAAAATCCTAGTGTGGGGCAACGTTTTTAAAAAAAAAAAAAAAAAATATTAGAGATATAAAAAATATATTTGTTGCACATAGAACTATTTCGTGAAATGTGTTTTTTTTTGTGCCTCGTTGAAATATTTTTGAGTTGCTAATGCTTTGTAAGTAAACATGCTAGCCCGCGCTTATTCAGATACCGAGTAATTGTAAAAATTAGAAAGCTTTTTAGTGTTTTTAGACGCATTGTTTTTTTTACCGGTGGATTTCACCAATTAAAATGAACACGATCGGCACATCTAAACCACGTCCGTCTGTGGAATATTGACACTGACAGCTCCTGAACGCGGTAAAAGTGCATGCACGTGCACTGTCTTGATCTTGTTATTCGTTTTCCGAACACGTGTTCAACAATGTTCAATATTTCCGAACGTAAAATATACGAACGCCTATAGAACACTTTGTCGAGTGCCCGAAATCGAATCAAACGGTACATGTGGGGCCAGCGTTAGATGGTCTGATCGCGTTCAGTCTCATTGGTGATATTCGCCTTAAATGTTAGTATGACATGGCGAAAATGTTTGTGGACTTGTCAGCCTGCAAGTCATCACTACAACGTGACGTCAAACGATCTAAACTCAACATGTTTAGTTATTAGCACGATTAAAGAGTTCCCTCGAGCGGTGACGACTCTGCTGACTGCACCATCAGTGTATCTAAATAAACATTTTTTATTTACGAAGTTTCAACTTGATAGGCTAAGAAGTTGTCCAAACAATTACTTCACAAGAAGCCTGAAATACTAAGAAATAAATAATAATACTAGCCTGTCACGAAGGCACGAGTAGTAATCACCACGCTTGATCAAGCCGGGTTGGCGATTTCAGACTTAAGTCCATGTTCTACACCCAGATTTCGCCAAAACCAGATGGTAAAATTTAATAAGTACTCAAAACCTCAGGCTCAGCAGAAGTACCTTAAAAAATATGATTAGTTTGACATGACGTCACAAGCATTTTCGCTGTTCTAGTAATTTTATAGGAGAGATACTCATGTGGTTGTTTTATAAGCATTAGCAACTGCTACTACACTCTCCGTGAGCATACCGGGATTCATTAGTAAGCCTGATATGCTTAAGTTTAATATCAGGTTTAAACTTGGACCCACACCAAAACTTTATAAAAATTGTAGTTCTAGTTAGAAGGAATGGTAGGAAAGATTAAAGAATAGATTTTATTATTTTTAATTAAACATGAGTCAGATCTGACATACAGTATGTTATATAGTAAAGGTGTTCCCTTGAGCTCCATAATTTATAGCATTAATAGATAAAAATAAATATATCAGTAATAAATAAATATAGATATATAAATAAATCTATAGGCAGGCCTCCCACACGGTGGACCGACGACCTGGTGAAAGTTGCGGGAAGGGCATGGATGCGGAAGGCGCAGGACCGGTCATTGTGGAAATCCTTGGGGGAGGCCTTTGTCCAGCAGTGGACGTCTTTCGGCTGAAATGATGATGATGAAATAAATCTATATATATAATAAATATATATATATATTTATACATATGTATAAAAAAAATAACAAAAAATATTTGAAAAACAATAAATTATAAACATCCTCTTAAAATCTAAATAGTAGCGCGCGCATCAGTAAGATCGCCGCACAGAGTGTTTCTTTTACGTATCAATTTAATAAAAAGTAAACATTTTGTTGTTGAATGGTAATATTTTTTAACATGCTATATTATCGCGGGTGAAAGGGAACGCCTTTCGATAGTTAAATACTTTTTAATAGACATTAAGAAAGTTTAATGTCGCCCCTGTGAAAAAACTTCATTCATTGGAACCTGTCTAATTCCCACCAGTGTGGACCGTAACAAGTACCAGATCCACATACCCTTGCCACCGAAGATCGATCCAACGGTGACCATGATACAGGTGGAGGAGAAACTGGACGTGACGTTTTCTGACGTCGGAGGCTGCAAGGAGCAGATCGAGAAGCTCAGGGAAGTCGAGGAGACTCCGCTTCTACACGTGAGTTACTGAGTTGATGAAGTCTTTTTGAAAGCTACATTAAAATAAATAACTTAAACAATATACTAAAAGAAAACATTCAATTCGGAGGTATTATTTTAGCAAATTAAAAAGTATTGATTTAGAACACTGAAAAAGATGATTTAAATAATATAAAGCGTGTAAAAAAGTAAAACGTACGTACTTCTTTGCAAGTGTAAAAATTTCAGACACAACACAATCTATTCAAAATAACACTCACACGTAAGTTTTTTGTCATGTCAGGTTAAACTAGAAGAGGTCTGTTTCCTAGGTGACTATTCTGAAAAGAAACACAGAAATGAACTGAGGTCACAGTCTCTTTTAAAGGCCAGACATCTCGATAAGATCGGTTTGGACTGATCAGAGAGAGGACCATGCAGATTAGCGTCTGAGATAGTAATTTGGGGAAAGAACCACATAGATTTGAGTGGACTTTACCAGTCTGTGCACGAATTTGACAGTTATCGTGAAGCTTAAATCCAGAGCTAAAGGAGCTCAACGATTTGGCGAACAATAAAAAAAGAAGAAACACTTGGGCCGGGCCGCATAGAGTATTCAATTGACAGAAAAAAAAACAATATCCGAATCATGTAGTCGTCACGTTCACAATAATAAAAATAATAATGAAAGTTTCAGTTGTGCCATCAGGATGGAATTTGTTGTTGACAAATGTGCAGTCTTGCATGTTAAACGAGGGGAGATTATGGAATCCGAAGGGATTCAACTCTCGGATTCCATACACTTGAGATCCCTCTCCTCATCCGAAAACTAAAAGTATTTGGGTTATGTCGGAAGCCTTAGGCATTAATGTTACTGACATGAAGCAATCGCTGAATGAGCGCTTCTTTGGCCCCCTGAAAAAGGTATTAAATTGCGTTTTATCGGGCGGAAATAAGGCCTTCATCAGTGTATCTAAATAAACATTTTTTATTTACGAAGTTTCAACTTGATAGGCTAAGTGGAAATTGTCCAAGTAATTACTTCACAAGCCTGAAATATAAGAAATAAATAATAATACTAGCCTGTCACTTTCCCACTGCAGGACAAAAGCCTCTTCTCATACAAAGAAGGCGCGAGTAGTAATCACCACGCTTGATCAAGCCTTGGCCAAGGGTTGGCGATTTCAGACTTAAGTCCAGGTTCTACAACATTTTACACCCACATTTCGCCAAACCCAGATGGTAAAATCTAATAAGTACGCAAAACCAGATGATCAGCAGAAGTAGCTTAAATAATTTGATTATTTTGACATATCTGGACGGGTCCAAGGTCACAAGCATTTTCGCAGTTCTAGTCATTTTATAGGAGAGAAAGTAAGTGGTTGATTTATAAGCATGAGCAACTTCTGATACACTCTCCGAGAGCATACCTGGGTTCATTAATCAGTCTGATACGCTTGAGTTTAATATCAGGTTCGTACTTGGACCCACAACAAAACTTTATAAAAATTGTAGTTCTAGTTAGAATGCATGGTTTAAACTTGTTAATTTATAGCATTAATAGATACAAATATAATGGCAGCATATAAACATAAGCATAAAAAGCTTTAAACATAGAAATATTTAAATGACAATAAATTCGAAACATCCTTTTTAAAATCTAACTAGTTGCGCGCCCATCAATAAGATCGCCGCACACGCGGCCCGTCATACATGAATAAATGTGACATTGCCGTACTTCCACGTTTAAAGCCAAGTGCGCGTGCACAGAGTATTTCTCTTACGTATCAATTTAATAAAAAATAAAAAAAAGTTGTTGAATGGTAATGTTTTTTAACATGCACGTACGCCGTATTATTTCAGGTTAAAGGGAACGCCTTTCGATTTCTAAAATAATGTTTAATAGACATTCAGAAAGTTTAATGTCGCTTCTGTGAAAAAAAGTCACATTTTTCACGATTGTTTTTTTTTATTAAATGATGAATACATGCCAAAACTATAATGTATTTGTTTGAACAACGTTCTTAAAGTAAAAATGAAAAAGTTAAGATCGAGGGAATTATATTTATTTGGAATTGATTTCAAAGCTTAACAAATTTGAACTTATGTGACCTATCGCTTTAAAAACATTACCTTTATAACCCAAAAATAAATAACTTACATAAATCTATCCCAGTTAGCAATATTGAGCAATCAATTTTCAATCAAAATTCTACACGTGAGTTACTGAGTTGATGAAGCCTTTTGAAAGCTAAATTAAAATAAATAAGTTAACTTAAACAATATACTAAAAAAAACATTCAATTCGAAGGGATTATTTTTAGCAAATTAAAAAGTATTGATTTAGAACACTGAAAAGAATGATTTCAAAAAAGTAAAACGTCTGGACTTCTTTGCAAGTGTCCAGCTTTTTGATGGGCCTTTCAAATTTCGAAATGGCAATCCTAGGTTCATGCCAATAGACGTATTATTTTGTTATTGTGACAGTGATCTATTCTATCTAACATCGCGTCCACCCCCTTGGGTGTATGTGATGTTAAACTTCAAAGGGAAAAGTACGAAATCCAAGCTAACTGCGGGTGAAGTGCTAATTTCTAATAAAGTTTATTGTAAAATACTTATTTGTTCATCAATGGAACCTTTTCTTATTTTGATACATATTTATAGGCAGTAAGCCTGTAAATCAATAAAAGACTGGAATAGAAACCCAAGTAAAGTATGCATAATTAGTCAAACTCAACCACTAATTGTTGTTCAAAAAAAGTAATCATCTCTTACAGTTTCCATCTGTTACTGTCGCGGACATAATGTGACGTCATTTTCCACTGAACTGAGTTTTTAGCCCCAAATCAAATAAATATATGTTGTGGTGTTCAAGCAGAAACCACATTAAAAAGAAAAACTTACAAAGATTTGAAGCAGTTAGCAGTTATTGATGTTTATTCACTACGTCACTTTCGGTATTGTTGAAGACCATGCTTTTTGAATTTGCGTTCCGTTTCATGAAAACATTGCAACTTTAAAAACTTTGTGAAATGCAAAATAAGTCATACATCTATACTAATATTATAAATGGGAAAGTGTGCGTGTCTGTTTCACGGCAAAACGGAGCGACGAATTGACGTGATTTTTTACGTGGAGATAGAGTTGAAGGGATAGAGAGTGACTTAGGCTACTTTTTGTCTCTTTCTAAGCCTCCACTTCCTAACGCGAGCGAAACCGCGGGCAAAAGCTAGTTAAAAAAAATGACAAATGGTTCCACAATTTCATACAAGACCTATAGCCATCTATCTACTCCATAACACATCAATTTGCAGAAAAAAATCATGCATTATGTATTTCAGCGCTCGATGAAGGTGATATAGCGCTTCTACAATCATACGTAAGTAAATTATTAATTATTTCACAAGTAGAGAAAGGATGTTAATGACTGGCATTTTTTCTTTTTTCAAACTCTGTTCGGTTTGTAGGGCCAAGGACAATATACGAAGATCATAAAAGAGGTCGAAGATGGTATACAGACTGTGATGGAGAGGGTTAATGAGTTAACGGGCATCAAGGAATCAGATACTGGGTTGGCCCCACCAGCCTTGTGGGAACTTGCAGCAGACAAGCAGACCCTTCAGAATGAACAACCTTTACAGGTATATACTTCATTTATTTTGCTTTTATTTCCGTATTAACCTTTGATGACTAAATAAGCATGCATAATAAAAACAAGAACATTGGAAAAATGTCTTTATTTCGACTTAAAAGTTAATAAAATTTAGCTGATAATTTAAACAATCCATTTTCTTCCTATTTCTCAGATCTTGTTCAAACAAATTTTTAGGGGAAGAACTATTCTCGCCCCTGCTACGTCAGCTAGGGCTTCCTTATTCTCATCTTTGTTGTTTCATTTCTACGCACTAGTGCTCCGCGTGTAATGGACATGCACGCACAACCTGGTGACATGTATCTTTTGTCAAAATGTGAACCTTGTCATGTCACCCTTTGTGTCACAATACAATACTTTTCTTTGTTGAGAATACGGCCACTTTAAAGTTCAATAATATATGTATCATTTAATTTGATTCATTCATTAAGGTCCACAAATAATTTTCCCAATGTTCTATAATTTTAACCCAATGGAGTCCCAAAAGGTGATTGCTCTAAACTTAGCAATCTCTTCCGCAGCCTCCTAGAATAAAGGTACATGGACTTAGACCAACATTATAAGTATTTGTGTTGGTTGTCAGCCATGAGCCACATTTATTTTGTCATACTTATATTATAGTAGTAAGGCTGGTACAGTATTACATTTTTATGTAGTAGTGCGACGGTGAATGAGCAATATCCTCTATGTAAAAAAATGCAACTTTACAGGAGACAAAATAAACGTTTCCCTTTATTTTATTTGGCTATTGGTAGTATACCATAACGTACTTGTAGGATAAGTAGTTAAGTATCGTGTTAGGTTTTGTCAGTATACGTGAAATAGCATTTAACATCAATTATTGGCATCAAAAACTAAAAATCGAAAAAATGGTGGGTACTTAGGAGGATTTGTATTCTATTTAATTTAATAATTAATAAAAATGATTGATATAATAATTATTTTTTGACATAATATGTTGTATAGAGTCAAGTTCTTCAAACCTATCAGACAGACGTGTTGCTGGGGAGTTTGTTCCACCACTTCCTGTACCCAGCAAGGATACTAGGAAGTGGTGAAGGGTGGGCGTTTTGGGGGACTGTCTTTTGTAAACGTTTTGACGTTCAAAAAGTGCTGATTCGCAGCCTTATTTGAATAAATGAATTTTGATTTGATTTTGATTTACGTAAGTACTTCATTGTCTAGTGGCGAAGTGTCCATATTAGCATACTGCTTGATTCCTACCGCCTTTCTTATGGCGGTTTGGAAAAGCAACCATTGAAATGAGGCCCAGTCATTGGTGTCTTCTATTTCCCAATAATATAGCTGTACAAAAGGTGTATAGGAAAATAAGTAACTATAGCTTTCAAACAAGACTGGTAAGTATTTTATTTATAAAAGTCTCGTAAACAATAGGGATGTGTCCTAGGTAAAAATATATTAAATCTATTTAGTCCGTCAGTAAGATAACCAAAAAATATGGGACACGTATAAGTGAAAATGATATAGCACATCAAAGTTCAGGAGAAGAGGCTTGTGACGTCACTGTTACGTTAAAAAGGTTTCATGGCGTGACGTCACGCGCAATTTCAACGCACTATATCGTCGTCATTTTTGGTTTACGTGACAAATAAAAAAAACGTGTCCAGTATTTTTGAGTAATCCAACTTTCGGACCAATCATAATTTTCAAGGACACTACCCTATTGATGCCTCATCACTGTTTAATAGTACTAGCTATTCCCCTCGGTTTCGCCCGCTCGTAAGGGTCGTAGCGTGGTATTAAAGCCACGCCATTAACCTTTCTCAAGAATTGGATTATCAAATGCAAAAAGATTTTTTCGTGATGTAATCACTTAATTATAAGAATGTTCGTCACAGGAAGCAAGATGTACAAAAATCTTCAATGCGGACTCTAATGACCCGAAGTACATCAACACCGTGAAGCAGTTTGCCAAGTTCGTGGTGGACCTCGCCGACTCTGTAGCTCCTACTGACATTGAAGAAAGCATGAGGGTTGGGTAAGATTATTTTTTTCCCATCAATTAGTTTCAATTAGGTTCTAGTAATTTCTAAGTCATATTAGGTGCCATCGATAAATTATGTCACACGTTTCATGATTTTCGGTCCCGTCCTTAGCTTTATATTTGTGAAGGCAGACTATTGACTTATGACTCGTCACCCCTTGTTACACGATAACACACTTAGTTGACTCGCTCCCTCGCCATGAACATGTGACGGTGTGACCCCTATAATAGGGTGGACTCACTATAACGGAGTAAGTAATGGGGTTGGGTGTGAACATTCCTTGTTAGTCTGAAGTAGAAAACTGTTCGTCGAAATGTTATCATCAAAGTCTACGCAATAGGGATAGTGACTAAAATAAAGTTCTTTTGGTCCTCAGGTAGTTTATTAAAAAATATTGGGACACATATTTTTTATTTTTATAAGATCAATAGATTCCGTCGATACATGAAAATTAAGTATGACGTCACGCCTATGTAGATATTATAGTGAGTTGTGACGTTTTAAGCCGCCCACTCCCCAACTTGAATGCGTTTTCATCAAAGTCATTTGTTTTAACATGATACAGCAAAAAGTACGTGCCTGTACTTTTTTATTATCTGACTGACGGACTAAATACATATTTATGGCGTGTTATGGTAGTAATGCAAATAATGTTTCTTCCCATAAAGAAACAGGTAAGACATGATAAGCATTAAAGTTGACAGGTATTATGAGTTAAGTACTTACTACTTATGCGCATTTACTGTATCCGTCAATGTAGCCCGCGTAATTCAAACTAATTTCACTAAACTATTACCAAGTAATTTTAAATTAGAATCCTACAAACATTAATATCTCTATATTAATGTTTGTAGGATTCTAATTTATCAAAATCATATTTGCTAGACATAGAACTATTAAGTGAAATGTGTTTTTTTTTGTGCCTCGCTGAAATATTTTTTAGTTGCTAATGCTTTGTAAGTAAACATGCTAGCCTGTGCTTATTCAGATACCGAGTAATTGTTAAAATTAGAAAGCTTTTTAGTGTTTTTAGACGCATTGTTTTTTTACCGGTGGATTTCACCAATTAAAATGAACACGATCGGCACATCCAAACCGCGTTCGTCTGTGGAATATTGACACTGACAGCTCCTGAACGCGGTAAAGGTGCATGCACGTGCACGTTTTCCGAACACGTGTTCAACAATGTTCAATATTTCCGAACGTAAAATATACGAACGCTTGCCTATAGAACACTTTGTCGAGTGCCCGAAATCGAATCAAACGGTACATGTGGGGCCAGCGTTAGATGGTCTGATCGCGTTCAGTTTCATTAGTGATATTCGCCTTAAATGTTAGTATGACATGGCGAAAATGTTTGTGGACTTGTCAGCCTGCAAGTCATCACTAAAACGTGACGTCAAACGATCTAAACTCAACATGTTTAGTTATTAGCACGATTAAAGAGTTCCCTCGAGTATCTAAATAAACATTTTTTATTTACGAAGTTTCAACTTGATAGGCTAAGAAGTTGTCCAAGCAATTACTTCACAAGAAGCCTGAAATACTGAGAAATAAATAGTAATACTAGCCTGTCACTGTCACTGTCCCACTGCAGGACAAAAGCCTCTTCTCATACAAAGAAGGCACGAGTAGTAATCACCACGCTTGATCAAGCCGGGTTGGCGATTTCAGACTTAAGTCCATGTTCTACACCCAGATTTTCGCCAAAACCAAATGGTAAAATTTAATAAGTACTCAAAACCTCAGGCTCAGCAGAAGTACCTTAAAAAATATGATTAGTTTGACATGACGTCACAAGCATTTTCGCTGTTCTAGTAATTTTATAGGAGAGATACTCATGTGGTTGTTTTATAAGCATTAGCAACTGCTACTACACTCTCCGAGAGCATACCGGGATTCATTAGTAAGCCTGATATACTTAAGTGTAATATCAGGTTTAAACTTGGACCCACACCAAAACTTTATAAAAATTGTAGTTCTAGTTAGAAGGAATGGTAGGAAAGATTTAAGAATAGATTTTATTATTTTTAATTAAACATGAGTCAGATCTGACATACAGTATGTTATATAGTAAAGGTGTTCCCTTGAGCTCCATAATTTATAGCATTAATAGATAAAAATAAATATATCAGTAATAAATAAATATAGGCATATAAATAAATCTATATATATAATAAATATATATATATATATATTTATACATATGTATAAAAAAAATAACAAAAAATATTTGAAAAACAATAAATTATAAACATCCTTTTAAAATCTAAATAGTAGCGCGCGCATCAATAAGATCGCCGCACAGAGTGTTTCTTTTACGTATCAATTTAATAAAAAGTAAACATTTTGTTGTTGAATGGTAATTTTTTTTAACATGCTATATTATCGCGGATGAAAAGGAACGCCTTTCGATAGTTAAATACTTTTTAATAGACATTAAGAAAGTTTAATGTCGCCCCTGTGAAAAAACGTCATTCATTGAAACCTGTCTAATTCCCACCAGTGTGGACCGTAACAAGTACCAGATCCACATACCCTTGTCACCGAAGATCGATCCAACGGTGACCATGATGCAGGTGGAGGAGAAACCGGACGTGACATACTCTGACGTCGGAGGCTGCAAGGAGCAGATCGAAAAGCTGAGGGAAGTCGTGGAGACTCCGCTTCTACACGTGAGTTACTGAGTTGATGAAGTCTTTTTGAAAGCTAATTTAAAATAAATAAGTCAACTAAAACAATATTCTAAAAAAACATTCAATTCAAAGGGATTATTTATAGGAAATTAAAAAGTATTGATTTAGAACACTGAAAAAGATGATTTAAATAATATAAAGCGTGTAAAAAAGTAAAACGTACGTACTTCTTTGCAAGTGTAAAAATTTCAGACACAATTTATTGTACATCTATTCAAAATAACACTCACACGTAAGTTTTTTGTCATGTCAGGTTAAACTAGAAGAGGTCTGTTTCCTAGGTGACTATTCTGAAAAGAAACACAGAAATGAACTGAGGTCACAGTCTCTTTTAAAGGCCAGACATCTCGATAAGATCGGTTTGGACTGATCAGAGGACCATGCAGATTAGCGTCTGAGATAGTAATTTGGGGAAAGAACCACATAGATTTGAGTGGACTTTACCAGTCAGTGCACGAATTTGACAGTTATCGTGAAGCTTAAATCCAGAGCTAAAGGAGCTCAACGATTTGGCGAACAATAAAAAAAGAAGAAACACTTGGGCCGGGCCGCATAGAGTATTCAATTGACAGAAAAAAAAACAATATCCGAATCATGTAGTCGTCACGTTCACAATAATAAAAATAATAATGAAAGTTTCAGTTGTGCTATCAGGATGGAATTTGTTGTTGACAAATGTGCAGTCTTGCATGTTAAACGAGGGGAGGAGGGGAGGCACGATCATCGGTAATGAGGTTGTACACCCCGCGGAAATGCGGAGGTTGAGGCTTCTTAAATGCTAAGACACTCCACAACCGCGAGTTGTGCAACCTCAGGGATATTTTTTTTTAAACCGAAGTGGGTATGCATCGGAATGTGGTCGCAGTGGACAAGGGACTCACCCCGCTGTCCATGGCTAAAGAGAACTAGCGCAAACCTGTAGTGCTTACTACCGATGACCGCAAGCAGGTATGGCAAAGCAAGGAGCTTCACGGGCGCTTCTATCGAACTCTTCATGGGCCCGATGTGGATTTCTTAGCGTCCGTATCCTGGCTACGATTCGGTGACCTCTTTGGGGAAACTGAAGGTTTTGTCTGTGCGATTATGGACGAAGTTATTCTGACGAACAACTATCGGAAACATATTATGAAGGACGGGACGGTTGACATGTGTCAGGCATGCCACCGTCCAGGTGAGTCCATCAGACATATTATTTCTGGTTATTCTCGTCAAGCTAACGGCGAATACTTGCACAGACATAACCAAGTGGCCAGGATTATCCATCAGCAACTTGCTTTGAGGTACAAGCTTGTGGAATCTTAGGTACCGTACTACAAGTATGTGCCCGAACCAGTTCTCGAAGATGACCATGTCACGTTGTACTGGGATCGGTCTATCATTACTGATAGGAGTATTGTTGCCAATAAGCCTGACATAGTAGTGATAGACCGATTAGCGCGCCGCGCAATGATAGTAGATGAAACCATCCCACATGACGAGAACCTCGTGAAAGCCGAGAAAGAAAAACAGATTAAGTATCTTGACTTAGCACACGAGGTTGTCGACATGTGGAATGTGGACTCGGCTGTCATTGTGCCGATCGTCGTTACGGCCAATGGCCTACTGGCTCAAATCCTCGGCGACCATCTTTCGAGTCTTTCGTTACACGATTGGATCAAAGGCGTGATCCAGAAGGCAGTACTCCTCGATGCGACCTGACATTGTGAGGAGGTTCCTGTCTCTGCAACCCTAACCGTCGGTAGCTTGGACCCTGCTCCTGCCATCGGTGTATTTTTTTATATTTTTTATATTTAAAATGTAATTTATGGGTATATTATACAACGAATAAAGAGAAAAATAATAATTACACAAAACTTTGCAGAAGCTTGTTTAACAGACACATATATTAGGTCTTTACCTATGAAATTGCCGTTCTGCAGTACTGGCCATTTCAAATCAAAATATTTTTTGTTTGGCTAAGAATTCTAATTTCAAATTAATTTTATTTTAAAAACATGGATTTTTTTTTCCAAAAGTAGTCATTTGTTTATTGATTAGTGTTACATTTTCATCGCATTTAAATCTTTTTCGTCATCATGGATACGTTAAAAATTCGAGTAATTATGGAATATGAGTACCGTCGTGGCAGCAACGCGGCACAAGCGGCACGCAACATCAACGACGTTTACGGAGCTAACACTACAAACCAACGCACTACCTGTTATTGGTTTGCTCGCTTCCGTTCTGGAAATTTCGACCTGAAAAATGAACCTCGCGGTCGTCCGAAGACTTTGGTCGACAATGACGAATTAAAGGCGATTGTGGAAGCTGATGATACACAATCTACGGCTGAATTAGCAGCAGCTTTCGACGTTAGCGTCAAAACAATATTGGTCCATTTGCGTCAAATTGGCAAGGTAAAAAAGCTTGACAAATGGGTGCCCCACGAACTCAATGATCGCCAGCGCGAAGTACGCGTCGAGACGTGCCTTGCACTGCTCAACAGACACACAAATGAAGGAATTTTGAACCGCATTGTTACCTGCGCTGAAAAATGGATTCTGTTTGATAACCGCAAGCGCTCAGCAAGTTGGTTGGATCCTGGTTCAGCACCTAAACAATGCCCTAAACGAAAACTTACCCCAAGAAAAGTGATGGTCACTGTTTGGTGGTCTAGCGCCGGTGTGATTCAACACAGCTTCTTACCAAACGGGGTGAGCATTACTGCAGATGTGTACTGTGAAGAATTGAACACAATGATGGAGAAGCTGGCACATCTCCAACCAGCATTGGTCAATCGCTCGTCTCCGCTGCTCCTGCACGACAACGCGCGACCTCATACTGCACAGCAGACGGTCTCCAAGTTGCAAGAACTGGGGTTGGAAGCTCTCCGTCATCCGCCCTACTCACCAGACCTTGCGCCTACAGACTACTACTTTTTCCAGAATTTGGATAACTTCTTGGCGGGAAAAAAATTCAATACCCGAGAGGCAGTACAAAATGCCTTTGAAGAATTTGTTGCCTCCCGTCCAGCTGATTTCTTTAAGAAGGGCATCAATAAACTGCCACTGCGTTGGCAAAGATGCATTGATTGCATGGGTGATTACTTCGATTAATACAAATAAAAAATACATGAAAAAAATTCATTTAAATTTTTTCATACAAAACGGCAATTTCATAGGTAAAGACCTATTATGTAGATCATACTCACATTAATAAGACCATTATATTGTACCATGTTTTAATACAAATAAATATATCCTATCATTCAATTCATCAATAATTGGTTCAAGGCAAAAAATTACACTTTTATTCCCATTTTTACTTAAACATAAAATACCTACACTCTTCAATTTTCTCTTCCAGGTCCTAATGGCGACAAACAGGCCCGACACCCTCGACCCCGCCCTCATGCGTCCCGGCCGTCTGGACCGGAAGGTTGAGTTCGGTCTGCCTGACCTTGAAGGCAGAGCACACATCTTCAGGATCCACGCGCGGTCCATACTAGGTAAAAATATATTAAGTCTATTTAGTTACAACCCGTAGTACGTGCCTATATTTTTTTTATTATCTGACTGACGGATAAATATGTATTTTTTTCAAATTTGATGGCGTGTTATGGTAGTAATGCTAAGATTAAATAGTGTTTCTTCCCATAAAGAAACAGGTAAGACATGATAGACAAACAGGTATTATGTTAAGTACTTACTACTTATTCGCATTTACTGTACAGTCGACCGGACGTCTGTGGTAACACTGACCTAATGGACGCCCCCATAGGTGGCTAGGTCAACTCTGACCTAGCCACCTATGGGGGCGTCCATTAATTATGTGAGGCGTTAATGGGGATTTTCCGAATGGCCAGATGCGACATCTCACTATTCGGTAAATCAACCTTTGGCTCAATCTCCTTCCCCAAACCCCAATCTCTAGTGAGATTTTAAAAAATGTGTGTTTATAGTGTAAATGTGGTGGATTTATTCAAAAGAAATGATGAATAAATAATAAATATAAATAAATTTATTATTTAACCTGATTTTCCCGCAATTGTGCTTTGTTTCTTGCGGAAAGAAATACGTGATATTCGCCGAGATCCCCTCATCTCTCCAAAGTAAGATTAGATGTGATTCAGCTCGAACCCGTCCCCGCACCCCTGAACGCCTCACATACGCCCGACGACTCAATTCAGTTACCATGACTTTGACATTGACTTGTGGCCTTCTATTCTTATGGTAGATCCGTCAATGTAGCCCGCGTAATTCAAACTAATTTCACCAAACTATTACCAAGTAATTTTAAATTAGAATCGAATAGAACTATTTCGTGAAATGTGTTTTTTTTGTGCCTCGCTGAAATATTTTTGAGTTGCTAATGCTTTGTAAGTAAACATGCTAGCCCGTGCTTATTCAGATACCGAGTAATTGTTAAAATTAGAAAGCGTTTTAGTGTTTTAGACGCATTGCTTTGTACCGGTGGATTTCACCAATAAAAATGAACACGATCGGCACATCTAAACCACGTTCAAAAACGGTCTGTGGAAAATTGACACTGACAGCTCCTGAACGCGGCAAAGGTGCATGCACGTGCACGATCTCGATTTTGTTATTCGTTTTCCGAACACGTGTGCAATAATGTTCAATATTTCCGAACGTAAAATATACGAACGCATGCGTATAGAACACTTTTTCGAGTGCCCGAAATCGAACCAACCGATACATGTGGGGCCAGCTAGATGGTCTGATCGCGTTCAGTTTCATTGGTGATATTCTCCTTAGATGTTAGTAGATATGACATTGCGAAAATGTTTGTGGACTTGTCAGTCTGCAAGTCATCACTAAAACGTGACGTCAAACGAATTAAATTCAACGTGTTTACTGTCACTGTCCCACTGCAGGACAAAAGCCTCTTCTTATACAAACAAGGCTCGAGTAGTTATCACCATGCTTGATCAAGCCGGGTTGGCGATTTCAGACTTAAGTCCAGGTTCTACAGTATTCTACACCCACATTTCACCAAACCCAGGTGGTAATATCTAATAAATACTCAAAACCTCATGCTCAGCAGTAGTGCTTGCAATCATTACAAAAACGAAGTAGCTTAAAAAATATGATTATTTCGACATATCTGGACATGTCCCCAAGGTCACAAGCATTTTCGCTGTTTTATAGGAGAGAACGGAAGTGGTTGCTTTATAAGCATTAGCAACTTCTAAAAAACTCTCCGAGAGCATACCGGGGTTCATTATTTGGTCTGATACGGTTAAGTTTAGTATCAGGTTATACTTGGACCCACACCAAAACTATATATAAATTGTAGTTCTAGTTAGAAGGCATGGTTTAAACTTGTTAATTTATAGCATTAATATATACAAATAAAATGTCAGCTTATAAACATAAGTATAAAAAACTGTAAACAAAGAAATATTTAAATGATAATAAATTCGAAATATCCTTTTTAAAAGCTAACTAGTTGCGCGCCCATCAATAAGATCACCGCACACGCGGCCCGTCATTCATGAATAAATGTGACATTGCCGTACTTCCACGTTGAAAGCCAAGTGCGCGTGCACAGAGTGTTTCTTTTAAGTATCCATTTAATTTAAAAAAAAAAACATTTTGTTGCACGGACGCTATTTTTTTGCGGGTTAAAGGGAACACCTTTCTGTAGTTAAAATACTGTTTAATAGACATTAAGAAAGTTTAATGTCGCCTCTGTGAAAAAACGTCACATTTTTCACGATTGTTTTTTTTATTATTTAAAGATGAATAGGTGCATGTCAATACTTTAAAGCATTTGTTTGAACTACGTTCTTAAAGTGAAAATGAAAAAAGTTAAGAACGAGGGTTTTATATTTATTTGGAATTATTGATTTAAAAAATAACCCAGAAATAAATAACTAACATAAATCTATCCCAGCCAGCAATATTGAGCAATCAATTAATTGAAACCTGTCTAATTCCCACCAGTGTGGACCGTAATAAGTACCAGATCCACATACCCTTGTCACCGAAGATCGATCGAACGGTGACCATGATGCAGGTGGAGGAGAAACTGGACGTGACGTTTTCTGACGTCGGAGGCTGCAAGGAGCAGATCGAAAAGCTCACGGAAGTCATGGAGACTCCGCTTCCACACGTGAGTTACTGAGTTGATGAAGTCTTTTTGAAAGCTACATTAAAATAAATAAGTTAACTTACACAATATACTAAAAAAAACCTTCAATTCGAAGGGATTATTTTTAGCAAATTAAAAAGTATTGATTTAGAACACTGAAAATAATGATTTAAAAAAAGTGAAACGTCCGGACTTCTTTGCAAGATCCAGCTTTTTGATCGGCCCTTCAAATATTTAAATGCGCTGCGGGCTCTGTATCGACTGAAGAACGTTCTACCATCTAGTACAAAGACAATGCTTGTGCAAACCTTATTTTTGCCTATCATCGATTATGGTGATGTGTGCTATTACGACCTGAATGCAGATCTCCTCAACAAACTTTACCGATACCGAACTGAATAAATGCATTCGATTTGTTTTGAATCAAATATGATCATGTCTCCGCGCATCGGTCGCTTCTTAAGTGGTAACCCATACGTCAGCGCCGAGAGCAAAGGGCGCTTACCACACACACACATCATCACATCATCAGGCCATACTAGTCCACTGCTGGACATAGCCCTCTCCTAATGAGCGCCATAGCGCCCTGTCTTCAGCTCGCCGCATCCAGCATCTGCCTGCAGTCTTTCGCAGATCGTCATCCCACCTGGTCAGAGGGCGTCCTACACTACGTTTGCCGAGTCGCGGTCTCCACTCAAGAACACGTTTACCCCAGCGGTTGTCGGTTCTTCGCGAGATATGGCCAGCCCACTGCCACTTCAACTTGCTAATTCTTTGAGCTATGTCGGTGACTTTGGTTCTATGTCGGATGTATTCGTTTCGAATCGTATCCTTCAGAGAAACTCCGAGCATAGCTCTCTCCATAGCTCGCTGAGCGACTTTAAATTGGTGGACCAACCTTACCGTAAGTGTCCATGTCTCGGCTCCGTAGGTCATGACGGGTAGGACGCACTGATTAAAAACTTTCGTTTTCAAGCATTGCGGTATGGATGACGAGAAGACTCGGCGCAGTTTCCCAAACGCTGCCCAGCCCAGCTGGATCCTCCTCTTGGCCTCCTTCTCGAAATTGTTTTTACCTAACTGCAGAATCTGCCCGAGGTAAGTGTATTCGGAAACGATTTCGAGAAGGTGGCCATGTACGACGACCGGTATTGGATCAATGTGGCCATTGATCATGACTTTGGTTTTATCCAAATTCATGCCAAGACCGATACGTCGCGAGGCTGAAGCTAGGCCGTCCAGCATCTGGTTCAGCTCCTCTAGCGACTCCGCCATTAAGACTATGTCATCTGCGAATCGTAGGTGTGAGATGTAGTCGCCGTTTATGTTTATGCCCTTTCCTTTCCAGTCCAGCATCTTAAACATATCTTCCAACGCGCTTGTGAACAGTTTCGGGGATATAACATCCCGCTGTCTCACTCCTCTGCGCAATTGGATCGGTTTAGACTGCTGGCCCTGTACTCGGACACTCATGGTCGCGGCTTCGTACAGACATCTCAACACCTCGATATAACGATAGTCTACTTGGCATCGCTGTAAGGATTCCAGAACAGCCCAGGTTTCGACAGAGTCAAAGGCCTTCTCATAGTCCACAAAGGCCAGACACAGGGGCTGATTATACTCTTCGGACTTCTGTATAATCTGCCTCACCGTGTGAATGTGGTCTATGGTGCCATATCCTCCTCGAAACCCGGCCTGTTCCGGCGGCTGAAACTCGTCGAGTCTCCTGGCGAGACGATTCGTGACCACTCGTGAGAACAACTTATAGACATGGCTCAGGAGCGAGATGGGTCTATAATTTTCAAGAAGGGCTTTGTCACCCTTCTTAAAAAAGAGCACCACCAAACTCCCGCTCCACGCCTTTGGAGTTCTCCCACTGTGAAGGACGGTGTTAAAGAGGTTCGTTAATTCCTTTATAACAGGGGCTCCTCCAGCTTTCAAAAGCTCTGATGTTATTCCGTCCTCACCGGGGGCTTTTCCATTTTTAAGCTGCCTCAGAGCTAACACGATCTCGTCTTGACTGATGTCAGGCAGTTCGTCGGTGTAGTGGCGCATCAGGGTTGCTCTGGAATCGTGGTCATCTCGTCGGGAATGAGGTGCATGTGCAGCGTATAATCGGCCATAGAAATCCTCTATCTCGGCGGAGATCTCTGGTTTAGACAATACGGTCCTCCCATCGTTCGTTTTAAGCTTCGTCAGGTGGCTCCTGCCAAGCTGCTGAGTGAATACTTTGGACCCTCGGTTTCGCTCAATCGCCTCTTCGATGAGGCGTGTGTTGGAGCTCCGAAGGTCGCGCCGTACCATCTTCGCAATTCGCTTGTTCAGGTCTGACCTCTCCGACGAAGTAGCTTGGGTGGTTTCCCGTCTTTTTGTCATCAACCCGAGAGTCTCAGCCGAGAGTTTGGATTTCCTGCCCGTCCGCTGCGTTCTGCAGAACTTGATGCCCTCATCCCTCAGAGTCTCGACCAGATTGTGTAGGCTCTCGTCAGCGTCGTCAGTGGGTTCCAAGGCAACAAATCTATTCCCGAGAAGCTGCTGGAACTTCTCGGTACCCGCCATGGTATGGATTGGGTTAGGTCGGAGCGTGGACTTCATCAGTCGGTTTCTTTCAAGCTTTAAGTTGATATTCAGAGAGCCTCGGAGAAGTCGGTTATCAGATCCGGTATTGAACCTGTTGATCACTGAGACATCTCTGAATATGTGCTTTCTATCCGTCATGATGAAGTCGATCTCATTTTTAGTCACAGTGTCGGGGCTTTGCCACGTCCACTTCCTTTGCGGCTGTTTCTTAAAGAAGGAGTTCATTAAGAACAGCCCCTCCTTCTCAAGGAAGTTGACAAGCATTTGCCCCCTGTGATTCCTAACTCCATAACCATGCGGGCCTATCCGGGATTCGTTGCCAGTCTGGGTTCCCACCTTGCCGTTAAAGTCCCCCATAACAACATTGAAGTGGGCCTTAGTGGTGTTGTGCAAGGCTTTGGATATGTCTTCGTACATATCCTCCACTTCATCCGAGTGTGTCGAGGTCGGTGCGTAAACCTGAATTACCTTCATGCTGTACCGCTTGGTCAGCCGAAGGATCAGGTACACTACCCTGGTCGACACACTGGCGATTTCTTCAACGTTGCTAGAGAGGGCCCTATTGACGAGGAAACCTACGCCACCCTGGGATGTTTTATCACCCTCGCGAAAGTAGAGAAGATGGCCCGAGTCTAGGGTTACGGTGTCCTCCCCCTCTCTACGGACTTCGCATAACCCCAGAACATGCCATTTAATGTTCTCTAACTCCACTTCCAACTGCGCTAGATGGTGATCAAGCCTCAGAGTTCGTCCGTTGAACGTTGCCAGGGTCAATTCATTGAGGCAGCCTGCCGTAGCCCGGTGATTCCTAGCACCCCCTGCCTTGCCGTTACCATGGCCGCTGCCATGGCCAGGAATAGCGAGGCGGCCGGGAACTGGGGGCCATTTCTTATGCTTGTGCATCATTGGGAGGGTAATGCCCATAATCCCCACGCTGGGCATGCGGGTTGGGGATCGCAGTTTGGTTGTGGAGTTGTTCTGCAGGGGGCGCTGCTGCCCACCCCCCGGTTTGTGTCCCTTAGTCGCCTTTTACGACACCCGCAGGAAGAGTTGGGTTGGTGCTATTCTTTTAAGGCCGACACCACACAGCCACAGGCAGCCAGGCGCTTACCACCTTGTTTTCATTTCTTGTCTCTCCCAATTCCCCTAGTTATCTAGCCCCTCATTTTCAGTACATTTGCACCAACCACAACAGAATTCTGCGTTCCTCCCATAACCGTCTTCTTTAATGCCCGACTCACCGTTCTGACATCGTACGTCTTCTTTATAAAGAAATTTCTCGACGTCTGATCGACACTTCACGTGACCAGAGGGCTGGCCTAATCTTTGCCCAAAGAATGAGTATTGCCATCCATGCAATGCTGCCAGTCTTTTGGGCACGTTTCCAAGTGACAGCGATGCGGAGAAGTACTTTGACGCCTGAGAGTCTTGGTCGGCTTTTTTATTTCATTTTGTTTTTGTAAATATGTATATAGTTAGTTTTATGGCATAATTGTATATATGTAAATACTTAAATTTTCAAAAATAAAATAAAGTAACATAGAAAAATAAAACAAAGTATGAAATTTTCTCTTTCTATTAAATTCTTCCGGTTGCAATCAAATAAAGAGATAAGAGTTTTTTTGTTGTTATGGATAAACTCGAAAACTACTTTAAGAACCTACAAAATACATTATCTGAGTTACAAATTGGCAAGTGACATAGGCTATATTTTATTTTCAAAACTACGCTTTAACATCGCGTCCACCCCCTTGGGTGTACGTGATGTTAAACTTCAAAGGGAAAAGTACGAAATCCAAGCTAACTGCGGGTGAAGTGCTAATTTTTAATAAAGTTTATTGTAAAATACTTATATATATATAAATAGATAAATATTTATAGGCAGTAAGCCTGTAAATCAATAAAAGACTGGAATAGAAACCCAAGTAAAGTATGCATAATTAGTCAAACTCAACCACTAATTGTTGTTCAAAAAAAGTAATCATATCTTACAGTTTCCATCTGTTACTGTCGCGGACATAATGTGACGTCATTTTCCACTGAACTGAGTTTTTAGCCCCAAATCAAATAAATATAATTTGTGGTGTTCAAGCAAAAATCACATTAAAAAGAAAATCTTACAAAGATTTGAAGCAGTTTGCAATTATTGATGTTTATTCACATGGATTGCTTCGTCACTTTCGGTATTGTTGAACACCATGCATTTCGAATTTGAGTTCCGTTTCATGAAAACATCGCAACTTAAAATACTTTGTGAAATGCAAAATAAGTCATACATCTATACTATAATATTATAAATGGGAAAGTGTGCGTGTCTGTTTGTCCGTCTTTCACGGCAAAACGGAACTACGAATTGACGTGATTTTTTACGTGGAGAGAGTTGAAGGGATAGAGAGTAACATAGGCTACTTTTTGTCTCTTTCTAAGCCCCCACTTCCTAACGCGAGAGAGCCGCGGGCGAAAGCTAGTTAAAAAAAATGACAAATGGTTCCACAATTTCATACAAGACCTATAGCCATCTACCTATAGTAATCATGCATTATATATTTCAGCGCTCGATGAAGGTGATATAGCGCTTCTACAATCATACGTAAGTAAATTATCAATTATTTCACAAGTAGAGAAAGGATGTTAATGACTGGCATTTTTTATTCTTTTTTCTTTTTTCAAACTGTATTCGGTTTGTAGGGCCAAGGACAATATACGAAGATCATAAAAGAGGTCGAAGATGGTATACAGACTGTGATGGAGAGGGTTAATGAGTTAACGGGTATCAAGGAATCAGATACTGGGTTGGCCCCACCTGCCTTGTGGGAACTTGCAGCAGACAAGCAGACCCTTCAGAATGAACAACCTTTACAGGTATATACTTCATTTATTTTGCTTTTATTTCCGTATTAACCTTTGATGACTAAATAAGCATGCATAATAAAATCAAGAACATTGGAAAAATGTCTTTATTTCGACTTAAAAGTTAATAACATTTAGCTGATAATTTAAACAATACATTTTCTTCCTATTTCTCAGATCTTGTTCAAACAAATTTTTAGGGGAAGAACTATTCTCGCCCCTGCTACGTCAGCTAGGGCTTCCTTATTCTCATCTTTGTTGTTTCATTTCTACGCACTAGTGCTCCGCGTGTAATGGACATTGACACACAACCTGGTGACATGTATCTTTTGTCAAAATGTGAACCTTGTCATGTCACCCTTTGTGTCACAATACAATACTTTTCTTTGTTGAGAATACGGCCACTTTAAAGTTCAATAATATATGTATCATTTAATTTGATTCATTCATTAAGGTCCACAAATAATTTTCCCAATGTTCTATAATTTTAAGGCAATGGAGTCCCAAAAAGGTGATTGCTCTAAACTTAGCAATCTCTTCCGCAGCCTCCTAGAATAAAGGTACATGGGCTTAGACTAACATAATAAGTATTTGTGTTCGTTATCAGCCATGAGCCACATTTATTTTGTCATACTAATATTATAGTCGTAAGGCTGGTACAGTATTACATTTTTATGTAGTAGTGCGACGGTGAATGAGCAATATCCTCTATGTAAAAAAATGCAACTTTACAGGAGACAAAATAAACGTTTCCCTTTATTTTATTTGGCTATTGGTAGTATACCATAACGTACTTGTAGGATAAGTAGTTAAGTATCGTGTTAGGTTTTGTCAGTATACGTGAAATAGCACTTAACATCATTTGGCATCAAAAACTAAAAATCGAAAAAATGGTAGGTATTTAGGTTGAATTGTATTCTATTTAATTTAATAATTAATAAAGATGATTGATATAATAATTATTTTTTGACATATGTTGTATAGAGTCAAGTTCTTCAAACCTGTCAGACAGACGTGTTGCTGGGGAGTTTGTTCCACCACTTCTTCTTCCCAGCAAAAACACTAGGAAGTGAAGGTGAAGGGTGGGCGTTTTGGGGGACTGTCTTTTGTAAACGTTTTGACGTTCAAAAAGTGCTGATTAGCAGCCTTATTTAGATAAATGAATTTTGATTTGATTTTGATTTACGTAAGTACCTACTTCATTGTCGAGTGGCGAAGTGTCCATATTGGCATACTGCTTGAGTCCTACCGGCTTTCTTATGGCGGTTTGGAAAAGCAACCATTGAAATGAGGCCCAGTCATTGGTGTCTTCTATTTCCCAATAATATAGCTGTACAAAAGGTGTTTAGGAAAATAAGTAACTATAGCTTTCAAACAAGACTGGTAAGTATTTTATTTATAAAAGTCTCGTAAACAATAGGGATGTGTCCTAGGTAAGAATATATTAAATCTATTTAGTCCGTCAGTAAGATAACCAAAAAATATGGGACACGTATAAGTGACAATGATATAGCACATCAAAGCTCAGGAGAAGGGGCTTGTGACGTCACTGTTACGTTAAAAGTATTACATGGCGTGACGTCACGCGCAATTTCAACGCACTATATCGTCGTCATTTTTGGTTTACGTGACAAAGAAAAAACACGTGTCCAGTACTTTGAGTAATCCAACTTTCGGACCAATCAGAATTGACACATGGACACTACCCTACTGACGCCTCGTCACTGTTAAATAGTACTAGCTATTCCCTCGGTTTCGCCCGCTCGTAAGGGTCGTAGCGAGGTATTAAAGCCACGCCATTAACCTTTCTCAAGAATTGGATTATCAAATGCAAAAAGATTTTTTCGTGATGTAATCACTTAATTATAAGAATGTTCGTCACAGGTAGCAAGATGTACAAAAATCTTCAATGCGGACTCTAATGACCCGAAGTACATCAACACCGTGAAGCAGTTTGCCAAGTTCGTGGTGGACCTCGCCGACTCTGTAGCTCCTACTGACATTGAAGAAAGCATGAGGGTTGGGTAAGATTATTTTTTTCCCATCAATTAGTTTCAATTAGGTTCTAGTAATTTCTAAGTCATATTAGGTGCCATCGATAAATTATGTCACACGTTTCATGATTTTCGGTCCCGTCCTTAGCTTTATATTTGTGAAGGCAGACTATTGACTTATGACTCGTCACCCCTTGTCACACGATAACACACTTAGTTGACTCGCTCCCTCGCCATGAACATGTGACGGTGTGACCCCTATAATAGGGTGGACTCACTATAACGGAGTAAGTAATGGGGTTGGGTGTGAACATTCCTTGTTAGTCTGAAGTAGAAAACTGTTCGTCGAAATGTTATCATCAAAGTCTACGCAATAGGGATAGTGACTAAAATAAAGTTCTTTTGGTCCTCAGGTAGTTTATTAAAAAATATTGGGACACATATTTTTTATTTTTATAAGATCAATAGATTCCGTCGATACATGAAAATTAAGTATGACGTCACGCCTATGTAGATATTATAGTGAGTTATGACGTTTTAAGCCGCCCACTCCCCAACTTTAATGCGTTTTCATCAAAGTCATTTGTTTGAACATGATACAGCAAAAAGTACGTGGCTATATTGTTTTATTATCTGACTGACGGATAGATATGTTTTTTTTTTCAAATTTGATGGCGTGTTATGGTAGTAATGCTAAGATTAAATAATGTTTCTTCCCATAAAGAAACAGGTAAGACATGATAAGCAAACAGGTATTATGTTAAGTACTTATGCGCATTTACTGTACAGTCGAACGGACGTCTGTGGTAACACTGACCCAGAGTTGACCTACTCACCTATGGGGGCGTCCATTAATTATGTGAGACCTTTTTGGCGATTTTCTGAATGGTCAGATGTCGCGACATCTCACCATTCGGTAAATCAACCTTTGGATCAATCTCCTTCCCCAAACCCCAACCTCTAGTGAGATTTATAAAAATGCGTGTTTCTAGTGTAAATGTGTTGGATTTATTCAAAAGAAATGATGAATAAATAATATATCAATAATGATGTATAAAAACAATAAATAATGGTTCATTTACCACTGACTTGCGGCCTACTGTACTTAGTCTTATGGTAGATCCGTCAATGTAGCCCGCGTAATTCAAACTAATTTCACCAAACTATTACCAAGTTATTTTAAATTAGAATCCTACAAACATTAATATAGAGATATTAGGTCTTTACCTATGAAATTGCCGTTCTGCATTGTACTGGCCATTTCAAATCAAAAAATTTTTTGTTTGGCTAAGAATTCTAATTTCAAATTAATTTTATTTTAAAAACATGGATTTTTTTTTCCAAAAGTAGTCATTTGTTTATTGATTAGTGTTAAATTTTCATCGCATTTAAATCTTTTTCGTCATCATGGATATGTTAAAAATTCGAGTAATTATGGAATATGAGTACCGTCGTGGCAGCAACGCGGCACAAGCGGCACGCAACATCAACGACGTTTACGGAGCTAACACTACAAACCAACGCACTACCTGTTATTGGTTTGCTCGCTTCCGTTCTGGAAATTTCGACCTGAAAAATGAACCTCGCGGTCGTCCGAAGACTTTGGTCGACAATGATGAATTAAAGGCGATTGTGGAAGCTGATGATACACAATCTACGGCTGAATTAGCAGCAGCTTTCGACGTTAGCGTCAAAACAATATTGGTCCATTTGCGTCAAATTGGCAAGGTAAAAAAGCTTGACAAATGGGTGCCCCACGAACTCAATGATCGCCAGCGCGAAGTACGCGTCGAGACGTGCCTTGCACTGCTCAACAGACACACAAATGAAGGAATTTTGAACCGCATTGTTACCTGCGATGAAAAATGGATTCTGTTTGATAACCGCAAGCGCTCAGCAAGTTGGTTGGATCCTGGTTCAGCACCTAAACAATGCCCTAAACGAAAACTTACCCCAAGAAAAGTGATGGTCACTGTTTGGTGGTCTAGCGCCGGTGTGATTCAACACAGCTTCTTACCAAACGGGGTGAGCATTACTGCAGATGTGTACTGTGAAGAATTGAACACAATGATGGAGAAGCTGGCACATCTCCAACCAGCATTGGTCAATCGCTCGTCTCCGCTGCTCCTGCACGACAACGCGCGACCTCATACTGCACAGCAGACGGTCTCCAAGTTGCAAGAACTGGGGTTGGAAGCTCTCCGTCATCCGCCCTACTCACCAGACCTTGCGCCTACAGACAACTACTTTTTCCAGAATTTGGATAACTTCTTGGCGGGAAAAAAATTCAATACCCGAGAGGCAGTACAAAATGCCTTTGAAGAATTTGTTGCCTCCCGTCCAGCTGATTTCTTTAAGAAGGGCATCAATAAACTGCCACTGCGTTGGCAAAGATGCATTGATTGCATGGGTGATTACTTCGATTAATACAAATAAAAAATACATGAAAAAAATTCATTTAAATTTTTTCATACAAAACGGCAATTTCATAGGTAAAGACCTATTATCAAAATCATATTTGCTAGACATAGAACTATTTAGTGAAATGTGTTTTTTTCGTGCCTCGCTGAAATATTTTTTTGTTGCTAATGCTTTGTAAGTAAACATGCTAGCCTGTGCTTATTCAGATACGAAAGCTTTTTAGTGTTTTTAGACGCATTGTTTTTTACCGGTGGATTTCACCAATTAAAATGAACACGATCGGCACATCTAAACCGCGTTCGTCTGTGGAATATTGACACTGACAGCTCCTGAACGCGGTAAAGGTGGCATGCACGTGCACGTTTTCCGAACACGTGTTCAACAATGTTCAATATTTCCGAACGTAAAATATACGAACGCTTGCCTATAGAACACTTTGTCGAGTGCCCGAAATCGAATCTAACGGTACATGTGGGGCCAGCGTTAGATGGTCTGATCGCGTTTAGTTTCATTGGTGATATTCTCCTTAGATGTTAGTATAACATGGGGAATATGTTTGTGGACTTGTCAGCCTGCAAGCCATCACTTAAACGTGACGTCAAACGATCTTAACTCAACGTGTTTAGTTATTAGCACGATTAAAGAGTTCCCTCGTGCGGTGACGACTCTGCTGACTGCACCATCAGTGTATCTAAATAAACATTTTTTATTTACGAAGTTTCAAGTTGATAGGCTAAGTGGAAGTTGTCCAAGCAATTTATTTACAAGAAGCCTGACATACTAAGAAATAAATAATAATACTAGCCTGCCACTGTCCCACTGCAGGACAAAAGCCTCTTCTCATACAAAGAAGGCGCGAGTAGTAATCACCACGCTTGATGAAGCCCGGTTGGCAATTAAAGACTTAAGTCCAGGTTCTACAGTATTCTTCTCCCACATTTCGCCAAACCCAGATGGTAAAATCTAATAAGTACTCAAAACCTCATGCTCAGCAGAACTAGCTTAAAAAAAAAATGATTATTTCGACATGTCTGGACGGGTCCCAAGGTCACAAGCATTTCCGCTGTTCTAGCAATTTCATAGGAGAGATTTGCAAGTGGTTGTTTTATAAGCATTAGCAACTTCTGTTACAATCTCCGAGAGCATATTGGGGTTCAGTGGTTAACCTGATATGCTTGAGTTTAATATCAGGTCATTACTTGAACCCACACCAAAACTTTATAAAAATCGCAGTTCTAGTTAGAAGGAAAGGTAGGAAAGATTTAAGAATAGTTTTTATTATTGTTTTTTTTTTTTATTAAAAGATGAATGGATGTCATTTCTATGCTGTATTTGTTTGAACTACGCACATTAAGTAAAAATAAAAAAAATAAGAAAGAGGGAATTATATTTATTTGGAATTGATTTCAAAGCTTAACAAATTTGAACTTATGTGACCTATCGCTTTAAAAACATTACCTTTACAACCCAAAAATAAATAACTTACATAAATCTATCCCAGCCAGCAATAATGAACAATCAATTAATTGAAACCTGTCTAATTCCCACCAGTGTGGACCGTAATAAGTACCAGATCCACATACCCTTGTCACCGAAGATCGATCCAACGGTGACCATGATGCAGGTGGAGGAGAAACCGTGAAGATGTGACGTACTCTGAACGGAGGCTGCAAGGAGCAGATCGAAAAGCTCAGGGAAGTCGTGGAGACTCCGCTTCCACACGTGAGTTTCTGAGTTGATGAAGTCTTTTTGAAAGCTAAATTAAAATAAATAAGTTTACTTAAACAATATATACTAAAAAGAACATTCAATTCACAGAGTTGGCAAAAAAAGACACTTTTATTCCCATTTTTACTTGAACATAAAAACTCATCAATTTTCTCTTCCAGGTCCTAATGGTGACAAACAGGCCCGACACCCTCGACCCCGCCCTCATGCGTCCCGGCCGTCTGGACCGGAAGGTTGAGTTCGGTCTGCCTGACCTTGAAGGCAGAGCACACATCTTCAGGATCCACGCGCGGTCCATACTAGGTAAAAATATATTAAGTCTATTTAGTTACAACCCGTAGTACGTGCCTATATTTTTTTTATGATCTGACTGACGGATAGATATGTTTTTTTTTTCGAATTTCATGGCGTGTTATGGTAGTAATGCTAAGATTAAATAATGTTTCTTCCCTTAAAGAAACCGGTAAGACATGATAGACAAACAGGTATTATGTTAAGTACTTACTACTTATTTGCATTTACTGTACAGTCGACCGGACGTCTGTGGTAACACTGACCCAGAGTTGACCTAGCCACATATAGGGGCGTCCATTAATTATGTGAGGCGGTTTTGGCGATTTACCGAATGGTCAGATGCGACATCTCACCATTCGGTAAATCAACCTTTTGGCTCAATCTCCTTCCCCAAACCCCAACCTCTAGTGAGATTTAAAAAATGTGTGTTTCTAGTGTAAATGTGTTGGATTTATTCAAAAGAAATGATGAATAAATAATAAATATAAATAAATTTATTATTTAACCTGATTTTCCCGCAATTGTGCTTTGTTTCTTGCGGAAAAATAATACGTGATATTCGCCGAGATCCGCCATCTCTCCAAAGTAAGACTAGATGAGATTCAGCTCGAATCCGTCCTTGCACCCCTGAACGCCTTACATACGCCCGACGTGACGACTCAATAAGTTACCATTGACTTGCGGCCTACTGTACTTAGTCTTATGGTAGATCCGTCAATGTAGCCCGCGTTATTCAAACTAATTTCACCAAACTATTACCAAGTAATTTTAAATTAGAATCCTACAAACATTAATAGAGATATCGAAATCATATTTGCTGGACATAGAACTATTTCGTGAAATGTGGTTTTTTTTTGTGAAATATTTTTGAGTTGCTAATGCTTTGTAAGGAAATATGCTAGCCCGTGCTTATTTAGATACCGAGTAATTGTTAAAATTAGAAAGCTTTTAAGTGTTTTTAGACGCATTGTTTTTTTTTACCGGTGGATTTCACCAATTAAAATGAACACTATCGGCACATCTAAACCACGTTCGTCTGTGGAATATTGACACTGACAGCTCCTGAACGCGGTAAAGGTGCATGCACGTGCACGATCTCGATTTTGTTATTCGCTTTCCGAACACGTGTGCTAAACTGTTTAATATTTCCGAACGTAAAATATACGAACGCATGCGTATAGAATAATTTGAAATTGAATCAGAAGGTACATGTGGGGCCAGCGTTAGATGGTCTGATCGCGTTCAGTTTCATTGGTGATATTCTCCTTAGATGTTAGTATAACATGGCGAAAATGTTTGTGGACTTGTCAGCCTGCAAGTCTTCACTAAAACGTGATGTCAAACGATTTAAACTCAACATGTTTAGTTATTAGCACGATTAAAGAGTTCCCTCGAGCGGTGACGACTCTGCTGACTGCACCATCAGTGTATCTAAATAAACTTTTTTTATTTACGAAGTTTCAACTTGATAGGCTAAGTGGAAGTTGTCCAAGCAATTACTTCACAAGAAGCCTGAAATACTAAGAAATAAATAATAATACTAGCCTGTCACTGTCACTGTCCCACTGCAGGACAAAAGCCTCTTCTCATACAAAGAAGGCACGAGTAGTAATCACCACGCTTGATGAAGCCGGGTTGGCGATTAAAGACTTAAGTCCAGGTTCTACAGTATTCTTCTCCCACATTTCGCCAAAACCAGATGGTAAAATCTAATAAGTACTCAAAACCTCATGCTCAGCACAAGTAGTTTAAAAAGTATGATTATTTCGACATATCTGGACGGGTCCAAGGTCACAAGCATTTTCGCTATTCTAGCAATTTCATAGGAGAGAGTTCAAGTGGTTGTTTTATAAGCATTAGCAACTTCTGTTACACTCTCCGAGAGCATACCGGGGTTCATTAATCAGTCTGATACGCTTGAGTTTAATATCAGATGCAAACATGGACCCACACCAAAACTTTATAAAAATTATAGTTCTAGTTAGAAGGAATGATAGGAAAGATTTTAGAATAGATTTTATTATTTTTAGTCAAACATGAGTCAGATCCGACATACAGTATGTTATATAGTAAAGGGGTTCCCTTGAACTCGTTAATTAATAGCGCTAATTGATACAAATAAAAATGTCAGCATAGAAACATAAGTATAAAAAGACTTTAAACAAAAAAATATTTAAATGACAATAAACTCGAAACATCCTTCTTAAAATCTAACTAGTAGCGCGCGCATCAATAAGAACGCCGCACACGCGGCCCGTCATTCATGAATAAATGTGACGTTGCCGTACTTCCACGTTGAAAGCCAAGTGTGCGTGCACAGAGTGTTTTTTTTACGTATCAATAGAATAAAAAAAACGAATAAAATAATAAGGGAACGCTTTTCTATAGTAAAGGTGTTTAATAGAAATTAAGAAAGTTTAATGTCGCCTCTGTGAAATAATGTCATTATTTAAAACCTGTCTAATTCCCACCAGTGTGGACCGTAATAAGTACCAGACCCACATACCCTTGTCACCGAAGATCGATCCAACGGTGACCATGATGCAGGTGGAGGAGAAACCGGACGTGACGTACTCTGACGTCGGAGGCTGCAAGGAGCAGATCGAGAAGCTCAGGGAAGTCGTGGAGACTCCGCTTCTACACGTGAGTTACTGAGTTGATGAAGCCTTTTGAAAGCTAAATTAAAATAAGTAAGTTATCTTAGACAATATACTAAAAAAACATTCAATTCAAAGGGATTATTTTTAGCAATTTAAAAAGTATTGATTTAGAACACTGAAAAGGATGATTTAAAAAAAGTAAAATGTTCCAGCTTTTTGATGGGCCTTTCAAATTTCGAAATGGCAACCCTCATCGTGCCAATAGACGTATTATTTTTTAATTGTGTCAGTGATCTATTCTGTCTAACCTGATGGTAAGCGGAGATGTGGTCCATGAGCATGTTTGCCTAAAAGGAACCTCTCCCGACTTAAATGACGTGTTATGGGTATCCGGAAAACAGTCTCGGGCAAGAAATTCCACCCTCTAGTTGGAACCTGAAAAATTAAATAACAAAACAGACGAAATTCAGGCGATATAAGTACACATACTTGCACTCGCGCCTTTTCCGCAGAAATTACAGAACGCCACCTGCTACAATCCTCACATACTCCGTTGTTTCGTTTACGTTCATACATCTGGTCATACACGCACGCTTTTGCAACTACGCACCTGACTTTTTTGAAGAAGAGCCCTTTTTCAGGCTAGATGTCGTGTTATAATGATGAACACATCCACAATCCCTTTCAGTTATTTAGTCGAAAATTTTCTTCGTTATCGATAGTCTCGCTTACATCTCGTATAATAATATAACGTTTGAAGATTGGATCTCAGGAATCAGTCAATTTGGAAATGCCAGCGCCATTAGGGATATGTACAATGTTGTACATATACGTGTAAAATTAATATCATTTCATTTAATTTCCTTCAGCCCGAGAAATTTGTGAAGCTCGGTATTGAGCCCCCCAAGGGTGTGCTGCTGGCCGGACCCCCCGGTACTGGCAAGACTTTGTGCGCGAGAGCAGTCGCCAACAGATCTGATGCATGCTTCTTCAGGGTAATTGGTAAGTACGTCATTCATTTCCGCCATATTTCGGAGGTGGCCTATATCTTAAAGCTCATATTATGATCATTGAGATTGTGTCAAAGCTTTGTAATGTCACATGTCAAAATCTAAGTTAGGTACTTTGGCAGTTCCTGTGAGAGTTACTGTGAGATTTACCTTTGACCGCCAGAGCATACACGCACTAGCGTGCACTCCACGCCAAGCCTTTTCATAAAAACGTTAAATTTCTTCTTTGTCATTATGAATTCATTAATATCCCTGGTGTTATTTGTTTCATGCAAATAAATACGCACGGAAGCTTCAACTTTTAAGATATTGAAATAAACACACACAAATTAAATTTGCTAATTGTTCATTTTGTGAGTACTTAGAGTGCACCACATTTTTGTCACGTATCTGTGACGATGCGTACAGGGCATGGGTTCGCGTGTCATGTATTTGTGACGATGGCGTTTAAAAGGTTAAACATTCCTTTACAAGGAGCACAAAGTGTAAGGGATAAGAATCAAGTATAGTTCGTTGTGTTAATTATTGAAACATAATCACAGGTTCGACGATGGCGCTGGTGGTGCCAATGAAGTCCAGAGAACTATGTTGGAGCTGATCAACCAGCCCGACGGTTTCGATCTCCGAGGAAACATTTAGGTATGTTAAACTATTATGAGGATCGATATTCTGATATGACGACGTATTGTTATGCAAGTGATTTGAAACACGGCTAATCTACTAACATATATTTGGAACTCAAAATTAGGCAACGGATGTCAAAATTTCAGACACAATTTATTGTACATCTATTCAAAATAACACTCACACGTAAGTTTTTTTTCTCTTGTCAGTTTAAACTAGGAGAGGTCTGTTTCCTAGCTGACTTTTCGGAGAAGAAAGTTTTTTATTTACGAAGTTTCAAGTTGATGGGCTAAGTGGAAGTTGTCCAAGCAATTACTTTACAAGAAGCCTGAAATACTAAGAAACAAATAATAATACTAGCCTGCCACTGTCCCACTGCAGGACAAAAGCCTCTTCTCATACAAAGAAGGCACGAGTAGTAATCACCACGCTTGATGAAGCCGGGTTGGCGATTAAAGACTTAAGTCCAGGTTCTACAGTATTCTTCTCCCACATTTCGCCAAAACCGGATGGTAAAATCTAATAAGTACTCAAAACCTCATGCTCAGCAGAAGTAGCTTAAAAAATATGATTATTTCGACATATCTGGACGGGTCCAAGGTCACAAGCATTTTCGCTGTTCTAGCAATTTCATAGGAGAGAGTTGCAAGTGGTTGTTTTATAAGCATTAGCAACTTCTGTTACAATCTCCGAGAGCATATTGGGGTTCAGTGGTTTACCTGATATGCTTGAGTTTAATATCAGGTCATTACTTGAACCCACACCAAAACTTTATAAAAATCGCAGTTCTAGTTAGAAGGAAAGGTAGGAAAAATTTAAGAATAGTTTTTATTATTGTTTTTTTTTATTAAAAGATGAATGGATGTCAATTCTATGCTGTATTTGTTTGAACTACGCACATAAAGTAAAAATAAAAAAATAAGAAAGAGGGAATTATATTTATTTGGAATTGATTTCAAAGCTTAACAAATTTGAACTTATGTGACCTATCGCTTTAAAAACATTACCTTTATAACCCAAAAATAAATAACTAACATAAATCTATCCCAGCCAGCAATAATGAACAATCAATTAATTGAAACCTGTCTAATTCCCACCAGTGTGGACCGTAATAAGTACCAGATCCACATACCCTTGCCACCGAAGATCGATCCAACGGTGACCATGATGCAGGTGGAGGAGAAACCGTGAAGACGTGACGTACTCTGAACGGAGGCTGCAAGGAGCAGATCGAAAAGGTCAGGGAAGTCGTGGAGACTCCGCTTCCACACGTGAGTTTCTGAGTTGATGAAGTCTTTTTGAAAGCTAAATTAAAATAAATAAGTTTACTTAAACAAGATACACTAAAAAGAACATTCAAATCAAAGAGTTGGCAAAAAATGACACTGTAATTCCCATTTTAACTTGAATATGAAAACTCATCAATTTCCTCTTCCAGGTCCTAATGGCAACAAACAGGCCCGACACCCTCGACCCCGCCCTCATGCGTCCCGGCCGTCTGGACCGGAAGGTTGAGTTCGGTCTGCCTGACCTTGAAGGCAGAGCACACATCTTCAGGATCCACGCGCGGTCCATACTAGGTAAAAATATATTAAGTCTATTTAGTTACAACCCGTAGTACGTGCCTATATTTTTTTTATGATCTGACTGACGGATAGATATGTTTTTTTTTCGAATTTCATGGCGTGTTATGGTAGTAATGCTAAGATTAAATAATGTTTCTTCCCATAAAGAAACAGGTAAGACATGATAAGCAAACAGGTATTATGTTAAGTACTTACCACTTATGCGCATTTACTGTACAGTCGACCGGACGTCTGTGGTAACACTGACCCAGAGTTGACCTAGCCACCTATGGGGGCGTCCATTAATTATGTGAGGCGGTTTTGGCGATTTTCCGAATGGTCAGATGCGACATCTCACCATTCGGTAAATCAACCTTTTGGCTCAATCTCCTTCCCCAAACCCCAACCTCTGAGATTTAAAAAAATGTGTGTTTATAGTGTAAACGTGGTGGATTTATTCAAAAGAAATGATGAATAAATAATAAATATAAATAAATTTATTATTTATCCTAATTGTTTCGCAATTGTGCTATGTTTCTTGCGGAAAAAAATACGTGATACTCGCCGAGATCCCCCCATCTCTCCAAAGTAAGACTAGATGAGATTCAGCTCGAATCCGTCCCTGCACCCCTGAACGCCTTACATACGCCCGACGACTCAATTCAGTTACCATTGACTTGCGGCCTACTGTACTTAGTCTTATGGTAGATCCGTCAATGTAGCGCGCCTAATTCAAACTAATTTCACCAAACTATTACCAAGTAATTTTAAATTAGAATCCTACAAACATTAATAGAGATATCAAAATCATATTTGCTGGACATAGAACTATTTCGTGAAATGTGGTTTTTTTTTGTGAAATATTTTTGAGTTGCTAATGCTTTGTAAGGAAACATGCTAGCCCGTGCTTATTTAGATACCGAGTAATTGTTAAAATTAGAAAGCTTTTTAGTGTTTTTAGACGCATTGTTTTTTTTACCGGTGGATTTCACCAATTAAAATGAACACGATCGGCACATCTAAACCACGTTCGTCTGTGGAATATTGACACTGACAGCTCCTGAACGCGGCAAAGGTGCATGCACGTGCACGATCTCGATTTTGTTATTCGCTTTCCGAACACGTGTGCTAAACTGTTCAATATTTCCGAACGTAAAATATACGAACGCATGCGTATAGAATAATTTGAAATTGAATCAGAAGGTACATGTGGGGCCAGCGTTAGATGGTCTGATCGCGTTCAGTTTCATTGGTGATATTCTCCTTAGATGTTAGTATAACATGGCGAAAATGTTTGTGGACTTGTCAGCCTGCAAGTCTTCACTAAAACGTGATGTCAAACGATTTAAACTCAACATGTTTAGTTATTAGCACGATTAAAGAGTTCCCTCGAGCGGTGACGACTCTGTTGACTGCACCATCAGTGTATCTAAATAAACTTTCTTTATTTACGAAGTTTCAACTTGATAGGCTAAGTGGAAGTTGTCCAAGCAATTACTTCACAAGAAGCCTGAAATACTAAGAAATAAATAATAATACTAGCCTGTCACTGTCACTGTCCCACTGCAGGACAAAAGCCTCTTCTCATACAAAGAAGGCACGAGTAGTAATCACCACACTTGATGAAGCCGGGTTGGCGATTAAAGACTTAAGTCCAGGTTCTACAGTATTCTTCTCCCACATTTCGCCAAAACCAGATGGTAAAATATAATAAGTACTCAAAACCTCATGCTCAGCACAAGTAGTTTAAAAAGTATGATTATTTCGACATATCTGGACGGGTCCAAGGTCACAAGCATTTTCGCTATTCTAGCAATTTCATAGGAGAGAGTTCAAGTGGTTGTTTTATAAGCATTAGCAACTTCTGTTACACTCTCCGAGAGCATACCGGGGTTCATTAATCAGTCTGATACGCTTGAGTTTAATATCAGATGCAAACATGGACCAACACCAAAACTTTATAAAAATTGTAGTTCTAGTTAGAAGGAATGATAGGAAAGATTTTAGAATAGATTTTATTATTTTTAGTCAAACATGAGTCAGATCCGACATACAGTATGTTATATAGTAAAGGGGTTCCCTTGAACTCGTTAATTAATAGCGCTAATTGATACAAATAAAAATGTCAGCATAGAAACATAAGTATAAAAAGACTTTAAACAAAAAAATATTTAAATGACAATAAACTCGAAACATCCTTCTTAAAATCTAACTAGTAGCGCGCGCATCAATAAGAACGCCGCACACGCGGCCCGTCATTCATGAATAAATGTGACGTTGCCGTACTTCCACGTTGAAAGCCAAGTGTGCGTGCACAGAGTGTTTTTTTACGTATCAATAGAATAAAAAAAAACGAATAAAATAATAAGGGAACGCTTTTCTATAGTAAAGGTGTTTAATAGAAATTAAGAAAGTTTAATGTCGCCTCTGTGAAATAATGTCATTATTTAAAACCTGTCTAATTCCCACCAGTGTGGACCGTAATAAGTACCAGATCCACATACCCTTGTCACCGAAGATCGATCCAACGGTGACCATGATGCAGGTGGAGGAGAAACCGGACGTGACGTACTCTGACGTCGGAGGCTGCAAGGAGCAGATCGAAAAGCTCAGGGAAGTCATGGAGACTCCGCTTCTACACGTCAGTTACTGAGTTGATGAAGCCTTTTGAAAGCTAAATTAAAATAAGTAAGTTATCTTAGACAATATACTAAAAAAACATTCAATTCAAAGGGATTATTTTTAGCAATTTAAAAAGTATTGATTTAGAACACTGAAAAGGATGATTTAAAAAAAGTAAAATGTTCCAGCTTTTTGACGGGCCTTTCAAATTTTGAAATGGCAACCCTCATCATGCCAATAGACGTATTATTTTTTAATTGTGTCAGTGATCTATTCTGTCTAACCTGATGGTAAGCGGAGATGTGGTCCATGAGCATGTTTGCCTAAAAGGAACCTCTCCCGACTTAAATGACGTGTTATGGGTATCCGGAAAACAGTCTCCGGCAAGAAATTCCACCCTCTAGTTGGAACCTGAAAAATTAAATAACAAAACAGACGAAATTCAGGCGATATAAGTACACATACTTACACTCGCGCCTTTTCCGCAGAAATTACAGAACGCCACCTGCTACAATCCTCACATACTCCGTTGTTTCGTTAACGTTCATACATCTGGTCATACACGCACGCTTTTGCAACTACGCACCTGACTTTTTTGAAGAAGAGCCCTTTTTCAGGCTAGATGTCGTGTTATAATGATGAACACATCCACAATCCCTTTCAGTTATTTAGTCGAAAATTTTCTTCGTTATCGATAGTCTCGCTTACATCTCGTATAATAATATAACGTTTGAAGATTGGATCTCAGGAATCAGTCAATTAGGAAATGCCAGCGCCATTAGGGATATGTACAATGTTGTACATATACGTGTAAAATTAATATCATTTCATTTAATTTCCTTCAGCCCGAGAAATTCGTGAAGCTCGGTATTGAGCCCCCCAAGGGTGTGCTGCTGGCCGGACCCCCCGGTACTGGCAAGACTTTGTGCGCGAGAGCAGTCGCCAACAGATCTGATGCATGCTTCTTCAGGGTAATTGGTAAGTACGTCATTCATTTCCGCCATGTTTCGGAGGTGACCTATATCTTAAAGCTCATATTATGATCATTGAGATTGTGTCAAAGCTTTGTAATGTCACATGTCAAAATCTAAGTTAGGTACTTTGGCAGTTCCTGTGAGAGTTACTGTGAGATTTACCTTTGACCGCCAGAGCATACACGCACTAGCGTGCACTCCACGCCAAGCCTTTTCATAAAAACGTTAAATTTCTTCTTTGTCATTATGAATTCATTAATATCCCTGGTGTTATTTGTTTCATGCAAATAAATACGCACGGAAGCTTCAACTTTTAAGATATTGAAATAAACACACACAAATTAAATTTGCTAATTGTTCATTTTGTGAGTACTTAGAGTGCACCACATTTTTGTCACGTATCTGTGACGATGCGTACAGGGCATGGGTTCGCGTGTCATGTATTTGTGACGATGGCGTTTAAAAGGTTAAACATTCCTTTACAAGGAGCACAAAGTGTAAGGGATAAGAATCAAGTATAGTTCGTTGTGTTAATTATTGGAACATAATCACAGGTTTGACGACGGCGCTGGTGGTGCCAATGAAGTCCAGAGAGCTATGTTGGAGCTGATCAACCAGCTCGACGGTTTCGACCCCCGAGGATACATTAAGGTATGTTAAACTATTATTATTATCGATATTCTGATATGACGACGTATTGTTATGCAAGTGATTTGAAACACGGCTAATCTACTAACATATATTTGGAACTCAAAATTAGGCAACGGATGTCAAAATTTCAGACACAATTTATTGTACATCCATTCAAAATAACACTCACACGTAAGTTTTTTTTCTCTTGTCGGTTTAAACTAGGAGAGGTCTGTTTCCTAGCTGACTATTCGGAGAAGAAAGTTTTTTTATTTACGAAGTTTCAAGTTGATAGGCTAAGTGGAAGTTGTCCAAGCAATTACTCTACAAGAAGCCTGAAATACTAAGAAACAAATAATAATACTAGCCTGCCACTGTCCCACTGCAGGACAAAAGCCTCTTCTCATACAAAGAAGGCACGAGTAGTAATCACCACGCTTGATGAAGCCGGGTTGGCGATTAAAGACTTAAGTCCAGGTTCTACAGTATTCTTCTCCCACATTTCGCCAAAACCGGATGGTAAAATCTAATAAGTACTCAAAACCTCATGCTCAGCAGAAGTAGCTTAAAAAATATGATTATTTCGACATATCTGGACGGGTCCAAGGTCACAAGCATTTTCGCTGTTCTAGCAATTTCATAGGAGAGAGTTGCAAGTGGTTGTTTTATAAGCATTAGCAACTTCTGTTACAATCTCCGAGAGCATATTGGGGTTCAGTGGTTTACCTGATATGCTTGAGTTTAATATCAGGTCATTACTTGAACCCACACCAAAACTTTATAAAAATCGCAGTTCTAGTTAGAAGGAAAGGTAGGAAAAATTTAAGAATAGTTTTTATTTTTTTTATTTTTTTATTAAAAGATGAATGGATGTCAATTCTATGCTGTATTTGTTTGAACTACGCACATAAAGTAAAAATAAAAAAAATAAGAAAGAGGGAATTATATTTATTTGGAATTGATTTCAAAGCTTAACAAATTTGAACTTATGTGACCTATCGCTTTAAAAACATTACCTTTATAACCCAAAAATAAATAACTAACATAAATCTATCCCAGCCAGCAATAATGAACAATCAATTAATTGAAACCTGTCTAATTCCCACCAGTGTGGACCGTAATAAGTACCAGATCCACATACCCTTGCCACCGAAGATCGATCCAACGGTGACCATGATGCAGGTGGAGGAGAAACCGTGAAGACGTGACGTACTCTGAACGGAGGCTGCAAGGAGCAGATCGAAAAGCTCAGGGAAGTCGTGGAGACTCCGCTTCCACACGTGAGTTTCTGAGTTGATGAAGTCTTTTTGAAAGCTAAATTAAAATAAATAAGTTTACTTAAACAAGATACACTAAAAAGAACATTCAAATAAGAGTTGGCAAAAAATGACACTGTAATTCCCATTTTAACTTGAATATGAAAACTCATCAATTTCCTCTTCCAGGTCCTAATGGCAACAAACAGGCCCGACACCCTCGACCCCGCCCTCTTGCGTCCCGGCCGTCTGGACCGGAAGGTTGAGTTCGGTCTGCCTGACCTTGAAGGCAGAGCACACATCTTCAGGATCCACGCGCGGTCCATACTAGGTAAAAATATATTAAGTCTATTTAGTTACAACCCGTAGTACGTGCCTTTATTTTTTTTATTATCTGACTGACGGATAGATATGTATTTTTTTCAAATTTCATGGCGTGTTATGGTAGTAATGCTAAGATTAAATAGTGTTTCTTCCCATAAAGAAACAGGTAAGACATGATAAGCAAATAGGTATTATGTTAAGTACTTACTACTTATTTGCATTTACTGTACAGTCGAACGGACGTCTGTGGTAACACTGACCCAGAGTTGACCTACTCACCTATGGGGGCGTCCATTAATTATGTGAGACCTTTTTGGCAATTTTCTGAATGGTCAGATGTCGCGACATCTCACCATTCGGTAAATCAACCTTTGGCTCAATCTCCTTCCCCAAACCCCAACCTCTAGTGTGGTTTAAAAAAATGCGTGTTTCTAGTGTAAATGTGTTGGATTTATTCAAAAGAAATGATGAATAAATAATATATCAATAATGATGTATAAAAAGAATAAATAATGGTTCAGTTACCATTGACTTGCGGCCTGCTGTACTTAGTCTTATGGTAGATCCGTCACTGTAGCCCGCGTTATTCAAACTAATTACACCAAACTATTACCAAGTTATTCTAAATTAGAATCCTACAAACATTAATAGAGATATCAAAATCATATTTGCTGGACATAGAACTATTTCGTGAAATGTCGTTTTTTTTTGTGAAATATTTTTGAGTTGCTAATGCTTTGTAAGGAAACATGCTAGCCCGTGCTTATTTAGATACCGAGTAATTGTTAAAATTAGAAAGCTTTTTAGTGTTTTTAGACGCATTGTTTTTTTTTACCGGTGGATTTCACCAATTAAAATGAACACGATCGGCACATCTAAACCACGTTCGTCTGTGGAATATTGACACCGACAGCTCCTGAACGCGGCAAAGGTGCATACACGTGCACGATCTCGATTTTGTTATTCGCTTTCCGAACACGTGTGCTAAACTGTTCAATATTTCCGAACGTAAAATATACGAACGCATGCGTATAGAATAATTTGAAATTGAATCAGAAGGTACATGTGGGGCCAGCGTTAGATGGTCTGATCGCGTTCAGTTTCATTGGTGATATTCTCCTTAGATGTTAGTATAACATGGCGAAAATGTTTGTGGACTTGTCAGCCTGCAAGTCTTCACTAAAACGTGATGTCAAACGATTTAAACTCAACATGTTTAGTTATTAGCACGATTAAAGAGTTCCCTCGAGCGGTGACGACTCTGTTGACTGCACCATCAGTGTATCTAAATAAACTTTCTTTATTTACGAAGTTTCAACTTGATAGGCTAAGTGGAAGTTGTCCAAGCAATTACTTCACAAGAAGCCTGAAATACTAAGAAATAAATAATAATACTAGCCTGTCACTGTCACTGTCCCACTGCAGGACAAAAGCCTCTTCTCATACAAAGAAGGCACGAGTAGTAATCACCACGCTTGATGAAGCCGGGTTGGCGATTTCAGACTTAAGTCCAGGTTCTACATTATTCTACACCCACATTTTGCCAAACCCAGATGGTAAAATCTAATTAGTACTCTAAACCTCATGTTTAGCAGAAGTAGCTTAAATAATTTGATTATTTTGACGTATCTGGACGTGTCCAAGGTCACAAGCATTTTCGCTGTTCTAGTAATTTCATAGGAGAGAAAGTAAGTGGTTGCCTTATAAGCATTAGCAACTTCTGATACACTCTCCGAGAGCATACCGGGGTTCATTGTTGGTCTGATACGCTTTAGTTTAATATCAGATGCAGAGCTGGACCCACACCAAAACTTTATAAAAATTGTAGTTCTAGTTAGAAGGAATGGTAGGAAAGATTTAAGAATAGATTTTATTATTTTTAATTAAACATGAGTCAGATCCGACATACAGTATGTTATATAGTAAAGGGGTTCCCTTGAACTCGTTAATTTATAGCGATAAAAGATACATATAAAAATGTCAGCGTAGAAACATAAGTATAAAAAGACTTTAAACAAAAAAAAATTTAAATGACAATAAACTCGAAACATCCTTCTTAAAATCTAACTAGTAGCGCGCGCATCAATAAGAACGCCGCACACGCGGCCCGTCATTCATGAATAAATGTGACGTTGCCGTACTTCCACGTTGAAAGCCAAGTGTGCGTGCACAGAGTGTTTTTTTTACGTATCAATAGAATAAAAAAAACGAATATAATAATAAGGGAACGCTTTTCTATAGTAAAGATGTTTAATAGAAATTAAGAAAGTTTAATGTCGCCTCTGTGAAATAATGTCATTATTTTTAAACCTGTCTAATTCCCACCAGTGTGGACCGTAATAAGTACCAGATCCACATACCCTTGTCACCGAAGATCGATCCAACGGTGACCATGATGCAGGTGGAGGAGGAACCGGACGTGACGTACTCTGACGTCTGAGGCTGCAAGGAGCAGATCGAAAAGCTCAGGGCAGTCGAGGAGACTCCGCTTCCACACGTGAGTTACTAAGTTGATGAAGCCTTTTGAAAGCTAAATTAAAATAAGTAAGTTATCTTAGACAATGTACTAAAAAAACATTCAATTCAAAGGGATTATTTTTAGCAAATTAAAAAGTATTGATTTAGAACACTGAAAAGGATGATTTAAAAAAGTAAAATGTTCCAGCTTTTTGATGGGCCTTTCAAATTTCGAAATGGCAACCCTCATCATGCCAATAGACGTATTATTTTTTAATTGTGTCAGTGATCTATTCTGTCTAACCTGATGGTAAGCGGAGATGTGGTCCATGAGCATGTTTGCCTAAAAGGAACCTCTCCCGACTTAAATGACGTGTTATGGGTATCCGGAAAACAGTCTCCGGCAAGAAATTCCACCCTCTAGTTGGAACCTGAAAAATTAAATAACAAAACAGACGAAATTCAGGCGATATAAGTACACATACTTACACTCGCGCCTTTTCCGCAGAAATTACAGAACGCCACCTGCTACAATCCTCACATACTCCGTTGTTTCGTTTACGTTCATACATCTGGTCATACACGCACGCTTTTGCAACTACGCACCTGACTTTTTTGAAGAAGAGCCCTTTTTCAGGCTAGATGTCGTGTTATAATGATGAACACATCCACAATCCCTTTCAGTTATTTAGTCGAAAATTTTCTTCGCTATCGATAGTCTCGCTTACATCTCGTATAATAATATAACGTTTGAAGATTGGATCTCAGGAATCAGTCAATTTGGAAATGCCAGCGCCATTAGGGATATGTACAATGTTGTACATATACGTGTAAAATTAATATCATTTCATTTAATTTCCTTCAGCCCGAGAAATTCGTGAAGCTCGGTATTGAGCCCCCCAAGGGTGTGCTGCTGGCCGGACCCCCCGGTACTGGCAAGACTTTGTGCGCGAGAGCAGTCGCCAACAGATCTGATGCATGCTTCTTCAGGGTAATTGGTAAGTACGTCATTCATTTCCGCCATATTTCGGAGGTGGCCTATATCTTAAAGCTCATATTATGATCATTGAGATTGTGTCAAAGCTTTGTAATGTCACATGTCAAAATCTAAGTTAGGTACTTTGGCAGTTCCTGTGAGAGTTACTGTGAGATTTACCTTTGACCGCCAGAGCATACACGCACTAGCGTGCACTCCACGCCAAGCCTTTTCATAAAAACGTTAAATTTCTTCTTTGTCATTATGAATTCATTAATATCCCTGGTGTTATTTGTTTCATGCAAATAAATACGCACGGAAGCTTCAACTTTTAAGATATTGAAATAAACACACACAAATTAAATTTGCTAATTGTTCATTTTGTGAGTACTTAGAGTGCACCACATTTTTGTCACGTATCTGTGACGATGCGTACAGGGCATGGGTTCGCGTGTCATGTATTTGTGACGATGGCCTTTAAAAGGTTAAACATTCCTTTACAAGGAGCACAAAGTGTAAGGGATAAGAATCAAGTATAGTTCGTTGTGTTAATTATTGGAACATAATCACAGGTTTGACGACGGCGCTGGCGGTGCCAATGAAGTCCAGAGAACTATGTTGGAGCTGATCAACCAGCCCGACGGTTTCGATCTCCGAGGAAACATTAAGGTATGTTAAACTATTATTATTATCGATATTCTGATATGACGACGTTTTGTTATGCAAGTGATTTGAAACACGGCTAATCTACTAACATATATTTGGAACTCAAAATTAGGCAACGGATGTCAAAATTTCAGACACAATTTATTGTACATCTATTCAAAATAACACTCACACGTAAGTTTTTTTTCTCTTGTCAGTTTAAACTAGGAGAGGTCTGTTTCCTAGCTGACTATTCGGATTAGAAACACAAATAAACGGTCACGGTCTTTTTTTTAAAAACCATACATTTTGATTAGATCGGTTTGGACTGATCAGAGAACCATGCAGATTGGCTTGATTGACTGAGATAGTCGTTTTAGGAAAGAACCACATAGATTTGAGTGGACTTTACCAGTCACTGCACGAATTTGACAGTTATCGTGAAGCTTAATCCAGGGCTAAAGGGGCTCAACGATTCGGCGAACAATAAAAAAAGGAACATTTTATTCAATTGACAGACTAAAACAATATTCGAATCATGTAGTCCTCACAATCACGATAAAGGAAATGATTAAATTATAAAATGCTTGATTCAGAAAGCAGTTCTTCTGGACACGGCGCGTATAGGCGATTCCTCTCTCTGGAGCCCTGACCGCCGGTAGCTTGGACCCTGTTCCCGATACCGGTGGGCAACTATTTTTTATATTTTTAAATGTTTATTTTGTAAATACCTATTTAAAAATATAATTTATGAGGTGTATAGTGAATAAAGGAAAAAATAATAACTACACAATAATTTGCAGACGCTTGTTTAACAGAAACATGTACATCATACTCATATTAATAAGACCTTTATTGTACCATTTTTTAATTCAAATAATATATTATATCAATCAATTCATCGATAATAATTAGTTAAAGGAAAAAAAAATCACATAAAATAGCTTTTTGTGATAACGATTTGTCTCCATATGCAAATAGTGTTAAGTATGAGGTGACAAATGTGGTTTTTAACTTCGGTAAATTTCAGAATGACAAGTTAGCTAACTCCAAAGTTATTGACTAAAATTTTCTTAGACTGTTTTTCTTTTGTCCAGGTCTGTATGCACAGAAGCGGGTATGTTCGCGATCCGCGCTCGTCGTAAGGTAGCGACTGAAAAAGACTTCTTGGAGGCAGTCAACAAGGTCATCAAGTCTTACGCCAAGTTCTCAGCAACACCACGCTACATGACTTACAACTACATGTCTTAATTGCAATAGATTTGGGTGTATTTTTCATTGTACAGATTGCTGGTTTTATGCTGTTTTCAAATGAAGTTTAAGTTTTCAAATTCAAATTCAAGTATTTTATTTGTGTCTGAAAGTTTTGTTAACATTTTTTGGTCTTTACAATGATTAAAGCGGAGTGCTTTAATCATTGTAAAGACCAAAAAATGTGTGATATTGGATGATCGTATTCATTTTACACGTGTATTACAGATAGTATATTATGAATCCTGTTCCTTAAAATAACTTAGATATTGTATTTGAATAATTTCTAATAAAGTTTATTGTAAAATACTTATTTGTTCATCAATGGAACCTTTTCTTATTTTCATAAATATTTATAGGGAGTAAGCCTGTAAATCAATAAAAGACTGGAATAGAAACCCAAGTAAAGTATGCATAATTAGTCAAACTCAACCATTAATTGTTGTTCAAAAAAAGTAATCATCTCATACAGTTGCCATCTGTTACTGTCGCGGACAAAATGTGACGTCATTTTCCACTGAACTGAGTTTTTAGCCCCAAATCAAATAAATATGTTTTGTGGTGTTTAAGCAGAAATCACATTAAGAAGAAAAACTTACAAAGATTTGAAGCAGTTTGCAATTATTGATGTTTATTCATATGGATTGCTACGTCACTTTCGGTATTGTTGCATTTCGAATTTGCGTTCCGTTTCATGAAAACATCGCAACTTAAAATACTTTGTGAAATGAATGATAATTAGTAATGCATTCATAAAAAAAACGACAAATGGTTTCTTGACTCCTATTGAATCATACATAGATATAAATGATTCCCTATTATAAACTTCTACAGAGGAATATCCATGCAATCAGATAGGTTAGTTATATCCTTTCAAAGCAAGTCTGCCTACACAAAATATTATTTGAGATGTATCCGCAAAATAGGTTATTTATAATTATTTCTTTAGGTAGGTGCTAAAATAGATCATAGTAACATAAAGTTAGCCCAGTGACAAGTGAGACGTAACTTTCTTCGCAAACGCACCACACAAATTAACTCATTAGGAGGGTAGTTGAAGAACATTACCTGTCATAAGAATGACAAATCATAGAAAGTAATTAAATGCTAAAGGCGGTAGTTAGGCAGCTGTAGTTATAACCGGAAAATAAGTGAAGAAAAAGTGATCGTAAATTGTGAAACAATTATTTGCATGTAACAGATTAGTTAGTTTATGTTTTAGTAGTTTGTTTGAATACATAAAATGTCGCAGACTGTGAGTGATAATGTAAGTATTGTAATAATGATTTAGAAATTACATTTTAATTATAATTATGATCATCCTTTCGTATGCATCCAAAAGTAGTTGGGACTGTTTGGTTATCATGCTGGTTCTAAAATTCCCCAGATATTTCATAAAAAAACGATATAAACTGGAATTATCTAATTCCCAACCCAAGCTAATAGGAGACTTATGTTTAGGGCACAGCGTGGGACAAGTAAGACAGTTTGCTGAAGACCGAGGTAACGCTCTCGCAGACAGGCAAATTCAGCGCCAAATTTGACTGAGGCAAATTCCCGTTGGAAGAAATTTGCTAGGAGTTGTTCAGACTTGCGCGAAAAAAGGCATAATTTATTATTCATTCAAGCAATACTCTCGCGCGGTCGCGTACTCGTCCCGTGCAGGATTAGCCTCGGTGTGGCCAGAGCTTAACGCTCGGTGATAAGGTCCTTTAACCTAAGAGTAATGACGTTGGATACTTGCTGGCTGAAGGGTACATGTACCTACGTTTGATGATTTCCAGGAAGCCTACACGGATGTGGTGGAGTTGTGTGCCTTGCTACAGTGTCTTGGGTTCAGCGTCAAGTCTCTGGACAGTAGTGATGGCAACATCAGCCAGGATGGCGGGATGAGGAGTGTTGTTATTAATTGTCAGGTAATATCATCTGCCCTTTTCCCAACTATTAACTTTTACATGGAGCGACTGCTTATCTGGCCCCCACAAAATAGTTGGTGGATAACATGATTTTACCCTTTGGTAAGGCTGATTGTCAGACTTGGGCTTCTGACTACCCGTAACGACTGTCAAAGATCTACAAATGACAGCCGGGACCAACGTTTTTATATTTAGGAGCAAGATCACTGAGTGTTAGGTTTTATGCATTTTATTATTAGTTAAGAATTATCTTTACGGAGCTGGTTGATCGTTGATTCTCCATCATTGAAGAATTTGGTTCCCTACCTAGTCGTGAATAATGCTACGTTAAGATGAATTTACAATGTAGGTGCTTGGCTCATCTCGTGCATGACATGAAGTACTTACTTAATTAAAGTTTTTTATTACCAATAGGAGATAGTATAAATGCTAACACGCAAACATGTGTTTCGTTGAATTTCTATTTTTGTCGAAATTATTGGTGCATGAAAGCTGCAAGTAGTGGCTTCTTAACCAACATTGATTGCACTAGTTACCTCACGTCCCTAAATGCAATCACTACTTACGTCGAATTGTGGTGTGTGTGCGTGTTGTGGGTTCGATCCCCGCACGGAACAAATATTTGTATGACCTACAGGTAGTTGTTCCGGGTCTGGCTGTTTGTGTATGTGAGTTTTAAATGTTTGTAAACGCACCCACGATACAGGAGAAATTCCTAGTGTGGGGCAAAGTTTAAAAAAAAAAAAAAAAAACTCAGAAATGTTAAAACATGCGATTTTGTTTCTCGCTTTCCTACATCATCTATGAGAAATCCCGTTTTTGCGACAGATAGATAAATATCCAACCGAATCTTATAAACTAATAGTACCTTATTAACTACTTGTGCTAAGTGGAAATGTGATTATCATATTAACCCCTTTTCAGTCATCTGGTCTCCATGTGGTACTAGAAAGTCCGAGTTTGTCATGTTCCTGTCCGACTACCACCAACCAGCAGAACAGTGGCGTGTGGCAGGTCTCTGGGATAACTGGCGGAAAGCAACTGGATAAGGTAGCACTTTATCTGTATGTAATTCTTATAGAAAACCGCCTTCAGTTGTCCCATTAGGAATTTAAGGAAGCATTCCGGATTCATCATCAGGCTATATTAGTCCACGGCTGGACATAGCCCTCCCCTAATGAGTGCCATAGCGCCCTGTCTTCAGCTTGCCGCATCCAGCATCTGCCTGCAGTCTTTCGCAGATCGTCATCCCACCTAGTCAGAGGGCGTCCTACACTACGTTTGCCGAGTTGCGGTCTCCACTCAAGAACAGGTTTACCCCAGCGGGTGTCGGTTCTTCGCGAGATATGGCCAGCCCACTGCCACTTCACCTTGCTAATTCTTTGAGCTATGTCGGTAACTTTGGTTCTCTGTCGGATGTATTCTTTACGAATCCTATCATTCAGAGAAAACTCCTGGATTACTGCCCCTTAAACAACAATAGGATCATCAACTATTTGCTAGGTATTACGTGGGACTATAACGTACGCCAGTAAAATAGGGTGAGTAGAGACCAAGCAGCGGCGGCCCTTGGGTAGAATTTCTACCCTAGGACCGATGCTGCTCTACCGTAGAGCAAGGGGTGCGGTCGCTCTAGGCGCCAAAATGTAAATGAGCAAAACAATTTTGAGCGAAACTTAAAATTGCTATGGCGCACTTTAAGAGGCGCAGTGTTTGAAAAGGAAAATTGAATTCAAGGAAATAATTCAAATGATCCCTATCATTTGAATTATTTTCTTGAATTAATTTTTTTAATATAGCAGTTAATATAGCATTTATTTAATTATATACGTCTTTCATTTGCACGTCTCTGAGATATATCTGTTCGGCCCTAGATAACAGACACGTTCCATGTTTTATAGGTCCAAAGATTGCTGAGTGTTTGAAAACAGCCTACTTTCAAAACAAAAAAAAATCTTTGTAGGTCGTACACCGTTCAGAAAATATTTTTATTTTTGAATAATACAATTTCGTCGCATTAGAGTGCAAAGCTCGCAAATGCAATTTAGTTCATTTTTGTTTTGTCACAAAGTTGTGGAAAAAATACCTCTAGATTTAATAAAAAAGAATTAGTAACTATCTTGGATGGTTAATGAAAACCTCGTTAAATCTCGCGAGCGTGGAAAGCTGTGGTAATAAAATTTTACAGGTCGCAGATTTTTCTTCCTCTTGAAAACTTACCTCGCTCGCATATACGAGGGTTTCACTCTGAGGCGACGATTTAAGGTGTGAAAGCGCCGACCAAAGGGTATCGAGAAAGACAATCTGGCTCTACCTTGATTAAAAGGGGTAGGGCAGGCGCCGAGACTTAGCTACCGTTAACTTTCTTTTTATTCTTGTAGCCACGTTGCAATGTAAATAAAGATTCATACATCGAAAAAATTCTGGAAGACTTATCAATCAATGGCTTAATATCTTCTTAAAGGCCGGTCGCACTTTGGACGCGTTTACGTCGCACGAATAGATACGCACTAATTATTACAATCATCCAGGGACTTTTCTAACTCACACTGGATGCGAGTTAGGGCCGATTTCACTAATGAAAATGAACGCGATTAGCACATTTAAACCGCGTTCTAGAGCTGTTCACATTTTTCTCAACAGATAAGTAACTGTTTATATTTTATATTGAAGCTACGCTTCCCGAGGTCAGTCTGCGGATGGTCCATGCCTCGGAAAGGACGTTAAGCCGTTGACTGTCATTTGTAGATCTTTGACAGTCGTTACGAGTATTCAGAAGCCCGAAAATCTGACAATCAGTCTTACCAAGGGGTATCGTGTTGCCCAGTACTGGATTTTGGAGGTCAGGTAGGCAGTCGCTCTATGTAAAATACTGGAAGTAAGCTGCATTCGGTTAGACTGGAAGCCGAACCCAACATGGTTGGGGAAAGGCTAGGCAGATAATGAGTTTATCTCAGAAAACACTAGGTAAATCATTATTATAATAATATAGGAGTTTGATAAGTAATGTTATATATATAATTAACAAATGCATACTCTATTCTAACTCAATTATTTTGCTGGGCCGAACAGGGCCCACACGATCTTATTATAAGTTTACCACCTCACAATACGTGTGGAATGCAATAAAAGTATCGAGTGTTGAGTACATTCCATAACAATGGTTACTTTGAACTTGGTTTACATGAGCCGATCGCGTACGGTTTCAATGGTGATATTAGCTCTTAGTTGTAAGCATACCTACTTACAGCGCATAGTTTCAACTTGTTTGGATGTTTTATTAAATGGGTTAGTACACTTATTTCTGAAAAACGTTGCCCTACACTAGGAATTTGCGTTTACAAACATTTACACTGACACACACATACATCCAGTCCCGGAACAACTACCTGTAGGCCATACAAATATTTGTTCCGTGCGCGAATCGAACCCGAAACGCGTAGCGCGGCAGCCAAACCCTCGGCTACTGCGCCAAACGTGCCGTCACTAACGTAAGTACGTGGCACTAACACAATATCACCGCTTCCAATTCACAAGCTAGTACTACAACTTACTGCCATTTAGTATCCAATGAAAGTGCGCGTCTAATTCGTACTATTAATAACTTACATTTACATACGATTCCAAAATACGACTGGCCTTGAGTAACCGACAATGGTAACATTAAAATTCTATGGTGAAATAATGTGAGCGTAGGAGCGTATTTGAAAGCGAGGATTTGAAAGCGAGGGAATTCCCCAGTAACGAGCCGGGGGATAATTTAATATCTGGGGAATGTACCTCTTGATGAAAAGTTAATACGAGGTGAATTCCCGGGATGATTGACGATTATTTAGTTATCGTCGTTTAGTTTGACTAACAAATATTCATGAAGGAGTCCTATATGGTAATATTATAACATCTTTCAATAGATGTATGTCTAGGTAACATTATAACTATAATTAATTTTAAGTTACTTTTCTTGTTATCGAACATTTATTAAGGCGCCATTGCGTGGTGGTAGCCCGCGAATATTCAAAGATTTTTAACCCCCTACCATCCTCCTACCGTCCTTGTCCCTCCCCCCTGGTGTGAGTGTAGTAATTTATATTTTTAGAAATAATTAAATTAATGCATGTTTCAATTTTTTTTGTTATCATCCAAAATAATGTTGAAGAAATTAAATATCTATATGTAGATCGAGTTAGTAATATTTTTAAGTATTTTGTTTACGCCTTACAATTTTTTACACTTGACATGAGACTTCACTAAGCTGTTGCAATTTGAAGTTGCAATTTGAAATTGGGTGCAACTTTTCACCCAATTTCACGTCCCCCCGATGTGTGACAAATATTTACATGGTTCTAAAATTTCTTTCTTTCTTAACACTTCTATTATTTAATTTCTTTCTAGGAATTTGGATGCTCCCTACTGGGTTCATTACCAAAGAGTCATCGCGAACGTCTTTCGAAGGAGCTCCATGATATGATCAAATGCATCAAGCAACACAATGATTCGGATGCTGAGATACCACCAGAAGCCATAGAAAATAAGTCTGCCAGCATGATTGAGCTGAAGACTCCGGAGAAACGGTAATAACTAGACACCCATCAGTACTTTCTGATTAATTTTGTTGCGGAATCCAAGACAGTTGAATCATTTCTACGGGTCTCGTCGGGCTTTATTGTCTCGACGCTTTTCTGGTGATCACTACTGTTGCTTCTGGTTTTCAGGAGTTGCAGTGGTTTGGGAATGTTTTGGCGGGCTTGTCCCAAAAAAAACAACACCCATGGGTAGACTGTAATTGATAACTTATTTAAATAACGGCCACTAGGATTGATAACAAAATGTAAGTTGATTAGGTTTGTGTGGTTTAAGATGATGTGATGAGAACATGTTTAAAGAGTTTATGCTTTATATGGCCGGTCACGAGGATGGATGAGTCGTTATAAGGTAGATGTACCTAAGTGGAAACTCAAGGAGGACAGGGACATACGTTGACCTTGTTGGTGATGTTCTTGAGAAAGATCAGATGCGTAGTACCTACTCGCAACTGGCGTGGATGCAGTGGCGGACTAACGGGGGGGCGGAAGGGGCGGCATGCCCCGGGCCTCCGGTCTTGGGGGGCCCCAAATGCCTCCGCAATCCTAAACAAGACTTTAAAAATGTGCTAAGTAGGTACTTAGCACATTTTTAAATTATGTAGGTTAGGTAGGTACCTAACCTACATAATTTCATCAAGATCAAAACACTACAGTCATCTAGACTTTTTACGCGGTACTAATATTCTTTTACCTTTGCTGAACCCGTCTAATACGCTGGGGGAATTCCCATCTTTGTAATTAATTTGGGTACTTTGAAATTAATTTCACTTGCCAGATATTAACGAAATAAACATAAACACTACATACAAATGTGAACTGAATAAAAAGCTTGTAAAACTACATTTTTTTTTAAAGCTGGGGGGGCTTCATTCAGCTTTGCCGCCCCGGGCCTCTGACGGGCTTAGTCCGCCACTGCGTGGATGTATAATATTATGATTTAGTCGACATTCAGAACGTAGGAAAGTATATAATCACTGAGCGTATTCGAATTCCGAATCTTTTTATTTTTAGGGACTTCCCGATCAAAACTGAGACGCCAACGCGATATCGGTCTCTGGATACGCTCACGGCCAACAAGAGGGAATGCGAACAATCTCTGCCGGAGCCCGGGCCTTTGCAGAAGGGATCAGCAGATCTTGCTGACGCATCTGCTGATGAAAGCAAAGATAAGAAGGTAAAACCTCATCCATATCCACACCTAAGCACTAATCACAGCATACATCTTTAGTATACGGATTCATTATTCATTATGTATGGCATATACCTAAATGCAATAATTATTAATTTTGTTTTTCTTTTTGTTACTTTTGCTTTGATTTTATTTTCGTCAATGTTTATTGGTACACCTTCACGACAAAACATAACGCACATGTAATTAACTTAAGAGCTATGTTCCACAAAAATATATTCTGATTCTGATTAAATTAGAGTTTAAAACTAGATCTCTTTACGCCTGAGTTTCTCTTGTTTCACGAGTGCGTTATAAAGGCGTTACTTGTAAAACAGCAACAACCTTCTGGGGTTAAATTATTGGTTGAAAAACCAGTTTTACCCTGAAACCAACACTGAAATATGAAAAATAAAAATCTGATTCCTACAAAATGTAGTATTTACCTGATAAAAATGAAAAAGAGTTTTTTTTTTATATTTCTGTAGTTGTTACGTTTGATGCGTCGACTTCCTTTCCAGCATGTGTTAAGCTTACATAAATAAATAACTTCCAGCAGCTGATTATGTGTCGCAGACAAAGCACATACACGCTAGCAACCACTCCTGGCAGTGTTAAGATCAGAAACAAAACATCAAGGTATTTAATAATTTATTTTTGTTTTTTTTAAACATCACGCTTGTAATCCCCAAAGGTGTATAGTACCTTCTCCCCCTCACTTCGCCAGTCATGTTTAAGTTCGATGTACTTAATAGGGGGCGAGCCTATAGCCATCAACTGCGTTCAAATTCATATTGATACTGAGAAATTCCCAAAATGGAAAAACCACATAACATTTGGCTTGGAACCGGGAATCAAACCTAAGACCTCATGTTTAGCAAATGCGCTTACAGCTACTGAACTATCGAGTCATACACATAATGTTCCATTTTAATGAATCTGGCTGATAGGTCTTTACAGACACTGTAAACTGACACTTACGTTCATATGCATAAGAACCATTGGCTCTAAACGAGTGAGTTTCTGTAAGACAGGCCGTAGATAAACTATTAATAGGGATGATGACTAAAATCATTATTATGTTTTTCAGGTAGTTTATTGAATAATATTGAATTTTATTGATACATTGAGTTAAAATGTTGCATGACGTCACGCCTATGTAGATTTTATACATAGGTACTTGTGACGTGGTGACACCCACTTCCAACTATAATGCGTTTTATCTAAGTAATTTTTATTATAATTAAGCATAAATTACGTGTCTAATATTATTATCTTACTGATGGCCTCAATATAATTTCTTTTTTTTCACCCCGGCATCATCCCTATCATCCTATAAAGTACCTATGCATTGATATTTTCAGTCCAATCCATACTTCTCAAAGTACCCTATTGGAAAGTTTGATAGCAGCCGAAAAGGCCGCAGAAGAGCTACATACAAAGCTGGCGTACGTTATCAGGGAGTTTATGGAGGATGGCAAACATGACTCCTCGACATCCTCGCTGACGCTGGACGTCTCCAAGATTTCGTTGTTGAAGGTAGATATAAAAACAATAATAATTATAGCTCATATTACCTACTTTAAATAGGTAAATATAAAATATATAATATAAATATAAGTAGATCTCAACAGGTCAATCTGACAAATGATTGACCTGCCTGACAAATGCTTGACCTGTCTGACAAATGCTTGCAGTGACTGAACAGGTCCGCTCCACATATCTGTGCGGTTCTTTCCTCAAAAGACCATCTCGGACACATCTGCATGATCCTCGCATGACCTAGCCAAGATGTCTAAACTTTAAAAGGGACTGCGATCTCTGAGTTTCTTCTAAGAATAGGTAGTCAGATAGGGAGACACCAAACTATATTAGATAAATATTTTACTTGTTGACGTGTAAAAGAGTTTATGAAAACCTAAGTATTTACAGTAGGTTACAAATATATTTATCAAAATCGCACCATGAGAGATCTGTCTGTCTACTAATGGTATCGACTTGTCGTTTGGAATACTTATAAAAACAGCTTGTCTTCTAACATAGCAAGTGAAAGAATTGGAAATATATTGTTAGTTTCATTGCAATAGGAACTGGAATGGAGGGTTAACTGTTATTGTGGCAATAGGTTCGCCCACGTGAGATTTGCCTCGTAATTTATTTGGCAGCAACGGTTCGTGAGCCGTGCGTCGCAGTGGACGATCCCGCTTATATTTTCATGGACATCATGCCTTGGACTGCAAGAGGAGTACCTATAGGGATAAATGAGAGTGGCTCCTTTATATTATACCTACTCCTCTAGGACCAAATATTGGCATTTCGTAGAAAGCCACCCCGCCATTTTGATAGAGAGGTTGCCCACAGCGACTTTTTCGTAGCGTGCTTCGTTAACGCGCGTCTGCATCTCTTATCATATAACTTACAATTCACGCGTGACTGTTTCTGCCTCTAATTGGGTAGGAGGCAAGCAAACTATTACATCGCGGCTGTATCGATACTGTCCCACTATAGTTGCGATGCATACTCGTGTTAATGTGGGCAAAGGTATACGACCAGCGACAGCATCGTGATTTTTTTGTGATTTAATCGTTACTTAATCGCTGCGACAAGTCACCGTGTGCGACCCTTAGGCAATAAGTAGGTATAGAATAAATGTTAACTCCTCTGTTTTTTCCTTTAGTGCCCAGAATCCTCCAAAGCTCAATTTGCATCAAGTCCAAATCTGTCCGGCATAGGCATCGCCAAAGAAGACTTTACAAAAAGCCACTTGAGACGATTTGAAAGCGCTTCAACATCCAATTTAGCGCCCAAGTCAACAGCTAAAGAAAGCAAATTTACTTCCCGGCTGCGTCGCATATCACCTAATATTTTCAAAGGAAAGAAAGAGTCTCCTAGTATGAACACTGATAAGGCTAAAGCACAAGATGCGAGGAGTAAACTGAACAGTGAGTTTCCATCATATACTTAATATAATAAAGCTAAATAGTTTCACTTGTTTGAACGCGCAAATCTCTGGACTGCCAGTCGGATTTGACACAATATTTTTGCAGTATATAGCCCCATTCTTGAGAAAAGTTATACGATATTTAACATCACGCTAAGACCCTTAGGAGCGGATGAAACGCGGAGCTAGTAACTTATCTATGAAGTTTTTTTTTAAAGAAAACTTCGCCCCAGCCTAGGAATTTCTTCTGTGTCCGTGGGTGCGTTTACTAGTATTTAAAGTCACATACACGTACAGCCAGACCCGGAACAACTGCATGTAGGCTATACAATCATTTGGTTACTTGCGGGAATCGAACCCACGACACGTGGCGCATCAGTCGATCGCTCAGCCGCTGCGCCAACCATGCCTTCAATTTTTTTTATTATGAGTTTAATCTTTAGTATAATCTTTTTACATAGAACGACTGCTGCTGGGAACTGGCAAACTAGCTTGCAAATTATATCATGAACACTTCACACTTCTTAATATTTTTTCAATGTCTTTGCAGGTCTATTCAAGCCAAAAATAGTTACACCAGTACGCACACCTCGATCGAACATGGATCCAAGCCCTAATCTGAGTTCATCAAAAAAGAAATTCAGCCATGTCAAATCAACTATACCAAGACCTTCTAAAAAAGAATAAAAACTCATAATTTTATTACAAATTAAAAAAGTGTTTAATGCTGAACCTAACTAGTTAGTGGGCAGTGTTTACAATAAACTAATATTTAAATAAACTATGTTATTTTGTTATCATCCTACATAACACATTGCAACACAGTTGAATCAAGTATCAGACTGATCGGAGTTAGTATAAGTTCTTATTAATTTCTCAACTTCTTTCTCTAGAGATTCAGTTTTGTGTTCCTTTTTTTTTGGTTTTGATCTCGAATGCTTTGCTTCTTTGTCCTTTTTATAGGCTTTTTCTTCAGTAATTTTATTTCTCTGTAGATGTATTGCAGCAGGATAAATTATACTTTCAATCAATTCTTCTTTCGTTTCCTTTGTGCAAAAATCCCCTCTGTTTTGTTGCGCGTCACGAGTTTTCTTTTTCACCTTCCTTTGTTTTTCGATATGGACATCTTGTATGCTTCCCTCGTCGCTATTCCCAGATTTATGATCTGACAGCTCATTTTTTGCTCTATTATTTATTTCCTTTTCTTGAGTTTTTGTGGTTAACTCTTTTAAAGTATAGTTTTCAGACTTTAAACTTTTCCTCCTGTCGTTTTTTGCTAATTTGAGGCAAATTGTTGCTTTAGGGTATCCTATAAATTGCTGATAGCAACCTCCTTTTTCTAGTGACACAAAAGGTTTGAAAAATCTTCGAGGGTGTATGTCTTCCGGTGTCTCATTTAATAGCACATAAGCCTTCTTCAGGAATGTTTTCTTGTCAATAGGGTTCTGCATGTGGAAGAAATTTTCAAGTTGTTCATGGGACTTGAGTCTCTTCAATGCATTTCTTTGTACAATGTTGTATGAAACTACAGCCATGAGAATGAATGCTGGCTCATTACTAAGTACATGGTCCCACAGTATCAGCCACTCAGAGCATGTTAGTACCTCACTAAAAGCAGTTTCTAGTATTTTCAGGGCATATGTTTGACTTGTGACGCCAACCTCACAGAAATGATTCAAAAGCGTCTGATCATGCTCAGCCAGAATGTTTTCAACAATGGCCAGCACACTTATTGGAGGGAATGGAGCATACTCAAACCATAGTTGACAATAATTGCATAAAACACTGGCCACAGATTCAAATAGCAAAAGAGGATCTTTTTGAAGTACTTTCACAAATGGGAATACAAAACCAGGCAAAAACTTCATCACACCAAATAGTGGACACCAGTGAGACAGACAGGAGAGTAGTCGTTTCAGGCTTTTCAGTGTCACGGCACTGTGGATAGTGAACTGTTTCTCTATATCTTTGTAAGCTGGATGAATGCCTTTATGAATGAGAGAATTATAAGCAGCCTTATTCCGTGGAGTATCCAGCAGTGACCTCCAGATGATTGAGCGGAACTTGTCAGGATATTCACCATATTGCATCAATATTCGCCTTAACCTAGCACTATCCATACAAATACGCATCTTTTGTTCAATTTGGGATTTCGAATGAGATTGTTCCTGGGAAGGAATTTTAAATGTTGAAGTACCCGGCACCTCCTTCCTCATAGTTTCTACTACACAGTTTTGACAGTTCTGAACTGAATCCATTACGTATGAACAATTGTAGATATTGACTTCACCGAGTTGCAATATACACAGGAAATATTTTCCTGTAGGACTGACAACAAACCTACGAATACCTGATGATTCTGGATGCACAATGTGTACTACATTTAATGATTCTAAATCTAGTAAATAAAGTATACAATCACTACTCAATATAGCAAGGATTTTGTTGGCTCCACCATCAAACAACTGTGGAATAAATGCTATTTGATGAGCGCCAGATATGTTATATTTAGACATGTTTATTGACTTTAGAGCCTTCCAAGTATCCATACTGAACAGTATCAACATGTGTGCTAAACCCGCCATGGCCATGGCACGGCCGTTCATGGTGAAAGCAATACTTTTCATGTGTTTCAATTCACTTGGTATAATCTGCTTTACAGATTTCATGCTCTCATGTTTCCAAATTTGTACTGTGTCATTTTGAAAACATGCCACAAGGTAGTCACCGGCAGGAGAAAACATGATTTGTTGGATTTGAGCGCCCAAGTAAGTGTTCAACGTGAAATACTTGGTGTAGTTGCGCAACTCCCATAGAATAGCTTCTACGGGACTTGCTGTTAAAAGATTGTTCGTTTTTACATGGTTTGAGAAGGAAATGTGCCTTACTGGTGCTGTGTGACCTGTCAGTGTGAGAGAGACTCGTCCAGATTCGATGTCCAGAAAGTTCATCTCAAACTTCTTCGCCATGGCGACGATCAGCGTGTCCCGTCTGTTCGGCACGAATTGTAAGGCTGTGCACTGCCCCATACCGGGTAATTTCCAGAATTTTAGCTCGGAAAAGTCCAGAATAAAAATGTTGCCGGCGTTGTCCGCACACGCGAGTTTGTCGTGGTTGTCGTCGAACACGCCGGTGGAGAATCGTATTCTGCGGCATTCGCCATTGGATCCGTGAACCGTATGATGCAGCTGTAGTATGACACCGTCTTTCGGCTTAGATTTTAACTTTATATCAAATTTTTCAATAGCTTCCCGCTCACTTCTCTTCTCTTGTTCCATTTAAGATCGTATCGATATTTTTGTATGAATCGAAAAACATGATAGTGTCAGATTGTTGACATGTTCTCTTGGATTTATCGAAAAAATATTTAAAATTTGGCGGAATCGAGCAATCAAAACAAAAACAGAGATTGTTACAAATTCTCAATGACAGATACTATGACGTAGAACTGTCAGACATCACAAATCACGGGGGCCTCCTGGCAAACTGGGTTTTTGTTTTGGTAACACTGTATCCACAGAACAATAATTTTTTTTTTTTTTTTTTTTTTATTATTTATTTTTATAAATTTTAAAAATTATATTATTGTTCTGTGGTAAGATCAGTGAAGTTTTTCCTTTTTTTTATGTGGATAATAATTTTCACCATATTTATTTTCGTTACCGTCATAAAAACACTTTTTAAATTGTGAATTATCTTTTCTTTTAATCATCATTCCTGGCTGTAATTTTGTACAAATACAACAGCAATTAATTAAGATTTCAAGTTGTTTACGCACATCAGTGGGATGAAACTTGAACAAGCATGCTTTCATGTTTTTTGTTTACAGTTGGAAACCTATTATTTATTTATTTAGAATTATCAACAATTGTATGCACTAAATATAAAAATTGGAGCTTTCGGACAATAAATAGGAAACAATAGTGTAGTCACCATTACCATTACCTGTAAAAGGAAATATATTAAGCATTGTCGATGCTTTAGCTGTCAGTGTTGCCAGTTTAGTGGAATTTCAACTGAATCACTGGTTAGGGCATCCTTCTGGCGTGACGTAGCGCAGAAATTTTGGTTTTTGTGACTGTTGGATTTTTCTACTGGTTAGTTTACTTTTTTTTCAATAAACAATAATTATATTATAATTTAATTTTCTAAATAGTAGGTCTGGCTAAAACGTTTGAACGCACGGAAATTTGACCGAGTTTCTACGAGGTCCCTATAGTAAACAACTCCGGATGCAACGTGCACACTATCTAACATTATATTGCGATCATTCTGTCAAAGAGTACACTCACATAAGACATGATGAGCAGATTGTTCATATTCACAGTCTGATCAATGTTCTACATTGACACAAAGGTGATGGAACAAACCTTAAAGAAAATTATTTACTTTTAAATTTGCCATGGCCTGTGAGAAATTGGGCAACACAGTGATCTGCCTCCAGCCAAGTTTTATCCAGCCGCCACGAACGGATGGAAAGAACTGGAAGAGGTGTCGGCCCTTGATAGAATTTTCCCACCTACATTGCCCGTCGCTTAAAAGTTCTTCGAAGACATCAGGCTGAGGTTTGAATAATCTAGCGATCTTAGCACGGTCACGATGCGATAGAAAGTCTGCGTCCATGGACTGTCGTGCAGAGTAGTAAAAGCACGTCGCTGCACCTCAAGGTCGACTGGGACTACACCTGCAAGAACCAGTAGGGCTTCAGTACTAACCGTCCTACACGCTTTGCATAGAAATATCAAAGCCAAGCGCTGGCTTTGATGCCACACTGATGTGTGTGAGACTGTTCAGTTTAAAGAATATTATGGTAGAGTCCCAACTACTCCCAACAGAGAAACCGAATATACCTTGAAATTCTAACTTAAGTTCTCGTACGCTAAACTTATTTAGCACGAACTAATTATATTATGTATAAGGACACAGTGAGTATACTCTGTCCGTGTTCCGTGTACCCGTGCTATATTATGACGCAATAATCTAAGTAAATCTGAGCAACAAGAACTTCAGTCATTCCGACAAGATCAACTTCCATTCATTCGCAAACACATCCAATTCTGGTCTGGCGTCCTGAGTGTCTGTCTGCATTGAGTGCGACAAGGGTTTGTGGCGTTTGCGGTTTTGGAGATCTTGCCCGAGCAACAGTCCTATGTTTATATTTATTATCATTTCGCTTCTCAATAATTATATATACCTCCAAGGGAGGAGGCCAGAGGATACCTCCTAAGAGTGAAGTCAAGGGCGGATCCACCGTTGTGGGCACGATGGGCATGCCCACAACCTTAATAGACTTGTAACGTCAAACTTTTATGGACTATTGATATCGATAGACTGATGATAATAAACGATATGCCTTATTAACATTTAAAAAACACAATCAATCATGATACGTGCGTGATTCGGAACGCAGCAAAGAGCCATAGACGATACGCTGACATGTTATGGCTTATGTCACATTTTTGACAACTTATTGCCGTGCCGCCAAAACTTCCGAGCCGCGTAGCAAGGGGTGCGTGGCGCTTTTCTAGTAGCTGTGACCACAACCTTTTTTGAGGGCTGGATCCGCGCTTGAGTGAAGTGAGCTCGGGAAATAAACGTTCAACGTTGGCAACATTGCTATAGTCTGTGGTAGGGACTTAGTTTTAAAAGCATGATGTGTCCTATGTAGTCCTATACTTTTATACATAGCTAACGAAGTATAAAACATGTACGGAGTGACTAACAAGTTCGTTGCGTCATTTTATTTGTAGTCAATGTAGTTCTGTGTTTTGTGAGTGCAGGACGTGTCAGTAAACCAGTTTATATTTGAGTTATCTTTCGATTGGCAATCTCTAAAGTGTATTATTTATGGTAGGAATAGCAACATTGAAGGTAAGATAACACTTTATCCGTAAATAGATTTTTATTATACCTAACTTGATAAAAGTCGGAAGCCGGTATGTTTGTTTTTATCAGCTGTTGTGTTATGGCTTTATCTTCACGGCTGTCGACCTCCGTGTATATAGACCTCCATGGAGCAAAGAAAACTGCAGGTTACCGTGTAATTTAGGAGTGATTCATGGTCATTCTAATAGGATAATGTAAAGAAACTCCATTTTTAACTGTTACTGTGTTTTCGTATGTTTTGCCAGAAATTATTGGAATTATTTGGGTCGGGCAGTGTTATTTACGTCATGGTCATGACTCCCACGACTCCCCCTCCCTTGCCACTGTTGAGCACTCACTTCACATGTTCTTCAGATCCACTCATATCAGCTGAGTGGTTGTGATCTCAAAATACTATATCTGTGTTTGGGTGTTTCTTCCTAGAGTAGATAAGGAAACAGCTACCTAATCTAATTCTAATTTATTTATTTTATTTTATGACGTGTATTTTTTTATGTTTTTAGTGATATACATATCGTTTTATACTTAGTGCACTCAGTATATACCGAGTACACTTCTAAATGCATCATATGGTGACTGATTATTTTTAGAATCGAGCGATTACCGTAACATCAAGTACCTATTAATTTGTCTGTTTGTAAAGTCCCCTCAGTACCTAAAAATGGAGTGTGACTTGACACGCGGTAGAAGTCAATCTTTTTTTCATGCATTATGCTCTCGAACACGATCAGCATTTGTTTTCGGCATTATTGAAAATCTTAACATATATAAATGACTTGTCACGTTGTTTGTCTGCTATGGAGGCCTAAACTACGGAACCGATTTTAGCAAAATTTTGCATATAGCGTGTGTTTTGATTAAACTTAAAAGATAGGACAGTTTTTAATTCGATTATTGACCTCATTTTTTTTTCATTGCAAATTAAATGTTTTCCTGTAATAAGTTCCATACATTTCTAACAGATGGCAGTGTAACATAACTTTTGGCGGTACGAATTTCGCCGGGACAGCTGGTTTTAATATATATTTACAATGTTAATAACACAGAACTGTTTTAAAACTGGCGACAGTCACTATGATCCAACAGAAAATAATGGGTTTCTTTTTCTTTCTCTTCTTCATTATATTTATAGTATGTTCAGACAAGTGTGTGACATGGAGACTAGTCTCCATGGTATGCAGAGTCCGTCAAAGGGCCCGTATACAACGGTAGAATAGTGGGGATGCTACAAACCATAGCACAAAGAGGAGATGAAGGATAGGATAGGGAGACACGTTTTATCTCAGTCTCTCACAGCCTAAGCCCTATACTTTCATAGTTGTCGCATTTTCGTTACACTTTTTTGTATCATAAAATCCAATTCAAACTTCTTTTGGTAAAAGAAGTTTCACTGCAAAAATTATGGAACGTCACCACCAAGCTTGCTCATTCAAGCGTGTCTACGATGTTTCTTTTCACTGTATGAGGAGAAAATCTAGAATTATCTTTTATCATTGCAAACTGTCTGATTAATTAGAGCTGAGTACTGTGACGCTTGTAAGCCAAAGGGAACATTATGGAATACTGGCTGGAAGAATATTGTATATGGCTGGTTTCTAACACTCAACCAATTTTAGAATATTTTTAAATATATAAAAGAATGTGCCAGTTCTATTATTTGAAGTATTCCCGTCTGAGCACACATTTTATGGGCATTTTTTATGCATTGAGCACTAAAGGTGCCATTTGAGCACCAAACAATATTTTAACCTGGTGCTCAAAGGGGAACAATAAGAAAATATTCAACATTATTCCTATTCATTATTTTGAGCATCTGCGGTAGTGATTGGGTGTAAAATAAATCACATCGATAAAAAATGGCAGAACCTACTTTTATTAACATTTATGTTAACTTTTATTCCTCAAAAGGTGGTTGGGTTTCAAGGTGGATGGTTATAAACTAACGGAAAATATCGACAATGAATAATACAGGTCACTTTAATAATAATTACCTTACGTTCTGGCCACGGAAGCGAACGGCGCGGAAAGCACGCCGCGAATTTTCGTCGGAACGGATGCGTCTCTGGTCGCCGCTGGGCGTCTCATGCTTGATACATTTCAAATCATCTGTTTTTTTAAGTTAGTCTATAGTTTAGTAAGGTATTGTATGATTTAGTACACTTTTTTTTTACTCATTGCCTGTAGTGTCTTATTGTTGATTGACAACTTTGTAACCACATTGTTTATAGGCGTCTATTTTCTATTAATTTCTGTAACCCTACCAGGGTTAAAGACGCCTTTCAGGGTCAAAGACGGGGAAAATAGACGCCTTTTCAAAACAAATGTCATAATTCAATTTAATGAACCTTTATGTATTTTAAAACATTTTTTTTCCATATCTTTGGCCAAAAGTTGCTAAAACAGTTAACGTTTTGACGTTCAAAAGTGCTGATTCTCAGCCTAATTTGAATAAATGGATTTTGATTTTGTTTTACTACCCACATTCATGTTGAGAGGTATATTGAGAGGCGACTAACGAAAGGTAAAAATATAATAGATTTTCAGCTGAAAACGAAAAATAAGCTTCGACTTTAATCTTGCTTTAGGCCGAAAACTAAAACGATAGACATTACAAAATATTAATATTTCCATTGTACACAGAATTGCTGTTTGTCTTTTTGAACATAAGTAAAGAAAGTGAATATACAGGCTTGAAACGAAATAAAATACTATAATTATATTAGAGGATTTACAAAGTTGGCCGAATGACGCGACACAGTTCATAAAGTTCTGTTTCTCGGCTAGGCCGAAGCCTCGGGACGTTTATGTGTTCGATGGGCGGTCACTTGGCATTTAACGTGTATAAGGCAGATGTGAAAGAAAATGCTGGGAGGGGCTGTTTTAGAAGACATACGCTAACCTCTTTGGCGATGTTCTTCAGGAACATCAGGTGCGAAGTACTGGCAACCAATAACTGGTAGCAATAGTAATATGTTAAGCCTCCTCTACATGTTGGGCCAATGTAGGCCACAGTATACTTAATTTTTTACCAGAACATTGACCTACCGTAATTTGAGTAAATTTATCGTTGTAATATAGACAGTCTGTGGCCAATATTGAATAATAACAATATGGAATATTTAAATTTGACAACACGGTTGGCACAGTGGCTGAGCGATTGGCTGCTGCACCGCGTGTCGTGGATTCGATTCCCGCACGGGACAAATAATTGTATGGCCTACAGATATTTGATCCGGGTCTAGCTGTTTATGTATGTGAGTTGAATGATTGTAAAAGCACCCACGATACAGGAGAAATTCCTAGAGTGGGGCAACGTTTTTAAAAAAATAAAAAATAAATTGGTGCATGTTGGGCCAACGTCTAGAGGGAGCATAAGAATCGTAGCAGGTGGCCTTGTGTAGTATTTACTTACTCCCATAAGAACAAGGCGTGGAGTTATGTATGGTCCTCCTATTTCCTATAAATTTTAGTATTTACATAAAAATATTAATAGGAATTTTATCATCATTTCAGATCCGTCATGATGAAGTTTACTGCGTTGCGGCAGTATATTATGGGAAAGGACCTGTCTGCACCCCACATTCTGGGAGACTGCGAACTCGTCATCGACGGAGACAGCTTCTTCAAGCCCACCTATAAAAAGAGCGGGTGCCAGTTCGTCTTAGGACCAGAGTGCGATCTGTACGCGAACTTCATCAGAAAATCACTCAGCTTGTTTGTCGACAACGGCGTCAAATGCTACGTCATCTACAGTGGTGCGACTAAACACGAAATTGACAAAAGAAAAGAAATTCATCAACGCATCATAGATAACAGAAACAATATGGCAATAGATATGGCGGGATACTTCCAGCCACTTCTCGTTAACGATGTCCAAAAACAAGTTTTAGAACGTAAAGATGTAAAGTATTTTGTTTGTGAATATGATTCCATAGAAGCCATTGTGGCAGTCGCTAGGAAATTAAAGTGTCCAGTTCTGACATATAACGTAGAGTACAGTTGTTATGGAGTTTCGTGCATTACACCAGATTCAGTTGAAAATGGCAGTGAGGTTTCAAAAATAAAATGCACGATCTACGAGCACGAGAAGGTAAAAACTGCTATTGGTGTTTATGGAAAAATGCCGATATTACTGGCTTTACTCAACGAAAGTGGTGGATACTTAAATCTAATTGAATTAATCGAAAATAGATGCAGCAATGTAGTATGGCCCGTAATACAATGGGTCAAACGTCAAAAAGAAGCGACAGCCGTCAGTACAGTGGCCAGGAGTATAGACGACGATGATCAAAATAGAGTTTTTAAAGAAGTTTATGAGAAAATTCAGACCGTATACTCATACCCGTTGTGCAATCTTGCTGTGAAATATTTTCAAAAAGACAAGGTTCATAGTTTATTCAAGGGTGACAAGAAATGGTTTGCGAAAGGTGTCTCTGATAGCAGGATAGCGGTGCCGTACATCAATCTTAAAAAGAAAGGTCTTATATGTGGATCTTCGATAATGAATGACAGCAAGCGACCCGATGCTTTACTAGCAGCTATTGATATAATCGTTTACACCCATTGTCTATTGAAGAACTCACAAGATTCAACGATTACTTTTATCGGCAGGGAGGGCAAGAAGTTGTCAGTAAAGGAAATAGTGAATCATCGGGATACACAAATATCTACTAGGGACATATTTACGAAACGTCGTGATGGTGAGTCAGAAGCTTTCAAACAGTTTCTTGTGGAAGTTCTACCTGGATATGATTACAAGGAACTACTTGAGCCTGTGTCTAAAGATTGCTGGATACTTATTATAACTCTAGTGTACTACGTTTTAAAGAAAAATAAGGACTTCACCAAAGGCGCTTACTGCGTTCTTTTATCATATTTAATGCTTGGTCCGGTATCTACAGCAGTAAATAATTTAAACAAGAATGGCCTAAGCCTGATACATACCAATAAGGATGCAACAGCTTTTTATAACAGTTTAAAGTTTTTGTTTGATAAAGTTAAAAGTTCAACATTAAGTAAGTATTGTAATAATAAATTGGTTCATGATTTGTCCGAATTCCAGCATTGCTTGCAGCATATGAATTATTTAAATAAATTGTGCGGTGAAAAGGTACCCTGTACTATTTACCATGACACTTTCAATGCTACATTTATTTATAATACACATTTGTTAATGGACGAAAATAAAGACGAGTTGGTTCATTATTTGGAAAGAAGGTTTATAGGATCAGTTTATTTGGAGATGTATAAAAATATTGTTACTTGTTTTAAGAATAGTTTGTCAATAGTCAAAGTATTTTGAAAAAAATATATTTTTAAGTTCGATACGGGTAAACACAAAATGGTAATGTAGTTAATAGGGATGTGTCCTAGGTAAAAATATATTAAGTCTATTTAGTCCGTCAGTAAGATTACCAAAAAAAACTTGGAATGTATTTTTTGTTTACTCAAATCAATAAAAAGTGACAATGCACATCTCATATAGCACATCAAAGTTCAGGAGAAGGGGCTTGTAACGTCACTGTTACGCTAAAAGTGTAGCACAATTTCAATGCACTCTATCGTCGTCGTTTTTGGTTTACGTGACAGAAGAAAAAATACGTGTCCAGTATTTTTGAGTAATCCAACTTTCGGACTAATCAGAATTATTAAGGACACTACCCTATTGTAACCATAATGTAACGAGTTCTCGAGTACGTGTCGAGTAGCCAAAGTTTGAACTTGGTAGGCCACTAGAGAAAATGTACTTGGAAGTTCATTCAGGTATTTGATAATAGTTATTTTTTTTATTGGACAATGGCGATTTTTGGAAGAAAAACTAACCGGATAAGTGCGAGTCTGTGCCGCACACAGAGGTTTACGTAGTCCAAACGTTAGGTTTGGCTAGCCAAACCTGACGTTTGGACTACGTAAACCTCTCGTAAAAAAAACTAGTTTTTTTTACAGCTACTTTCACAAAAATAATTAACATTACCCACTGTCGTAGAAAAAATGTTCATGAAATATATATTGACAGACGTCACGGTCAATTCTCCAATTGCAAATGTAAGATCATAATCGCCTAAGAACATTTCTACATCAGCTATTTGCCAGTGACAGTCCCGTTAAAATCGGTCCAGCCGTTTCGGAGATTACCTCAGACAAACAGACAACAATTTTTAAATTGTTTTTTTCGTGATAACTACCGTATAAACTCTCTGCATTTAGTATATAACTGTTATTTTGACATTACAAACAGACACTTCAATTTAATTTATTTGTATGTATAGATTTATTAGACACGAGATCATAGTATCGATTTTGATGACGAACTGTCTTAGGTACTTATCGATATATCCTTTATTCGCGGCATCTGTAACTAAAAGCTTAGTTCTAGCCTAATTTTAAAGACGTAAACTAAATTTAGATATATTTCTGTCTAAGTCCTTTGTAAATCAATGGAAATGAATGATCTAAACCAACTCAGTAATGTGTCTCAGTCAAAATCTAGTAACTATCGACTTGAGGGTCAATCTTACCTATAGTAGTACCTACTATAGGTAAGATTTACTCTCAGCTACAAATTATGATTTTATTGTGTATGTGTTTTGTATCATCATCATCCTCCTGCCCTTATCCCAATTTATTTGGGATCGGCGCAGCATGTTTTCTTGTTCCATACATCTCTACTTGCCGTCATCTCAATAGTCACCTCTTTTCTAGCCATATCATCTTTCACACAATCCATCCATCTTTTCATCTCTACTCTTGTAACCCTCCACATTCATACTCAAAACTTTCCTCACAACGTGGTCCTCCTTGTATGTGTTTTGTATGAATTAATGTTTAACAGCTTTTACCTTTGTGTACTTGTAAAGTATAATTTATGTATAAACTGATTAGTATTAAGAACAAAATAAATTAAATATTTTTTACCTGTACTTACTTCATTGATACTATTCCCATTCCTTAACACCTTAACTGCCAAACAACGAGACACAATAGAAAATATTTTGTGTGTCGGTCACCTGGCGTTCAAAGAGTTAAAACAATAAAATATTACAAAATGCGGTTGTGTTTAATGAGAACCCACTGGCGGCGCTGTAGGTAGTATTTGGATTTAGATACGGCTTATAACCCCAATTATTTTCAGTGGTGCCGTATTTTCTCCGTAAATTGTTCCGTTTTTTCAACTCTCGGGGAAATGCGAGTTAATTTAACGTAAAGCGATTATGGCGGTCGCGCCGTCCGCGCAGGCGCAGTACGCCATCAGACACGAACCGCGCTCCCGCGCACTCGCGCCCATTCAAATGGAACAGTGACGTTTGGCGCGAAATTTAAAATGTAACTACTGTTGACGAATCAAAACAACATCTTTGTTAACTTTTGGACCAAAAGATAGCAAACGATAAACATATTTAAATAACAACCGAGTTAAATTAAACAAACACTGAAACAGATTACAAAAGCGAACGGGAAACTAAATGCATCACGGTTGAATTCTTTTCTAACGACGCGTTTGCAATGCGGTCTAATAGAGACCGTAAAATCTGTTTTCTCTGAGATTCCGCGGACGTCTGGCCCGTGCGTTTCTGGTAGTCGAGCATATGCCGACGTACCGTTTGGTGGAGAGCGCGGGCGTGCTCCCCCGGATCCTGCGCGCTGTCAAGATGTGTTTCTTGAACGTGCTCCGTCTTCACGTGTCGCAGACCCAGAGGCAGAAGCGTTTGTACAAGCAGTACATGGAGCAGCTGGCAGGGGCGTACGTGGAGAGATGTACGGACTTGAGCTCGATGCACTGGGACCGCAGATACAACTACAGGGTGCCATCCCCTGAGTGGCGGTATTCGCTGCCGTGTGAAGACCACTGGTGCAGCTCGGAGGGATCCAGGTCTTGCTGTGGCTCGGAGTGCACGGACAGTGGGAGATGCTCCTCGCCTTGCTGCTCAGAAGTTATCTTCAATGGAGGACACCATTTTAGTGGGAAGAGGACGCCGAATATGCATGTTTGTCATCCTATTTGCTATCCCGGAAACTTTGGGTGAGTGCTATTTTATCATTACTTAGCTATAAATCCTGACTTGAAAGATCTAGCCATGCGCATATTGTTGGAACGTTTTTCCTGCTTTGTGTCTTACAAACATATTTAGGTGATCTTCACAAGAATTATCTTCCGCTTGTAAAATATTTTTAATGATAAACTGTTTTTTTTATTACACTTTTCAAAGGTTAGCTTAACTTCCATTTGGTCTATTTTGTTTTGGCATAATTTGGAATGACATAAATTGGGTGTATGTAGCCAATAAAAAATATATGTTGAACGTTAGGTTAGGTAAGTTTACAACATTATGCTTCTTCATCATTATGCCAAGAGTATTTATAGCAAAACATTTATGCCCAATAATATTATGAGTATTTAAATTTAATTAGATTCGTTTATTTCATAACTAGTCCATACATTGTTAAATTAAAAACATTTTGAAATAATAAAATTATACAATAACAAAAATATATACTATTATCTAAGTCTAAATTTGGGTTTGTATCCAGAGTGCTCAATATGCAGCCTGGTCCAGTACCGCATTATTGGGCAATCTAGATTCAGATCCATCCTTCATGCAAACAGCCGAAGATAGCTCTTGGAACCGCCTCGTATGAATGATAATTATGCTTAATTTCGTTATGCCAATATATAGTTAAATTCTAGTTTCGTAAATACCTGTGTATTTGTAAATTTGTATGCCTTATGGTAGGATATGGCTAATGGACACTATCATATTTAAGACCTTTTCTTTTGTACCCATATTCGCAAATTATTAAATGATTATGATTTAATATCACAATATATTTTGTGCTTATTATTAGGTAGTAAACAGTTTTTTATCGCCTTACGCATAAAAAGAAATGAAAAACTAAGACAATGTCTAGATGGTTTTCTGAGAGTATTTTATAATTAGATAACCCTAACAATAACAACTCTACGGTACTCGTACTGTATTTAAAAAAAAGTTAGTAATTGCAAGACCGTCTTATCGCAAGTCAGAGCGTACAGAGTCTATGGGAAACGCACCATAGACTCACGATTATTGTCTACATTTTACTTTTCATGCCACAATTGAACTTGAGGTAAGTAAATATGACTTACAATAGGTAGGTATAGTATTTTAAGAAATATTCTGTTGATTTTTGTTGATTCATATTAGTAATTTACAAGCAAGTAAGAAAGATTGCGTACCTAGCCGATTTTTCTGAAGTAAAAAAAATAATTAATATCGTAGGTTAGTCCAAAAGCCAGCGGTTTACGAAATACTTGTAATTACGTGTCTGGCATTACCGTTGAATTTGGACCTTTTGGCACAGCCATTTGCGACGCGTCATTTTTAATTTATCTTTTAACGTTTTCAACCTTTTACCAACAAAACTCTTCCTTTCTTCCCTATACTCACCAAATATACGTTGTTCTGTTATATTCTTCTCGTGTACAACAGCCATTTTTATCCAACTAACACTGGTCTCTAATAATTATCATAAACGCAACACGTGGTTACCAATAATAATGACCTGTTAATTACTTACTCGGAAAGCGTGCATCATGCGACTTCTTGCACATGCTCATTAAGGTAGCTGTTGTTTTATACAAATGGATGGATAACTAATTGATTTAATTTCATTTTAAAAGAACTTTATTTATCACTAGATACCCGCTTCGACTCAACATGGGTGCAAACATTTATACTGTTGAGACTTTTATACAAAAATAAAAAATAAATGTTCAGTGGATTTTTCCAAAACAAACCTTGTCCTGAGTTCACAAAAAAAACAGAACAAATAAAATGTATCTATCAATCAATTTAATACAACAACAAACAAAATCTGCCGAATCGGTAGACCCGTTCGCCTTTAAAAGCTCATAACTACTCATAAGAGACTGTTTAAATGAACTGATAACAGCATACACACTTATAATACATACTTACCCATTTAATTAAAATCTACACGCACATATATCACAAACACCCCACATACTAACAACTATTGTTAATTCAATTTTGTAAGTTAAGTCTGAATTAGCATTTGATGATTTGCGAAACCTTTGCTTAATAATATTCCCTGTCACCTAATTAGGCCCTAACTGTGAACTATACTTCCACTTACATGTGTCATCAAATACGATGAAACTAGATCCCACGACATAGGGTATCCTAGTGTGGGGACTAGAGTTACTCCATTGCACACAAATTTGTTTTACAATCCATTCTTGGTGCTTTTAGATTTATTTTTGTGTTTATTATGTTTGTAAACTTGTTCTTAATAAGTTCTATTCTATCCTATACACTCAATAGACATCATCATCTACCTAGCCTTTTCTTAATATGTTGGGGTCGGCTTCCAGTCTTATCTGCAATCAGCAACAAACTTCCAATTAGAGAAAAATTACACTCCTTCTAACATGTGGTCACCATTACTTGAAACTCGGCTTTTGAGTGTATGGTGTAATCTTGGTGTAATAGTTAGGTATGGTATAATCTTGGTGTATTTTTACTTTTATATTTTTTTGACGACCGATGTGGCGCGGCGGGCGAAGGTCCGCCTGCGACGCAAGAGGTTGCGGGTTCGATCCCCGCCTTGGGACAAATGTTTGTACGATCTACAAATATTTGTTCCGGGTGTTCTGGGTATTTGCTATATATAATAAAAATATCTATCTATGTAATGTATTGTATTAAGTATGTCAGTCATCTAGTACCCATAACACAAGCTCTGCTTAACTTGGGGCTAGATGATGCTGTGTGGATTGTCCAGCAATATATTTATTTATATTAAACAGATGCGCATTTGTTTCAATGTTCTATTTTTACGTCATTTATACCTACGTTTCTCCTCATGTTTTGTAAGTAAATTTATGTAAACTATGTTTTATTGCCGTGTCATAATATAAGTACGTCTATTTACATTTCTGTTTACATATTACTATATAATAATAAAGTGAAAGAGCCGTCAATTAGTACCGGATCTGCAGGGACGGGGTTTAAGATTCTTATCTTGATTGTAAGAATTTGAGAATCTCTCTTTTGCGTTGTCAAGTTTTTAGAATTGCTGTAGGTAAATATTTTGTACAAAAATTCTGCGCAATTACATACTAACAGTCAATTTTTATGGGAGAAACCAAACCACATCCTATTAATACATGAAAAAATAGAATAAAATAAATAATCACAGGGCATCGAAAAATTCATCCGCATCACTGTCAATGGGAAAAATGGCTGCATTGCCAAGTAGAATGGCCAAAAAAAACCAGTCACGTGAAGAGTCGACCAAACGTTTTCCGTTGTGAAATAAACCAATACTTATATGACTGTTGTTGTTTTGTGTTTTGAAACGTTATCCATGTATACAGGTATAACAATATCATCTTCATAATAATACCATCATTATAGAATCTTCATCAAAATAAATACCAGTTGTTAATTCAATATTGCATTTTGTATGAAACATCTGATACATATAAATAAATAAATAAATAATAATAATAAATAATGCTGGACAATCCACACAGCATCATCTAGCCCCAAGCTAAGCAGAGCTTGTGTTATGGGTACTAGATGACTGATATACTTAATACAATACATTACATAGATAGATATTTTTATTATACATAGGAAATACCCAGAACACCCGGAACAAATATTTGTAGATCGTACAAACATTTGTCCGAAGGCGGGAATCGAACCCGCAACCTCTTGCGTCGCAGGCGGACCTTCGCCCGCCGCGCCACAACGGTCGTCAAATAAATGTATGACGTGACGCGACGGTATATGTATGTGCGTGTATGGCCGGATGTATGAACGCAAACGAAGCAAAAGAAGTATGTAATTGTCGTAGCACGTGGCGTTCTGTAGTTTCTGCCTACCCCCATAGTGAAAAGTTGTGATTTTATGTACGTATGTTAGTAGCTGATATACTTTTTATGTTTTGGGTTAAGTTATCATCATCACCTGCCTAGCCTTGTACCAAGTAATCCAGTCTAACTGGATGCTGGTCTCATAGTAAAAGTGGTTCATAATTAGGGTTGCCATTTTTAAAATCCCCGGATTTTGGAGCTTAAAACCTGGACAAGTCAACGTATCAACTTCATACAATTTTAAACTAAATAATGGGCGTTTAAAGAAACCAAAATGATGGTTCATGAAGTATAAATAAACAATAAGCAGCGAATAGACGAAAAACAATTTCAAGATTAAACAACAATTTTATGATCGTCACCATAATATATAGAACTTCAAGAATTTCTTCAAATGTTATTCGAACGCATCGAAGCCTCTCTTCTAAACTTGAATACCGCTACTGTATTTAAATCTAAGCGTGGATTTAACCATTGCTTAACACTTTCCGGGACAGACCGCCTCTTGACGTTATGTCGGTATATCGTTACGTGACAGTACGGCTAAGGGCGGTGAACTTTATTTCATGTAATTTGGCAAACCGTCGATAGCCGTTGCTTGCCCATAGTATTCCTAAGAAGCACATGATCTAGTGTCACATCACGCGACTTCATTTGTTCGTGGGTGTCACGGCAAACTCTTTTCGAGTCATTTTTCAACACACACATACGCAGTACTAATGCACCAAAACAACACATGCACACCGCCGACAGGCGTAGACTGAGCCATACAAGTACAATGATGTTGATATTCAGTGTCACGGCGTACGCCTTATTACATTGCTCATTATTAGTAATGGTATGACGTTCCGCCCATGGCGTCAACGTCTGTGGCCGTATTTGTCATATCAAAAAATTAAAAATATATGTAATGAGGTAGTACGGCTGTAGACGGTATGACAAAATGTATGGGATTTTGAAGTGTCATATCATGTCACATTTGCAAATAGTCAAGTGTCCCGGAACGTGTTAACAACCCATACAGAGATTATGAGCCTTCGTGACGAATGTTACTTTGTTTATAGAAAACTAAGCTAAGAAAACATTGTTCGCGCGAAACAAGCGTCGCCTTTATTTCATTGCGTACGCACGCTCTGATGAACAGCAAATGCACTGAATGCTGCTTGCAAAAGGTTAATATCCTATGACGTTATTAAACTAAGACTAATTGATAGGACCTGATTAGGGCTGAGTCAAAAAGATAAATAACGTCGATTGCTTTGTGGACTAGACCACTAGTAGCCGCAATCATTACTGCTGAGCATAAGGACTTAGGTTCGATTCCCGGGTCCGAAAAAGTATTATTGGGCTTTGCCATTGGAATTTTCTTTTGTAGCGGCCCAGAGTCTAGATTTGTGCCCGATTGATGGCAATAGGTTCAACCCCTATATACCCCTATACCCTCGCGTGTGGCGAGTTCGATTCGAGTAGCTTTTTCCGGTCTAGCTGTTTGTGTATGAAAGTTTAAATGCTTGTAAACGCACCCATGATTAAGGAAAATTCGTAGTGTGGGGCAGAGATTTTTAAAAATAAAGATATTTCGAAAATATCTGTGATAGTCTCGACAACCTAGGCTCCTGTATTTTTGGGCCAAAACCAATCCGTATATTAGATATTTTAAATGAAATCAGGCACCAGCAGACGATTATCTTGGAAAGTGGTAACCCTACTACTGATGCCGTATTAATTACCATAATATGCAGTTGCTAACAAACAAGCTATTATTCACTAATACATGACATATATCCGGACAAACAGTTTTGTAGCTTTCATGTTTGTACAGTGTTAGTGTCAGGTATACTTAATACTTTTTTTTTTTATGCATCATCATCATCAGGCAACGAGATGGTTCTAGAATCAAGGAAACACCGGATGAATATATCATGCGTTGATGACAAACAGTATGTAATACCAAGAAGCAAAAATCACTATAATTATTTTAAGAATATATTCGGTATGAGTCTAGGAGAAATAATTTGGTAAAGACTTAAGGTTGAACAGACTTGAAGTAGGCGCATTCCATATAATCCTGGCTCAACCAAATAGAGATCATGCGAAGAGTCTGTTTAGGTTTATGGCCCAGATATTATGACCAACGTGTATTTAGGGTACGATGGGACTGGCATACGCATTTCGATTGTTAATGTCCCTAAATAAAAAAATAAAAAAAGCATATATTAAACGTTACAGTACAGTATGTTAAAGACAAATAATACATCTCGAAAACAACACGGTGAACTGCATTTATATAAACTTACATCATTATAATAGAAAGCTACATACTCTTTAAATAACGGTGTTACCATTGCAAGGCCTTTATTATCGCCTGTTATTAGGTATGTGTGTGCAGATAAATGGTGGCAACACTGGAACGCTTATTATTCGTCGTGATGATTGACGGAATCCAAACATTGGAGTGTTGCGTGTCAGCTAACTCATTATGATACGTAACGTAATAATATGTATTTATTACGAGAGAGTTACGAATGTAGAATATGTGGCACTCGTTAAAATTACATATTTAATAATATGACATTAAAACACCTTTACAGAGATGAAGTTAGATCTACTTACTCTCTTTTACCATTGTCTAACTAACTCCCATTACATGTTAAACATAAAAGCATGTAGGATGCCTCTCAGGCCGCTGCTAGATCCGCCTTGAGCAAGCGCGGTGACTAATGCTCGTGCCTTCTCTGTCTAAGAAGAGGGCTTTACCTGCAGTGGGACAGTAACAGACTGGTATTATTTATTAAAGTACAGTGGACCCCCGGTAATCCGGCCCCTGTCTAATCCAGCGCCCTCTGTAATCCTACATGCCTATCACTGTTGAAAGTTGGTACACAAACATTATTTTGGCAACATTCACTAATGTAGGTAATGCATGCTTATCCTTTTTCGTCTGTAATTCCTCGGATTACAAGGTATTTCAAAATATTTTGGACTATAGGGAGTCTGAGGCAGTACTCCATGATCCGACAAATTCGATAGTACGACACTGCCCTGCAAAACGATCGTCGGATTACCGGTACTGCTCCACTGTACTCCTTAAATTGCCCCATTATATTTATTGTTATTATTTTATTATTTGTTATGGAGTTTTGAATAAAACAACACGAATTCTCAAAATGTCTGGATTTCTACGTCTGAAATTAATAAACTTTCAAATAAATTGTATTTTTGGAAAGCATAACATTGGTAAAAAGTTCCTTCAAGATGACCCATGTGTATAATGAACGTTTCCTTACACTTAATTCACATTATATTAAAACAGTAAATAAAAACAAATATCAAAACCGAAGGACATCTCTCACTGATACCAACATGACAGTTTGACAGCTAAACACTGTAGTCAATGTGTTTCTTAGCTTCTTATTTCGCATGACAGCGCAAAGTGCTGCCAATAATGTTGGCAGAATGGCAGCAGTGCGTTACGTCGATATACGGTATCTTTTTATCATAAGTTTTTCCGGGGAAAACAGCCGCTCATCCACGCAGCGGAATAAATTTTCTTTGTAATATGTCCGTCTTGTACCGTATCAATTTGACGGGACACAGACTTCGTCCGGAGTAGGTATGCGTATTTTTGCGATTGGAATATTTGCATCTGAATGACTGAATTGTATTGTATTGTTAAACGGGCCGATTTCCGCAATTCCACGACGTAGCGCGGTTGATGACTGAAATAAATAATTAATGCTGGACAATCCACACAGCATTATCTAGCCCCAAGCTAAGCAGAGCTTGTGTTATGGGTACTAGATGTCTGATTTATTTATTTATTTAGGTTAACCAACAATTGTTTACACATACATTTCTATTTCAATTGCTAGAGTAAACATTTACAAGTGCAACAATTAGTTAAAGGTTAACACCTGCACTAAAGAATAAAAACGGCTTTAAATAACATACATAACAAGTTACTATACATCCAAAAACAAAATTAAAATGATATAAAGAGTATTAATAATAAATGCAAAAAACATACCTAATAAAAAACATTGATGAAACAATATGTCAATCAAAATATGTAAATCAAAATGTCTCATTAAATTACAATTAATTTATGATTGATTAATTAATAAATTAATGGATAAAATTAAAATGCCTATGAATTATAAATAAATTAGAAAAATAAATTACAAGACTAAAAACAGATTACAATTATATATATAATACATTAATACAATACATTACATAGATAGATATTTTTTATTATACATACCAAATACCCAGAATACCTGGAACAAATCTTTGTAGATTGTACAAACATTTGTCCCAAGGCGGGAATCGAACCCGCAACTTCCTGCGTCGCAGGAGGACCTTCGCCCGCCGCGCCAAATCGGTCGTCAAAAAAAATAATATCCGAAACACATTTGTTTCATTCACTCACTTGCTGCTCAGTCGCCAGAATGAGCACAGAACAAAGTAATGTTTCAGTTTCAAATTATGCGTTACAAAAGTTAAAGCACGAATGTTTTGAATCACTCCAACGAATCGGATCAGTGAGTCCGTTGAGTAAAGAGTGTCAACGCCTACTCCGGATGGAGCTGGTGGTTAAATAATACGAGTAACAGGCGCGCGTTTTTTTTGTAGTATCTCGGAGTCAGGACTTTTGCCAGGTTGATGGGAGTAGGCTCATCCCCTGGTACAAGGGACTTAAACATAACTGGCGAAATGTGTTCCTACTATAGGTACACCTCTGCCTAAGTCTTCAGGGAATACAGCCGTGATGTTTGTTATGTTACGAATTTACGAGCATAAGTTCTATTAGGTAGGTACCTTCTTAAAATAAGTTTATCAATAAGTCGCAATGTTTCTGCACCGTGTCGTCTGAACGAAATTAAAAAAGAAAAGTTGGCCGACTTTAGTGTTGGGATCGAATCGATTCGAACCGATTATGTAATACTGTAAATAGTGCCAACTGATTTGGCGCTTTGTGCTGATCACTATGGGTTGGGCACACTTTTTTTTCTTGTCTGTAGTAAGTAGAGGTTGCATCAAGAATACTTGATGGGGTTTATTCATGACAGAAAAAAGCAATCAAGGTACAACGTCAGAGCATCAAGCTATCCCAACTGTCCAATTTTCCCAATTGAACATGAACTTTATTATTTTGTTATAAAGTTGTAAAAAGAATTTTGGCAGATTTGGGTAGCCTTGATATGCTGGCCTCGGTAGTATAATTTTTTTTTCTTTCTTTCATACGAACTAATCTGCTGATGTATCTTAGGTCGCGATATTAAAAGTTATCCGCGCGATTGAGCATGTTCCTAAATAAGAACCACACAGCAACCGTCGGGCAATAACCTACAAGACCTAACACTTTCTAACTACACACTTTTCTGTGGAAGATGAGGAACTATACATCCTGTTCTTCTTGCCATCATCATCATCTGCCTAGCCTTTTGCAACACGATAAGTCTTTCGATAAGTCCCTTGGTAAGTCTGGTTGTCAGATTTTCAGGTTTCTGACTACCCGTAACGACTGTTAAAGATCTACAAATGACAACCGGGACCAACGGTTTAACGTGATTTCCGAGGCACGGAGGAGTCTCGATATGTTACGAACGGTCACCCATCCACAGACAGACCTCGGGAAGCGTAGCTTAACCTTCGATCAACCCGTGCGGCTGTTTTTATTTAGCCACGAGCTCCTCATACGATCATCACACACTCATCATACTCCTTTTGTTTCGTTTACGTTCAACGTTTACGTGCACTTGAAGAGCATCACCAATTAGGTCAGAGTATTTCTCTCTAGGATGTTCCCTCCCGGCAATTCCACCTACTTCTGCCACACTACCTTTTTAGTCGTCTAACACTCATCCTCTCGGCCAGAATACACAATTTTTTAATTACCAGAATAAGCTATTCTCGCATTCTGTTAAAACTCCGTACCCCCTTTTTTTTCTTTTTTATTACATCTGTCATTATATATTTTTTGATTGTTCTCGCTGCCTGAACCTGTGCTAAAAAAATGTTTTTCTTTCTTTCTCTTGGCCGTCTCAAGGTCAAAATGCTACCACAGACGTGTAGCCTATTGTACCTACGTAATAACTTTATGGAGTACTATTGTTAGTTTGTTACTGGTACCTACCAAACCGTGGCTAACACGACAACTGTCGTAGATAATCTATACAGCGAGAAAATTACAATTGTAACGCAACCAAAACGTGTTGCTTTCATTTTTCACTTGTTTACGCTGGTATTTTTTCTTAAATGATATTTTATTTAGCTATCTAAATAGTGATGTTATTCAAAAAGGTAAGATGTGTAGTACTAGCAACCGGCGAGCGTGTATGACAAGTTGTGTGAACGTAAACGAAGCAAAAAGAGTACCTAAAGATCGTAGCAGGTGGCGTTCTGTAGTTTCTGCCTACCCCCATGGGAAACAGGCGTGGATTTATGTATGTAATACCAACCTATGTGCTTACACGTACTTACTAAAAACTGCGTTTTCCTGTACAGTGTTAAAATACCGCATTCGTTTACTATCGGCGGTCTTCCAGCAGCCAAAAACAATAAAATATGTAGTTATATTATATTGTGACTATTCTCAATCTTCCTCTTCGAACTCACCTACGCGTGGTCAACTTTCTCAATCATGCGACGCCATTTATTTCGGTCTTGTCCCTAATTAACATCTCTCTTAAGTCCTTCTGGAACTACGTCATTTATGTGGTTTTAGGTCTACCTCTCCTCCTCTTCTTGTAGCCATGGAAATTATGAAGTGGAAATTATTTCTTATGTCTCTGCTGTTCTTTTCTGATTAATTTCGTAGCGGGATCCAAGACAGTTGAAATGTTTCTCCGAGACTCGTCGAGCTTCATTGTCTTGACGCTTTTCTGGTAGCCGCCCCTGTTGATTCTGGTTTTCAGGAGTTGCAGAGGTTTGAGAATAGTGTGGTGGGCTTGTCCCAAATAAAAAGCCAACGGAAAGTGACTTTATCACGACATCGTCATCTGTTTCTCGAAGTAGATACATGACCTCTTGAAGCTAATATGTCAGTAGCCCACTTCTGAGTGTGACTCCTGCCCAACGTGCCATACGCATTTCTGCCTTGTGGAGTTTTGTTCTTGGGTTGCGACTAATCTCGTTCTTTTTGGGAAAACAAATAAAAAATAATGTAGGTTTTTCATTAAAACGATATCGTTAACGATTCTATAGCTATTCTACCAAAAACAGGCAAAGTTCTTACTTTCCAAATTGACATCTCTCCTACCTGAGCAAGGGGAACCCCGGAGGCTGTAGAGAATTCTTACGACTTCGGAAATCTTTCAACAATCTGTCATGTTGTCTATCCTTCCATAGACAATACCCGTTTCTATGGTGGTCATGCTACGTGTACTGGCTCCCTTATAGGGCCAATTTGTCAGAATCGTATTAGGATAATAATATCAATCACACATTGTGAAATGGTCGGAGCTCGTGGCTAAATAAAAACAGCCACACGGATTGATCGAAGGTTAAGCTACGCTTGCTGAGGTCAGTCTGTGGATGGGTGACCGTTCGAAACATATCGAGACACCTCCGTGCCTCGGAAAGCACGTTAAGCAGTTGGTCGAGGTTGTTGGTTGCTCTATGTAAAGAACTGGTATTCAGCTGCATCCGGTTAGACTGGAAGGCGACCCCAACTTAGTTGGGAAAAGGCTATGCAGATTGATTTGACAGATGGCATTTCATAATATAACTTGCGTTCAATTCATATCCCACAACTCTTCAGACTTCAGTGTCCATCCACTAGTTTCCTGCTATGAAAATATTTTGAGCCAGTACAACACATAAAATATTCAAACATGCAATTTGATACATCATAAATAACGTCTGTTCGTTATTTATGCGCATTACGAGGTACTATTAATCTACAAATACATATGTTACAAAGTGTTGTAGTACTGTTTGTACTGGTGCCAGCCTGTGGGGTGGTAAAAAACTGCTGTTGGTAAAACTGCGTTAGCGAATTAATTTCTAAACGTGTAAACACTTCTGCATTTTTGGGAAAAACAACTTTAAAACCCATGTATTAAAGTTCCGTTTCCGCTGCAGCTTCGAACTTTTTTTATGTCGTTCTCAACGGTACTAGTTATTTTTAAATCAACTCAATATTAACTTGCATAAAGTCGATATTCGCTTGAGTAGTAATAACATCAATTGGAAACATGAAGCTGAACACACTTTAAGTGCTAATGAAGTTTCGTAGTGCCTAGTTTATGTGTTGAGTTATTGTTTTAGACAGGCATTTCCTCCAAGGGTCGGTAAATCATTCTCAATAATTACCTCTGAGTTTGTACTTCTTTACTTATTTCTGTTCGCTACTATTACTTCTTCTTGGTATAATAGACCTTTTTTATTAGGATAAGCCCACCACACTATTCCCAAACCACAGCAACTCCTGAAAACCAGAATCAACAGTGGCGACCACCAGAAAAGTTTCGAGACAATGGAGCCCGACGAGTCCCGGAGAAACGATTCAACTGTCTTGGATCCCGCAACGAAATTAATGAGAAAATAACAGCGGAGGAGTTAGAAAAATACACAATTTCCATTTGGTACAGTAGACCGTAAGTCAATAAAACTGTTCTTGAGCAGATCAAGAGGCCAGCTTAAAGACTACGAACCAATATCTTCTATATAAAAAATATTGCAACGGTACCGGAGACCAAAAAGACCACACTATTTTTATTCAGCAATGGGAAGTATTACCGTACCGTATTAGTGTTTAATGGGATAAATAGTTAAATATCATGTGAGTATGTTCTGGCAGTAGACGCGAAATAACATTATACCTACTATCGTAACTAAAAATAGAATAGAACGTAAGTAGTTAGGATTGGTAGTTCATCGTCGTAATGGTGGTTTAGTTCCCACTGTGGTGCTCTTTACCGTACATAGTTGCTAAATCTGATATAAGGAACACATAAACATAACGCTAAATAATCCGGGTTAAACAGAAGAGTATAATTACACACGCATTACGCTATAGTCAAGTCCCATGTAATAGACTTGGTTTGACTTAAAATAAGTGTATGAACATAAAATTAACCGTAACACCCGCAAAAATAACTTTAAAACTGTCTCAATGGCCATTTGCTAGAAACATGAACATTTTAACAAGTTATAAAGAGCAATAGAACTTTTACAGCTGTCCGACGGACTGGTTTATAGCTAATATTGCCATGGTAATAGCCCATAATGTTAAGGGCGGTTGCCCGACGAAAGTACTAGTTTGCTGGCTCGTTAGACCATAACAAAAACGCTTTTCACTCGATTTTCAATTACCTCCTCGCGACGTGAAAAAGCGGCGTCTTGACCATTATTATTATCGATCAAGGCAAATTGTTTTTATTATTTTATCTTACTCAACCACTTTCTAGTTCTATAAATTGTATTATTTAACTAAATTACTTTATTGCATCAACTTTCGTAGGACATTGACCAAGAAAGTGGTCAGCGCCATCTGTTGTCAAGTAGCTGAACTGGTTCGATAATTTAGTTTGATTGTGTAGTACTAGATGGCGCTCTGAACAAAATGAGGACCACGAAATTTTTTGCAAAATATTATTTGTATTTTCAGATTTTATATTGTTAATTGAACATTTAAAATGATGGCAACGTTATATAATGCTAATCACAACTTTAGTCGCCGGCGACTTGCTTATCTTTAGATCCGTGAGCTATTGCCGGTAAACTATCCTCACTATCTTAAGATCAGCCTTGGTTCAATCAGCTGGCCTGTAATAGGTATTGCTTGTTTACCAACAGGTGATTTACTTTTCAATTCTATTTCACTAGGCTATCGCTGTGCTCTACTCACCCAACAAGTGAAACGGCGCGTGATATTATAGTTATAACTATCTTTAAGATAAGTATACGTTAAGATGGCCACACACTTGGTATCCCGTTTGCCATAACTGTAGTCTGAGGAGCCGCTGCGTTCCAGAATCATGCGTAATTTCATTATAATTTGTTTATTTTATCAACGTGTGGTAACGGGGGCTTGGCTAAATGGTCTTGTGTTGAGCAACATAATTATAACATATTATGCTTAGATAATAAGGTTAAAATGAAGTAATTGGACACAGAGAAACTAAAATAGACTGGAATAGATGAGTCAGATTCATGTAAAAGATGTTTTTTTAAGTAGTTTTATTGTTTTTGTAAAAAAGTTTTATTTCTCGATTTTCAGTGTGTCGGTCTATAATTTATCTAAGATACCGTAGCCTAGTTGTAACTGCTCGTCACCATTTACAAAATGTATTAGGTGATAAATTATTTATCCCCTATTGTCTACATTTAGGGATGTTTTATTTTTTAATTTAATCTGGACCAACTTTGATGTCCGCCTGCAACGCGGCGGTTGCGGGTTCGATTCCCGCCTCGGGACAAATGTTTGTACGATCTACAAATATTTGTTCCGGGTGTTCTGGGTATTTGCTATGTATAATAAAAAATATCTATCGATGTAATGTATTGTATTAAGTATATCAGTCATCTAGTACCCATAACACAAGCTCTGCTTAGCTTGGGGCTAGATGATGCTGTGTGGATTGTCCAGCATTATTTATTTATTTATTTATTTTATTTAGATATACCTACCCTATTCCATTAAAAATGAATCATCGAATTCGGAGTACATTGCGTGTTCGGTCAGAACCCCAATAAATCCAACAATCAGTCTCACAAAGGGTTATAATGTTGCCCAGTAACTGGGTTATGGAGGTCAGATAGGCAGTTTTTCAATGTAAAGTACTGGTATTCAGCTGCATCTGGTTAGACTGGAAGCCGAACCCAACATGGTTGGGAAAAGGCTAGGCAGATGATGATACCTTTGCTATAAGATGACAAGATAACCCAAATTTTGTGCATATTTTGTAACCAACAATAACTTATTGCTCGAAGTTAATCGAGTGGTCACACTGTGTATTACGCAGATTCTTTCAGGCTGCGTCCGTCTAATTGATAAATAATTCTAATACTTTCTTTGTTTCAAAGAACGATCATTAAATTCTATTTAGTTTTGCTTCAAGAGATTACAGGTGCGTTGATATTTGCATTGTGTAACTGTGTAGGCTGGAAACAAAAGAAAATTAAATAAATAAAACTTTAAACAACATAACATCACGCCTATATTATCTGAAGGGTTGGGCAGTCGCGAACCTATAGTAAACCCACATTTCGCCGGTATGTTTTTGTTCCCATGTGTGATGGGGGTGAGCTTATTTCCATCAACCGGGCACAAATCCAGACTCCAGGCTGCGATCGAGAAAATTCTTTATGGAAAATCTCAAGAACAATTTGCTCGACCTAGGAATCGTACCCAGGACGTATATCACGCTCATCAGTCCTACTTATTAATACGTTTTTAACAAATATAAACTTACCTTATTATTGAATACGTTTTGAATAACGATATACTTAACCTAGCATCATTTTTCAGTATTCTTTATTTTATACATATTTTAACTTTTATACATAAATAAAAAACTACAAAAATAATACTCCGCCTGCAGCGAAGTGGTAAGACCCAAGCTAATGGTGGTTAAGGATCCAGAGTGAGGAACACCTCACAATGCGTGCCGTGTCTATGACGACCGCCTTCTGCATCTGACTCTTGACCCAACTGTTTATCGGAAGTTTCTCCAGATGTTGATCGAAACTATTCGCTATCATACCATTTACTGATATGACTATCGGCACTATCATTGTTGAGTCCATATTCCACATGCTGGTAACCAAATGAGCAAGATCGAGATACTTTATAATCTTACGACATACCTAATTATTAATACCTTTTTAATAATGATATGCCTAATTACGATCTTGATCTCTACCATCACATAATATATCATTCACTAAGTAACATTTAATGAAATGCGATGGTGAAAGACAAAAGTTCTCATTACTTCAAGAGTACGTAATCTAATTAGAAATTGAATAAATATTTATGTGAATATATAGTTTCAAACCGGTATTTTTGTGCGTTATGTAATAATTTATTATGTTTTGTGTGTTTTTATTATTTTAACTAACGCTTAGCTGATACGTAACTTTTCTGCGAGTTGCTTCTCTAGTGTTTCTAGAGATAAAGGGGTTTCTTTATACAACCTTTTTTTTTCTTTATACTATCTCTCTCATCATGTCATGATGGCCCAGTGGTTTAGGCCTCGCCTCTTGTGCACGAGGTTGTGGGTTCAAACCTGGGCAAGTACCAATGTGAGTTTTTCAATTCATATGTACTTTCTAAGTTTATCTTGGACATCACTGACATCGGTGAAGGAAAACATCGTGAGGAAACCTGGACTAATATAATTGATGTAAGTCTGAAATTGCCAATCCGTCTTGAGCAAGCGTGGTGATTAATGCTCGTGCCTTCTCTGTATGAGAAGAGGCATTTCTGGCCCCTACAACTGACTGGGCAATACGGTACCCCTTGGCTTACCAAGGGGTACCGTATTGCCAAAAGTCAAAAGCCCAAAATCTGACAACTAGTCTTAACTAGTTGTCAGATTTTGGGCTTTTGACTACCCATAACGACTGTCAAAGATCTACAAATGTCAGTCGGGACCAACAGCTTAACGTGCTTTACGAGGCATGTTTATAAATAAACCCAATAGTTCTTATAGCCTTTGGCAGGGATTGTAAACGTATTTGCGGCATGGTTGCCCATTGATTTTTTTAAATTTGGTACAAGATTTTGTATTGGGAATTTCTAAGCGATAAGATGAGTTTTTAAGGCCTTTGGCAGGACTGGGTTTCTTCACGCGTAGTTGGTTACAGTGCATACAACATATTACTTAATCATATTCAACACAAATAAATGAATATGAATATGAACATAAAAAACACACCTTTCTAAAACCAATAATAAAATAAATATTGATAAATAATAAATAAAATAAATAACTTACTTGTCACGTTACATTAAAATAGGACACAAATAATTTGTAAAGCAGAAAACGTAACTTGCGTGTGATAAGACACGCATTATCTTTTCAACCACAGAACAGCATCCCGTTGGTATGTTTCTAATAGTAGAGGTATCAGCTCTTTGGTCTAATTACTTGACAGCTGCCGCTAACAGACATACGAGCCACAGAGCAAGGAGGTTGGTACAGACAGCATTGGCAACACTTTCCATAGACATCAAGCGTGTCAGTGACTGTCACCGATTACCCGTAGACACTGACAGTCGGTGACAATAGGGATGACAAACAATTTTCATTTCTCCGTCAGGTAGATTATTAGAAATATTGGACACGTATTTTTTGTTTTTATGTAATCAAAAAATTCCGTCGATATATTGAGGTAAAATGTCTCATGACGTCACGAGTATGTAGATTTTATACTGACTTGTGACGTAGATACCTTACTTAGATAAGTTACTTTTTATTTATATGATAAAGCAAAAAATACGTGTCCAATCCCTTTATTCTCTGACGGACTAATTATAATTTTGTATTTTTACCCAGGCATCATTCCTCATTTATTTATTCTTCCGAGGCGGAAAATCCTCTTGAATGTCCTCCATCCTGGGGAGGGGTCTGTCAGACTCTTATTGACTAAAAACCACCCCGGTATTCCAGCTCACACCTACGATCCTTCCGCAACCTCCGGCCAGGCATCATTCTTCTCCTAACTATTCCCTGTGACACCTGAAACTTGCACGGCTTATTAGTAATGGTGTCTCTGGTAGATTCTGTACTCTGTGATTCGAGCCTATACAATTACTGACAGAAGATTAACTGTTATGCTAATATCAGTGGCTGGCACTAATTTATACTGAAATAGAGGTAAAACAAGAAAACAAGGACACTTAGGTTTTTAAGTAAATACAGGTAAGTATACAGGGTTACAGGTTAAGCCGACCTAGATCCTTTAAGAGGTTTTAGTTATCATCATTCCTAGCTGATTTGACTATGAAACACCCCACCCCAAACCTAACCCATATTGAGATATTGGATTTTGATTATTTTTTAAATAAAATGAAGATTTTTTGTGTATTATTGTCCTTTTTTTCGGATTTTGTGCCTCTAATTGTATGTTTTTGTTATTTTTGTGTATTAGATTAGTTTTTTTATAACATTCAACACAAAAAAAAAAGAAAATATGTTTTCATATCCTTTTATTTTTTTTATTGCATCTACCACTTTGTTTGTCTCTGCATCGCCCAAAGGTTGAGTGGTAGAAAATACCTATGGCATTAAGTCCACCTCTGTACAGTCTCGAGCATAAATATCTTACCCTGACACAACATTCAAAAGCGATTTCCTCGTGCAATTACGATTAAAACATCTATGAAAGCCCTATTTCAAAATAGTATGGTTCCGAGAATACTGTGTTTATAACACTTTAACAATTCTATCAATACTTTTGTAGAAAATCGCTTTTAAATTCAGAGTTAATATAAGGTATTTATACTCGTGACGGTACATTAGTGCGCTTGAAGTGCTCTAACACTTTAGAAATAAATAAAGTACTTCTCGACATCGTTGTCATCCGGAAACGTGCCAAAAGACTGGCAGCATTGCCACGATGAATGGCAATGCTTATTCTTTGACCAGAGAATGAGCCAGACTTCTGGTCACGCTAAGTGTCGACCAGTTTGTCTCTGAATTCGTTCTTGAAGCTCTCCGGGATCAGAAATGATATCATTTAATTTTCATAATATTATATCATCACGCCTGTACTGCTTGAAGTGTTGGGCAGTGGAGTACCTTTAATAAATCCACATTTGGTCGGTTATGTTTAAGTTCCATGTATTAGATGGTGAGACTTTTGCCTTGAATCGGGCACAAATCCAGACTGCAACCCAAATATGACTTTGAACCGGGAATCGAACTCCTCACCAACTAGGCAGATTATTTTATTTTTCATTGAAACACAAACCACAATCAAGGCAAGGCCGTTGCTGTTTCTGCCAGCTGCTCTGCAAATAAACCAATAACAGAACTTAATGACGGATGCAGTACACTCACAAACTCAAGTGCTCACCGTAGATCTATTGCGCATGATCTTGCGCATCCCGCGCAACCGGTTACGCAGGGTCGCTTTCTTCAGCAGTACATTCGCGCACAAAAGTGGTGCAGTTTTCTAATGATCGCGGTACTAAACGATGTGGTGGTGTGTAATTGAGTTAAATGGTACTGTGGGATTATGGTGGTTGACTGGGTGGGTTAATAAGGTGTGGCTGGTTTCTTGTAGCTCCTGTTTTAAAATAGTGCGTCTGTCAGTACGTTGTACCAGCCTATTACTGTCCCACTGCAGGGCAAAGGCCTCTACTTACACAGAGAAGGCACGAGCATTAATCACCACGCTTGCTTAAGACGGGTTGGCGATTTCAGACTTATATTAATTATATAAAGTCCAGGTTTCCTCACGATGTTTTCCTTCACCGATGACAGTGATGTCCAAGATAAACTTAGAAAGTACATATGAATAGAAAAACTCACATTGGTACTTACCCAGGTTTGAACCCACAACCTCGTGCACAAGAGGCGAGGCCTAAACCACTGGGCCATCATGTCAGTACGTGCATTCAAGTATTTAACAGAGGGTGTAATAGCGTGTTGAGAAGATTCTTAATGTTAAACAATTAGTTCTGGGAAAAGATCTTGCTCTCCTCTTAATATTTTATCTGCAGTTTTTTTTTTAAACTTTCGCTGCTCAGTTCAAAAATACGATTTAACTTGGATGTCATAATTTTTGGCAAATTACATAATGCGTAGGTAGGGGGTGATGGGCATGTTCACATGTCATCTATAGCTTTTTACATGTACGACTCGGGAAGCGAGTTCTGGGTACATGAACCAATTTTTTTCGACCCGGGATCCAAAAGTGTTTAGACTGCTGGGCACTAAAAGTGTAAAGACGCTAACTATACCTAAACTATTGTGTTAAATGCGTCCTACTTACACTAACCTGAACTGATATGTTGAATGAAAATATTATGTAACTAGTTATGCCCGCGACTTCTTCCACGTAAAATTTACATTGTCATGTGATTTTTTTTGAGGCTGAACCCTGTTTTTTTTTCTAAAATAAAAGTTACCTTTGTTACACCTAAATACATCAGCTATCTTTAGTGAAAGTCTTGTCGAATTTGGTACAGCCGTTTCAGAGTTTACCTGAAATAAACATAGACAGACATACATTACTAAAAAATAGTTTTTTTGTATAACTACAAAAAAAGCGTTGATAAGCATTTAGTAAAAAACTGTCATTTTGACATTTCAAATTGACACTACGATTTTATTTATCTGTAGTATAGATGCATAGATTAAAAATCTGAACATCGCTTCTGCAGAACCAAATAAAAGCAAAAGTCGTAGGGTCAGCAAGTTTCCTCGCGCCTGTACACCGTACAATCCGATATTTATGATCTGGAGAAATATTAGAAAACGGTCAGCCGTCAGATTTTCGCTTTCGACCAAACGTAATACTACCTCATTTGAATTTCTTAAGTAAGATAGCTACCTTACATTGTATTCTTCAGATTCATCAAAATAACTTGAATTTACGACTACCTGTGCCTGCGACTTTATCCGCTTGGAATTTAACAAGGTTTTAGGGTTCTCTTTTTTCCGCGGAACCATAAAATGTTTTCCAAAATAAAAGTAGCCTCAGTCACGCCTTATTACATCGGCTATCTGCGAGTAAAGGTCCCGTCAAAATCGGTCTTGGCCTTTCAGAGATTATCTCAAACAAACACAGACAGAAAAAAAAGAAAAAAAAAAAGATTTTTTTGTTATGACTATATAAAACAGTTATTTCAATGTTACAAACAGAGACTTCAATTTTATTTATTTGTTTAGTTACGAGTGAAATGTTTATTTTTATAAGAATGTAATTTATTCGTCTTTTGAGAAGTAATTTTTGTGTTGAATATTTTGCATGCTAAGTAGGAATGAGTCAAGCAAAGTGTCCACTTTCGGATGCGCAGGAAACACGTAAATAACTAAGTAATAAAACATACATACTTCCACCCACATCGCCAATTATGTTTAAGTCCCATGTAATAGGGCCATTGCCATCAACCAGGTACAGATCCAAGCTTGAGCAATTCCAAATAAAAACCCAATAACACTGGCCGACCCGGGAATCGAACCCACGTTTTATTTATTTATACATAGAAATTTGCAAAAAATATATTTTATTAGGACTGACGATAAAGGAATATGAGATAAAGGACGATGGTGGACCGGATCTTGTAGGTACAGAGGCCATCAAGTTACCCCAATGTGTCATATCTCTGTGACAGGTTTTCAACTTTATCACTTAAAAATAAGGTTCACGTTCAATTGGGAAAATCTGACAGTTGTAGCTGGCATCTGTACTATGAATCTTTCCAGTAAAATGTTGATCTATTGAAAGTATTATTCTTCCAAATAATCACTTTTTGGTCTGAGCAAGTCGATTTATTTCCTAGGTATGTAATCTAACCTAGATTTGCTCCGCTCTGTAAAATGTTCCATGCAGCAAGCATCGACAATATTTTCTTCACATCATGTCTAAGTAAAGTCGCAGGACCAAGCTACTAGTTTAAGAAATAAAGAAAACCATTAATATGGGGAACTCACTCACAGGAAATTTAAACACCAAATACAAAAAGTAACACTTAAAGAATCACATAAAAAAAGGACTTGGGCGGCTATAATAGCTCCTATCTCAGCATAAGCTGCGATATTTAAAACAACAATAATAAATACAATAGCGCTGTTATTGAGTTTGACGCCATAAGTAGAGTCCATCAAATCGTGCAGCGTACAGGGTACGCAGGACTACGGTGTCCCACCATTTATATAACAGCACTACACAAAAATAAAATATACTGGATTATAAAATATACCGACGACCGATGTGACTCGGAGGGCGAAAGTCCGCCTGCGACGCAGGAGGTTGCGGGTTCGATTCCCGCCTTGGGACAAATGTTTGTACGATCTACAAAGATTTGTTCCAGGTGCTCTGGGTGTTTGCTGTGTAGAATAAAAAATATCTATCTATGTAATGTATTGCATTAAGTATATCAGTCATCTAGTACCCATAACACAAGCTCTGCTTAGCTTGGGGCTAGATGATGCTTTGTGGATTGTCCAGCATTATTTATTTATTTATTTTAATTCCGTTAATCTCCAGCAGCTAGAGCAGGTACCCTTCTTTGACCAACCTGTGTGTGAAGATACAAGAGACAGGAGGAATTCCTTTTGCTGCTGGAATTTCTCAGTTTAAAATAAAAAAAAGAAATGGGTTTAATTTTTATCATTTATGTAAAGCAGACTTTCGTCATGTCAAGTCACTTTTGCTGCGACAAAATGAATTGCCTCTTAACTTTACACATTAACTTTACGCCCTAAAGATCCGTTTAGCGTGTGGCTCTGTAGAAATAGCTGTGAGAATATAAACTCCGATTTCTGGTCATCAGCCTATTGTTATGAAAACCGCCATGTTTTCATTGTCGTAGTGCAACAATTGGTATTGTCATTGTTTGTTTGTGTTTTAATTCTTGGACATCGATATTTTGTAAATGTAGCCGCCATTAGTAATGATATTTGTTTATTTTACATTCATACATAAATTACATTCATATATATTACATTCATTTATAAATCTACACACTACTATACTCACAGTATTTGCTACAAATCATCTCACACACATCTTGATCTCCAATCACTCGGGCACTTAAACACATTCGAACCTTTTACATCCACACTCATGAATGACAAGTTTACATCAGCACGATCACGTTATATAAATACACACATAAAAACAATTGTGCACGCAAGCCATACTACATCTTATAAGTATTATAGAGCGTTCCAAAAACAATTATGTAACCACGACTACCATTTCTTGAAATATTTTCTATTGACCTCAAATTCAATGATTTAATTAACTTAACTGAAAATATCGATAAGCTGTCTGTATCGCAGTCGCATGAAACAAATATTGAAAACTGTCATAAATTAATTTCAGTACACCCAGATCACTTACTAATCTTCACGTTAAACATACGCAGCATAAACTGTAACGTAGCTGGGCTTGAAGTCCTACTAACAAGAATGAAGTTAAAATGTGATATAATTATTCTCACTGAATGCTGGCTCTCGAGTTCCTCTGTTACACCAATTTTTACAGGCTATTCTCATGTCGGGACTAAGATAAACCCCAAACAAAATGATGGTGTAGTAATTTACTATAAGGAAAACCTTAGCGTAACAATAGAGGAGCCCCATATGCAAGAATGTAACTGCCTGGTCGCAAAAATCGAAAATCGTATTGCGATACTTGCCTTCTATCGGTCCCCCTCTTACAAAAACATTGATCACTTTCTCTCATCCCTAGACACACTTCTAAACACAGTGTCAACCTACAAACAGATCCTTGTAATAGGCGATATTAACATAGATATTAATCCTAGTAAAATAAACCTAAACGGGGAACGTTACCTGACTTTGGCGGCTTCTCATGGCCTCTTACCAGCTCACACTCTCATAACTCGATATGAAAGCAATTCTTGTCTAGACCATGCGTTAATAAAGACCAATTATCCAGTCACTACTCTAGTCCCACAAACAACCCTAACTGATCACTACCCTGTCTTGGTGAGTGTGACTGCTAAGAAAACGCGCCAATATGCAGTAACAACAATAACAAAAATTGACTACAAAAACCTTGAGCAGGATCTTAAAAAAATTAACTTTGATCCAATTTTTCACTTATCGAACCCAAACCTATCTTTAAACTATTTTACAAACTCTCTTCAACACGCTATTATAAACAACACTAAACTTATTACCTTATCTAAACGTCACCAAATCATTAAACCGTGGATGACACAGGGGTTGCTACGATGCGCCAGAAATAGAGATAACATGCATATGAAATCGAAGCTTGCACCAAACAATTATATTCTAAAAGTGACATACACGCGGTACAGAAATTTTTGCAATGCGCTGCTAAGAAAAGTTAAGATAGAGTATGAAAAAAACCAACTACAAAACGCACAACAAGATAATAAAAAACTGTGGAAAGCAATTAAAGAGATCACAAACACATCAAGAATAATTAACCATCCGAAAGAACTGCTAATGCTATCAACGTCTCCTGAAAGTTCATTGAATGAAGTAAATCGACACTTTATAAACGTAGGAAGTTCGCTAGCAAACAAAATACACCAACAAAACACGCATACGATAAACAACACTCAAACCAATACAGCCACACCTACCAATAATCCGCATTCATTTGCTCTCATAGACACAACTGAAGAGGAGGTAGCACGCCTCATCCTCAATTCAAAATTAGACAGCGCTTGTGGTGGAGACAATATTAGTAATAAATTTTTGAAATCTTATAGAAACATCATCGTACCACCTCTTACAAAGATCTTAAATGACTGTCTGCAAAATGGAGTGTTCCCTGACGCTTTAAAAAAAGCAGAAGTTTGCCCAATCTATAAGAGTGGGGACAGAAATCGTATCAATAACTACCGACCTATATCTATTCTACCAGCAATATCCAAAATACTAGAAAAACTTATAAACCTACGACTAGTTAAATATTTGGAAAATAATAAACTGCTTTCAGCTAACCAATTTGGTTTTCGTCAAGGAAAATCAACTGAGCAAGCCGTAAATAAACTTATTAACTTTGTTACTTCCAATTTAGATAACAAGAAAAAATGTCTTACTATTTTTCTAGATCTTGCAAAGGCATTTGATACGATTTCTGTTTCCCTCCTACTAGAGAAACTTGAAAGACTGGGAATCAGAGGTACACAGCTGAAACTTTTTACTAGTTACCTGAGTGAAAGGTCTCAGTGTGTTCGTGTGGGAAACTGTAAAAGTTCTCACCTTCAGGTTACACATGGGGTACCACAAGGTAGCATACTGGGACCTACCTTATTTATTGTGTACATAAATGATCTCACGAGTCTCGATCTCACCCATGGTGAAATCATATCTTTTGCAGACGATACTGCTCTCTCATTTGCTGCCGATACGTGGGAAGAGGCTTTTGGTGCTGCTCAGAAGGGCTTCGATATCGTGGGAAAGTGGCTTCAGAGTAATATCCTTACATTAAATGTGGACAAAACAAAGTACATCTGCTTTAGCATAAAAAATGTAACTGGAGATAGCATCATGGGAAGCATCATTTCGCACGAGTGCCACCATGGGAAAAATTGCAAGTGTACTTTACTGGAACGCGTGCACACAATAAAATATCTAGGAGTTAACATAGACGTTAATCTCAATTTTAAGGAGCACGTTAGGCTGCTATGCTGTAGACTCCGAAAACTCATTTATGTTTTTAAAAACTTGAGGCACATCGCTGACTTCAAGTTGTTAAAGCAGATATACTATTCTCTCTGTCAATCGCTTCTAACATATTGTCTATCATCTTGGGGAGGGACACCAAAGACCACTATTAAGTCTATCGAGGTCGCCCAGCGTGCAATACTGAAAGTCGCGACGTTCAAGCCAATCCGATTCTCTACAACAACACTATACCAAAATTGGGAGGTCATGACCGTAAGACAATTATACATACAAAGCGTTGTCCTATTACAACACAATAAACTACTATACAACCCACAAATACTCCATAAACGAAGAAAAGACTTAGTATGCGAAAGAACTATGCCGTTTAAAACTAAATTTAGTCAACGCTTTGCGCTCTTCATCGGTCCACTAATTTACAATAGGTTAAACAGAATCCTTAACATATACCCCTTAACAAAAATGCAATGCAAAAAGAAACTAACCGAACACCTCAAAAGACTTACCTATGAACAGACTGAACTTCTTCTACACATAGCATCATAATATAAAACAAATGAAACACAATATAACACACATACATCTCTCATAGAATACACAAAAACGCGCGCACGCTCACTCACACCAAACACACACACAACACCATATACATCCTCTTACACATCAGACACGTACATACTCATCTCACACAAATAAGAGGTCATGCAATCACTATACAACTTTATTCTATTTTCTCTTTTTATATAAACTCATACATATTTTTTTGTTTCCCTAATACTTAATTAAATTTTATTGTAAGTTTTTATTTCTACATGTACAAGACACAAATTTTAATGCTATCACGCTAACGGCTACTTTGAATGTATAATACTCGAGGGGGTTGGCGCTGATATCCGAAATACAGGCTCTGCCTAGTTCGGATACAGATGACTACACCATTTATACTAACCTATTTTAGCCTGTCACGAAAACTTGTATTCTATGCCTAAGTTTCTTTAAATAAACATTATTATTATTATTATTATTTGTAATGGATATTTAGGATGTTTATTTTTATCCACATCCTACCTCTGAGTTGTCTAGTGATCGCAAGAACTGTCGAACATAAGGTTCGAAGCCCGGGTCAGACAAAGTGTTATTAGGTTTACCATCTTTTATTACTACTGTCGGGAACTAATGGGAACAACTCCAGGTAGGAAGCTGCAATGTAGGGACCACCCAATAAATCCCATGTTTATTTTGGGAAATCCCCGATCGCAGGAAGTCTAAAGATCATGGCAGCGCGGGACCGATCGTTGTTGGAAATATTTGGTGGAGGCCTAGATCCAGCAGTGGATGTCTTTTGGCTGAAGTGATGATGATGATGTTATCTTCAAAAGTTTAGGCAAAGGTGTAAGTATAGTATACCCTCATTTCGCCAGACATATTCACATGGGACTCCTCGGTTATGGCCATAAATGAACAGTCCGAAAACCAAACTGAGAATTTCTTATAACACTTTCCCATTTATGAGAATCAAATACAGGGCGTCGAATCGGCAACCGAGCTTGCAATCACCGAACCACTAGGTATGTGATCCATAATTAGATGTTTGATATGCAATAATGATACACTATGTTATGCATGAGTTGCCATATGTATTTATTTTCACGGTTTACAAGTTACAAACAGGTTAGTAAGTCGATGGAGTGGTTTTGTAGTAAAATGACTTTTACTATACTGGACTAGGTAGCTTTTTCATGCCTGTTTTGTGTGTTCATGTTCTTACTTAGTACTTCGTCTGCGACTAAATTCGCGTGCATTTCGTACTTTTCCCATCCAACTATAGCATCCCCTCCAACCCCTCTTAAGCGTATATTGAGCAGAAAACATAGCCTATGTTACTCGCTGATAACGTAGCTTTATTAATTCGAATGAATTTTTAAAATCGGTTTGGTAGTTTTTGAGTTTGTCCATTATATTATTCATATTCATTTATTTTGCGTACCATAATGTGCATAAAAGATGTTACAAAAATCTTACAGCTAAGGTACAATTATGGACCCTGTTAGGGCACAGCAACATGGTATTAAACTAAAAATTAAATTGTATAAAATAAAAATTAAAAATAACACAATTCTTATAAAATTTTGTAAACTTATGTAGGTACCTACCTATTAAAATGTATTGTTAGTAGTTACTTATAATTCTATTGAGATCTTTTATTTGTATTAATATAAATAAAGATATTAAATTTAATAGAAAATAAAATAACAATTGTTATATAAAAAAAAAATATGTGAGCTTATGTATTTATCTAAGTATTAAAATGTATAGTATAGTTTGTAATGTAATGTATACATTACATGTATAAAATACTAAGGTAAAATCTTGTTTTTCTTTAAATTTCCTCTTTAAAATATAAATTCGGAAAAAGATTCGAGTTTTGATCGTCTTAAACTGCTTTATCTTTGGAACACGATACACGTTGGTTGGTTTAGATAAAGCGGCGTCACAAATATCAAATATACGCTTTCAAAGGATTACATAATATAATATCAAGCCTGTATTCACCGACAGGTTAGGTAGAGGTGTAGCTATCATACACCTACATTCCGCCAGTTAAACATAAGTCCCATGTAGGTATTAGGGGGCGACCCTATTGTCACTTACCGGTCATATCAAGGAGAGGAGGACTGCAAATGATTGTTTTTGTACTTTTATTTACTTCTCCAGATTGACCCCGGGCCCGAATCAGAAAAAAAAATAATTGTAAACCAACTTCGAAATGTTCGTTCAAGGTAACCTTTTATTAAAAAAATCTGTGCAAAGTTAATTATATGATACCGTTAAAGACTATCTAATAATTCTGTTGCCACGACATTATGTCAGTGGGTTTTTTTTTTCTACTGAAACGACCACAGACAATAGGTCGATTTTATCGTTATTTATTATCTATGTCGGCGTTTATTTCTATAGTATTTTATTACCTGCCATAAATCAAGAGAAAGTATTTATTTAATGACGTTTGGATTCTTTAATAATGTGTGTATTTTATGCATATACACATATTGTAAAGCAATCTTTATCGAGAATATTTAATAACTTGAGTCTTAAGTTTACGGGCTTTTATTATCTCCGTATCATTGTGACTTCACTAACTTTTAGAGAGAATTATTATATGATTTGACGTACTTGCCTCCAACGAAGTTTACCTTCAAAGTCAAACCAATTGATTACTTTATTACGTATATAATATCACGCCTATATTCAGAGAAGGGTTGGGCACAGGTGTATCTATAGTACACCCACATTTTACCAGTTATTTTTTAGTCCCATGTAATAGGAGGTGAGACTATTGTCGTCAACCGAGCACACATACAGACTCTGGGCTGTCAGGACCTCATGCTTAGCAGTCGCGCTTGTGACCACTATACCAACGAGTCATTCGTATAAGTAAGTATGATTATTTTCTTCTCCTATTATTCTAAAAAGGCATAAACATTGTAATAGTACATTACGCACCATCGGGATAAGTAGTGTCTTATATTGAGGGCGTTATATTTAATCTTAGCCTGGGATTAAATATAACGCCCTCAATATAAGACACTATAAAGGATTTTGTAATTAACTCTCGAGCTCGGGAGATTTAACAGTTTACTCACGGGAAAACGAGTTAGTTCAGGAATCCGAAATGCAGTGAAGGATTCAAGCACGGTGAAAGTAAGGTATACCTTTATCCCCAAGAAGAACGCTACTGTTCATACCTTCTGCGGGTTAATAAAAAGCATCCTATGTTCAAATAAGTTCGTACCTATTAGTAAAAGTTTTCACACAAACTTTTAGTTGAAGTTCCAAATTCGAATCACATTATTGACTAGCTGGTTATAATATCATGTTAAAGCCCGGCTAGAGCACAGGGCTATAAGAACTTAGGTCCTTTAGGTTAGGTTTGAATGAAATACAATTTGACATTATTGAACCGAGCAGGTGATGTGAAAAATAATTAACGCTCTACATTTCGGATATAAATTTCTAAAGCACGTCACTCTTAGTCATCATGAGAATGACCTATAATAATGTGTATCAAAAATCAAATATTACCGTAACTCCGGTAAAGTGCAAAGACGTACGGTAACTCCTACGTAACATAATATAGTACGATACTACCGCGAGATAATCTTCGTTCGCGCATGCGCACGCATTCGAACGTCGTCAGACACCGCGACCACGCGTCTCCCGCGCAAATTGAAGCGCGGCCATGATCGTTTTTTCTTCTTTTTATTTTGTTTTTTTTTTTTGTATAGTGCCAGTGCTTGAAAACTATTTAGTGCTGTGAAATTGTTGCAAATCGATTTGATATTGTTTTGGATTTGATTTCGACCTGTAAGTGATTTTGTTTATATTTTTTTTGTTTATGGTATAACTGTGTGTTTGTTTTATAATTATCATAATTAGCGGTAATATATTAAAGGTGCGATAAGTATTGCATTTTGATTTTCTGAATAATCATTGTGCTCGATTTGCATGTAAACATATTCTTTTCAGTATTTTGCATTTTGAAAGTTTCATTTAAACAACAATTTCTTCAGGTAGGTATTTGAATCCGGATTCATTCCATAAAGCCTGTTATTCCGTAACGGTTTTGAGGATCAAGGCAGTACCTATTTCCACGACCTTGAACGTATAATTTTTCGTGAGTGATAAAATGAAACAGAAACATTAAAAAGTTTCTAAGACATCTATTTTGATCGGAGTTGGTCTCAAACAGCATATCATTGACGAGTTTATTGCATGGTAATTTCCCCCGGTCTGCTATTACTTATTAGTCATTGCTTATTAAGCGAATGACAAGTAGTAAGCTTTATTTATGCTTTACTTTCATTTATAAGAGGAAAATTAACTTTTATATTTTCTAACGTTTTTCACTATTTCATTTATTTTGAATGGAGAGAACGCCCACGTTCACAAGGACGCTTTTTATGGGGAAGTTTTTAAGAACTACTGAATTTTCACCGCTCGGTTTTCGCTGAGAGTTTTAAATCCAGAACCTTTTTCTACGTTGCGTTTGAAAAGCGCCCTCACTTTTAGGGCTAACAGTAGCTGCTACTGTCCACTGTTAGCCCTATCGTTGCTGTCAATATGAAAAGTAAATTCACGGTGAAGAGCTGAGAGGAACGATAAAATTACTAAGACTCTTAAGGGACGTTGTGGCTGACTTTATTACTAATTTAAACTGACAGGCGTTACATTATCAGGCATTACATCGTAAATAAAACATGGCAACATGTTATATTGCTAACAACTAGGTCAGTTTTTGAGGCAGGAATGTGAAATAAATTAAAAGTATGTATTATGCCTAGGAGTCCGAGTTGGGGTGGGCTCATTAGTAATTAACACTCCAACTTAGATTATACCCATAGGCATTCGAATTCTAGGGCATCACACCGATGGACCAAGAATTAGTAGGCAATAGGTATAACATATTGACTTAAAGCAGAAATTTAGATATCTGCGAATCTCTCTTGTTGTGCATGCTGCGGTCTCCTGTTAGTGAAGGAGTACACTTTCATAATACATTTGGTCAACCATTTTCTATAAGTGTAATTTTGTATATATTTTTTGGAGACCCTAAATAAATAAGTAAATAAACAAACATTGCATTGCAACAATACATAGGCTAAAATCACTAGCGCATATCACACTTATGCCTGCATGCCTAGACACCATAAATGTGTCAAAGTTTACACCTGACGACGCATGACATGACGTCAGGATCGTCCTCAAATAATGCATATCACATGCACGTTATATTATCACGTAACGATAACGTAACGTTTACAGTTACCTACTCGTTATTTAAAAACGCACTTATAACCGTTTTCGGTAGCAATAACTAGTGCGTTTATAATATAGTAAACCGTTAATTAGTGTGTAGAAAATAAAAAACGTGTTGGGTTGTTTGGATTACGTAATAGATAATTGAAAGCGTATAACGATGTCTATGATTTGTTGTGATTGGCGTTATTACATGTGTGTTAATTATCTTAAATTAATTAGCCAAACCCTCAACTATCCATTTATTGTATAAGTTAAAAAATTTCATTTCATTTAAGTTTCTGGAACGAAGTTGATCGAAAAATTAATGCGACATAAATATTTGGCGCGCGTTAACTGCCGAATTCATCGACAGCCTATCGCAGTAGACTTGCGTGCGAGTAGAATTGACGACAGGTTAAAGGCATAGAAATCTATAGATACTAATACTCGTATAATAAAACTGAAGAAATTGTTTGATAAGTTTTATTTGACGCACTCACCTCTGCAACTTGGTACCAACTGGATTTGAAAATATATTTTGGTATTTGATATAGCCGAACTCATATGGAAATCAACTCCATCCTGAAGACCATAGTGGGGAGGTACGATTCTCCTTTGTTAGGTGATGTTGTCCAAAGATGCATTGTGAACTACAGCCTTGTTTCTATATAGATAAATAAATATATCAAAATAGGTGTTAGTTATCGTTTTGTTTATGTATGTCGGATATCCGAAATAAAGGTTATTTTATATGTAAGATTATTTAATATCATGCTACGACCCTAAGAAGACGAAAAAAGCACGGGGCACAGCTAGCAGTAACATAATTTACGTTTCTTCTACGTCCTGACTAATGCAGTCAACACAAATTATTAACTAAGTGCCGAAACTTAAAAACGTAAAGATTTTTCAAATGACAATCGAGAATTTTATTTTCTCGGCTCGTAAAGTGCATCCAACAATTAAGAACAACACGTTATGTTTTCAAAATTGGTACACAATAAAACAGTTGTATTGCCAATCTATAAATCAAAGTTGACGTGTTTAATGTATCGAATCGATACTACTGATCCAGGTATCGATTGGAATTATAGAGCGTATCGCCCGATTTAGTTCCCGTAAGAACGGATAAGCTGTCAGAATAATGTTTAATACATTCCTTACCGAGCTGTAGTAGTATTCTGTAAAATAAACTACGAGTGAAAACTAGAATGAAATGAACAATGAAGTCGAAGATCGATAACTACTTAATAATACTATTTTAAGCTTATACTTCTGATAATTTAATATTAGTTTAAAGATAGAAAAGTGCCAACAATACTTCTATAGCTGGTTGACATCGATAGTTCACTTCACTGCTCATTTCACCTAAATGATTACACATCAATATTAGTTTTGAAATAATAAAAAAATGATCAATAGCTTGAGCTTAAAAAGTAGTATTGGGTAATCTCGGTTCTCGATTATGATTGTAATAATGTAATTTGTTATCGATCTATCGGTAATTTTTTTACCGGTAAGCACTGTTGTTACTGTTCGGTAGGTTTTGCTGTTTTGTTAAATCTGCTAATAAAATGATACACTCAACATTTCAGCCAAATTTGCTCTTGAATAAAATTCACATCTAAATATCCTACAAAGAAAAGTCATGTCATTTAGGTAGCTAAATGAAAGGTTACAATGACTACTGTCGCAAAGCATACTTATCAATACAATAGTTCGTACTCTTTTAATTTTGAACCTTTCGAACAAAACTTTTTAAAACACTTAAAATTCAACGAATAATTCCGCGAAAACGTAAGATTTTGAACCGTCTCCCACTTTTCTCGGTCAGTTGGGTAACTGGGTGTTCAGAGTTAGCAATTACTGAGCAAATGTTAATTTTAACGTCTTAATTGTTGCTTTTTTGTCTATGAATTAAGGTTAAACCTCCTTTACCTGTCTCTTTGGTTTAGAATGGAAGACTGTTTCGGCGCCAAATTTATTTCTATGTTGTTCTTTCTTAGAGCTTAGTGTTTCTCGATGTCTTGTTTGGAAGTCGTGTTAAGTCTCACAGATGATAAAATAACATCTTACTAACATTACAATACAATCCATCCGTTCAAAATTTAAACAAAATTGATCACGCTTCTGATCTAAGTTTACTCTCTAAGTCTAAGTAAACACCACGCTTGCTCAAGACGGATTGGCAATTTCAGACTTATATTAATTACAAGCCCAGCTTTCCTCAAGATGTATTCCTTCACCTATATCAATGATGTCTAAGATACGCTTAGAAACTACATATATGAATTTAAAAAGTCACGTTGGTGCTTGCCCAGATTTGAACACACAACCTCGTGCACAAGAGGCAAGGCCTAAAACACTGCGCCATCACGACCCTAGCAGAGCTAGTGCTAAATAATTGCAGGAGTACAAAAACATTGTAGACTGCTGTGCTCTGTGGTTGATTCTAGACATGGTGGCTACGGGTCGCAACTGGAGCGTGCCACAACGTTTTTAGCTGCTCCGTACTTTGTTTAATTGCGATGAAATTCTCCTAGACTGTGGCTGTGTTGGTAGTATATTTCTAGTTTATGTCGCTCTTTAACCGTCTTCCAGTGACGAATAAAGATTCTGGCAAATTGAACTAATATTTTGACATTTCTTCTCTTAGATGATATTTACAGAATTACTTATTCTAATTACAAAAACAAAATAAAAAAGAGAGGAATACTAAATGTAAACCCGACTAAGATCAAATCAGGCGTCAAAGTACTCCTCCGCATCACTGTCATCTGCAAACGTGCCCAGAAGACTGTGCCACATTCAAACATTGCAAATAAAATTAAACCGTAAGCAAATACAAATGGGGTGTAAAACAGTTTTTGGTTCGTTTTATAGTCGAAATTACCTACCCAATAAAAAAAAACAAGAAATCATCCGATAAAGTACGACGAATATACTCGTATTAGTAGGAAAACACAGAACTAAAATCTTCCCAGAATTGCATACGTAAACTGGGCATGCTGTATCTACCTATCAACTTTATTTAACTGGTGATTGATATATAATACACACCAAAAACTTGTTTTAGAGCTGTTGCATAATATATCTAAAGTTCATTCATTCATTCAATGATAGATAACGCACTGCCTAAACAGCTGGTTCTAAAACTATGGAACTAAAACTCTACACACGAGTGATGAGTTCCTTTCATTAAAATAACAGCTGTTCAGTACATTTGTGATCACACACACTGACACAATGTAAGGGACAACTGATTACCTACTTTTTGCGATTTCGGAATGTTGTCTAAACATCTGCCTAGCTTTTTCCCAACTATGTTGAGGTCGACTTCAGTAGTATACATGCAGCGACTGCATATCTGATTTCCACAACCTAGTTACTGGGCAACACAATACCCTTTGGTAAGACTAATTGTTAGACTTTCGGGTTTCTGTATACCCCCGTAACGACTGTCTAAGATCTGCAAATGACAGCCGGGACCAACGGAGTCGTTTCTCATCATTATGCATAACTTTTACAGTAGGTAAAAGTTGTGCAAAATTATGAGTAAAATAATTACCTTAAGAGGTTTTTAATCCTATCAATTGCACCTTGTATAACGACGAAGGAAAGTAACAAACGAAAGTTTTTTTGTTGAGAACTCATCCCCTTAATAAGTATGGGATCAGATTTTGTATGATACTGCTGAACTTTTGCCAGTTGGAAAACCCAACAGGTACGTGGTTAGTTTAATTAAAACCTTCTTAACTAATTTCTTTTTTTTAAGACTGCTAATTAATGAAAAGGTTCTAATATGTCACTACAAACTAAAAGTATTCGATAATTCTTTGTTTTGTTACAAATTAATATTCAAAGAGACTAGAAGTATTCGTTAGTCCTTTGTTATTTTTAGAAATCGTTCTGGTACGAGCTGGACCTAACTGCGAGTACCTTAATTTAATTAGCAAACAGTGAAATGAATACGGCAATGATTAACAAAGAAAAAATCGTTATTGATTTACAAACCCAAAAATAATGAGGCTGTCGAATGTTATACATACCGACATACCCTTTCGAAATAATATTGCACGAATTGAAATACTTACACGTAAATAATTAAAGCATAACATGAAGCTAACGCATGTCATGATGGCCCAGTGGTTTATTTTCTCTCGCCTCTTGTGCACGAGGTTGTGGGTTCAAACCTGGGCAAGAACAAAAGTTTTTTTTTTCAATTTATATGTACTTTCTAAGTTTATCGTGGACATCACTGACATCGGTGAAGGAAAACATCGTGAGGAAACTTGGACTTATATAATTAATACAGGTCTGAAATCGCCAACCTGTCTTGAGCAAGCGTGGTGATTAATGCTCATGCCTTCTCTGTATGAGAAGATGCCTTTGCCCTGCAGTGGGACAGTAATAGGCTGGTACTTACTTTATGAAGCTAAAATGTTTAATTAACTCACACGTTCGCACCATAATATTTCACATAATAACTATAACGGTTAAAGTTGTTATGCTCTAGAAAGGAATCTCGCGCCATCAAGGTTCTCCGGTCATTATACATAATGTGTAAAAAGTGCGTGAATCTGCAAAACTTTCAATGTCGTCGCTCTATCCGGTCGATTGCGTAAGCTTTTTTGTAAAGGTAGTTTGGTAAATTAACTGCGGTTATATTGAATTTTAATACGTATTGGTAGCTGCTGTATTCACCTTTGATCACGATCTTTAATTGAAACATTTAAAATACGGAAATGATTACTGCGTGGTTTCTGGAAAATGGCGCCGCACCCTTGTTTATAAACTTCAACTTTAACACTTCATTTATGGCTTTTGTGGAAGAGACACTACAATATTGCCAATATCACGTAGGTAGGTACAGAGGCCAACACATCAAGCTACTCCAAAATACTACACTATACTACATACTACAGATAGTTGTTCCGGGTCTGGCTGTTTGTGTATGTGAGTTTAAATGTTTGTAAACGCACCCACGATACAGGAGAAAATCCTAGTGTGGGGCAACGTTTAAAAAAAAAAGAAATTGTCAAATTTCTTTGATAGTTTTTCAAAAATGGCTGTTGCCTGTTCTTTTATGTGCCATAACGTCTATTATATAAATAAACCTAAATACTGCTATAGGTGGATTAATATATTATATATGCCAAGCGTGGATTAATAAAACGGAAAATAAAAACTAATCTGTATTTATTTAACTACAAATAAAAGTAAATAACTCACTCATATTTAATATCACTTCACTCATAACTCATCATTTAAAGATATCTCCAGCCATTTCCAGTTCAAGTAGTTATAAAAATGAAATTACAACTCTTAAAATGGAGTCATAAAAATAACAAAAGACAGTGCTTCGATTCAATGCAATTGGTTTATTTATGGATTAAGAAATCTTAGATTTTTAGGGTTCCATATAAAAATAATAAAATGAAAACGATTATGGCGCGACGTTTTCTGTCTGACACAGCTATTTATTTAGGCAACTGTGAGAATGCTGTTCATTTACATAGCAAGTGAAAAAGTTAAAAGAATATGTTATTTTCATTGCAATAGAAACTGAAATGGAAGCTTGAAATTTTAAAAGGAGTAACTGGAGTCAAATAGTGTTTTTTAGGAAAAGGTTTTATTTGTATGTCAGAAATTATATTTATATTCCATTTATTCAACATAGTTTTTGACTTATCGTATTTTTATTATGTTTTTTCATTAAAAACATAATAAAAATACGATTCAAATACTTTGAGGGTGAGGAAACGGGTACCTCATCTCCGATGTTAATATAATTAGAAGAGGCTTAAGTAAATATCACAAGAAAAATAAAACGATGTCTTCAACTTTAGCACAGCTTTTTATGCTGATCACCAGCTAACCCTTTGAAAATAGAACAATATTTTCCATCACATGGGACAGAACCCTAGTTTCACAATTCCGAATCGATCTTTGCCGGTCTTTTTGTGTCTATGGTGTAACTTTATGTCAATGCCTCTATGGGTGCTATGTCGCGTGACATGTCATGATAAAATGTCACTTTCGCCATTAGTGTTTGTATCAACCGCGTGTCAAATGCTAGCTTTTTTTTTTAACAAGCAAGTCTTGAACTGGCTTAGTGACAAAGGTCAATCTTTATTTATATGTAGTTTCTTTTCTATTTTGTTAATGTTGTATGCCCTGTAGACAAATAGATGCTTTGATTGACCATTTTCCATTTTGCTTCACGTTTTTGTTGAGTATAGAAGCCAATCACTCAGTAACTGTGCCAACTGTTCTATCGGGTGCTTCTAGAAATTCAATCAGACAAGGCAGGCGAGAGGTTGTATTCAGTATTTTACCGGCGCTTGACCAGTTGACCGATATCCCAAGACTAGACGAAGGAGGTTCAATCTAGGCCTCCTTGCGGTTTCAGCGGTAATAGTTTATCGTTAGGCCATCATTATGCGGTGATACATGAGGTGTATTCGCTTTAATATTCAGGTTGCTACGGTCAGCGGCAAAATATCAATAATGATATAATAGAATAGAATACTCTTTATTGTACACAGGCCAGCACATCAAGCTTGACTTGACTTTTGACGACACGGTTGGCGCAGTGGTTGAGCCATCGGCTGCTGCGCCGCGTGTTGTGGGTTCGATCCCCGCACGGAACAAATATTTGTATGACCTACAGGTAATTGTTCCGGGTCTGGCTGTTTGTGTATGTCAGTTTGAATGTTTGTAAACGCACCCACGATACAGGAGAAATTCCTAGTGTGGGGCAACGTTTTTAAAAAAGAAAAAGAAAAGAAAAAAAGCTTCCCCAAGTTTGTTTAGGTTTAGTAGTAGTGATTCCCGCAAATTTACGGAACTTAATTTCTGCCGTGTAAGTTCGGCACTTATGGTGTAAAAATGTAAAATCCGCCACCAAACTACGGTCGCGTAACTTCGGCATAGTGTGTTTAGACACTTAGTCACGAAATAAGTCTTTCACCTTGATTAAAAACAAAATAGGCTTTACAACAAAAATATAGTTAACGATAATCAATTTGATTTTCCATAACCAATCTGCCACTCTTTATTTATTTCACGCACAATGTCCTGCTGATAGAACCAGTATCCAAAAAATAACTACCGGTAGATAGGTACTAAAATAACGAACCTCTTCTAATCCATTATTATATAAAATGAAAGGCCGGAAATTATTCGTAGTTTATTAAAAATAAGAATAATATAGAGAACCTTATTATTGATCTGTTGTGGTTGTGTAATAGCAATCGTCTTCTTAAAAACAGGTCAGTAGCAAAGGTAGTAACTTAAGTTAAGGCAACTATCAACTCATACAAAGTTTCCATTCATGTTTTCATATAGGGATGTGTCCTAGGTATAAATATAATAAGTATATTTGGTCCGTCAGTTAGATTACCAAAAAATATTGGACACGTATTTTTTGCTTACTCTTATCAATAAAAAGTGACAAAGATATAGAACATCAAAGTTCAGGAGAAGGGGCCTGTGACGTCACTTTTACGTAAAAAGTGTAACATGGCGTGACGACACGCGAAATGTCAACGCACTAAATCGTCGTCGTTATTGGTTTACGTGACAATTCCTTTTTTGGTTCTTTCATTTCACTTCAATTTTGAAAAAGACGCCTTTTCTTTCTTTTTTAATACGAGAATAGGCGACGTTTTCCGTGTCTCCGTGGTGCTTTACCATAAATTGCCCATTTTCACTTGTTAGAATGCCAATGACTTGTCATTTGAGGTAAAGCTTCATATACAGGCTGGCGTCATAAATGTCTTCAGCGTATTCCTTGCGTTGCACACTTAATAGTATGCCAATCATTGCCGATAATGCTTGATGGTACTGTCGGTATTGATAGTATTTGCTGACGTAGGGATGTCAGAAATATTAAGTTTTATACACTCTATCGATATTTTATAATGTACGAGTTACTTTTAAAAAGACACATCATCTGCCTAGCCTTTTTCCAACTATGTTGGGGTCAGCTTCTAATCTAACCGGTTGCAGCTGAGCGCCAGTGTTCCACATGGAGCGACTGCATATCTGACCTCCACAACCCAGTTACTGGGAAACACGATACCCCTTTGTAAGACTGTTTGTCAGACTTTCGGGCTTCTGTCTACCCGTAACGACTGTCAATGATCTACAAATGACAACTGGGTCCAACGACTTAACTTAACCAAACGCTGTAGGTGTGCCTATGATATTTGAAGAGCTCCCTCGATTTCTCCAGGATTCCAACATCATATCCAAATTTGGATTTGGACAACCTCGACAGTATACCCTTTCCAACAAAAAAAGAAATGTCAAAATCAGTTCGCAATTGACGTAGAAATCGGTGAATATACAAAAAAAAACAACTGAAAATAGAACCTCCTTCTTTTTGAAGTCTGTGCAAAATGTATTCCAAGTAAACGATGATGGTTTGTGGACTCACCTAATGGGTACAATGTTGTTTTTGTAGATCTGAACACCAGTCTTTTAAGCTAAGGGAAATAATATTGCTTTTGATACGTATTCGATACTCGTTATTACGAAATCGATGCACCCATCGAAATATCGAAACAGCGATAATTTTACGATAATCTCATACTGACAACCGTGACTGATGTTTTGATTAACATTATAATATAGTGCCTTGTGGATTCTGTGTGACTTAATGTTAGTATTGTTAGGATTGCGAGGAAGCTTTAATAAATCAAATTACATAGTCGCATATTGTATAGCAAATTTTCTGCCATTCTTGTGTCGGCACGGAGTTATGTAAGATAATTTTTATACGTTACTATTTTTTATACCATCATCGATTTAGCGATATTAGAATATTTCAGAAAACTTTACGACTATTTTATGACATTTGACTGATATTTGAGGACATTGTGGCTAAATAAAAACAGACGTACGGACTGATCGAACGTTAAGTTACGTTTGCCGAGGTCAGTCTGTGGATGGGTGACCGTTCTTAACATATCGAGACTCCTCAGTGCCTCGGAAAGCACGTTTAGCCGTTGGTCCCGGTTGTCATTTGTAGATCTTTGACAGTCGTTACTGCTAGTCAGAAGCCCGAAACTCTTACACCAGTCTTACCAAGGCGTATCGTGTTGCCCAGTAACTGGGTTGTGGAGGTCTCCATGTAAAATACTGGTATTCAGCTGCATCCGGTTGGACTAGAAGCCGACCCCAACATAGTTCTTTTATTTTCTTTATTTAAAAAAAAAAAAAACGTTGCCCCACACTAGGAATTTCTCCTGTGTCGTGGGTGCGTTTTACAAACATTTAAAGTCACATACACCAACAGCCAGACCCGGAACAACTGTAGGCCATACAAATATTTGTTCCGCGTGGGAATCGAACCCACGACACGCGGCGCATCAGTTGGGAAAAGGCTAGGCAGATGATGATGCTGATACAATGAATCTGTATATCGTTAAACAAATTCAAGAGTTGCACTCACCACGAGCAATGAGCGTGCTCATATGAGCAACACATTTCTCAATTCGTAAAGGTAATAAAAGCCTAATTATCGCGATAGGCCACAATTATAATGTTAATATCATAGATAATCTTTGAATTAGCTTTTGTATACAATTGCGTATTTGCAAACATGAACATTGCTTCATATCTCATTATTGCATGAAGTTCGTTCAGTTTGGTGTAACATAACATCACGCCTATATTCCTCGAACGGTGAGGCAGAGATGCACCTACAATCCGATCTGTGCCCGGAAGGCAATAGACTCACCCCTATTACATGAGACTTTAACATAACTGGCAAAACCCTTCGGCGATTATAGACGTTATGTTATGTTATTTTTAAATTATAAGAAAAATATCCTGAGGAAATCTGGACTGAATTAAAGTCAGGAATCGCTTACCCGCCTTGAGCAAGCGAGGTTATTAACGCTCATGCTTTCTCAGTACGAGAAGAGGCCTTCACCCTGTGGTAGGATAGTAACAGGCTGGTACCATCATCATTTTAAAGTTTAGTTGAAAATAGAACTTCAAAGATAAAAGATATTTATTTTGTGTATTGGTTAAATATAGCACTTCATCATTAAGTTGTAGAATCAATTAATTAGAGAGAAAGATATACTATAATTTATTCAAATAAATTATTCAATCTTTCTTATCTGTAAATTTATTTATTGGACACGTTATTTTACATAAATTATAAGTTAACATCCTGCTGTATAAACTTGTCAAGTTAAAGCTCTCTAACTTAAGATTTATAGCTACTTGTACTATTTACAATGAAGAAAGGATGATGCAGAAATCCCACTAGTCATCATCTGCGTAGTCTTTTCCCAACCATGTTGGGGTCAGCTTCCGGTCTAAGCAGATGCACCTGAATACCAGTATTTTATATTAAGCGACTGCCTATCTGACTACCACAACCCAGTTAGTGGGCAATACGACTGGACCTATTTTGCACAACGCTCATACTCGTTTTTTTTTTTTTGCGACACTATTTATTCTTTATCTAGTTGTTATTTTGCTATCTGTCTTTCTTTGATAGCTCAACCCCTCACCGTTCCACTCACTTATCTTAAACACTTGTGTACAACACGTCTTCTCCATTCTTGACGACCGATGTGGCGCGGCGGGCGAAGGTCCGCCTGTTTTTAGGTAGCGGTTTCGATTCCCGCCTCGGGACAAATGTTTGTACGATCTGCAAAGATTTGTTCCGGGTGTTCTGGGTATTTGCTATGTATCATAAAAAAATACCTATCTATGTAATGTATTGTATTAAGTATATCAGTCATCTAGTACCCATACACAAGCTCTGCTCAGCTTGGGGATAGATGATGCTGTGTGGATTGTCCAGCAATATTTATTTATTTATTTTATTCTCCGTTTTGGTGGATTGTGGACCTAAATCCACTTCAGCTATTTCCTCACCTTCATAGTTTAGCCATTCCTTTCCACTTCCATTTTATTTTTCGCTAGAAAAACAAAGTAATTGCAAACTGTGTAAATATTAATCTTCTGCATTTACCTTTATCATATTACTTATCCGCGCATGCGCCGTACGCCAATTTCACCATAACGGACGCTAATACTTGTCTCAGTGCGCGCGCGCATTCTGGGGCGGAGCGTGCGTCTGATGAGATTGTGCGCACATTATAATGGCTTCCATATAATATGCCTGATCGGATTTGTGATGTAGATTATGATGTTAGTTGTGTGATTATTTTATGAAAGAGGTGTATGATGTCTTTATACAGAGTGTTGTTTCCCGCGGCAGATTGATTTGCCCTTAGTAGCACTATCGAAACGTAGTGCTAAACATGAGAAATTTCAAAGTTTTTTTGCTCGATATTCCGACAGGTTCAGGGTCCCTTTTCATTTTTATTGCTCAAAACAAGTCAGGTCCTGAATCGTGATTTGTGTTTGGTTGGTGGAAATAGCACAGAATAAATAATAGTATTAGGCAATAGGTTCGCCGTCTATTCTAAGGTACCTAAAAATAACTGACGTGTGTGGGTAAAAATGTGAGAGAAATACTTTTTTTTTTAAACTGACTGCGATCTCATAATCTTGAAGTAACTTATAGTAACAAAGTAATAAAAATGATAATAAATTATGATAATAATGCTGGACAATCCACACAGCATTATCTAGCCCCAAGCTAAGCGGGCTTGTGTTATGGGTACTAGATGACTGATATACTTAATACAATACGTTATATAGATAGCTATTTTTCATTATACATAGCAAATACCCAGAGCACCTGGAACATATCTTTGTGGATCGTTCAAACATTTGTCCCAAGGCGGGTATCGAACCCGCAACCACCTGCGTCGCAGGCGGACCTTCACCCGCCGCAACACATAGGTCGTCGAATTGAAATTGAAGAAAGAAAATAAAAATATTCAATTCAATTCAATTCAATTCAATTCAAATGATTTATTGCAATCCATAATGTACATACAGGTGGTAAAGATACAATTAGAGAAACAATTATGGACCCTGTCGGGCACTGCAAAGTTTGGATATGGTTGGAGAGAGGAAGAGCGTTTTTATCGATATTTCCGTAACACTAAAACAACAAAATTAGGTAGATGTCATTAATTTATATAGAAATTTAATATTTTATCATGTTTGATTGTAATTATAATTTATAATGATTATTTATTGTTTTCCAGTTATATTTTATTTATTTATTTATATTTTATTTATTTCTGTATTAATATATTAATTATCTCTCTTTTATTTATTTAAGTATAAGTTGTTTAAGTTTAAGTGTTTATGGTATTCCTCCAGTCAAATTAGTTAAACTTTATTTATCATTTAAAAATTCGTCTAAAGAATAATAGCTTTTATTAATTAAAAATTGTTTAACTTTCCTTAAAAATATATTTGTTTTCTCTATTTGTTTTAAATACTCTGGTAATTTATTGTATATTTTTATTGACATTGAATGAGGACTAGAAGAGTGCATTTTAAGGTGTGACTGGGGTAAATTTATTCTGTTCTGATGACGAAAGGAATGGCTTGTTTGTATTTCTCCTCGTGTTGTATATGTGTCGGGATATTTTCGCACCAATTTACACAATTCCAAAATATAAATGCCAATCAAGGTGAGGATTTTGTGTTCTTTAAAATATGGTTTACAGCTATCTGTTGGTTCTATGTTCGTTATTATTCTTATAAGGCGTTTTTGTAAGATAAATACGGAAGGAGCGTCCGTGCTATTTCCCCATAGAATAATACCGTAGGTGAACCAAGCATGGGCGTATGCATAATATGTGACTATTGAGGTTTTTAGGTCGGTTGTCTTTTTAATCTCCCGGAGGGCATATGAAAATTTTGATATTTTTGATTTCAGTTTAAGTACATGCGATTTCCAATTTATATTTGTATCTATTGTTAAACCTAAGAGAGTGAATTCCTTGACTATTTCTAATTTTATTTTATTAATTGTGGAATTTATATTAATCTGATTTTTTTGTCGGGGGTGGAATGTTATTAATTTTGTTTTTGTAAAATTTATTTCAAGATTGTGATCATTCATCCAATTAATTATAGTATTAAAAATGTTATTTAATTTTTCGTTGAGATTTATATTTGTTTGACATGAGGTGAGGATAGAAATATCATCCGCAAATAAAACACACGGCCCTTCTATGGTTTTGGGAAGGTCGTTAATGTAGATCAAGAATAGGAGACATCCTATAACGCTACCCTGGGGAATTGAAGCTTGTATTGGTCTGACATCTGATCTTATGAGCTGTGTTTCCTTTGTATTCTTATTATAGAATTCTACCTCAACCAATTGCTCTCTACTTTCTAGATATGATTTAAACCATTCGTGGGCTTTTCCACGTATTCCTATACCGTATAATTTATTTAACAGGGTTTGAAATTGCACTTTGTCGTAGGCTTTCGTCATATCAAGTAATATTCCTATTGCATATTGTTTTTTATTGATTATGTTTAGAGCTTCTTGGATGTACTTATATACTGCTAATGTTGTGGACCTATTTTTGCGAAAACCGTTTTGGCAGTCATTGAATATTTTGAATTTTTCACAAAAAGAGTATACGCGATCGCACATTGCTTTTTCAAAAACTTTGGACGCAGTGGGAAGAAGTGCTATTGGTCTATAGTTGTTTGTGTCTGTTTTCGTATTCTTTTTGTGAATGGGCTTTATTAAAGCCTTTTTCAATATGTCTGGAAACTTTCCTTCCTCAAATGATTGATTCATCAATTTAAAAAATGGTAAAGTTAGTTCGTCGGCGCACTGTCTGAAAAGGATTGGTGGAATTTCATCTATTCCGTGGCTATTCTTAGGTTTTAGGTTTTTTAGGATCTTATTAACTTCGTATCCATCAACTGGGCTAAGAAACATCGTGTTTTGCGTGGGGTTAATCACCGAGGTTTTCGTTCGTTCGAAGCCAGGTGTTTGGGAGGTATTTTCCCCAATAGAAGCGAAGAAATCATTGAAGATATTAGCTACTTGTTTAGGGTCGCTTACCGGATTGTCTGTTTGTAGTGTTATATTCTGTTTATCTCGTTTTACTGTCTTATTTGTTCTTTCTTTTACAATATTCCACATAGTTTTAACTTTGTTTATAGATTTATTCATTTTATTTTTGTAGGTAGTGTAATTTTTTTGCTGTTATTACGGATTTCTTAAGGATTTTTTCATATGTTTTGTAATATTTCGTAAATGTAATATTATTGATTTTTAGAGACAGAGTTTTTAATAACCTTTTATTTTTACAGGATCGTTTTATACCAATGGTTAGCCAATAATTTTGTGGTCTTGTTTTTAATTTAATTTTAAGTGTAGGGATACATTCGTTTAAGATATTTGTTAATGTATTATGAAATGACTGATAGTTTTCGTTCAAATTTTTATTCTGTTGTATAATATTATTCCAGTTTAGTGTATTTAGTTTTGATTTGAATTTTAGTATGTTATTTGTGTTAAATAGTCTCTTTTGGATAAACCTTACAGGATCGCTGGTTTTTTGTTTAAATGTCATATGGATACTTGCAAATAAGATGAAATGATTGCAAATAGGATGAAATACTTGCAAATAAGACAATAACCAAGCCGATTCAATGTGTAATCACCACCAATACCAACCTACGTTCTTACACATACTTCAAGCTTCGATTTCTGAACTAAAAACGCCGCATTTCTCGTATAAGATCGGCGATATTGCTCCAATCTGCGCATTACCGCATATTACCTGACCGCAACACTTCCTCGCTGGTAACTGCATCCATTTGCCTTTCCTGCATTTTTTGAATACCTTTATCTTATAAATTCTTCGAAGCTGGTCTGGAAATTACAGTAAAGATATATAAATAATAAATACATTTATTTCAGAACTAAGTAGTCCATACATTTTTATTTCTTTAACAACGAAAAAACTTGAAACATACATGAAAAAATATACTAAAATAAATAATCACAGGGCATCGAAAAATTCTTCCGCTTCACTGTCAACAGCATCGCCACGCTGTATGGCAATACTGATTCTTTGGCCAAAAAGGCCAGCCCTCTGGCCACGTGAAGAGTCGACCAAACGCTTCGCGATTTCTTGAAAAACTAAATGGGCACACGGACCTCATGGCCCCAGTGTTTCAACCGCAAACGGCTGAAATAAAAATATTATCAATTAATAAAATTTTACAATAGCAAAAAGATACTATATGTTTCGTGTTAGTCTAAATTTGGGTTTAGATCCAGAGTGTTCAACATGCAGCCTGATTCAGTACCACATTATTTGGCAATCGAGATCCAGAACCGTCCTCCATGCAAACAGCTGAAGGTAGGAATATAGCAGCACCGATTTCGCTTGCATACTGCAGCCACGCGTCTTGATCTTCAGCCATTAGTCGAATGAATGACACATCCGATATAATATCAGCCTGTTATGTCACACTGTAGGGCAAAGGCCTCTTCTTATATAGAGAAGGCATGACCATTAATCACCACGCTTGCTAAAGGCGGGTTGGCGATTTTAGACTTTTTCTAATTAAGTATAAGTCAGTGATAACTAAGATAAACTTATTAGTACTACACCCATTTCATTCGCGTGTATTTCGTTCTTTTCCCTTCGAACTTTAACAACCCCTCCGCCCCCTGTAAGTGTAATTTTGAAAATAAAAACAGCCCGTGTTACTCACTGATAATGTAGATTTCCATAGGTGAAAGAATTCTTAAAATCGGTCAAGCAGTTTTTGACTTTATCCATTACAAACAAACACACAAAGATACGAATTCAAAAACATACAAACAAAATAATCTGTCGTCTTTAGAAGTTTAGTACAATTAATTATTTTGTTTTTATAAAAACGTTGCTCCACACTTGGGAATTCTCCAGCGCCGTGGTTGCGTTTAAAAACGTTAAAAGTTACAAACACGAGCAGCCAGACCCGGAACCTGTAGGCCATAAAAATATTGCTATATAATCCGTGCGGAAATTGAACCCACGACACGCGGCGTAGCAGTCGATTCCTCAGTGCGCAAACCGTGTCAAAAAAAAAGAAAAAGTTTGGTACAAAAAAACATTGGTACTTGCCTAGATTTGAACCCACTAAGCATGCTAAGGCAAGTTGAATGCAAGGAAAAATTCTAAAAAAGCAACCAAACTTCCTTAGACACACTTTAAAATAATGTAACTGTTATTTAATCTCTATAACGTATAACTGAATGAAAACAGCTAAAAAAACATGCATATCTAACGATATCAATCACCAATTTCAAAGTTGCTCAACATATTTATGATAAATCGAAGAGAAACCTATAATGTTATGATGGCACCATAATTATCCCATCACCAACGCCGAATGATTTCCGTGAATTATTAATATTAAAGTTATGTAACGAAAGTTATTTACGACTTGATGATCTGTGACTTTTACCGAGTAAAAAATGGAGGTGATTATACTGAGTGTAATGGTAGTATAAAGTTCACTTTATAATAATCGTTAACACCTATCGGTGACCTTAAGAATAGGTGTACATTTTTAAATAAAAGAACCATGTATTCAAATCATCATCTGCCTAGCCTTTTCCCAACTAAGTTGGGGTCAGCTTCCAGTCTAACGGGATGCAGTTCAACTAGTATTTTACTGCGAGCGACTGCCTATGTGACCTCCACAACCCAGTTACAGGGTAATACGATATCGCTAAGTAAGGCTGGTTGTCGGACTTTCGGGCTTCTGACAACCCGTTACAAATGTCAAAGGTCTACAAATTACAGCCCGTACCAATTGCTTAACGTGCATTGCTAAGCATGAAGGAGTCTCGATGTGTAATGAATGGTCACCCATCCATAGACTGATCTCGGCAAGCGTACCATAAAACTTCGTCCCTTCGTCTATGAGTAGTCTTTAATTCAACCTCTCCATTAATAATAATTGAGCTCGATACTAATCTAGATAGCGATTTTGATAGTGCCAGCAAATGAAACACCACTGTAGTCATCAGCTACGCCTGCGAAACATGGCGATATCATTTGTATGTCATTAAAAATTTAAAATTTATCATCCTTGCTGACCATGGTGATAGATAAGGACTAATATTGAGATGTCAAAAATGATTTTGCCTTGAACTTTACTTTAAGTTTTAGTTCTAGTTAAACTTTTAGAAGACCAAAAAATACGTAAATAACCTAAATTAAGTTTAGTTATTGAACAAGGGAACATTAATGTCAGTCCAGTTATGGCTGCAGTCGACTAGAAAGAGGGGGAAAGGTCCTCGTCTGACCTGCTCTTGCGCATCCAATGCAATATCCGTTTCCGTTGTGTAATCTCACGCGATCTATCTACATATTCATTCGTATTTGCTTTGGTTAAGAGTGATGTGTGTTTGTGTTAATCTTTGCAGTTTATTAAGATGAGAAAATGTTTATGAAATGTTTCTTTTTTGTTTTTTTTTCACTATATGAGAAGAGGCCTTTGCCTTGCAGTGGGACAGTAACAGGATTGTATTATTTATTTATTTTTATGTTTATGAAAGCTACAAACAGCCAGACCCGGGACCACGACCTGTAGGCCATACAAATACTTGTTCCGTGCGGGAATCGAGCCGACGACACGCGGCGCAACAGCCCCTGCGCTGTGGAAGATCAGCAATCTGTTAAAATAAAGGTCGACAGCATGATCATTGACTATACTCCATCTCGCGACCTGCACGTCTCTACAGGTCACAGAGCGTAGTTTCACATTTTTGAGCTAAATCAACACTTGCAATGGAATAGAAAACAATAGACACGCTACAAAAGATGCCGCCATGATAGCGCAAATTGTGTCAATTACAGTGACAATACTCACTGACCTACAAAACTTTACGAATAACGATACCAATAACATAGTAACTAGTTATTTGTCTATACAAATAACTAGTTATTAAGCTAATGATGCAGTTATTTTGCTGTCTGTGGCTATGTTTACCGGCACTAATAGTTTGGTGTTTGTTCGTGTGTGAGTTGCTGTATGTGATTTTAAAACGATTTGTTTTTAGTCGTAAATGATAGTCTGGGTCTAGGTTACTTTCATTGTTGATACTTAGGTTTTCTTTGAGAAAGAAATACTCGTCCAATTTTCTTATAAATATTTTTTTTTATAAACCTACCTGACTCTCTCTTACATACCAGAAAAGTATAGAATAATTGTAATAACACAAGCATGGTACTGTCCCAATGCCGGGCAAAGGCCTGTTCTCGTAAGTAAAAGTTTGATCAGGGCGGGTTGGCAATTTCAGTCATATTCTAGTTATAACTCCAAGTTTCCTTCCGGCGTTTTTCTATACCAATGTCTGTAATGTCTAAGATTAACTAAGAAAGTACATATGAATTGGAAAAGTCACATTGCTATACAGTCTCATATTCAGATTTGAACCCACAACCACGTGCATGAGACCGAGGACCTTCCCATTGTACCGTCACGACAACAATTCGTTTTTGCCAGCATTCAGTGGGCTGGAAAACTAAAAAAATTGCCAGAAAAAAAAATGTGCAGATATTAGTGACCAAGCATTATTCCTGGACGAAGCTAGGCTGGTAATGTTAGCCAGCATGAAAGTCTGAATGCTGATCATACAGTCCACATAGCAAGCCAGGTCAGGCCAGAGAGGCACAGTCTTTACCTTGCAATAGTTTAATAACAGGTTGATATTATCAATTCTGCTGTTTCCCTGTCTACGTGATAATTATGCACCTACTCATTATCTTGACACAATACCTTAGGTAACACTAGACTGGCGTGTAGCCTGTAATGTGTTGCGTCACTTGGTTAAGTCAATCGTTCACTGCTACTAATACTACACCGTCGCGACGCCTTAAAATGAAAAGCTCGGAATGCAGTTTTGTTCATTTTTGTTTTATTACAAATTTGCCGCTTTGATTATATCAGCATTGCCACGTTGAATGGCAATGCTGATTCTTTATTTCATCATCATCTGCCTAGCCTTTTCCCAACCATGTTGGGGTCGGCTTCCAGTCTAACCGGATGCAGCTGAATACCAGTATTTTACATGGAGTGACTGCCTATCTGACCTCCACAACCCAGTCACTGGGGAACACGATACCCCTTGGTAAGGCTGGTCGTCAGACTTTCAGGCCTCTGACTACCCGTAACGACTGTCAAAGATCTACAAATGCTGATTCTTTTTTTTTACTACATTCCCTTTTTTAATAAACCGTGTCTAGGGTAGTTTAAGCCAATGCTAGAACGACTCTAGATACCATTATCACAACTTAAGAGATGTCAACACAGCATATCTTCTTCCATTTACTATTATCAGCCGTCATTTCAGAGGGTACACCTCTTCTAGACATATCAGTTACTAAGCAGGTTTAGCCACTTACAAACAAGGTATCTATCTAATTATATAAAAGAGAAAGACGCTCTCGTACAAACAGACTTACAGTAAAAACCAAAAGACTCTTTGTTTTTTTTTTGCCCACATACGAATTCTGAATTAGTTGTCTGCAGTAAATAATCATGAGTTACGAATGAAAGCCAATATCTCACAAAAAGTAACAAAACTACTTACTACACAATGTAATGTTCTAAAATTATTAATATTTATTTTTCCAACTTACTACTTTCAATAAAGGATTACAACCTAATGCGATAGTGGGGTATGCTTATCCAACGTTGTTACTGTTTATGTATGGCGATAGATAGATTATACATATGGGGCCATCCCTATATTACGTCACGCGAATCTCATGATGTTTGGAGCCCCTCCTCATCTTTGTCAAAGGTGGTCACGTGATTATGTGTGTGACCACCTGTAACAAGCTACACAGAGATGAAGTTCTATCTACTCTCTTTAGCCGGTATCTGCAAGATCCCTTCACATGACCATCATAAAGCGACATGAAAGTAAGTTTGTCTGTTACCTTTTCACGCCAAAACCACTGAACGGATTTAGATAAAATTTGTCAGAGAAATAGTATTGTACCCCGGGGAAGGACATAGGCTTTTTATCAACAAACCACGCGGGTGAAGCCGCGGGCGGAAGCTAGTATTATTTATAAACCGGTCTATCGCGAAGCCGTCATGTACTAGATGCGTATTTTTTCTATACGAAAAGTAGCGTTTGCTAGCGTAGCGTAGTGTTTGCGGCAGCGCGCAATGTAACACACGGAAAACATTTTTATTAAAGGTACTCAACGTTACAGGAGTCGTTAAAAGATCAGTTATATCATTTAAAACTTGTTGTAAACGAAGAAGTTGCAACTTTGACTTTGAATATCTCCGCAAGCAGAAGGATCTTTACCAGGTTTTGCTTTTTGCTTTACAGTTCCTTGCATAAATAATAAACATGTTAGTTTGGCCCTGCTTGCGTCTTGTTCTGAGTCACGTGTGATGCGCCCGCGCATTGACCACGAGAGAGTGCATGCTGTAAGTGGGCGGCAGTAAAAAGTTGCAGGACAACATTGCTTTCCTTGCCTTTTATGTAGCACTTGTATGGAATGGTATAATTTTAGATGCAATCTAGGGCTGGCAGACTTTGCTTATATTTATTGCGGAAGTACTTAAAGATCTTGTACTAAATTAGTCCAATACACAACCATAACTGAAATGTGGGGCTTTTAAACACAATGACATGGAATCGAATTGGATGGGATGTGATATGATGCAAAGTGATTTGATGTGGTGTGGTTGGATGTAATGTGGTTTGATCTGAATGACGTATTTTGAGAATTCCATGGGTGTAAAAAGAATAAATCACTTTTCACTAGATTTGACAAAATGTGGCCAGGCTATTGACCTTTAGTGGTGTTGCTTGTACATAGCGACGCATGCGCTGAGGGCGGATCTGGAGGGCCCAACCTTGCACCCTTGCCTTTAACAACTTGAATTATTTTGCTAGAGATAGAATAATAATTATAAACGCTTCAGAAATGAGGTAGACATGTAGTAAGAACTAACTAAGTCAGGCTACTTTCCAAGTTCAACCATGCAGTTTATAACCGCTCCGTCATTTACACAGAAAACTATTTCTATGACTATATTCGGATAGTAGTGTTAAGATTATTTCTACGGTTTTCTTATCTGAAGTTATCTTTCTAGTTTTGAACGGTGGTTAGAAGACGGACTTGTTTTTAAGTATTTGAATACAACGAAGTGATTTTTGACTGGTGTGGATTTTGGTAATACAGGTTTTGGGGGTATGAGGAAAAGGATGTAAAGTTCCTCGTCCATCATAAAAGGGAGAATACTGCGACCGGGTGTTGTGTCTGATGGGCTACTGCCCGACTGACGTTGTCGAGTTCTTGTATACATATATGTTCAATCGCGCGGATAACTTTGATACCGCGATGTAGAATACGTCAGATTTAGTTTGTATGTGGCGAGATAGATGTCGCTACACAGGGCAGCTCGTTTTTTGTAGGTATACCTAACTGTGATATCACGCAAAAAAAGCGCTTTACTTAGAGTACGGCGCGTTTTTCTTTGGTTGATATAAGGTTTCTAAAAGGTGTTTCAGAAAGCAAAGCATGGTTACTCAGGCTCAAAATTTTATCCCGAAAGATATTTGTGAGCCTTACGTAAACACTGTTAAAGAAAGAAAGAAATACACGCACAGGAAAAATAAACACTCACTCCGTTTGAGCACACCTCGTTGGTAATTGGTTATAGCAAATAGAGTTTCTTATATCATGACAGGATATCCTGAAATAGTAGGCGTCGGGATAAATGAGGTCCCCAAATAGATTTCGAAAATTGTGACAGACTTAGGATTCAAGTCAGAAGCGGACCAATTGCCGCGCTCATGACCATAACCATAGTATTCGAAACATTCTATAAATGATGCTTACCTAGAGTTTATATGCCATCTATCGTAAGAAGCTAACAGTTGTAACAAACGAGCCATTGTTTTGTTATGCGCGTGCGCAAGTGTAATGTGTTCACGCTACTGGAAATTTTATCGCGTTTACGTAGCTAGCCGCTTGATGGCGCTAGTTTGCCGAGAGATTTTATTAGTTTTAATTTTATTTGTTTTTCTTTTTGGTTTACACAGAAAAATGTCATTGTTTCTAAGGTTTATGACATACATATGTATGTTTGTAAAGAAAAAAAATTATTTAAGCATAAAAAATGTTTTTATGTGTTGTAATTTCACTTAATTCGACCGTTCAGGTTAATTAAAATACCATCATAACTGCAGTGACGGGACTGGACGCCATTAACTTAACTTGATCCCTTTATCCGATACCGATACCAGTTTTCTGATTAAAATAACCGTAGAGTTAAAAAAAGTAAAAGTTACCAGTGAATGTGTCCACACTCTGTCGTATTGTGAACCTGTTTTGGGATTATCTAATAATAAATTAAATATTCAAAATCATCAACTTGGAATAGGCTGATAATTATAATTATATCGTAGAGAGTGAAATATATAATTAAGTAACGAGGTATACAGATTGACGATTTTGTTTTTAATTTGAGCGCTTGAGTGATACGCGAAGAGTAGTTTGAATTTAGAGATTCCAGTATTGTTTTGTTGCTTCGTTTTTCTTTAAACATGGCTGCTTTGAACCCCATGCCAAAATAAGGTACAATAACGCAACATAATTGTGTTCTGGGTATTTGCTATGTATAATAAAAATGTATACTTATCTATGTACTGTATTGTATTAAGTACCTATATCAGTTATCTAGTACACATAACACAAGCTCTGCTTAGCTTGGGGCTAGATGATGCTGTGTGGATTGTCCAGCATTATTCATTTATTTATATAAAACAGGGTCAATAGAAACGCAGGGGTAAATAGAAACATAACTTTGAAGGGGCTTTCACGTTCGTTTAAACTTTCGTCACCTTGTCAGTAACAAATTATGTTGAATTAACATTAAAATCGCCTTCACATTTTAAGTGATAAATGACAACCTTTTTGGCCTCGCAAAGGTCCTTTTTTTAATATTTTAGTTCCCTTTTTTTCTATTGTGTTTTTTATTTCCTGTGCGTGTCCCAATTAAATGGTTTTTCTTTTCTTTTTTTATAAGTCATATTTATTTCTGTAAATAGGTTTTTACCAAAAGCTATTTTTTTTAAGTAAGTCGGTATTTTCCCATCTGACTACTCTGAGAAGTAACACCGAACACAAGTTTCTATTCATCCCATTTTACCGGCAATTCTTCTTCTTTTTCCGGCTTTACTTTCGCGCACATCATGTTATATCCTACTCTAGCAATGTCGGCAATTACAGGCATTAGGTTCTCTGAAAAAGTAAAATAGTCGATAGAAGTCGATACTAATTATGTAAAATAAACTAAAGCAGTCATAAATGATTATCTTATTACCACAATCGTTTTACTTGTCTAATTAATGTGTGTTAAATTGGTTTTGTGCGTGATTACTGGCTGTTTCAATAATTTCAATATAATCTATGCTTATTGAGTCAAGCACCTCATTTGTTAATTTACTATTTACCATAAATAATAAAATTAATATAAATTACCTACCATGTGAAAATTAAACAATATCATGTGAAAACTCAATTTCATCACACTATGATTTCTCGCGACGCTAGCGCCGCCGTTCGGATGTTAGCTCGTGAGCGACTCATGCGCACATTACTTGTATGTATCTTGCTTTCACACGCATACTTGTTTACATCGATTCTATTATTGTATTATTTAGTTACCGCTTAGTGTTCATGCGTCTTACATGCACTACATAATTTAATTAAAGAAAAAAATAACAAAAAAAATTAACATCTTTCAAAAAAAGAATGCAGTTTCTGACTACGTGCGTTACTCTGTGATTTTGGAGTGTTCGAAATACAAACCAGTGCAGTGATGTGGTTTATGTTAATACTATTGTTTTTAATATGGCTGCTGGTGACCTTCCGGCGGAAGCACGCGTCTGTGTCGCACGCATGTGTCAAAATGTTCGTATTTTGTTTTTTATTTGGTTAGTTATGTAATGGTGTTATTATTATTGAAGTCGTGTGAAAATACCTACGGGTTGTTTTTCCTTTGTTTAGGTGCTAAAAGAGTTATGATTTATTTACTGTATTTTGGCAACATTTTAAGGAATCTTTTGAGTATGAATGTGGATGGGCACGATTGTGTGAAAGATGATATGGTTAGAAAGAAGATGAGGAGGCGAGTAGAAGAAGTGGTTGTTGATGATGATGATTATGGGAGCATTTAAAGTTTACGCTCATTTTTTTTACGGACAAAGGGCAAAGCTACGAAGTAGTACCTACTTAGCATGTTTCACTTGCATAATATATACTTATTGAGTACTAAAAAGTTATAAACGTCAAAGTGAAGTTTATTTTTTTTTACCACATGTGATAGTAATGGACTTTCTCGTTGGTCCAGTAGTCGCAAGTGCTATACTGCTGAGCATGAGATCTTGGTTTTGACTCCTACCCTGGCCGAGCAAAGTGTTAATAGAGGTCCTGGGTTTGACTAAGCATCGCGCATAGAACTATTAGGTTTTACCTCCTGGAATTTTATGGTACCAGCCCGGAGTCTGTAATTGTGTCTGGTCGATGGCAATACGTTAGTCCGTATTAAATAAATATAAATAAATAAATAAATAATGCTAGACAATCCACACAGCATCATCTAGCCCCAAGCTAAGCAGATCTTGTGTTGTGGGTACTAGATGACTGATAGACTTAATACAATATATTACATACTATATATATTATATACATTACTATACTACTTACTATTAAATACATTACTTTACTATATATATTATATATATTTTTTTTATTATACATAGCAAATACCCAGAACACCGGAACAAATCTTTGAAGATCGTACAAACATTTGTCCCAAGGCGGGAATCGAACCCGCAACCTCCTGCGTCGCAGGCGGACCTTCACCCGCCTCGCCACATCGGTCGTCAAACATACAACGTATTACATAGGGCTTAAAACTAATTGGCGAGATATGGGTGTACTATAGTTACACCTCTGCTTAACCCTTTAGGGAATATAGGCGTGATGTTTTAAGTAAGTAACAAAATCGAATTCAATACTTCCACAGATACTTTCACAAAGTATTCATTCTATGCAATGACTAGATGTCTGAACGCAAACAACAAACATTTTTTGTATTTATTCTAAAAATGGGTTGCTTTCATATTCCTTACTCCATGTAAGTGAAGCTCTGTTGATTCGTGCGCTACATGAATGTATAATACTTTGATAAATAAATAATATTACTTTGTAGAGAGGTAACTACTTCACGCAGGGGGTTCATCAATCAGCCAAAACACGTCCACTGCAGGACACAGGCAAAGATTTCCACAACGATCGGACCTGCACTGCCCTCTTCCATCGGCTTTCTGCGATCTTATACAGATCGCCAGGCCACCCTGTGGAGGCCTATCCACGCTGCATCTTCCAGTACGCAGTCGCCACACTGAACATTTCCGCCGTTGTCGTTACGGGTAGTCGGAAGCCCGAAAGTCTGACAGCCAGTCTTACCAATGAGTTTTGAGTAACTCAGTAATTAGTTTGCGGAGGTCAAACAGCAGTCACTCTGTATGTAAAATACTGGTGTTCAGCTGCATTCGGTTAGACTGGAAGCCACCAATTTAGTTTAGGAAAGGATAGGAAAATGATGAAAGATTTTAATAAATAAAAGAAGTACAGAAGTCCAACTAAGTCTGAACTTAATAAGGAACTGTCATTGTACTTTTCTGCTTATATGAGTATATAGAAGCTTTCAGGAGCAATCAGGAAGAAGATATTATTCAAAATGAATGACTGAACGGCACGGAAAGCAGGCCAAGACACGGGCAGGCGCGCACTAAGAGTTTGACATTAACAGCTGTCAGTGACATGACATTTATTTTGATGCGTTCTAATTATAAATAACACGCATTCATTCTGTAAAACAAAAACTTTATTATTGTACATTCAGTATGTATACGTTATAATCAATAAAAGTCTAAAATCGCCAACCCATCTTGAGCACGCGTGGTGATTAATGTTCCTGCCTTCTCCGTGTGAAAAGAGGCGTTTACCCAGTAGTGGGGCAGTAACAGGCTTTTTTCTGATTTTAGTGCATATCACATGCATTACACTTACTTAACACTTTAAACGCCAAGTGATACACAAACAATACATTTTCTATTGTGTCTCGTTATCTGGCAGTTCAGGAATTAAGAACATCATTGTAGTTAATAGCCAACTCATTAACGTTGGAAATCGTATTTATGTAGCTAGAAAAGCCTTTTATCTATTGAAATAGGTAAATATTTATTTATTCAATGTAGTATTTCCTACTGTGTGATGTATGTATTTTTTTCTTCATCTGTCCCCATAACAAGCATTATCCGTTCATACAAGTGTATCTGCGCTGATTATGTAAAAGGCATTCTATTGCAAACACAAAAAGGCTAAAATTATTTGTCATAAAACGCTCATTGATACCTATTTCATTCATTTTGTATTTTTCCTCAATATCCAATAGTGTAGGTGTAGACGAGCTATACTCATTGGAAAATCTGGCAAAGAACAAGTTAAACCTATCTCATATTTCAAAGTTATAATCTTTTAGTGATCGCAAAACTAAATTTGTTTATAATTTAATAAATTGTTTTTGATGCTTACTGAAAATTAAAAAGTGTGCTAGTTAGAGACATCGTTTTATTTTTGCTGTAACATGTTCATCTCAAAATTAAAATCAAAATTCATTTATTCAAATTAGGTTGAGAATCAGCACTTTTTGAACGTCAAAACGTTTACATACGACGGTACCCCAAAACGCCCACCCTTCACCTTCTTCCTTAAACTAGATTTGTTTCAATTATTTCGCTTTTGCCCAACCCGGGTATCGAACCCAGGACCATGTGCTCAGCAGTAGCGCTTCCAACCACTACACCAACGAAGCAGATTTGAAAAATATTGGTATGTTATTGTTTATCAATATCAACAACTGTCAATTCTGCAGAATCGACTCTTGTGACGCCACTCTAACATGAAAGTAGGTAGTAAGAAATAAAAACTGGGTTGCTATCGTTTCTAATTCATTGTCTCTCTTCAATTGTGTGCTAATCGTGTTCTTCTGAGAACAAGTGTCTGACATAACGTCAGGCATCTCGTAGCAGAATGCAGCAAAGAGTTATGACCATATTATTACATTGTCAGTAATTACTTCCACGCTTTTGGGACTAGATTAAAGATGGAGTTAAACCAAATAAAAATAATTAATGGCTTAATAATTAAGAATTATTTCTGGTACAAAATGTGGAATGTTATGTAGCAAATAGTTAAGTGTTTCATTGTGGATTTGGTTATGATTAATTGGATGTATCTTGTTAATCGTCCTTGTAAAGTAGGCTATCAAAGTGTTTAGGTATTAATTAAGTTTATTTAATTACTTATAATGAATTATTACTTATACGGAAAAACCCTTGTTACAATTTGCATATTACCAATTTCTGACAATGTTTGCTTCGAGAATTTTAAGAATCTCATCAGTCTTGTAAAGTCAATCCTAATAAAAGGGAAGGATCTCTATGAAAAAGACCAAGTACTTACTAAAAACTTAGATCGATGGCATATTACGACCACATCAGTATCAGTACTTCTAGCACGAATTTACTGCAAAGAGTTTGTATTAAGATTGAAACAGCGCCTCTACATTACATACGTGAAACTAATTTTGTTTGATTTAACTTGGAATTTTCGGTTGGTAATGTTCTCACAAGGAATTCGAACTAGGGCTAAGGAACGTTATTTGCTCCGTAGCACTTGCACAAATCGTAAAGGGCAAGGACGGAACACGGATGGGTTTTAGTCAGTATAAGATGGATATGCCCTCCTGTCTCAACCACAACGGGAGAAGTACTTGGATGATTTGCCATCTTAAAAAAAATAAAACCCTTCCACGAAAACGTAAATTAACTGAAAATAACACGAAAATTACCAAGTTAATAGTGAAATGAAATTAGTTTCACGTACGCAATGTAGAGGCGCTGTTTCAATATTAGTAAAAATTCTCGACGTTGTCGTTTGGTAAACTTCTCGCAAGAAATTCGTGGAGGGGGTACATGTGTGTGTATTTCTGCGTGAATCGTATTTGTCGGAATACATCGAGTGACAGTAAATTGTAATCAGATGAATATTATCGTGTTCATTAGTCTATGTTTGAAATTAAATAAAAAAAAATGCATTCAGCAATGTAAGGCAATGTACGGACTTGTGTGCTGACATTAAATTTACACTCAGGGATATTATTACTATTCGGAAGAAAATTTATATATTCCCCCTGTATTCCCCCAAGGATAAGGAAGACGTGTACCTAAAAGTATGCGCCAGTTATGTTTAAGTACCATGTAAAAGGGGCAGGCCTATTGCCATGAAACCAGGGCTACTACTGAGAAACCTTAGATGGAAAACCCAATAACACTTTGCCAATCCGGGAATTGGACACAAAACCACAAAAAAACTGTCTCATTTCTAGCATGGTTTCCGTTTTGGCCCGGATCATGATCGTTTGAATAAAAACAGTCAATTTTAATTGCAAATATGATTAATAGCCCAAACAAGCAGAATGAGAAAAAAGAAACAACCACAATCCCACTAATTTTATTACAACAAGAAATCACCACGAAACTATACTGAAGACAAATAAAAAGAAAAACAGCCTATTATTAACTTATCTATCAATCTAAAACTAGCAAGTAAGCAGCCTCTCTAAGAAATAAAAGGTAATCAGCACGCTTTTTGTATGCGTCTGCGCATCGATGTTAATTTAACGTGGTTTCTTGGAACATTCGCCAAAGCGTGACTTATTGTCAGACGGAGACGCGCTATTAGCATAGCTAAAGTGTATTTTTCTTCACTTTTCCTATTTGGTAAACAAAGATGGCGTCCTGGTGCCGTACTACGACGTGAAGCCATCACTGTTCCAGTGTGAAAGAGATGGAGCTATGCGGGACAAATAGAAAAAATATGGGTTTAACGGCACTACAGATTTCGATTTAGAATTTGTTTAAACTGTGAAACAGTTGTGGATGTAATTCATACAACGTGCGTCCTAAAGATGCATTACCACCGCAAGATTTGGCAATTTCTGTGTTTACAACTGTATGCAATAAGAAAGAAAAATAACCAATGATGCACAAATTAAAAACTTATTTCGTACCTATGTCTCACTTTCATTTTTAATAGAAGCCCAAAGTCTAAAAATACTTAGAAAAAATCGTACTAGGTATGTTCAACTGAACAAGCGTATACACGAGCAATAAATATTTAATAACATACGTGACCAAAAATGTGTAGGTATTCTTTTGATTAAAACGGAAACCTCGACATTAAATTTAAAGAATTATTCGTTTTTAACTTTAGTTAATTTTAAAGTTCTAAAGTTTCAGTAATTGCTAATCCAAAAAGTTTTTCACCAATTCGTGTTGACGACAGCACAAAAGGGGATACTTTTCCTTGGTGAATAAGTTCTTTAGAACGATCAAGACTTGTTCTTATCTTCATTTTCATATATTCTGTAATAATAAATATTTATCACTTTCTATATACTTTACTTTTAATAGGTACACCCGGCCACGCTTGGCTGTGGCTCAGTCTTTTGTTTTTTTTTAACCTGGCAATAGCTTGCAATTTCCCGTTCGAGATACATAGTACGTACCTATAAAAAGTTTTGAATAAAACTGCAATGACTTGTCAAAATTTGACGTCCATTGACTACTTTTCGAGTTTTGCGTCCACAAACATACAGAAGCTGTATTTTTATAAACATAGATAATATCTTCTACACAACAATATCTATTCACTTTGTTTTTATCAGACCTTGTTAAGCTACGTTTTATCAATGATTGTAATCATTATGTATATTATGTGTTGCATATCCTTCACTTTTCCTCGTAGGCTAATTTGAAAACCAGCACAGCACCATTCTGGCTTTGTCACTGAAACTGACCTTATTGGCGCAGCCGTGAGGCATGGTTATTTTATTTTTATTTTTTTACTAGCTGACATGACAGCTGTTGTACTGTCAATGGCGCAAAATGTCAAATGCGCGAAGATTAAATATCCGTTAAGTTTTCTGAAATTTTCCAATTTTCTGCGCAATTTTCTTATGTTTACTTTCCTTAAGAACCTGCTCCTTACAATACCAAACACAACAAAAAGAGAATCAGCGAAATTGCAGCAAGCAAAATAGGGATTCATTTTTATAAATATAGACTAGCTGACCCACTGACTGATCCGACGTTCCCCTTAAACTTAAAGGGAAGATCTATAAGTCAATGATTAGACCTGCTGTCTTGTATGGATCAGAATGTTGGGCCACAAAAGGAATGAATGAAAGGCAGTTGCATGCAGCTGAGATGAGAATGCTGAGGGGGATGTGTGGTGTTACGCGAATGGATAGAATAAGAAATGAGTTTATAAGAGGAAGTCTGAAAGTGGCGCCTGTGACAGAGAAGTTGTGTGGTAATCGGCTGTCATGGTATGGACACGTGATGCGAAGGAATGAGGATCATGTTGTGAGGAAAGTTTTAAGTATGAATGTAGAAGGTTACAAGAGTAGAAGGAGACCTAGGAAACGATGGATGGATTGTGTGAAAGTTGATATGGCTAAGAAGGAGGTGACTTCTGAGATGACGGGAAATAGAGATGTATGGAAGAAGAAGGCTGCTGCGCCGACCCCAAATGAAATTGGGATAAGGGCGAGAGGATGATGATGACTAGCTGACCCAGCAAACGTTGTTTTGCCATTTTAAGCCAAAAAAAAAACAAAAAAGGGGGATGAAAAATACATATAATATATGTTGTCCGATTCGTAGACCTAACCGATATGCACACAAAATTTCACGAAAATCGGTCGAGCCATTTCAGAGGAGTTTAATTGCAAACACCGTGTCACAAGAATTTTATATATTAGAATAGAAGATAGATCAACATCATGTTTGTTTACTAAATATAAGACTAAATAAGCAACACACTGTAATCAGATTCGCTACACGTTTCAGCGTCTGTGAATATCGATTAATTAAGCATTGAAGACAGGTTTTAAATGAATTTGAATGTATGAATATTTGTTCAAGATGATCGTAGGTTGTTTTAGCATTCATTATCGTTTCGTGTATTTAACTATTTACTATATCGGTCACGTTCAGATCACATGTAAGAATTTGTCGTGTTGAAAATGATAAATTAACTTGGCTCTATCAATAACTTAAACATGTACATTCACAGAGACCAGCACATCAAGCTACCCCAATCTGTCAATTTTTATCGATAGATTTTCGACTTTATAACAAAAGTATAAGACTCATTTTAAATGGGAAAATGTGGCGGTTTGGAATGACTTGATGTGCTGGCGTCTGTAGTTAAAGCCGTTTCTCTTGCGCGTATTTTTTCGAAGCATTACACAAAAATCCTTACATATAGACATTTGTTTTCATATACAAGCTGTCTCCTGCATATTAATATATTTTTAGATTTTTGACACATTTTGTGTAGAAAATTTAACAAATCCTTCCCCTCTTCTCCCGAACGAGGAATGTTTATCATCAGGATGCAGTCCGGGAAATAAAAACACAGTGTTTGCAAAAAACTTACATAAATGGGTATGACTCTTTCGTTTCGATGTTTTTGTGTTTAAATGTTTCGGTAAAAAACGCGCAGGACACCTTTATACAAACATAATTGTTTGAAAAAAAAAGATGTTTTATTTTCTTATCCATAGCTAATTACGTCATTGCTTTGAGTAACACAATCCCTTCGGGTTTGTGTGAAGAAAAACAACCAGACCAGAAACAAGGAAATTAAATATTTCCTTTTCAGTTGACTACCTGAATATATTTTCTCCTTCTATATCATGTCCACTCAAAAGGTTGCTTGTAAGAGATCGCTTTTAGTGATCAAACCGCCCATTGTAACACCTTATCAAGATTTTCAAGTTATTATTTGTAAGTTTTTATTGTGTTTAAAGAGTTTCCTATTATGTTCTAGTAGAGTTAAGTTAAGTTAGTAGAGTTCGGGTTAGCCTAGCTTTTTTCCAACTACTATGTAGAGGTCAGCTTCCACTCTAAATAGATACATCTCATATTTAACGTGAAGAAATAGTAGTACTACTAGTAACCAAGGGGTTACTAGCTAGGCAGTCACTGTCTCACAACCAATCTTACTAAGGAGTAAGACTGTTTATAAGACTTTCGGGCTTCTGACTACCGGTAACAACTGTCAAAGCGTGCTTTCCGCGTTACGGGGAGGTCTCAATACGTCCATCCACGGAACGACTTCAGCAAGCGTACTTTATACATCAACCATACTTTAGTTCTTGTGGACCGATGGTTAGGAATCAATACTGTAATTATTAGGTCAGTAATTCGGAAACAACGTAACCCATTTTCATTTGACAAGATTCCCTGTTGGAAAACCGTTAAAATTTCCTGCATTTTAATTATCTTTTATGAGACCAATTTAAAAATGGCTATACAGTATAATAGGATATCATATCAATTATTTTAGCACGGTGTGATAAACATCGTTCTAGGAAGTGTTACAGATTAAGAGCTGTGAGGAAACCTGTGATGGTTAACGCAAGTACACGTAATGTACCTGCGCTTGCGCTTCTGGTTTTCTATTTCTACATACTCATAAATACTTGGATGAATACAACATAATATACCGTGTATCATGAATAACCTTTTCCATGTTGGGGTCGGCTTTCAGTGTAGCTGGATGCAGCTGAATACCAGTATTTTACATGGAGTCATTGCCTATCTGACATCCAAAACTGACTGAGTAACACGGGGTCTCCCTTGTTTTACCGAAAAGAAATTGCCATATTATCACTTCCCAAACAAATTTTCGCATAATTTAATTTGCCAAATTATTACTTACCAAAAAATCTCTTTACAAATAATTGTTACGAAAACCTATGTTTGGCAAGTGAACGTTTGAACAATAACTTGTTTACCAACTAGTACCTTTTTTGTTAAATTTGATGTCATTTGCGTATTTTTTTGTAAGCTTATGTGCTTGAATTTGTCTGAAACAAGTCAAATTTATGGTTACTAGACATTAGGTTATTTATGGAACTAGTTACAGTAAGTTAATAGTAATAATAATAAGGTTAAGGTAATAATAATGTTATTATAATTATATTATTTCTCTCGATAGCCTCCTAAAAATAATCTATTTTTTCCATATTTTTTTCTATATAATCTAGTCGATTGATTGATTGTCAGACTTTCGGCCTTCTGACTACCCGTAACGACTGTCACAGATCTACAATTTTTTTTTAAGTAGTTGCTTTTAATTATTTAATATAAATATATAGCGATTTACACAACGCTGCGTTACAGAATATTTTGCAATTCAAATTAAGAATGGCATAAAAAAATACCTAATGAATTTAAAAAGAAAAAACTATTTTTTAATTTATAGTTTTTATACTTCCTTTCATTTGTCGTTGAATTGTTTAAGTTTTGTTACAAATTCAATAAAAACGAGGATTCCTTATTGTTCATTTTTATTGTTATAATATTTTACAAAAGATTATTTTAATTCGCTCATTTCCGCAAAACACTGCTTTGTTATATATAGTTTTCTTTTATTAAACTCTAGATAACGGAAACAAAATTATTGATTCTTTACAAAATTATTATAATTCTCTAATCCATAAATGATCCCGCAAAATTAAACAAAATATAATTGCGTCACACTATTTCAGTCACCTTTACGTCATTTCAAGTGAAAAACACTTTTTCTAAATAAATTAGTCTATGCTCTGGTGGCAAAAAGCCGTTGAATAGTTGCACGTGATCACGAACATACCAAATTGGTGGCTGCCACAAGTTAGGTGTAAATTTTGACATATTTATTGATTGAGTAGGAATGATAAACCTCTTGAGTCAGTGTTCGTGAAGTCTTTAAAATTAATTGGGGGCAATAAATTTGTGTGGTGTTAAGTGTACTGGACACCTGTTTATTAAACTATAAGTACATGTACTCACTGGCAAGGATTACTAGAATAGAATAGAATGCTCTTAATTATACACCATAAAAACTTATAAATAAAGAGGAGAGGAGAAATATATATGTTGGTACTTTGCGGATATAAGATTATCTATATTTATCGCGTCGTGTTGACGACAAATATGAGTGTGACTAAGGATGCTCTGATGTTTTAATTAGGATTTCAGAGATCACCAATTCGTTTACCATTTTTCAAACGCGCTCTGTTCTCATGCAGTATCTAAAGGTCTATAGACTAACGAGCCATTGGCTATTTGCTTATTGAATAGTAAAATATACGTTGTTATAGAATTTTGGCGGTAAAATAACCAAAATGAACGGTAAAAAGATCTGCACGTATCACATGGGACTTAATGAGTTTATATATCAACACGCCATTAGTAAGGCATGAGTGTGACAATGCACGTCTGCCTAGCTTCGGGGTCTACTAGGCGTGACTGCTAAGCTAAATTCCAACAACATTTTGGAATTTTCCCTACACCTGTATTTCCGCTCTAAAACGTTTCTTTGCATAATATAGGTAATTGTTACGTGCTTAAAAATCTTACGCCATTGTTGCGACACTAGTGCCACAATTTTGACAGGTACAAATCTTGTCTATGATTTAAACAGCCATTGTGAAGGCGTGTTGGTGTTATGTGTAAAATAATTACAAATTGATGTAAAGACCAGTGAATTGCTTCCGGATTAATTATTTTCGTGATGATACATTTTATGGCCTTAGTCGTAACTACTACATTTTTTCTATTTATTAAATTAACGTGGGATATTTTATGTAAGCGTAAATTATGTAAAATGGTTGTAATCATGTTAACGGGAAATACATGGGAAAGTGAAAAAATAATCTGTTCAAAAATATCATAAAATTAAGCATGATTTTTTTGACGACCAATGTGGCGCGGCGGGCGAAGGTCCGCCTGCGACGCAGGAGGTTGCGGGTTCGATTCACGCCCTGGGCCAAATGTTTGTACGATCTACAAATATTTGTTCCGGGTGTTCTGGGTATTTGCTATGTATAGTAAAAAAATATATATCTATGTAATGTATTGTATTAAGTATATCAGTCATCTAGTACCCATGATACAAGCTCTGCTTAGCTTGGGGCTAGATGATGCTGTGTGGATTGTCCAGCATTATTTATTTATTTATTTATTATTTATTTCATTTTTTTTTTTTTTTTTTTTTTTTTTTTTTTTTTTTTTTTTTTTAATTTTTTTTAAATTTTTAAATTTTTATTATTTATTTCATTACAACCTGCAGTAACGATTTATTAACGCTATTATCACAAAAGTAATCATTTTAAACTCAAAAGATTTTCAAAGGGTAAATAAGAATATTTTGCTTTTCAAAAGATAATATGCACTTATTAATAGGGTTCATGTAATACTCAATAGCTCAACATGAATAATGCGCTAACAAATCACAAGTTCAACACAAATGTAGCGTGTAAACAAGAGAAATTACCATAATTACACAATCGTACAAGTTTCTAGTAATTTTCACTTATTTTCGCGAGTAAAACCTTATTTGTTTAAGCAGGAAACCGGTTCGGAACAGTGTCATGGTGCGATGAACGAGCAGCTGTCAAAATCTGTGACAATGTAAAGTACGGGCGCACGTTAATTACCATCAGCATAGTGGATCATCATATCACTTATGTAGGAATGGGAGAAAGAGCGAGGCCGGTGCCCGCGGCGGCAGTCGCTCCACACGCGCAATTCGACATGGTCAACTGTACATAATTACGTGCACCGAGCGTATGTGATCAAAACACAATTGCGCGTATCTGAACGCGACGCGTCACTCGAGAAAAAAGAAATATAAACGTCAAATTTTCGCGCGCTTTTCTATGTAGGTAACCATAGACCACTTCATGATTAATAGGAACGTGTTTTGGTGTATGAAAGTGAATTAACATTTTATTAATCGTGTCGTGATGAAGTGAATGTGAAACTATCTATTGCGTAAGCGTTAAAAAAATTCTTCGGTGTTCTCGAGATGAATTTTAACTGAATTCTTGTGTTTTGTTATGACTTTATTAATTTTTTAAATTTATTCACAACGATAAATTTATTTTTAATCGGTTCTTGGACATTCACACCTGACTATTGTTTGGTTATTTTTACGAAGTTTATATTATCGTATTCTGTAACACTCATCGATAAAAAATATATCTTCGATCATAATCGATGCTGTAAATCTGAGCTGTGGCCTGTTTCCATTATTTTTGCTAACATGTTCTCTTACAGGAATTCATATAACAATAGTTTCTTAGCTGAGAAAACATGTACCTACCTACATGGTTAGAAAATATTCTATAGAAAAAGTTGGGAACCCAATCAAAACGTAGCATCATGAGCGTATGCGCATAGTAATTGTTACCTTTCGTTTCTACGATAATTACTTAATTTGTTGCCCGTGGTTTGCATAATGAGTTGGTACAATGATATTCTGCAAACAGTATGGCGTAACTTGGGAGAAATTTTTAACTATTGCAGACCATTGTAATAAAACTACCGAATAAAGCCCACGCGTCATAAGTAGATCAACAATAAAAATAATATCATGGAACTAATACATTAATTTACTAATAGACATTTAAAGATATCAAATATTGAAGTGATCAAAATTCATTCATTTATATTAATGAATTTATGTTTTCAATCAAAAATCTAATTTTCATGAATAAATAAGTTAACATGTCTAGCGGTTGGTATTTCAGGGTCATTCACACAATTTGGCGAACAGAATTAAGTTCAGTTGTGAAGCACTTCCCCATTTTGTTTGCAAGTTAATAAGATAATATCAACATTTAATTCTTTGCTCTATACAAAGTATTGGTCCTACAGTCCAAAAAACTGGTCCTTTCTAACTCAATTTTATGGATCGAAGGACTAACAAAGTCATCTCTGTTGTTTGACCACCGAATGTTAACTTCCGTATTGTCAGCTAGCTCGTGCTGAAGCAATGCAATTAAATATTTTCAGTATTAAAGCCCAGATTTGATGAGTATCAGAAATTATGATAAATAAAAACAAAACATTTTACATAATTTCTTTATAACTTCGCCGTTCGCGAACTAAATTGTAAAAGAACTCATAATAAGTATATTACTACATTTGCATGCAACATGACAAAGAAAGCGCTTTGCGCTGCAGAGCGAGACGCAGCGCTATACATTTAATAAAACGTAAACATAAATTGTAGCGAGCGTATCAATATGTTTTTAACACGATATTTTGTGAGGAAGTACTCATAAAGTATTAAAATATTTATTTGAGTAAGTTATTTACTAACGAAGGGTATGTTTCAGTATGAAATACGGCAGAAACCACTCAAAATAAATCACTGAATTCATAGAACTCTTAAGTACCTATTCTTGTAGCGTGGTACAATAAATACAATTACTGCCACTCTTGAATGAGTGTTCTAATCGAGATCATTAATCCCAACTGATTGCTTATTCATAACAAATTAATGAAATATCTTTCACTAGTTGTGCCCCGCGGTTTCACACACTTCTAAGGGTCGTAGCGTGATATTAAATAACATATAATATTCCTCAAGAGTTGGGCTATCAAATACAGAAAGAAGTTTCTAAATACGACTGGTATTCCCAGAGATTTGCGTGTTCAAAGAAAAATAAACTCGGCAGCTTTATTATATTCGTATAGAGTATAGATGAAGTCACGACGAAAAATAATAACCAAAAGAAGAATTTAACAACGTGCTAATTACAGTAAAAACGAAGAAAACAATTAAACTGTAAACAAACAACAAAACGCACATAAAACCAACAAAACTACATCCAAATTACTGAAGAAAGTAAACCACCATAGAGATTAGAATGCAGATAACATACCGCACTAGTGAAGTTCCTACTAATTAATCGATAAAGTAATCGGTGTAACATGCAGGAAGCGATATTGAACTCGATTCGTGATGTCATGTACGGTATTGTGGTGACAGGCACTGGACAGCTAATAAAGAGTTTTTGTTACTTTTTAAGACATTAATTTGATGGTAATGATTATTTGAATTAGTTATTTATTGGGACTTTAATTTACGTGTTTAGTGAAGGTGTAATTATCTAATTAGTCTTTACCCTGTCTGGGAAAAGAATTATGTTTCCTATGTTTGCGATTTGGCTTCCAAAAATGTAAGCTGATACGTGTTTATTGAAAAAAATACTTTAGCACCAATAAAGTTGAGTATGCGGTACAAATCCAACATTTTTTATGACTTTTTCAATAGGTCATAGTAGCCAGAAGATATTTTTTTAACTGGAAAGGCCATCAGTATAGGACGTAGTATAGTCCAGGAAGAACATCATGTTTTTCTTTTATTTTTGTTTTGAGCTCAACACTGGCATTATTGCCAAAATATGTAAAAGTATTAATGTTATCTGACACGCCTAAAGTTGCAATCTAATCTTCGCAAAATTAAAAAGGATATTATATCATAATCGTACATACATAAATCTCTTCTCATAGGAGCCGTTATCAAGTTAAGCCATAACTTTAGGTAAACATTATCTGAAATCACTCATTTAAATAATCTCGCTTTCATTAACAAGTTTCTACCGTTTAACCTACATACTTAAGACTTAATACCCTCCTACAACTATCTATTAAGTAATCGATCAAATCGTAAATAGAGATTCATCGTTAATCGTTTGGGCCACAACTCATAATTACACACACACGTACGTACCTACTTAAAAAATGAGACCTGTTCTCGAGACGCGGTCGAGTTTACCGATTACGTAATCTAATCGTAACAATACGATGAGAATACGGAAGTGTTACAGAATACGGCCGTGTAACCAAATTAACCCTTGACTCGTAGGTAACAGTGATTTTCTGTGCTCTTACTTTAGTAGTGACAGTAAAATAACGAACAAGACGGATTGTGGGCTATGAACAATGCCTAGGGAACGTTCTGAAGATGGCGACTGTAATGCTATAGCGCGGCTCATTAAAGACTTCTGCAGCTGTTCGGAGAACGGCACGTGGTCGCCAGAGATGACGTCAGACAAACGGAAAGGGCCACTGCTGAAGAGCGAACTCACGAACATGTCTGCGATGCGCCGGAGAATAATATCAATGGCGAAGAGAAAAACCAGGGAGGTCCCCGAGCCGCCGAAACTGACCTACGGCAACACGTTCCAGAAAAGTTCTGAGACTCTCACTTCAAACTTAGTGAACACTACGATCAGTTCTCAAAGCAGCACCCTCAGGCGAAACATCGACAACTTTCTCCTCTCCCGAAGGATGTTCGCTTTAGAGGAGGACATTTACGAGAAACCAATACAGGTCAAGACCCCCACGTGTGGCGAGAACTGGTCTCTAAGTAAAGCGTGGCGAAACAACAACTCAGATTTCTTCAACCGCTCCCCTACCCTCGATTCTCATCAGCTAATTGAGCGGAACCACACCCAACTCGAACGAATAGACGAGATCCCGCATCGAAAGAAGCGAAACAAGAAAATGAAGGAGCAATTAAGATACGATAGGAATATTAAGAGGCATATACGGATTCGTGTGATGTTGTCTTTGCGAATGAGGAGGTATATGAAGCGGAGGATGAAGAAGCCTGGTTTGCAGGCTTCACAGAACGTGAGTGTACCTCCGAGGAGATTTCCGAGAGGTGCTTCGGTAACGTCTAGTTTTGGGACACGGTCTTACAGGAGTGTGATGACAGATAAGTTAGGGGATGGTGCAGTGTTGTTTGATATCCACGAGGCGAGGAATTCTACCATGGAGCTATGCCACGACTACGAGGAAGACCTCGATACGCTACAGATTGCTTTACGCGCCGGTAATTTTAGGTAAATACTTTTTACTAGTTTTTAGATGTAAGATTTGAGAGTGAAAGTGTAGGCGCGAGGATGACTAAGGCGTTATTAGTTGCGTAGATCTTTGCTTGCTTTACTGCTAAGTGATAGTAAACACAGCTGTGTTGAATTTATAATTATCTTGGTTCTAGTTGTATCCTTACCGAGCCTATACCCCATTGTGACATTAGAAATTGATAGATATTGGTTAATAGAGATGATGTTGATGGAGATACAGGTTGGAGATGTCTTTGGATCTTAGGATATTTGATATTGTATGTATTATCTTATTTTAAAACATAATTAGGTAATTAAAGCATTCCAAGAACGATTTGCATGTCACATGCCAAAATGACTAACACGACGCGTACAAAATGAGTAATAAATATACCGCTATTTATCTATTTTGTTACGGATTAATTGTGGAAAGAGTTTTGACATTTTTTTAATAATACAGCAGTATTCAACATAACCGATTCTTATTTTAGTTAAGAATTCTGATAAAAGTATTATTTGAAATTTATGAAAACACTTTGCAAACCAAACCTATCACAAATGGACTGTTCAATGCAAGAACCTTGGTCTTTAGAGGCATAAAATCTACAGTACGATATAAATCAACACAAAGAGACAAGTAATACCAACAAAATATTAAACTAAATTCCCTATTTGAGGTCATCCGTATCAAAGGTCACAGTTTTAGAAATTGTGCACCTCCGGATATGTGGGTAGCCTACCGTTACGTTATTGTAGTCCACTGTCCCCCATGTTACTGGGTGACTAATACATAAGTACAGTGCTTGTAGTTATTGGTAGCCATTGTGATAATAAGCGGTCAGCGGTCACGCGAAATAGTTGAACCAAAAAATGCAATGGTTTATGTGATATATTTTGTTACTTTATGGCCGTTATAATTGTCAGCTTTTAAGTTGAGCTCTCGGCGGAGTGGTGGGCCGTATTGTCGCTGGAGTAAGGTTCAAAATAGCTTTAAGTAACTAAGGCTCATGATTAATGCTTAATAAACTGTACGTATGTCGAGATATGTATGTCTGAGATACCTGCGGTTGCCACGTTTAGTCTGATAATGGGTAGTGGACGATCATTCTTTTCACATGGAGAATAGTCCTACACTACAACTCATTAAACTCACCGGTCCCCCATTGTCACAAGTGAGACTGCCGATTCTAGTAATTAGTCAAAATTTTGAAAGACTGACAGGTAGGGTACCCTTACCGTATACTCATGCATTTTACATCATAAAAACTTATAAATAACAACTTTAAGAGTTACATAGGGCGTTACAATGGGCGGCCTAATCGCTAAAAGAGATCTCTTACAAACAACCTTTGACAATATGATTTGTAAGTGCACCTACATACTATGTTTTATTTCTATAACTCCTAAAGTTGTCTAAGTACCTAAACTTTAACCTTGTGTCCTAGTATAAGCGACAGTCACGCTCAGACGCAATTTTCACTTGTTTATTCGGAAAACCCAAATTCGTCTTTGTCGGTAAGATCCGACGTCGCGTTCAAGTTCGCCTAGGCTTGCCGAAAACATATCGATATTTATTCGTTCTATAACCCGTTCCCATCCCTTTCTTAGACGCGTTTGCAAGAGATTGAGGAAACCGCACGGAGAGAAGACTGGAAGGCTATGGGGAGGCTTTTGCCCCTTGGGACAATATGGGCTATGGACAAAAATATCGAATATTTTTTGTGAAGAAATCGATTGCGATATCGATATACATATGTTAAACCTTCGATACGATGTATATTGTAAACTGGGCTACTTAACTATTGTAAATAATAGGACTTCGCTGATTGTAGGGCATTTATTTAGTACTTCATTTCATTACAATCAAGACCCTTAGACGGGCGACATTTTTCATCTTCTAAACCATTTTATTCTTTCTTGAGTGGTTGAAGCCGTAAAAAACCGAGGTTCTACTAGCCTGTATACAATAAGGCCTGTAATTGCATGAAACCTCTAAAAATACATTTTTTTTTTGTAGATCATAGGTAAACAAAAGGCACGGATGTCAATATTAATAAATGAACGCTATGTCTTGCCGTCAACTGCGTACAAATATTCTAATTATAATTTGAATTATAATAATAATGCTGGACAAACATTTTTTTCCATGGCGGGAATCAAACCCTGCGTCGCAGGTGGACCTTCACCCGCCGCGCCACATAGGTCGTCTTATTATACATATAATTAGTTAAACAACAAAAACAATAAACATATTCAAATTTCATTCTACAAAACATTGATTCTACAATATCAAAACTCTTTCACATTTAAGACTTCTCTAGGTTGGCCAAAATTCAGCACACGAAGAATTTTCTCCCTCTCTGTCGATTATTGTTGGTGCAAAATATTTACAGGATATTCTATTATTCATATTCCGAAGCAAATATCATGAATACCAGTTTTATAATTCAAAATATTTCACACAGCTGTCCAGTGTATGAAATGGCTGAAGAATTTGCTTCTATCATGTTACACTTTAAGACACATTAAAAAGATTACGTAAACACATAGAAACGGCTAGAACTGAATTAATTTTAATGAATGAGAAAAGATACGGTTGTTTATCAGGTGAATGTTCTGCGAAAAATATGTATTACTGTTTTATAGTTCAGTTTTCATTTACATTGTTGACCATTTCATAGCTTGGTTTAGTTTGAACTCATCATCATCCTCTTGCCCTTATCCCAATTTCATTTGGGGTCGGCGCAGCATGTCTTCTTCTTCCATACATCTCTATTTCCCGTCATCTCAGAAGTCACCTCCTTCTTAGCCATATCAACTTTCACACAATCCATCCATCGTTTCCTGGGTCTCCCTCTACTCTTGTAACCCTCTACATTCATACTCAAAACTTTCCACACAACTTCTCTGTCACAGGCGCTACTTTCAGACTTCCTCTTATATACTCATTTCTTATTCTATCCATTCGCGTAACACCACACATCCCCCTTAGCATTCTCATCTCAGCTGCATGCAACTGCCTTTCATTCATTCCTTTTGTGGCCCAACACTCTGATCCATACAAGACAGCAGGTCTAATAATTGACTTATAGATCTTCTCTTTAAGTTTAAGGGGAACGTGGGAATCGCAGGTTGTTCCCGTTACCTGCCGCCACTTCATCCACCCTGTGTTTATTCTGTGCTTGACAGTCCGATCTATTCCTCCGTCACTTTGCACTAGTGAACTGACATACAAAAATTATATGTTTGAGCCGTTTGGGGTCGAAACACTATGGGGTCCGTGTACCCATTTAGATTTTCGAGAAATATAGAAGCGTTTGATAGACTCTTCTCGTGACCAGAGGCCTAGTCTTTTATTTGGCCAAGGAATCAGCTTTGCCATTCAACTTGGCAATGCTTATGTGAAACATGGCCAGCTTTCTGGGCACTTCTCCCGTTGACAGTCATGCGGATGAATTTTTCGATGCCCTGTGATTCTTTATTTCATATTATTTCTTCATGTATTAATAGTTGTATCGTTTTAAAGAAATAAAAGACTTAAAAAATAGAGGAGGTTCTCTACTGGACTGTTCATACACAAACAGCCAGACCCGGAGCAATTACTTGTGGGCCACACAAATATTTGTTCCGTGCGGGAATCGCACCAACGACACGCGGCGCAGCAGTCTATCGTTCAGCCACTGTGCCAACCGTGGCGTAATAATATACTTAAATGGTCCATGTAGTCATTCCATCAAAATTCTCTATCTAATTAAAAAACTATATACAATTTTAAATTAAAGTATACTGTAAAATGATATGGGTGGTCAAAATCATATTTAAAATACAATTAAAAAAAAATTACGTGTCGAATTGAGAACCTTCTCCTTTTTTTTTCGTCGGTTTAAAAGTGAATCTTGTAGCACATAGTATCGTGTTAGAATGACGTAGTATTATAAATCCTTCAATAGAGTGTACATTGCAATGTCATTGACACTAAGTTTGTTCAACTTGTAAGTATTTCGGTTACGCCACTAGAATGCGGTTTCTAGTCATTAATATTGTTTATTACATGACAGACGTTTACTCGTATAAAAAGTTATGAATTTACTAAAATTTTATAATTATAATACCACCTTGTTACTGTCCCGCTGCATATCATGTAATGCTTATTTCCATACAGAGAAAGCACTAGCATTAATCACCACGCATGCTCAAGGCAGGTTGGCAATTTCTGATTTATAGCTAGCTACGCCCCGCGGTGTTAATCCCAGTTATAATTCACATTCCCATCAAAAGCGCGAACTGTCAAATGCGCGAAGATAAAGTAGTCATTTAGTTTTTTGAAATTATATAATTTTCTTTCCGTAAGCACCTTCTCCTTACAGTAACAAACACAACAAAAGAATACGTGAAATTGGTTCAGCCGTAACCAAGGGAAATAGGGATTCATTTTATAAATATATGGATAGATAAGTCCAGCTCGTGGCTAAAGAAAAATAGCCGCACGGGTTGATCGAAGGTTATGCTACGCTAGCCGAGGTCAGTCTGTGGATGGGTGGCTGTTTGTAACATATCGAGTGTTCTCCGTACCTCGGAAAGCACGCTAAGCCGTTGGTCCCGGCTGTCATTTGTAGATCTTTGGCAGCCGTTACAAGTAGTCAGAAGCCTGCAAGTCTGACAACCAGTCTTACCAAGGGGTATCGTGTTGCCCAGTAAACTGGGTTGTGGAGGTTAGATAGGCAGTCGCTCCATGTAAAATACTGGTATTCAGCTGCATCCGAATAGACTGAAAGCCGACCCCAACATAGTTAGGAAAAGGCCAGGTTCTCTTACGATGTTTTCCTTCACCGATGTCAGGTTTATCATAAACCTAGAAAGTCCATATGAATTAGAATATACGCATTGGTGCTTGTCGGAATTGAAATCCACATCCTCGTCCATTAGAGGCGACTTAAAAATTAATGTGTAACGAAAAGCGAAGAGGCTATATAAAATCCATCATGTTTATAGTATATTAAATCATAAACTAACATGAATTTCAATGAACATTTGCTTGCTTTTAATGTTTAACACGAACATAATCATCATCCACCTGCCCTTGTCCCAATTTATTTAGGGTCGAAGCAGCATGTCTTCTTCTTCCATCCATACACTTACCTCCTTTCCAGCCATGTCATCTTTCACACAATCCATCAATCGTCTCTTTGATCTTCCTCTACTCTTGTAAAAATCCGCTTTCATACTCAAAACTGTCCTCAAAACATGATCCTCATTCCTCCACATCACATGCCCATACCATGACAATCGATTTCCACATTGTTGAGTAAAATATCTCTCCTGATACACTCGGAAAATTTTGCAAAATTTTAGCAAGAAGGTTTTACTATCAAAGTTATATAATTGAATAAATATTGCTGGGCAATCCACACAGCATCATCTAGCCCCAAGCTTAGCAGAGCTTGTGTTATGGGTACTAGATGACTGATATACTTAATACAATACATTACAAAGATATATATTTTTATTATACATAGTAAATATCCAGAACACCCGGAACTTCTATATGTAGATTGTACAAACATTTGTCCCAAGGCGGGAATCGAACCCGCAACCTCTTGCGTCGCAGGCGGACCTTCGCCCACCGCGCCACATCGGTCATCAAATATGAATGACCAATAATTAATTCAACATGAATGACGGTAAAAAGTGCAATACCATTGTGCTCCCAAAAATAACTACTGATTAGATATATTTCGCACGTGACGGTGTACAAAATTGCAATTTAACTTTTTCAAATCATGATACCACTAACGATATATACAATTACCAACTGCAACAGCTGATGCTCGAAGATCATTTCACTGAATGATGAAGCATTATGTTAGTTTTTATTTTTCGCCAGCTTCAGAAAAGATTTCATTTCGATTTGATTTGTATCACTCTTTATATCTTTTGTATTTTTTTTTTATCAGTGTCTACTGTTAAAAAATATAACAGCCATAAAATTGGAGGTATTAGAGCAGACGCTAGCTCTCTATTATATATTTTGCAGTAGTCAGAAAAGAAGTAGGAAACGCATGTGATATGAATAAACTAAAAATAGATTTAAGTGTTGATGCAAGTGAGAGGATGAGGACGACACGGTTGGCGCAGTGGCTGAACGATCGACTACGCCGCGTGTCGTGGGTTCGATTCCCGCACGTAACAAATATTTGTATGGCCTACAGGTAATTGTTCCGGGTCTGGCTGTTTGTGCACGTGTCTTTAAATGTTTGTCAACGCACCCACGACACAGGAGAAATTCCTAGTGTGGGGCTACGTTTAAAAAAAAAAGGATGAACACCGACAAAGTGGATAGAGAAGGAGAGGGATGATATGAAAGGAAAAGGAGTGAATGATTCAGGATATAGTGGAAGATGAGAAAGTGTTGTAACAACCCCAAATAACACATGGACATGGGCTGCAAGGAGTCACAGCGAACTAAAGACTTTTATCAAACTAGAAAATCGCCATTGAACATTAAGGTTAAAACAAAAACAGCCTGAAAACAAAACCGTCTGAAAGAAATCCCGAAAGTATGACAACCATTCTTACTAATGGGTATCGTCTTGCCCAGTAACTAGATAGTGGAGGTCAGATAGGCAGTCGCTCCATATCAAATACTGGTATTCAGCTGCATCCGGTTAGACTAGAAGCTCAAAGTAATTGGGAAAAGGCTAGTAGGCAGATGATGATGTGTCTCTCAGAACATGAATATTTTAAATATGACAATTCAATGATGAGTATCGGAGTCACCTTCATTATTCTTATAAGCGTTGCGACTTAAAAAATTTAAGAGCTTTTTGAATATCTGAAGTGACATAAGCCAGTCCCCTACAAATCCCTTATTTAGTGTTTGACCTGGGGTGGGGATGTGGCGCAATAAGCAAACAGCACACAATTACACAATTTGGGCATAGTAATATACAGATTAAAACTACCAAGGTCATTTATGAAACATTCATTTGAAAAATAACTTGATTTAAAAGTAATGTTATGATGTGATTACTGATTATGATTTGATTCGATCATTTTGCCATACCAATCTATCATGCCATCATCATCACAATATAATCATACCCAGTCACCATTGGTGATGTGTGTAATTGAAGAGCTTACTTATATGTGGTGTAAGATTTCCTAAACAACATAAGATCAACATTTACGTATCAACAACAGCACATCACGCCTATATTCCCCAAAAGATTAGGTAGAGGTGTACCTATATAGTTCACCCACATTTCATCAGTTATGTGTAAGCCCCATGTAATAAGGGCCGAGCCTATTGCCATCAACCGGGCACATATCCCGACTACTACTACTTAAAAATTCCAGAGGGAAAAACACAATAACAGTTTGTCCGACCTAGTAATCGTAACCATGACCGCATTATCCATAACGCATCAAGTTGGCAAAATACCTCAAATACAAACATCATATTTGTAATCATGCATACTATTCGCTCAAGTCTTTTTCTAATAGGAATAGGTAGAAACTACAGAACACTATCTGCTACGATCCTTACATGTTCCTTTTGCTTCGTTCTCGTTTACGTAAAAGATTTATTTTGAATAAGTAGTCTGCAAGTATGAAAAATTCTATTGTAACTAAAATGTGTCTGAAATTTTGTACATTGTGTACATGGTCGGTTTTGAGTGTACAATAGATACACCTCTGCCTTACCCTTCGGGGAATATAGGCGTAATGTTTTGTTGTGTTCGAATCTGGCAATAGTTTTCAATATTGTAAGCCATCATTTAAAGACCTACCTACCGGCTTGCGTGTATGACCAGATGTTTGTACGTAAACGAAGCAAAAGGAGTATGTCAGGATGGTAGCAGGTGGCTTTCTGTAGTTTCTGCTTACCCCCTAGGGAAAAAGGCGTGAGTTCAAGTATGAGTTAAATGTCTACCTACCTATATTATTTGCCATCACAATATTATTTAGAAGTTGCTGAATATATTGACTTTTTGAATTAACTTCTTAATCAAGATTCATAACTATTTGTTTGTGAGGAATCGTTCCGGCAGATTTATTATAAATTAATCAAAAAGTAACTTTATGTATTATGATTTAAATAAAATAATGAGGTTTATGTTTGAACGGAATGCAACCACTTAAAAGGTCAGATACTTAATAATATTTGATCTAGTTTTGCAATTTTTAGGAACGTTTAAGATGAGTCAATAATTAACTCTTAAAATGTCAATGCCAGTCCCTTGTCGCTCTATGATTTATGATTTTTTAATTGGCTTTAAGTGCCTGAGATAAAATTTAAGTAAATATTGCATCGTTGTATATTACATTGGTGTTTAGAACCTGGATGACCGAGCTTTGCTCGAAAAACGACGTTTTCTAAAAATGAAACCTAGCTAGATCGATTTATCGCCCCCGAAATCCCTGCACATTAATTTCATGAAAATCTTTGGAGCCGTTTCCGAGATTCAGATTATATATAATATGTACATATGTTATTTTTATAAGATTTAATTAAATAATAAGTTGTCAGGTTAATTTAAAGTTTCAATATATAGCTCATTTAAATAGCGCCATCTGTATGAAGTGGAGGAAACTAGATGAGAATCGCATCGATGGGTACCTACCTACTTCTTGTCTAAAGGCGCTCGCGCTCACTGTAGTGTATCGATTTAATAGTTCAGCTATCGCCTACTAGATGGCGTTGCAGTATTAGTAAGCGCGTTGATGTCTTTTATTCAGCGTATTTTCTTAAACAAATTAAATTGAAATAATAATTATATCGAATGATATATAGAAGCAATATATTGAACAAAAGTTTTTGATAGATATGCTGGTAGTGTAGCATCTAATTATGTATCGATTTTCAATATTTTCCTTCATTTTAGTTTCTTTGCTGGTGTTTTAACAAACACGGCATATATCTTTAGCTCATAACACGAAGAACTCGTAAAGCGACGTTACGTAGTAAAACCAAAATAAATCTATAGGCTGCTGCTTTGTCCCCAGGAGCGGTCGTCTAGCTGTCGAGGGTTGGTGGTGTGGGCGCGCTATGCCGGGGGCGGGCGGGCGCGCCAACAACGGCGCCTTGGCGTTGCACTACGCGGCTGCACGGGGCTGCCTCGACTGCGTGCGGCTTCTGACCAACACCACGCCGGATGTGTCGTGAGTAAACCAATTTATTATTTATTTCAAAACTCCTAAAACAATAATTATAGGAGGGTACCTAATGCGATAGCAGGGCCTTAACGTTATCTTATTTACAATGACAATAAAATCACATACTACAACAAAAATTAGGTACAGATGCAATATACAACAAATAACAATATAATATAACATATAAACTAACTAATCTATTTTGCAACATCAAAAGTACAATAGTGATTTTAGTTATTTTACGAACTCTTCATTTCAAATTGAGCCTTATCGGTTGTACCTTATTGTGGCCCATGTTACCGGATTTTCTTGTCGTTCTTTTCTAAAAATTTAGAAGATGATTACCAGAGTCCAAAAAGTGACTAAATAAATAAACAAGAATCATAAACATCGCTTGACAAACTGGTGTATACACTTCTGTCTCACCCATAACCCTTCGGGCATTATTTTATGACTTGTCTTGTAAACAACATAACATAACTTCTGTAGTATTTAGAGGGCAGAGGTGCACTGTCACGAGCATAAATACCGTACACTAACTCAGTATTTAAAAGCGTTTTTAAATCGCTTTTGAATTTTGTAATAGAGTGAAATATTTATGATCGTGACTGTACCTATAGTACACCCACATTTTTCCAGTTATGTTTAAGTTCCAAGGGGCGACCCATTTGACACTAACCGGGTACAGATCCAGACCTCAGGATGCTGGTGGCGGGTGGGCGTTTTGGGGGACTGTCTTTTGTAAACGTTTTGACGTTCAAAAGGTGTTGATTCTCAGCCTCATTCGAATAAATGAATTTTGATTTTGATTCTGTGATATTCTAGATGAAAAAACTCAATTACACTTAACCCGTCGCAGTACTTGCTACCACAATAAAGCAGTCGTCAGTCTTACAGTTGAATGTAAGAAATTCATTTCACTTATACCCTACATACATACATAAACCCACGCCGTTTTCCCATGGGGTAGGAGAAAACTACAGAACACCTGCTACGATCCTTATATACTCCTTTTGCTCATAACATCCTACTACCTACCTGACCTTTCCTGACTAATAAGGTCAGTGTATGTTCTTATTGGGCTGCCCCTCACTTAAGTATTATTTCCATGCAATGCAGTCCAGGATCTTCAGCAACATTGACAGACCTTATTATCTCCAGACCATTTAACATAGTGAAAACCATACCACTACCTCGTGAGATGATTGATAGCAATAAGATTGATGTAAGACATAATCTATTAAGGTGGCAATAAAGTATGCGCGCGTACGACTCATTAAGCGGTCACACATCATTGCGCGCTCGCAGATCTGTGAGATCAGGCGCAACTGAGCGAGACTTATCGGTGGTCGACATGTTAGGAGTCAATTTGAGTAAAAATAAAATTGGATGACGATGGTCAGTAGTTTTTCGTTTTTCGTTTTTAGTTTAGGGGTATGGCTTGTGTTGTATTTTGACAGTTAAAATAAAATCGTTTCTAGTAACCAATTTACACTGCAATACAAGAATGTTAGACTGAAATGAATTCACAATTTTGAAACTTGGGATGTTGATAATTTGATATAGACTGGTTAAACAAGCTATCATCGTCATCTGCTTAGCCTTTTTACAACTATGTTGAGGCGGATTCCAGCGTAACCAGACTGCCGACTGCCTATCTGACCTCCACAACCCAGTTACTGGACAAGACGATACTCCTTAGTAAGACTGGTTGTCATACTTTCGGGATTTATTTCAGACGGTCGCGAATGCCTTTTTACTTCTTAACATATAATATTGAGCTGCAAATTGCAAAAATCACCACCTTATCGTCGCAATTTTCTAGTTTGATAGTAGTCTTTACTTCGCTGTGACTCCTTGCAGCCCATGTCCACGTGTTACTTTTTACATGGAGTAACCTATCTGACCTCCACAACCCATTTACTGAGCAACACGCTAAACTTCCCCTTGGTAAGACTGGTTGTCAGGTTTTCTGTTAAGCTAACTAAATATTCTAAATACCTGAGGCTATACAAAAAAGGCAAGATAAGATTAAAGTAAATTAATTATGTTACTGCTTTCCCACTTCCTTTTGTAACAAAATATGTTTCTTGTACAGAACCCCTTTTTTAACAAAGTAATTAGCTCTTGTAAGGATTTTTTGCTCTCTTATCTTCTGTCCGTAACTGTCCAGTCACGGGAGCTAACGGCGCGAACTACTGTTAGTGATCGTACTCGATGCGTACGCGCATCTTGGTTTTGTACGAGATGCAATCTGTTTTGTGTTGGCTAGGTCATGTGTACAACGATTACAAAGGTACTAGGATATTTAGTAGAGCGGAGGATGTTGGAGATTTTCCTACTTGGTGATTTCACTGTTATTTTTTTTATGGTAAGAGAATTTGTAAACCAGGATAAAGACTTTTGAAATATGTATTTGAAACACTAATTTTGATGTTATTTAGAACCAAACTTAGCAGGTGATAATACAACCTGAGTTTTTCTTTACGCTTAAACTTTGAACGGATCATTATATGTATACCTACTCATCATCATTAACAACTTTCCCACAAAATCAACTGTCCCATTTATTTTTTAAACTTATTTCTCAAAATATTTCTACTTATTTCTTATTTGTAATAGTTTCATCAACAGCATCTGTATACCATGTATCTTGTGTATAATTACCAAATTAACAGATTCTCAAAAAAAACATGTTATCACAAAAAAAAGTAGTAATAAACATAATATGACGTTATATTTAATGTGAACACAAATCACAGCGGATTTTTTTTTTTATATTTGACCTTAGCCTTTAGACCTAAGAGGCTTATGCTTAAAACTAAAAACAAAGCTTGTATGCACAAGTCTTGCTAAGGACTGATGTCACAATGGTGTCTCCAATTCATCATCATCCTCCTGCCCTTATCCCAGTTTATTTGGGGTCGGCGCAGCATGTTTTCTTCTTCCATACATCTCTATTTGCCGTCATCTCAAGGGTCACCTCTTTTCTTGCCATATCATCTTTCACACAATCCATCCATCTTTTCTTTGGTCAATGGTTTCTCTAATTATCTTTCACAAAATATAATTATAATCAACACACGCATTTTAAACGACGCCATTTAATATACGTAATTAGATGGTATAATCATATCAGGCTGGCATTCAACACTGACGTCCCATTTAAACAGGCATGCGAACTTTGGAATGCAGTGGATGGGCACATAAGATTGTTTTTTTCTGTACACTTTCTTTTGCGTAACATGCCATGATTACTAGGTGTTTGATGGCATAATTATTAATGTATTCTGTTGATGAGGTTTTCTCCCGCCCGGGTCATTGTGTAGTGACGTATCCTACATCGCGATATTACAATTATCGGTTTTTTCATTTGGAATTTCTCAATAGCAACTTGAAGTGTCGATTTGTGCCCGGTTAATAAATAAATAAATAAATATTGCTGGACAATCCACACAGCGTATCTAGCCCCAAGCTAAGCAGAGCTTGTGTTATGGGTACTAGATGACTGATATACTTAATACAATACATAACATAGATAGACATTTTTATTATACATAGCAAATACCCAGAACATCCGGAACAAACATTTGTAGATTGTACAACCATTTGTCCCAAGGCGGGAATCGAACCCGCAACCTCCTGCGTCGCAGGCGGACACTCGCCCGCCGCGCCACATCGGTCGTCAGAATGGCAATAGGCGCGTCCCCTACATGGGACTTAAACATAAATGACAAAATGTGGGTATAGGCACATCTCTGCCTGACCCTTTGGAGATCCCAGGTGCGAATACTAATTCTACTATGGTTCTTACCAAACCTACAAGTGAATTCTGTACGAGATGCAAAAATATTTTAACAATCTTAAAAAATTTAAGTGTACAACCAAATCTAAATATGTTTAAATAAAGATAAGTTTTATCTCTTTAATAGTTAAACCATGTTACAGTTGTTAATTTTACAGTGAAGGCGTGGTTTTATCTAAAATTAACCTGTAAATATAGTTATTTTCCGTTGTTATAACACCTAGGGAGTGTGGTCAAATGCTAAGTAGCTAAGCTAGCTCTAAGAGAGAAGAAAGAAAGAGAAAGAAAACATTTATTTGGGATACGCACAGGTTAAAAAGGAACTAAAATCTAAACAATAAAAAATAAAACAAAAAATATAAACTAAAAGGCATATTATGCTGCGATATTTTAACAAGTCAATATAGCCTCGTAATCTGAACTGAAACTGACTTTTAATTATTACATAGGGTGGTAAATCCTTTTAACTATTTCTGCCAATACCACCTCATAAACAAGAGAAAAATCCTAAGCGTACATCCAGTGAGACGGGTAGAGAAAGCGTTACCGGATTAATTGCTCTTATCCGCGATCTAGCGCGCTCATCTACAATCTTCACGCCTGCGCCGGCGCAGCCATCCTGTGACACATTTATGTCGGCAATAAAAATACTTGGGTGTACAGTCGACCGCAAAACCAGAATAAGCTGGCCTCCTATTATGTTGGAACTCCGTACTACGCTGGGCCAGCTGGAGTCAAGAGTGTTGTCACTGACGTGCATTCGACTGTTCAATACATACTAGGTTTGGTAACGGGTTAGGTGGGTGAGGAGGGTAACTATCCCTATTATAGTGTCTGACGGTTGGCCTCGCCTCCGACTTCTTTTACTGGCAAATATTCAGGGGTACTGAACCTTTATATATGTATAAGTCCTGTATCCAACTCTGGGAGAAAGGTGTATTCTCTGTAGGTACCGTTAAACTTTGCTGTCGATCAAAATAAATATTGTACACGAGTAAATACTTATCCTGACTACGGAAATCTTCACTGTGTGAGGTCTGACAGTTAGTAATTAAGGTCAGATACTGGACCTGTAGACGAGTCTTCCTTTTCCAATTATTCCTCCAGATCTATGTTACATCTATGGTGTAATCAAAATAAAATATTCTTATTTTTAAGGCTTGTACCGGTTGGCAGCCGCATTTTTTCTCTTCAGCCTTGACACCAAGGCTTTTCAGTTATGGTAGTATCAATATGTCACACTGCTCACATCCTTCCTGCAATTGAAAGAATTGAATCGTTCAGGTTGTTTTGTTTCAGCCATTCATAATAGGATTAGAAAAATATCGTTATAACGTTGTCGTTTCTTCCTTATAAGAGTTTGATAAGCTCAGTGATTTCGCGATTAACACAAAGTAATGTATTCTGTTTACTATTTCCATATATATTTCAACATACAACGGTCATATTAGCAATTTCACATATCAACAAAAGATCTCTTCTTATAAATGGGAGTACAGGTATTTATTCTTTTAATAGTACTCTCCAATCTCCACGTTGGTGTGTAGCCACAAGCGCTGCTGCTTTATGCGCTGCATTATATCCTGGGTTTGAATCCCTTCTTGGGCAAACTGTGATTGGGTTTTGATGTTTTGACATCTGGAATGTCTCAGTAGACTAGATTCGTGCCTGGTAAGTGTCAATATACTCACTTCCTATTATTTACGGAAACATTACTGACTGAATGAGGATACAGATATCCCTGCCTAACTCTCTAGGCAATGCAGGAGTAACGTTAAAGTTATTTTAATCTTCTACTATATCAATGTAAAACGTAGACAAGATTTACTTGGGAGCCGTCTATTAATATCGCCATAAGTAATCGCAAAAAGCTGACAACGGTCTAATTACAAAGATACCGATGTTTTTGTTTTAAGTGAAACCAATAAGCAATTGGTCTATTTCATGGAACTGCACCTGTGTTTCTAATTATAGAAATTAAGTTAACGGAAACCGCGGTTTTACGCGTTTCTGTGCGTTTTCTACTCTGATTCAGGGCTAGCGTGTTTGTGTGTCCGCCTTTGATTGTTAAGAGATTACGAAAGCATTTAATGGTATCTACAGAGTCGTATTCACAATAATTGTCAAAGTAAATATTTCAAAGGTTTTGATTTTCAGTACCTGGGTAGTCTTTTAAGCCAATTAAATTTTTAAAGAACGAATTGAATTATTTACTTCTTTTTTTTCTATTTAATGCAAAAAGTAAAATAAAAACGTTAATATTATGAAAGTCGATGACGTTTTTTAGCACTGGGAGGTCCAGAAATTATGTACTGAACTCATGGACTCAGGTTGAGCGTCAGTGTCCCTTCCATCCTGTATTACACAAAAGTGTGAATTACTCGTTTCGCGTTTGTAATACTTAGTCTCACTACACATTAAGGCCATTTACGATGAAGAAACTTGCGATACATACAACTTAATCTGTCCACAATCATAAGCAATAATGTGGAAATACATATCACAATTACGGGCAATTTATAGCACCGTAGCTCGTACCGGCCATCACGGTTCCATTGAGTAAGTCAAATGCCTCGAGGTTTTCCGAGCGAAGCCCCAGTTATGAAAGGCGTTGTTAAATGTTTTTTAGAACCTTATTATACGTCGTTTGGTAATGGGAGTAAGGGCGACATGGTTTTGGTATCAGATTTTTTGGTCCTTTGATACGAATGTCGGTATGTGGTAGGTTGTGAAATAAATGTGGCCATGTAGGCCTGCTTGCTTGAGTAAAAGGAATTTGGGTATGTGTTAACTGATTGTGATCGGTAACTTCAACATAGAAATATTTTGTTGTACTATGTTATGCTTAGGATCATACAATGAAATGGTTCCTTGAAAAAATGTGTTTTTGTGCGTACATTTTGAATTAAGTAGATGTGTTATTATTCCACACACATCTTCTAAGAGTTTTACATTCTCTATTTGTTTGGAAAGCGTCATATCCCAAAGATGTTCTTTAAAAAGTCGTGGAGTTTGAACATACCAAGATCAAAAACATATGAGAACAAATCAAAACAGCCACACTGGACGATCGAAGGTTAAGCAACGCTTGTCGAGTTAGGTCTGTGTATAATTGACTGTTCATTACATATCGAGACTTCTCCTTGCGTTGGAAGGCACTTTAAGTCGTTGGTCCGGGCTGTCATTTGTAGATCTTTGACAGTGGTAGTCGTAGTCAGAAGCCCGAAACACTGCCAGAAGTCCGATAGTCTTACCAAGGAGCATCGTATTGCACAGTAACTGGGTTGTGGAGGTTAGATAAACAATCGCTCCATGTAAAATACTGTTATTAAGATGGTAGATGATGATGATGATCAAATAACAGTTATCACGAATCTAATAACAATTATTGAGCATATAAATACATTCAAATATAAATTTCAACGTTATCTCATAAATAAATTGACAGTAATTTCAATTAAGCCAATAATTTCCTCATATCATGAAATAACGGGTTGTTTAAGGAAACCTGTCGGAGTGCAAATAAAAACATAATTGTATACTGCAAAGAAAGCAGCCATAAGTAAGTGGGTCTGTTGCACTGATAAAAGTGATAACATAGTGAGGAGCGAAGCGGGCAAATACAGATGACCACGATAAACAGTCAAGTACTAGTTACCAAATTAAGTAAAATGTGAATCATCTGGGTGGTGGAGGTCAGATTGGCAGTTGCTCCATGTAAAATACTGGTATTGAGCTGCATCCGGTTAGACTGGAAGCCGACCCCAACAAAGTTAGTAAAAGGCTACGCAGATAACTAAATTAAATAAATTTTTAATATATATAAATGACCTTCCAAGAGCAGTAAAACAAAAAATGGTCCTCTTTGCTGATGATAGCACAGCAATTATTGAGTGTACAGACCCTAACAACTACGAAAATAATATCAACGTTACTCTAAGAGAGATCGTTATATGGCTTGAAAACAATAACTTAAAAATAAATTTAAATAAGACTAACGTAATGCATTTTCACCAACGACGCGTAAATCCTGCCATCTCTGTAGCCTACAACGATAAAATAATAGAAGAGGTTATGAATAGTAAGTTCTTGGGCATAACCATTGACAACAAGCTAACTTGGAAAGTTCATGTAGAATTGTTATGTAAGCGCATAAGTAAATCTGCCTATGCACTATTTCAGCTTTCAAAAAAAGTAAACATTGAAACACTAGTCACAGCATATCACGGAGTGGTTGGTTCAGTCCTTCGCTACGGGGTTATGTTTTGGGGTGAATCGACTAACAGTGAGATAGTATTTAGAATGCAAAAGCGTTGCATAAGGTCAATGTGCGGTCTTCAAGTAACAGATAGCTGTCTTCCTTATTTTAAATCCTTGAAAATATTAACTCTGCCGTCATTATATATTTTAGAAACAGCGTTGTTTGTAAAAATGAATCCGAATCTGTTCCCTAAATTCTCAGCAGTAAAGAAAAACCCAATACGATCTCAACATGCAAATCAATTATGTAATTTAAAATGTAAAACAGCTCTTATGTCTAAAAGTTTTTTCGGATTAGCTCCTAAAATCTATAATAAATTACCTGACGGCATAAAAGACATGCCAATGGTCAAATTCAAAACAGTTCTACAGAATTTTTTAATAGAAAAATGTTATTACAGAGTAGACGAATTTTTAAACGAGATATATTTATAAAACTAATAACCTAACTGTAATAGTTCCTAATTATATTTTAAATTTATTTTATTGTTATAGTTTATTATTTGTTCTTATTATCTAAGCATGTGAATCTAGTTATTAAGTTCTCAACAGAAAACATTTGTATGCCAATGAAGCAAAACATAGAGCTACTATATTTTTTTTTGTTTAATACCATCTATGTAAAACCTATGTTTACAAATGAATAAATGATTATGATTATGATTATGATTATGATAACTGATGGCAGTACAATAATATTAATTAAAAGTGGAAAATTCGGTTAAATTAGGTTAAAGATTTTCAGGAACAATTTTATATTTATAAATATTTCAACAACCGATTTGTTGAAATATTTAAGTAATATATAATATAATACGAAGCTTGCAAGACTTGGCTTGGAGTGGCCGCTTAAGAGTTCAAGGAGAAATTTAAAGCTTCATTCAATAAAGCAGACTTTATAAATAAATAAAAAAATGATTCCAAAGACGAGGAAAGCATCCAACACATCGCAACGCATTAAAATTGAGATAAATCGAAAATAAAACAACACAAAATCGCGCTCGCTTCCGCTTCCCGCTCCTCTCATCACCATCCTCCTTACCAATTATAAGTAGAGCTCCGTATTACACATTAGTAGTAATTCACTCAGTCGAGTGAGATGCTACTCACCGTGTACTCGTCGCGAGTGCAATGTGCGCGTGAGTTCGTGATTGAACCATTTTCTGAACGGAAATACGTTTTCAAGTGATTTCGTTCGGGACTCTGTGTGACCGTGATAATCTTTGTGTGGTCGGATTTGATGTATTTGAAATTTGTTGTATTATAGTTATATTTATTTATCTTTTGAGGGGATGGTGGGGGTAAAATCTCATTGCGTGGTTCTCTATGTAAATATTTAATATTAACCTTAAACCACAATGATAGAGAAAATTAATCCACATATTTTTCCTTATATTTCTTAAAACTGAATAAACCAAATAAGGACCTAATAATTTGTAATATTTTTAGGAAATTGGTCCTTTGAGCCAAACGTAGGTAAACGGAAAAAACAACAACTCGATGTGACCTAACACTGACTTGTCTTACTGACAATGTAATGTCAAACTGATTTAGGGTCAATATTCACAGTTGATGCTGCATATAAATCTGGGTCATAGTGCATATAATGCATATCTATTGTTCATTGTGATGTATTGTCACCGCGACCTGACCCACATGTTATGGCGGGCTGATTATAAAATTATTAATTCGAATTAGTCATGAGGAAGTCATTTGAACTTGACTGACAAACAAAAATAAATTTACGATTTAGTTAAATTGATGCTTAATGAGACATTTAAAGATCTTTTTCATCTACTAAATGATAAACACTATGAGGATCCGCTCTCGTAGCGATGAACAGTCCAGTATTTTGATATGCAATTTTTGGGGTCAGATTGCAGTTTCACAGTACCTTCAATTTTAACCGTATGAACATTGATGATGGGTGATACTCCTTACTATTAGACAAAATAACTTTTAACACCTTAACTACCAAACAACGAGACACAATAGAAAATGTATTGTTTGTCGGTCATTTGGCGTTCAACGTGTTAAATCTTAACAATCTTTCTTCTTTATTCTTAAAACAACATAATATAAGCATGTATAAAGTTGACATTTGTTTTGGTCGAAATAGAATCAAATGGAAACAAAGATTTGAATAGACTTAACCTTTATTTGTTTTTTATTATTTTTCATAGATTTGGCTTCACCTGTAACTTTATGCCTCTGAGCTTATAAGCTTAAAGGTATAAGTAGTAAATATAAATATGGTTTAGATCCTAACAAATAAAGCTAAGATCGTTCGCTGTTGGACAGCCATATATCATTTTATGATCACAGATAATAAAAAATATGTTCATAAGAAACGAATGCTGAGTTTCTTGGTAGTCACGCTAGACTAAGCTTACGATAGATCAGATAGCAACGGTATCCAACTGAATAACTTAACGACTGTTATTTATTAATATTATCTTCATGCTCTTTTTTCTTAAGTGCGTGATTTACCCGACATCCGCCATATTGCTTTGAACATATCGAAAGAAAGAGAAAGAATAAATGATAATTTGCCATGGAGGAGTTGCATATTCTTCCTTTTAAAAAACGTTGCCTCACTCTACGGATTTCTCCTCTAGGTAGAGTTTAAATGTTTGTAAACGCACCCAGCGTTATAAACGTCTAAACTCACATTCACAAACAGCTAGACCCGGAACAACTACCTGTAGGTCCTACCTGCAGTGGCTGAGCGATTGGCTGCTGCGCTGCGTGTCGCGGGTTCGATCCCCGCACGGAACAAATATTTGTATGGCCTACAGGTAGTTGTTCCGGGTCTGGCTGTGTGTGTATGTGAGTTTAAATGTTTGTAAACGCACCCATGATACATATAATTGTACCATGTGGGAATCGAACCCACGACACGCAGTGCAGCAGCTAAGCCACGGTGCCAACGGTGCCTCCAAAAATAAAAAAAAAGATATTCTAATAATAGCGTTAGTAAATATTTTGATCAAATTGTGTTAGTGAAGATAAAACTAGACAGAAGACAGAACTTAGAAGGTTTTCAGTATTTTAATATTTCAGAAATCAAAGTATATATCCAATAAAATTATTTTTTAAGTCCGACTTCTGAAGTCTGCGCTCTACTGGAGCTATGACTAGTTTAATGGTTTAACTTTCAAGTTTGTAATTAATACATTCTTTGAAAGAATTTACTTGATGTCCTTGCTTTCAAAGAGTTATATATTATAGTAAATAGGTCTCTTATAGGATACTCAACTCTTATGTCGGTCGAGACAGGTGATTACTAATTAAACTATTTGTATAATGATCACCTAAGCATGTAAGTACTCCCCATTACCACCTAAAAACACGGAAACAATGAATCAAAGTGCATATTAAGTAATGTTAATCAAAGATAACACAAAACGGATGTGGCTACTTGTCTATTCCAGTGAAATTTAGCCTTAGTGTAGATGCAATCAAATTCGGTTCATATTAGCATATTCACTATCAACTCTCGAAAGTGTAGGAAAGCGAGACCACGCGAAATATGCGCGTATGCTTCACAAATGTACTGAAGTTGGGATGTTTCTGAATATAATTGCATGTTTTACTGGCATGCTGTATGTGCGTGAGTGTGTATAGGCCTTAGTAACGTTAGTTGATATGATCTATTGAAGGTTGATTTACATTTTGATCTAAAGCGGCAGTCCAATGATGCTGGATTGAGTGACCAAAAAGCGGCTAGGCGTGGTACATATAATTTATCCAGTATCCAGCGCTGGATATGAATGTAGGGCAGCCGCTTTTTGGTCACTATATCCAGTATCATAACTACTAACGTTAGTAAGACGTGTGTGAACACGTGCCTGGATTTGAATCCACCACCTCGTACATGACAGGCGTTTACCGCTGGCCATCGCAACATACTGGATACCAGTATCCAGTAGTATCATGTTGTATTCAGTTTAGTCCATTTTGAAAACACACAAATCCAGTGGATAAAACTGGAATCCAGTACTAGTTCCGTAAATAATAATGCCATTGTTTTGAGATATTACTATATTTTTTTGAATATTTTGCTTTTATAATTATTATTAAGTTATTTCCAGAGTTACAATAAGTTCTTATTTTCTCACAGATAATAAAACCAGTACTTAATCAATACTAATGTTATAAATGGGAAAGTGTGTGTCTATTTGTCCGTCTTTCTCGGCAAAACGGAGCGACGAATTGACGTGATTTTTTAAGTGGAGATAGTTGAAGGGATGGAGAGTGACAAAGGCTACTTTTTGTCTCTTTCTAACCCCCCACTTCCTAACGTGAGCTACGGGCAAAAGATAGTTTGGATATAAATCAATCACATACTTTCCAAGATACCATAAATTCTGTTAAAAATGAAGTAAACGTCAAGATACATGGCTAAGAGTTATAAGAGAAATCATAACTTAGGTCTGAAAATAGTTTTATTGTTACCGGAATAGTGAGTACAAGAAAACAGTAACGCAAGACAAGAAATACGAACAATCAGTATATAAAACAAATATTATATACACATGATAGTTACATAGTAATTTGACGACACGGTTGGCGCGGTGGTTGAGCCATCGGCTGCTGCGCCGCGTGTTGTGGGTTCGATCCCCACTCGGAACAAATATTTGTATGGCCTACAGGTAGTTGTTCCGGGTCTGGCTGTTTGTGTATGTGAGTTTAAATGTTTGTAAACGCACCCACGATACAGGAGAAATTCCTAGCGTGGGGCAACGTTTTTTTTTTAAAGAAAAAAAAACTTGAAACTTCATTAAAAACACTCTGGAAAGACATACACTGACCATATTGGTGATGTTCTTCAAAAAGGTCAGGTGCGTAGTACTCGCAACCGGCGTGCGTTTATGACCAAATGTATGAACGTAAAAGATTGAAAAGGAGTATGTAAGAATCGAAGCAGATGGCGTTCTATAGGTTCTGCCTACCCTCATGGGAAAACGAGTGGGCTTAATGTATGTGTATGTGTTGAAACATCATTTGTTTCCGATTTTCCTCATATTTATTAGTCTTTTTATACTCAAAGACTATTTATACTGAACGGATGCAATGTATCAATGTTTTTAACAGCGGAAAAGATGTAACATGGTTTTTTTTTCCTTTCGCTAAACGTGACGTATGTACAAAAAACTTGTTGACACTTACTTTTATTAGTTACGTTTATTACACAATAGCAATAAAAAGCTCTAATTTAATCTAAATTATTTACATAAATAAATATATTATTTGGTAAAAGTAAATTATAGGCGGAGCAGTGACGCTTAAATTATATAATCTTTAGAATACCTGATTGAGAAGATACTGTTTCAAGGAGGTTTAATTTCAAATTATTTAGTTCATTCATGCCTTTCCGGCTATAAATTAATCTTAATCACTTTTATGGTAACTAACGCGTACGTAATAATCATTTGCATACCTACACTTAGTCTACAATGTCATAATAGATATTAATGAACAAAATAGTATTAAGTAAATAAGTAAATAAAATTTTGCATGCCATGAGGCAGAATGTATGAGGTATATTATAGTAAAGCCTAATTGTACTAATAACCTATCTATCTATCATAACATTTTGCTAATTTTCCTAACAAAGATTATTTAAGAAAAAAAAGAGACCATTCTATTCTTTTCCATGTCTCAAAATGGCGGACAAAGCCCATGTCGATCATTCTGCCAGTGTCTACCGTGAATGAGAAAAGCACAACTAAAGGAATAAATAAAATCTTCAGTTGATACAGTTGCACCTAATATAGATTAATAATTCGTTATGACATTATATTAACCAACATTCAAACAGCTGTGATTCCAAATTCAAAACTAAACTGCAACCGCGCAATCTGACAGATCAAAATTTCGATTCTCTACCACAGACTATACAAGCAACAATTCCGTTGATATAAATGTCTTGTCAGACTAATCGCGTGATGAAATGCGCGTATCGTAAGAGTAAAACATTCGTGTTGCCAGTAACAGTAGACGGGTAAGCTGTCAATGAGAAAAAAGTAAACTATTTTTCGAGAGCCGATAATTTGACAGGGGTAATTACCGGTTTCGCGTTTCTGGTGCATGTTTTTTTTTATCTGCATTATTTATCTGATTGACTATTTTAATTATGATTTTAACTATGCATGAGGAGATTATAGTCTGTAAGAGTAAAGAGCATGAAGATAAATTTTCGTTGAAATCTGTGACTTTTGAGGGTTTTAGGAATGTGTCATGGTTTCAATACATTGAAAAGAATTTTATTCATTTTCTTGTAATCAACATTTTTAAAACATACACAGTATTGATACTAGGTACGGGAGCGGGAATTTTAACAAAAACCAACATACTAAAGCCTAATATATTGCAAACGGATCCCTGAATTGAAAAATGGTGCTCCTACCTGTCCAACCTTACCCCACACTATGGGATAGACGAGAAAAAATCAAATCATTCCCTGTTTAAGTATAACGGAACAACCCTATTTTTTTTTAATGATTTCATTATACCCCTTTGTTGATGCTAATTCTTTAGCCAAAGAAAAGCCAGCCGACAAATCACCTAGAAGGTCCTCATGACCCAAGCATTTTGTACGCAAACGGCTCAAAACTGTACCATCAAGGTTACATTATTGTTTTAATTTTATAATGTCCAACCTTTTGGGTTATTTTTCCACATTTGTCTCTTCTTCGTGCTCAATAAAATATCAACGACACTTAATTAATTTGACTATGACAGATTTACACCATTGCATACGTAGTGAGCTCGGGTTGTAAATATGTCTCGCAGAAAAAATCTGCGTAATAAATTAATTTCCTACTTAAACTATATATTATTCAGATTCATGATACTTACTTACTGCTTTCCATTTTATGACTGTAACGGCTTAATTAAAATACTTTCTGCAATTTTTTTTAATACTTGCTGAATAGAATCAGTTTTTACTGTCTAGCTTTTGTTTCTTGCTCTGTGCTCGCTGAGTCTTGAAGCTATGTCGAATCGGTCAGTTCAGACTACGCTATAATATATCGCTTATAGTACAAACATGTACATAACAATGTTGCCTAGGTCCGATTCCCGCCTTGGGACAAATGTTTGTACGATCTACAAAGATTTATTCCAGGTGTATTTGCTATGTAAAATAAAATATATCTATCTATGTAATGTATTGTATTAAGTATATCAGTCATGTCGTACCCATAACATAAGCTCTGCTTAGCTTGGGGCTAGATGATGCTGTGTGGATTGTCCAGCATTAGTATTATTATTATATCTCTCAGCGTACATTTTGTAAGGACACGTTCACACAATGCTATGCTAAAACATTTTGTATTATCAGGAAATTACGCATAACGCTATACTATATAGCGAAAGACTAACGCGTAGTCTGAACTGAACTTATCAATATTGTACAAGTAAATACCCAGAACATAAATAAGATAAGAGTGTAATCTTCTTTAGAAGAGCCAGCCACGCGGTGTCAGGAACAAAAACAATTAACGCGTCAAAATTAAACACAAGTGACATGCGATTGGCTGTTGATAAATCATTCAATCAATCACAGGCGCGTTTCACAAATTGTCAACTATTTTTATGTTGATTTTCGTTCCAGAAAGAGACCTTTTGTCTTTTAACGTTCTGGTGATCACCAAATGTATCTCTGCTTACCTTCGAAAATACTCCAAACCTCTACCAACTATTTTCCTTGACAACAGCTACAGCTGAACATAAGCTTTAAAAACCGTATCAAATATTAAAACAACAAAACATACGCAGAACTTTTTTAAACGAAAAAGTTTTACATCAATAAAAACGAAAACGAACGAACTATGCATTGAGTGATGGAAAACTGTGACGTCATAAAAACAAAGATGGCGACGTGTCCAAGGAGGGAGAGACCAGCCAGGTCCGCGTCTGCGAGGCTGAAGTACTCCAAGACGGTACCAGCGAGTACTATCAGGTTTGTTCAAAAGACTATTTAATTATTTTACAATTTGTCCCTGTTAATAGGATTGGTCCTAAGAGTCTGGGCCTTCTGTTATTTTAGTCTCGAGTTCTCAAGGAAAACGTAAATCCTGATTAGTGCTGTTAATAGTTTATAAGACATGTAGGATGATTCAGCCAGTCTTTTTTATCTCTTTGGGAAAAGTATTGTGTTTAAAAGTAAAGTACCAGCCTATTACTGTCCCACTGCAGGGCAAAGGCCTATTCTCATACAGAGAAGGCATGAGCATTAATCACCACGCTTGCTCAAGACGGGTTGGCAATTTCAGACTTATATCAATACTAGCTGACCCAACAAACGTTGTTTTGCCATATAAAATATTAGGGGGTCGACAACCCTTATCGCTTAGAGGTACGAAAAATAGATAGTTGGTAGCCGATTCTCAGACATACTGAACATGCATTAAAATGTTTATAAAAATCGGTCAAGCCGTTGCAAAGGAGTATGGGAACTAACATTGTGACACGAGAATTTTATATATAAGAAGATATAAGTCCAGGTTTTCTCACGATGTCTTCCTTCACTGATGTCAGTGATTGCGTTTATTTGTGTATTTTTTTTCAACCATTTAATTTCTAGTTATAATAATTTTCTTGAAAATTACGAAAACTAGGAATTTATCTTGTATCATGAGTGACAGAGATTAAAGGTGATCAGAGATAGAAGGCGAGTTTTTTAATTATGTTTTTATTTGTAGTATATCTCTCTCGTGTCTAATGCATTCAAAAAGCTATATTATATCGTACCTATGAAGATGGCCAAACTGATAAAAAAATAAAGGAATTGACTTCTGTCTAAGCAGGAATTGGTTGGTAACAACATAAGATAATGATGTTAAAGCTCTAAAAGTATTTAGCTCAATGGAGTGCACATAATAATGATGAACTGAGGCAATAACCACACGCCATAGTAACGGACCGTTCCGTTCTGAAACTCGCTGCAACTCGTTTAAATTCAGTGCTGCATTTTACAAATGGATTGGTTTTAATTCATTAGCATTTATAATTATTGCATTTTAATTAAAAACGTTAGTATTGCCTTGTCCTGGACTATTTAATAGCTTCATGACTGTTCTTCAAAAGGATAGACAAAGGTGCAGAACACTTTTTAAACGACTTCAAAAAAGGTGGAGGTTCTATGTCCGACTGTATATACATATATATATTTTTTTGTATTGATTTTAAAAATTATTTCTTGCTTGTAGTATATAATCTCGAGGTTCTATTGCCATCAGGTCAGGATCTGATGTCCCGATGTGAGTGCTATGTAATAGGCGTCGAGAATTTTGCCATCAACTGGGCACAGATTCAGATTCCACGCTGCTGCTGAGAAATTCCAGCTGATGAAATATACCCGACCCAAAAATCAAAACCTTGTACACATGTACACTATTTTCCGAAAACTATAATCACTTTCTAAACAGAAATAATAGAATACATAACTCTGTATGTAAAAAACAGTACATAATACACAATTTTCGTATCAATATGACAAACTTTCTTGCCAATTAAATTATTACTGTCATATGCAGCATCTTCCCCGCGCCGCCTGTCGGATCTCGAGATAGACGAGATAATTTGTACAATTTCCTCATAGAAAGTGATATGACAGGGAAATAGAGGTATTACGTATGTGTTCAATGTTTGCATTGGTTTTTTGCAATAACAGAGAATGTGTGTGGAGATAGTGGTGTTTAATAAAATTAACTTTTGGGCCACCATCTGATTTTTAATGGGGTATGAGCAAAATTCCATCAGAATCGTTCAATCATCAACATTTATATATTTTTCAGTTATATCTGTACAACTTGGCTATATCGGTATTACTTCTTTGCGAAGAAACACCGAAACAAATTCAGGGGGCATAGTCTCTTTTAAAGTCTAGAAAATATTTTGGTTAGACCATCTGAGATGTTATTTTGAGGCGAAAAAAAACACACATACGAGTGGACCATATTGTCAGTAACCTAAAAACCTGGACCAAGAATTTGTGACTATCTTATGCAACATTTAATATTTAGGTAGTATGGGTGAATAGTTACTCTATTCGCCCATAATACCTAAATGTAGAATGTTACAAGTGGGCAAAGAACTATTTTAATTCTATTGAGAATAGTGTATTTTGTACTCTTACATTACATTAAAATTTAAAGTTTTTGAGAATAAGAATCAAATGACTAAATAACCACTACTTCTTACCTTTTGTCAATTAACAATTTGTACAGTTAAAGAATGATAAGGTCGAGCACCGCAAGTTCCATCTTTGTTTTCACTTATTACAAACTACGTTTCGCCAACATCATGAATTAAGAATACGTTACAATGTTTTATTACCTAAACGGTCTCGTACCTGACTGAAACAATGTAACTTCAACGTAATAAATTGAAAATGGCGTCATTTTGACATGGAGAGAAAATCGCAAAAGAAATTCAGTTTAACAAAAATTCAGACCAAAAAACTACTTACGAAAATACTAATAACAATATTAAAAAAGTTTTATGGCCAAATAATTCCAGTAACAATGTGTTTTGGCTATTGCATCATATTGCGTCATTGCATTTAAAGTGCACAATATTTGTCTTAATTTAGATAGCTATGTAAATTTACCTCGCGTTTTGAGTTTTTGTTTAACAGTTATCTTAAAAAATTGCTCGACCTTTTAATACCATCACTGTACTTATAATTTACAGGTGTTGGTAATATTAGGAATAGTGATTTAAAAATTTACATGGTCACGGTACGTTACCCTGTGTCGCTGATCTAGTGCAGTTATTTAAATATATGTACATGAGTTATTTCATGGAACATAGCAGTAAAATTTGTGATCGCAGGCAGTACTGCCGAGCAGTCATGTGTCAGCCAGTGAGGTCTTGGGTCATTTATCAGTCGAAACCCCAAGTCTGGATTTCTGCCCGGTTTTGGCAATAGGCTCGCTCCCTATTACATGGGACTTAAACATAACTGGCAAAATTTAGGTGCACTTAAGAAGTTCACCTCTGCCCAACCCCGAAGGGTTTTTTAAAATTTTTAAATGTTATGTTTTGAATAAATAATTATTTTGAGGATCATAAGTATCATTATTAACCGTTATTCTGTATTCGCTATTTAGCTTCCAAAAATATAAACAAATTATTTTTTTTACAAATATTTTCTTTAACACCCACATATAAAGTTCATTTTGCGCTACTACGTCTATAATAGACTTTAACTAAAGTAAATATGTATAAATAAAGTTGATATTTATTTAAGTAGAAATAACTAGAATAGAAAATAAATATTTTTGAAAATGGAACACACCGAAGATATTTTTCTTATTTTTATGCTCCTCCTAATAGGTTGTATGCAAAAACCTTGTTCCTTTGAAAGCTGTGAAATAAAAACGGGCCAGAAAGTGTGAGTGGGACAGGCACAACATGCGGCCAGTAGCTGTCTATACCAGGTACTGGCCGCACGGTCACTTTGGTGATGCTTCGCTTCACGCGCTCGACCCGAACGGACGTGCCGCTCTCGCTGCTCCCGCTCCTCGCTCGCTGCGTGACTCTTCACGCTCCGCCATTGTTGCGCCTCCGCGCAACTCCGCCGTAGTCGCCGACTACGAAGAATCCCGTGCATCAGAGCCGTCTTTTTCAAGACAGTGGGTTACTGATTTCGCTATTTCGTTAACGGAAACGTGCGTCTAACGTCTTTGGCCCCTTCAGGGCTAAAACCACAGTTTCGTGGTCTCTCGGTGGATACCTTACGGTGCCAACGAAGCCGAGTGCGGTGTTGACCCGATACACCGGCCGAGCCCCTTCAGGGTGAGGCAGTCAAGTCGGCAGGGAGCTAGAAGCTTGGCCTTGGGGGATCTCCTAGTCAGCTCTAGTCTCTATTTTCCTTCCCCAGCAACTCACCTGGTGTCGGTTGGGTGTGTCTACCCCTTCGCACCAGACTGGTCAGGGCCCCGTTCGCACAATAAGATTTGCGACGGGATCACAAGCTTAGGGCTCACCCGAGGTACTCACCTCCCTGCCTACACCCGGCAGGGAGGGTTTGGTCACACATCCCCGGGCGTACCCACCCGGGGAGTTAGAGATCGGTTTAGGCGTAGGCCCCAAAATTACTTCCTAACGGGACTTTTTCTCAGCCATGACGGACGCTGACTTATTAGCGTTCGTCAGGGAGGTCCTCTTAAAGGACCCGGACATCCGCGCCAAATATGGCGGTAAAAACGTAGCCTTCGACAGGCTGGCCGCTCAACCGGAGCGAATTATTCGCGTCGATAATCACTCGTCGCCGTCCCCGTCCGCGAATGCAGGTAGTCTTCCATTGTCCAAAAAGACAATGGCACCGGTATACCCGGAACCCGCGCCCCGTCCGTTGGTCGATAGCCCCTTATCGCCGACCTCTTCCACGAACGCGGGTAATCCGGCGCCTTTGTCCAAAAAGACAATGGCACCGGTATACCCAGAACCCGCGCCCCGTCCGTTGGTCGATAGCCCCTTATCGCCGACCTCTTCCACGAACGCTGGTAGTCCGGCGCCTTTGTCCAAAAAGACAAAGGCACCGAAATACCCGGAACCCGCGACCCGTCCGGCCTCGGCTTTTGTGCCTGTTACCGCCAGGTGCATCAAAAGTCCGATTCTCGGAAAGCCAGCCCCCGCGCATGACGATTCCGATGAATCTTTAGATAGGATGGACACGACTGTCCCTCGCTCGCGCAGCTGCTCAGAGGCAGAGGAGTCTCCTTCCTCCTCGTCCGACGACGACTACCAAGTCGTAGGAAAAGGAGGAAAGAGGAAGCCCTCTAAAGCTCCCTCACAGGCCACCAAGGCCAAAAAAATCGGCGCCCCGTCCTCAGTAGACGAATCCGCGCCCTCTCCCCCCCGCTCCCCCGTACCCCTGGCACAGGCCTCCGGTACGGGCCCTAACGGCACCGCCACCCGTAAGGCGAAGCCACCTCCCCCTGTCTTCATCCAAGACAAGGCGAAGTGGACGGCCGTCTCCAAAATGTGTGTTGATCGCAGGATCAACTACACCAACGCCCGAGCTACCCCTCTGGGTATCAAGGTAACCCTGCCGTCAGCAAATGACTATAGGGAAATAGTATCCCTTTTACGTGGGAAGGCCATCTCCTTCCACACCTATTCCCTCCCTGAGGAGACGCCAACCCGTGTGGTTATCAGGCGTATCCCCAGGGAGATCCGAACGGAGGACATCCTGGCCGACATCCGCGCCCAAGGTGTCCCCGCGTCCGCCGTCCACCGCCTTCATAAGGCCCGGGGTGGGCTAGTTTATGATATGGTCCTAGTTATTTGCGACCCCACAGAAGGGCACCACCCCATATTCAACATCAAAACGGTGTGTGCCCTGTCCGGTATTAAGATCGAAAAACCGTACCGTCCCCATCTAATTGGCCAGTGTCATCGCTGCCAATTGTACGGCCACTCTCAGCGAAACTGCTTCGCCAGGCCCAGATGCGTCAAGTGTCTGGGCGACCACGCCACGGGCAAATGTGACCGACCCAAGGACCGCACTCAGTGCACTGAACCACCGAGTTGTGTTCTGTGCGGACAGTCCGGTCATACCGCGAACTTCCGAGGGTGCCCGCGAGCCCCAAAGTCGTCTTCCCAAAGGTTGATGAGACGTGCAAACGCTCGTCAACAAAGGGAATGCCCCTCTACTAGGGCACCACCCCCGCCATCGTCTGCGCTCCCTGAGCGCCTTAGCCCACAGAGGTCATCTCCGTGGAACAAGCTGAACCACCAGAAGGCCTTCCCGGCCCTGGCGGCTAAACGCAGCCACCCACCGGCGCTGATGGATTCACCCATCCCGGCGCCGACCCCAGCCCCTGCAGTTCAGGCTACCCAGACCGCAGAGGCTGAGGTTTCCGCCTTCCGTGCTCAGCCTACGGAGGCTCTTTACGACGCTAAAATCCGTACACAGCGCAATATGAACGTCATATTGCCAGTGTACTTAATCTTCTGCAACCGCGAAGCCGATCGTCTAGCCGATCGCTTAGAGGCTACCACAGACCCTAAGAAGCGCATCGAAGCGCTCATGGAGGCCCCCTCGGTGCTCCGTGACCTAGAAGCCCACTTTAATAACCGCAATGGATAGGTACGTTAACGCCAGAACCTTGAAACCGCGATCCCTAAAGTTAGGATACGTCAATATAAATGGCTTACTCCAGCAACGGGCTGAGTTTGCCAACTTCCTCCGCGATCACCAACCGGACGTCCTCCTCATACAGGAGACGTTCCTCAAACCGCACAACCGCGACCCCAAAATTGCAAACTACCGTATGGTGCGCAATGATAGATCCCGCTGTCACAAGGGCGGTACAATGATTTATTATAAAAACTCATTGCACTGTGTCCCTTTAACTTCTCCTCCCCCGACCTCGCTCCTTGAGTACTCTATCTGTCGGCTCGGCATGACTGGCCATCAGCCAATTACTATTGTATCCGCGTACTGCCCTCCCGCTCGTGGGAGGGACGACATCCCAGCTTTATCCCACGATATCTCGGTTCTTCTCGGCTTGAGTGACTCCGTTATCATAGCGGGCGATCTCAACGCCAAGCACCCCGCGTGGAATAGTAATGTAACCAACGCCAGAGGGAGGGCTGTCCTCAATCTGGGCGCCTCCCTTAACTATGACGTCATCGCCCCGATGACTCATACCCATTTTCCCCACGATCCTGACCATAGACCTGACATACTGGACATAGCGCTCCTAAAGAATGTAAACCTTCGTTTACAATCGATAGAGGCGCTCCACGAGCTTAACTCCGACCATCGTCCGGTGATGATGACGCTAGTTCCCCGTACGGGTCCGCTTGACCCTGATCAGCCACCCCCGACTCAATTAGTTACCGACTGGAGGAAGGTAAGCGAAAAGCTGAAATCCTCCTCGTCGCCTCTACTCGACTCCATCCCCGATCTAATCACCTCAGTCGCTGACACCACGGGCGCAGTCGACTCGTTTACGGAGCACATACAGACAGTCCTGAACGACTGTTCAAGGCGGGTTCCGGCGCTGAATGCCCAGCGCTGGAACCTACCGGACGATGTACGGGCTCTGATAACCGAGAAGAACGCGTCCGTCCGTGCCTATAGCGCTTTTCCCTGCTCTGCGAACAAAGCCCACATGCGAATGCTACAGCGTACTGTCAGCAAACGTGTGGCGGAGCATAGGTCGGAGAGCTGGGACAAGATGATCAGTGAGCTAGAGCCCAACCACCATGCCTTCTGGAACCTCCAGAGGAAACTCCGGTCCACCGTAGAGGCTACCATGCCTCCCCTCACTCGTCCAGATAAGAGCGTCGCGTTCGACGACTCGGAAAAATCCGAATGCCTAGCCGAAAGCTTAGAGACTCAATGCTCGCTTAGCCCCCAGCCGTTCGACCAAGCTCACCTCTTAAAGGTAGACGCCGAAGTCGAACGTAGGTCCTCGCTCCCTCCCGTCGACAACCCTGATGATCCTCTGCCTCCCGTCACTCCGGACGAAGTGCAAGACATCATTAAAGGGCTCAAACCGCGCAAAGCCCCCGGTAAGGACGGTATCACCAATAGGGTGTTTCAAATCCTCCCCGCGCAACTCGTTATGCTCATGACCGCCATCTTCAATGGCGCTCTGAGCAACAATATCTTTCCTCAATCGTGGAAAGAAGCCGTGGTTATTGGCATCCCCAAGCCTGGCAAGCCCAAGTCTGAGCCCACGAGCTACCGACCTATCAGTCTGCTCAATGTTTTCGGCAAAATCTACGAGAAGCTTATTTATAAGCGACTCAAGGACTATGTCGAGGCAAAGAGCCTGATACCGAACGAACAGTTCGGGTTCTGGCCGGGACACTCGTGTGTTCAACAGGTGCACCGCGTAGTCGAACACGTCAGCGCGGGCTTTCAGAGAGGAGCGCTCACCGGCGCCCTCTTCTTCGACATTGCGAAAGCCTTCGACAAGGTCTGGCACAACGGGTTGTTATACAAGCTATACCAACTCGATGTGCCAGATCGTCTCGTGCTCATCTTGCGAGATTTTCTGTCGAATCGTACGTTTAGATATCGCGTAGACGGTACGCTATCGTCACCTCACCCTATCCACGCGGGCGTCCCTCAAGGATCCGTGCTGTCTCCTCTCTTGTTCTCGCTGTTCACTAGCGACGTCCCTAGGGGTAGAAAGGCCCAGTTGGCGCTTTTCGCCGACGACACGGCCATCTACTATACCGGTCACAACCCTACCACCATAGCTCGCACTCTCCAAACTTCCGCAAACGTCTTAGGCGCTTGGTTCCGGAAATGGAGAGTCGAGGTCAATCCCGACAAAAGTCAAGCGGTTCTCTTTAGGAAACCCGGACGCCGCAATGTCCCCACGCCTAGTCCGTTAGCCATGTACGGCAAGCCTATCCCTTGGGATAAGCGAGCCAAATACTTAGGTGTGATACTCGATCACAGACTTTCGTTCGCCGAACACATAAAGGCGGCGCGTTCGCGCGCCGTCTTCGCGTCCGGCAGGCTTTACTGTATGACCAACGAGAAAAGCAAGTTGTCACTCAGGTGCAAATTGCGGCTCTTCGTCTCGGTCATCCGACCAATCATGACATACGCTTGCGCAGTGTTCGCTCACGCCAAGCCGTATCATATTCATAGGCTTCAGACCGTCCAGAACCGATTCCTGCGCAGAGTCACGGGAGCTCCCTTCTACGTCCGAAATGAGACTCTCCATGTAGATCTCAAAATACCTACGGTGAAACAGTTCATGAAGCGACTCACCCAGCGCTTCATGGACTGTTCTACCGCTCATCCTAATCCCTTAGTGTCATCGGCCGTCCGATACACTCCCTCGCGAATAAGTACAGTTCGAAGACCGAAACACACACTCACAGAGCCAGATGATCCTATCACTCTCCTCCAGGAGAGCGATAAGGCCACCAGCACTGTTCGCAAACAAAAACGGACATTCCGTCCTCGCCGCCGAGGCCCGTCGCGACGACCCCGTCAATGCCCCCCTCCCGACCCTTTGCTAGAGCCAGCCCGCGAAGCTGAGCCGATTAATGTTTAAAATGTCCCTAAATAATGGAACAATCAGATCCAGCCTGTCCCTTGCTGTCCTCTTCAGCGACGTCCTAAGCCGAGGTTCGTACCCCGCAGGGGGTGCCCTTAGCGATAGTCGCTTAGCTTATAAGTTTTTATGCCTGGCTGGAGGCCTTAATTTTAATTAAGCCCCCCACAGGAAAGTTCGGTTGAGCAGTAAATATCCCTAAAGGATAAACTGCGAGATGCCCATTCCATATAAAAAAAAAAAAAAAAAAAGGTCACTTTGGTTGAGGCCCGTCGCGACGACCCAGTCGATGCCCCCCTCCCGACCCTTTGCTAGAGCCAGCCCGCGAAGCTGAGCCGATTAATGTTTAAAATGTCCCTAAATAATGGAACAATCAGATCCAGCCTGTCCCTTGCTGTCCTCTTCAGCGACGTCCTAAGCCGAGGTTCGTACCCCGCAGGGGGTGCCCTTAGCGATAGTCGCTTAGCTTATAAGTTTTTATGCCTGGCTGGAGGCCTTAATTTTAATTAAGCCCCCCACAGGAAAGTTCGGTTGAGCAGTAAATATCCATAAAGGATAAACTGCGAGATGCCCATTCCAAAAAAAAAAAAGAAAAAAAGGTCACTTTGTTTTGCCTGGCTGGAGGCCTTAATTTTCATTAAGTTCCTGTGGGGGGCCACAGGAAAGTTCGGTTGAGCAGTAAATATCCCTGAAGGATAAACTGCGAGATGCCCATTCCAAAAAAAACTTTGTTTCTTTCTACAGAGTGGTTAATTGTTTAATGGTACTTATTGCTGCCCGTTTCTCTATGTCAATGGTAATATAGAAACAAGCCAAAATATAGCTCATGTCTTGATACAAATATTACCTACCCATTTAGCAATATAGACATCAGACGGATATTTAAATCATGAGCGTAGGTTTGTAAAATCAGTGCTTTCCTTAATAAAAAAGTCCCAGCCTATTAATGTCCCACTGCAGGGCAAAGGCCTCTTGTCATACAAAGAAGGCACGAGCATTAATCACCACGCTTGCTCAAGACGGGTTGGCGATATTAATTGAAAAACTCACATTGGTACTTGCCCAGGTCTGAACCCACAACCTCGTGCACAAGAGGCGAGGCCTAAACCACTGGGCCATCATGACACATTTTTCTCAATAATTACCAGCAATATTTAAAACGTCTACCTAATTAACCTATAAAAAACTACAATTACATTGTAATACATTCTTACTACAAACAAACACTGCATATTGATTTAACACGTTTTATAAGCCATCATTATCAAACAATAGGAAACTTCTTACAGCGCCATCTAGCGTCTAGTAGAAACAATAGTCGTCAAAAAAATGTGATTATATTATGACAAGATTTTCTCTCTTCAGCATTACAATAAAATGAATGATCTTCTTCGTTTCTGACCCTGATAGACAGTTTCTATTAAACAAAGCATCGTTTGATAGTTAAACGGTAGTAAAAACGGCGTCAGTTTACACGCAAACTGCTGTTTAGTGCTCTATTGTTATGATATATTTAACTATGTAATCGCTTGATGACTTGATCTCTTAAGATCAAGTCATGGTGGGCTGAAACTTTCTTCATGTAACATAAATGTTAGCTGTCAGTGGGAAAAGTGCCCAAATATGTGATTCTTTGGCCAGAAAAAGGCCAGCCCTCTGGTCACGTGAAGAGCCGACCAAATGCTTCGCAATGTCCCAAAAAACTAAATGGTCACACGGACCCCCTAGTGTCTCAACCCTAAACGTCTCTAATATTTAATTCATATTTGAATTTATAATATATTGCAATGCTGCCATCCTTTTGGTCACTTTTCCCGTTGACAGCGATGCGGATGAATTTTTCGATGCCCTGTGATATTTTCTTTTCTTTTCATGCCTTATTGAATAATATTTGATGTTACTGAAAAAAAAAACAAAAAAATGTTAGCTTCGTCCAACAATTACGAAAAAAAAAGCTAAATGATGCTGTATAGACCTAACACACAATGATACAAACTTCGATTGCTCGATTACATGAATCATACAGCAATGGTTTAGGTACCGGCAATTGAACCTCAACACCCTAAGAATGCCGTTGGAGCTGGCCTGAACCCATTTTTTTCCATAAATTCTACAGGAATTTATGGAAAAATCGTTTCCCATTTGGATCACTTCATTTCCAAGTTCTTACCGTTTATCTTAAGTCAGTTTTGAGGCACTCGTGGCTAAATAAAAACAGCCACACGAATCGATCGAAGGTTAAGCTAGCCGAGAGCAATCTGTTCATGGGTGACCGTTCTTAATATATTGAGACTCCTCCGTGCCTCGGAAAGCACAATAAGCCGTTGGTCTCATTTGCTATTTGTAGATTTTTGATAGTCGTTAAGGGCAGTCAGAAGCCCGTAAGTCTGACAGTCAGTCTTACCAAGGAGTATCGTGTTGCCCAGTAACTGGGCTGTGGACGTCAGATAGGCAGTCATTTCATGTAAAATATTGGTATTCAGCTGCATCCAGTTAGACTGGAAGGCGACCGCAACATAGTTGGGAAAAGTCTAGGCAGATGATAATAAAATAAAAATAAAATTCTTATCGTATCATCGCATTATTGTACTTAAAAACTATGCTAGTCAAACTAATTACAATGTCCCAGTATCAGTGACGAAATTTAAAATTAAATTCCCTATAGTAATTAACCTTATAGTCAATTCACACCGAATGAAACAAAAGTATAAGAAATATGTGACGTGACATTGTTTTATAATACCTTGTTACGCCTTCCTCAATATCTGTTACCCGGCCTCAGGATCTAACAGCACATAAATGTAACAGTTACAATTTTACGGTTCTCAGCATTATTACGTATTGAAGTGTCAATATTCGGCGGGTTGCGAGCGAAAGTGTACGTAAAGTGCTTGTTCATGTTCCGATGGAGTCACGTTCTGGTGAAACGCACTAGTTGTGGTCCAAGTTATAAGTTGTAGTGAGTTTTAAGGTGTGGTACTGACAGGGAGAGAGAACTAACCTGCGCTGTATGACTGTCACATGGCAGTTTCGCTTAACCGTCACCTTGTTAAATAAAAAAAAATCCGACTTAAAAAAACACTAAAAACTGTTTCATTTGATTTATTTTTTTCGACCGACTTCCAAAATTATAGTTGTTTTACACTTTCTTGTTTTTTTTAAAGTCTTCAGTCTTTTTTAGTGGGTCAGTTAATAATTTATTTAAGTTACAATAAGTCTTATGTCAACTGCTCATCAAATTTTACATAAAATCAGTGGGGATTATCTTATATCAATAATGGGGATTATCGATTTCCACCGACTGATTTTGGCGGGTATTTTTAATACTTATGGGTGGATTTCTTCTCTCATATTGCAATGAGACTAACTTTGAGGTATACTGTATCCAGTAAAAAAAGAAATATCGAAATCAGACTATAACGTAAAAAAATATAAGGTAAGTAATATATCAAAAAATACGTGTCGAATTTTTGTTGGTAAAAAAAGAAGGTGATTTATAATCGCGGTGTGTTACAGAACGCTTAGTGCGCGGGTCCGACTCGCTTTTGGAGGGTTTTAGCTTTAGATATTTATTTAGGTTGAAGATCGGATCGGTCAGGATGTATCTGTGGTTAAGAGGAATGAGAAAATTGGAAGTGTTAAAAATCACTGGTAAAAGTGAGTGATGAAAATATTATTATTCGAGTAGTTTCGTGAACTTCATTTTACCCTGTATGGATGTTCTTGGGACTTTTAAAATCCTTAAAAGCCTTGAATCTTGGCAAACGAATGATTAAATACCCACCATGACGATATTAGTTCAAAATATCAATCAATAATTGCGTAATGCTTTCTATTTTATTATATTCTAAACACATGCTATTCAGGTCAATGAGTATTGTTGGCTTGTGGAAATAATCGCGATTGTGAATCGTATGGCATCACTGGTAGTAGTCATTCGTTATACTTCATACCAAAGGTGCTGAGATTAATTTTGGAATTAGTGGGCAAAGATGACAATCATATTTTTGGTCAGTCTCAGTCACAGGTTAAAGACAGCGCCCCAATAATCGTTACTCCGCTCTTCTTTATCTGATAAATTTCGTTGTGAAATCATTGACAGTTGAATTGTTTCTCCTGGTCTAATTTCATTAATTCTGGACTTGCAGTGATTGGAAACAGTGTGGCAAACTATTACATATAGTTAAATTTCAGGAATTTGGGCACAACCGCAACTCGGGACGCGATTGGTGCAGAAGAGAAAAAATGAAGGAAAAATATTTATTTGGGAAAAGTATAAAAATCATGCCAAAAACTAAAGTTACATGTGTAGCAATGCAAATACAACCCCCTGTGTGACGCCGAAAAATCTCCCATCTCAGCATTATGGTGAGAGGACTGTGTCGCAGGAATTTAATTATTGGAAATAAGGCCTACCTACCACCTATGTCTAATCTTTTCCACGCTTTAAGTCATATATACATTAAAGATTTGTGATAAAATATGAACAGTTCTTGTGATAAAATGTGAAGAGGGAGTCCTGTTCATGTTTTATCACAAGAACTGTTTTGTAATGTCGCCATTTTGAAAACCCGTATTTCCGCTGATCGCTTCTCACTTGCACCAACAAATGAACATTGAAATGACACTACGATACCCAATTAAAGCCAGACGAAATAATTATAGCATCCGTATGTTCACATGCACTCGTTTGTATGAAATAGGTGCGACTTTCCTTATGTGTTACATACGTTTGATTGCAATATCTGTTGTGTGTATATATCTGTGGTTCGATTCCCGTGTCGGGCGGAGAGTTATCAAGTTTTTCTATTTGGGATTTCTCAGTAACTGCCCAAAGTCTGGCAATAGGCTGGTCACCTATTGCTAGGAATTAAAGAAAACTGTTATAAAGTGGGTGTACTAATAATATTTATTTATTTAATACTTTAAGCACACAAATGTACAGAGGCGGACTTAATGCCATAGGCATTTTCTACCAGTCAACCTTTGGGTGATGCAGAGACAAATAGTGGCAGGTGCAATTTCATAAAAGAAAAGTGAAAAGAAATATATATTTATAAAATATGTATATACATATAGGTATATTATTATAAACTATAAATATAATACCTACATAAAACATATAATAATAGGTACACCTCTCCTAACCCTTCAACGAGTACATGCGTGAATATCTATGTATATGTTTCGCCAGTTGATGTGCTTATGGAAATGGTTTATCGGCGTTTTAGCTATATTTGTTCTAGTCTAGGTACTCCATAGCATGGTAAAGTACAAACCCACCAGCTTGTTTAAATAGGACATTCATACTTACTTATTTTATTTTATTAATCGCGAGCTATGCCCGCGCTTTCAACCACTCCCTATGGTCAAAGCGTGATGTTAAATAGCCTTCCTTAAGAATTGGGCAATCAAATGCAAAAAAAAAATTCTCAAATCCGACTGATAGTTCCAGAGATTAGATTCGCATCCAAACAAACTCTTTAGCTTTATTATTTTAATATAGGTAGGATATTTAGGTATCATGTCCATACGCCAATATTGCCATTTAAACCATCGATAGTACACTCTACTACTGAAATCTATAAGTATTATAATTATTGATGTGTAAAATCTTTCCTCTCGCTCTCCTACAATCTGTGGGAATGATTTCGTGAAAAGGGACGGAAGTGTGTAACAGGACGCCTGGGAAGCGCGTGCTATTTGATTTGACTTTTGGTTTTGTAAAATCGTTTTAAATAATACCAGAGTATTTTTTTCAGGATTAATGTTAATGTTGCTTTTATTACCAAGGAGCTTGTGGCTAAATAAAAACAGCCGCACGGGTTGATCGAACGTTAAGCTACGCTTGCCGAGGTTAGTTTGTGGATGGGTGACCGTTCGTAACATATCGAGACTTCCCTGTGCCTCGGAAAGCACGTAACGTCGTTGGTCCCGGCTGTCATTTGTAGATCTTTGACAGTCGTTACGGGTAGTCAGAAGCCCGAAGTACTGACATCCAGTCTAACCAAGGGGTATCGTACCCAGTAACTGGGTTGTGGAAGTCAGATATGCAGTCGCTCCATGTATTCAGCATAGGTATTCAGCTGCATCCGGTTAGACTGGTAGCCGACCCCAACATAGTTGGGAAAAGGCTACGCAGATGATGATGTTGCTTTTATTACCAAGGCGAGATGGCATATGCGACAAGTGTTAAGGTTGCCCGTTTTTTTTAAAGAGCCTAATATAGTCGGAGAGATCAGTAGAATCAAAATAAGATACTTATGCAATTCGACACGTTATCTAATTTGTTTTAAAACGTCTTAATATGGAAGCCATGTTTGTTTGAACCGTTATTTTTTATCATTTTATATCTACATCTTCGTCATCAACAAAGCTTCCTCATTCTTGGCCTTTAAAATTCGAAGATGGCGTCTTTAAGTTTCAGATTTAAGATTCATTTATTCATAGCATCACACTTTTCTTTTCTTTTATATCATGATAAATTGCCAAAGTCAATTATAAGAATTAGATTAAGAGTAAGTTTGTGTCTCAAAAATATGCATTCAGGTGATTTGCATTTCTAGCCGTTGGTCCCGGCTGTCATTCGTAAATCTTTGACAGTTGTTACGGGTAGTCAGAAGCCCAAAAGTCTGACAACCATTCTTACCTAAGGTATCGTTATACCCAGTTACTGGATTGTGGAGGCCAAAAAGGGAGTCGCTCTATGTAAATACTCAATACTTTATTGCTTTCCATTTGTACATATAGGTCTTATAAAATATTGTTAAGATCATAATGGACCCTGTCGGACACAGCAAAGTTAGGAGAGAGGACGAAAAACCAAGTAGCAATTCATATTATGAAATTAATCATTTATTATTATGTGATGAATTAAGAATTATTTTGATGTGTATTTTAATTAAATTATGTCAAATATTTCAATTTTTGTCGTCATTATTGTTAAATCATGTCAATTATTTTCCTTGTTTTCATGTTATAGTTTATGTTTATCATTATAGTATTCGTGTACAGTGTAGTAGCATTTGTTTATTAGAATTTGATTTAGTTTATTGATAAACATATTATTACTATCTGCATTTTTTATGAATTCTGGTAACTTATTGTATATTTTTATAGACATAACAAATGTACTAGAAGAGTGCATTTTCAATCGCGAAGTGGGTATGTTAAGTCTATTTTTATGTCGCAGTGTAGTATTAGTTTGAATATCCTCTCTTTTGGTATAGAATTGTGGGTATTTTCTAACAAACTTGCAAATTTCTAGTATATAAAGACAGGGTAAAGTTTTAGCTCTTTGAAGTAGGGTTTACAAAAAAAGTAAAATACTGGTATTCAGCTGAATTCGGTTAGACTGGAAAATACAGATATAGTTGGAAAAGGTTTGGCAATTGGATAGATGTTAAATCCAAATGCCATGTGTGTATTATGTTTAAGTGCAAAGCATCTTTGCATTAAATGATTTTTAAAAGCTCTCTGATGAAGAAAAGTATCAAGAACGATCATATCATTATTTTAATAATATTACCCAGTGCGAAGCTGACAGCATTCTAGACTAACATATACAAACCGATCAATAAACAATACCTATATACATAGATCGATCAATAAGCCCGTCGCACAATGGGCACTTTCGCTGTTTTCACGTGGAAATCGTGCGCAAGCCTTAAGCTCAGCAGTAAGATCGAAGCAACCGCGGTCGGCGCCCGCGCACACAGAAACTTCGATATTTTCTAAAATAAACGGCTTTTAGTTTCGAAACTTGTTAATATTTCATATTATGAGTGTTTGACAGTGACATTGTGTAATGAGGTGATTGATTTAAGTCGATTTTTTCGAATTTCAAATTCAAAAATTATTCGAATTTTTTTGAGTTTAGTTTTTTTATCGAGGGATTTATTGGTTGATCGGGGTTCGTTAGAGTGAGATGACACTAAACCATGCAAACCCGCCTTACAGTCGGGTGACAAGCAAGTTGTTTGGGCGAAAGAACAAGAAGGGCAAACGGCTCAAGAATAAGGCTGGGACTTATGCGGGCAGGGAACGGTAAATATTTATTATTGTAAACAGTATTTCAACCAAGAAAATGAAGAAAATTTAAACAGGTATGAAAAAAAAATAGTTTATCTTAAAGATCATAAATAAAAAAAAAATACAAAAAATATAAATACAAAGAATAATAAAATTTATTTCAGACCATAAGTCCATAGACAAATGATAAAGATCTTAAATTATTATTAAACAAACTTTTACCCGCGCGTGAATGAATATTTGCCCGCGACTCTGCGTGAATGTCAGTTATCGCGGATGCAGACAAAGTCGCAGATGAAACACTATCCTACGTCCTTCCTTGAGTTTCAAACTATCTCCTTACAAAATTACATATAAATCGGTTCAGCCGTTTAGTCGTGAAAAGGTAACAAACAAAGAAACATATTCATCATATTAGTATGGGAAACTGTAGCGAAAATTTTGGTTTTATTTTTAAGAATATTGCAAGCACGGAGAAGTGTCAGATGTGGCATATTTAAAGTTTATATATATATAGAAGAAAGATGAAGTATAGAAAGCTTAAATGGTCTATCTTAGACTACTGAGCCACCACTAATATTAAAATTTACTAAAGCTTTAAATGACAAATACTTAGCAAGAAAGATTATCGATATAAACGACTTATATTAAGACTTATACTACTTATACTTATATTACTTTTAGACTTATAAGAGGCTCATATTTATGAAGCAAAACGTGTATGATCTAAAATTGACTACCGATGTGGCGCGGCGGGCGAAGGTCCGCCTGCGACGCAAGAGGTTGCGGGTTCGATTCCCGCCTTGGGACAAATGTTTGTACGATCTACAAATATTTGTTCCGGGTGTTCTGGGTATTTGCTATATATAATAAAAATATCTATCCATGTAATGTATTGTATTAAGTATATCAGTCATCTAGCACCCATAACACAAGCTCTGCTTAGCTTGGGGCTAGATGATGCTGTGTGGATTGTCCAGCATTATTTATTTATTTAATTATATTTACCTTACTATCCTGTATACCATGTTTTATGCAAATAAATGATATTCTATGCTATTCTAGTCTTAAGTAAGCTTGTCGTTTAAAAAGCTAACATTTTGTTCAAGCTTTAAGACCTGCAGGCTTACAAGATTGTCGAAAATAAGAGATATGGTGTAGGTAATAAACTGAAAACTGGTTTAACGCAATCTGTCCATTGAATTGGAACATTATTATCTTTTGTATTATAGTCAATAGTTTAAGATCACTCATCTTTTCTTAATTCAGATGCTGCTAATATAATTATGCATACCATTGACCCCATCTTCGGATCATAATTATTGAAATCGTAGAAATTCTAGAAAAAATATTTAGAAATCGGGTATACATTTTTAAAGGAAATGCAATAGATAATATATTGAGAATTTGTTAGTATAGCTTTAAGAAATACTTGTACAATAGCGTTATAATGCCACACAGAAAATGTATATAATAGATAATAATTAAATCTTTGAGTTTCCACACGATAGAACAGTAAAAGATTATGTAAACTTAAGTGTCTGTCATTTTTCGGTATCGATAGTGATTGGTCAATTTATATCTTGGTACACTTTGGCTTCAAGCTTTAATCTATTTCATTATCTTCATCTGCCTAGCCTTTTCCTAGCTATGTTGGGGTCGGCTTCCAGTCTTACTGGATGCAGTTGAATACCAGTATTTTACATGGAGTGACTGCCTATCTGACCTCCACAACCCAGTTACTGGGCAACATGATACCCCTTGGTTAGACTGGATGTCAGACTTTCGGGCTTCTGACTGGGACCAACGGCTTAGCGTGCTTTCCGAGGCACGGAGGAATCTCGATATGTTACGAACGGTAACCCATCCACAGACTGACCTCTGAGTAACTTACCTGGAGCGATTGCTTATCTTAATCTTAATGGTGTTTGGTATTTATTTTATGCAAAAACCAACATGCAGTGCGTTCGATATTATTACGAAACATATCATACAATGTTTGACCTATCATCTTCCTGTCCTTATCACTATTTATTTTGGGTCAGCACAGCATTGTCTTATTCTTCCAGACATCTGTATAAGCCGTCATCTCAATAGTCACTTCCTTTCTAGAGATATCATCTTTCACATAATGCGTCGTTTCTTTGGTCTTAATCTGATCTTGTAATCCTCCATATTCAAACTAAAAACTTTCGTCTCAAACATTTTCGTTATTATCGATTTTCCTGGGTGTGTATGTTTTATTTCTTTCTGTCAAACATTATATCTACAAACTCATATACTTTTAAACCTCTTTATCAATAAGCGTGTTGTATAGTTATGCCAAACTTAAACCTCGGGATTATATAATCTAAGGGTTATAATACTAGTTGTAACTTTACGCTGCGTTTAAAAATAGGGGTTACTGTCAGTGTCTATGCAGACGGCGAGAGGTTATAATCTATACGTATGTAACGTAGTTTTTTTTTTAACGCAATAATTTTTGGGAGTACCTACACGTCGTACTTGAAAAAAATAATATTGCAGTTGATAGCCCAATTCTTAAAGAAGGTAATAGGTTACTAAACAGTACGTTGAGAACCTTAATAGCGGGATAAACCGCGGTTAAAGGCTAGTATGAGTTATATGTATTTCTGGGTGTTGGTTAGACATGTATCTAATGATGATTGATAGTGTATGAGGTAGCGTTCTTGTCATTTCAAGACGCGACCTAAGCCTACAAAACGGCCTAGAAAGGTCACTCTCACACACCACTTACATTCTCATAGCATGTTGTAATATCAACTGTCACAGTCCATTCAACTCGACCCTAGGCGACCGCGTGACGTCAGACGCGGTTGCCTAGCAACGCTCTAAGCGAAAAGAGAAAAGAAAAGTGAAACGTGAGACCGCGAGATCGATGTATTGCCGTAATAACAATCACTTGATCTAGGTACTTGTGTGGAAGGTAAATGTAGATATTAATTTCTAATATAATCATGTATTGACTCGCATTTTGTATCTTTCTGTTCGTAGAAGCATCTGAAAAGCAAGAAGTATTGAGTGTAGACCACGCAGAAAAAGTAAAAGCTACAAAATAGAATAAGAGCTTAATTTTTCAGCATTTTTAGTTACCAAAGATGAAATAAACCTGGGAATCATTGTATTTGCCTGACAAGCGACAATGCCACATTTAAAAAAAATACAATATTGTCTTTTTAGCGACAGGTGCCAGTTATTGAAGCAGAAAATTGAATTTTACTAAACAAAATTTACATCATTACTTAATCTAATTACAATATAAAATAACTGCAAACAAATATACAAAAACAAATGAAAAAGGTAGGAATATTAAATAAAACCCGACCAAGACCACTCAGGCTTCAAAGTACTCCTCCGCATCACTATCGTCTAGAAACGTGCCTGGAAGACTGGAATGTTTTCAGATGAAAATGACAGAAACTAGTCAAACTGTCGGGTCGTCGGAAAATCTTGATCACTACCACTTGTTTCAACACCTATTAAATAGTGGAGTTTTCATTTATTGTAAATATTAAATAAATAAAATAAATAAATAAATATTGCTGGACAATCCACACAGCATCATCTAGCCCCAAGTTAAGCAGAGCTTGTGTTATGGGTACTAGATGACTGATATACTTAATACAATACATTACATAGATAGATATTTTTTAGTATACATAGCAAATACCCAGAACACCCGGAACAAATATTTGTAGATCGTACAATCATTTGTCCCGAGGCGGGAATCGAACCCGCAACCTCTTGCGTCGCAGGCGGACTTTCGCCCGCTGCGCCACACAGGTCGTCATAACTACTCCCCTAATATCCTACTGATGGACAAAAGCCTCTTCTTATACAGAGAAGGCATGAGCATTGATCACCACGCTTGCCTAAGTCGGATTGTCTCACGATTTCCTTCACCGATGTCAGTTGTGTCTAAGATATACTTAGAAAGTTATGCATGTATAATTAAAAATATATTAGGTAAGTAATACAAAGACAAGCTATATGTAACCAATACCCCTCTTTCACTAAATCTAATAATAAAGAACAAAGCTTTTATGCCGTTAATGACCCGTACTATATTAATTACAACAAAATTGTTTACGTGAAAATTTAGAACAGTCTCATAATAAATAGTTATATAACGTAACGTAATGTTGTAACAAATTAATGTTTACAAGTGATTACGAGTATTACACAGTTCTGTAATAGTTGCCGAATCTGGTACAAGCATGGGATTATGATGAACAATGGAGGCGTGGAGATGGGCTTGTTAGATTTGGAATGGTTTATATTGTATCTTGATAATAAACATTTGTAACTACGGAATCAAAATAAAGATTACAATCTTACACACTAGTTCAGCTGTAGAAACAACTACCTTATGTTGACGTATCAGACAGGTGTGTTGCAGAGGAGTTTGTTGACCCACTTCTTTTTCCCAGAAAAAACTCTAGGAAGTGATGAAGGGTGGGAGTTTTGGAGGATTATCTTATGACATTATTGACGATCAAAAGATGCTGATTCTCAGCCTAACTTGTATATGTAAATGAATGTTAATATTCGGGAAAGTTCTAGCCTATAGCGATGGGTAGGTACTCTAAGAACCTTACATTCCTCAGGCTATAATCATTATTGGAAGTCGTATTAAATATTTCCAGTAGGATTTCTTCTTGTAATTAATTGTTTTTTATACATCAAAGCCTGCTTGTCAGGAAACGGCTGTCTATCTAAACTCTTTCTGATTCTAAATATGAATTTGTGTTTAATAGATAATATGCCATAAACTAATTAAATATCCATTTAGGTTCGAAGGCTCCATAGTACTTGAAACTCACTTTAAAATTAAGATTCTGACGCTTCTATGTCATTAGCTTACAACTTACAGCATTTCTTATTCGTCAATACCAAAAATGATACGACTCACTCTATGTTACCTCTTGCAAACACATTGGGCTTAAAAAATTACATACTTAGTTTCATGTTATTATACGAATTACGTATGTAAATATTATAGCATATTATTCATCATCATGTTTTCATCAGAATAGGGCACATCTACTGCCTTCATTCGTCTTTTAATTACGTAGATTATTTGGTCGGAAAGCATCACCCAGAAGAGGAATTACCTTTATTTACAAACTATTGTGCCATTGTCTATTAGCCAATAGGTGCACAATAAAAAATATACTTATGATCTAAGACTTACCGTTAACCTACAGGTCGCAGGTGCAATCGAATAGCTTAGCAATAAACGTAACATTAGATTTTAATCTGAAATCTGTACATTTTGTAAATATTGCCTGCGGCCTTGCGCTATGAGGTCCAGCCGTTAGAACAGCGTGAGATAAAGTGAAAGATGTGTTATTTGCATACCTTTCTATGTTTTCCTTCCCCACTTATACATATTTATGTATACGATGGTGAATTTGTTGATCCCTCATCAACTGCCGAAACTTTTCCCAACTCTGTTGGAGTCGGCTTCAAGTCTAACCAGATGCAGCTGAATAGGTACCAGTATTTTACATGGAGCGACTGCCAACCCAGTTACTGGGTAACACGATACTAGAAAAGAAGGACAAATACTACATACTGATTTAGTCATCACCCATGTAGCGAACGAAATTCTAGGCTATTTTTAATATTATGTAAATGACAACGCGACATATTTATCAATAAGTTATATAATTGGCACACTTTTGCGACAGGAGGTACCTATGCACATTAAGGCAGATAAAACAAAATTGTCGAATTGATTGTCAGGTGGTCACCTGTCCTGGTTTGTAAGACTATCTGACTGGACTAGCAAAGGTTACTTGTATAGGCAACCTCATATACTGTGACAAGATTATATCGATAAAAACAATACTTCAACGTGCGTATTGTGCGTGCGTATATACGAAAACTAGTGTAACTAGCAGGTCTGCCTCCAAGTTTCACCCGCTTCTACAGTGGTAGCGTCATGTTAAATAGACTTTAGCCGTTCTTAAGAATTGGGCTATCAATTGCAAAAAGGTTTAATATTCCAAAAAAATAATAAAAAAAAAGCACAAACTCTTCAGAGTACTTATATTTGTATAGTAGAATTTTCATTCAAGATTAAGATTCTATTATATAGGAAATGGGTTACAATTCAAGTTATAGGGAAAGTAGGTACTTCACATTTTACAGTTTGTCAATATTTTATTACAAGCTTGCAACACTTGTGAATGTTGCAATTAAAATACGCCAGATGCACTTAGATCTTTGATCTCAAGCTTTACATGACTCTAAATGGACGTTAAACACTGAAGATGCACTTTAGTTCGCTAAGGAAATTGATCGTAAAGGCATGCAATACCATGCTGTGTTTCTTAACTTGTAAGTTAGTAATCTGTCGAGCCTTTTCTAGTAGCCTTTAGTCTAACCAGTTGCAGCTAAATACCAGTATTTTACATGGAGCGACTGCTTATCTGACCTCCATGACTTAGTGGGTAGCTCGATACTCTTTGGTAAGACTGGTTGTCAGACTTTTAGACTTCGGACTACCCGTGTGAACGACTGTCTGATCTGTGTGATCTTCAAATGACAGCCGGGAACAAATGCTTAACGTGCTTTCAGACGCACGGAGAAGTCTTGGTATGTAGTGAATGGTCACCTATCCACGGACTTAGATCGTAGCATAGCCTTAGATCGACCCCAGTGGCATTTATTATTTACAAGGCCCTCCTATTCGCACTAACTTACGATACAAATTAATTTTCCAGGAAACACGTTGGTGGTAATTTCCATCAGCTTTCCAGAGGTCTATAACCTATGTATTATAAATTGGACACCACTTTCCCTGAGTCATCAAATTACTAGTAGAAGATTAATTTATCGATAACTGGCGACCAGCAGATACATCACACGGTTTTTACGACTTCATAAAACATGGAGATGAATTTGTCTTATTTAAATATTTTTTTTTTTTTTTTTTTTTTTTACATGGATTCCCTGCCTATCTGATCTCCGCAACCCAGTTACTGGGCAACACGATACACCTTGGTAAGACTGGTTAAAAAAAATATACGCAAATAAAATTCAACAAAAACCTAGTTAAGTAAAAAATCTTTTGAATTCATTCAATATTGTTTGGAATCATTATAAATGCATGTATTTAAATCTAGAGTGCTATTGATTTCGTTCGCCGGTGGAACCTAGATAGTTTATCGAATTCGAAAGTATTATTTCAGAATATGGAGGTCAGAGTGGGTCTTAACTTTTTAGTTTTTATTGAAGCATCTGTATTTAGTCGAGAATATCAATCTGAAGTTGGTGTTTAAAATGTTGATGAAGAATTTATTTAAGTTGTGTTTCTTTTTTTGTGAAATTTGTTTTTTTGTGGATTTGTGATGTGATTTTGTTTTATGGTGTGTGTTTTATTGTGGTTTTGAAAAATGGTGTTAAACAAGTTTTAAAAGCCTTAGATTAAGAAAAGGGTAGGTTATGTTTTGTAAGTTGGAAAAAAAGAAAAAAGTTGAGAAACACGTTGACTGAGATAATTTCTAGTGTACTATTATCATTATTATATGTATATGAATTTTTTGTTTCTTGATATTTGTATTGATTGATGCCTGCTTTTGGGTTATCATAGAGATTCAGTCATTTCTAACCAAAACAACTAGTTAACCTAGATGTTGAATATAATAAATATAGAAATAGATATCCCTTCTTATTATAAGCTAGCTTCTGCCCGCGAGCTCTTTGCGACACCCATTATTTCACAACGATAGATGTATGAAGGAAAAGTGTCTGCCTCGATGCGACTCTACCTAACCTTCATGACCCACATCGTCTTAACACTGGCCATTTTTTTTTTTTTGAGTATTTCCTTTTTTATATTAGCTCCTTAACCGTACGATCAAATCACATACTGTAAAGCGTTACTTTATCCTATATCGTATATATAGCTCATGACGTCAATGCTATATATTTTTACATAAATTGTTACTTTAAACCTAAACAATCGCCTAAAATCACGTTTTAATTATAAATTTTAATCCTGTGAATAATGAAAAACTGATATTGTGCCTTATGTATAATAAAAGATATATATAGATAATTATACACTCTAATGGACATATTTATGAAACTGCTAAAGACTAATATTTTTCAAAACATTGTGTTGATAATTACCAAATCATATGATCGGCGTACGACGTCTAAGTAGCCAATCGGCAGTTTTTTCTCCGACTTAATTATGATTATACACTCATGTTATTTCACCATAAAACATATACAATGTCACTAAGCAATAGCTTACCATTATTGGAAGGATTTTCTTAATTGGATTGGGTTCGGTACTTTCAGAAAGTTCATTCCTTTTGTGTGTGTGTGTGTTTGCAAACAAACAAACAATTTCATCTCTTTACCATGTTAGTTTATACTTATAGTTAAGACTTTTAAATAAACGCCAATATTCCATGCTTTGTGCAGGGAATAAGCCCTATGAAAAACGTTAATTTACGTTTAATTTAAAACATCAAATCTATTTAAACTTAATTGACACTGCGACATAGTTGTCAAGAAGTTACAAATCTGTCACATTTTCGCGACTGGAGTCCTTAAATGAAGCAGAAAAAAAAATGTCGGATTCTCCCCTGTTACCTATTCCCGCCATTTTTATTATAAAATAAGACTTGTTCTATATTCATTTGGCCTAAACATAACTTTGGAGGTATGTAGGTAGGCAAAGAAGAATTATACTTTTTATCCCAAAAACTCACCAAAATTTTCTTCTTCCACAGTGCCAACACGGCAATGGACAACGATGTGACGCCAGTCTACCTAGCAGCCCAGGAGGGTCACCTGGCTGTCCTCAAATACCTGGTGCTGGAGGCTGGAGGGCGGCTGGATGCAAGGGCCCGGGATGGGATGCTGCCTATTCATGCGGCTGCGCAGACCGGCTGCTTGGATTGCGTTAAGTGGATGGTGCGTTGATTTTTAATTATTAACTTTATTTTTTACTGTTTTTTTAAGTAATCCACACTTCAATGGTTAAATGACCAGTATAGGATGGCCAATTATCCTATTGGAACTTCGTACTACACTAGGTCAGCTTTAAATGAATGGGTAACGGCACCCGAAGCACGTTAAGCCGTTGGTTCCAGCTGTCATTAGTTAAGGTCTTTGACAGTCTTTACGGGTAGCCAAAAGCCCTAAAGTCTGGCGACCAGTCTTATAAGACCAGTTTTACTCAGTAACTAAGTTGTGGATGTCAGATAGGCAGTAGCTCCATGTAAAATACTGGGAATCAGCTGCATCCGGTTAGACTGGAAGGCGACCCAAACATAGTTGGGAAAAGGCTCGGCTGATGATAAAGGCTCGGCTCAAGCTATAGGCTATAATAAAATTGACTTCAACTGTGTATACATAGAAGTACAATGAGTGAGTTATGCACGTATTGTAAGAATATCTGTCGGTAATTTCCATAAAAATCTCACCGCAGAAAGGTAAAATGAGCGTGAGGTGAACTGCCAATCTCATTATCATCATCATCTGTCATCTGTCTGTCTATGTGCATTGAGAGGATGAACGAAAGACGACTAACAAAAGGTATTTATAAGGCAGATGTAAGCGCAGTGTCGGTAGGGGACGCCCTAGGACACACTGACCTTATTGGTGATGTTCTTCAAAAAGATTAGGTGCGTAGTACTCGCAACCGGCGTGCGTGAATTACCAGTTTTTTTCTTTTTTTTAAAACGTTGCCTCACACTAGGAATTTTGCCTGTGTCGTGGATGCGTTTACAAACATTAAAAGTCACATACACAAACAGCCAGACCCGGAACAATTACTTGTAGGCCATACAAATATTTGTTCCGTGCGGGAATCGAACCGAATCGTGAGTGAAGCGAAACGAGTATGCATGGATCGTATTGGGTGGCGTTCTGTGGTTTCTGCCTACCCCCATAGAAAAAGGCGTGAGTTGAATGTATGTATGTATATATTTTTACGGAATAACAGTGCTGTACATATTTTTGATCATTTCAACTCGTGTAACAAGTGAAAATCATCTGTGAGTTTAATGACCTTACATATTTCAAAACGTGTGGTAGTCACGCATTGTATTACGAGTACCTACCGGTCCATACGATCACCATTCTGTTGTTGGCAATTAACTTCTTCCTTGTTTATCAGATCGGTAAATTGATAATAATAATTCTAGCATGTTAATGTCCCACTGC